>JAUCEA010000010.1:0-1242500 GCA_033557915.1 Phytophthora tentaculata | reverse complement strand
GCAATAGCAACGATGGTGACACCATACTGTCATACATACTGTCCTCAAAATCCCTGCAACTGCAACATACTCGCAGCTTCAAATGCCTCCTCCGCTGCCTGAATTGTCTGGTCCGCAGCCTCCGAGGGCGAGAACGCAACAATCCGGTCGTCGTCTAACATTCTACAACGTATACACGTTGTTACCTTATGCACAAAACACTTTCCAGTTTGTCAATAAAATTTCTAGTCGTACCCCGTCGCCGGAGTGGAGGAGAACAAACGTCCACCGAAATTGTGCGTGGGGATTAGCTGCACGGCGCCGAGCTGGGCCGCGTGCTCGAAGCGCAGCGTGCGTCCGACCTGAACGGCACGGGGGCTGCTGGTTGTGAAAATGGTCCATACCGCAGTGTGTAACCAATAAGAGAACGAGAATGCAATGAATTTAGGCGGGATGAAGGAAGCACACGCACCTTCGGGCAGAGGAGCGCGCCATGGCAATCGCTGCCGGCTGCATACGACGCATCGAGAGGAGCACCATTGCTGCAGACTAAAGTGTGTCTTTTTGTGGACGGCATTGGCAGAGACCGTCACTACAGTACCTCATTTCAATGACACTACATGCATTCCGACGGAGTTGGTGCTTGCTAGATGAACTTGCATTATGATATCGCTCTCAGTGTCTCAAGGTTGCTGCATGCATGCAGTCAGCACTGCACGGGCAGTGTAAGCGAGTACACGTGATTCGATGTCAGCACCAGCATGGTATCCTCGCTAACGATTTGCAGCCCGAGAAGCTGCTGGTCGCCAAGTTCCACCACGTACTGCTGGCGCGTGTGCGACTTGCGCTCCTCCTCCGAGCTGCTACCCTGGTACACGAACACGCGACGTTCAAACTCGCCGATGCAAGTCAATGACCCTGTCGGATAGAACGACATGAACTTCTTCTCCTGCTTTGACGCTTGCACGAAGCCGAATGCCGGGAGAGTGGTCGAGTGCCTCAGCGAAAGGCGAGCCAATGCGACATCCAGCTCGAAAACCAGGCCGTGAACATCGTTCCGGAACAGAAGCGTCGACTTCAAGTCGCCGGAGTTGCTTGCACGAGCTCCCGGGCATAGGAACTGAAAATTTGTGCAGTCGATATCTAGTTGCTCCTGTACCAGCTTCTGCTCCAAGTTAACGAGCAGCAGCGACGCCTTGGCATTCGGATCTCCGCTATCGCACTCCTCAAAACCACTGAGAATGGATTCTGCGGTCGGTACCTCAAGTGGTCGGTCGTGTTGGCTGCCAATGCTCTCCCTGCGGTAGCGTTCCGAGATATCGGGCGCGCCGTGGAGAGGCACATCGACCGAGCTGAACGGCGTGCTGGACTTGTGGAACCGCTCACTTAGCGGTGTGTTGAAGTCGATCGATGCCAACTCACTAGGTTCTTTAGGTTTAGAGATCTCTCCATGAAAACCCATGCCTGCTCGAGGGAGCTTGGAAAGCAGCATGGGCATCTCGTCGTCGTCCAACGCGTCCTCGTCGTGAGAACATTTATGCGGTGACGACTTGCTCGTCGTTGAGGTAGCTCCTTTCACTGACGTCTTGTTTTCCAGTTTGGCTACAAGCTCTATGAGCAATTGGTGTGTACCCTGTACGAGCAGCACCATCTCAGGTCCACTGAACGAGACGTATGACGGCAACTCCGACACCATGGCAATCCCTGCTGTGGTGTATCCCAATCCAACAGATCCATTATCCACCTCCATGCCATGCTCTTTAGCTGTTGTCGGAAGCACTTCAATCATTGAGATTCGGAATGCCCCGTCAGCGTCATTCCCCGATAGAGGTTCAGCTACCACAACATGGATATGTTTATTCTCTTCATCGTAAGAAGCTCCAAGTAGCAGTAGCGGTACGACACCCCACGGCGCACACTCATACAGGAGACCCCACTTTGCTCCTTCTTCGTCATTCTCAGCCTTCAGGAAGTGCAGTGTTCCGTGTCCATCGCAATACACGACCAACCCTTTGCCTGCCACCTGCACCGAGACATTCTCCTGTCTTGACGTTAACCTGGGAAGGTTGTAGACATTCGTGAGCGTCGCTCTGCCCGCCTTGTGATCCACGACCTGCAGAAGCTGATACGCTGTGTCCACCAAATACGCTACGCTGGCTCCGAAACTCTTGCTTAAGAACGGATCGGCTATCAGCCCGTTGTAGTGAGTGCGCGGCTCCCACTGCGCTTTGCGCAGATTCCGGGCCGCGACCAGAGGTGTCAACGCCGGAATTGACAGCGCAGTAACACGCTTGGAAACACCATCGGCCAGCACGTACCGGTCAAAATCTTTATCGATCAGCGAGCGATCAACTTGCATTGCAATTCTGAATTAATGCGTGAAGTGCTTAATCATCCAATCACAACGCGTTACTAAGTTACACCAACATACTATTAGTTAAATATTTGTTAGCTTTGAAATATCGGATTTTACAAACTCATACCTTCAGAACTTGATACACAACCTATTTGCTGATGTGAATGTTAGTGTCTGAAAGAGGAAGTTCAAAGCAGTACTTCGAAGTACAACATACTGGTTTACGTTCGTGCATTGTTTTTAACCCTTTCGCGAGCCTCAGTGATAAAGTATTGTTTACAAGGTTAAGAGATTAAGCTCTAACAGGGCACAAAAATGCACCCTTTTAGATATCGATTATGGAGGATTTGTAAGTAGAGCTTACTCTGCTTGAAACAACACTCGAATAGTAGTATTTTTTTTAGTATTTTTCAAGCAGAGTATCCCTTTCTGACTGTGTCAAGAAGTTTCTATGGAAATACGCCTAACTCTATAAAATAATTTACTACCGCCTGCAGACGTTGATTTCGCTCGAAGAAGTCAAATCTGCATTTCTTGATATTTGTATGAGACATCGTTGGAAGCAATTTCTTTGTCGCGAAACAACGTTTGCCCGTTGTTTCGTGTTATTTGACCAATCGGGGTGCAATAATGTACAAAAACAGGTTAGGCAAAATTTCGACCAACTTTTATGTCTTCCAAGAAAAATTGCCTTGTGGCAAATTCTAAGGTGATTCATACCAAAAAGTACACGTTCATATCTAAAGTACGAGTCAGACATCGGGTACGAATCCAATCAGGTAGGGTCAGATCTAAGAGTACGAGTTCATACTGAGATGTACGAGTTCATACAAATATGTACGTGGTCAAACTGAAAAGTACGCCAATCCATTGGTGGCTGTGAGCCACGTGGCCAATTCGCCATCTGACTCTTCAGTGAAAGACGGGGCTCCAAGAGCTGGCTAAAGAGGGCCAGCGAACTGCTAACGAGGTGATCAAGAAAACTACGCAGACTGTCTACGAAGCGAGTTTCAAGGAGTTTTCAGAATTCTGCGCCGCTAATGGCTACCCTGATCCTCGAAACGAGCGCCACCACGAGCTCCCAGTCATATTGGTTGCATACCCGCAGAGCATCTCGGCCTCCAGTTCTATTTCGCTCCAAAAAGCTGAGAAAGCGAGGTCAGCCGTCGCTAGTTACTTTTCTTCTCAGAAAAACAGCGATGACACCGATGTGAACACTTGGTGCGTTCGTGAAGACGACTGGTAGGGACCCTTTCGTACGTCAGTTCATGCGTGGACTCAAGAAGAAGAAGGCGTCAGACGACGTACCATCCAAAGCGGTCCCGATATCGTTAGACATGCTTACGGTACTTCACGCGTTTCTCGATTCTCCCGCTGGTCTTAAAGGATTTACAGAAGAAAGTAATGTGTGGTTCAAGGCTGTATCGTCGTTTGCCTTCTACGGCATGTGCCGCATTAACAAGATGTTGACTCTCAAGTGGAAGGATATATCACTGCGCCAGTACCGTACAAGTGTTATTGATCTGACGAAGTCATCGAGTATGGGACGTATGCTCTTTTCAATCGGAAGACCGCTGTGACCGAAGGGCGCACGTATAACTTGCACCACGTGGCGACGGATGAACTTGCTATCAACGCATACCTGCACATGTGCAACTTGGTGGACTACGCTTCAGAGAGGAAAGGACATCAGTGGGGTGACAACGATTTCGTGTTTCCAGCATTAAACGGCATCAGCAAGAATGTACTTAAGACTCAAGATCCAACTACAGGCTGTGAAAAGGTGTGCGTTGGCTGGGGAAAGAAGATATCTGAGTAGGTCTTCTTCTCCTTGGTCAAATGTATCGTAACAGGGATGGAAAGCAGATGCCTGGGTATGTTGCCAAGCACTGGACTAACAGCTGGTTTACTTCGCACACATTTCGCTGTGCGGGTGCCCAATACCGCTTCATGTATGCGCAGCCTGGCCGTCGCTGGTCGCTGCGTATGATTAAGTGGTGGGCCGGGTGGAGTGTCGCCGAGTCAACCGAGACGCTGGTTCGATATTTGCTCGGCGTCACCATTCAATCGGAGGAAAGTGAGCTAGCGGACTGCTTGGCGCCGGACAAGACATACTTGATCGGTTGTCCTTGTGCTCTTTTTGAGGCCACCAAGAATACTGAAGAAGGACCTGTCCTAAAACGACTGCGACCTCTTAAATCACTGGTACTGGAAATGAAAGCGCAAATCCGCGACCTAGCGAGTTCAAGCTACAAACCACCGCAAGGAGGAAGTGGAAGTGTATCTTCAGAAGCTGAGGAGGAAGAGCAAGCACAGCGCCCGATCCAAACAACACCAGAAAGATTCCAGTAGTGAAGGACTGGGCTCATCTTTGTTTAATGTGGTGGGTTCCGGACGACTCGTTGCACCTGTTCAAACCAATGTCAAAGTGATCACCGGCGGAGCGTGCAGCAGCTAGGATTACCGGGAGCTGGTTCAGCAAGCAGCTAAGATGTTGGGTGAGGACTTAGGGCTATTCGCGTCGAGTCTTGGGGAAACCGAGCAGTCGCGATGAAAGGAGCATGTCCTTTCTGTGTTTTGCAGCTACTACATCAACCGATGTTGACGCCTCACACTCGATCACTTCGATCACAATATCCATGCTTGCTTCCTTCATCAGAAAGGACCGCAAGAGCGAATTGACAAGTCTCGGCCTGCGGAGGACCTGCTTGAGTACTCTATCTCTCTGTAAGCAGGAAGCCATAAGCCAATCGCTTTGGTATGTACTCGTACATTTTAGTCTGACTTTCTCGTACTTTTTGGTATGACCTCGTACTTATAAGTATGACTGGATCGTACTAATTTGTATGAGCTCGTACTTTTTGGTATGAACTCGTACTGTTTGGTATGAACTTAGAAGCGTTTTACTGGTGAAAAGTCGTAGAATTTACCCGGTTAAAGGGGAGATACTGACTCCCTATTCACTCTCGGCTGGCGATTGGGCCCTGCGCTTCATCTCAGTCTCCTTGAACTCTTCGTAAGTCGTGCATGGACCTTTACTCTCGAAATCCGCTATCAGCTTTTTGAGCTTGGCGGATTTCTCATCTCGCGCTGCTTGGGCTTTCTTTTGTCGTTCTTTGAAATTGGCTTTATGAAGGGCAACTGATGATGCCGGATGCTTCTCCACTCGCTTGCGATACTTTCGCAACTTCTCTTGGAGAGAGGCAAGAGCAGCTTCACCTTTAGCCTTCTCCATTCGAGCCGATTAATTCGACGCATCTCGCGGTTGTATTTGGCATCCGACCACGAGTCAATCACGTCCTCCGACAGATCTTCCATATCGGCGCTTAGTTGGGCCTTCAAACGGTTGAATGGCGCTGTCGTTTCGAGCTTAAAGCCGTATATCTCGGCCGAGGAGCTTCCAAACTTGTACGCAGCTGACGGTATCTTCTCGGGGTGAAGCGCGAACATGACGGCCTTGTAGAACAGAGGCCATGGAACCATTGAGGGGCCAGCAGAGTAGAGTGTTTTTGCATCGCTCACGTAAATCCTTTAGACTGAGCGCAAATAGTCTCGGTTCTTTACTGATGCCATGAACTAGGCTTGAACTTGGCTCCGCCGCCCACTTTTTTTCTTCATAGGCTCAACATCTAGAGACATGTCACTCAGCTTTACAAGCTTTTCTCTGGCAACTACATAATTTACATTAAATTATACCAAAAAAATTAGTAAATAATAATTAATATAATAATAGCAATACTATTTTAAAATAGAAACGTACCCTCAAGGTGGCGAAAACGGTCATACAACCGCTGCTCGAAGCGCTTGTTAAGGATTTTATCCTTATTGCGGAGGTATGACTCGTGGTTGATAACCTCGCGCGTCTTGGGTACTTTCTACTTCCCGCAAACCTTGCGGTGCTTGGCCATGTTCGACTTGGACACCGACTTCCCGCAGGAAGCGCATTCACCCTTCAGGGGACGACGAGTCTCCGTGTCCGCTTCGTCCATTCAGATGTTTTTCTACGACTGAACGCTGATTTGCTATTTTTAATTTTTTTGTTTGATGATTATGATTGGCTAATAAAAATGTTGTTTCAGGGAAAGAAGTAACAATCTTCAACGATGCGTGTTATAAAAAACCATGCACGGTAAAAGGAAGCATTCTGCACCCTTTTACCTTTTCACGGTAGTTGTCAAGAACGCATCTGATTGGGCTAAAATCGCATTTTCGGGTCGACGCCGTCCCGGAGCTGCACGATGGCGGTGCGTCGGATGTGGTGACATCGACAGCAGCTAGCAGTGCTAATGATGCTCAGCGAGTGATCTCAAGTCGAGGCCGAGGCCGAAGCCGGGGCCGAGAGCAAGACCGAGGCCTAGGAGCCGAACCATAACTTATGGTAAGCGAGCTGGTATGGGTGCGAATTTTCAACTAGTCACTTTTTAATTTTAAACTAGTCACTTTCGAAAAAAATGTTTCAACTAGTTACCTTTTGTGTTTCCACCAGTCACAAGTGATCAACCAACACGCAAAAAGTAACTAGTTGAAACATTAAAAAGAGGTAGAAATTTTAATACTCGACTAGTCACTCCAAAATGACTACCTGAAACGCAAAAAGTATCTAGTCTAAAGTTTACCTTCAGCATCAAAATACATTATTAGCTAGATACTTTTCCTGGGTTTTCGTCCGAGTGCTCCGCACACGGTACTCAAACCGCAGGTAGCGTTCTCACCTGCCTCAGCCTGGGTTTAGACCCGCGTGCTACGCGCACGGCTCATAAACCACAGGCAGCGCTCTCTTCTGGCTCCGCCTGGGTTAAAGCCGGCGTGCTTTGCACGCGGTTTTTAAACCGCAGGTAGTGTTCCAACTTATCATTGAGCTACCTGCGCAGCAAACTACACCCGCCCCCTAAACCAAAGCATAGACCGTTAGTGCACCTTAGATCATTAGTGTTTCCTAGCCCCTCTATCTCCCCCTAAAGGGGAGCACCTCGCTGCTCTCGGTCGTCGGCTAGACCCGCCTCCGGCGGGCGTTGCCGTTGGGTGTAAAATTCCGGTTAAGTACGATTTTAGAGTGACTACCGAACTCTGAAAAAGTGATAAGTTTAAAAATCATTTTGACACTACCGTATAATTTTATTTAAGTGCGATGGAAGTGTCTCCTTGGGACACAAAAAGTGACTAGCTGGAACATTATTTTTAGAAGTGACTAGTCGAAAATGAATACCCAGCTGGTATCGGTGATGACACTATGTTTCGACTGTTTTGTAACGGCGCTGCGATTTGTTCTTCAGGTGTTTCGTTGTGGATTGATGGCACGCCGGATGCTTCGCGACGAGACCATTGGTCGGATGGAGTTAATGCAGCCAGAAAAACGGTCCTGCATCCGAAAAATGTCCTGCACCTATGTCCTACAAAATGTCCTGCATGCCCTTAATGCGTCCTACAAAATGTCCTAAATTTAGGACCATTTACCCAAATATTGGGTACATCAATGCATAAAAGCACCATATAAAGGCAATCAAAAAATGCAAAAATACGTGACCAGCCGCGCTACGCTTGGCTGGGCGCCCCTTCGGCGCCCCCGCGGTTCGCTTCGCTCGCGATATAAAGATAGAACGTACTGGAGAGCGCAATGCGCGGCTCGCTGGTGAGCTTGGCGCTGGGCCTGCCTCCGCAAATACCACGCGGTCCTGCTTCGCGGGCACCCCGCGCGGGTTTTTGCTGCGGCTACGCGCCTCGCACCCGCTCGCCTTAGTTGGTCTGGAGCGCTAACGCGCTACTTAATAACAGAAGAATTGTTAACTCATTTGCGCATGACTCCTTAATGCGCCTGAAAAAATGTCCTGCAAGTCATGAATAGGACCTACAAATGGTCCTAAAATGCAGGACATTTCTTCGGATGCAGGATCACTTTTCTGGCTGCATTAATTTCTCCCTTCGCCCGCTACCACAGGCCGTGCATCTCCGACCCAGACACCACCGGTTTTGCTACAAGGGGTATACTTGAACAGGCTTGTGGCGTTTGCGCCAAAGCGAGAACCCTGGATGAAGCCGAAAACCTATCGCCCAGCTGGCACAGCCTACTTTGTAGGCCGTGTTTGTCGTCGGCCGGTGCGAGGGAAGCATACTTCTCTGTTCGAGATTCGCTGGGCTTGATAGCTAGTTTCAAACGTGTCGGAACATGTTAGTATCGGATGCATCCAGCGAGGTGTGGAGAATTACGAGGCGGTTATGCGCTTGAAGAACAAGGAATACTGGTAAGAACTGGTTTCCGGCGATATCGACGACGAACTAGAAGTTGACGACGCCTCCGAGCTTCGTGTTTGGAGAACTGCGACGAATATGATCCTGGGCTGCTGCTACCGACAAGCTTAGAAGAAATTGAAGCTATACAAAGCATGCGATTTGAACCTACGGGGGACGTTGAAGCACCGCCTGATCTTTTCAAGCATGACGATGGCTCCACGTTGACTACTCTCCGTACCCGGTACAAGCACCTGTTTGAGCACTCGGCCACGTCGAGTTTTTTTTTGCCTACTTGCCGGGCTGTATTTGAATGTCAGGCGAAACGTAGCATTGGATGAGGCCAGTGTGGCGTGCAGATCAAGTGAAGAGCGTCACATGATTGTATACAATCCAATAACACCTACGAAGAAGTACTACTTCCGTCTGTACGTCGCCTGCTGTTCAGCTACCTGGATCGTGCTTAATTTCAAGCTACACTACAATCGGTACGATCTAGGTGCCCGGCTTGATGGCGTCATTGGTCTTTGACAAGGTCTCGAAGATCCGTCAGCACGTGTTAGAAAGTGTAGGGCCGTTTTTTGGATCGAGACGTATTGTCAACATGGACAATTATTATACGTATGTCCAATGTTGCAAGAACTTGAGCTTAAAGGCTTGTACTGGCGTGGTACGATCAAATCCAACAGCAAACATTTTCCACGGCACACGATTCTTGATGGAAAAAATGCTCACGTGGTGACAATCTCCAGGCTATATCGACTGACTACAGTATGCTAGCTGCTTCGTGGTGTGACGGCGACGTCGTCAATATGGTATCCAACGCAGATCCATCAGCTATTACTCCTGTCACACGGATGGCAGGAAGCGTGTCGAAAGAATACCCAGCTCCAACCGGCATCGGAGAATACAACAAGAATATGCAGGGCGTGGACAGACTAGATCAGATCCGTGGCAGATCTCTATTGCGGATGGTCACACCTACAAAAAGTGGCATAAAAAGCTAGCACTCGCCATGATCGACGTGGCGCGATCGAACGCCTACCTAACGCATAGATTGGCTATACACGATCGAGCGACCCGTGACCCTCACAGGAAATTTGTAATGGAGTTGGCTAGTGAACTAATGAATGACAAGTGGGTCAAAGCCCCCAGCGAGGGTCGCATGCTATTTGGCGCACAACTCGAAGATAACACTACTGTAAGGAATGGGGAGTTATCTACCGGCTCCTCCGCTGCTCCACGAGCGGCACCCGACGTGCCTATCCCTATTCGTGTACGCACTGCAGTTGCATCAAAGCAAGTTCATGACAAAACGAGCAGGAAGAGGCGCCGGTGCATAGTTTGTCGCTGGGAGGATCGATACCCAACCGAAGTGACAACGTACTGTTTTACCCATAATGTTTGCTTGTGTCGAGAGGTACACGAAAACCCGGAGAAGCCGTGGATGTGTCCCCACCGCTCAATGACCTGCTGGGACAAATTCCATAACTACTATTGGGACAAGGGTCTATTTACGACGAAATGTAATGTTCGTCGTGGATCTACGCTAGCTAAATTGAAGAGGGCCGAGACAGGAGTCGGCGCTACGGATGCATACCAAGCTAAGGACGGACAGCCAAGCGCAAAACCCAACATTCAGCGCCAACTTTTGCCTCATTAGAACGGTTCAGCAGGCGAGGACTAGGCTTGATCAAGGACGACAACAGAAAGGACTACGACGACGGCCTGGGGTAGGCAGACACAAAGCTCTGCGGCGGCACTGGCCAAGCTAGCGACGGAGAGCTGGTCTCAAAGTCAGATTACGTTGAGCTGGGCGAGAATGGCGCTATGGTGACGGTCGAGTGTGCCAAAGTTGCGCAGTGCGAGAGTGGCGACGTAAAGCCGGTCGACAATGGCGACGTGGAGCTGTACAGAGTGGCGGCGTGAAGCAAGATGAGTAGAGCGACGTGTAGCACGATGACTTCGAGAATGACGACGTGGGGCAAGATGACGTGATGCATGACGACATGAAGTGTATCGAATCACAGCATGGAGCACGGCGATATCGTGTTTGATGAGCGTGGCATGGCAAGCGAGGCAAAGAGGAGTGCGTCGGAGGTGACAGCGTGAAACATGATGACGTGGAGTATTGATGACGACAAGATGCTGAGCGAGGGGGGGGGGGGGAGAGAAGTGTCGCTTGAGTCGGTGTGCCCAGGCGTGGACAGCACTGCAACCGATGGTAAGATGGTCTCCGTCGATATGGTGTTGAAGCAATACGGAAAAGTCGATAACGCGTAGCGAAGACGATCGTGTAAAGACCAACAAGATTAGCAATTCATGAAAGCGAGAGTAGTGCTTACGCGGATGCAATATATACGTAAATGCAAAGAGAAGTTAATGCTGACTTCCAACTACACTCTTCCTTCATTTCACGCGTAAGCTTCCAGCGCACACAAAACGTGCGAGCAAGTTGATCGGTGTCTGGAACAAAAGCGAGACGTTAATGCAACGATGCGCGATTTTGGCATGTCACTTAGTTCTTGAGCACCAATGAGCTTCGTGGCTTCTTCGAACAGAAATAGTTGGCGAAGATAATCGTAGCTTCTACCATTGGTGGCTGTGTCGACAGCAGCACGTCACGCACATCTGCTTGAGTAACAAATATCTTCCAAAGCTTTGGGTGGGCTCCAATGTGGTTCTGAATGTGCTTTCTTGCGAGGGAACACAGGTCTGGGCGGACTTCTACACCTATGCGCTTGCTGATGCTTGTCGTGAGCGCAACTTGAACGAGAACGTTGCCAACCCCATAGCCCACGTCAAGAAAAGTATCCCGCTCATCTAGTGCCCCCATAGCGTCAAGCATACCGGTCGGGAGCAGCCCCCCCCCGTGTTGTTATGAGTTTGGCCTGCCTGTTGTCGGACGACAGAGGGACTTATATCTTCAAAAATGGATGCTACGACCCGCGTGACACGCGTGACGGGAGAGAGCAGGCCTTCTATAGATGCTCCATTCGTGCGTTTTGTGTTTTGACTGGAGGCTGACCCTTGGACCTTTCGACACGTGGCCATTGCTTGGGCCGACGGTAGCGAAGATTGACGCCGCGAACGTGGACGCACTCCTTTTATAGGTACCATAGAGCGAGAATCAGCACGTGGAGTCGCTGTGACAAATATATTGCACTCTCGTTGCTCCGCTGAAAAACATCTAGGGAAGCTGCTGATAGTTTTTCCGTGGGTGCGTTTTAAGCTAGCTAAACGCAAACGAAGCTGGGTGGCAGATCGCTTCGTACCCTTCATTGCCGCGCCACGTAGGGCCATGGTATCCGTAGACCTTCAATCTCGAACTGCCGCAATATGCACGAGCTTCTTGTCCTCCCAGTCCTGAAAGCTGGTTTGCACCACTTAATGCAATCGAAAAACTGTATAACACTTCAGTAAGAACAGAGTGTGGTGCATGTGTCTTGATCTTTCTATACTGAAACGACTGGCGTGTATTGGCTTGAAAGGGGAGATTCAGCCGGTGGTTCTGTTTATGGTCCAAACGCCTGTGATACTGTCGACGTGTCAGATTTATTTTTTACGAAATTCAACAGAGGGAACTGGTTTGTTATCAAATGGCCTACGAGCATAGTATTTTGATTGACAGAAATGCGTAAGTCAAAACAAGATTGGCCAGAATCTATAAGGGCGCATTATGCGCCCATATAGATGAATTTTTTACACCGTGTTTTATAAATGCTATAAAAAGGTGAAAAAGTATCCTTCTACCGCGAAAGGGTAAATAGAATAATCAAAGCCGTGTTTTGCACGGAGAAACTCTGGATTTTACAATACTTTGTGCAAGTCTCGCGACTGTTTCGCTATTGGTTTTTCGATGATCATTCTGTATAATTAATGCTTACTGTAATACAGCCCTGTATATCGTTTGGGCGCTTTGTTCTAACAGCGAATACGCAACCATACTGTGCGAGTCGCACTGCGACCACAAGAGGGATATTGGTGGAGGTCGTAGGCATCGCCCCGCAGACGCACCATCTGCGCTCAGATACAGTATACGCTAAAGTCTCTTCGGGCAACATTCACGCGGATTAAATTACTTTGGCTAGTCGTAATTTACCTTGATGTTACGCTTGGCCGCCACAAGCAACCTTCACCTGGTCACGTCACTTGCTCAAAGGATATCAGATACACATCACCAATCTACTTGATTAAAGTAACGGAGTTGTTTCTGATACAAGCTGAAATGACACGTTATGCAGGTTCAGGAGAGAAAACCCACTATACTGGGTACGACAATCCAATGTAGATCTTATAATAACAGGTGAATCAAGTGCTGAAGTGAGTTTACGTAAGTTTTAAGTTGATAACGTTAGCTTGAGCTCTAAGTATAAATTTTTAAAGTAGTTTTGGGTCAGAATGACTCGCCTCCTAAAACTCTGGATATAAAATCCAGAGAATTAAACAACAGGACCTGGACGGCTCTACATATAATTAGGTAGTACTGTATTTTCTCACTATGCTCTATTCTATCGCGTTTCAATTCTGCAGAATGCTCGAATTGTGGCACATCATTGGATTATTTGTGCCCAAATATAGCATACCGGAATTTATCATACTTAGGCCCTAATTTCTCCATCGATGTCAGGGTCTGGGAATAAAATGTGAGCGATTCTAATGGCTAAACCAGCAAGATATGCCGGGGAATTGACTCAGGAGCAGAAATAAATACAGTCCGCCACGGACATCACATCCATCTCGGTGAAGGCCTTTTGTTATGCATTCCAAAGCTCAACAAACCAGCAGGAGAATGTTCAAGTCTGCGACCCATTGTTTTACTAACATGTATTCGAAAGGCTATATCTCTAGCTCTCAAGCGCATCTCTGCCAGGGTCGACAGCTACATCTCTCCACACCAATCCGGCTTCCGCCCAGCTCGCAGCACCGCAGATGCGGTGTGGGCGCACAGATGGATTGCAGCGCGGGCGACACGCTACCAAGAAGCGTTTATCATCCTAGAAATCGACTTGCCTCGCGCTTTCGATACTGTCGACCGCGACAAACTTCTTTCCGTCCTCACAACAATTCTCGACGAACACTCTATCGGCTGATACGACTCCTTTTACGAGACACCAAGCTCTCACTGCGATCAGAAACCCGTGTTCTCTCCCCATATGAGAACAACACTGGTACACCTCAAGGCGACTCTCTTTCTCCAGTTCTGTTTACAGTGTGCCTTGAAGCTGCTCTGCGTGACCTCTCCCGAACGATACAAATACCCCATGACGTGCTGCGCGACATGATTGTCTACGCTGACGTCGCGAATTTTATCTGTGCTCACCAAGACTTTGTCGATCTCATCAAGATGGAAGCCCCAGCGGTCTTTGCCCGCTGGCCTCTGTCAATGAACATCTCGAAGACTGACATCACCGTTGTGCAACGTCACGTAGGTAGTACCAGGATTAGCTCCAGTAGTAGTAGTACAGCCTCCCACCACGATGACGACGCCCAAGCAGACGTTCTCCTGCAGCAGAACGCCGGAGCTCAAGAAGAAACCTGGTGCAACACCCGCAAGCTTAGTGCTCTACTTGGCGATGCCGAAGATATCTCAAACCGGAAAAGACTGGCCTCAGCGGCGCTCCATCGCATGTGGACAATCTGGATCCGACCTACCAAGATCTCAAAAAACACGCGTCTCGGATAACATCTTTTGATGACTTTGCAGAGCTGCTGACAGTGAAAACTTTCGAGTCCTCGGATATGAGCGGATGTAAGAGCCCAGGTTCCACAATTGTAGAGCAGTATGGGGGGAGGTACGCGGCGTAGAGTCAAAGGCGCATCAGCAACAACGAGCTCTACGCACGATGCGGTGTGGAACCACTTCGCTAAGAACTATTTGCTGCTCGCTGGTAGCTATTTGAACATATTCTATGCCGACCGCCAAACATAACCGCTAACCACTTATATCCTATTTCGGTGCTAGCTCTGCCGGAGGCTGGCGTGGACGGCGCCGAACGACACTCTCTCTTGTTCTCGCTACGCCTCGGCATCATCCAAGACAACTTGTCGGAACTCGCTGGAGATCAGCATGAGATCAAGAGGTCTTGAGACGTCGCAAACAAGCACGAGATGGTGAGCAGCTTTTCAAAGCATGATAAGGTGAACATTAACGAAGAGGGCGAGAAGGACGAGCAGTTAAGAAGCTCCTCAAAGAGGAGGATGTATCCTTTCGTCGCTCAGTAAAAGTGTTTCAAATAAGGCACACTTTTTGTCATACAATTTTCAAGCATATTGTATTGCATTTGACAATCTCGGTCGATCTGAGCACTGAGGTTGGGCTACTGACAGCTCTTATGGGGTAAATATGGGGCTCTTGCGCGGCGGGAAACTGGATGAACAAGACATAGCAGCTAGTAGCCCACGCCCCCACCATCTAGCTGCTGTACCTCGCCCGCCGCGTATTTCTGCGCATGTTGCGTTGCACTAGTCCATTAGGTTAATGTCTCCGAAGAAACATTGCGCATTGAAGGTCGTTGCTCAGTACTACTAGCGGGATTTGAGCGTAAAGACCACCAATCAAAAACCCTGTGTTTTGGGAACGCGTGTATATAATGAGAGGGCTTTAGATGCGACCAATCAAAAGCTACGATGATAAGTCTGCAGCCTTTTCCAAACCAATGTGTCTATTTGATACACGGGACGACCATGCCAGCAGGCTTACATAACAACTAAATACAATCAGTCTTCATTCTTCCACGCCAAGCACAAGCCAAGCGTTCAACAGGTTATGAGCCCAACGGGTTCAAACGACACCTCATAGCGACCAAACCCGCGCGATGTCCACAACACCGATGTCCACGGGATGAACGTGGCTGCAGACCCGTTCGAGTTGCTCAAGGGGACGCACTCTGAGTCAGGTGCGTCCGATGCTCCCGCGAGGGGAAGCCGGAACTTCAGCGCAAGCTCTGGGCGCCTGGACAGACTTGAAGGGCATCTCGAAGGCTTGGCGAAACAACAGACCTAGTTCATGACGAACCAGGCTAAACTTCAAAAGCAGCTAAAGCAACGTGATGGCACGCCATCCTTCGAGCACAAGTACGGAGAATCGAGCGCGTTTACGGACTTCATTAAGGCTCGAGCTCGACGAGTATGAGAGTAGGATGCCTCGATACGTCGATGAGGACAGCGTCACAGGCGACACCAGCACCTGAGATACCGACGCCGCAGACGGAGAACACAATAAACATGCAGCAGCGGATGGACACACCGATGGCGGAGCAGTTCGTGCCGCCACCAACCTTTGGACTCAAGGTGCCAAAGCAACGCGACCTGGACTGACCGGGCTTTGCGAAGCTCACAGGCAAGGAAGTGTACCATGGCCTAGATGCGGACTTCAAGACTTGGAGACTGAGGCTCCCGCAGCGACTCGCAGCAGCACAGCAGATGAGCGGTGGGGATTGGTCGGAGGAATGCCGAATTCTCGCACTAAACGGCAAGTTAGATGGTACTGCACTGGTGTACTTCGAGAGAATGGCTCCGCTCTAGACGACTGAGTCGCCGATACTGGAACTTGTGATGAATCGAACGTTGGTTCCGTACATGACGGCTATCAAGGCGCCCAAGGGACTGTGACTGATGGTTGCGGAGAAAATGCGTGATAGGACGTGAGCTGAGCACTGCCAGTACTTGACGTACGTGGCTGAGCGCTCTGATTGCTCTGATCTGCACGTATTGCAGTGTTTGTGCAACTCTGCACCAGTCTACCTCCAAAGTGCAATGCTGACGAGACTGAACTCGCAGCACATGGACCATTTGCAGCAAGCTACGGAGTTAGTGGCTTTTGCGATCGATACGAAGCAAGCATAGCTAAGAACGAAAAGGCACGCGGCCATGGAGGTCATGGTAACCGAGGACATGGCGATCAATTTCACGGTGGTGGCCGAGGTGCCCAAAATTTGAGTCCGTATCACGCGTGGGTGGCACAGAGAGATCTGCACGTGTTTCAACTATGACGAAGTTGGGAATATAGCTAGAAATTGCCCAGAGAAGAAGAATGACGGTGCCAAAGAAATCAAAAGTCTCGCTAGCAATCGGGACTGGCACAAGCGCTGACGCACACGCGTGGAATTTTGACAGCGGATCCAGCGTGCACATAGTTAAGACTGTAGAACTACTGAAGGATGCAGTAGACTGTGACGACCAACACAGAGCAGCAAACGGTGAAAACATCAGAGTGATCACGAAGGGCCCAGTAGAGTTCAAGACAATAGTGGATGGACGATAAGTCGTGGTGGGCATATCTGATGTTCAATACGCTAAGAACTTGGCCGACAACATCATGAGTTTCGGCAGGTTGGAGGAGAAAGGCGTGTTTCACTACGACAAGAGCTACATGGTACAACGGAATAGGGGATTACGCGTGTTCGAGGTCCACTGATGTCACAACGTGTTGATGATCGACACTATATAGAGTACTAACAGGAAAAATACGGATCCATGCAGTAAGCAAGCCAATTGAAAGAAGCAAACGAGTCATTTGACGATGCCGTGACTACGCTATTGGAGCTATACAAGCCACTGGGGCACATTTCCTACGATACCGTTGAGCGCTTGGCCAATGGGGCTGGCTCGGGCATCAGGTTGACGAGCTGCGCGCGCCTTATCTGCTTGACCTGCGCACAAGGTAAAAAACAGAGTAAAATCAACCAGTCCAAGAAGGACACGGGGGCAAATGCACCTATTGACAAGATCGGAGGCGATTTCTCTTATTGTGCTTTTCGATGCTTTTGTCCTTTTCACTTGGCTGGATCCTCGACTTATGATAGCTTGAGGCCGTTATATTAATTCGAGGTCTCTAAAAGGTACAGATCGACCAAATAAGACTGGCTGATAAATCGAGCTGCGGCAAACAAATCGACCGCTGGCGGTCGATTTACCGCCAAATCCACATCGATATCCTGTAAATCGACCGTTTTGCCGAAAAGGCAATTCGTTCAATTAAACGCCAAACCCACACCGGTTATATGTAAATCGACCGTTTTTACCGTTTTGAAAAGGTAATTCGATCACAAATACATAAACTGCCTTTTCCCATCTCATTTTTATGCCTGGTTTTATGCTCCTACCATGCTCGATATACGACATAAATCGGAGGGACATTTTATCTGCAAAGCACAACAATTTTACTGGGAGAGGTATTAACACTTTCGTGGTCAACAGGGGCATTTTTCCAAGCCTGGAATGAACTGACCGGTTAGAAACCAGTTACCGCCTTAAAAAAAAGGCAAACAGTTCTTGATTTCAGACGGATTCGGTATGATCCAATATTACCGATAAAATAGGTTCATGTGTCTTTTCGTAGATTTTACTGAACCCGAAATGTGAATCTCAAACCCTTGGGCTCACAGTTTCACATTCTTGGTCGCATACTCTTGTAGTCTATTGGTCAATAGAGTAAATTGGCGACACTGTGTTCTTCACCAAAAGCCGCGCGATTGCATCGAAAGAGGTTACAAGATTTTATATATGTGCTCATGACTGATAAGAAATAGATGACATTATTGACGACCAGCGTATATAGTTTCTAAACAAAGATGTGTAGGTAGAACATATAGAAATTTCTAATGATGCATACCCTACTTCTACGGGTTCATTATCAGCATTGCTGCTGGCACAGCTCACATCATTTAATTAGCATTATGCAGACATACAATAGACTAAAGGTGGTGATAAAATTGAGATTGACATGAAAGCTGAGATGCACACAAGATGCACTGAAGGGGTGCATTTTAGGTTTTCGATTTCTGTGCTTAATAATCTTTGCTTATATTGGCATAAGCACTGATTATGAGAATATAAGCAAAGAAGAAATGTAAAAGATATATCAGTCTTAGTGCGAGTGTACCCCTCCCATCTAAAGCCGCTTAGCTGTAGGTCTTAACTACTACTAACAGCAGTCCAATAGTTGCTTGAGAAAGATAACCTGTTGACTCACAGCGAAGGTTCTTGCTGAAAAGTCGCTGTTCTGTGTCCTTTCGCATGTAAGTCAAAAATTATCGGGACCCGATTCCTGATTCTTACGGGTTCTGAAGTGGACTATCGCGGAGCGACTGAAACCGTTCACATTAAACATTTTCGTGGGAAACACGAAATATTAAAGGCGAAAGAAGATGAGGTGAAAAAGCTTCTGCGTAGTGCATTAGAGGAGCAAAGGGCTGTTGAAGCTGGCGAATATGCTACGACACGTGAGGGGTGGCAAGACGCCCTCGATCAATGCCAGATTCTTTACGAAGAAGAAACGGAAAGGTGCAAGATTTTTTTACGTGGAAAAGATCGAAAAACCGGAACTCGTTCACGAAGGAGAGAAGGTTGCAGCTAGTGAAAGCTAAGCAGGATGAGACGGAGAATCAAGGCGCAGGTTCGACTTGAGACGACTGGGCCGAAGGAGTCCGCGGAGTAGGCGAGCCAAGAACTGGTGAGAAACAGAGCGCTGCATGTCGAAGAGCTGAATAAATCAACTGCATATTTCGAGGCCAAGGTCGAGGAGATGGAAACTAAAACAAAGGCCATGAATGTGTCCCTGAAAGAGGGGGAAACCGAAAGACGCTGTTCGAAGAAGTGCTGGTAAGTTACAAGGCGATGCAAAGAGAGGAGATGGCGAAGCCGAACGCAGTGTACAAAAGAGACAAGGAGGAGTTACGTGGGGTTAATTTTTTTCTTAAGAAGGAGCTGATTGCCGCTCAACGCACTATCGTGAGAGCCAGGAGCAAATTATCCGCATCTGGAGCGGAGAATATCAAGCTGCAGAGAAGCAACGACTTGCTTGAGTCCCAGAAAGTTGAGATGGAGCGGAAGCTTGCTGCGCAAGGCGCTAGGGTGGAAGCGCTTGAAGTGGAACTCGACACGCAAAAGCAAGTGATGGCCGCGTACGCCAAGGAGCTAGCATCGCCGTTGAAGGACGCTGACAACTCGTTGGCTGTGTACGAACTCAAGGAAGGCGACTACTGAACGACTTTGACGCTGACAGAGAAAAGGTTGAGAAAGAGGCAGAAGTGCTACATGCAGAAATTTAGTCGTTGCCGCTAAAGCTAGAGTCCAACCTAGCCTGCGGCATTATTGAGTGGCAAATCGAAGCGAAATGCAGACGCCTTTCGTAAGATACCCCACCTTCTGTACTGATGTCAAAAATACTACCAAGAAATTGCTGGTCTAAGATGATGTTTCAACTGCAGGTAAGCAGCGGCGGTTATGTGTTGAGGTAATGATTGACATGGATGCGAGCCTCTACGCAGCGATCTTCAGGGGTTCAATAAAACCCGCAATGGTCTGTGTCACGACAATTTCTCGAGCAACGTGCTCAGCGTGGAACACGACGAGTTCCAGGAAAAGTGTTTGCGGATTTAATCCGGGCTGGGTGAAATGCAGAGATGACTGGGATATGAGCAGCACTGTGAAGATTATTAGTGTAACGAGGAAGCCGGGTTAATTTAATTATTTTACAGGATACTTGTCCTAGTAGACGCAATAAATTGTTTGTTCTACACAGTGAGATGATTTTTGCAGGTGCTACTTGAATGGCGAAGCAGGGATGAGTTGTAGCGTAAGATGCACCTGTTTTAAGACTTTGGTCGTCATTCTGTGAGAGCTCTGTGTGAACACTGGATACATTTTGTGTAGTGTACAAAATGTACCCACCAGTCGTAATTTTAACTACTGTTTGTTTCATTAAAAGATTGTTAGTGTAATTATGAAGCCTGGTTAATTAAGTTTTCTTAAGAATATTCGCATAGTATTAACAGAAAGTGTTTATTTTGAAAAGTGAGATGATTTTTTTGCAGGTGCTAATTGCATGGCGACGTACGGATGTATTGTAGCTCGAAATGCACCTGCTTAGGTTCAAGGTTTCCAAAATGTGAGAAGTCTGTGTCGACACTGAACACACTTTGCGTGCTGTACAAAAAGTATCCTCCAGTCACAGATTTATTTATGTTGCTATTTTACCTTAACTAGCACAACTTTCCGTTTGATTATAAAAATCGATCTCCCGAATATGTCTACACTGAACACACTCTGCGTGCTGTACAAAATGTATCCTCGATTCACAACTGTAATTGATGTTTTTACGTTAACTAACGCAATATCCCCGAGCGATTATTAGAATCGATCTCCCGAATTTCCATTTTTTCGATCAGATACTGAAGTGATGGTAGTCGGACGCATTAAAAATTTCACCAGGCATCGATTAGAGATGCTGTAAATGAAAACCTACGAGTGCGCTGCGACGACTAGCTGATGCCATCGAGCAAGGTAATGACTGAAGCAAAAAAAAAGAATTTGAACGGGTAAACCCGCCATTTATTAACGGCATGGTTTGAATTGTTTGCACCGCTAACGATAGTCGCGGAATAATCAGTGAAGATAGAAGGTTTGGGACTCGCTACTGAAAGGCTCGATCTGGCACTCCGCGTGAGAGTATTATCGATAGAGCTGCCTTGACCCTCACCAAAACGAGTACGGTGTAGGAGCCAGTGGTTTTGCTCCTAAGCGCGAAGTAGACAGCTTTGAAGGTGCCCGGTTGTGTTTTTGGCGTCCGCTAACTTCCTTTCTAGCTTTTCCATTTGGCGCTGCATAGAATCTTGATACTCGTAGTGGAGCACTTGGAAGCTTGTCAACTCTTCCTCTAATTCTGTAGCCGTCTTCATGCGATTTCCAGACGTTATCTTGCGTTGTTATAACAATGCCTCTTTCAAATCGGCAATAATATCTTTTTCCTTTGTCGCAAGAATTTCCGGGTGCTGCGAAAAGGTAGTGAATTGGCAGCGTTTTGACAAGGCGAATATAATCCACAGATCTGTTTTCGTTCTGGGCGGCCTTGTAGCAGTTTGTAAACAAAGGGTTTCTGCGAGTCCGAAAGTCGATATGACTCTGACCTTAATCACCTACCATATTGCCTTTTCCCTTGTTTGCCTCGTCGCTGCTTGACACGAATCGCAGCACATGCTTCTTTTAGCTCCGCTTGTGTAAGATTAAGATCAGGTAACTTCTCTTCAGACTGGGTAGGCGCGAGAACCGTTTATACTGTGTCTTGGGCACCTCGAATCTCTGTCGATTGCTGTTGGCCGCCACCGCGTGCGATGGTTTCAAGCTCCAAGGAGAACCTCGCGTCTGCTTCCTCCACATAGTGTTTTCTCCTCACCATTGGCGAGAATGGTAGCGCAGCTGAGCCGATGCGGTAAGATCCCCAACAAAGGTTACGAAGTAGGAGCGGCCGGTGATCGCTCTTCTGCATCTATATTTAGAAAAAAATGTGCTGAGTTAGCAGTCGCAGTACTTATATAGCCGAGCCTATACCAGCAACGGAGAGTCAGTTGTGCGCCGGTTGGTTGTTTTCAGTAGAGTACGGTAGAGTAATTTGCCTCGATAGCGAGGTCAAGCATGGTTTACATCCATTAAAAACTGCTCGGTAGAGGTTAAGCAACTCTACACATTTATTACTGAAAGAATGGGGTAGAGATTGTCTTAGAAAGTCTATAGATTATATAACTTCGCAGTATTTCCGTATTTTTAAAAACGTTACAGAAACCAACGTAGGAAAGTGTATCGGCTCATATTAATCACACGAACGAGTAACCCTAGGGAACACGTTAAAATAGTGCCGACTTCGGATGGGTATGGCGGCATTTTTATCATGTCAAATAGAAAAAATAAGCGACCGCTATCGTAAAGCGATTGAAAAAATAAAAAATAAGAGGATGCTATGAAACAATTAGTGTAAGTTGGAGATGCAATAGAATAGTATACCTCCTTTTAGGGGTGCCGCCTGCTCTTCCACTCTCCAAATCCGCGTATTTCGACAGGATGCGTATACCGGCATATTTATCATCCCAACCAGCCGGTGGATTCATCAGGACGGAAATTCTCGAGGTATTCTCTTGTGACCGTTTCTGTAAGAGTCAGACCACATAACTAGTTGCTCTTGATAAGGCAACGTAGAAGGTCTGCTTCGGAGTTCCTTTTCTTCGATGAAGGGAGGTGACGATAACGCCGTCGTGGCAGGTTTGTCCTTGCAATTTTTCCGTCGTGCACGCAAATGCAGGCACGACAGCAAATTGATCCACAGTCACGCTTGTCTGGACCAAATTAGGGATGCTTTTCAGACGGAGACATGCGTGAAGAGGGGGTAATCCGATCACTCCATCATCGAATCCTGTGACCAGCTTGTCACGGCGTCCGTGTATTTTAATTAGTAGCAGTTCGTGGAGACGCAATAATCTTCGAACAACAACGTTGCCCACAGTATACCGGGCCCATTCAAGTTGATTCGGAGAGGAATACATCCCAACAACAGTGCCGGTGACACCGCTAGCAATAATGTCCGCGTCAACCAGTTTAGGCTGCGTTCGAGTCACCATGACCGGTATTCCCACGTAGATCAGCAACTTCATCGGCACGCAGATAGTGACGTCGTCCGTCGTATTCAAAATATTGGCAACGATCTTCTCTGATCGCGATGACTGCTGAGCTAAACACTCGTACACGACAGCCCGCTCGGCTCTCACTATCTTGAAAGTCATTAAATTGTTTATAGCTCAGCGAAGCTTGATCGTACTAACATCAATTGGCCGGTAGAAATTACAGACGTGCCGAGGAACTGGCACTTCTGAATTGCTGTGATCGCGAGTTCAATAGTTCGAGTTAGTCGTCTGAAATCCTGCACCAGCGAAGATTATCAAAAATCGCAACATAAACAGGATGCAATCGCACGCATATTAATTATTAAGAACACAACGAAATTGACGGCAGCATATAGAGCATAGCCAGCATGCCGGAGTCGGTTCGATGTACGGTAGCTGGTAACCTTGGCACATATACTTTAATTACTAGGAAATGGGCTTCGCGTAGCTTACACTGTGAAAGAATTTACAAGGCGACCCCCCACCGGTGGAAGCTGTAGAAAGTCGCCTATCTGTAATACGTGTTTGCCCCCCATAAAATCATGTGGCTGGGTTGACATCGACCGGGATAGACAATCGGTGCCGCCTAGGAGAACCTGATGCGTTATTGAGATTTCGTCCACAGTCACTAAACCAACCCGACCAAACCGCTTTGTCATCTCAGTCGAAGGCGCTGAATTTGGCTCAGCCCCGTTCAGTTTCAGATTCCGAGCGCTGTGCATCGTTTTCCCGTGAATGTTAATTGCTGCAGCTCCGGTGAATGCTAGTGTTTTGACACTTCCTTCTCGACCCCAGCAACTCGCAAACGCAAGTAGCGATTCTACGACAGTAGACTTCCCAGTACCTGTTTCGCCCCCAAGGTAAGCGATGAGCTGAGACTTGATTCCGGCTGGGCAAGATCTAATGAAAGGCGAGAAAGATCCGTCTTCTAGAGCATCACAGATATCCGTCGAATACGCGAACAAAAGATGCCGAGCCGCGTTCTCAAAAATTACGTGCTGCCAAAAGTTGAGATTAAATGCTTGTGACACAGTCCAAATCTTAGGAAACAAAGGTAATAATTCTGGAGTCCACAGGAAATCCGGAGTTGGTTTTTGGTACGGAACAGGACCGTAGCATTCTTCTAACCTTCAATACGGGTCCTCATAGTAGGGAAGGTATCTACAAATTCGTGCGTCCCAAACCGACCGTTTACAGCCGTTGCCTGGTAAGCTGCGAAAAAAATGTATCCAGCGAGAAATCTCCTGGTAGCGTAACGCGCGAAGCCGCATTGTATTTTTTGGCCGATGACGTAGTTGCATCAGTAAGGTCCCGAATACCACCAACAGTTTGGCCGATGCTTAGTTGCATCAGTAAAGTCCCGAATACCACCAACAGTAGCCTTACCATCGTCGCATAGCTTTGATGTAGATGTACCAGGCGAAACACCATTGCCTCCGCCGATAAAGACATCATGAATGGGATCTAGCACCAAACTGATTTCTCCGCGAGAAAATTTGCTCCGGCCACTCGATTCTGGAATCCACGAAGATGTCGGAGATGCCCTTGTTCGTAGAAGTTGTTCTTCAAGGGATTTCTTGTCACCATCGCTGCTCCGTTGGCAATGGTGATAATCTTGCCATTGAGTTTCGAATGTTCGTAGCATGGCGACATGGCGCGAGTCTCCTTCCTCTAAAAACGTTCTGTAGCTTCCTAGACCGTCGCTGTTCTCAACCAATAGGGTGGTCTGTCGATGCGGTTTGAACAAGGTCAAAACGGAGTACCGTCCAGCCGAGAGGCGACGTCAGGAATTTCTTGTCCTCCAATAACATTTTTTTTAGCAGAATCTACCTTCGAGAAATGCGACAAACGAACAGTACTATGTGTATCGAGAGAAAGCTCGCCCGCGTATTCGAACTGCTCATAGATCTCCATAAAAGAGACGTCTTCTAGCGCCATCTCCCGTTTCCAGCACCACTCTAAAGCGTTTCCAGACGAAATAGCCGAATTTGATTTTTTACCGTTCTGCGTAGTCTGCTGTGATACAGCCACTTCGACAGAATCAGCATGTTTTACTAACATGTTGCCTAGGTTCACGTGTACAAAATCGTGGGAGAACCAAAAAGGGCTCTTGTATAAATATACAAAGCAGACATTGTCACGGCTACCTCTTGCCCATTTGTCACAGAATAAAGCATCGATCCCATGATTCGGTACCCGCGCTCGCGCTCGATTTATCCGTTCCCGATGAGTTAGCGTTATTGAAAGCTTTTGCGAAGGCTGCCAACGATAAAGTCGTGCAATTCTCCACGGGATTTTGATTCTTGAAGCAATATTTGGCAACGTACGCCGACGTGTCCTTTGACCCATTTAGCACGAATTGCGCGTCATGATTGCATTTTAGTGTGGCCATAACAACAGCTTTGTAGGGGTTCACGTACTCGCATCCGACCGGGCGATGTAACCGGAGTACGGATCAACCTTCTATCACAGTAGGGCCAAGATGGACAGCTTCGGGTTTGAAGAATCTGCATACACTTGCCTTTGGAGTACGCACCGTTGTCTGTGTTGCAATCAATAGAAGGCATACATTAGAGATAAATACCAACAGGATCAATACAATTCACAGACCTTCAAGCACGACTTGCAGTGATTCCAACAGTGTGTCTGAACATACCGAACGAGCAGGGACGTTGCTAGATTACCAGCCGCTCGCGTCGAGGAAGGCCGGCCCTTCTCTAGGTCAGCAATCTGAGAATTTAGCGTAACTTGTTGCTTTCCCGCGACGTCTCCCGCTCATAGATTGATAATATCTCTATCACTGAAATTGGCGTCACACGCATCACACCGAGAGGTCAATGGTGGCTTTGATCCTGGCGCAGGGCGCCAAAACTCGCCAACTCCTGGAAGTATCGGCTGTAGTGAACCATAGGCACAGCATACCGGGCATTTTGTTCCTCGTTGACGCACGGTGGCATTGTGCGCAAGACACAATCGATAAGCTGAATAAGGCGCTCGTTGAACCTCGTATCGATTTCCAAAAGTGTCTAATACGCCAGCGCTGTAGACGGAAATCCATAAAGCCAAATAGCTATATGAGCGTGAAGATCACCTGCAATTCGCGTTTCAGCCGCGGAACCAAAAGTACGAACCACTCCAAAAATTCCACCGCCGCGTTTCGGGCCTCGACGTACTATATCCCATCCCAGAAGCACCTCTATAATCGTTTTCATAACCCTAAAAAATACCGCGCGCATTCAAAAGTATATTTTTGCAGCAATTGCTCTCCGTTCGGCTCGATTAGGAACCAAAAGCAAATTGGCTTTCTCGATAACGGTTGGGTTGCCAACCTTGAAAGCAATGTTATATGTACCGGCGGAGTCCAGAGACACGGCAAAAAAAAAAACTGAAGTGGGCCGAATCGCTTCAGAAGCCCGAAAAGATCATGTCTAGCCCGCATCCGTCCTGTATTTGAGCCGTAAAACGCCGGTTCCGGAACGTACAGACCTTTTCCTCAAAACTATAACGTTTTGTACATCGAGAGGCGGAGGCCAAGGCTTTATTCATTTCTGACGACAGTCATGTAGCTAAAATATTTTATCGCTTCTTTGAGTGTACCCCGGGATACCGAAGCTGCTTTTAACGCCTGCCTTTTGATATTCATCTTCACGTACAAAGTTTCTCTTGCCTTTTTAGTTGCCAAGAAGTCGAGGGCCAATAGCATGAATCCGTACTGTGTCACGAACCTGTGACCATCAACTTGTAAACACCGCAAAATCCATTTGCGCACAGGAAGGTTGGTCAAGCGTGGTTTGTTAGGTCCACCGCTACCGTACGGAAAAAGCGTAGGAAACATTTGTGTGCACACCGCCCACTTAGACATAGGTACATACACGTTCGACTTCTTGACCAAAATATCGGCCCAATCTTGCTGCGGAGCCCGAGCTAAAACACTAGATGCTCCAATCCATGTACCCTCAATATGTCATTGTGACCCCTCCTCGACTGTAGAACCAAATCAGAGTACGTGCTATTATCTCGAACGGCATCGAGCACTTCATCGTACTCCTCCGACTGGTTTGTCGTTGTTCTATCGATTATCACAGCCGTCCGAATGGTAGCAGACGCAAATGATGCGGAACCATCCACGGCTTTAAAAGCGTGATGATATTCCTTATCGTGTTTTTTTTAAGAAACTGAGAGCCTTGCGGCAAAGTAGCAAATCCACTTCATGCCTTTTCTTGCAAGCTGCAGCCTGGCCAGGCGTCATACTACCAATCATAGTCACTCGAACACGAGAACGCAAATCCCGGGGTAGCATCTCCACAATGCTCCCTCCCGTATTCTGCACAACATTGGTGGAACTTGATCGTCTTACACGCGCCCCCTGTTACAACCGATAACGAGACGCATGGTAGGACTTTTACAACCGCTTGTTCATCCGTCTGTGTCATGACATGGAATAGAGTGCGGCACTCTATTTCAATTTAGTGCGGTTAAATCAAGAAATCGCACTCTATTTTTGACACTCATTTTTCCAGTGGGCTCCATTAGAGATGATACGTCTTTATTACTCTAAGATTCAGTTTCCTCGTCTGCCGTTTGCAAGCTGTTCATAGCTAACAGCAACGCCATCGTGGTCACTCTTGTCGTTGTGTGCTTCTGAAATTTACCAGGCAAATATCCGACGTAATTGCCGTTAGCAATCGCGAAAGCTGGAGGAACAGTATATTTTTCACTCCTGGCATGCTTGAGGCACAAATCACAAACGTTCATGGTAATCCCATCCTGCTCTTTCGCAACCGCTTTAGATCCTATAGGCTTCGGTTAGCAAACAGAGCGAGTATCACAACACTAGGCCGTCGACCCACCTGAACGATAAAGAAATAAGCCTTTCAGACGGGAATCGATGTCTGAAACATCGTATTGAGAAATAGCCTGTGCCGATACGGTGGCGTCGGGATGAACTCGTAAACATTGCCGCATTAACTAGGACACCTCAAACGTTAGTATACCAGCGCTGAAAGTCAATAATATCGGTGTTGATGAAACATACCGTGATCAGTCTGTCCGTCATCGCAACTTTAGCCACGTTACCAATGCTTTTGAAACCTAGTTCGCATATCCCACAATATGACACCGGTTCAGACGCATCCGCCATATATCGTATGGCCTCGTTCCTGATGAGCTGCATGCGTTATTCAGATGGGATAACGAAAGCTAGGCTTGCGTCCATTTCGACCAGCTCGATTCAGTATACACGTCGCTCAGGAGCTTTGGTGGCAAGTTACTCGGCGTCGGTACAATGGTGCTACTATTGAGAGGCGGGGGGGGGGGGGGGCTCGAACCAAGGCGGGGTAGCGCTTCCGCTTGCAGGAGCCGATGGATCTGGATACTTCCAGCCGGATTGCCGTGCAGCAGCGAATGAACCTTCTCGAAGCGGTAGCTAAAACCGCGTCGAAATTTTACTCGGTTTAGCTCCGAGTTGCGATTCTTCCAGATGGTTAGTTGGAAGGCAACCTTGCTGTGAATCGAACGTTTTCAGCAATGTCTTTCCTGAACTTCCAACTCGCGATCAATCAACTCCACTCGATACATCTTCTCAATTTCCTGGATGTTGAGGGCACACATTTCCACCGCTATATTCTCGGACAGCCCTGGTTTCGTGTCAGCTATCATCTCGCGGACAGAAGCCACGCCACTGAACGGAGGACGAGCCTCTTCTTCTTCTTGCGCCGGCTTCTCTGCTTGGATCAGCTCTAGCATCGTCGGCATCTCGGTCAAATTTTGTATGGCAACACACTCGCCCAAACAACGCCCCCCCCCCCACTTCAATTTATCTAGATTTCTCACGTACCTCATCTTATCTTCTTAGCGGCATTTCCTCCGTTGGCCAACCCACAAGCGTGTTGCAAAACATATACTAACATCTCTACCCAAACGGCTACTTAAACCGGTTGCATGCTCCCGCCTCCACCAAACTTTCGTTGCAATAAACGACAACGGCATCCAAGTAGAAGTGACAAGCGAACAAATATATGCTAGACAATTATACGCACTTCCTCAGTCTCATTCCACAATCAAACCCGTCCTTCCCAAGCGACTCATTCGCTTCATGCTATCAAATAATCCCCGGGGCCAAACTCTTCCACACCCGCCCTTCGATTCAAGGGGCAACTCTCCAAGCGCAGTACCGGTCGTGACCTCCACATCTGACGCCCACCGAGCATGGCTCCGACTATTTGCCAATGTTGGCACCTGTTTCATGACCACTACCACGCCAGCGCGGCACTTGCTACACCTTGACCGTCTAGTTCCACATATGGTTGGCAACTCAAAGTCGTACCTCAACCGTGACCGTCGAACGTAATCTACATCACCAACAACATATTCAACGTTTCTCGGCGATTTCCAATTGCAAAGAGGGCATCCAGCTACCGCTACTTGTGCGAATGCGATGGTGCCCGCTGCAATGCAGATAATGGAACGCACATATCAAGTGGATCCGTGAATGCAACCTTGGACCTCATCTGTGATGAAACGAATTGCTCCGCAGGAGCAACGTGCGGTAATCGTTTTATTCCTCGATTCCGGTTCGATCTCATCTCAACTCGGGTTGGGCTCGCGGACGTAACCACTACAAAAATTCCCAACTGGGCATTCATCGTGGAGTATGTAGGCGAGATTCTCTTTGGAGATGACGCGCGCAAACGCGAAGACTGACGCTATCAAGTCCAGATGAAGACCAAGGCAACTTAGGCGACCCGAGCGAAGTATTCATCGACGCGGCCGAGTGCGGCAATCAGAGTCGGAACATAAACCACTCTTGCAGTCCCAATTGCGCGCTTTTCGAATGGGAGTGGGCGAGCCCAGCACGTCTTGATGTGTTCTCGACGACTGACACCACAGCCTTGCAGGAACTACCGTTTCGATACAGTGCCATCAATATGGAACTATTCATTTGCGAATGCGGTAAACCCAATCGCGTTGCGAAGCGTGTGTAGTATTGCTAGCTCTACACTCATGTATAATATTACATACCGGTACAGTTTACAAATCTTAAAAAACAGCACGAACCATCACAGTGAGCATTCTAAGCAGCCATTAAATGATAAAGGCATTGCACGAAGTATAGTATTTGTAGAATTGTAGTGCCACCAAAACGCCCGTTGATACTCATGCAGGATAAAGAGGAAAGGTCGAAAAGGATTTATGTGACACTGTATGCTTCTATTTCGGCTACATCTCAACCACGTACTAATATACTCCAACTAACATAAACTGACTTTCGACCAATCCTAGAACACTGTCTCTCAAAACACAATCTAGCATGTGTCTCCTGTGTCTCCATTTTTCCTGTCACAAAGTTATGCGTACGTCAGCTGACTAGACGCCAGAGTGCGCATTGAATTAACGGTTGCTTTTTTCTATCCTATTCTCTATCCTGTTAGGATGCAGTATCGTTACAACCCCAACCGTATCCGGTGAGTTTTCTCTGAAGTCTTCAGGTGAATACGAGAGACCCCCTCACCATGTTATCAATTGATCGTTGGCACCAGACCCCCTTTCAGTTTTGCATTTGCAGCAGAAAACCCATGGAGGCAGTGGACTTAAACAGAGAGAACGCCATAGCCGACGAAAACGATGCTTCTGCTGTGGTGATCAGAACGGAACGATTGTTCAGCAGATCTGTCATGTGCACCGATCGGGAAACAAATATGTCGACGGGGTGGTGTCCGACTTAGGTGAATGTATCACTGAATATGATCAAGCTTGTCTTGCAACGGATCGAGTGGAGGATCGTTATCAGCAAGTCGTCCATAAGACTATTCTAAGACGGCGAGAACGACGGCGCAAGCTACACGAAGACCAGCGTGATTTAGCTCGGCAGCTGGCTCCGGCTTCGGTGCCGGTCAATGTCGATCCTGTGACTAGAAACGAGGTGCCTGCAACTGGGACACACCCAGATGACGGTCGAGCAGTGGTAGCCCAGAAGCGAAACTATTCCAGGGACCAAATTTGAATGCTACAGACTCTCCGATTGGATTGGATACGGGTGCGTCAAATGCAGACCGCGCCGCAGATGAAGCTCCAGGGTCAGAACGCACCGAAGGGCCCGGTGATGACATAGAGGCCCAAGAAGCGTCGGATACCGAAGCCAAAGACTCTACACAGGATCTTGGTACTGTTGCGGATAAAGAGCTTTGCAACCGTGAAGAGATGGGTGAAGTCGAGAATGAGGTTATCACGCGGGTGACGTGGAGACTCGCGGACAACGTAGCATCGGGCCAGGCGAAGAGTCGCCCAGTGAGGCAGCAGGAACAACGGAAAGTTGTGCCCACCCTCGATCTCCCGAGAGCAGTCGGTCGAATGACGACCTGGATAGCGAAGGATCGGCGTAAGCTAAGCTTCGCAGGTCTTAAACAATACACTCAACACGCCCATAGTGAAGAGGATCATTAGCTCAGTTTGAACAATCACCCGATATTCAAATTTAACAATTTTTACTATTTGCAAGATATCACTGAACACCCCCAAAGTGAAGAGAAACACCAGATCCGAAACCGCACATGTCGTGTTGAACACTTTCGTGTTCGACTTACTCAGATGTAGCCAGCGATCGCACAGAACTCTCACACTCTCAGCCCCTAAAAAGGCTGCACATGAGTACATTTTGGGCAAAACACTAACAGTACCCGCTTCGAGTGGATACACTATATTTCGTACACAAAACGTACCATGAGAGATGGCTTCACATTTGTATCTCACACAAAGTTTGTCCCATACGCGTAGAAACACAAGAGTACCGTAGTTTCTTGGGTGCGATTCGTTAGAAAAGTACATAAATGTGCAAACGCAGAGGCATTGAACATTGAGCACCAAGTTGAACTTGGCGGGGACGGTATTCTCAAGTAAGTAGAAAATTCTAGAAATCTCTTTATTAGCCCAAAGGCCGGCACAGCGAATAAACTGGAAAACATACACTAGCCTCTCCCGTTGAGCGTACGATATAGGTTATGACTATCGTGGATTTGTGCTGCACTACGGTAAGCGTTACATGCAAGGCATACACGTTCTACTATTTTCAAAGCAGCTAGCGGAACAACGCATTAGCCACAGGAGCCCCTTTCGAGTTTATCATCACTACACCCGCAAGAATAGTATTGTCTGACTGTTTCGAAGGTCATGACACGCTCTATTTGGGCACAAAATCCCGCCATAATTCGAGCATTCTATAGAATTGAAACGCGATAGATTAGATGAGAAGGGAGAGAGAGAAAGGAGTATATTTAACTACGTTAGCTGTTTAGCTTCCTGGTAAAGTCTCAGTCTTTTGAGCAGCACGATCTCCTGTTGGCAGAGCCTTATATAGAGCACAGTGAGAAATACAGTACTACGTAATTAGTTGTAGAGCCGTCCAGGCCATGTTGCTTAATTTATTCAATTAAAAACAATAACCGAAAGTAACCAGTATGTTGTACTGCTTTGAGCTTCCTTTTTCTTTCACCTACATTCACGTCTCCAAAGTGGTTCTGTATCAAGTTTTAAGGGTGCGAGTTGGTTCGAGTGTACTTGAATAAAATAATAATCAGAATAAGCTTGTTTTTTTAAAATGAAACTAGGCCGTGCCTATTTGCTAGATGCCCATATTCTAGCTCATGCGATCAAGGCGGTTCTACCAGGGTAAAAAAACTTCCCCGATGGTGTCGCGGACTGGAAGTACAGTAAATTGAAGTTTGCGCACTATTCTTACCAGAAAAGGGTTTAACCAAACTAATCGGACTGCAAACCATGACCCTGCTCCAACAAACTGGTGTGTGAGCGAAACCTAGCTCTTTCGCAAGTCAAACGCATTCATGTGAAAGTCTGTAAGCTCCTAGATCACGAAAGATTCATCGATGTTTTTAGGCATGCTTTTAGGCACCAATTTGTCAACAATAGGGGTTTTCAGTTATTAATTTTTTGGGCTCATTTCTTGGGCTCATCGTTTCGAAAAATAAGCCTGTGAAAGCTCATTTCTCGAAACGCTTAGCCAAGAAATGAGGCCAAAAAATGCATAACTGAATAACTTGCCTTTAAATCATGGGGAAACCCGCATTGCTTGGCTTATTAACCGGTCATATTTAATACTACTATTAGCAGTTCTAACCCACTATAGACATAAAGGGTAAACAATAGACCTTCGCCCCAATTTCGAATTATAACAAGGCACCACCTGTGTCCTAGACTGTCCGATCATTGCCTGAAACTTCGTTTAGTAAACGATTTTCTGCTTGAAGATGGCCACCTCCGCCAAAGTTTCGGGCAATAGGTGCTGCCTGAGGCTGCGATTGAAGGCAAGCACTTCAGCTCGTTGTGATCCTTACTTGTTAATTCACTAATAAGGAATAATTCACCATGGTCGCCGCCCAATTCTCCGTGGAAAGGAATCGCCCTCAGGCGCCCATCATACCAGAGCATGCGCTACAGGAAGCCGCTACGCTGTGTTGCATTAACGAGGACCGACTGACTGATCGAGCCGCAGTGGTGCTTCTGCCCCGTGCTGACTTTGACGGCGAAGTGAACTCCCCTCCCCAGACTACGACTCCTACATTAACTCGGACGAGAAGAGCATCCATGCTATGACGAACATTGGGTCACTAGAGTTTGAGCGATCGTAGATCATGGTCTGCGATCACGTCTCCGTGAACTACGTGGTCGAAAATGTGCCTATAGAGTCACAGACGTTCTCTCCATGCTTCTGACTGCCCTCAAGAACTGTGGCACATGGGGTGTAATGGCGACAGTATTTCGTATGAAGTCCCCATCGCTTCAGAAGGTTCTGAGCAAGTTTGTATCCGTTCTATCTCCCTTTCTGTACGAAGCGATGGTAGCGTCTGCGCTGAAGAGTACCCGATGAAAAGGCCCGCGTTGGATGGACGAGCATTCTCGAACTATCAGCACGCTCAGTACGCAACCGATCTCACTTTCCAGCAGGCAAACATGCCTACAGGCCGCATCGCTGGATTACAGCAAAATGCACCACCTACGGGGCTACAAGGTGGACGCATTCGTACTTCCTAATGGGCAAGTTGTTAACTGAACTTAGCACTACACATGGAATAATGCTGATATCGATGTTTTCCGCAAGAATGCCGGGTTCGATATGCAAGCCCTCCTGAAGGTCGACGGCGACGAAGAAATCACAGACGATGGCAACTTGGTCACACAGTATCCGTTCAGCTGTGCTATGCTAACCGACAAAGGCTACTAAGGCCTTGCTCGCGACTTCCGTGCTATTACGTTGCCTTGCAGACGCTCACTCTCAACCATATTGCTACAAATGAACGCAGTGCTCATGATCGCATCCTGTTAGAAAACTTCCTAGGACGCCTTCGTACCATGTGGTCTATCTGCTGACAAGTACCGCTGGGACGAAGTTAACCACAACGTCTACTTTCAATGCAACGTACTTCTACATCCGCGCCAACCCTCTTCGCCGTGAGGATGGCGACAATTACACCCTCTACCTACATCCTCAGGATGAGATTGGTGAGAATACTCGCAGCGACCGACGCCATATTCAGTAACACTATCGCGAGAATCAGCGCAACCGCATCTCTACCCTCTTTGTAGTCCGCCGCGAGTGCGTGAGCCGACCCGTTACCCGTAAAAGACATGACGAACCCTCTAGAGTGGGTGGTGACCGACGCCCTGGTCGTGATCGAGCTCGCCGTCGGTTGGCTGCAACACCGACAACAGCAGCATTGACGGACACCAATTCGTCTTCTGACAAAATGGACCTCCCTGGCAGCCCCACTGTAGTGTGAGCGAAATATTAGTGTGTTGTCGCTGGCAACGAAACTGAATGTCTCGTTGAAGATGCAAGAAGCAAAGAAAAGACTCAGCGATATTTTTTTTGCTACCTGCGTTTGAATTTCACTTTACATACTCTTGTCCGCAAGATGAACAATCAAAGTGTTTGCACTCAAAGAGTCTATATTTAGTTTAATCTATGGCTTGCACTTCCTACATTTCCTCATCAACTGACTTGAAGATCTAGTGGATGCTCCAGAGCACCCATGATTGACCACAACTATGTCCAATTTTATCTTACGTTATTTTTGCAAAATGCAAGCCGAGCACCGCTCATACGCTAGTGCCAAGAAGAAATGATGGCGAGGAGCCACACATTTTACTTTCTACAGAATAATCGAGGCTAGTAAGCTGTGAGCTTCGACTAGAATCTTGCCGAGACCAAACCTATATACTTCTTCCACCCCACAAAACAATAACATTTCTATTTTTCTACCATTGTGCGTCATTCACGTAAGCTATCAGCACGCTAAAGCACTCACTGAAACGCCGGTTACAGGCGCTGCAGCTACGTGGCTGCTGCACTACATTAACGACCTATCGAAAGAGGATAACATGTCCATGATTGGGGTAATTCTGGGGTGCGATGGGAAAATTTACGCCACACTTTATGAGTGGGCATTTTGGAGTTTTGTTTCCGCAGCTGGAAATTAAAAAGGCGTAATCCCAAATTAAGCTTATCCGCGCATGTAAATGAATCGTCCAGTCATCACAAAGGCATTCTGAAAATTCAAGTTAAAATCAAACTTAGTGGAATATAAAAATTTCGATAGGACATTTCCACCAATCCTCAAGCGAATAATAAATTACCACCAATTAGCTCAAATTTTCAAAACCCGACCAATCCAATGGACCTAACACTTTAAAGTGTACCACGTTGCAAACAAATATTAAATTTCTTGTGGGACGGAGGTAGTAGTATATTCAATAGAAATTATGTTTTTTAGTTTATCCCAACAGCTATGTCTAGCTCCTATACATAGATTTGATTCACCATGTAAATAAATGAACGTGGTATCTCCAACTGCTAGTTCCAGCGACTTTCTTTTCATTTGGCCTCTGCCATTTTTCTTACTGCACTTGACGTTTAGACCTGGCTACAGAGCAGCTAAAACCATTTATGAGAGCTTTTTAGCGCTGAAGCCACTCTTGGTGCCCATCGTCAACGATAACATCACATTTGTAGCCCCTGTCGTGCGAGTGGGTGTATTTAAAAAAACAATATATTTTCCTTTACTCGTGTTGTTATAAAATCCAGAATAGGGTTTGCCCACAACATGGAGATCTACGACTTCGTCGTTTACTTCACTAGTACGCTCCTGATAACTTCCATCCATTCGGATAATTGGGCTGCTTCAGTATGAGTGTTTTTGGCACGGAGAACGTACAACGTTTCGGGTTGTCCAGGTATAGTGCTTTAGGAATGTTGCGCTGGATTCTAGATAGTTGTACTTAGAGAAGCACGCCATAAACAGCATTTAAGTCGAGCTGATGGCGTCAGAATCACAAGTGAGCGCAGGTCCAGAACTTCTTGCCGTCGCAACGATGTTTGGAACTCTTAGATCGTGCCCGATATGATACCCAGTTTACGTGCCACCTTAACGTGCTCACACCCGCAACGCAGTCAATATATGCCAGTTCATGAAGCTAGAGATAATGATGGTTGATGTCCTTCACAGAGTCGTTATCCGGTAGTTTCGTTTATTGACCGCCTTATTGACATCAAGTACTGGGCCACCCTTTGATGCCACGTAAGTTGAGGCGTTCAAGAAGAGGGATCACACCGGCTTTTCGACTTCGTCAACCCCGCCACGCTTCTTGTAAAAACACGATTGGCGGCGAATTAACGAGGGACTCGGAATCGATACTGTGCTGTGCGAATAAACTTGCGAAGGGGTTGTTACACACAAGACCTAAAATCCCCGGGTTGTAGTCGCTCAACACTATACCCGCCTAGAAGTGAGAACACCTGTCCTGATAACACGATTTGGACGTGTATCCGGTTGAATTTTTTGTAGACCGGCATCCGGTGTGATTTCTGTTTGACGGGGGTTCACCACATTATTCGTCTCCTTCAAACCGGATCTCATCTTAGTCTGCAATACCTGTTCCACGATATCAGGATCGTCATCTACATTCTCACCGTTGTCGATGTCAGCGGTATCTGGATCAAACATTACCATCGTAGGTGCCGTCGAGTTTCGGTTCTCCCTTTTGTGTGAATTTTGGTTTCACTTTGTGTAGGCGATCCTCTTGCGTATTCTTCTGTGTCCTTACATTGTACCTCTTGATACATTGTGACACGCCAAAAAGGCAGGTTCATAAATAGAAGACATTTGTAACAATGTTGTTGGAGCTAACACGATTGTGCCTGACGAAGACGGTGCTTTTCTCAACGGTTTCTCAGGCCGGTGGAGAACGTGTGATTAGTTTCAAGAAGAATTTGACATTAGCTCTGCAAAAACATTTTAACGTTTTATTTTGAGACTGACTACATCAGTTTTGAAGCGAAATAATAATATTTTGGTGAAGCCGATGACGGATGGTGCTGTCCGTCGATATTGGCGACATCTTCTGAAATAAGCGGACCCCAGTTCCGATCAGGCTATGGACTTGTATATATAGTATGGCTAAGAGCAAATGCGTGCTAGGCGGGATATACCTTCTCAACTACGGTGGACGACTCGGCGTTTTGTGATCATGCCAGTTAATAATCTAACCCCAGGGTAACGATCCCACACAGAGGCCACATCGACATCTGGATCTAACATTCGAGTGCGAGCGCTTCTTGACCACTTCAACCAATTGGCGGTAACCTTGAGCATCCCGCATCTCAAGTGGATCTTGCGTGTCCGTCGTGAATGCAACCTGCGTACTCCAGTTCGTCCGGTCAGTTGCAATGACTGGGCGATCTGCTGGAGTAGCGGTGAGCCGTAGTTCATTACGATGTACCCACGAGTACAGAATACGAGGAAAGCTGAAAACCATAACCTTGACCAGCTGCTCCACCTGACCTAGAACAGCAGGCGTGCAGCTGCTACGTGGCAACCAACAAAGTCACTGTGATTCTGCCACCGCTTTCATATCTCCAGTGTATAATATCCCTACAGTCTGCCCAAACGCTTGAATTCTACCTTCATGGTGGTGGTGGCTATACTTGCACTGTACATGCGCAAGTCGGTCACGTTGGCGTAAGGAAGCCATTCTAGATATTCCTGGTCGCCCGCTCAGTCCTCAGCTGCTAAGCATGCCCGGCAGGTTACGGCCCGTAGCTCAGCTCCATTCACCTCCAGCCTGTTCGCGGTCTAGTCCAGCGTGGCGTTGCCAAAAAACGAGCGCTCTTGTCATGACGACTGGATGGTGCACTGAGGTCCTTCCACCACACTCAGGGACGACTTGTTTTCCCGTTGCCCAAAGTGAGGCATACCAGCGATCAACCGACGCTCCCGTAGCGAGGCATGCCAGCGATCAACCGACGATCCCGTAGCGAGGTATACCAGCCATGAGATCCCCCAACCAAATAGAGTAGAGCTTTATGCACATCGCGGGTGGCACATCTTTCATACCCATTGTGGAGGACGCGAACAGGATGTCTTGGCGATGTGTCGCAACACAGTACCGAAGAGTGCCCACTTTTGAACAGTTGCAGCCGCAATCGTTACGAACTCCACTCAAATACCAAATGGTCACTTTTCGCTGGCCATTGGCTCCTCTGCAGGCCCTAGGTAGGAGAGCGATATCATATAGGTGCACTGAAAGCACTGACTTTTGGAACAACCCACAACGACACATAACAAAAACACCTTATTTTAATAGCTGTTAATTAAAATAGTTGGTATCTCTCTGAATCGCTCTCAGCTATCTGGTACAGCAAGACAAGCGCAAGAATAGGCCACTACATGATTAGCATAGGTTAACACGTAGTTTATTAATTTACAGTTACCGGTAGTACCATTCGTGAGAGCTCTGTCATTTTATGTAGTAGGCAATTTTACTGCCATTCAGGGTAGGGTTTATTGGGCCCTATGTAGGAGCAGAGGTCTTAAGTAGGAACTTAAATCGGAGGGCGTTTGGCAAAAAGACAATATGTTTTTTTTGCAGTCGACAGCCCCTAACATTTTGACGATTTCATGTTTTTGGTCATTTTAAGGTTTTTTTTTTTGCACAAAAACACTAAGAAAGGGAGCATTATTTTGGGATTTTCAGACTCGACCCCCCCCCCCCTCCTTCATATTTGAAGACATGGACCTTCCAGTGGAGGAATTATCCGCGTAGGATCGACAAGACTTTTCGATGCTAGCTGTGGTACCAGGCATCCCGACAAGAGTGTGGGGCTTCTCCGAGGCTTTCCCGGTAGCGGGAAGAGTATGTTGTCCGATGCTCTGTATCACCTGTAACGAGTATTATGATGAGCGTTGTTAGCGCCTGCAGCAGCAAGTTTTTTTTTATCGAGGTCGTGATGGCGTTTCTAATTATGAGGCGACGAGGCTTGCTACGAAGGATTTCTCGGTATATTTTTTAACGAAGCGGATGTGGTGATTCTGAGTGGCGATAACTTAACGGAAGCGGGTTGGGGGCTATTTACTTAATATTCCGAAGCTGCTGGATGCATAGCTTATGCTGTCACATTTTCTAGCCGTCATTATCAGCGCGCCGTTTGACTTAACCAACGGTCTTGATGGCCGCTAGGCACGGACAATTTTCTTCATCGCTACAATGACTTCGTCGCGGCTGAAGACTTCAACGACTACGTGAAGCTGTCATTTCACGTTGATCCAAACATTTAACGTATAATAGCGAATAGTGCTCCCCTAGCAAATAGAACACCCCCTCATTAGAGTGCCCCATTTGACCGCGCATTATTAAAATAGAACACTATCGAATACTACGCCCAACTCACTATGTACCTATTTCTTTAATTTATTTCTTGAACTTGCTAAACACACGCCAAACCTCGGTTCGGCACGAAGTTGGACGCCACCACCTTCGCGTTCCCAACAGTCTATCGTTTTTTAAACAATTTTAGAAGGTTATACCATGGGCTGTAGTGTACCCGATGGACCACAGAAGCGAAGGGTTTTGAGATGATGCCATGGCGGCCTTACAGAATATTTAAGTGCACGGCTTCTTAAACGGTCAAGGCAGTTCAAAGAAATACCGATACTGATACCTAGTGAAAGATGATTTGCTGAACAAGGTGCAATCGATTCACGAAAAGCGCCCTGCATCTGTTTGAGAAGTCGAGCAGAATGTGCAATTCCAAAAGCAATAACTAGATTTTAGACGGCAGTATAATTTAGACTGAGTACGCTGTGCAATTCGAGCTGTGGCTATAGCAGGTGAGTCCAAAACTGAAGTTGTGCGGAAGCTGCTTGCGAGGTCGTGCGGTCGTCTTGGAACTGTCGCGTACCGACTCGTAGATTTATTTTACGCCAAGTGATTGATACCCTATTTGGATTGATGACTTGAGGACTTGCAACAGAATAAGAGACTTAATATTAAGAGGTTTGAACACACCACAACCTGCTCACCAAACTATTAATACCCAAGCTGCCGTCGCTGAACTTCGAATATAACGCCATCGAATACAACGCTCCAACTCAATTTTACCACGTATTATTAAATTAGTAGGCGGCGTATTATTCCGTATTATACGTTAGGTTGCAGCTTGAACAGATGAAGACGCGAGTATGACCGGTACAAAGGTGTGCAGTAAAGAAAACATGTTTCTATTTACTGTTTGCTAAGCAAAATCAACAAGCTTTCTGGTGATCCTATTGACCATACGTGAGTAATATCATTCTTGTAATAATATGCATATCACCACTAACCACTTTTGTCCCTTTCTCTCTTCAGGCCCGCTGTATAAATTCGGCGACTTCATGTATCCTGGTGCCTTTACATTGCTATGGACTACGTTACTGAACGCTTTTTTAGGCTGGGCATTTCTGGAGTGTTGCATCTAATTCAAGCTCAGTACGAGCTGGGCACCTTAAACGGGTGAACGCGAATTTGTACAACCGCAAAAGTTACCAGTACTGGATCGGATCATGCGGAAATAGAGCCCGCAAGCGATGATGTGTGGGAGCTACTAACACATTATTATTCGGGGGACTTGGCAGAAGACAGTGCCTTCCTGCTTGAATCGCTAATAGCCAAGGGTAGAACGTTACGTATGAATTGGTAGCAGCTCCAGGTTGATACCCCACGAAGTTGTCCAGGCCGCACAAAAACCGATTCAGAGCCTGGCAGAACCCTCCACCGCCAGTGATAATTACATACCAACATCAGGAAAGTGGCGCACTTATGTGAGTTTTTCAACACGATATCAGATAGAAGGAGAACTCACTTCGTAGCAGTACTTTAGTAGTAAAACGTGTTTTTCTCTACCGACTTGATAACCACTCTGTTTATTTTTCTCCTCTTCTGTTATCCTGGTGATGTATTTGGCAATGACCGTAGTCCATTTCAGGTTCTTGCCGTCCACTTTCCTTTATTGACGAAGCTCCCTGTCACCAAGTCACCGCGTCACACGATCGGAGAATCGCTTTCCTGCAGCCACCTGTGCTCAGCCATAAGTCTTTAGCCTCAGACTGCCCTTTGCTGCTCCTTTAAATTCCCTTCGTCACGCATTGGCTTCTGGGTCGCGGTTGGTATTTTGGTCGGTAAAGCGCAGCTTTTCACTAAATCAAAGACCGCGGTTGGTAATTCAACCGGCAAAACACTGGGTTTCACTAAAGAGTACCGTAATGAATCTGCTGCCACGACGTCATCGCATTCTCAGACGCTGCAAACGTCTAATACCGGTAGTGAAAACCCGTGTTTCACCCATCAAGATACCAACCGTGGACTTTGGTGGCTGGGGTATGGCTAAACCTGGTGTTTTATGTCGGTTTAAAAGAAATATCTTGAGGGCACAGAGATGCAGCATCAGCTGTGTGAGAAGTATGAACATGTAGTTTGCCTTTCTCCTTTCAGCTCAATTTCGCAGCTTCGACCCCGCTCTGTTTAACTTGCGGTGCACGCCAAAAACCGTATAACTCGACGATAGAGAGTTCCCTGCTAAAAAAATTGCATTCTTGTATATTCAAATTAGCTCGCCGTACACTCAGACCTTATCGCAAAGAGGGATAAACCATTTTGATATGATATTTGGCGCGTGCATGCTCGTTGAGCGTTTGACTTTTCAGACGCTTCGTATTTCGAGATTTGCTTTCCGTATGGACTCGCTAGCGCGATCCAATTACTCTTTTTCTTAACGTCCTGGTCTGGCAGTTTTATTTACTAATACTGGATTGCGTATTACAAATAACTTAATACTGATAAAGCAAGTAATCGAAAGATATGCTGTTAGACATAAACATTTCTTTACATGTTAATTCGTATGCATTGTGAAGCCGGGCAAATCTACGTTTACCAGTCCCAGTAGACTACATACTGCGGTGATCCAGCGTGAACCTGTTCAATCTTCACAATATTCATAGCCGATGACATATCGACATGTCATATTTACAAATGCACTATTCGATTTTCTCAATGTCGTTTGGAGAGCGGGGCTCGAAGCGGGGCGAGCTGCACTTGCTGATGTTCTAAACACGGGATTTGAACTAGAATTTACATGACAAGCTATCGCGTACCATATCTACTGAGGAGTTTTCTAAGTGATCCTTCTGTTCACGTAGTGTCTGTACCTGAGAAGCTGCGTTCGCGTTGGCCATACACATGCATGTCCGGTAGACCCCAGCCACCAACGACCGCAGAACCTGGTTGGTACCATCCAAACTATACCTGTAGGGCAAAGTGCGGCAGGTCGGACGAGTAGTGCTTGTGTGTCTATTATATACGTTCGAGCAAAAATGGCTACAGGTCCAGCCATCGTAGTACGCGTTCTGGATGTCATCAACTTCAGACGCCGCCACCGGAATGTTGACACCGTCGACAAAGCAAAATCCCTTGGTTAGCAGGGGGTGGCGTAGCGAGATCATAGACGCATAGTCCGCAAAAGACTCTTCGCACGTCAGCCAACTAATCGCAGCCAGGGCTGCCGATTATGGCATGTTTATTTATGAAAAGCCAGGAGCTGCAATAAATAATGAGATGATTGTGAGGAAACCTATAGCATAAATAAAGACATTTTATTTCAAGCTATCATAAATAATGGCATGGTGCTGCGAGCAAAAGAGACTGTGAGTTGGTATTGAGGGTTTGACAGGGGGCAGCAATTCAACCACCAATAAATAATGATATAGGATAATGGATGAGAATAAATTATGACATGCTCTGGGCTGGCATCAATACATTTATTTATGATATTTATGATCATTATTGTTATGGCCATGTTAAAATCGGCAGCCCTGATCGCAGCCTCAGGAATAAGACTGAACACATCGAGGAGAATCTGGATCGAAAACGCCAGGTAGCGCGAGCAAACGGATGGTGTAACAGCAAATATCTGCTGTAGGCAGTGTGCTCCGGCATTGTTGAGCTGAGATAGTGCAGAACTAATGCGAGTGCTGCAGCAGGAGACAAGAAACGACGGTCTGCCAGACCGGGTCTGGTCTGGATTCGCCTTCGTAATTGACATCGCTTCTTGGAATTGGCGTAGAGTTCCATCTATAGGTGTTAAGCGCGTAAGAATCCCAAGCATCCGCACCGACACATTGTCCATGTCACCTGGCTTCAAAGTATTAAGTAGGTAGTGAAAGCAGCTCACATCAAAACCCGTTGTGAGGATGAAGGCTTTGTCGTTTCCGGACGCGTAAATAGCCTCCCACGCGGTTCCAAATCGCGGCTCTGGATGCAGGTCAGCTCGAGGTAGTTCTGGCCTCGTCGGCGCTTCTTTTCTCCTCCTGACCCTCATTCGCGAGCGCCAGCATAAGGACGAGAACCATGCTGTCGTCGTCGTCGTCTCTAAAGTTCATCGCGTCGAGTGCGGAAAGAGTGTATGTAATCGCAGCGGGTGGTGTGCCAGTTTTCTAATCTACGAAGGCCTCCTAAATTTAGATTTGAACGCGTTCTAAACCCTACGGGAACCGCTCCGCTATCGGATCTTCATGCAAATCTAATCTGATGATGTAGCCATTTTGTTGATGGTGACCATCAATTCAAAATTGAATTGCATTTTGGAAGATTTTGACTCGCACTCGAAGGTGTTGCTCGCTCTTCGCCAGCTCGTATCTTCGTCCGCATCGCTCGCCAGCTCGTGCAACCGCTTCGTGATCCACGCGCTGCGTCTTCTCTATCTCTCTATCCAAGTCGCTTCGTGTAGTTCTTCGTGTAGCCCAAGAAATCAACCATAATGGCGTACAACTACGTGGCTACGGCCCAGAAGCCCACGAGCGTCACGCATTCGCTCACGGCAGCTTTTACGGGTGCGAACGACACCAACCTGCTACTGGCCAAAAGTACACGCTTCGAGGTTCATCTCTTGACACCTGAGGGGCTCCAGCCGCAGCACGACATCAACCTGTACGGCCGTATCGCCATCTTCGAGGTGTTCCGCGCCGCCAACGAGCCCCAGGACTGGCTTTTCATCGTTACACAACGCTTCCAGTTCTGCGTGCTGGCATATGACTCAGCCACGCAACAAGTAGTGACCAAGGCCCACGGTAGTATCCGAGACTCAATCGGTCGCAGTAGCGAGATCGTCACTAGTGGCAATATCGATCCAGAGGGCCGATTGATCGGCATGAATCTGTACGAGGGCTACTTCAAGGTCATCCCCATCGACAGTGGCAAGGGGATACTCCGAGACACGTTTAATATCCGTCTGGACGAGTTACGAGTCATTGACATCAAGTTCCTTCATGGCTACAACAAACCCACCATCTGTGTGTTGTATGAGGACTACAAGGCCGCGAGACACTTGAAAACGTACCATATTCTGCTCAAAGAGAAGGATTTCGCCGAAGGACCGTGGAGTCAGTCAAACGTCGAGTCTGGAGCGAGTTTATTGATCCCAGTTCCCGCTCCGACGGGTGGCGTATTGATTGTGTCCAACCAGACCATCGTGTACCATAACGGAAGCACATTCCACGCCATTCCGATGCAGAGTACAGTGATTCAAGTGTATGGAGCTGTGGATAAGGACGGCTCGAGGTTCTTGCTCGCTGACCAGTACGGAACGCTCTCCGTTGTGGCTCTGCAACATACCGGGAAGGAGGTTAGTGGAGTGCATCTAGAGGTGCTAGGAGAGACGAATATCGCGTCTTGCTTGTCGTATTTGGACAATGGCGTGGTGTTCATTGGCAGCACATTCGGTGACTCGCAGCTGATTAAACTCAACGCAGACCGGGATGAGAACGGGTCGTACATTGAAGTCCTGGACACGTACGTGAATGTCGGACCGATTATCGATTTTTGCGTGATGGACCTCGATCGCCAGGGCCAAGGGCAGATCGTGACTTGCAGTGGCGCTGACAAGGACGGAACGCTGCGTGTGATTCGCAATGGCATTGGAATCAACGAGCAAGCCAGTGCTGAGTTACCTGGTATAAAAGGCATGTGGTCGCTTCGCGAGGCTTTCGCTGCAGAGCACGACAAGTATCTGCTGCAGAGTTACGTGAGTGAGATTCGTATTCTTGCTATCGGTGACGAGGACGAGATGGAAGAGAAGGAAATTCCGGCGTTCACGAACGTCAAGACGTTGCTGTGTCGAAACATGTATGGAGACTATTGGCTGCAAGTGACCGAGTCGGAAGTGCGTCTTATAAGCTGCACTTCCTTTTCGCTCAGCTCGACTTGGTCGCCACAATCAGGATCACGAATTACAGTCGCTGCTGCTAATCCCACCCAGGTTGCAGTCGCGACATCCGGTGGTATGCTCGTGTACTTGGAAGTTGAGAACGGTCAGGTGACCGAGAAGACAACAGTGAAGATGGAGCACGAGATCGCATGCGTGGATATTACTCCGCTTACTAGCAGCGGTGCGGGAGATGGAGACGTCTCTATGACAGGATCATCGACGCATTGGGACATGGCAGCGCTTCACAGTACGCTGTGTGTTGTCGGACTGTGGACCAGCTTCTCGGTCTGCGTCTTGCAACTACCAACTCTCGAGAAACGAACCACTGAATCGCTTGGAACGGACCTCCTTCCGCGGTCAGTGCTGTGCAACACATTCGAAGGAAAGGATTACTTGCTTGTTGGACTCGGCGATGGCAGTCTTATGAATTATGAGCTGAACGTTCAGCAAGGAACGCTGGAAACTCGGAAGCGCGTCTCGCTGGGCTCGCAGCCTCTGTCGCTGTCAACTTTTCGCTCCAAGAACATGACTCACGTGTTCGCTGCATGCGATCGCCCGACAGTCATCTACTCCAACAACAACAAACTGCTCTACTCCAACATCAACTCGAAAGAAGTGAACGTCATGTGTCCGTTCGACTCTGAGAATTTCCCGGAGTGCCTTGCATTGTCATCCGAAGAAGAGCTGACGATTGGCACCGTCGACGACATCCAGAAGCTGCACATCCAAACGTTCCACTTGAACGAGTGGGCGCGTCGAATCGCTCACGACCCAGAATCACACACTCTTGGAGTACTGACGGTGAGCTTTACCGTGGACGACAGCGGCGAGGAGGTGGATCAGGGCTTTGTACGCTTGTTTGATGACCAGACAATCGAAGTGCTGCACTCGTACCGCCTGGATCCGTTCGAGACTCCCTGCTCGGTGGTCGTATGCCCCTTTGCTGGGGATTCCGTGAACGCGTCGTACTTTGTTGTTGGAACTGCGTATATCCACGAGGAAGAAGCTGAGCCCCACCAAGGGCGTATTCTAGTGTTCGCTGTCACAGGCATCCATGGAGAGCGGAAGCTGCAGTTGGTCACCGAAAAGGAAGTCAAGGGCGCTGTGTACTGCCTGAATTCTTTCAACGGGAAGGTGCTAGCAGGTGTTAACAGCAAGGCGCAGCTTTACAAGTGGAGTGAGAACACTGACAACGAGAAGGAGCTGGTGTCGGAATGCGGTCACTACGGCCACACGTTGGTGTTGTACATGGAGTCACGAGGCGATTTTATTGTGGTGGGCGATCTCATGAAGTCCATCTCGTTGTTAAGCTACAAGCAGCTGGACGGGTCCATTGAAGAGATCGCGAAGGATCTGAACTCGAATTGGATGTCTGCCGTGGGTATTATCGATGACGACACGTACATTGGCAGCGAGACGGATTTCAACTTATTTACTGTGCAACGCAACAGCGGCGCAGCGTCTGATGAAGAACGCGGTCGTCTAGATACGGTTGGAGAGTTCCACTTGGGCGAGTTTGTTAATCGCTTCAGGTATGGATCGCTAGTGATGCAGAACAGCTCTTCTACTTCGCAGACTCCTGCTGCAATTGCCTCTACTGGACCCACGGCCATGGTCGATGTGGGCGAGCCTGCTACTGTTGTTCCTGTCGTTCCAAACCAGTCGATGCTTTTTGGAACTGTGAGTGGCATGATTGGTGTGATTCTACCGATCAGTAAGGACCAATACTCGTTCCTGCTCCGTGTCCAGCAAGCCCTCACACAAGTTGTAAAGGGCGTCGGTGGCTTCTCCCACAAGGACTGGCGCACGTTTGAAAACCGGCGGTCAGTGTCAGAAGCTCGAAACTTTATTGATGGAGATCTGGTGGAAAGCTTTATGGACTTGCCGAAGCCACAGATGTTGAAGGTTGTGGACAAGCTGAACAGCGAAGGGATGCTGGATGGCACGGACCAATTTACGGTGGAAGATTTGACTCTGCGGATTGAAGAGCTCGCCCAACTGCACTAACTGATCTATACAGCTACTACATGTAGTGGCGAGCTGCAAGGACCCATCGATGGCTGGCGTGGCATGATCATTTGCCTCAATCAACCAGAATTTGATAAGCACTTGGAAGGACATGGACTTGGTTTTATTTTTATCATGAATTTTACTGAATTGGTCGAATTTAGTGTGGTCGAGCGATGGCGCCGAGCAGTAAGACACCGAGTGTCAATACGCAGAAGAAGGTGCGGGCTTGCAATCTTGATGTGTCAGGGGAGGAAGTGATCTGCAGGAGGATTCCTCCGAGGAAGGGGTAAAGTGGTATTAGGACTATAATAATCGCTGCTCTCTCTGAACACCAGGGCAAGAGTGAGAATAAAGATGTGAAGTTGCCTGCACTAGCGTCGCCTTCACCAAACAAAAAGGTAAATCCATTTCGTTGGTATTTCCAGCAGCTTTGGTTTATCTAAAGTTTGTTGTCACGGTCAGGCCAAAGATGCTCCGATGCCCAGCAAACCGATGCCTTCGCCCAAAGCAGTAACAGCTCCACCTGGAAAATCTCCTTCGAAGCCTACCACCCGGGTGCCTCCTACGAAACTAACGGCACCTGTTAAACCTCCTTCGGCGCCTCAACCCGCTACGCAGCGAGTTGTAGACGAGAGTGGCACCGAAAATCCAGGCCCTGATGCCAATACTCTTTCAGCTACTGAAAGCAATATTGATACAATAGTACAACACTTGGAATCGGGTAGCGTAGAGACTGCTGGTTCATCGCTCTCGGGGGCAGATCTAACAGCTACAGTTGCGGAGCCATCTCCCGACGCTATTGCTGCTGTAGAAGCTGCCGCTGCGGCTGAGGAGGCTGAGCGTTTACGAAAGTTGAACGGGAACGGAATGGTGAAGCTGATCTACGAAGGCTACGATGAATTGTTCCCGATCGAGAACGGCTCAACCACTCAAGCAAACGTCGACGAAGTCTACTGTTTATCGTTTGTGATGCCCAATTGCCTTGTGCGCCTTTCACGCCACCCGAATCCTGAACGCTTCCAGCGCGAGGAGAGGGGTATCTTTGACAGTCTGGTCCGTGAAGATCCACGAGGAACCTACCTGGACTTAGAGAAGGACCAGACCTACTATGTCGTCGTAGAGCAGGAAGCAGATCAACTACGTCGAGACCAGGAAGCCACGAAAGCTCTGTGGGACGGAGAGCTCCAGAAGCAGAAGAAAGCAGATAAAGACGATGGCCGCGGTTTCGAAACCTGTTCGTGCATCTACGGCAATCCATGTGTAGACGAGTATGGATGTCGCGACTGGCATTCACGGTTTGCAGTAGCTACGAAAAATGGATGGAAGGGATTTTAGCTGATACCTTCCTGAATACTGCGTAGTGTCACCACACCTAGATATGCCTTCGATCGTCAATTGATTTTTCGATATTCCTCAAGTCTTTGCAATTTACCAATCTGACATCACTAGCCCATCTACGCTACGAAACATACTACTTCCTCTTTCCGGAAAATATAGGGCCACTTCAAGTCAAAAATTCAAACTTAAGACCAAAAAATTAAATTAGCGCTAGCTGATTGGTGATCCAAAACCTTGTAACCGTCTTTTTATCGTAGACGCCCAATCATTATCAAATCAGCGGCGCCAAGGTGAAAAACAACTGCATGAACTCACCACTTCCTCCATAGGTACGATTATTTTTGACGTAAGTACGATTTTTCGTCTCGTCCACACGCAACTAATCGCACAAATACATTTTTTTTAAGTATATCAGGTGCCTTATATTTCCGGACGTACTTAAGTGCGACCTGGCCCTATATTTTCCGGACAGAGGAAGTACAGTGCATATACTTGTAAGCATTCCGGATACAAGAGTTCAGGTGACATGGTATATTTAAGAGGTAATGTTTTATAATACTTGCATCGGTAACTCACACACTCAATTTTTTTCGAATATCTTTTACTTCAAAGTAAATTTTGCCTTTGTTCAACGGATTGCCTGCCAAATTTGCTATAGAGAGATCAGGTAAGCACACGGTACAAAATTTCTAAAAATTGTGGAGGATATTAGTGAATCACCGGGTCTGATTTAATTTCCCTCGGCGTAGTAGATACATGTAGTAATATTTCGCGTTATTGCCAAAAGTAGCTGTTAGCATCGGCTAAATGTAGCTATCTATGTCGAAGTTTCTCTTACACTCTAGCGAGCTTTACAAAGACTTTCGTGGAATCACTTCAAGGTGCGATCTGGGATACGTTATTAACAGTAATTGAGGTTTATTGTGTTACCTGTACAAATAGAGCTGCGATCAAAATATCTTGTTAATGTACATACTGTACAAGCATATAGGGCTTTTATAGAAAAGATAATCATCATACAACTCTTCTCATTCATGTGCAACGGATCCAATAGGTTAACATCAACGAATGGAACAATACTTCCGATAAATTTTCTCATTCATGTACGGATCCAATACTATTTTCTCATTCATGTACGGATCCGTACATGAACGAGAAAATTTATCGGAAGTATTGTTTTTCCATTCGTTGATGTTAACCTATTGGATCCGTTGCACATGAATGAGAAGAGTTGTATGATGATTATCTTTTCTATTAGACCAATACGTTGACTTCGCGACTGATCCATGTCAAGCGCTGTTAGAATCAATGTTATAGTACATGTCTCTTTACTGCGGCTTATTAGAAATGGCTACCATCGACGTCAGCGATCCTGGTCTGATCGAGTCTGACCTTAAAGCACGACTTTCAAAAAGATGCACTGATACTCTGCCAAGTAGGCAAAGGCACCTCTAATACAGCTCTTTGTTTCCATTGATTCGGGGTAATCAGGATAAACTTGAGTGATCCTTCTCTTGTCTTTTCGTGGCTTTTTGGAGCCTTGCGCCGAAGTAGTGATTATCACTACATGTATGATAAATTTTCGCAATATGATCAGTCCACGATACTTTATTTCTACGTGTAGAGGTCCTGTTCTGTTCATTCACGTAGGATAAATTGATTGGCATCACCCGCAAGCGAAGACCGGCCATTGCACTCTACAGCCTTTGAGATAGCCACTACGTCCAGAACGGGGGTCAGCAAATTAACTGGCACAGGTCAAAGCAAATATTGACAAGTATGTGAATAATGGCGCCATAAAATCACAACGTACGCATATGTTCTGTCGGTGTTGTTGTAAATCGGGCGGAAGTCTGCAGAAAGGTTCGCCCGTCAGTCCAGTCAATGCTTTCGGACGAGGGAGGGCCGTTTACTCAGCCCCTGGCCATCACGAGATAACGCACCAAGCTGCGAGTCCATCATCAACGAGTAGTTTGTGTATGCAAATGCTTTTTCTTCATCATGCTGCGCATTATTCTAACCTGGGCACGCTCCAAATACTGCCAAACCGGACGTAGTTGTGCTTTACGCCACTGTGAATTCCACAGGCTCGAACGATGTCTGTGGTGCATCATTTTAAAATTGGATTGGTCCACTTCAACTTGCCTATTAAAACGAATATCTTAACAAACCAAGTCAATACAATCTGTAGCTAGCTGATCCTACCAAACAGTATATTGTCAGCTAGTCGACAGCTCATCCCCTATCGATGCATTTGGTCACCTGCCTTGTCTAAGGTGAAGCTGGCCATGAGTCCTGCCTCATTATCATAATCTCCCGTAGAACGCAAGCATCAAACGACTCGAAATCTATTGCGGCTATGGCCCACGAAGTCGTGAGTCCGTCCTGGTCCACCAGCAGCAACTTTAGCTTTACCGGTGGCAGTAGGGCTGCAGTTTCAAAGTTCGACATGGCGTCCACCATCATTGCCCATCCACTCGACAACGACAGCTATTCAGGATTCTACGATACACCACAGTCTCCACTGCCGACGGTTCGTGAGCAAGAGATAGACCATCGATTACGTCGCAGTTTGGCGCTCCTGGTCAACTACTGCGCTGCTGGACTATTCCACGGTGTTGTGCCAGCTCTGGTCTACCCATTGTTCAAGCTCCGTCTAGGGTTGCAAGGCTACCAAGCAAATGCGACGCAAACGTTGCTTGGCTGTGCGTGGCACGGCAAACTAGTGCTGTGCCTCCAGACAGACTGTGCGCCAATTGGTGGTTGCAGACGCACCCCGTACCTTTACGTTGGGTGGATGATCGCGTTGTTCATGCTTGGTTTGATAACAATTCTTCATCCAGATGTCGCGGTTGGTAGTGATGCCGGTGATGCACAGAGACTAATTTTTATGATCACCGGTGCATCAGTCGGGTACTTACTGGTGGACGCGGCGTGTGATGGTTTAATGGTGGAAGCGGTGCAGCGCGATAGTCAATTTGAAGAGAATGGTTTGTTTCGCACTGTGAGTCTTTCGCAGAGCGCAGTGCATGCCGTAAGATTCATTGCAGAGCTTTTAGGGACGCTGCTCGTGGCAATTGGAATGAATTCGGAGGAGTATAGCGGTGAATTTTCATTCGACATCGCTCCGAGGGCTTTACATGATTTTGATTGCGGCTGCCTTGACTGCTTTGGCTGCCACCATGTGGGGTCTCTGCGAGCAGCATACTACTGATCCGGAGACAAGTGGCGACATTGACACAAATCTTGTAGCTGTCCCTAATTTGCGATCGAAGTTGGGCGAGTTTTGGCGCATCATGCAGCAACGCGTGACCTGGCAAATTGCCAGCTTTGGTTTCCTGCAGAAGCTGAGTTTGTTTTTTGGATTGGAATCGGCATCTCATTCGCAAGCCATGCACGAGTTCTGGTTGCATACCGATCCTTTCTTCAAGAACGTGTTTCTAGCTATTACGAATGGCGGTGTCTGCGTTGCTGCCTCCGTTTTCGTGCACCGACACCTTTTGTCGACGAGTTGGCACTCATCAGTGTGTATTGCGTTGCTTGGAGGGCTAATTATCGGCTTCCCAGTGGCGATGACTGTGGTATTCGATGTGTGGCGCAGCAAGTTTTTCTTCTTGATTGCTACCGAGGTGGTCGGGTTTGCTGACTGCATCGCTATGGTGGTGCGTATGCTCGTAGTTGTGGAAGTTGCTGAGCCTGGATTCGAGAGCAGTACATACGGGCTCGTCACTTCCGCCTACAACCTCGCAGACCCTGTGGCATCAGCATTGAACAACGAAATCGGCTCGTATTTCCGAGTCTTCGACGCTGATATTCAACAGGATTCCGATGATGTTCGAGTGAGAGCTGGAGCTCTATTCGCGGTGCTTTTCAGTGTGCGTGCCCTGGTTGGTCTGGGCACATTACTATTGTTACCAAAACAAAGGCATGATGCTCGAGAATTGAAAGATCGAGGAGGGTCTAGCAAACGCATGGCCTTGACGGTGTTTCTGACCATCGGTACCAGCTTCTGTGTAGCGCTTGTGGCCAACATCCTGTCAGTTTTCCATAGCACATCATGCCTAAGGTTTGCTGGTGGGGTGGGCTGCTAAAACCTGTCATCGAGTAAATTTGCATAGTAATTTATTTGTTTTACGCTGGCGTTAAAAAGTGAATAGTAAATGGTGGTCGTTCCGGTAATGTGCCACCAAGGCTTGTCTGAATTTCTTGTTCGCGAACGCTAATACGGTAGCGACTTTTGCGTTCGAACTCAGCAGCAGGGATGAAACTTAATCTAGATGTGCGCTCTGAGAACGTAGCCTTCCCCTGGACAACACAATTACCAAGAGATACGTTTGCCACCCGTATAACGAGGTGCTTTCCAGCGCGATTCACGCCTCGGATGAAAGGATCCAAGTCAAAGTGAACAGCCTCAGGCGCGTGTGTACATTTCTCTCCATCTTGTGGTGTCACTGACACCAGGTGCTGTTCAAAGGAATCTTGCTGGCGCAGAACATTTAGCGCTTGCTGCGAGGCTGGTGACTCGAACTCAGCGAGGAACCTGGCTACGGTGAGCGCTAAGACCTCTTCTTCATCGTCACCTTGAGTGTTCTCGGGATAGAGATGCAAGGTATTGCAGAGTTCACGGCAAATCAACAGCTTTGTCTCGCGGTCATTTGTTTCCTGGAGTCGACCAATTGTCATTAGTAGATATGATCGCGCAGTCTTCATACTCCAAGCAATTATGCTGTCTGTGGGTATTTCGAGGCCCGCCCAAAGTACCTGTGCACATTGCAGAGTACAGTCCAGTAGCGCCGCTAAGTTCATAAAAATCTTGTGTAGTGCGTCTTCGAACCATTCGTCTATAAGAAAGCTGCATCGAAATCCCAAAAAAGGAGTGAGATAGAACGCGTTGGGTATTCAACAATGGGGATAGTGCGAACGAACTAGTGCAACCAGCCGGGAGAGGACAGTTTGCTGATAACTTCGTGCGCTTCCTGATAACCAAAAGCGAAAATGATCCATGAACGTAAGAGATATCTAAGTACGAAATAGAAGCACAAAAGCAGAGACTTACCCTCAGCAACTCGTGGAGTCGGCGAATAATGGGAAGGTTGTCAACAGAGTATCTTTCCAGCTCTGGAATTGCTCGTTGAACGCGCAAGAAGGTCTCCATTAAACTTGTGTAGCAGCCGCTTGCGAACTTAATTTCCATAAGCTGTTGTTGCAATGTCTTGAAGCACGATAACAACAATGCTAACTCAAAGTTGCACGATCTACGTGGCACTTTGTCTTCCAGCATAGCTGCAATAGCTTCGGCAGTATTTCTTACAGAGCGTGGTAGGCCATATACCTTGTTTAGTGCACCGCTGTCGATCTGGAGATCATCGAGTAGCTGCTGTAGTCTGGAACTTGTCGATTCCATTTCAATGGAGTGACTACGTGCTGCTGTCAGTTCTTGCCTCGATAATGGATCACCAGGGAGTGGTGGTAAGAGTAAAGGCTCACTGTAATTTCCGACTTGGTCGATACTACACCAAGCTACGCGTACACAACCCGCATAGGCGGTGGTAGATATCGTAACCTTCGTACCAAACCCGCGATGTACGACCATGTACATCCCATCAATGACATTGGTCTTCGTTTTATCGAACCACCATGTTTGGTCATATCGACGCCAGAATGTTGGAGAAAAACTTGCCATCTCCACGACGAAAAAATATGGCGTAAATAGTCCCTGCTTGTCTGCGCTGTTAGTGGTGTGATCTTCATCAACCTCTCCGTGCTGGCTTTCTGGTATTGGATTCAATTCCAGAACAAGGTAAGTGTTTGTTCGCTCAACTATTGTCGGTGTTAGGTGGTGGTGCATCGAATATTTCTTTTGCGTCATGCATAAATGGGATCAGCACGACCCAATCTCGCTCAAAAAGCGTAAAATCACTGCTTGCTAGTTCATCAGAGCTCTTGGGTTCGACGGAATTCACCCGAGTACGCTTTTGAGCTGGCGTCTTACACACTGTGGCACTAATGGGGAGTGTCAAGAAGGCTGGGTGAGGTATGCTAACGTTAGTGACCGATGAAGACAACAGATTCTCAGCTGAAATCTCCACATGAATCACAACAATCTCCGACGACGGAGGAGGCCACCGAAAGACAACTCGATCTCCTCCGCCGATTTGAAGCTTCAAAGCGAAGTTTTTTCGAATCGAAAGCTGAAAAGAATCAATCATCCACGTTAAATCGACCACTTCTCCTGTTATATCTCGCAGCCTCGACTCTGCTTCATTACAGTAGTTAGGAAGATCGCGCACTAAGGCCAATGATACCGTGACAATTCCAGACTGCGAGCTGGCTGACAAATTCTTGGGGTGGAGGATAAACAGCCGTGCACGCTCCACCACAAAATCCGATCTTCCTTCACCATTACGCGAGTTCGTTGGACGGCTAATAACAGCGAACGCACCAAGTCGATTGATAGCCACACGAGCGAATTCTTCAGTTATAAAAGCATGCTCCACGTCTCGGAGTATTCGTCCGGACTTAGTGTCAACTTCCACTACAACCACACTGTTGCTTGTATCTGCTACGAGACAATGTGGCAACCAGAGAATAGCAGGACGCAGTAGAACTCCCATCGATTTCGGCAGAATATCAAACACACAACTGACGAGGCTTTCTCCATTGCGCAATATCAGTCTTGCTTCGTCTTCTACGCGACGAGAAATCGCGATTTCGACTCCATGCGTGTCCGATACATCGTTACCATCGCGGTCCAGGCAAACGAAAAAACCGGGCTGAAAGACGATTGTTGCTTTGGTTTGTACGTGATGAACTCGTCCACCAGCACATGCTTTCAAGCGATGAACAGTGTGGGCGTCTGGTGTCAACAGGGCTCGATCCACGATGAAATTAAGTGTTGGATCGGATGGTACCCGATCATCAACCACACGCACCACCATTCGAGTAGAAACTACATGACTGACTCGGTTTGAAACTTCACAATAGTAAATTCCTTCATTGTGGGGCTGAATGCTGGGAGAAATAAAGATAAAGGACTGGGTAGCACCGTCGATAGCGATGCTATCATCTTGACCATCTTGTTGAAAGAACCACTGGTAGGTCAGCGGTTCACCTTTGGCAATCAGAGCGACTTCGACAAACGACTCGATAACAGGATACAGTGTTTCTGGAAGATCGCGCTGGAGCAATGGGGCACCTGAATCAAGACACCAAGTACTTTAAGTAAAAACCAGATGATACTGTACTTGGAGGCAAGAGTAGCTTACCAAAATGACCCCACGTATCAATGTAATGAATCCAAACGTCTCCGATTGCCTTGACAGCTGAGTAAGCATGACTTTCGTCATACTTTTGACACCGACCAAGAACTTCACGACATTTCGCGAGTGGAATTTTGGAGCTCCAGCAAAAAAATCTTGGAATGCGTGGTGGCAAAACTAAAAAGAAAAATGTGATTAACGTTAGTATCCAAAAATTGCAAAACGACATTTTCGAGCTTACCCGACGAGCGCTTTCAAAGTGTTTGCCGTTTAGTAACTCATCAAGACCAATGGTACAATGAGATGCAGCCGCGACGGCTAGGCGGACTAACTCTTCAGGACACGCATTCATGCGAGCATGAGTGACGACGGACAACCCGTCAGAGTCTTTTTCAGGGACAGAACCCAAACTCTTGTCCACCAGCCATGAAACCTTCTCCAGTCCCCAGCGCTGCTCTAGAGCGTAATACAGAGGCGATCGTCGCTGCATGACACAGCACAGAATGTTTCACTCACTTTTGAAGTTTTCAAATTAATTACGTGAGTAGCGATTTGTAACACCTGGTGATCCAACAATTCTGTGGCGCTTGGATACAAAGCGTAGAAGCTTCCAAGCAATTCAAAAGATTCGTCTGAGGTGTCTCCGCCTTGATTTAAAGCCGTGACCGCGGCATGCAAAGGCAGCTCCATCTACGTTGTATGACGAAATACAATTTAGAAAATCACAATTTTAACAGTCATAGTCATAGCTATTAGGAAGGCTACATGGTAGAGCACCTCGAAGAATCGCGCCTGCTGCCACTCTCGGGGTGTGGGCTTGTCGAATCGGTATTTGTGCTGCAAGGTGACGTATCTCCACGCTCGCAAGCATGTAAACAGTCTCACATTTGTCCGGTGGCTTCGGAGCAGCTCTGCCCAGCAGCTTTCGCAACAGTGGGAAGGACCCATTTTCAAATTCGTGACGCTTGGCCGGTTCCAAATCTGTACGAGCCGCAACAGAAGATCCAACGCCAGATCATGAGTAAACTGACACGAGAGCTGAGCAAATGAACAGAGGCATTATACAACTTGACTTCTTTGTGGAACTTAGACTAGCAATGTGTCCTATGGATGGCGCAAGTTTCAACAAGCATCCAGCCCTGCAATAAACACAAAAAAGTTTTCCACCCTTTTTGCCCGTGTTCAGTTAATTCACTTGATCGATCTCCGCTACTTCCGCCTCGGTTGATTCGCCACCCACTACTGGCCGGTCCGCAAACCGCACGCCCAACTCCATCTCCTCCTCGACTCTCGAGATGTCCCCAAAGAAGCTGGCAATGTATTTGCCCTCTGGAGCCTCCACGGCCTTGCACAACTCTCCATGTTTAGTGTCTCCAAAACGTTCCGACGTACGCAGATTGGTCACAAACTGGATAGCGTGGATCTCCCGTCGGACTCGGAACAAGTGCACCTTGGTGATACACTCGTCCTTCTTAAGCTCAAATATCTGCATCCCCTTCGTCGCCGTCAGCTCTTCAGGCAGGTAATATCCCTCCACCTTGACGACAACTCCGTCCGCCATTTCGATACCCACACTGAGCATCTTGAAGTCCGCTGCAAGAGGCTCATGTCCCCATTTCTGCTTGGATCCCACTTTGCCCGTGGACTTGTACATGACCATTTTGGCATCGTCGTCGAGCACAACAGAGCCGTCGATGGACACGACGTCGTCGTCCTCGTTGTCCGAGTCGGTTTCTCCGATGGCGTCCTCATGAAACAGAATCTCGGGTGTCTTATCCTCCAGCAGCGCCGTGTGGATGCTGTCCCGGGGATGTCTGTCCGCGTCCAGCAGCGGCAGTGCATCGTCATGCTGCTTGTGCTCCTGCGTGCTCGCCATGATGATTGCTCTGCTCCCTTGTCAAATGTGGAAATGTGCCCAGCATGAAGCCGCCGTCTTCATCTCGTTGTGCGGATAAGAGCAGGGCATCTGTTTCAACTTCCAGCGCTGCGCTCTCTGGACCCAATTTTGCGATTTGCCGCGCACAAAGACTCAATTTTTGGGTGGTACAAAAGTGACAGAATTTTGCCAGTACATGTATGATGCCTGAAACGGAGCAGCGGGCTACACCGCCGCATGAGGAGCAGTTCACGGCGCTCTACATGACCAAAGTGCTGGATAAGCTGCGTGAAAGTGAAAAGACGCCGCAAGCCGCTGCAGCCGAGCTACAGAATGCATTGGTTCGTGCCTAATAGCGTTTTTTCGGTCGTCTTTGCATTATTTAACGTGGTTGCTATTATGCTAGAGAGAACTGCACGCGTCGCAACAGGAATTTGTGGCTAAGCAGACCAAGCAAAACTTGTTGGATCGACTGGCGCAGGTGGAGGCGCTGGAGGCTTTGCAGAAGGCGGCGACAGTTAGGAAGGCGCAAGCTGAGGCTGGTTATGAGCAGGAGCAGAGGGAGCTGCAGGCGGCTGTGCGTGAGCGGGAGGGCGCGCTTCAATTGCTTGAGAGACTGGCAGACGAAGTCGAACAGCAGAAAGACACGGTAGTGGAGCACGAACGCTCGAGGGAGGAACACGAGAGCGAGCTGACACAGCTGAACGAAGTGTGGAAAGAACTTCAGAAGAGGAATGCACACCGCAAGGCGGCGGTGCAAGTGGCGACGGGAGTGATGATCACTGACGAGGAGGATTGCTCACGCGTATTGGACCAGCAGACGCAGAGCATCCAGGAAATGCACCAGAAGCAGAAGCAACTCGAAGTATGTGGAGGTGCTAATGATGGAGTTGTGTGGACTCGAACTAAAAGCTGGATGATTGAGTTTCCCAGGATGAGAAGATTGATATCAGTACCCAAGTGAAGCGGACGAAGAGGACGATTGAGCATTTGTTCAAACAGGTGCGTAAAGGGGGATCTCATTTTTTGGATAGTCGAATTCTGTGGTGCTTAGCTTCAATGTTGCGTCCTTTACCAGAACGACATGAGGAGTAAAGATGCCGAGGTAAAACAGCGAGAACAGGACTATATGACGCTGCAGCAAATGAAGCAATGGTGCGTTTTACAGCAAGAGATACAAACGTTATTTATCCTAACATTTTTTTTCACATCCAGGTACGACCACGTCAGGAGTATCTTGGAATCTGTGTCCGGACTGGAGATCACAAACGTCGCTGATGATTCCCTCGAAGTCCGAGTTTTGAAGTCCCATTCGGTGCGACTCTTTTGCGATCCTGAAACCACAAGGTTGCAGCGAGTTCAGGTGGGTGGTAATTATGTGGCTGGCTGGCTGTTGCAGCTGTTGATGATTTACCACATTTTATGACGGCAGTTCCTCTCATCTGATGTAAGCGCTGCCGATCTTGTGGACGTCGCCGTACCCGACAACAACATTCAGTATCTGCTCTGTGAGTATCGCGAACGTGTGCGGGAGCAGCAAACACTGTAAGTTTGATCGAGTTGGAAATATGAGTTCGCATTTATACAGCAATCGAGTGTGCCCGACCTACAGCAGTTAGCTACAGGTTTATTTAGGAAACAGCTCATTCACCTGGGCTTCTGGCAGACCAGCGTCCAGAAGTTTCTTACGCGCAAGAGCGCGGTCAATTGTGAGCTTCAATTTGGCCGCTTCCACCTCGTATCGCAACTTTTCACACTCGAGCTTGTTGCGCTCCTCCTCCATGCAGAAACGTTTCCGTTCGCGCTCTTCACGCACTGCTTCTGCCAGCATTCGTTGCGTGCTCTCCAGCGCTGCAGGGTTCGCCCAAGTGCCTGCCAGTCCAGCGGTCGAAGGATTCGGCACAGCAGCACTCACAGGCGTCGATGCTGCAGTACTCACCGCCGGTGCAATGGCAGCGACCGTCGCTGGAGGAAGCTGTACACTTTCTTGCACCACTCTCTGCTCCCTCATTGCCTCGGCGACAGTGTTAGGCTCCACCTCTCGCACTTCCGCATCTTCCCCTGGTAGTTTGCGCTTCCTGATACCATACGTCACCGTCTTCTGATGATACGCGCGTCTCTGTCGAAGTCCCCTGTCCTCGTCATGACCAAACACCTCGTTAAGTGTGTGGTAATAGCGACACACGCGCAGCACGTGAGCCTCTGCTGGCCCATGGGCTCCATCTACCTCGATAATCCCGTGATCGTCCTCTGTGTCCGCCTCGCGCCGGAACGTGTACGGGTCCAAGTCATTCTCCTTGAGCCAATTACGCGCGGCGTCGAAGCTGCGTTCGAGCTCACTGATCTGCGTGCGGATGTTCGCATTCTCTCTGTGGTGGATGCCATGCTGCCGCATGGTTCTCTTAATCTCGGAGCATAGTACCTCTCGTGTCTCGCCCGTCTGTGACTTACCATCGCGCCAGCGCGTGTAGTTGCCTGAGGCCGTCAGCCACTCCAGCAAAATGGCAATAGACGTCTTGCCACCGCGCGTGGCACTGTCGCTGTCCCAGAGCACGCGTTGGCGCCGGGTTGGGCCGCCGTTGGATGAGTTGCGCGTCTGGAGCAGAGCACGGGGAGCACCAGACGGTGTTGAAGCTGGCGATGAAGTGGCCGAGCTCATTCTGCTCTAGGTTGATTGGTGACTGGGGATATCTATTTAAAATCTAGGGAAACTTTGAGACCTCAACAAGTTTAAAAGTGGTGTGGGCCACATGGATTGACAGACCAATCAAAATTGAAAAAAAGCGGACGACAATTCTACTATATTAATAATTCAGCTCTTCAAACGGAATAGCCTTACCCAGCATTCTATACACCTCGAAAGCACTAAGCCATCAACTGGACAACCTGCAAAAACAATTTGTATGGAATGTGAAGACGACTACCACAAGAACAAAACACAAAATGAATATGTAGTGCTACAGTCCAGGTATCGAGTCCATGTATTTTCCATGTATTCGTTCCAGTTATGTCCATGTCGGTAAAATATTTTCAATTGATAATCAAATATTACGGGTGCATGAAGAGAAATAAGAGTAAATACCTAATGCTGCCACACCTCCCTCAATGCATGCTGGAAAGAAGATCATTGCAAGCAACATTGTCTTCATTGAAATTAATGGAAGCAAAGTAGCTATTATCTGTAGCACGTAACGGTATCACCGACGACTTCTCTTCTTCACGGAGTGGCAACTCCCTATCCATGCTGATGTCACTCTGCCAACGCTTTGCCTAGGTGCTGGTGACGCCATCGCGTTGGGGCACGCTAAACGATCGATGTGGTCACTTGCAAATGTTTGTTCTTATTGCACAGCTTGTTAACGCTGACTAGCCCAATGTACAGCGCACAAATATGCTAGGGGCCGAACGACTCCTCGGCTGCATTGGCGCTTGTCCTGCCGCGCACTCCCTGCCGTAAAGCACTGTTCGGCGCGCCAATGAAACTGGTAGTCGAGGTACGAAAACGACGCCGCTATGTAGGAGCGTGAACCAGGCTGCTATGTGCCACCGTGCTCTGCGTACGTGTAGACGCTCCTCTGGGAGTGCTTGTCCTGCCGCGTTCCACCGACCGTGATTAATAAATAACGGACTGGCCATATATTTATAGATAACGAGCGGCTGGTTATATATTATTAATTACAAACCTGGACAATAACTGGACCGATACCTGGACAATACATGAACTCGATAACTGGACTGAAGTACTTCCGATATTATTTTCTCCAAGAAGTAATGGTGGGTTACGACTCTAAGATGCACGATTGGCGATGCAAGCAACGAGAAGTAGCTTAGCAGAGCGATGGCAACAAGATGAAAATGATGTGTATGCTGCGGCCTGGCATGCAGCCGCCCACCCCGACCAGCCTTATGTTATATCAGGGTGTAGTTTTGTTCCTACTACGACTAGGATGCTTACACAGTTACTAAGAGCATCTCCACCGGGAGTTGAGTAAAATTATGAGCAAACCCTTTCTGGAGCAAAATATAAAATCATGCAGGAGGGCTTTGCTCATACACAGACGCACCTTCGTTAAGTACGATGATTGGATCAAGTCTGCGCAAAACCCTGTACTTTCTGACCAGTACTAGTCAGAATATTTACCCACCATTATTCTTGGTGGGTAAACAAAATACTATCGGAAGTACTTCAGTCCAGTTATCAGTATCGATCGCTTGTCACAAGCGTTCACATTGGCCTTGGTGGGCACTAAACTATTACTGCTACCTTATCCTTCCATCTTCCGTCGATTCCAATCGGTTAAATTGTTACAGTCCAAACATGTAGCCCTCAATACCATCTCGTGAGGCCTAGAGCTAGTAGTATTATGAACGAACTGCTTCTAACCCTCATGGAATGTTTAAATGCCGGCCAAGTGCTACCTTGACATATTTCCATTTGACCAGGTGACGTGACCAAAGTCATCTAATTCTCGAACTTGATAGTTTTACTAAGCTTAGATGGTTTTAAGCCAAACGGCAAGTTATCTTCCAATTTCAGCTCACAGTTTGCAATTTTCTTCTAGCATACCAACGGTACTACAGAAACACTAGCTGTACTGCTAGCATATCATGTTATGAGAGGGCCTGTGCTTTGATTCGCGAATATGGATGTCACGATATTTTCTTGAGAAATCACATCAGCTTCCGAGTAAAAATTCTTTCTCAAGTTTCTACGCTAGGCAAAGCTTGGTGAAGTACAATTCACAAGTGGGTTTGCTTTCATGAGGCCAGCGATGGAGATCCATTCGCTACGAAAGTCACCCTAGAGCACGGGTTAATATCATCGGCGATTTTGACGATATCATTGATATTGATCCTCAGGGTATGTGCAATTTCGCTACGATCACTTGATCCTGATCCTTTGCCACTCCGATATCAATACTATATCAATATCAATATCAAAACATGGGTATTTTATCAGCGTATCTGGCTTATACTAAGAATAGGTAATATGTTAAAATTTTAAGCGAATTAGGTAGGAATTGTTGGCTTAAATACTTGCCTCTTCATCTCTTTTCTTAAGCTCACAGCATTATACGCGTTCTGAGTAACACAGAGTCCACTATTTGCACTACTGAGGATGCGAACCTACTACCAAGTTTGCACTCGACCACAACCGACACTACCGCTTCAAAGCAGAGTAAAACGTCAAGTGTCTTCCATGACCCTCTATATTATAAACTTAATAGACAACTGAACTGTTATATCGAAGATAAAAGTCTGCGAGGTTCAGTGTAGCGGCTACTGCTACGTTTTACTACCACCGCATAGCTTTCTGCCTAAAAAGATTTGGGGGCGCAATCCTAACCAAACTTTTTTTCCTTGAAAACCAGTGTCTCGGCGGTTCAGGAAAGCAATGTTAGACTCAATGGCTACTTTGGAAACGGCTTCATGCCCAAATGATGCTTAAATTGGATTATTACAGACGTGATGTTGTCGGGTGATATAATATCGTTACAGTATCGGGAAGATCATTTTTTGGGTGCTCAAGGATCAATGATCCTGATACGAAGAGCTCATCGATATCAGGTGATAGATATTGATACCGGAATTCGGACAATATCCAATATCAATGGTTGATATTAACCCCTGCCCTAGAGTCGTGTCCGCGCGAAGACGTTCGCATCGACTTCGCCAGCATTAAGCAAACAGGTGGCACAGTAAAGTTCCGTGGGCTGTATTTCCAGCTTTCGAAAAAACAAGACAGTTTTTCACTGCAAGCCCTTCCACCCCGGCAGAAGCTTCGGGAAAAGCGTGCGGGTGAGTGCTTCGAGTATCTGGTAACGAGGCTAGTGCGAATTCTGGACGATCTAGGGAATGCGGTTGCTGATAAGAGCTCAGGCTCCGTCCCTTGTTAGGGCGTATTATTGTTTTCATTCGCATATCTACAGATAATGTGAGATGAAAAGCTGCACCACTTCAAGAGTTTTGGTGCTACCTGAGCTATGTGAAACAGAAATTCTAATCACCTTGTGCATTTATTGCTATCTGATTAAATCTTGTCGAACGCGATATTGTCGACAATACTACTTTTGTGTGCGCTCCTACGTTCGCATACGTATCTTGGAATATCGACATCGGAGTTTAGACTCGAGCATTCTTGGTTTCAGCTTATTTACTGACTGTTAACCTTTCTCGTGTCCCGTTCACGCTTAAAAAGTAAGGTTATTTTTCAATACACTGCAGAATTGTCAAGTCATTTCTTCTGGAAGAAACTTATTGGTCTGAAAAACGAAAGATACCCATAACCTCAAATCTTAATGTAATGTTTCCTTAGTTTGCAGACGAAACCTTTGGGACTCCTACCAATTGCTTCACTTCGCAGACCCAATCACCACACTTTCCTCCAAATCTCATCTCAAATATAACGAGGTGGGCGTCTCAATGCCAAAAACGTCGCAAATCCACACAGCACGCCCGTAATATGACTTTCACGCGGTGCACTGTTGGGTACCCAGGGCGGGCGCTCTCTTTCATCCCGCGTCAAGAACATGGCACTGAAAAACCACTGCGGCCATCTCATCCACCTTTTCGTCAGCGCCACCCTCGATGGCGGGTACAGCAGTGCATTCAGCGTCACAATGGCATCCACTGCACAAGATGCTCCTCCGGGAAGCTGCAGCCTCGGAAACACCGGGTCGTTCGTCACCTCACTTCCGGTTGCCAATGATACCATGTTGGCAAGTGTTCCGCTGCCTACGTATAGAGCAATGAACGGAGCACTGCCCAGTGCTCGACACACGTGACGACCTGAGATAACGAGCCACAGCACGTTTAACAGAGCGAAACTTGCTGCAGGCGTGTACAGTGTCGAAGTGACTAAAGTATACGCTCGACCATGTTGCACTTGACTTCGTGAGGTCTCAAAATTTCGGATAATAAAGGCGGCGCTCTCGAATGAGCCCGTCACGGGGCTCGAATAAATTTGGATACCACCGATGGTAGCGAGGAGGCCCAAGAGAGCGCTCGTGGATCCTGTTGAAGGTTCTGGGAGGATAGGAGGCTGAAAGACGCGCCGCTGGTGGGAGGTGCGACGAGTGGAGCGATAGCCGTGGCGAGTAGAGAGATGCCATCGTGGGCGTCGTTGCGACACCAAGCGGCTAGCGAGCATAGTTACAATTTATCGAGAAAACCTGCGACGTGGGTAGGTTCGTCTTAAGTTCGCACATGTATCGACTTTTGGGAATTACAGCATTATTAATACCTGTATCATGAAACGATGGGATACGGTCAGTAGGTTACATCGTAGGCTACGAGTCGTAGCAGCACAAGTAGCATTGATTGGAACGGTGGTGGTGCATTGTCGGTCCTAGCGCCAACCAAAACGGCGAGTGAGGTAACAGCGACGCTAAAGAATCTGTAAGCTGATGCACGCCTGTCTCCGTGTAACTTGTCACCGGTATGTCGATAAGTGCAACAGCGAAGCTGACATTTGGGGGTCTTAACTACTTCAGTTAGCGATGAATCGTTCTTTACAGTACATGTATTAATAACATGTCCATCATACATACATGTACCTACCCATTGTAGCTATGAACGCAATGCGTATATGGATACCAGGCCACTGAAACTCTCGCTTGCTACCATGGTATGTAGTGTCAACCTGGTTGCAGTAAGCTTACTACAACAAGTACTAAAAGTAGAAGGTCACATCTACTAAAAAATCGACTTCAATGTCAGTATCAAAAGTTCAGTGCAGGCTTCCCGACCCTAATTTGGAATTCTGGTCGATGCAAACCACTGAGCTTTGACGCGAGGGTGTGCCATATTCATAAATGCACCGCAGCCTTTTGCCTAGTGAGCTCTATTACATATCTGCTGGACCCCTATTGACGATAAAAGGATCGAAAATTGTTATTCCTCGCACTTCGGGTCGCAGGTTGTCACTAATTGACCACCTTTGGATGCATAAACTATTAGAGGTTCAGACTTAAAAGTCGAGTTTTAGCCTGTAGCTCGTTTCTCCGATGCATGTAATATCACAGGTAACCCCACTTTCTTGATAAAGAGATAATCTGGTGGCATACTCGCCGATTTACTCGGATAAAGCACGACTCCCATAGGCACCGGCACTGCTAGTCGGGTCCACAGCACAGTATGGCTACGAGCGTCTCCTCGAGCGCGGCGCGCATCGCTGACCGCATGCGCAGCTTCAAGAAAGGAATCGACGCGGACGAGACCCGACGGAGACGTGAGGACACCACCATTCAGATCCGCAAGAACCGGCGCGAAGAGCGTCTCAACCAACGAAGACGCATGATCCCCATGGTACAAACATATAGATATACGGCTAATGACCCGCTGACACGTACTAACCGAGTATACCACTGGCAGGAACACAGCAATGACATGGGTACGGAGACTGTGATGCAGACGACGAGCACCAGTCCCGACGAGCCGATGCGCTCCCTAAACGGCGTCAGTGTACGCTTTACCTTGCTGTCTGGGAGTGGTGTACAGTATAGAACACGTATTTATTATTGAATGGCTGACTGTTATAGGTGTTGGACTTGCCAAAGATTGCGGCCATGATCCAGTCTCTGGACCCGATAGAGCAGTCGAACGCAGTATCAAAGTTGAGGAGGCTGTTGTCGCTTGGTACGTGGTGTGGAGGCTGTGGACGAGATGGCGGTGTTTTCTTATGGTGGATTGTGTTATTCGGTGCTTTGAGTAGAGACCAATCCGCCTATTCAGGAGGTAATCAGCCTGGGTGTTGTCCCGCTACTTGTGGAATTTCTGAAGCAGCATGACCGACCAGAGATGCAATTTGAGGCAGCGTGGGCGCTTACAAATATCGCGTCGGGTACCACAGAGCACACGGAGGAAGTGATAAGATGTGGCGCCGTTGAGCTGCTGTGTACGTTGTTGCTTTCTCCGAACGAAGACGTTTGCGAACAAGCGGTGTGGGCACTGGGGAATATTTCAGGCGATTCGCCTCAATGCCGCGACTTGGTACTGAATGCAGGCGCGATGATGCCGTTGCTGGCAGTGCTGCGTAGGAATTCAGGAAAGCTTACGATTCTTCGGAACGCAACGTGGACGTTGTCGAATTTATGCAGAGGCAAACCCAGACCAGATTTTGATCTCGTTAGACCGGCGCTGGATCTGCTTCCGCATTTGATTCATTCTCGGGACGATGAAGTTGTCACCGATGCATGTTGGACGCTTTCGTATCTCTCGGACGGCACGACATCCAATATCCAGGCTGTTATTGATGCTGGAGTGTGCAGTCGGATAGTGGATCTGGTGGGTCACACGGTGCCGTCCATCCAGACGCCAACGCTTCGCACAATTGGCAATATTTTGACTGGAAACGATCAACAGACGCAGTTGATGCTGGATTTGGTGGTGTTGCCGAGACTCGTACCGTTGCTCAAGCACGAAAAGAAGATTATTCGCAAGGAAGCTTGCTGGGCGATTTCCAACATCACGGCCGGTACTCAAAGCCAGATTCAGGAAGTGCTTGACGCCAATGTTATCCCGCCGCTGTTGTTTCAGCTCATGTCAGTCGAGTTTGATGTTCGAAAAGAAGCAGCTTGGGCGATATCGAACGCCACAAGTGGAGGCTCCCCAGAGCAGATCAAATATTTAGTACAGCAAGGTACACGCGGGAGAGCGTTGGTTGATGTTTGCTTACCAGCAACTAATCATCCTGAGTATGGTTGGTTGGTATTTACAGGATGCATCCCTCCGTTAGTTAAGCTTCTGGACGCCCAAGACCCGCGTGTGATCAACGTGTCTTTAGACGCTCTGGAGAACATTCTCCAGGCTGGAGAGGCAGATACGTCGCTGACTGATACCGAGAATCGCATGGCGCGATACATTGAAGAAGCGGACGGCGTCGAGCTGATCCAGAACCTGCAGTATCACCAAGAAGAAGGTGCGTGGCCACCGGATCGTCAACACTTGGCAAGAATACAGTTGTCTGATATTCTCTGTGTTTATGCAGACATCTACGAGAAATCTGTGCGTATTATCCGCGACTACTTCGACGGCGAAGACGAGGACGACTTAGACATCGCACCGGACATGGACTACGGTGCGCACCAGTTTTCATTTGGGGTGAATGAAGCCGCAAGTGCAGACGGAGGTAATATCCGATTTAACTTTTAGGTTGTAGTGCTTTTTTGAGAGTGCAATGCACGGCCAGAATAGCCGTTGCCAAATGAAACAAAAAGCTGTTGCTGCTCTGAGGTTACAAAAAAAAAAAATCTGCCTTCGTGTTCTGCTCCGTTGGTTATAGGGACCTCCAGTCGTAACTCCTCTAGAATTTGGATCTATTCAGCTCAACTCGGTCACCGTCGAACGCTATTATCCCCGACGGGCTTTCTTCCTATTCCGCGCCGTACGTTGGGACCACCAGGATGTGCCACTGGTGCAGCCAACAGCATGCCCTGCATTTATTATAATACATACCAAAAAGTCAGTGAGCAGCTCCATTCCGACTCAAATTTGCGTCTCGTCCTCACCAGAACATCCAGAGGCAGAGGCCGGTCATGAAAGCCAGCAACGTGAAAATCCTATAGCAGGCGCATATAATCAGGCTTTATTAGTGACGAGGACTGGGGCTTAATATGGGCCGAAACGACGTACGACGAGTTCTCGCGGCTCATTTTGCCTGTGACGCCCATGCCGATGCCAGCGAAGCACGCAAGCAGTGTCAGCACCAGGTACGTGATGGAGCCATTCAGAAGCGGCGCAGGGACCTCCATCGTTGCGCGAATCGAAGCGACGCACACTGAGCTGCTAGCTGTCTTGTCTAACTTTTGCTCTGCTTCTAATAATGGAGTGTATTAGTGGATGTGCTGCTTTGATTGTACCAATTTCCTTATTGAAAAGCTAAAAATAGCTTTGATCATTCAGACTCATTCCGAATCTTTTCTGGTAACCCTTGGTGTGGTGTACACAAGGATAACTAGCACTTGTGAAAATTTCTCAGATTTGTATGAGTATCAGGTGTTCTACCCTGTGAGACTTGTGCTCTGTATGCGGCAGAAGAAGAAGTGAGCTCATCCTCGGACTGCGTCCTCGGGCGGCATCTCTCCCTTCTGCCCTCGACTCCTCATCGCACTCGTGTTGGGTTGGCAGACAGCATCTGCCTGTCGGTGCGTTGTATCCTAGTCCCTTATGATATGTTTTACTCTAGTACTTATTATTGCGATAATGAATGTAAATCTTTATTTGTGTTGTCACACATCATTCTGCTCAGCAGCTGCCTGGCCTCTGGCCGGCTATTCGCCGCCTTCAGCGACTCGGCGTAAGCGCCGTGCTGACCAATAGTTTGTATGTTATTGAAACAGCACGCGCATCCCTACCTACACCAGGCGTCGACTCGCACGTCTGCGTGAGTGATATCTGCCCAGCTGCGCCAACAGCCATGGCCCACAGCTGGTCACCGATAGGTATCAGCTTGCGCAAGTTTATTCCCAGGAGTAAAGTTATTCTGGCTTTGAAAGTCAGAAAACAGAATAATCCGAGAATAACTTCTAAGCCAATGAAATCGTAGCATTTGCCATGAAGGGCTCGGTTAGATTATCTTTTCTTTTTTTCAAATGAAACAGGGCCTTAAAAACTAAGTACCGGCAGCCCTTTCCGACAACAAATTGGCGGACCTCTAGTATTACTTGATGATACAGATGCCACTACCTGTACAGTAAGGTAGTTTTGAGTAGTTCAAATCCCAAGTCGTTAATCAAGATACTTGGCGTGGCAAATTACATTCACATTTCCAATGAGTTACATGTTAATCAAAGGTAAAAAAAAGAAAAAGCACGAGTAGGTCGTGACCTTGTGACCTGATACCCGAGAATATCAGACTTTTGATAGCTGTTACCTGGTAGATATAAAAAAGTCATGACCCAAAAGCGGCATTATGCTGTCTCTCAAGTCTACTCTGTTCTTCGATCCCCTCCTCCGCTGATGGCGTCACCACGTAGCTGACCCGTCTCGAAGGCTGCATCCAGAGCAAACACGACTACATGGCACGGCGGTTAGCGCCTCCAGTCTCACAGAGCGGACACTACGACGTCTATGGTGAATGAGGGCGGGTCTAATTGGTCATCGACGCCGACACCTGCACAAAAGACTCTAGATTGACACTGTATGGACGGGTGAGGTTCAGGTATGCTGGTTATTGATGACAAGTGCATGTACAGTTGAGAATAGGAACTAAATGGTATTCAGCGGCTGATATACAGTTGACTGTTCATGCACTTGTCATCAATAACCAGCATACCTGAACCTCACTCGTCCTTACAGTGTCAATCTAGAGTCTTTTGTGCAGGTGTCGTCGTACAGTTGAGAATAGGAACTAAATGGTATTCAGCGGCTGATATACAGTTGACTGTTCATGCACTTGTCATCAATAACCAGCATACCTGAACCTCACTCGTCCTTACAGTGTCAATCTAGAGTCTTTTGTGCAGGTGTCGGCGTCGATGACCAATTAGGCGCGCCCTCATTCACCATAGACGTCGTAGTGTCCTATGTGCTCTTGCTGTTCAGATACTTGGAAAAAGCAGCGATGCTCTTTTTGCCACGCTCGGTATCAGCTTTGTCTATAGCACAATCAACTGATAATCCCCGCTCCACTAGTGCACGTACGTATTTGATGATGCAGAGGCGTCTAGAGAAAAACTTGGACTCCTTGCTGACAGTCGCCATTTTCTGTCGTACGTGGCTTCTAGGTACTTCTCTGGTCCACCGTAAAGTGGCCATTCCCTAAAGTATACTATAACTTTCTCATTTTTGAAGCATTTCTAACAAAAAAAATACACCACGAGAGATCTTTCTGCATAATCTCCAAAGCCTGTATTTCTGAACTAATCACAGCAGGCACAGCAGAAGATAACTTGACAAGTTCAGACGAAAGATTGAACGCAGTGAGGTTTTTGTCGTAAACTATCAATATTTATCGATATTACGTGGTGCTTTCAGGATACCGTACAATGCCTAGGGTGGATATATTAGCGGCGCTAGATACTTGGTAATGCGCACTGTGAATCTTTTGAGGAATGAGGTTTGTAAGCGTGTTAAGTTGATATCATCACGGTTAATGAAAATAGTGACTTATGATTGGCTGAAGTATGGAAATGTAGACCACAAAAAATCTAAATGGCCATTTTAAGGTGGGCCAGAGAAGTAATCGATTGAGGGATGATTTGCCAGACCTGCGTGTCACTCCGTCCAAAGCTCACGCCCAGAGTCGATTGCCCTACTCATTGAATACTGAGGTAAGTTATTGGATGCGCGCGTTTCATTTGAACCACCGATAGAGTTTGAACTTTCGTTTGCTGTTGTTAGAGAAGGCGCGCTGGCTGTGGCACCATCAACTGTGGTACTGTTTCCACTAGCTGCGCTACTGGCATAAGGCGAAATGGCATTTCACCCCCTAATAAAGAGGTGAAGTTATCATTGGTTTTCCCCAATAATTTCACCAATTCACTGTGTTGAGTTTCTGACTTACTCATCACTTCTGCATGTTGTGTAGTGAGGAGATCAGAGAGCAATGGCATCGCAACTTGAAGTTGTTTTTCCACCGTGTTTTGAGCACTCGCAGCTCCTGCTAATGCAACGGTTCGAATTTGCTGAAACTTAATCTCCAAAACCGTCATGCTTACGCATTTCGATCAGGGAGAAGTTCGAAGAGAAAGGCGCAATCTTGAAGAAACACAATTCAGAGGTACTGTAACAGCTCTAGAAATCCACGAGCAGCTAAGTTCTTTTCCCCTTTACCTTCGGAGATTTGACTTTGACAATGTTCCACCTTAGAAAAAACAAGTTGCTGTAATTCTGGCGAAGGGCCAACTGATGCGCGGTCCAGATAGAACCAGCGAGAGCGAGCCGGGTGACCTGACAATACCCGCATGACTTCTCTAGTAAGTGGAGCCGCATACACGGCTTCACACGTGTCCATCCCCCACCTACCATGTCTTCGCGTTTGGGAAATATCGACGTCGGCACTTTCAAGTTGCCGGACGCCTTGCTGCCGATTGATGTGGGTCTTTTTAATGAAGGAAAGTCCCAGATGCTCAAATACGATCTCATATGGGTTTCGTACGTGATAAATTTGGTACGGGTCCGACCTCGGAGGAATTTAATATCATACCAGTCCTTCGCGTTTTGAAACGACGGAAAAGGCTCTTGGCGGACGTGAAATAACTCAAAAAAAATTACAGAGCGGCAGCACCGACGGGGCACACGTGCACATTTTTTTCTCACGTAGCCGACAAGCTGTATTTTTTCAAATGTGTTTGTTTTTCCGTGCTGGATTAGCAACACAAGTGCTGTGCATGATTGAAAGCCCTCATCGTCAAGCTCTTGAGAGAACATGTCTGCGAATTCCAAGTCGCGCACATTTTCTCCACGTAACAGACCAAAATGTGAAAGTAAAAACGCAGCACGACCTCGTAGATCATCTAGCGAGAGAAAGGAATCACAAATTTGCTGAAATTGTTGAGATGAAGAGTAGCCATCTAGCAGTGAGCCTACACCTCTGTCTTCGTAGTTCTTCTTTCTAGTTTGAGTCGCCTGAGCCTGCACGTTTTTGATCAGCTGCTTCACCGCATTTGTTCGTGGATGAGGGTTGGAGTTGGTGCGAAGGCTGACCTGTTCATTGTATAAATCCACTAGTGCGTTGACGGAACCACATACAATCGATCCCCCCAACAACTTTTTCACTATTGCTCTTGGACTTCCTTCCAATATCTTGGCTTGAGAGAAATAAACGCAACTTCCCACCAGTGACAGTATCGCGACCACGGAAACTACGAGCAACACACCAATCCACGTATTCCTTTTGGTAGCTTTCGTTTTTTCGCTTTGTGTTGAATGACCGATAATCTAGTGTAGTATGTATAGTTGTGCGTTCGCTCTCCTCAATTTCGTTAGCCACAACGATTATATGAGCTGCCTGAAGTACTTCAGTGGCTGCGGTGACATTTGAAACTTGCGCAGCGTACGCGCGGATTGATAGCTCCGACTCCCTAGCCATTTCGAAGTGCTGGAAGCGCAGACTGTAGTATTTATGCTAAAAGTAGATATTACGGTTAGGTATTGACCAGAGAATAGGTAGTTAAGAGTACAAGTAAATAAACTGTTTTGAGAGCTACTCCGCAGAGTTCATTTTAACATTTCAATTAAGATGGACAAGCCTACTGAGTCCAACATGAGCAGGCTGCAGTTCCGAGAGAACAAGGCGCATTTCGCTGGTTGGAACGACAAGTTCGTGGCTCATCTGGCTGCCAAGAGCGATGACTTCGTGATTTTTGAGCTCCAGCATAATCGAGCGAAGCCGCTGACGCGTTACGAGGATTTGCTCAAATCTCAGTCGACGATCCCGCTTCTGGAAGGAGAGCGTTCACCGGAACGCGTGCAGGCTCACGATTTGCAAGAAGCGCTGGCCAGGGGACAGAAATCCTACATCAATGACCCTCTGAACCAGATGCTGCCAAGGAATTTTGCTGACGAAAGGCTTATGCGTAAGGCGGTCCATGTGATTGGTAGGTGGTTGAGAAACGTCACGGGCTCAACACTGCATCTGACGAGGTAAAGCTGGTGCAGAATGTCGAGAGAGTGGCCAAATCTGACTTCAAGAGCGTTACGCACCTGTTTCAGCAGCTCAAGGCTGCTAGCGAGAAAGCGAACAGGAACAGCGTCGATGCTCTGGGTGGGAAGCTCATATCGTCCCATCTCATGCTCGTCAAGGTCCTGGCTATTCTGCCTGGCCATCTGTGGGGCTCAGGCATTGAGCTCCAGCCTGGCGACTTCACAGTCGAAAAGGTTGAGCATAAACTGGTTGCCATATTTGCTACCAAGCGCAAGGCGCAAATCATGGCGCTAGGCAAAGGTGTCGTGGTGGACCGTGTGCAAGCCGGGACAGCCAAGCATAAGGCAAGCGCACTGGGCAAGTGAAAAGCCGCGCCTCACGATGACTCACTGTCGAGTGGCTCTCAGCCGGCTCCTGCTCTCCAAATTCTCCGGGCGGACCAATTGCACCAGGTGCTTCACATCCTCCAGGAGGTAGCCGCATTGTGGTACCCTTTCGACCTTGCTGCCGTGTTTCGCGTCATCCACGGCGACGTGACCCAGAACGTATTTTTCCCGACCCCCACGCCACTGGACAATGCCATGTGCAATTTGAACGTCTGCCCGACCTTAGCGGTAGCCACCGGTGGCCTCCGAGGAAAGAAAGTGGTCGAACGGGCGGCTGAAGAAATCCACGGAAAATATTATTTTGGCCGTTGCCTTGGTGACTCGGTATTGGCCCCGGAAACTCTCCTGGTGATGGAAGGTGCAGACTCGGTCGTGCCAGGGGTGTTAGTAAAGCGAAAGAACCGATCGTCCGTACCTGCGCTGGGTACCGGTGCGCGTGGACCGACACGGGCGGCTTGGTGAACCGATACTTCGCTGGGAGACGGCCGAAAGAGTTGTGTTTCAACGGGTAGACGGCCCTGGGCCATCGGATCGGGAGATCGGGAGTGTCGGTGCCGGGTTCTGGATCGGTGTCCAGCAGAACGAGAGCGACGCCGACGGGATCTGGATCGACCACAGCGTGCACGACGGTGTCGCCGAGACCGAGGTGGTGGACTGCGCGAGCGTGATCGGCGTGGTAGGAGCCCTGGGCTCTGAGAGCGGGAGCGGCCTGGCCGTGGCCGTGGGCTACGGGACTGCGAACGACGCCCTGATTGGGCAGACCCAGATCGAACCGGTGACTCGTGGGTCTTAGCTCGGGAACGGTGACGGCGTCAATCACGATGCCCGCGTGGCGAACGTGACCGCGTGCGAGAACGTCCTCGTCGAGGTGGGGATAGGTCTGGCTGGCCCTGGGCCCGAGAAGACCGTGCGGAAGGTTGCTGCACATCGGCCACGTGCGGAATCGGCTCAGTGTCGTGCCCGGTATGATGGCTTGTGTGGTGTCCAATATCGTGACGACCGTGATCCTGGGTCACTTGCGATACTGTAAGCGCCAGTGCGACCACGACTTGTTCCTGCAGGGAGGTATGGGCGGCGGCCACTGTGGCCATCTGGGCCTGAAATGCCTCATTGGTCCGGCGCTGTTCTTGGAACATGGCCTGGATAAAATCTGACATACCTGGAGCAGATGTCCCGGACTGGGCACCTGGTGTCCGTGCCGCTCCTGGTGCGGAAGGGTGGACAAACTACGTGCGGATCGTCGGTCTCGTGTCGGCGTTGGTAATCAGCGGTAGGCCATCGTCATTATGTGCATGTAAGGTGGCGATGTCTTGTGGGGCGGAGTCGTCAAACTCGCGTGGAGTGACCGCCCGCCAAGCCCAATCTGAAGGCACACTGAATGTCTTCGCCCCACGGGGGGGGGGGGGGGTGACATACGAGACGGCGCGAGTGCCCAGGTCCACGCACAAGCCCTGTCCGCACCAGGTGCAGGGAAGGCTAGGGCGAGCGCAGGGCGGACGTCTTCTGGACGGGTGGGCAGCGAAGACGTGAGCGCCTGCCAAGCCGTTCTGAACGGTTTGCGGATTAGAAGCAGGTGGTGCCCCATGACGGAATCCCATAATGAATTCATCGCGCGAGATCTGCTGGCTGCGCACACCATCCAACGGAACGACGACTACCTGACGGGCGTCTTGAGAGTAACCTCGAAAAACCACCGTGCACACGCAGCCACAACCTGGATCCAGGATCAGGTCGCACGTGTCCACCAGCGCGATGGAAGATGCATTTGTCCTCAGAGGTCCTGCGAACAAACTTGTCAGCATGAGCGTCTGACGCCACAAAGAACGTAGCGAACCGGAGGAATCGGAAAACCGAAAGCAGCGGACGCTCCAGGAGCTCCGAAGCCATGTCGTAGGTGACTTGAGTGAAACGCCAGTGCGGGATCCAGTACTTGACGTCAACATGCTCCTGGAGCGCTGGTTAAATGTCCGACCGATGCTGACCCGGCAGAAAGGACGTCAGGACGGCCTGCTAGGTAGGCCGCTTCACACCATCCGCGCCGTCGAAGAACTGGCTCGTAGCAGTCTCCAAGAAGCACGGATCACGGTCGAGCGTCGCGTATACAGGGCCATCCCAACTGCCTGGTAGTTCGTCGGGTGCCTCCAAGCGTATGGTGCGGCCTCCGAGGTTGGTGTATTAAAAGCGCGGTGGGTTCCGGACAGGGATGGACGGACTGAGCGCGAGAACGGGAACCATATTTCTCACTGGCGGCTTGGCTGCTTCTTCACGGAAGCTCTGAGCTTCTTGGCCAGCCGGGTGCTCTGAGCGTCCGGTGGCACAACGGCGAATGGTTGGCCTTCTTCGTACTTAACCGATCGCAGGTCATATAGATCAGGGCTTCTGGCCACCATCTATGCTCCATCTCAGCATTTTAGAGCGCACAGCGAACCCTGTCGAGTTTGCTTTGATGGTCCCCCTCTGCCGCTCCATTCTCTTCTGGGCTCTATGAATTTGATGTCTGAAAGACAATGCATTTTAGCTTGCAGAAGTCTTTGAACGATGAGTTCACGAAATCGGTTCCACCTTCTGAGCGGCTCCTCCTTATTGTGAACTTTCCCTAGCGTTCTAATTGCAGCAGGAGCTTTCGGACCGTCTCGAACACTTCTTTCTTGTTCCACAGAATGAATGTCCAGCGCCATGACCTGTTGTCGCCAATGATGCTTAAGAAGTACTTGATAGTGCCCATGGTTTGAATGACCCCATTGTCCTCATAGGACCATTTGTGTCCATGTGTATGGTGATGATTGGCTTTGCGCCTCTTGATCCATTTGTATTGCGATACGACATCCGTTTTATCTTTATCTCCACATGTTGCGCAGAAGAACGGCACTTGTCTTAGATCAAATGTCTTCAGTGTAGACATGCCAGCCACCACTGGTGTGGTGGAGTGGGTATCGCAAAATCGCGTTGCGACCGATCTCACACACAGTGCCCCGGACTGCCGACTGACGGAGGGGGTACTCCGATAACCGTGGGATTGCTGAGGACTCACCTTGTGTACCCGTCGGCGGGGCTGGCTACACTTCTCTGGTGGACTTGAAGGGAAGCTTGGCCTGCGGTTGGTTCCGCCTAGGCGAGGCGCAGGACGGTGGGGGGTGGCGTAGCGTGGAACTCTTCAGGCTACGCACCAGGTAGGTCGTCGATCTTGATCGACTTAGGGTGTATGGTTCCTTTACGTAGGGTAGATAGACCTTTTCTTGCGAGGCTTGACCGCTTCTTATAGCGGGGGAGTTGAGGGCGAGAGCGACGACAGTCGGGCCGGCCAAGCTGCTAACTCCGGCGATCGACACATGTACTTGGTAGTTTTAGCTTGATTACTGTATGGGCCACTGCAATCCCGCTATAGAATCGAAGTCCAAGGTACTTGTTGTTGACAAGGCAAAAATCACTCTGTTATTACTTAAAGTCCTTTTGGCCGACTACATTTCGTATCCTATGATTACCGATCTGGTACTTCAAGATCCAATCGTACTTTACCGGACTTGGATACAAATAAATCAGTCGACCTGTATACTGATTCCAGGGCATTCTCAGGTAGATCGTACATCCGATCTCCCGCCCCCAGCTGATCCGATCCGCGCGGTGCCAATCCGATCTAGTTGGCCGCAATCCGATCGCATCCTTTTCTGGGACGGGGCCCCTCCACCTTCACCCTGAACCCGCTTGATCAGATCGAGTCAATATCCATCACTCAGTCCAAACTACCAAAACCTAACGGGCGCTTCACCGCAATCGTCCCCTGTGTGAGTTCCTACAGCGCAACAGTCGCGGCCCACAGGCCAACTTCCAGACGTCTGCACATCGGCATCCTCTTGGTGCCCCAACATGTTCTCTCCCGGTACGTTAACGCGCCATCACTTGGCTTCCTCGCCTCCTCTCATCTTCCTCGTGTTGGTGTCTTGCCGATCGGGCTCGGCCTTCGCCCGATAGATCCGGCTCTCCTGTTCGTTCTCGGGCTCCCCGAGCTCCCAGCGAGACGTCCACGGTAGACCTCGCCGCAGGCGGATTTTCTCCTGTGTCCGCACCGGAGCAGCCGCCTGTGGTTGGTCCCCACTGCGTATGTGGCAGGACGCGAAGTTCGCCCGGCGGACGTGCTTGCTCTCTAAATGCTCTCCAGCTGTCTGTCGATCAGTCCGAGGAACTGCAGGAGTTGCGCGAGAGCCACGCGGTCATGCAGCGCGCTTATTTAACTTCCCGCGCTCGAGCGGCCGACGTGGATCGTCAGCTGGCCGACGCGGCGAACGCAGCATCCCCTCTCGTACTCTTCTGCCAGCACAAGTATGATCTCGTGCGCCACCAGTTGGAGGGCGTGCGCGGCAAGCTCGCAGACTGCCTAAACGCGTGCAGGAGAGTCTGGCGTCTGGACAATTCGAGAGAGATGGTGGTCTGTCGTCTCTGGTATCACGATCTGCAGCTGCGTTACGACGAGGCGGTCCGGAAGTCCCATGATCGCGCCGGCAACCTGGAGGCGCGATTGGCCGCGGCAAGATCTCTGGAGTCTGGTGGCGTGGCTTCACCCGACGTTTCGAAACGCCTACTCGCGTTGGAAGCTCAGTTGTCACAAGCACGATCGGACACAGCTGCGGCAAAGAAACGGGGTGCACGGGTTGCGGCTGAGCTCCGGGAATCCGCCAAGCCTCACAAGGCTGCCCAAGAGGAGGTGGATCGTCTCACTCGCGTAGTGGCCGCGAAAACCCAGAAGATCGAGGAGCTGAAATCGACTTGCGCGCATCGTGTGAAGCGCGCCGACACCATTCTTGCAGCTCGCGTGACCGAGTGGCGTTATCTGGAAGAGGTGATCTCTCTTCTGAGACAGGAGCTCACTGCTACGTCGGAGAAGGCTCAGCAGGCTACTCAACAACGCGATCAGGCGCGGGTTGAGTTGGAATCTACTGGTAGGTGCTCTTTTCGTCAATTGCAGGGACCGTCTTCATGCTAACTTCTTTTGCTTCACAGGCGCGCACATAACTTCTGCTCGGATCCAGATCCCGCGCCTCGAAAAGCGCATAGCCCAAGTGGAAGATTCAGAATCAGTGCGTAAGAGGTGTGCGGCCGAGGTGGCCACCACCACAACCGATCGCGTCAATTTACGGCGCCAGCTGGACCAGCGTGTGGACTGAGGTGGGCGTACTTCGTGCCGAACACGATCAGGCGCGTGATCGACTCGCCGGTATTGCGTCGCTGATTACTCCTGGCGCCACGACCAGTGGTGCACCGTCCCCGACACGACCTGCGAACCGCAAACGTCGCCGGTCTCCCAGCCATTCACCGCCTCGATCTCACCGGTCTCGAAATGATCTCGGGCGGCCAGTCGTGCACCGTCTACTCGAGCTTCATCTCGTCACTCGATCGACATATTGTCTGCCGCAGCAGCTTCATATAATCAGGCTTCGGAGCTTCCACCTACTTTCCGCGTCTCTTCTGACAGCGAGGATGGTGAATTCTTCGCCGCCTTGTCTCAGTCTCGATCCACTCACCGCCGATCCAGTGTCGCTTCGTCATCCACGAACAGTCGTTCCTGCCGTGGATCCGACGCCTCTCGGACTTCCGGTAGCGTGGAGGTACGTGATCAAGGGCATTCGTCTTCTCAGGCGTCTGGCTCGGGCTCGGGACCGCCCCCTGACGGTGGCTCCGACGATGGCACTTCCAGCAGTTCTGATGGTTCAGGCAGCAGCAGCGACGAGGGGTCTGACAACTCTGCTGGCGGCCAGGCGCCTCGTGGGCCTCTCGACCCGCTCTCCGTCGCGGCGTGGGTCGCTTTGCCTCCCACGCGAGCCTCCCGAGGAGAATGGATTCTCAGCTACCGTGGCAGGAGCTCTCATTAGGCTCGCGATCTGTTCCCCTGGTTGATCGCAGACATCCGTCAGACCTGCATTGTGGATATGGATCACGATCTTCTTTTCCACCCGGCTTCCCAAGCTGCTCGAATGGCCGTTTCCAGCTCATAGCCGGGTTCCCTTCGCGCAAGATTGAGATGAAGATTTGGTCACTGAAGCCAGCGTACAGCGTCGGGAGGCCGCCCGACCTTGGGATGTGCTTGCGAACCGGCCTCGCCCGTACACTTTCCGTCTAGAAGGCAGGTTCGTGTTCATTGTTGAAGCTTACGCTTCCTACGAGACCGAGTACCTCCGCGTGTACTGAGATTCCACTCACGCCTTTCCGGTCAGCATTGCTAAGCGCCAATTGAGTTGCTACTTCGCTGCTGTGTATGCCCACCGCAAACAGCGTCGATCCCGCGCTGGTGCGCGATGGAAGACGTTCGTCCAGCAAGTGTTGATTGGCATGTTGAGCGGCCACTGTGATCTTGATTTGCCGCTGGACCCTTTCTTTCTCCACGTCCATCGTCATTGTGAAGTTGGAGCGTGGTATCCCGGCTCTGAACCTTATGGCAACCCCGCCGGTCTGCTCGAAGCCTTAGCTGTCACCGATCGTACCGACCGGTGGCGCAATCACTACCGTGACGACCATGCTGCTCATCCTGCGCGCCAAATTCCCCGCTCCAGCTTAGTTCCGCGTCGTTCTTCCACGATATCTTTCCCGTTTTCCAGTCGATCCCCAGCGTCATATAGCATCCGTACGAGTAGGGCAGATCTCCCTAACCCGATAATCTCTCGCGATCTTGTTTCCAAACGTTCGTATTCTAACGCTTCTTCTGCCATTGTTCTTCTTTGTATATTCCTTCCGGCCCGATCTACTCCCACCACTTTTCCGTCGTGGTTGGCGTATCAGGTCAGTCGATCCACTTCACGCATAACATGTTCCGCCTCCCACTTGCAGCCTGCAGCCATCCTGCAAGCCCTTCTTTCCTTTGCTTCTCCACAGTGGCCAGCCTGCCGTAGATGTTCCACCGCTCACTCCTCGTGTGACTGCATCGCCTCGAAGCGGTTGCGACCAGTCTGTCCGTGCTCGAAGTCTCTCAACAGTGCTCCACAGTTCAGGTCGGCTTCGTCGATCCATAAGGGTACAGCATAGCATTCCAATATACCAGGTATTCACGCAAGGTTCGTCCGTAGCGCGTTCGTCGCCCTGTTCGTACGTCAGCGATCCGATCGACCTCGAACTCGTCTTCGTCCAGATCACGCTCTCAACTGTCTTCAGGTAGCAGGCTCTCGTCGAAGCCTACGCGATCTGTCTTGTCGTTCGTCAGCGAGGTGGTCGGACGGTCCGGGTACGTCTTGACCAGCTTCAGTTTCGTCACATGCACGATCGGGAACAGTCGATACTCATTTCCCGCGGTTTCTTGCCTTGTCGCGTGTCAATCGATCATCTCTGCGACTCTGAAGGACCCGTGCCACATGTGTGCTAACTTCCTAGCATAGCCTTCCTTGACACGATTCAGATAGAGCCACACCTGGTCACCGGCCTTAATGTCTTGAGGGCGCACACTCTCGTTGTGCTGATCTTCTCTCGCCGTGATTTTCTCGCGCAGGGCTTCGTTGACGTGCTCTCGGGCCCGCTGGTACTGTCGTTGTATGTGTAGCGCCATCAATGCGGCTCCGAGTCCCGGCGTCGAGTGCTGCCGAGCGGAAGTGTCGCCTCCAGGATGGACCTTGCGTCCCATCCATGGATCAAGTAGAACGGCGTCTCTCCGCGTATGTGGTCATGCGCCGTGTTAAGGGCGAACGTCAAGCGCTCCGCGTACTCACCCCAGTCCTTCTGATTTACGTCTGCGACATACATCTTCAATGATCTGGTCAGCGTCTGCACCATCCGTTCAACCATTCCATTGGCTTGAGGCCGATACGGCATGCTGTCGCTTGTCGCACGATGCGGTTGAATGCGCGGAAGAAGTCAGACATGAAGTCTGGCTCCCGATCGTGTCGGATGACTTCACTCGCGCCGAATCGGCGGAAGACACATTCTTCGTAGTTCTCGGGATTGTCTGCGCAGTTCTCGACGCGCTTGCCTTGGCCATCACATAGCCCGAAAACAAGTCAACCCAGATGAGCAGCTCGGTGTTGCCCTTGTGCGACTTCAGCAGAGACGGGATGTGGTCTATCGCGATGTACTGAAATGGGTACGTCGCTTGTATGTTCCCTGGCGACTCTGCTTGGAGTGTCGGACGTCCTTTCCCTGTCTCACAACTCACACATTGTCCCACGTAGCGCTGCTCACTCTTGAACAGGCCACACCAGTGGAAGCGCGATCCGACTCGCTGGTACGTTCCTCCAATTCCTTGATGTCCGCCTTCCAGACTTGTGTGGTAGTGATGAAGTACGTTTTGTTGCAGGTCCTCCGGCACTACCAGCTTCGTCACTTGGTCGCGGCCGGCGTCGCTTCCTCTCGCGTGCGGGCAGTAGAAGAGCAGTCCGTTCTCGTCGACTTCGTAGTCGTAGGCGATCTTGCCGCAGGAGCGCGCCTCTCCAGCACTCAGCTTCTCCTGGTCACCACGGAGGAACGTCTTGATATCTCCGATGCACTTCTCCTCATTTTGTGCTTGCCGGATTCGGTCTGTTTTCATGCGCCGTACGATGTCTGACAGTAGCACTTCTGTAGAGCTCGCCAGGCTCGTTCGGGATCGCGTCGCGGCCGCTACGCGTACAGTCAGGGTCTCGTCCTTCGGAATCAACAGCTCCGGTGGTCGATTGAGGACGTTCAGGTCTTCTCGGGCGGCCTCCGAGATAATCACAGGGTCTGATTGCTGATGTAGCCCGTTGCGCGCTAACCGATCTGCGCTTTGATTCCATTCTCGTTTGACATGCAGGAATTCGTGAGACGGTCATGACCTCAGTCGATCCAGCGCTCGCTGCCGCAGAGGAGTCAATCTGGGCGCGTTGCACTCGATCTCGCCATGCATCTGTCGAATCACCAGGTTAGAGTCGCCGCAGCCGATTAGACCCCCTGTCCGCGCTGGACAGTAAGTGGAACGCCAACAGTAGCCCGTGGTACTCTGCTTCGTTTACTGTGAGGTCGGGCAGATACTTCGACTCCGCTGCGACCACGATCCACTCAGGTAACTTCCATGCGATAGCGCTGCACGCACTTCTTCCGCGTTTGACGCGCGCCGATCCATCGAAACTCACGACTAACAACTCCTCGACTTGATCAACTGTAGGCGGGGTTGCGGCGACATATTGGCGTGGCTGCTTCCTCGGAGCGATCAACGACAGGATCGAGCCCACGTTTTCCCGTGGGGTGATGCTTGCTGCGATCGCGCCCAGGATTTCGTCTTCTCCTCGTGTACACTTGACGATCTCCAGCGTCCACGGTGCGAGTAATGCTGCCCAGTTTTCCAGCCGGCCCTGCAGGCCCGATGATCGTACCAGCCACGCCTGTGTGGAGTGTCGCGTCAGCACCTTGATCGCTCTCGTGACCAGCGTGGAGTAACACACATCCAGCACCCGGAGAAGAGCCAAGACCCCTTTCTCAACGGTGCCGTAGTTCAACTCATTGGCCTTCAAGGTGCGACTGGTGAATGCTACCGGCATGTACGTGCCGTCATGCTCCTGCATCAAGGCCACAGAGATTGCCCAGTCACTCGCCTAGACGACGATCACCGGCGTCCGATCTGGGTCGAAGTGTTTGCGCTCCGGTGTGTCCGCGATCTGGCTCTTCAGCATCTCGAACGCCACTCGAGCTCGATCCCATTTGTCCGTCTCGTCCGCCGAGGCGATCTGCTTCCCGTCCCCATCAATTTGGTCTAAGTTCTGGTTCATCTCATGGAAATCCGCCTCTCGTAGCTCGTACAAGATCGACGCGTAGATCGCGAAGTCCTCGATGAATCTACTAGAGTAGTTGAGGCTACCGAGGAAGGACTGCATCGATCGCAGTGTGCGCGGGAACGGCAGAGTCGTCAGCGCCTCTAGATTCTTCGGGTAAGCTTCGAGGCCGTCCGCTGGCACACGATGTCCCAGGTAATCTACCTTGCGGCATCCCCATGAGCTCTTCACCACACTGATCGACAAATTCCAACGGTCACACGCGTCCAGAAGTCGATCCACTTTGTCGCAGAGAGAGTCCCATGATTCAGCGGTCACCAGAATGTCGTCCATGTACGAGCGACGCCCCAGCACAGGTGGCCCGGAGTGCACAACCGGCTCACAGGCCTCGAAAGCATCCCGCATGCCCGACTGGTTACCACTGTCTGGGATCCGAAAATAGCCGTACGGCGCGTTGTCCAGGAGTCGCTGATAGATCCGCGGCGCGTTCTTCAGCCCTAAGGGCATACGCAACCATTCGAAGAGTCCAAACGGCGCGATGAACGCCGACACCAGGCGCACTCTTTCGGTCATTCCACAACCCAGAAGCCGCTCGCCATATCCAGCGAGCAATACCATGGCACCTTGTCCAGGTCTTCGAGGAGATCGTTGATCAGCGGCATGGGGTACACCATGACACGCATCAGGCTGTTCACGACGCGGTAGTCGATGCAGATTCTGATGTCGACTCATTCTTCTTGATAATCACCACGATCGGCGACGCCCACGGAGAGTGGGAGACGCTGATGATCTTGGCCCAGAGCAGACCCTTGACCAAGTCCGACACCTTGCCACGAAATTGGGGCGCGACTCGACGCACGCGCTGAGCTACCGGCTTGGCGTCCCTAGTATCGATATCACAGTAGACACCTCGCGCGGCTGGTGGCAAACCGTTCCCCTTTCCAAGCAGCAGATGTTGCCAGCTCCAGATAATCTTCCCCAACCGTTCCTCGTCCTCCGGCGTGCTCCAGCCTGCATGCTCGATCCGGATGTCTTCAAGCTTCACATTCTCGGGCGGCTTCGTCACTTCCGGCAAGATCGCCATCTGTGCGTCCACGTCCTCGGCGCAGAGTTCGCCTCCTACACTGATGCAGATTTGTTCGTCCCCCAGAGGCCGATCTACGGCAGCCAGGTTCGATCCATCTACGACCGATCTAAATTCCGCCGGATTCTCGATCTGATCGACCACGGCCACATCTGCACCCGGGCCAACTCTATCATCACCCGATCCGTCGACCCCGCTTTCAGGCTCGCTAGTTGGTGCGATCTGCGCATCCTCGAGTACGCTGGTGGTGACCTCATCGTCAGCCGCTGCTAGCTCCTCGATCTGGTTTTCTGGCGTACGCGTTTGCTCGGCCTGCGCTCCAGATACTTCAACGTCGGTGATCCCAGCCTCCTTGGCTTCGGGCGTCCTCACAGCTTGACTGCTGACGATCGCTCGACCCATGGCTCGTCTCAGGAGGCCCGTCGGCGTGTCATACTGCGCACGAACGACCATCGGCTCCTTCAACTCCGCGATCGGATCTTCTTCCTCGTTCGTCGCGTCCGTGGTAGCCTGTAGTACCAGATTCTGCCACTCAATGTACCGGCGTGACCCCACAATGATGAAACCTTGACGCCTCGGCACGCGATCTCCGGCCGGCCACACCCCGACTTGAGTACAGGCGGGTATACACCTCGTCCGGTCGCTGACGTTGGTGATCTTCAAGTACCCCCCCGTCCAGGCCCGTCAACCACAGTGGGAATCCAATGTTCTCCCCGGGTGATCCACAGCGTCTCCGATGGCTTGAGTCGCAACGGCACCTCGATGCTCTGGCCTGCGTCTATCATTTCGAGCCCGTCCAAGCCAACTGCGCGAACGTGTTCGCCATACAGCGGGCGTCGTCCGGACAGCTGGATGCGGACCTCATCGGGATGCAAAGCGTCCCGTCGGCCAAGTCCAACTGGATCCCCGCCGGTACCATGAAATCCATGCCGAGGATCGCGTCTTGGCCTGACATCACGCCGACCCACACGTCGAAAAAGTACACCAGCGCTCCAGTTAAGGTGGCCTTAATCTTGGTACGTCCCTTCGTCACGTACACGCCTTCTCCAATACCAACACATTCTTGTTGACTTTCATCCACATAGCACCCAGCCTTACGAGCAAATGCGGCGTCCAGAATGGACACCTCGGCGCTGGAATCTAATAAGTCTGTTTTGTCGTTGTTGATTTTTCCTCCCGTCTTGGCTTGCTTGAACCACTTACTGGGTGCGTGGTATTTCCAGTACCCACGCATCTCCCCTGGCAGTAGATCGAGTGCCATGACAGTGTCAACTCTCGCGAACTCATCCGGTTCCCAAAGACTGGCGACAACACCGGTACGTTTCCCATGAAGATCATATGTATTGCCGATCGGGTTCTTCCGTTCCCTAACTTCCGATCTCTTCTCGACGTATGCATAGATGCAGCGCTTGGAACGCTCAACTCGTCCTTGTTTAATATCATCTCGGCGCTTTGCGGCAATACGCTGACATGCTTGGCTGGATCGTACCACTGAATGATCAAGTTGTAAAACTCCTCCATCTGGCACTTGCCAACATCGTGGATCTCCCCGCAACCACGGCACACGAAGAGGTAGCGATCCGACGGGTGGCCCTTCTTACCGCTGGCACGTCATCCGCTTCCAGCAGTGTAGATCGTCGTGACGATGCGAGCCGCAATGCGTGCAGTATGGGAACGTGCCACGTCCATGCGATCGTCGTTGCCCCGGATCGGTGTCTCGCGGTGGAGATGCTTCGTTATGCGTAGCTCGATCGGGTTCCTGTGGAGAGGGCACTTGGATCTGCGCTTCTCCTTCAGCCACAGCCAGGTAGATCCGGCGTAGGTCGCCATCCGACTCTGATCCGCTGAGACCAGTGCCGCTGTCGCTGTCCGCAGCCTTAATGACTTGCACGTTGCGCGTTGGAGCTGACTTCGTGGCGTCAGAGTTGGTTGCCTTCTGTCGACACTTGATCGATCCGAAGTGAGCTCGTCCTTGACGGTTCTTCGCGCGTTGTCGCACTCTCTAGACGTCTTCCAGGGCGTCCGCGTCGGAGATCCGTAGCAACGCGAGCTGATCATCCAGATTGCGATCGTCCAGTGTCTCGATGAAGTGCTCCACATGTTCGCGGTGGACGTCCGGAAGGCCGTTCTTCACACGCAGCTTCGCCCTCAGTCCTGCGACACTCAGGCGGCGGAGGTGTTCCAGCGGCGTTTCGTCGGTGCGCTTCCTCGCATGGCAGTATTGTCTCGCGACAGATACTCCGAGCCCGCAGAACTGCACTAAAAATTCGCGCAGAAGTTTCTTCCAGTCGCTTCGCGTAGTCCGGCTGAGCTGCCGGTACCAGTTGCGTGCCGATCCAGTGAACAGGCCGCCAAGCATCAGACACTTCTCGTCGTCCGGAGCCTAATCGCGGATTAAAGTCGACCTTACCTTGCTGATCCAAGCTCGCGCGCGGTCTTCGTCGTCGTCCTTCCCCGAGAACTCGTTGAGCTCCGGCATCGCGGAGACGCGGATGCGCGGAGTGATCGCTGGTGCTCCGACGGCTGCAGCAGTTGTAGCCACTGTCGCTTGACGGATAACAGTGAAGTCAAGATCGTCTGGAACGTACTCACCGTGATCCGAGCCGACCGACTCCATGTCGACATCCTGCTGCTCGGTCGCTGCTGCCGGCGCTGCGGTTGGCGTCCCCTGTGCGGCGCGCTGCTCTTTCAGAAAGCGCTCCATCGCCGAGGTGAAGAGCTTCTGCAGCTTATCCGGATAGTCGCCCGATTTGCCGGTTGTCACGGGTACACCCGCCTTGGGCCTCACGCTCGCCGCACGATCCGATCTGGCCTGCAGAATAGAGGCTCCTAAGGGGCCAAGCGGCATGCGATCGACTCCTCCAGAGCTATCCGAGTCGGCCATCGAGGCCGCGGACGCATATTGCAAATGCTGCAACGATCCAACAACGCTATCTGCAGCATCTCCAGGTCCACATCGAAGAGGTCCTCGGCTTCGAAGTCACCTGGTGTGACTCCAGCATCTCGCAGCAGACGCAACAAAGCCTTCACCGCGTCCAGCTTGCTCGCTGTGATGGGTGGTGGTGCTACTGGTCCGCTGCACGATCTTCATCACTGAGCTCTTGGTCAGGAACGACTGAAGCTTGTTCCGCTTGTGCGCTTCCTCCAGCTGGTTGTCGAACCAAGTCACTGCGATCTCGTCACGGCTGTCCGAGTCAGAGTCTCCTGGGGCCTTGAGCTTCTTCCGCGACGCCTTGGACTTCTTTTTTTTCGCGGTCTTCTGCGTCGGCGGAGCGGTGGTTGATGATGTTCCTTTGGTTTTCACCTTGGCTTCCTCATCGAGCGGATCACGATTCGCATCGCGATCCGCGGTGTATACAGAGGAGGCATGAGGAGGAGGTTGAGGTTTCTCTTCGATAAAATCTTCCTCTTCGTTTCTGTCGGCAGAGTTCCTCCCAGAACTCTGATCCTGCTTCATATAGCAGCGTCGTCGACGATCCAGTTTCCGATGACGTGGCACTTCCTCTTCTTCTTGGGTCTCACAGTGAAATCCCGAGTCACCAGAAGATCCGGGCACGCGCACCATTGTGGTGGAGTGGGTATCGCAAAATCGCGTTGCGACCGATCTCACATACAGTGCCCCGGACTGCCGACTGACGGAGGGGGTACTCCGATAACCGTGGGATTGCTGAGGGCTCACCTTGTGTACCCGTCGGCGGGGCTGGCTACACTTCTCTGGTGGACTTGAAGGGAAGCTTGGCCTGCGGTTGGTTCCGCCTAGGCGAGGCGCAGGACGGTGGGGGGTGGCGTAGCGTGGAACTCTTCAGGCTACGCACCAGGTAGGTCGTCGATCTTAATCGACTTGGGGTGTATGGTTCCTTTACGTAGGGTAGATAGACCTTTTCTTGCGAGGCTTGACCGCTTCCTATAGCGGGGGAGTTGAGGGCGAGAGCGACGACAGTCGGGCCGGCCAAGCTGCTAACTCCGGCTCTCGACGCATGTACTTGGTAGTTTTAGCTTGATTACTGTATGGGCCACTGCAATTCCCGCTACAGTATCGAAGTCCAAGGTACTAAGGCAAAATTCCCCCGAACCCGCTTGATCAGATCGAGTCAATATCCATCACTCAACCCAAGCTGCCAAAACCTAACGGGCGCTTCACCACGCTGGTTTGGTCAACATTGTGATCCCCTGCTCTTTGTTCAGGTGCCCCAACTTTGCGTGCCATTCCTTTCGTGCAGTCTCCACTTTGCCCACTCCTGGCAATGCCAATGGCTTGCATGGTTGCGTTTTTACCGCATGGCAGAACGCTTGCCGATCTTTAACAGTTTTGGATTGTATATAATACGCTCCGTTAATTGCCTTGCCCACAAAAACCAATTGGTTCTTATTGAGTACAAACTTAAGGTCGCCATTGGCTGATCCTATAATCTGATACCCTCCTCTTTGTAGCCAGTATTCGATAAGAATATTCGGCTTAGCATGCGACAATAGCACAATGTTCGTAAACAGAAACGGTCGGACACCTTCCGGACCATGCAAATGAGGTTTCACAGTGCCAATGTGGCTTAGCCCCTTCTGCAATGTAAACATGTAACCGTTGTCGGGTCTCATCTCCACGAACCAGGACTTTTCGCTGGTTAAACCGAAACCGCACCCTGAATCGAGTACCCGACAGAAATATTTCACTATCAAGTAGAAAAGAATACATGGATCTAACCGCTTGTTCCATGTCAACTGCCATCTTGTTGACACCTGCCGCCACTTCAGCAATCGCCCCATCGCCCGTTGGCGCTTCTGTGATGCCTCCGGCGTTCACAGGAACGTCGTACGACGACATGGACTCGTCTGTGTCCATGGGATCAGTGCGGTGCATATCTTCGTAGCTTGGCGTAATGATGGTTGGCGGGCTGGCAGGAGGTGGGCCTGGCGGAGCGCCTGACTGCACCGTCTCGAAAGCGCTCACCGGCTTCGGTAAGCAGTCTTCTACCGGGATCTGCTTGCGGACTGGTTTCCTGAACTTGGCAGCCGACTTGCCCTTTTCTTGCGGCTTCGACCAGCAAGAACCCACATTTTTCCACGGCTTCAGATGTTCCTGCGCTTGACGCGCAGGCTCAAGTCGTACTTCATCTTGGGGCAGGCAACAATCAGGTGAGGACCGACATTGTTCATGTCGTTGAACTCCCCAGCGCGAGTAATGATACCATTATGCCACGTTATAGTGCACGTCGTTGTAGGGCTCTGTTTTCGAACCTGTTCGACGACATCCTGACTGGTGTCGCCCTCCGCGATTTTAGTAGCTGAACTTATCGCGCCCTGCGGCGTGACTCCCCCGAATGCCAGCGGTTCGTCTCACGTGTGGTTGACGACGACGTTGTACAGTCCGTATTTTCGGCCCAGGGCACCGAGACTGTTCGTGGACCCCAACCTGGGGTGCCAATCGCCCGGGCTACCGCCGTGCGGCTCGACCGGCGAGATCTTCCTCAGAGCGTCTTGGGCGCGTGTCATCGATGATTCCGGAGAACATCCGATCGCAGATCCCCGTTGTTTAAGGCAAACAGGTATGCATTCGCTTCATGTAGGTGAAGGGTTGCACCTTCTCCACGTGCAAACACCTCCATGAGCTTCATCAGTTGCCATCAGATGTGGTCCACTGGGTGAATGCGATGCATACGGGTCTCAAGGCTGCCCACCCTCAACGCGAGTGACGGGGTGGGGAGGGTCGTGCAGCGCACCATCCGACCTTTTAGTTAACATGGATCGTGATGTTTTATCTCCTCTCGAGGCCTTATATGCGTCTGACGCTTCCTCTTTATTAACGGCAGTGTCTGACACTCGTTTTGTTCGCACCGTGCGTCCGCCGACTTCGGACGTCGAATCTTGCTGTGACGACTCACGCCACGTGTATGTGCCGTTGTCGGACACCACCATGTACGCTCAGGGCGTTATTACAGAGGGTTCTCCGGCGTCAGACGCAAGCCTGCTTCGTTTGGATACACCATGTATCCGGTTACGCCACTCGACGTTTTGGACGCTCGTAGCGTTCCTCAAGCGACCTCATCATCGGCAAATTCTGGCCCACACCGCTACCATGCACCTGGTGCCTCCATTTCGCCATCACGCGCCATCCGTGTTGCTCTGAGCGTGCGCCCAGGGTGTTCACCTGCGTCAGACGCCGGTCCTCTTCGCCACGGTAACCATGGTGACATCGTTTTCGCTGCTTTCGACGGGGGATGCCGAAGTTCCCACGACCGGAGCGCATACGCTTGGTGTGTCTGGTCCGATGCTCGCTCGCTTCTTCATTGGGAGGCTCGCACGTTTAGCACTGCTCGGACAAATAACGTCATGGAGACCCAGGGCCTTCTCGCGTGCCTTTTGCGGCTTCATTCCGCCTTCTGGTAAGGCCGTCGGGGTGTTTGGGGATTCCAGTGTCATTATCCGACAAGCCCTACAGCTTTACCAGTGCCGGGCACCTGGTCTCCAGCCCTGGATTGCGGCTATCCGAGCCCTGGGTTCTGACCGATCGTGCACATTCCTCCAGCATGTTCGCCGTGTGTACAACGTTTGCTCTGACGCCCTCTGTAACTGGATCATGGATACGCATCCCGATATGGATCGGATCCTTACGGGCACGCATTGGCCTTTTTCGACATTGTAAGCGCGGGCTCTGAGCCCGGCATGCTTATTGTCATTACATATTCCGATGCTAGCCCCGGCAACCGGCTCTCGGGCTCACTTGGAAGCGACCTGGTCGCTCGTTCTACAAGATTTCGCTCAGGTGGCCCACCTCGTCCGTTCTCGGTTCGCCCCACCGGGTGATGATCGACCGCATCATCCAGCGACTCAAGTGGCCAACCCACCCGCTCACGCGGCGACTTCGGCTCAGCGTATACCTTCACCGTTCGACTCACCCCGACCAGGTCGTGCTGATGTGGTGTAAGTCCCATGTGAACTCTAGCTACTAGTGTAGTTAGGATGTTCCCACAAGAATACGTCAGCTAGGATAGACAACGATCGTTCGGGCGGACCTGAAGACCTCAGTTCTGTCCTGCACCGGGACAGACTGGACCTTGCAAATTACTTATATAGGCCAGCCAGCAAGAATAAGAACACGCTACTAGCACGAGCAAAGCCAGCAGGTGTTATGAATCCTCGTGGTCCCAACAGCGGAAGGGTACCAGGCACAGTTAAGCCTTTTACGAGGGCACCCAGTGTTCAACACTCGGTTGGAAGAATATATAGGAGGCAATACAAGCACTCCTAACCGTGCAACTAGGCAAGATATAGCCGTCACGTAAACCTTCCGATATACTAATCGGCCAATACACACACAGTCTCTTGGCCTTGCCGGATGAACCCTCGCTAGTAAGCTTCGAGCCCACCGACAGGCATAACTCACTCACACAAGCTTGATCAGACGCTTACCTTAAAGCCGGACCTCGCTCTTTGTGCTTGCGTGGAAATTCTGTTCTGTATTTGTGTTGCCCTTTCGGGCCATGTCCTAATATGCAATCCTAATCATGTATACTAATATCAAGTGAACTACGATCCGTTATGGATCTTCTTGCATGCCAAGCGACGCTCACACCGTCGCATGTGCCTCTTCATCCTCCAACGCCCCTTCCCAGACCGCGGCCGAGCATTCAAAAGGTCGTGGAGACTTCCACGAGCTCATCCCAACCGCCACCGAGTCTTCGTACCGTGGTTGGTCAGTTCTTGGTCGCTGAATACGAATCCGCCAGTCCCATTATGTATAATAAGGACAGCCTGGGTTCAGTGACATATTGACCACTAACTGGGCTCAAAGATGACCGTTGAAGACTCGGTAGTGACACGGTCGAGTCGCTCGTACCGTCAAGTCACTGTACGTCATGTGACCGAGTGTTCGTGGCTTGGGCAACTTGAAGGCCGTCGGGTATTTGTCTGGTGACAATTGTCGGCACAGGCCCAGAAATCGCTACACCACACTGGGTTCATGGGCGTGCTCTCTGCGTTCCTCGTTCTGTTTTCGATGTCCTACAAGAAGCGGCACTTCGCGTCGGAGTCCCATTTCCAGTGAGCACGGCGCCCCTGGCGGCTGGGCCAGGCCCGCGGACGGTTCCCGACGACGATCTTCGAAACCTGGATGCACTCGTGGCGGACCCACAGTTGGGAATTTCTGGAACACTGGAATTGTTTTGGGACCAAACTTCGGCGTATTACAGGCCGAATAAAGCCTTACGCGCATGGCTGTATCGTGCTCACTTTTCGTCGTAACCGCTTCATGACACGTTATGCAACGTCGCCCAAGACGGTTTAATACCCCCACCCCCCTGGCGGGATTCATCGGTGTGTTACGGTGCTTGCCCCATTCCCACGAATTACCAGGGCACCACGTCGGGAGCATCCATCGTCACGGACAAGTTACTTGCGGACTATTACAAGGGACGTTGTATCGTGGCCCAGATGGCTACATTGATCCAGGACCCTACGTTTCACTCGAGCGCCTTTGCGCTTGTTCCGAAGGAAGACAAGCCACTACATCTTGATGGTCGCATCATTCACGATTTGTCTGCTCCTGATGGGCGGTCAGTCAACACTCAGACGGCCTCAGAGGCCTCGCCTGACGCAACATTGGATCCATTTGTCTCGATCGCTTGCCGTGTCTGCGAGCTTCGCCGACGGTACCCAGGGTACATCATCTATGCCATGGTCGCGGATATCGCTGAGGCCTTCCATCATGTGCCGGTGCGCTCTCGTCATGCCTCGGCTTTTGGGGGCTGTTTTCCGCGTTCTTCCCATGGCATCGTCTCCGGCATGGCCGTTTTCTGGTGGACATCTTCACCAGGATTCTTCGCTATCTTCGGCAAAGCTGTTCGTTAATACCAGCGTGCGGGATCCTCACCTCTAGTGGGTCACATGGAACTCTTTCGGATCTTCCAGTGGGTTGACGACATCGTCCTCATTGAGGTACGTCGGAGATCGCCGTCAGAAGGCGGAAAAGCATCTCAAAGACGGCTTCAAACTGGGCTTCGGTTCCGACGGATGACACGAAGGCAAATTCACGACCTGGTCGCGTAACTCCCACGCGGTGGGAATTGATTGGAACACCCTAGACGGATGCATCTCCGTACCCCAGCGACAGATCGACAAGGTTCACTCAGTATTGACAGAAGTGCTCCGGAAAACATTTGTGTCCATGAAGAGGTTGGACAGCGTGATTGGTGTCCTCCGGCATGTAATCAGTTTCATCCCGATTACCAAATCGTTCATTCAGCGTCTGACGCAGATTCAGAACCACTGCAGGAAGCATAACAAGGCTGGAGTACCGATGTCACAGTTCCTTCGGAAGGACCTGACGTGGCGGAATGACCTGGTCTTCCAAAACGAGCTCGCAAGAATGCCAATGGAGTTGTTTAAGGAGAACAATGGGTTTGAGGCGGTATGGCTCATAGCTATAGACCCTGAAAGGATTACCCTCACGAGCATGCGTTTAAAAGAACGCCGTGTGCTTGTTGAGAAGGAGGCCGTCCAGGGCGGCAACGGAATAGCAACAGCCTTAACCAGGGCCGCAGATAGATGAGGTCCCCGCTTGAAGATCCCTGGCACCTGGTGCCGCATCGTCATTCACGGGAGAAGATGGATCACCGGTGGGGTCAACAAGATGTACTGCAATTCAGAGGAAGAACAGCAAGCCTTGCAACGGTGTGCACTGAGCCAGGCTCGGTACAGGCTTTATTTCGCCCCTCACACACATGGGCGAAGGATGGAGCATACTCGAACGCGTGATGTACACGCAAACGCTAACACTTGCGGTACGAACCAGGCACGATGCGAATCCGTCGAGTGGAAGGTAAAGTGAGAGCAGCTCAAGCGAGCTTCAATCACAACCGGAACGCTACAGCAAGAACTTCAAGTTTTGGGAGTCGTTCTGTAACGACTTCGGATTCCCCGTGTGGATTGACGAGTTGCTCAGGGCGAAACAAGCCAGGATGGTCGGACTATTTGCAGCATTGTGCGCTTCGGACGGGCGCAACAAGGCAGGACGTGGAAACAAGTACCAGACAATTGACGGAAAGATGGCAGCGGTGGCATTCGCACACAAAGTCATCCGTAACGCCAGGCTCAATTACAATGATCCATAATTTGAGCTGGTCGGTAAGGGATACAAACAGACCCAGGATCAAGTGGACAGGAAACAGATGTGGGGATCCATCGTACTGGGGTTCTTCTTTCTGGACCGAAGCTCGGAGCTTTGGGGGCCAGTCAAGGTTGATCACTCGGCAGGGACGAACAGGGTTCACTGTGTGAAGGCCGACATTGTGATACTACGTGACAGACACGGTACTCAGGTCGGACCTGAAGCCCCAGGTGCCGGATCAGTGGAGATTATATTTGACTCTCACAAGGGAGATCGAACTGCTCAAGGCGTCACGATCCGGCACTACAAATCCGACAGTAGTACGCTATACCCGGTATTGGCAGCTCAGGCGTTCCTACAAGTTAGAGCCCAGTGGCTTTCGAAGGGAAGGGCCCTGGGCCCGTTCCTCACTTCAGTCTCAAGAACAAGTACGATCAAGAAGTCACACGTGAGTGACTTGATCAAGGCAGCAGCTGCCAGCCCGGGCTGATCAAAGAAGGATTGTTCAACCCACTCACTACGAATTGGGGGAGCATGCGCACTCTTAGCAGCGGGCAAGAGTGACCTGGTCATTCGCTTGATGGGACGGTGGTCAAGTTGGTGCTTCACAGTGTACACTCGACTCAGACCGGGAATGATCCGAGACGCGGCAAGTTCCATGGTCAAGGCCTCGATGTGGGAATGCCACGAATCATACAGCGTCCGACGTCAGATACCGTGCCAGCTTGGGGGAGAACTACAGCGAGTCTAACCCTCCAAGCTAATCAAGCCATCTTGCCCCTAAGCAGTGATGCCCGAAAGAGAAAAGTGTTCAAAACCGTACTCCAATGAGTCGGTTGGGCAGAAAGACGTCATGCAAGATGGTGCATGGGAAACCACGCAACATTAGTGGCCTACCCGTATGGGGTAGTATCTGCTTTGCACACATACCGGCTGCACTTCGCAAAAAAAAGAAACGGTCTGCTAGAGCACTAAAGTGCCGGTTCCTGGGTGTCTCAGAAGAAGCCAAGGGCTACAGACTATGTGATGTATATAATTACAAACACATTGTCGTTCGAGATGTGCTGTTTGACACAACCAATGCAGCAAATATTGTCAATCGGGCCTTGACCAGTCCAACCCGGAGGTCACAACTCAATTTTGCTCCGCGAGAGACACCCGAAGCAGCGGGAGAACAGCAGCCTGCATCTGAGCAGGAGACTGCCGAAGCAGTGGGAGTTTAGCCGCACCTACTGTGTCTCCAATGGAGCCTACTGGAGCAGTGGGAGCATCCAAAAAGTAACGGAGCGCAGGGTTGGTGGAAGCTTCAAAGAATGTAGCGCGACACCGTCGAGAGTCCAAACGACCGAAACGGTATCAGGACTATCAGTGTTTCCAGGCAATCCTGGACAAAGCTAACGCGGAAGAGATCCTAGCCAACAAAGTCTTCATACCACGAACAATCCGAGAAGCTCTGCGTGGTCCCCATAGGGGGAAATGGAAGCAGACCAGAGAGTTAGAGTACGACTTTCTTATTGAGAATGGAACCTGGAGATTGGTGCCACTACCACCTGGCTGAAAGACTCTACCATGCCATTGGGTGCTAGTAGTGAAATACAACGCTGACGGTACAGTCGAGCGGTTCAAAGCATGCCTCGTTGCGCAAGGTAACTACCAAGAATTTGTAGTGGCTGTGACGAAGTATATGCACCGGTAGCAAGGTTTGAGTCCCTTCGCTTGGTGTTAGCCATTGGAACGATACTGGACTGTCATATCCATCAATTGGATGTCCATACTGCTTTCATAAATGGTATCATGGAGGGAGAACAGAAAAACTACATGAGACAACCTCAAGGGTTTGCGAAGCGAGGCCAAGAGCATCTGGTTTGTGAACTTCTTAAGATCATCTATGGGTTAAGCAGACCCCTCGGATATGGTATAGAGCTCTTCATACCTTCTTGACATCGATGGGTTTTGCTCGCTGCCACAAAGAGTTTTGTTCTACGTGCAAAACGTGGGAGATGAATGGCTTATATTTTGATGACCTCACACTTATGTCTCGTGACATGGAGCTCATTAACGGACTAAAAACCGAACTGTCAAAACGGTTCAAAATGAAAGATTTGGGAGACATCCACTACACATCCTCATCGCCGCAACAGACGGCAGCGTGTCATGATGATCTCACAACACAAGTACATCGCAGAGCTGATAGCGAAGTACAACATGGTAAACAGCACACCTGTACTAACCCCACACGTATTGGGGTTTACGCTAGAAGCTGAGACGAACATGAGCGCTGAGCAAATAGCAGCGCAGCCTTTTGACTACAGACGGATAGCTGGATCACACCAATACCTGGTTCGTGAAACACGACCTGACATTGCCAACGCGGTGAGAAAACTAAGCAAGTTCATATCGTGCTACAACCGCACACACTGAGAAGCGGCTAGGCGAGTCCTCAAATACCTGAAAGGGACGTCGACGTACGGTCTACTGCTCGATGGAAAAGAGAGCGACGTGACTAACGAAGTCTACACAGACGCGAGCGTCGCGTGTCAATCAAAAGAACGCAAATCAGTTACCGGCTATGTGATTAATATGGCTGGGGCCAGCGTGTCGTGGTGCAGTAGCAAACAAGGAGGAGTTTTTCTCTCAACTGCTGAGGCAGAACTCATCGCACTAAGCGAAGGTGCCAATGAGAGCGAGAGGCTATGGCATCTTCTAGGAGAAATGTGATTTCCACAAAAGGATCCGGCGCAAGTATGGTGCGACAGCAATGCCGCCATCAGCATCGTCAGAAACCACAAGCAAACAAGCAAATCGAAATACGGTATCTATTTACAAGATATCTGGTCGTCTCGAGATTACCTATTGTGCCACAACTGAAATGGCTGCCGATATTCTGACAAAGGCATTGCCACCAAATAATTCCTAAAGCTGGGGTATAAGCTAGGAGTGATAGAGCTAGAACTTACCCCTAGTACTTAGTGGGAGTATTGGTCAGTACGGCGATTACGCCGAGTCGCCGAAGGCGGCGAACAGCTGGTCAGAGGCCAGATAGCTGCTGAGCAGAATGATGTGTGACAACACAAATAAAGACTTACATTCATTATCGCAATAGTAAGTACTAGAGTAAAACATACTCTAAGGGCACTACGATACAGCGCACCAGCAGGCAGAGGCTGTCTGCCAACCAAACACGAGTACGATGAGGAGTCGAGGGCAGAAGGGAGAGATGCCGCCCGAGGACGCAGCCCGAGGACGAGCTCACTTCTTCTTCTGCCTCATCCAGAGCACAAGTCTAGAGAATAGGTAGTTAAGCGTACAAGTAAATAAACTGTTTTGAGAGCTACTCTACAGAGTTCAATTTAACACAAACGAAGCCACCATGGCATAGGTTTCCTCGGGTAGTGATGAACCCCGAGCACACGGGCTTGTGCCGCCTTGTCCGTCGGTATTTTCGCTGACTGCGACGATACTACACGTTCTTATGCAATATACACCGTAGGAAAGCGACGCATGCAGTGTGGTAGGCAATGATGGTCATGATGAGGCTGCAGCAGCGTGCAGCACGCTCCAGCGGTTGCACGTCGCACTTCGGGCGGGCATTAGATACGTGTAAAACTGGATATCAGTTTTCCATGAAATTGGACTTATTGCAAATCTGTTTCGTTTGATTTGCTATTCCGGCAAAGTTATTCCGCTATTTATTCTCAAATGAAACAGGGCCTAAAAACTGGAGCTTCGGGTTCGATTTACTGGTATTTTATTATAAGTTTACTTCTACGAATTAAGCTGACCGGAATACGAGTTGAATCGCTGTGTTTGGCAGGAAAGTCGATAGCATGACGGCTTGCAGTAAGTAAATTGATTGTCATGTTCTCAATCTTGCGTGCCGAGCAACGCCCGTTGGGGTACTTTCAGTAAAATTAAGTTATCGTATGCAACTCTAAGAAACTGGAAAGCTAAAAATGTGTTATTGGGGACCCGGGTGGTGCACCCGGGGAGGTTCGCATTTCGAAGGTCAAGGACGACATTTTCGGGTGAAGCACGACGTTGTCTGGCAAAAATATTAATTAAAAAATTGCACTTTCGGGCAGGTAACTCGTGCCGGTAACTGAAGCCTCTTTTGAAGGGTTGACTACGAATCTGACACCGGTTACTGGAGCCGGTTACTGAGCCTGTGTTAATTGGTATGGATCCTTTCGAAGAAGTATCCATCAAGCTTTAAAAGTTTCGCCGGAGGCAAGGGCGCTAGAAATGAGCCAGTAGCAACGGAACTAATTACATCGATCACTTTAATTAGTCGTGCTTGGAATTTAGTCGTACTTCGTATTTGAAAAGAGATATTACAGTATGTATACCAAATTTAGCGATGTACCATTAATAGTCGAGCTCAATATCGGTTGCGGATTAGCTCAGCGAAAGAAATGGATGAATCTAACATAGCTTTCCAGAACGGATTACCTTCGCGTAAATTATCAGACTCGGTAATGTTTCGAACACAGACGACCGCAATGTCGCACATCAGTTTTAAATACTTTTAAAATTGTTGGTTTTGAGCTGGGTACTAACGGCTTGTGGGCGAGCAGCATCTGCACACACTAAACAAAATGACCGCCGGTGCTGCCGACGAGATTGACTCATTTTCAGACGAGTACTCGTTTAACGAGACGTCAGAGAGCAGAAGCAACTTCAGCAAGACTCAGAGCCCTCGACTCTTGAGGACGCTCAACAAGCCCATGTAGTACTGCCACAGGGAGCCTCTTTTGTTTGTTCTTACAACAACGGACGTAGGTGCAAATATTACAAGTCGGTGTATCACTGCATCACACACGAGGGCTGCGCAAAACTCGTCCGTGCTGTAGCTGTACATGCATAGAACCCGACGTTCTGGCTAGAAGAGCGAGGCGAGCACACTGGGATCCCTTCTGATCTTAAAAGGCTGGCATCGAACGATCACGGAAGCGGGAAGCAGACGCCATTCTTTTGGGCGGTACGGGCCCGTTGAAGTGCCGCAAGACTCTACAGGCACGGAGCGGGACGACGCCGACGTTCTGAGCCGGCTCCCGACAAGTGCTCAATTGAAGAACAGGAAAGCATATTTGAAGCATTCTATGACAGGTAATCACATGAATGACTTATGCGGTACTGAGTTTGGAAAATAACCTTTTTTCAAAATCTACCTTTTAGGAGGTGGGAGGTCATGAATGCTGCGGATCTAATAAATTGGGCCGATCCGCGTATGTGTGTGACCCCAAAGAATTTTTTAATGAGCTCTCGGTACGACGCTCGCTCCGATAGTGGGACGTTTGAAGCATATTCAGACAACGAGACAAATGAGCTCGTAGAGCATCTCCAGCGGCTAGGCGAGGTTTTAAAAGGGTCGTTAAGCCCTCCAATTTTTGGATAAGTCTTACCGAGGTGATTTGCTCCCACCAGTAGACATTAAAACGAGGTTTTATTTAGCTTTCTGGCAAATTTAATCGGCATCACTTTGGGCGAAGAAAAGAAACAATGGATTGGAACTGCACGCCGATGCTTGGCGACTTTGACGACTCCGACGAAGAGTACTATCGCGCCTATATGGCCAGGAGCCACACCACTGAAGTAAAGCCGAAGCACGGAGGCTCTGTCATAGGGAGAAGACCAAACAAGGAGCGTGAGCGAGAGATAGGGGCGGCGCGCTTGCTGAAAGATTACTTCGGTGACAACCCAACATACGACGCCCGTACGTTCATTTTCCTGCTGCCAAGGGCTGCGACTTGCGGTTCAATCGTGTCCTATTCTAAATGTACTTATCTGACAGTGCCTAGAAGACTTCCGTCGGCGATTCCGTAGGCGTCGCAGTCTCTTCGAGACCATTGTCAATATTCTTATTGACGACGAGGAGTGCGACTACTTCGTACAATGCCAAGATGAAACAGGACGGCTTGGATTCCTTCCTGAACAGAAAGTGACATGTGCACTGAGGAGGCTTGCGTATGGAGCTTCAGCAGACCATCTAGACGAGCTCATACGTATGGGGGAGTCTATCGTACGAGAGACGCTCAAGTATTTCTGCGAGAATTTCATTCGATTGCTAGGCCCAGAGTACCTCCACAAACCAACTCCAGATGACCTTGAGACCCTGTTGACAGAGAATTCAGCTCGTGAATTTCCAGGGATGGTCGGGAGCCTTGATTGTATGCACTGGTGCTGGAAGCACTGCCCCACCGCTTGGCAAGGTGCTTTCCAAGGCAATGAGAAGACGTCGAAGGTGAGCTAGAGGCTGTTGCGTCGCGCTCCCTGTGTATTTGGCATGCTTTTTACGGGATGCCTGGTGCAAATAACGATTTGAATTTTCTGCAGCGGTCCCCATTGCTTAACGACTTGGTGAATGGAGTTGCCTATCAAGTAAAGTTACGGTGAATAGAGCAAATTACGATCATGCATATTACCCGACAGATGGAATTTACCCAGCGTGGGCTATTTTCCAGTCCAGTATTAGTGCCCCGCACGGCAACAAACGCAAGAGATATGCCATCGAGCAAGAAGCAGTGAGGAAGGACGTCGAGCGCGCGTTTGGCGTGCTGTAACAGCGCTTTCGAATTGTAGCGCTGCCCTGCGAGCTGCGGAAAGTAGATGCTATGAATGATGTGATGCTGACCTGCATCATACTTCTTAATATGATTGTCGAAGATGAGCTGCCTATCAGATCGCTAAATCATGACTATCTATTTGAAGATAATTGGGTGAGTCCTGCAAGAACGGTCGCAGCAACAGAGTGCCCGGTAACAATGATTGCCAATGCACTGTATACAATCAAAGACAAAGAGCTGCATTAGAAATTACACAGAACTTTCTAATCTCCAGCTGCATTTTCTTCCACCGACCACTGACAGCAATCTCCGAGCGGCGCTCCTTGTCATCTGCGCTCTTGTTCTCCAGCCAGTGCTGATACTATCAGCTCGTGAAAGTTACTTCTGTCCGGCACCAACAACGGCGTCCTCGGAGGTCTCCAGCCACGATCGACAGAGCTGGATGGCTCCATTCTGGTCCTTTTCCCATGGTTGAAGTGTGTAAGTAAGTTTCTTTTACCAATGCTCAAATCAAGTCAAGAAGCTTGAGATTCGAGTTTTTTATTAAGACCATCGAGCCGAGATTAAGGTCCTGGTGAAGTTAAATCCTTCGATACGACTGATCCGTGGACGCATTAGATCTTCCTCGAGACTTAACTGTGCATGAGGACCAACCGCTGGAGATGCTCTTAGTGCTTGATGTTTTAGCACGGTGTCGTGGAGACCGAATTTACGACTCGCCAGACGGGCGGCGGGATATGCCAGGCATATCAACTCTTGAAGGCCTTGACATATCGGCCCTTATGGCAGTTTTGCGCGGCGTCCACTACAGCAATAACCGCTACTCGAAGACATTCATCCCGTGGACCTACATATATGCCCGGACAGAGCATGGATTTGCGTACGAGAAATTGTTTCAGATTACGAAACAGTTTTCGTGAGTTTTTTTTTATCGATTTGTAGCTAGAATTTGGACGCCTCGATCACGCTTCCTATGTTGCGAGCGCGTACAAAGCTGTCTGGCCGGAAATACGTATCCTACGCTGCTGGCCACGTTTGGCACGAAAAGCGAGAGAGCGAGTACGCAAGACGGAGTCTTCCGAGTTTTTTCGATGCCAAGGCGCTTCCTCTTATCCGCTATTTGCATCACGTTCGTAGTAAGGATTAGCTCGACGCATTGGCAGCGATGTGCCTCTCGTCTTGGCGGAAAAAAGGAGCCTCCGACTTTGCATCATGCCTACAAGAGCATTACCTAGTTGAGCCTTTAATGTTCCTGGTACATCACGTATTCAGTGGTTGCCGGAGTAGTTGCTTCTCAGAACTCTATAGAAGCCCATCATCGTGTCATAAAAGCATCATGTGTGGAAAGTCTTCGTGCGAGCACAGCAGTGGTGTTGAACAACTCTCTTCCGGATATTTAAAGGTGCGACGCCCTTTCGACCAAGGGTAACGGTGGCCACTTCGCGGAAGGTCAGAGTTTGGTTGTATTTGTGTGAAATATCTTTAACGCTTATTATTATGTAGGCCCATTGTGCTCGAAAAGTAGTGAGCGCCAAAAACTACGTGACGACAGCCGAAAGTACCGTCAGAAGTGGAGTGGGCTGGGCAAAACTCGCCGTGTCAAGATGGTGCTCTTCAATGCGTCGGGGGGGGGGGCATGGGCTGTGAGCTGGATATGATGCGTACAAGAACGTACGTTTAGTGGTATCTTTGTGCGGATTCATTATGCGCTGATGATAGAGTTGGGATGGTGCAAATACCTCAACTCGCTTGAAGGACAGCTCCAAAAGCAAGGGGCAGTGGACGACATAGAGTTTTCGCATATTTCGATATAGAATGCTGAAGCGTTGGAGCCATTGTCCTCCACCCCATTCCTCAACTCGCCTACGTGGGTTTCCGCTCAGGTAAAAATGACTTTGTCTAGTAGAACACTTTGTTATTATTTTTATCTCCGTGTTTATGCAGATTACACGTGTACGGAAGTCATTTCGATGCAACTGCAAGATTAGTTACACCACAGGGTGGCTTTGTTCCCATGTTCTTGCAACGATAGTGCTACTAGGCCGTTTCAACATAGATGGTGCTTTGGCAGCTTTGCCAGTACGAAAGATCGCTAGTCGCCCAAGGCAGCGCCGCCAGCCAGCAAGTCGAACCAGCGAAACTCTTTTTTTTGAAGAAACCGGTTGATCGAGCTTTTCACCACGTTTCCAGTGCGTCCAATATGCAGTGGAAGATTGCATGAGCGCTATCCAAGCCTCAACGCGACAGCATTCAGACGCCGTACTTACTTGGTCAGGTCAAGTCGTGGGACGAGATTGATGGCCGTTACGTCTGGGGCACCCGCATGTCGAATGGAAAAACAGTCGTGGATATTATGGGCGAGACACAGGTCGATTAGTTAGCGCTGATAGAGGAATGGCGGGGCTTCCTTTCAAGTTTGTGTTGTATTTCCTCCGGTAGTCGACCCCCCCCCCCCCCCCCCCCCCGATTTTTCCTTAACTACAGAATATTCTTAATAGTTTTCTTTTAGTTTTAGTAAGTATTGGTGGTGATCCCGTGGTCAACCTGTAGCGCGCTGGTAATCCCTGCTTTTAATGTAACTTGGCGGTAATCCGATTCTGCGTTTGACGCGGAGTTCATCCTTTTTACGTGGTTTGAATCCAAGCTCCTCAATTTCCACCAACCGTGACCAGAACGGTTGGTGGAAATTGATCAAACTGTACCATGCTAATTTCGGCACGAGCAAAAATGAGTGGTGGCAATCAGCGCTCGCTACAGCACGTTGTCGCAATGGTCGACAGAGAGCGCTGCGTACAGTGGGTGGAAGGGGATGCGCTGGAAAACGGAGAGAAGGGCGTGTTTGGTCGCGCCACAGTGCAGTTTCCCTCGCTCTCCAAAGCGGCAGATCGCCGGGTTAACCTCAACAAGGTCCGTGATTGGTGGAAAAAGCGGTCAGTACTACAGCTCGCTCTGGGTGAGGGATGGTAGCGGAAGTACGCAAGGTCGTCCACCGGTGGTCGGCACCAGCTTGTTCACAAGGCCCTCAGTGGTCGTGGTCATAAGATAGACGACCATTGGCCCTGGCTGTATCCCCAGCTTCTTGTGGAATTTGAGCGGCTTGGCAGGGCTGGTGTCAAGCTTTCGTCCCGGCTACTGATTGACATGGCTACAACAATGATAGAGGATAGCACGCATGAGTTTTCTTTTAACAAAGCCTACACGTTCAATTGGAAGATATTTAGTGCTCTGGTCACACCTCAGAGAATCCAAAATTTTACTGAGTGCCACAATATTGTCTACCGGAAGCTAAAGGGCAAAATGCAAGTCAGCGAGGCAAAGCAGGTTCAGATCGAGCGGCCCGTAGCAAAACACCTAGGCACCGTTAAGCGTTTCTTCGACGACGGCGTTCTGGACCCCGGTCAACAGTTCATTATGATTGAGAGCCATAGTATTGTTTCAGGTATTGTAATATTATTAATTATTTTTTGCTCCAAATGATAATGCAGTCCTTTAAGTACTGACCATATATTAACTTATTTATTGGGAAGAGAAGGAATTATGATGTGTGTGCTTCTTCGAGGAAGTTCGGACGCTAAGATTATGTGTCCCATGCTCATATTCAAAAATAAAATATCCTATCCAAGGTCTTCTTGACAATGTCCCGGGGGTTGCGTACCGTTTTTCGCCGAGTGCGTTTATTAACAACACCCTAATGCAACAAGGTCTCCAAGAAGTGCGGTGCTGGGGCTCTGGTGGACCGTTCGCTACAGAGCCTGACCTATGGATGGACAACGCAAGCGGACATTCCAGTGAAGTGGCACAGGCGCTGAGGAAACAGTTGCGAACACGCACCCGTTTTTTTTCGCCCAATGCCTTTGATTTTGTCCAACCTGGTGATATATTTCCTATACAACGAATCAAGGCCCACTAGCGAGCTTTACGCGAGAAAAGAATTATAAACGTGTGGTGAAGCGGCCGTTAGGTTTGACACATCTGAAATCTGAGTGATGGATATTAACCCGATATGACCTCGAGGGTCGGGGATGAACTAAAAGCGGCGGTGACTACTCTCGTCCCAGATGATGACGCAATCGACCGGATTGGACCGGATCGGATCGGCTAGATACAGGTGATCGGAGACAAGATCGGCAGGAGAAAGTGCCCGATCTACTCTAAGTGGATCGACTGATTTGTACCCATGTCAGATAGTGTGTTACATGACTACAGAGGGCCAGTTTGACAATCACAGGATGTGCAAGGTAGTGGACCGTTAACAGAGTGACATATGCCTTGCCAACCACAAGTACCTTGGACTTCAAGACTGTAGCGGGATTTTTTTGAAGTGGCCCATACAGTAACCAAGTCAAACTTACCAAGTACACGTGTCTTTCGCCGGAGTTAGCAGCTTGGTCGGCACGACTGTCGTCGCTCTCGCCCTCGACTCACCCGCTATAGAGAGCGGTCAAGCCTCGCAAATAAAGCTTTATGTACCCTACGTAAAGGAACCCCACACACCCAAGTCGATCAAGATCGATGACCTACCTGGCGCGTAGTCTGAAGCATATCCACACTACGCCCCCCCCCCCCCCCCCGCCGTCCTGCGTCTCGCCAAGACGGAACCAGCCCAAGCGAAGCTTCCCTTCAGTCCAACAGAGTAGTGTAACCAGTCCCGCCGATGGGTACACCAGATGAGCCCTCAGCAACCTCATGGTTATCGGAGTACCCCCTCCGTCAGTCGGTGGTCCGGGGCACTGTGTGTGACTTGCGCTCGCAAAGCGATTTTGCGAGAAACACTCCACCACAGACGCAATTAGACGTGGAGATGGATGCAAGGATCTAAGTCATCTGGAGCATTGGCAAACCCGAGCAAAACAATTCTACCTGGAAACTGCCGCAGAATGCATTCGACTGGCGAATGCTGAGATGGACAAGATTGGGCCAAGAAATCTATGGTATAGTGTGGGTTAGATGTTAGTTGCGACCGTACTTGGAACAAGTACCGTCGCAACTAACATCTATAAAATTGAGCACCTCGGCAAATCGCTACAGGAAATTGTTTATCGCTATCCAGTTGAATTTCATCAAGTATATACTGAAGCAAATTCAGCTACAACAGCTTAGTATTTTATTAAATCAAGATCAGATTCCACCATTATTCGTCATTCACTGAAATAATCGTGCGTATTTCTCACGGGGGCAGTCGTCACCATTATTAGTCAGGGTCTGACTAATTAGGGTGATCGGTGTACATCTGTTGTAGTGAGGCGGCACTGCAGATGCTAGGGCTGTGAAGCAGGCGGCAGCAGATGCCTTCGCCAAGCTAATAGATTTTGTTGAGATGTCTAGCTTGAGAGTACAGGAAATCGTTGGGTACACACCTCACTGAAAATTAAACCGAATAGATTGTGTTTCAATGCTTCTTGGGGTGAAGCAGTTTCAGAGAATAAGAAAAAGCTTTATCCAGCCTACGCGATGCTCTCGTTTAAAAAACACGACGGTAAATAAAGCTCGGGCACTAACGATTATTTAACGTTAGTACTCGAGCTTTAGTCTCTGAGTGAGGGTTCGAGTCCGCCGAGTGCGCGACTTTCTCATTGGCGACCATTTCAGTTCGATGAACCAATTGGCGGTCAGAGATGGAGTGAGGGTGACGCGCGCTTGTCGCGATTCTGTCTATAGGAGCCATCTGGGCCCTCTTCGGATGATCCCGGCCAATGAAACTGGTCTGACTTTGCCGGCCGCCCAAATGTGCACCTATGCGAAACCCAGGGTTCGCAATCGACCGCCTCCTTGGAGGTGAAGATCAAGTTTCATCTACAGAAGCCTCGGCGTCCAACAGATAAGCACTTAATCTAGTCAAGTATAAGGAGTTGGAAGAATGTGTAGTTTGACTACTTGGTTACGCGTAACACGTTCAACATTACATTACCGTAGATCACACAAAAAACACGACAAAAGTCGGTATTTTCAGTCTTTATCTGAGAAAATGACACATTGTGTGCACATTCAATGACAAATTGCGGCATTTTTACGAGACATTTTTAAATATTGTTTTAAAAAAATCACTTTTTAGCAAATTTTCGTTTATTGTTTTGAAACCCCCCCTGATTTCGATACTTTTTTTTTCAAATACTTCGTTCAATTTTTGAAAATGAAAAAATAGCATTTTCGCTTTGAAAAAATCCAAGATTTCGGACCTTTTTTCAAATGTTTCGTTCATTTTTTTGAAAATGACAAAATTGGGATTTTCCCCTCCAAGTACATGACAAAACACATATTTTGGCAACATCTGATTGGGTAAAGATGACAACATTTTGAAGGCGGATTCTGTGTGAGGGTTTTTTGTTATCTACGGTATTCGAGCTCTATTTTAATAATCAAATACGGTATTTTATGCACAAATGCTCATATATATGCATTTCTTAAAATGAATAAATATTACATATTTGAGAATTTAAGCTTTAGGTCACTACAAATTTCAAAGTAGCATTTTCTCATAAACTGTTATTTTGAAATGTGTTGTTACCTAAAGTTTGGTGCCGGTTGAAAGTATACATACACTATACCTAAACTGTACCAGTATTCAGATTTGTGGAGAGCACAATTACAGGGGAATGTTGGTAGGAGCCCGGGTTTTATGCTCAGTCCAAAAATCGTGCCAAGAGAGCAAAACCGCGATAACGGTAGAATGTTGGTAAATGCACCGGTTTTGAGTGGAATTGCGCCGGTTTTGCGAGATACCAGCATTCTGGTATCCGCTGCATGTTGAGGCCAAGTGAGCCACAAAAAGCTGCTCTTCCGAATCTTGGCCGAAGAAGTGATGAAATTGGTTCGGGAGTCTCTAATCTAGACCAGCTCGCTCACATTGTCAGCAGGGGGATGTCGAGGTATTTTGCATTTTCTCGATGCTAAACTAGATTAATTGCCACCGGCAAAGCTCCTTACAATGGCTGCTCTTGACGCTTATTTGCTGTAAAGGTTCACACACGCATAGGACGTCGAAGAGCAAACAGCAACTATACTGTACGTGTTGCAGGACGGGGTGGGGGATCGCTGCAGAGAGCACGGCCTACAACAGCAGGGGCTACGGTCTACGGCTGCGTTAAATTGTCATCGGAGTTCATTGCGAGCACAAGCGTGGTAGGCTTGTGCGGGTACAGGTGCACCGGCAAGCAATTCATCCTCGTGTTTAAAGCTACGCTTGTTGCTGCCATGTCCGAGCGTAGATTGCCAATGTGGCATGCGAATGATCGCTTGGTTGGCGGTGGGGATTTCTGAAGTTGTCGGTGAAATCATTCGTGGCTCTTCCACGTGCTATTTGTGACTTGGCGCCGATTTCGCAGATCGCGATTGCGCTCTGCTTCTCGGTCTGCTGGTACGTGCTGGGCGGAGACGAAGCAGTGAAGTACCGGTATTTACAAGAGCAGCGAGGTCTCGAACGGTGGCGCTAAGCTTCTTGCTCCAGTTCTAAATGACATCTTCTTCTAATTTGAATTGCGTCGCAGTCTGCTTCGCCTGCCTCGATGCGTTACATGTAGAGCACCAGAATCTGTGAGTGCTGATACGATTTACGCAATATAACCGAGAAAGGAGCATCCTCGACTTGAGGCCGGTTCTCAAGCGGAAATGGTGGTGCTGCCGCGGGTCTGATCTCAACTTCAGTTTTATCTTGCTCTTATCGCATCGTATCCATAAGTTGTATGGATATGCAGCGCTTTGCTGCATACCGCCGGTATGATACCGGTACCGGTACATCTTATCGTTGCGAGCCGAGCGACGCCACGCCGTCACCTTATCGCCGCAGAATAAGTCTCCAGAAACATCCTGATGGACATGTAAATAACGGCAGCGCCAAGATGTTGCTCGCACATTAGCGGAAGTCGATTCACGAACGTGAGGCCAAAATAAGCCAACGATATTTTTTTTGTTTATAAACGCCCTTTCTGCGCGACGGTTGCGGGGGCATTTCGGAATCGCTTTTGACGGGGTTCCACAGCGTCAGAGCGCCCCAAATTCTGCAAGCTCCCCTCACTCTCGATTTCGCCTCGTGCAACTCAAGCCCTTAGCTCCAGTCTTTTTGCTCCCCATACACCAATGGCCTCCTCTGACTTCTTCCGCGAGCCGTTCACGGTCAACAGCAAGAACGTCGTGTACACCGACGATGAGATCACGTCGCAGTACACGTACACTACCACGCGTGTGGAGGGCACTGTAGCTACCCCCGTGGAGGAAAAGTTCACGTTCAAGACGCAGCGCAAGGTCCCCAAGGTCGGCGTTATGATCGTGGGTCTGGGCGGTAACAACGGCTCCACGCTGGTGGCCAGCATCATCGCCAACAAGCACCACATCACGTGGAACACCAAGGAGGGCCTGCAGGAACCCAACTACTTCGGTTCCGTCACGCAGGCGTCCACTGTGCGTCTCGGCACCAACGCCAACGGTGAGGGCGTCTACATCCCGTTTCACAACCTGCTGCCTATGGTCTCGCCCAACGATCTGGTCATCGGCGGCTGGGACATCTCGTCGCTCAACATGGCCGAGGCTATGAAGCGCGCTATGGTGCTGGACCACGACCTGCAGCGTCAGCTGGTGCCGCACCTTGAGAAGATTAAGCCGCTGCCATCGATCTACTACCCGGACTTCATCGCCGCCAACCAGGCTGACCGTGCTGACAATCTTCTTAAGGGCTCCAAGCAGGAGAACCTGGACGCCGTGCGCCAGCAGATCCGTGACTTCAAGCAGAGCAATAACCTCGACAAGGTCATTGTGCTCTGGTCCGCCAACACGGAGCGCTTCTCCGACATCGTTGAGGGCGTGAACGACACATCGGCCAACCTGCTTGAGTCTATTAAGGCTAGTGAGGCTGAGATCTCGCCCTCCACCATCTTCGCGGTGGCCTCGATCCTCGAGGGCTGCTCGTACATTAACGGCAGCCCGCAGAACACGTTCGTGCCTGGTGTGCTGGATCTGGCTGAGGAGAAGAAGGTGTTTGTGGGAGGTGACGACTTCAAGTCGGGTCAGACTAAGATGAAGTCGGTGCTTGTGGACTTCCTCGTGTCGGCTGGTATCAAGCCCACGTCCATTGTGAGCTACAACCACCTGGGTAACAACGACGGCAAGAACCTGTCGGCGCCGCAGCAGTTCCGCTCTAAGGAGATCTCCAAGTCGAACGTTGTCGACGACATGGTGGCCTCCAATCGTCTGCTTTACAAGGAGAACGAGCACCCAGACCACGTCGTGGTGATCAAGTATGTGCCGTTCGTGGGCGACAGCAAGCGCGCTCTGGATGAGTACACGTCCAAGATCTTCATGAACGGCAACAACACCATCTCCATGCACAACACGTGCGAGGACTCGCTGCTGGCGACACCGTTGATCCTTGATCTGGTGCTTGTGTGCGAGCTCGCGGAGCGCATCACGCTCAAGAAGGAGGGCGCTTCGGAGTTCGAGCACATGCACTCGATCCTGTCCATCCTCAGCTACATGCTCAAGGCGCCTCTTGTGCCCCGTGGCACGCCCGTGGTCAACGCGCTCTTCGCCCAGCGTGAGTGCATGATCAACATCTTCCGCGCCTGCGTGGGTCTCGCGCCCGAGAGCCACATGCTGCTCGAGAACAGACTGGCCAGCGAGATCAACGCGCGCCAGTAAGCTGTGGACTGCCTAGCAGTACCGCTATAATACCCGTTGACGCGCTGCACCATAATTCTTTTTATTCAGTCAATACATCCCGTATACCGATAGCACGCGTGACGTTTTTGCATGGCTTCACATGCCAATCGACCACCGGAAATTCATGGCGCGTGGTCCACGTAACATTTGGTGTGGCGTACAGAAGTTTGAGATCCATAGAAGATCTGGACACGTGGCGAGCTCTCTAATTGGTCGAAATCTCGCGTGAAGACGACATCGCGTACCGGCACCACAACCATTTCCAGATCCGCAAGCCGCAGCTCCAACTTCAGCAATTATTCGCCATGGCCGCCCCCGCGAAGATGCGTTTGCGCTCTGAGAAGCACCTAGCTAACATCACAAAGCGTGGCCAAGTCTCGCAGCCTCAAAAGGTGCGTTCATTAGTCTGTCATAGTTGATGAACACGTCACTGACTTCGACGTTGAAATTTTGCTTTGCTTGCCTTGCCGTATTTCAGGAGGACAAGGGCTACAGCGTGGGACCTGTACTAATGGGCTTCTTCCTGTTCGTGCTGGTGGGATCGTCCGTGATCCAGATCCTACGGACGGCGCAGCTCGGCCTGTAAGCAGAGACGATCGATGCCCCGCTTCATGTATGAGTGGGGTAACTACAGCGCAGACCGTCTCCAGTGCTGCATCCTCGATATTTTTGCCATCACAGAACACAAGCGCTGAATTCAGACGTAGCATGCTGTCCTATCGTCGCTAATTTAATAGTAAGAGCTTTCGTTTATCAGTTGAGTGCGCCTGCGCTGGTAAACAGTTGTTGTAGTATGATGCTTTTATTGAATGAAAGGACACTGCGCGCTAAAAGTATAAACTGTTAACGCAGTGATTGTCGACTTAACGCGCTGTGCCGCAGATGTCTACAGTTCCGTGTGCAACGACTCAGTGTCCTTGATCTTGGCGATGAAATCGGACTTCTCGACGCAGCCGACGCACTCGACGCCGCGCTCTGCCAGGATCTTCCGCAGCTGCTTAACGCGCATCTTGGAGTAGTCTGTGTTGGCATCCGTCTTGACGGCTGCGAGCAAAAGAGATCACCAAGTACTGTTAGTCACCACTGCGTTTCCAAGAATCCCAGCTCGACGTACGGTATCGCATGGAGCAGAAGTCAGGGTTCTTCTTCTCGAGGGACTTGCAGATCTTAAGAGTATCCTTCTTGAACGACACTTGGCGAGCCACGTCCTTCTTCAGCGGCTCCAAGTTGTAGCACTATTGAATTGAGCAGCAACTATTAGCCTCAATACTTTAGGATTTCCGTTCCAGATCCCGTACCAGCTTGTTGTCCTTAGTGCTGAGCTTCTTGCCACAGAGCTTGGTCACAGCCTTCTCAGCCAATGCCTGCGACTTTCCCTTCGGGTTCTCCTCCTGCAGCTGCGCATACGTCGCCTTTAGGTCGTCGATCACCTTGACACACACTGTCACAGCAGCAGCATGGTGTCAGCCGTAGCGTCAACTGTGGTACTTTCAATTGCAGCACGGACCTTCGCACTCCTTGTCGTCGGCCTGCACGGCTGGAGCGGTTCCCAAAACGAGTGCCACGAGGGCAAGCAGCACGACACGCTTGGTCAACATATTCTGCGGCGTAACTAGCAGGTCGGATAACCAAAAGTGGCGGCTGGAAGCGACGCGTGTTCGAAATGCATAGGTTTTGGGAGGTTTGCTATTGATTAATACAGGAATACAGCTAAATATGATTGGCTTGATAATATCAGGGTGGAGAGGAATGTGTTCTAAGCTGCGTTAGACTTACAAATTTCAAGTTTAGAAACAAATCGTCTCCTGCTATCCGGCTATATTAACTGTGCACAGGTTTTTGAAAGCTGCCACGTGGATCGAAGCAACAGGTCTGGTTGTAGTTTCCTATGAGTAGCGGGTCTGCAGGTCGTTGAAAAAGCCGCTCGTCATGTTTTTCAGCTGGTGCAGCAAACAGTGGCAATGTATGTGAGCACCATTGGAGCAGTAACAGCAAGAGTACAAGCAAACTAATACCTTGGCCGCCTTGTTGGCCATGTTGTCCTTCATCAGCTGCAACTGGTAGGCAGCTTCGTCAGTCACTGCACCAATACCAACAACAGTTTTATTAGAGTCGAACTTGGCAATATGATCAGCAATATCACAATAAACTTACGCTCTCCGGACGCTGATCGACCACGGGAATTGTTGCCATAGAAAGCATCGCTCGAGATCGACTGGGAGCCCTGGAATCTTGCCAGCTTCGAGCTGTCTGCCTGCGCCGCCTCACCACCGAAAAAGTTGTCGGAGGAAATGGACTTGGCGTTTTTATATTTGTCCAACGTCTGCGTTTGAACCGGAGCCGGCTGATACGTTGCCGGCGCGGGTGGGGCACTCGCTGATGTGCGCTCCCTGCATTCACAACACGAATTACAAGCATGTTAAGTTAAGATTGCGCACGTGTGTGTAGTGTAAGGCAAACAGTTGAACTTACTCTTCGGCCTCCTGTAGCGCCCGTGCCAAGGCTTCGTCATCCTTAATCTGTTTCTCGGTAGAGAACTCTTCAGCACTAGGAGGAGGCGGCGGAGGGTTCTACATGAATAAGCAATCAAAATTAATACAGAGGAAGTAGCCAGTGGCTAGTAGCCACAAGGCAACAACACCATTTCAACACACCTCGAACGGAATGTCGTCAAAGTCGAAGTCATCGCCGGTAGAGAGCTTGGTCGCACCGAGACGTGTCGCCTTGCCTCCCGTAGACAGTTTCGTGGCTCCGAGACGAGTAGACTTCAGATTCAATATGCAAAGTCTCGACGATTAGTGTACTCAGCTAGCACAACACCTACATCAGCTATTTTTAATACCTTGTTGTGCGTGTTCAGTCGCGTAGTGCTTGTAGTTGCCGGCGTCGTCGCTTCGCCAGCCTTTGCTCCCAGTAGCACAACCGGACGGTTGACACTCAACAAACCCGATGGTTGTGTAGAAGCTGCCGGTGACGGCTTCTTCACCAAAGGAGCCGCAGCAGGAACCTCACGGTTCAAGTGGCCATGCACGGCAGCGGCACTATTCGTCTCACTCTTAATCTCCACATGCTTCACTAATGCCTCCAGACCATCAATATCATTATCACGAGTTTCCTGCAACAACAAAAAGTATCTATCAGCCTAAGCGAGATTAACAAAAAGGTGGTCATGGCGAACCTCCTCCGCTACTGGGGCGACAATCCGAAGCGTGGACGCCTTAACCTTCTTGGCCAACGCAATCTTGTACATTTGCGCCGCCTTGGAGTTGTACTTTGCCTCAATCTGCACACAAAACCCTTTGAAAATCGTCTCTAGGTCGCCTTTAATTGCAACAGTGAGTCATCCGTACACTCGTCATCTCTGCAGCACCGTACTGCTTGAAGAACTTGCGCGCTTCAGCGTTTCCGCCCTCGCTCATGGTCTTGAGCTGGTCCTCAGTCCACTCATCCATATCGATGGAGCGCACAAACGACAGATGCACACCCAAACGGCGGTGGTAGCCCGAACAATCCAAGCAGATGAAGACGCCGTACGTGACCGTGGCCCACGTCGGGTGGCGCTTGTTGCAGTCGAAGCATCCCTTATTGGCCACGGACGAGCGGAGCTTCTGGAACCACGCGTCGCGCACCTGCGTCGGCACATACACAGGCGGAGAGCTCATTGCTTTATGTCGATCGTCACGTCGGAGCAAAATAAGCGTGTGAAGTCTGAGCAGTTACGTTGCTGACGTGGTAAATTTAGTCCTATCTGTGATTGGTCACAAAATTACTGTAAATTTGGTCACTTCAACTTCAGCGGTCGGATGGAGAATGGATCCCCTGCAGCATTTGGTGGCACCTCGTCGGCCGCTTCCTTCGCCTCAATCAAAGGCTCGCGATGGCGTCTCGAAGAATATATTCACGCTACCGGTGATCCACCAGTTCGAGCCGGTGCTGATGTCCTCGCCCAGGTCCTACATGGTCGCAAACGCCTCCAAAAAACGGAAAGAGAGTGCGGAATCGGCTCCTACAGTTGCTGAACCGCCTCCCATGATACCAACTCAACCACAAATACCTAAAAGTAGAGAAGGAGCGGAGTCATCGAGAACTTTACGTCCACAACCTCCGACAGGGCTCTCGTCACGGACAGATGTGGATATCTACAGATACAGCCAAGGGACGGAGCAAAGGATGGCGATTAAGCCGTTATTTGAACAGAGGAGAGGCTCGGAGACTCGACCTGCTTCCACCAAAAGGAAGCCAAAGAAAGAAGTCGCGTCGATTAAGAGAAATAGTGTGGAGCTGGATGATTGCAGATTCATTGCATCACAATCGGAGAATGAAGACAAGCGTGTGCAATTGGATGAGGAGAGTGAAGTAATACATGACAGTTCTAACCAGGGAGATGGAAGAACCAGTTCACCCACTCCAGAAGACTGTCTAGTTGCTTCGAGTAAGGAGGAAGGGGATTTGATAAAAAGAGAGGACGAAAGTCGGGATATTAAACTTTCTGAATACTCGAACACTGAGATAATGGAGAATGGAGAACCTTTGCTGATTAAAAAGCTGAGTATATCGTCCTGTCACGAACCATTTTTGCAGATTGAAGGCCCCAAGCTGACGTGGCTTCACGAGATCGTCGATACAGCTTCTAACCCTACTACCAATCCAAGTGTCAATCGCCAACCAGTGACTCGTGCTTCTAAATCGGATATATTGGTTTATAAAACATTGGGAAAGGATCTCCGAACTCTAGGAGGGAGAAATGTACTCATCACGGTCCTTCTCAGCTCACGTGGCGACGCCCGCATAACTTGCCAAGTCGAAGGTGCCACGGACGAAAAAACTGTTACTATCAACAGCTCCGATCTGGACAGTTCCAAGTTGCTTCGTCGAGACTTGCCAGTGTTTACAACGAAATGGGCAAATTGGATTATCACACGAGTCCGTTGCGACTCAATGCTAAATTTTTACTTGGATCTCACGGACGCTGATGGAAATGAGAAGCGAGCCGTTTTCTTGGAGAATGTTCAAGTCAACGGCAACGTCATCGTTGTCGAAATGGTTGCGCTAATGACAGCCTCCAGTCTACTTATTTACGCCAGAGAGCCAACATCAGATACCAATATTGCAGAAATACTACTGCGAGCTGATGATCTGCGACGTCTCGCGATATCACTTGGCACATGGTCTGGTGAAGGTGATGCTGATCAAGATGTTTCTTCTTTATTTGGTGATCACGACTTCCTCAGTCACATTACTACCAAGACTAACGTGATTCGACTGGGTATGAACTGTGCAGGGTTTGCTGGCGACATTGACGATTCGTTAGTCTGTAGGCCTTGTCCAACATCATCTAACGGCATTTGTATTGACGCTCAAGTAAGTGGAAATGCAGGGATAACTCTCAAATTGCTTGACTCGCCGAACTACATACGAGACGCATTCAAAGAGAATAATTTAGTGGGAACGGTTGCATTGTTGGCGCAAGCGTACGTAGAGAATGGCATACTGTCGACACTACGGCGCTTTCAGCAACAAGAAGCAGTACGACTCAACGTGGCGGCATACACGCAGCAAGCTGCCACTATCGACAGCGAAGCCGCTCTCAATGAACGGGTTGAGCGAAATCTGGAAGCAGCCAGAATGTCGAAACTGAGGGTATGTGTCAAAGATTCTGATTTTTGTCCGAGTATGCTAACTAGTTGTTCTTGTGGGAACTTATAGGATATTGCTATCGCATCCATCGTAGACGACATGGTTCTTGACTTGATTGCGTATGAATGTCGCGTCGAACTTCATTCAGAGAAGTACTCAGGAGGTTACGACGATCACTATGCGCGCAAAGTCCAAGCAGCATTTCGCATGAGCACCCAGAAGAGATCGTACGAGCACAAACGCAATGTTCGTATGCGAGCTGCTCAAACGTTGCAAGCTCTTCAACGAGGAATTATCGCTCGCCGACGGTACAGCGAAATGAAAACTGAGCGAGAAAAATATTTGTTTTACGGCTTTCGATCAAGTTTGTACCAGGCGACAACAAACATGAAAGACCCGAGGCTCCGAGCTCGAGAACTAAGTACCGAGACTGAACGGCGGCGATATGCCTTCCTCATGCAAGTTATTCAAGGATACGTGACTGAAACAATTAGTGATGAAGAGTTCGGCGTGTCAGCCCAGCTTGTTCGAGACATCTACAATGAATACGGCGTAGTAGTTGGCTGCTCGACCGATTTTGGTGACGTAGTTGTGTCTCATCTGGACGAGGCTCCAGACCCAGCCATGTATGCTCGCGTCGGTGCGTCTGGGCACGATTTTAATTCAACACGAAAGTTGTTTTCGAATAGTCAAGTTAGCGCGGCACTTTTACTGGGACTGAGAGACCAGTACGACGACACGTTCGGGCTTTCTTCGAGTGCACGTAGAGTAAGTACCGGAGGCAATCAGAGACCAAAGAAGCGCGAGTTAGTAGAAGCGGATGATTCAGCTCCACCAAGATGGATGCTGAAGACGTGCGTGTCATTCCAGCAGTCCAATTTTGACAGAGTTGCTGGTCTTCGGCTTACGCGCAAGGCAGCCGGGAGAAAATCGGCACATCTGGTAGCTCGAGACTATCGTCGCATGCTTGCTTCATCGTTCGACTCCTTCGAAAAGTGTCGTGCTACATGGGAAGCTGACATCCGCGCTAGACAAACCCAGCAACACACACTGGACACGTTCTCAGTCGAAGACTTAGCTCAACACTGTCTGGATCTGCTAATCTCCTGCGTAAAAGGTGATCTCCTTAACCAAGCTGCTTAGAATACTTTGTGAAGCTAACTAACTGCATGCTTTTGTAGACTGGGGCATTGATCCGGACCCTTTCTTTGAAGCCCTAAACTTGTGCGGTCGCCATTGCCATGGAAAAGCTGCAACGCGAATTGTGGAGGAAAAGTTCAATGCCTATGCAACAAGTAAGTTATTTATTGTGTGTGTTGCTGTTTCCAGTAGATATTTACTGCTGTGTGTATGATGACAGAGATGAACGAAATCCACGGGAAGAAAAGTGTGCTCACGTTACGTGAGGAAGTTTCTCAAGAGCTCGAAGACTTCGAGAAGCTGCTCGCGCTGCGGTGTCTTAACATGGCAGTTGACGATGCAGTCACTGTACCAACAAGTGAATTGCTTCACATCATGCTGAAAGGGAATCTGGACGAGGAATATATTCGCCACGGACTCTCCACCGTTTTACCCATCGCAAGTATAACTGAGAAGCACGATCTCGCACGCAAAATGCTGTACGCTTATGCGAATGCTTCGTATGGCGATGCATTCAACTTGATCTGCTGGAGCTGCTTGGACGTAGCTGAAAACGTCACCGTTGAAGCCGCGCGATTTTTGGACAAGATCACTCGGCCTGTAACGGATAACGATGCGGAGAGTGCAGCAAAGAAGACCAATCATCATTTCTCTGAATCACTTGCAGCTCGAGCATTGTACCTGCTTACGGGATCCCAAGCCGTGCGGTTCCTGCAGTTCCTAGCCAAAGTGGCTCATTTCAACAAGATCATCCAGAAGCGTGTACTTTTTCACCTTGCTCCGTACGCCGACAAGTACGAGATGCACCGACTCGCCAGCGCAGTCTGCTCTGTTGAAGACTTCTCCATCGTATCGCAGCTTTTTGATGAGCGTTTCTCCATTGATGCCTTGCGATCCTGTAGACCTGTATGGACACAATACGCAACTCTATTTGGAGACAGTAAATGCTGCAATGCCACGAATGACATAAAAGCAAAAGATGAAATAGCCTTCACTTAAATCAAAAAAGATGCTTATCGGTACTTCGTAGCACCCGCAACTACGTATATTACGTATATCTCCTCTACTTTGTAGTAACTTGCTGCCTTACACTTTATCCTTGCAACAATAAATTAAAAAAATACATTAGTAAGAAGCTCGGACGTCTTTCGTATTGAATATATTACCTGCCATTAAAACATTGACACACTTGTCGGCCAATTTGGTGCTTGCATTGACAGGTGCAACGTTTTTCTTGAATTTACGCTTCCGTGACGGGCTCGGGCGTCGCCAGGTGACCGCGCGACTTCTTGATGTAGTCCGGGATGATGGGGCCGTCGTACTGGTCCGTAGGGAGGCCCATGGATCGCCGAATGGGCACCACAACGAGCGGAAGCGTCACTCCGACGGCGCCAATAGCGCAGGAGACCACCACCATGGGCTCACGGTCCAGGTAGTGGCGGATGAACTTGCCGAGGACCATTAGAGCTTCTTAGACTTGGTCTTCTTCTTTTAGTCAAGCGATATGAACCTCTCGTATAAATTATGTGGGCCACGTCATTTCGTCTGGACCGTCGGAATACCGGTTTCAATACCTTAGGATTTTGAAGCCTTGTTATGCTTTTTAGTAGGTGCAATACTTACTTGATGTTTGTATCCGCAAAGTTGAAGTGCTAAATTCATGGCACAATGCGAAGTTGCCGAGATGATCCAATGAATGACGATATAGGAGCATGCGTGCGTCTCCATCGCATGTCTTGTCTTAGTGTGTAAAGCTGGCAGTAGTGTAGTGAACTGCTGTCGTGGTGACTAATTCGGGAGGAATGAGCTTTGTCGAGCTGGTCGACACTCAGCGTAACACCTCCGGGAAAAACTGCTCAGACAACCATCGCAGTTTGTTTTCTACTTCTTCCGGCTCAAGGTACAACACCATTTCTCTCGTCTTGCGTCGGTATTCGCTGCGTCGAAATGGGCACTGAAGGCGTCGACGCATCACAAGTCAAGATGGGCATGGCTAAGACAGGCGGTTGCTGCACCAAGAATGTCCTCCTATGCAGCCTCGGCTTCATCTTCGTGATTCTCAACCTAGCAGCTTTATGGGCGTTGCACTTTGCCGATCGTCCGGTGACCAAGGGAAGCTTACGAGCGGCGACTCGCTTCAGCACCGACCAGCTCTCCGCAACTGAAGGATCCGCTCTTTCTGTAGGTGACGCTGTCAGCTTCAATACCAACAACGCACTGCGCTCTGGTGCCGGAACCACCGCATATCTCAATAAACTGACGCTTGGTACAGACCTCGCTGATATTCTCTACGTCTACTTTGCTCCGATGGGAACGTCCGACGCTTACTACTCCACGAACGTGATGAGCTACGTCCGCACCAAAACCGTCGGCTCAACCAGCACAACCGATTCCGTTGTCACGACTTTGTCATACAGTGCCAGCAACAAGTCGCTCGAAGCAGGAGATGCTGTTGCAGTGACGCACAACGTCCGTGGTCTGGCTACGCTTTCAGACACTTTGATGGCTGTCCTCACTGTTGATACAGACTTTGTGGTTTCAGCGTTCCCGGTCACGCTTGATGGCGCCGCTGGTTCCATCACGGCTAACCAGGCCAAAGCCAAGTTGATTTCAGAAGGCTCGCCCACCAGCTTCATCGCACCCCTCTCCAGTTCCTCATTTATCGTGGCGTACTACGAGAAATACGTTCCCGGTGGATACTTGCAAAGCGCTCGGGTGGGGACTGTAGGGTCTGATGGCACGATCACTTTGTCCACAGCAGCTAAAACTTTCGGTGTCAAGAACGATGCCGACATCATGACCAACTTTGGAACTCCGCTGGCTCTGAAGGGTCTTGGAGCGGATTCTGGGTTTGTCATTCCGTACTACACACAACTTAACACCTATTCTGTCACGACCAAGACCATTTCTGACCTCAGTGGACTCTGCGTCAGCTCCGCCACGTTCGCGAGCAATGCACAATCGGCATTCGCAACTGTCTGCAACACCGCGTACCGGCCGAGTCACTTTCCGGAATCGGTAGCTCTCAGCGATAACGCTATGGCTATCGTTTTCCACGACGAGGCTAACAACAATGCGTTAACGGTAGCAACCCTTAGCGTATCCTCCGATAAAACCCTGCACTTCCGCAGCAGCTACGTGTTCCCAGAGGTTAGCGGAGACTTTGTCTCGTACAAATTGTTCACTACGCCACGTCCGCGAGTTTTGACTGGGAACCGCTTGGCTGTGAGCTTCCTAAATCCAACCCTGAACGGCAGGCTTAGTGTTCGTGTCCTCAGCTTCTCGCCTTCGACTCTATCTCTGAAAGAGCTCACACCGGTTCTTCCAGTCGCACCATCAACCTTTACGCTCTTCAGCTCAAATTCCGCCAGCACGTACAAGGCCATTGTGCACGACATGCTGCCTGTTGGGGCTGATGGGTTCGTCACTGCTTATGTGGGCAAGCGGGACGATGTTTTGCACCAGAATTTTGCAGTGACCGAGACTTGCGGAAACCCCGTCGGGATTGTTCAGTCGACTTCTAGCGATAAGTCTAGTATTACTATGCAGGGCAAGGCTGAAGTTGATGGACTAACGGCTGGTGTCATGCACTACGCTACCACTACGGGGGCAGTGGTGTCTCCGGACGGCAAGTCCACGTACTCTAACTCGGCTGAGTACTTTTACACTGCGGAGGACACTATGCTCGTCACCACGGATTCTCGTGTGGGTATTGCCATCGACGATGACACTTTGTTCGTCTCTACCTCCTTCTAAATGCAAGATCCTCTAGTTGTCGCCCAAGCCATCGGAAGCTAAGCGACCGACTCGATCCACACTTTATAAAGAGCGTACTTACGCTTATGTAGTGGGCTTCGATAACAAACACACTCCAAATGGGGAAGCTGGCACTTCCAATAACTATTGTATTCCAAATGATCTCCGTTGAGCAAAAGGAAAAGTGAGCAGCTCCATGGCTCGCTCACTTCGTTCCCAAACAACAAACTTTTGTTCTGGTTGCCTTCAACCAGAACCCGGTCCTAATTCAACCCTGAACTATCTTATTGAATTCCTAACCGCCAGCTAGAGCTTCTGGAGTCCGACCCTGAACTCTCTCCTGTTGTGGGCGAGATTCGACTCTCACAAAGAGGCCGGTCCCCACTACAGTTCCCCCCCCGAGACTAATCTCGCCGAATGCGGTCTGTCGCACACGGTTCCAACACTTCTGTGACCTTGGACCACCGACCTATCGATGTCCGTGTTTTTTGTCGCCACCTAACGTATGCCCACGACTCCACTGTGAGTTGTCACTCCTTCGATATCACTGCTGCCGTAAAGTTGGGATCGCTGCTCTGGTTGGCATAGGTCTCCACCATAAGCTGCACGTCCTTGCGTATCGCTTTCATGGGCTCCCATGAATCTTCAATTTCCTCCAAGCCATGCCAACGCATAAGTAGCTCGTAGGTTTTCGTTCGATTGTTCCAACGGTGGTCGCGGATGCTGTCTACCTTCAGTACAATTCCTTGTGACGCGACATGCTGTAATAGCTCCTCATTCACCCGTAAGTCTTTGTCCACGTAAAACTTAAGCCGCTCTCCTTTCCACTGATCAGGTTTCGAACCCGAAACGAGTGTGAATCCGCTCGCGTGATGACGAACGGTCCAAACCAAGTTACCAGCAACTTATTGCCGACCTTCTCATCAACCCGTGACCTCAAGACGTAGTCCCCTACGGTGAAATTTACTAATTGTTCGCTACGCTGCTGTTTTTGGTTCAACAGTGTTTGCTTCGCACGCTGGTCCTTCATTTTTTTGTGCATTTCATGTATACTCTCTCTGAGCTCTTGCAACCTTTGCTCCATATCGATACTCTGCTTTACCACCGAAATAGTCTTCGAACCTCTCTTCGTGTCCACGAACAACACTTCCTACGGTGACAGGCCGGGGAGCCCAGTGAACATTTCCACTGGCGCACGGCCACCCAACGAAGGTACTGCTGTGTGATTCAAGTTTGCTTGGACTAGCGGCACCAACGACACTCAGTCCTTGGTGTCCAGTTTGTAGTCCAGTAACATCGTTCGAAATACTTTCAGTATGTCTCTATTAAGACGCTCGATGGATCCGTTTATCCATGGGCAGTATGCCACTGTAAATTTCTGCTTGCACTTCAGTCGCCGACAGAGTTCACCAACCACCTCGTTCTTGAAATGGCTTCCGTTGTCACTAATCCAAGTTCTTGGTATGCCATAGCGGCTATGCCACACTAGGAGTGCTTCAGCAGCAACCGTAGTTGTAGGTGTATCACACAAGACCAGCTCAGAGAAGTGTGTGCAATCATCTTTACGTACCAACAGATACTTGCTCGGCCCGAAACTATCACCCAAATACACGAAATCCCACTGAAGTGCTTCGTTCCTGCTCTCGGCTCTGAACGTCTCGCTCCACGGTCTTCCCCCCTTTCGTATGGAGGCAGAGTAGGCATTGAGAGAGAAAAGCATCTAACGAAGATCTCAGAGTGCCGATGTAGCAGTAGCGACTGAGCTGTATCTCCATTGCCTGCCGTCCTCTGTGTCCCTGTGGTCCACAGTGGGCTATTACGAAAACACGTCGTAGTAAGTCCGTTGCTCGAGCCGGAATCCACACTTTGCCATTGACCGTAAGAACCCCATCTTCATTCTCTTCGATTTGAGCAACAGGCATCGTCTTCACATGCTTTTTCTGTGCCGTTGAAACGTCCGTCATGCTTGGCCACTCTACGTTGTCATCGTCTAGAGGCCTGATCCGCAGGGGTTCACGGTGGCTGCGAGTGTGTAGGCGATAGATCTTACTTGTCGGCTGTGGTGCACCTCCCCACCGGGAGATCAAATCTGCCCACACATTCAGTTCACCGTCAATGTGCTCGATGATGTAACGATATTCCAACAATTTGAGGGACCATCTCAGCAGTTTTCCTCTAATATGTTTCTTCATCTCCACTGCTGGAGCGAAAATGTGGATCAAATTTCGATGGTCGCAGAATATTTTGAAACCTTGTGGTCGTAACAATAGGTAATCCAACTTCTCACACGCTACAACAATGGGGAATCCCTCTTTCTCTATGACACTCCAATTTAGCTGAGCACCCGAGAAAGTTCCACCCATACATGTCAGCAGCTCGTGTGATTGCTCAGGAACACTGACATCCTCGTCCCAGTCCTGCACTTGCGTCACAATGACTCCACATCCACCGTCCGAGGCGTCCGTGAATAGACACATGGTTGCTTCGTCGTTGGGGTGAGCCAACATTGCCGCATTGCACATGCTCTCTTTCAAAGCCGCAAAAGCACTGAGTTCCTCCTCATTCATGACGATAAAAAACATTTAGAAATTAATATTAATTTTTTAGATTCATTAATAAAAAATAATTATTTCGAGATACCTGCCGCAACTCGTTTCGTCTTTCTCTGTTAGTTAACGCAGTGTCAAGAAGCTGCTGCAGTGGTCTGGCGGTCCTGGTGTAGTCGATGATACTGTCGCGCATCCACCCCGTGGCACACAAGAACTGCTGTAATTCTCCTGCAGTGGTTGGCACCGGCACGTTTCTGAGTGTGTCGATGCGCTCCGGATCGTGTCTTACTCCTTCACCAGAAATAATCTTGCCACACCACTTAACCGAAGTCTGGTAGAGACTTGACTTCTTTGCACTGAGCTTTAGACCGAAGGAATCCATCAACTCCAACAACTCTTGGAGTTTCTCCAAGTTAGTCTCCACATCAGCGGCAAAAAGTAACAAATTATCCACCCAAACTAAGAGATGTTTGTACAAAAGTTTCCGAAAACAATCTTCCATCGTCCTTTGAAAATATAGGGCTGCGTCACTGCAACCCTGAGGCACACGTGTGGGGGTGTAGATCTTCTGGTCAGTCATATATGACAACATTTCACGGCAGGCCTCGTCCAGTGGTAGCTGCCAGAACCCACGAATGAAGTCGAACAAGCCAAAGTGAGTCATTCCCTTCACATGTTCCGTTATGAGCTGGAGAATAGGCATCAGACCTGCTAGTGGCTCTGTCATTAGATTGAGGGGCCGATTGTCATTCGTCTGGCGATATTCAGCTTTACCGGGCTTCTTCACAGGCACCGCTGGGCACGCCCACCTACTGTTCGGGTTCTCAAACACCCACCCCAACTTCACAAGCTCATCGTTGAACTCTGGTAAGAATTTTCGCAGATGCGGTGGGTATGTTCTTGGCTTACATCGGTATGGCCTGGCTCCTTCAACCAGTTTGATCTTGAGGGGAGGCACTCGTGCAGGTGGATCAGGTCCCATGTTAAGTCTCCACGCATCATACATATAGCAGACAGTCCTTAATTTCTCCTCCAATTCGGCCGGAAAACCACTATCAGGAGCTCGTTTTATCAATCCCTCAACAGCCTCTTGATTCTCTTCATGTGTGAACTCCGCTGTTCTTGCATCCTCGTCCATCTCCACTGGATCATCATTTTCCTGCGTCGATCGTGCAAGTTGCTCAAGTTGCTGGTTCACATCTATTCCCAGAATACACAAAATGTCTTGACCAAGGATAAATTCTTCTTCCTCAGCGTCAATTACTAGGCATTTAAACCTCTGGGTCGGAGTCACCGGACCAGCCGCAATGTGGATGAGGATCCTCACCTCAATCACATTCCTTGCTGTAATTATCTTGTCTCCCACCGCTTGGCTCAGGACTGGTTTCTCTAGAGGTTGCAACTCCACACTGCTGTCTAACCGAGTAAGTTCTTCTGCCTTGGACTTACTAATGATGCTATTGTCCGAGCCGGAGTCAGCACAGAATGGCATTCTCAGCTTCCCGTTGATGAGAATGCTTCTGTTGTCCTCCACTAGACACTCTTTGATCCGCTTGGCACGCTTCACGTTTCGTCCAAATTGTCCCTTTTGTTCCTCCCGATGCGAGCGAAGCAACTCGCGTTTTTCATCCTCACTCGCTTCAGGACACTTCGAGACATAATGCGCTCCACTATATTTCAAACATCCATCCCGGGGACCTTTTCCCTCATTGGTCCTCGAATCCCTCGCAAAAGTTACGTTGGCACGCTGAAATTTACCGGGCCTGGACGTCTGATCTTGGTCTTTACAACTGCGTGCATGCTTGGGTCGGACAGACTTGCGCTGGTGGCCGTGGTCTTGCTGGCGAGCTGGCATGACCGCTTGTTTAGTCTTCTTGCGACTATTATACTCCCTGCCTTGATCCAACGCCATTCTCTCCACCAGATCAAACAGTTCGCCTTCACTTTCACCTGCAGACTTGTTCTGGTACTTGATTACCGACTTAATGCTGTCTCGAAGTGTAGTAGGTTCGATCGAGCCGACTAGCAGTTTGCATTTCTCTTTCGCCCCTTCCTTCCCTAAGAAACAGCCTTCAAGCCCTTCTTCTGCTACAAGCTGCCGAAATAGTCGAAAGGACTGAAGAATCCGCTCACTCACATCGGACTCAGCCAAATCGAGCTTTAATTCCTTCTTAAAGATCGCAGGTATGTTGGGTATCAAGCCGTTCTTCACCGACGTCACGACTCTGGATTGCCTCCATCAACTGGTCATCCGTGACGGTGTCCTTGTTCACTTTCATCTTTAAATCACACCACACGTCCAGCAAGCTCGGCTCGAAAGAGTTCTTCACACTCCGCATTACCCTCGCGACGTCCTCACCAAGAGTTGTACAGCGCTCACGCACCTCGTAATTCCGGCGGTCTTTCAGCCATTTGACTAATTCCGAATGAGATGTCCCTGTGAGACGCGGCGCATCAACCGTTGCGAACACTGGCATCGAAAGTTTTTCTTGGTTGGAGTCTTGACCAGCAGTCACTGACTGCTGCAGCAGCTGCTGTTCTTGTCCTTGGCTCCGAGTTCCTAGTCATGTTTAGTTGTCGATTTCCCGACAGCTAAAGTCGACTTTGTAGTGGGCTTCGATACCAAACACACTCCAAATGGGGAAGCTGGCACTTCCAATAACTATTGTATTCCAAATGATCTCCGTTGAGCAAAAGGAAAAGTGAGCAGCTCCATGGCTCGCTCACTTCGTTCTCAAACAACAAACTTTTGTTCTGGTTGCCTTCAACCAGAACCCGGTCCTAATTCAACCCTGAACTATCTTATTGAATTCCTAACCGCCAGCTAGAGCTTCTGGAGTCCGACCCTGAACTCTCTCCTGTTGTGGGCGAGATTCGACTCTCACAAAGAGGCCGGTCCCCACTACTGCTTACTCTAATAAAATCCCTAACGTTGCCTCTAGGTGTCATATCCGTTACACTAATTGTGCCGTGCTAGCACACGGCCAAAACTGGTGTAGATGCATGGGAACAAAAGATCCGCCTTCCTCTTTATCGGAGATCAATGTCTCTACACCGTCTTCACCGGCAGCTGTATTGTCCAAGTTTGATATTGCGGCACTACGTGGAGACTTTGAGCAACTCAGTGTTGACGATCTAACTGCTCTAGCCAGCTTCCCGGCAGAGCCTCATGAACTGATCGGCCGTATCGTGGCAGTCACGCATTGCCTGCTGCTCTCGCTTGCACCACAACACACAAGTCTCGAGCTTCGCGCACCACCATGGTCAATACTGCGAATAAAAATGCTGGAAAACACAACCGAAATCTGGAGAAAATTGCGAAAGCGAGCATGGCATCTGGAGACTGGAACAAAGTCACTGTCTCCCGTTCAGATCAATTACGGGTGCACGGAACTTATACCTTTCATCCTACCTACAAAACATGAGAACTACCGCTCTCAAGCTTCTTGGCAACTTGAACGAGTGGCACAAATCAGTACAATCGCAGCTTCACTCGGTGCTTGGGTAATGTTTTGTCTTTGCTGCTCTGTATTACCCAGACCGTCACGACTCCGTATCCTCCTCTCTTCCTCCGAATTTAATGATACAGACGTATCGCCGCCCAGAACCAAAAGCTCTCCACGATGCCAAGCTACAATAAATGGAAACTCAAGTAAAAAATCTCCAGCCACCGCCTCAAAAGGTGGTAGAGCTTTAAAACTCGGGCCGATTCTGACACAAAACCGCTGTCTAAAATCTTCCAGGCGTATCGGTATCAAGATTGGCGGTCGTTTCCTGTTTTATCATGTTCGGTTCCCAATGTACTCAAGCTCTCATGCCGTTGATTCATCCGCTTCACTAGGCGAATGGTCCGCTTACTGCCTTGAACGCAATCGTACTGGACGAAGTTTTTACTCTGTGAACGATGTGTCATGGTGGAAACATCCTCATGCAATTGAGACGCAATCATTAGAACCGACTCATCCGCTAGTGTTGTCCTACATGGCACCGTTTGCTCAGCAGTCTCTACTGCTTCAACTGGGATTTCACGAACACGCATTCGAACGACCAGCACAAGAATTTCCTTATGTCGAGAATCTGCAACCATTGTCACCTGTATTTACCTTGAAGCTCGACGTGGTAGTGAAGCATTCCAATTCGCAGCTTTCACTTCTAGGTATCGGTACTATCGGGATCACAATGAAAACGACGGTGGCTGACCTTCGTAGCCAAGTAACTCCATCTATCGCTTCACGCTTACTCAACGATCTACAAGTCAACTTTCGATTCATGTACCGAGGCTCAATACTTGCAGTCTCACAAGAACGGCATCTCACTGCGGTTGCATTGTTGCCATTCGCTGTGCTAGTTGTAGCACCCTCCGTCCACGCCAAAGAGTTTCGCAGAAATAATTGCGCATCGGAGCTCTGGCGTCACCACTGTGAGGTCTCTCAAAGTCTTGTGAGTGCAGGGCTACCCGATCATATTGCGCATGTGTCGAAACTCCAAGTTCCTGGATCATTGACCACTATTCCCAAGCCACCACAAATTTATGCTATGCATCAGCCACTTGCAGCTGCAGCTTCCGAAATTGTTGAGGTTTTCACACATTGGCAAGCATTTGTGTGCTTCCAGCAGCTGCAAGACTTCTCGGTTCTCTTCCAACTACCTCAGCGTACGAAAAAGCGACCGAAGTCGCCACGAAAAACGCCAAAATATCGTCAGAACAAGGATCAAGAGGATGCTCGAAATGGAAGTGTGCCGTATGGGCCTCAGCCCCTGCCACTCCCACAAAAAGTAGGCATTACATTCTACTGCATTGCTTGCTTGGGTCTCTTCTCATATTGTGTACCGGCTTGTGCGTAGAAATTTAACAGTAACAAGGAGTGGTTGAAGCCGCTGTACGCTGTCGTCGACGTTGTATCCCCTACAGCAGCAGTATTGAAGACGCCGTTCCGTCAAGACGTAGAGCACACTCTTGAGTCGCCATGTCACCTCGTCTTGGCTGAAGAACCAAACGTTATTCACTTCACACACATCAACTCCGTGGCCAGCGTGCGTGCCGACTCCGGTGTCCTCCTCGCTGTATTCAACATCGCATTCTTACGTGATAAATCTTGCCCATTGGAGCCGCTCTTAGCTCTGAAAGATGCGTATGTCTGGCTCATCATACCGCGAAAGTCTCTCAACGACCGAAGACCCACTAAGTGGATGGAGGATCTGTATCGATACGTGCAACACCCAACGTATGATTTCCAGTCGCAAACTTACCAGCTAGTTAACTACTTTCGCGCAAAAGCACCCTGGAACTCGGCAGAGCGGACTATTGAGGCTTTATTTTGGAGCAAAGATGTGGACTGGACGCCTTCAATGCGCTCCACCAACTTGTACGCCACAGTTCTGCGTCCAATCTTCGATACGTTATGTCGATCCCATCCACCGTCATTTGGCGTGGACAGCGTCAAGTTCAGTAAGCTCCTGTATGAAGCCAATATTCAACCGAAGTTGTTGAGTATCGGAGATGCCGCCTTCCTCTTTGCTAGCAATCTCACGTTTGGGTTCACGTACGAGATGGATTTCGACGGCTTCGTACGTGCCATGGAGTGGCTAGCTCAGCAGTTTTACGGCGATAACGGTACGAGTCTCAGCAAAAGGAAGCCAGGGGTTCAGCACACCATGTTGAAGTGGCGACGAGACGAGAACGCTCGTGGTTTGCAAGAGTCTTTACGGCGATTTTGCTTTGAAAATCTGGTCCATTTGCCCTGTTTGGCCTCTACATGGCACGAAATCATGGAATCTTGGCGGCTTGAACGCAAGCAACAGCTCTTGCAAGAGTATGCACGAAAGTACTGCGCTGCGACTCGACTGCGTGCCAATTGGATAGGCTTCATCACTTGGAGAGTTTACTTAAGACGGCGAGAACGAATGAAAGAGAAGCGTCAGGCAGCTACCAAGATTCAGAGTCTTGTTCGTGGACGAGAACGATACCTGGAATACCAACGTGCACGTCGTAGTGTCATTCGAACGCAACTTCGAATTCATGCCCGGGCAAAGTTACGTCGTCTTCGTGTAGAGCGGAAGAACTTCATTGAACGCATGATACTTCGTTTGATTAAGTGGACACGCCACCACCTTTGGCTCCTGGTCTTGTGGAAGCGAGTGAACGCAGTGAAGGCTGTAAGGCGTGACCGAATCCGTGAAAAGCGGCAGAGACGACTAGGAATTGCGATCTTCCCCATGGATACTTGGCGTCTCCGCTTCACACTTTATCGTGACAAGCCCGTTGCTCCGAAAGACCCTGAAGAACAAGCAGACAGTGTCGATATTGTCAGTACAAACGAAGCGTATGAACTTGAAGTCGTCGACCCCGCTCGATCCTGGTGTCATGTGTTCTGTGTCTCGCAAGAGCAAATCGATCAGTTCATCTTCGAAGAAACTGAACGGCAATCGTTGCAGCTTCAGCTTGGGTTCACAACGGAAGTCTTGACTGAGAAGCATGCTTCGAGATTGGCCACCTCGAATGTACAAACTAAGCACACGAAGACTGCCATTGCGAGAGACTCGACCGCATATCCAGCACTGCAGCAGAATACAATGCTACTCGCGCTCGCAAGAAGGATGGTCATTCTTAAAGACTCGCTGCAGGGTCCTGTGGGTTTGCGTTGTTATGTTGATCCGAGTGACACCTCGCTGGGAAAGGTAAACGTGCTGTTGTGGTTTTATCGTGTCAATTTCACTCACCATAGTTGTGCTTTTTCATTCTAGCTCGTCTTCAAAGGAGCTGTTCGGTCTGCACTTGTCCTCGATGACAATTTGGTCGTCCAGTGCCACATTGTACGCGTTCTGGAGTGGGTTGGAACCTTCAAAGTTCTCATGTACTCACCTGCCACATCCGCCCAACGCCGATACGACCTCGATCCAGCGTTCATACTTGTCGTTCTCCAGTTTTCTTGTTTCCAATCCATGCGCTTGCGTAATTTTGAAGGGGAAGATGGTAGCGAAGAGCAGCTTGGAGCGTCTGCGATAGAGACTGATGATGCAGTACAACAGTTCATTCCTCTTGAAATCCATCGTATTTTGACCGGCCCCCACAAGCTCCTCGCGCTCCAGTATATCCTCAGCTACGTACTCAAGTATGGCGTGACCGCACCAACATACTCCATGATGCCTCACGTGATTGCGGAGCGGAAACGACAACTAGAAGAGCACGAGTCAAAGCAGCGAGTTGCTGTACTTAATCGTGAGCGGCAGCTGATTGTGAAGGTTCAGTCACGCGTCAGACAACATCTCGCGAGGAAAACTCGCCTTCAGCTCGCTCTGGTGCGTTTATTTGTTGTCTCGATTACCGTGGATCAAGAATTCATCTTGTGAAATCATTGTAGGCATCCTATTCCAAGCAGTTTAATCGAGAACGCGATCGGTTTGTCTACATCCTCCAGTATCAGTCTGGTGAACGCATCGTCTTGGAGCAAAAACCCTTTAGTCTCTTCGATCAAGATGTACCGCTGCCGCCAGACGAGTGGCAACTAGTGGACAACGACACTCGATTCTTCAATCCGAGACGAGGGGCTTACAGCCGATTCGACGATAGCCAAGCAGCAATAGTCCTTCAGCGCTGGTATCGAGGGAAAATGTGGCACGGGATCAACAGCTGGAGTCTGCGTGAAGTTGCGATTGCTCTGCGCTTCCACGACAGCATCCAGAAACCCATGAACATGACTGATCCTGGACAGCTTGAAAACCTGAAGCGCTACGCTCTCCAGCTGCACGTTCTTGAACACCAGGTGAAGCTTTCGTTGACCTTCTTGGCCCCACGCTGATCTAACTTGGCCGTTTCTGTCAGTACAAAGAAGCTTATCCTGTTTACGAGGCTGCACTGAAAGTACGTCCATGTCTAGAGTCGCGAACGAGTTCTTTGGTGTTGTGTCTTGACTTTTCCCTCCCTTCTGCTGCCAGGTATCACCCCAGGATCCTCAAACGCTCCCTTGCTTGGCATTATTACTCGTCATTTCGTGTCGTTATCCAGCAGCAAAGTCGTGGCACCGTGCTGTGGCACTTCTTCAACAGGCCCGTGATCTTACAGGTATCGATTTAGCCAGCACGTTACAGGACATCGAGCAACATTTCTTCCGCTGGGCTCTTCTTCTCCAGCCGAAAAACCCTCTCGTAAGTTAAACCGCGGCATGTCAAGTGATAACCAACTAAAGCGACACTTACGTACCCGTAGACCATTGCGAACTACGCCACTTACCTCCAGTGCGTCCACCTCGACATCGATAAGGTATTTCCAATTGTCTGTTATTATATCCATACCCACCCGGCTAAACTTTCCACGCACCTCCAGGCCGAGCTTCTCTACCGTCGAGCACTCGACTTGGAGCCAACCAACGATCTGGTCGTCACAAACTTCCAGCGTCTGCAGTCCGAGCGAGCTCCGGGTGGATTGTACGCATTTGCTGGGCCAGGAGCGATCGCTCTCGCTCACTCCTTGGTTAGTCTGGGTCACGTCCTTCATTCAGGATTATACTTGCTCATCATTCCTCTGTTGTAGGAGATTCGTCGCTGCGGATCCGAGCTTCAATGGCGAGAGATGGAAGATCCTGACGCAGAGTCGCCGATGCCTAAGCGATTCTTCCACAATCTTCGCACTGGTAAATGCACGTGGGAGCTCCCAACAGAGGAGGATACTGCCATGTAAGCTAAAAGGGTAGAACAGACGCAAAGTGTTAGTTATCTTCGCTCATACAACAGACGTACCCATACGGTAGAGGCGAGCTGGGATGGATGAGTGAGGAATTTTGCGCCTCGGCATTTTATTTATCCTACTTCATGTGTTGGGTTATTTTATTCTGCTTTTCTTCCGTATCCTTCGAGCCCCGTCTTCATCGTCTATGGGGCTTTCATGTCTGAGCTGGTGTGTGAACGCCAGAATCCCCTGAGCCAACACTTCGCAGGCACGACTAGTTCGTCCCTTCCCCATTGAGCGTAACTCTACTTGTAGTCGTTCGTTGCATACCAGATCTTCGCAGCGTTTCCAGTCTTCGTGGTCTGAAACCTTCGACGTTATCGGATGACGACGAATAGCTGCCAATCGAGTACACAGCGCCTTTAATAACTGCAGCTGGATCAAGCGGATTTGATCCAGATCCGAGGATCCCAGTGGACAAATCGCTCGTTGCACAACCGGGAGGAGGACGCCACACTGAAGCTCGCAGACGACGAGTTTCCTGAGTAACAGCAACAGAAACAGATTCATCCGCGTCTTCCCAACGGAACACGAAGCGAGTTTCTGCTCCACAAAGCTGAGTACTTCTCGTACTGTACTTGCAGGAACAGTCACCACCATCGTCTTCACCAGCTCCGCAAAAGTATCCGCCCTTCCCTGGTAGTAGTCGGAACAAAGAGTCAACTTGTCATTCGCCTTCTCTTCACGCCCACAGCAAAATTTCGTACACTGCTGTAGAACCACCCACAACAACGTCGAGAAGCCAGTACTGCTGTGTCGGAATATGTTTTGCAACAACGCAGTCGCTCTCATCGCTGAATTGGGTGGGCCTGTATACGCGCAATGTACCAGTTCATGCACGACATATTGGCGAGCCCAATCTCGGTTCAGTTTCGCTGAGGTGTTGCTGGTAACCACGACATTCATGACGTCCAGAAGCATTTCTTGTCTGCGTCTCTGTTGTCCAAAATTCAGTAGACCTGATAGCAAACGCACCACTGGACCGCTAGAAAGCACACGTCGAGTGAAGTCTCCAGTCTCGTTCTTCGTCGAAGCCAGAGTTCTCAGCGTAGTCAGAAGATCAGCTGCTGTGGCAGGAGTGGCAGGCGAGCGGTCATATTCTACAAGCGGCTTTTGTACAACGCCTCGCTTCACACTACTATCCACAGATTCTTCACAACTGCCGAGGTGTAAAGCGACAGCATTGCCGAAGATTGAGCACGCCTGCTTTTGTTCCAAGTCTGCAAGGGCAGCTAACACTTCCTGTAGCAGAAGACCGGCGACTGGACGTGTGCACGGGAGGAGAAGGTTCAGCGCCTCTGAAAACTTGCTGGCGACTGCTTCATCCTTGTCTAGATGACTCAAACGGCGATAGTAGGTACGGCAGACTCGGGTGGTAAAGCTCTGCAGCTGCTGCGCTAGAGTACTTCGATCGTCGACGGTGTCTTGAATGGCCACACAAGTTAGAGCGTGGATGTAGCTCCAAGAAAGGGTGACTGTCTTGTCGAGCCAAGCTTCAGACCAAATGTTCAGGAACAATGCACTCGTGCGAGCATTGGCAGCGCTCAAAAGGCCGAGAAGGAGCTCTGTCTTGCTTTGAGCTTCCAAAACAGACTGGCTTCCCTCTACATCAAGGTCAGTGGCAGCTGAGGCTTCACTGGAACCATTTTGCTTGCTCTTTAGTGACTGAGAGCCAAACAGGAAGGACATGTGGTCGCTTAGGATCGCTCGCAGGGCCGGTTCCTGCTCTGCTACAGGACAGTGAGGGGAGAGAGCGAAGCTCAGAACGTGATTGACAAACCATTCGGGCTTCTTGACACTCAACTTGGCATTGAAGCGAACAAAGAAATCCACCAAATCTCTCAACGATCCAGCGTCCGCCCCCTCCTTCTGCTTCCGTCGTCGCTCCAGCCACTCTGCCATCAGCGAACTGCTCCAGCTTGTACTGGCGTACTTGAACGCTCTCTCCAGACATTCCGGGATCAGATACGACTGCGCGTCCTCAAGCTGTTTCTTCAACTCATCGTCACTTAACAGCAACTTCACGAACCCGCACGAGATCCGACACACGCACAGCTTGCCTTCTTCCGCCAATAGCTCCACGATCTGCCCCTGGTCTTCAATTCTCCAGCTCAGCTCATCCTGGCCTCGGGTATGACACAGCAGCGCTCTCCACAGGATCTGCAGGACTCCGTCACTAGATTTGATCGCACATGTTGCGATCCATGGACTGAGAGCGAATCTGTCTCCATTATTCTCTACCAGACAGCGAAGCAGCGCCCTACAGGCCAGATCGTGGCGCGCTGTCTTCACAGCAGGAGAGCCACACATCCTCACTAGTGCGTCTGCTACCGGGTACTTGGTGGTCGACACAGACTCGCCCGCTTTACTCATTTTCTCGAGCATCGCTGGTAGTAATAAGTCCATAAACTCCGGTCTTTTGAACAAAAAGCCAGCGAGGACTTCGTCCAGTAACGTAGGGTAGCTGCACGGATAATACGCGGCTAATAGCGTCGTGAGTTCTTGGCGAAAGCTGGGGGCAAAGCCCGAGCGATTGCACCAATTGGTCACGTGGTTGTCCACGACCTTAAGCAGCACCGCGCGGCTCATATGGGCGTCCACGCGGTCCACGAGGCCTTGAGGCACAAGCTTGGCGGCGTCCACTCCGAATCTGAGCAAATCCACGTCCGCCGCAAGCTCATCCCGTCGAGAGCTTCTCCGTTTCCTCTTGAGCGACCTATTGCCGCTGGATCCATTGGTCTCGCTCCTGCCTGAAGGGAAATAATAATCCAACATGGAGCGTGTGGCTGCGGGACTCGCGTCTCCATTGGCTGCCCCGTTCTTGGCCTCGCCATTGGCTTCAACAGCGTCACGACTGAAACTCGGAATGATGGTCGGCATCTCGTGTTGGAAGAGCGATAAGACTGGAGATTCGCTGCTGGTTGTGAGGCTGTTGATACTTATGGGCGCGTTGCGCGGCGCCCAGCCATCGGATTGTTGGTCGTCGATCTTCACTCTTTTGCTCTTGCTCTCCTCGTCCACGACAGCCATAAGCGACGCCATTTTCATCTTGGATGAGCGCGCTGGCGGCCCATTGGGGGCGTCAACCGGTGCGTACATGGAGGCGATGGACGTTGGTGGAGGCGCGCGAGAACGCGCGCGACCGCGCCGACGCAGCGCCTCGTCGTCATCAGCTCTGGCCATTGGGACTTGGTCCACCTAAAATGCCGCAATGCGCCTTCCGGGGCGTTTTGATACTGGCGCTGTTGTAGCCGATCGAAAAAGCAGAAGGGTGACGGGTCGACGGGTTTGGAGGAATCGACCCGGGCAAGGGAGATGGGTGAAGTGACTGGTAATTGTATGGAATAGTGAAAATGAGTTTTGACCGCGGCAAAGCATGACTTTTGCACAGAAGGGGCGGAGAATCTTACTTTTGATATTCAAAAGATAGCCGTCGAAAATTGATATGTTTGCAGAGAGAAAGGAATCTATTTAACCCTTGTTTGCACCAAAGTAAGGAAATCCTGTCGTCGAATAAAGATCTCGTTGCCCAACATGTGAACCCTACGTGTCCACAGTGCTATCCACGATGGATCCACAGGTTTGAATGGCAATTCAGATGCTTATCGTCGCCTTTCACTCAATGCTCGTTGATTTATAACTTACACAATTTGTAGACAGATGTGGCATCGAAAACACCTTATGTAATCTATATTCTGTCAAGAATAACTCCACTGGACTTTTGCAGCATAAGCCGTTGCTTAATGAAGAAATTGGCTGTGTAGCTTGAGAAGAATGCATCGATGTTCGATGTTAAACACGCGATTGTCGTTTTCCACGTATATTCATTCCTGACTGGAGAGGTCAAGAACGCCCTTATCACTCTACACATGTCCATCAAAAGCAATACAGCATGTTCAGCAGTTAGCTACAATGTTGGTGTACAGCTTTCACGTTGGACTCTGGCTTGAAAATTAAGCATCATCAAGAGTATGAAGACCTGTAGCCGCAGTATTACTCAAGAATCTCTATGGAAAACTAGTACTTTGCACCTGCTCAATGTGTGAATTGAGCTAAAGTCTTTATGGGCATCATGGCACACAACGCATGCAAATGTGTCTGTGTATTTATCTCGATTTGCAAAACAAGACGTCACGCACCAATCTACTGCGCGGTCGGCGCCATGTGCGCGGCGCACTTCTCCAGAGTCTTGACGGCCGAGCCGAGCTTGTTAACCGTCTCCATGTACTCGGCCTGCGGGTCCGAGTCGTACACGATACCACCGCCCGCCTGAGAGTACACTTTGCCATCTTTCATTACCATAGTGCGAATGGCGATGGCCGTATCAAGGAACCCAGAGAAACTGAAGTAGCCTACTGAGCCAGAGTACACACCGCGTCGTTCGGTCTCCAGCGAGCAGATAAGCTCCATTGCACGCACCTTAGGCGCGCCAGACAGCGTGCCGGCTGGGAACATGGCACGATACGCGTCGTACACGGTTCGGTCTTCACGCAGGTCACCCTTGACGACCGAGACGATGTGCATCACATGCGAGTACTTCTCGATCTGCATGAGGCGCTCCACACGCACGGATCCTGGCTTGGCCACGCGACCGACGTCATTGCGGCCCAGATCCACCAGCATAATGTGCTCAGCGCGTTCCTTCTCATCGGAGAGTAGATCCTTCACCAACGCCTCGTCTTCCTCGTCGTTAGCGCCACGGTGTCGGGTACCGGCGATCGGGTGGGTCTCCACGATACGGTCGTGGTCCACCTTGACGAGCATTTCAGGCGACGCACCGACAATCTGAAAATCCTCGCCCAAATCCAGGAAGAACATGTACGGCGACGGGTTAATGACGCGCATCTGGCGATACAGATCCAGTGGAGTCACGTCCTTCGGCAGGTCGACGGCCAGTCGCTGCGACGGCACAGCCTGGAAGATGTCGCCGTCCACAATGTGCTCCTTGAGCTTGTCCACGAAGCCCATGTAGCCGGCCTTACCAACGTTCGAGGCCGCTTCCAAGTCAATTTTGGACGTGGCAAGAGCGCTCGCATGGGCAACACTGGACGGGCGCACAAGCGGCTTCTCCAGTGCAGCGTTGACGGCCATGATCTTGTCGGTTGCCTCCTTGTATGCAGCAGCAAGATCGCCCGTGTCAAGACGGACATGCGAAACAATCTTGAGCGAGTGGAAGACGTGGTCGAAGATCACAACCGTGTCGAAGAACATGTAGATGCTCTCAGGCACCTTCAGCACGTCCTTCTGGGCATCGACATAAGGCGCGATCTTGGGTTCAAAGTGGCGGATGGCGTCGAAGCCGCAGTAGCCCACAGCTCCGCCCGTCATGGGCACGTTGAGCTCGGGCAGCGTCACAGTGCGAAAGTTCTTCATCTCCTGCTCCAGGTTAATCAACGGGTCACCCTCGAAAGCCTGGCCCTTGCCCGTAGCCACAACCTTCAGTGGTCCAGCGCCGATGAATGAATAACGTGCGATTTTCTCGCCAGGTGCCACAGACTCGAGCAGGAACGAGTGCGTCTGACCCTCACGCAGCTTGAGCAGCACGCTCACGGGCGTGTCCAGGTCGGCCACAGCATCCAAGTACACGGGCGCAAGGTTCTTGTCTGGGTGCTGCTGCTGCAGCTGCGCAACACGCTCCAATTGCGGCTGGAAGGACATGGCGAACGTACGCTGGTGGTGACGATGCAGCGCGTGTGCGGTATTGCGTGCTGAGTCACAAGTGGCATGTGCCGAGCTCCTTGTGTTTATTGGATGTTGCTCCAAGGTGACGTGAAGCTGAATAGAGATTGTAAAATACCTTGTAGAGAGGGAAATGTGCCACAAGAAAATTCGGAGACCATGTGGACCACGTGATGATAACCTTACATGACTACGTGTAACCATGTGTAGCCCTAGTTGAAGTGATCTAACCGCAGCACTTTGTGCTTCTCCTCCCAGTGCGATGAAACTGAGCGATCGCCATCCAATGCAATGGGTGAACCGGCCCGTATTCAAGCTGGAGATGGACATTCACGGCCACGAGATGCATATCCGTGGAAAGGTCATGAACTATTGCCCCAGCTCGGCCAGGTATCTGCTGATGTACGAGGACGGGTCCTCGGAAGGTGTTCCAGTCGAAGAGATAGAAGACCACGTGCCGATGCTACTCCAGCTACCACTTAAGCGACGCAGATCGATTTCTAAACATCAACAGCCAGTAGTTCAAAGTGAAGAGTCTGCTGAATATCAGAAACCTTCTAAACGATTCAAGGTGTCGGTGTCAAAGAGCAAGTCCGTCGTGGCTGATAGGCAGACAGTCGTGTCTCGATTTATTCAAACGACATTGTGCGACTTGACCGCAGTTCTTGACGTCAGCGACGATAAGAGACAAACGCTGTTGGCCACTTTGGAAAGCAGCATGGGCCAGGTGAGATGGAAGTCTGTAAAAGGAAGTGTTGTGTCTGACTGCTAACTTGTAGTGTACTTGCAGCCGTTTGCTGCACTGGCGCACTATGATCAAGAAGGAGGACTTGATGCTATGGGCCAAACGCTCCGTGCGTGTGCAAACTGTGGAGATAATACTCACGGCAAGGCAACAGCGAAGCAGAATTCATTGAAAATTGAATCTCTTCGAGACCAAGGATCTGGCTCACGTCGCGCTGCTGAAACACCTCCCTCTTCTCCCTGCTACAGATCACCGTGTGGCCAACATTTGCGCGAGCTTCTGCAAGGTACGTCAAACCAGGGTTCTTCTCTAATAGTGTATTTATACTGAGATTCATGGCATCGCTCAGGCAATAGTGTCTTCTCTCCTAAGGCTACTCGGTTAAAGGCGCAGCACGCTCCTCGCAAACGGAAGCCTCACGCCAGGAATCCGCAGTGTGATCCAAAGAAGACACCCACTGGCCGCCGAGTCACGGATGCGACGAACTTGCTGCCAGAGAAGACGCCAGTGGTTGTTGATCTCACTGGTGATGGCTCGGATGAGGACGAGGAGGAAGACGAAGAAATGGGTGCTACTTCTAGCACTCGCAGACGCCTTCACTTCGGCGTCGATTCAACAGTCCATTTCGACGAGCGAGACAGCGTCGACGTCTTCAGATGTCAACTGAAGCGAACGGGACACAAACTAGGGAGTCCGCCAAAGCAGAACCGAGAAGTGTGGAAGTCGGTGCTGAAGGTCTGCACGGAACATTAATGGACCTTCCGTTCATGTACGGGTGGCTTGGGTATGTCGCCATAAGTGTTATATAACTGTTTAATGTTTTGAGAAGTACGACTTGTCCTACCGTAGACGCTTTCGATAAATTTCGGGTCGCGTCGTTTCACGGAGCCCAACGATCCACATCTCGATCTTAGATTCCCTCGGGTCACGACTCGTGATTCACGAGCACTACTAAGCGCACGATGAACTTCGGCATCATCAATAATCGCCGGCCAGACCCGCGGAAGCGTGGCGGTGCATCCGTAAATTCTTTTTTGGCAGATCCTCGACTGCGAGAAATCGCCAAGCAAATGGGCCTCCACCCCCAAGATTTCGGCGAGGAGGCGCAGTCTCTCTGGAACACGCTCAACGACTTATCCACGTCAGATCCAAAGCGCTACGAGTCGTTCATCAATGAGCAATTGCAGGATGGGCCACCTTCTTCTTCTTCGGATTCATCGGATCAAACTACGAACGATGCTACACCACCTCGCTTCTTCACTCCTGACCCAGGCTTCGTGGTTAAATGCAACATGTATCACTCGATCAAGTGTCAACAGCAAGAGACCAAGTTGTTCCTTAATATCTGCGCCCACAAGCTCATAGACGCCCCCAGGAACCCAAATTCTGGGCTTGAAGTACCTGAAGACACGCGAGCTGTGCCCAATACCAACAGTTTGCAAGTTCCTCTCGTAGTGGGTAAGCTACGCGAAATCACCGACTTCAGTGGCGCTCTCTGCTGTGCCGTGGACGTCGTAGTGAACCCGTGGGTTCTGCGTCGTAGTGAATGGGACGCAAATTTCAAGCGAGAAGTCATGAAACTCGCAGTGCAGTGGGTACAAGAGGACGCAAAGGTTAGACTCGTTACACCCACAGGCAAGTTCATCAAAGCTCGATACAAAGGCGGCGTGACTGTGGGCTGCGAGATCATCACGTCCAAGTTTCGCATTGAAGACGCAGACCCAACCAAGCAGCGCACGGAGTCACCGGCTGATCTTCTCAAGCAGATGAACCTTGATGAAGCCAAAAAGGACGAAGGCATGAAGGAGCTGAAAATCACGCCGTCTAAAGAGATCAACTCCACTCAAAAGTCAAACGTGTTAGTGAAGGCGCCTTCGTTGGATACTCAACCTCCACCAGCACCAGTGAAAGAAATGGAAAAGAAACCGGAGAAGAAGGTGCTGATTGAGGAGTTGCCGTCGCCTTCAAGTAAGAAGACGGCACAGACTTCTCAAGCTATGAAGAACACCAACGCAATGTCAGCAAATGCACAACGGAAGAAGAAAAGAGGGGGAGGTGCAGTAAAGCGTGGGTTCTTGAACTCGAATAAGTCGCAGTTGTATCCTGAGGGATCGAGTGAGGGCCGTCCGTCTTCGGCGTATGTAAACCTTCTGAGTCGCAGTAAAATTGTGGATCTAGGAGAGATGGAACGCCAACGGAAGACGCAACAAGATGAGCGCAAAGAGGCAATGGCGTTCCTACAACCAACGGAGGAAGCGATGTCAACTCAGAAGCGTCCTGCAACAGTGGCAGAATCTGAGGAACTCGACCATGGCGATCACATCTTCGAACAGCTCTGTGAACAAGCTGAACCAGACCTCAAATCTACTCGAAATAAGTCTGAGAATCACAGCGATACAATGACCGGCGATCAGCTTTTCGGGCAAGGATTCGAAGAGTTTGCGAAGCTTCTAGCACCCTAGACCGTTTTTATCATCATGTCTACAGCCATGCCAAAGGCACTCAGAGGGATAAAACACAGCGTTCTTTTATTGATACCTTGAAATGTGCTCTCCGTTTTCATCTGATAGTATCTCATCGAAGTAGTTAGTCTCTTGTATCCGGGTTGACGATGTCGTGAATCCGCTGGTACGACATGAGCAGGAACGGGTTGAGACGCTGCATGCTGGAGACGGTCGACGGGAAGTGCTCCAGACGCTTCAGCAGTACCACAGTGTTATGCTTGACGCTGATAGACGGGTGGAAAATGCCCTGCGCAATCGTCTGCAACCCACCGCGTAGCACTGGCAAAAAACTCAGGAACTCCTGGAGTTCCAGCTCTGTGTTTAACAGCGTAGCGAAGTCCGAATAAATCTTCTCCACGAGCGTGTCATCCAGCACCACCATGTCGCCTTGGAGACTCCGAATGTGTCGCTTGATGTCCACGCCAGTTTTCTCTATGTAAAAATCCGCACAGCAAAGAAAACATCACAGCCATCGGCATTGTTACGTTAAGGAAAACCATGTCAGCACAAATATTCATCCGTATAGACAGTGAGTGTGCTGGCTACGAGAGCAAGCACAGGCAAGATATCTGTGAGTAGGATATATTGAACGCCGGTGAGTGGAAGTGCATCCGGTGCGGAGAATCCATGAATCGCTTGTAGCTGTCAGTACGAGCCCACTTTGTGATACGCTTGTTGTTGACTGCTGAGCGCTTCGCCAGAGCGTCAGGACTGAGGTAGTTTGCCTCGCCCAGCGCAATGTCCACGATGTTTTTGAGCATGTATTCCTCGAACATACATCTCACCCACTCCTCATCGTATCCTGCTGCCACTCCATCCAACACCTGAGCAAAAAAAGGTTTCATCAGTACGGCTTCGAAAGCATTCATTAGCACGTCTATTGTCATCTTGCCTCAAGTACGAAGTTGCGATCCGAAGCATCATAATCTTCTTTTTCAACTGGCGCTGACACGAACACTTCACCTGTAGAAATATCACAGAGCACATCCCACCATTCTCGCTTGGTCTTGAACATCGGATTCGTCACACCAGCGATGTACCCGGGCGTAGATAGAAACCCCAAGTCCGTTAGGTTCGCATAGCTGTCCACAATACCCCATGTCAATCCAAAGCAGCCCCTATCTAACAGAATCGCAACTCGTAACTCACGGGTATTGGCGGTGAATTAACCCAAACAGCGGTGGACACACCAGTGAGCTCGTCGCAAGTACAAAGTTGCATACTTCTCCCGCTGGTCGGTTATATCCAAGCATGATCACGCGTTGTCCCGTCAGCACAGCGTTAAACAGCACCATAGTTTGGTCTCCAAACGTCTGTAGCAACTGCGTCAGTGTTCCATCATCGTGCTGGTCATCGGTACTGCATATCTTAAACTGCAGTGGGATCGGAATGTCTTCCCACATTGCTTGATTTCTAAAGAACAGCGCCTTCTCCAGCGTCTGGGCGTCGTCCATATTGGCAGCAGCTCGTCCGGTACTGCTAATGGTGCGTTTCATGAGTCGTCTCTCCATGTTGGACAAGCCCCGCACCCCTGATATGTCGACAGCGTTGGCCACAGCGAAGAGTTCTTTCAGTACGTTCTCACTCTCCTCTTCACTCTTTGAGCCCACAATTTTAAGCACTGCCAGGTTGAGCACGTCTTTTAGAGCGAAGCAGCTCTTGTGGGTCGAGCACAGCGCTACAGCGGTCACTTTGGCTCCGCGGCGGGCCGCCGTGTCATGCGTGGTGCGAACCACACTGAGACAGTACATGAAGCTCAGCAGCGGATCCTGCGCCTCCGTTTGATCTTGACTCTCATCGGACTCCTTTGCTTCGGTGTCGCTGGGTTTGTGCGCGTTCTGGCGATTGAGGAAGAAGATGGTAAAATCCTCCTCCCGGTTGTGCACCCCCTCCGGTAGCATGATATCAGCGAAGAATTCGGGTGAGTAGTGCGTGAACGGAGTTGGGTAGCTGGCGCGCAGTGTGCTGCCCTTAGTCAGGTCGAACTCGGCAAAGAGAACCACCTCGGCTAGCGGCCTAGCGGCCGCGTCGTCCGCAGTCATCGCCATAGGATCTTGTGCTTCAAATATCGAGTGTCCGGTGGTATTAGCACCTCTCTGTACCGATGGTGGCTGGATGATTTTCACAAATTCGGACACCAGCATTTTCAAGCTAAAATTTCTCACTAAGCTCTGTCCAATCAGACCTCCCCCTACAATTATTTCAATCAATCAACAGTCTGAAAAGCACATCACCGAAATTGTCAAAAAAATATTTTAGTCAAAGCAAGTATCTAAGAAAATCAGATTTTCATAGATAGATTCTATCTGAAAAGCGTAAGAGTAGTACCGCTTGGTCCGAATTTCCTCATGAAGTGATCTCGCTATGACCTAGTGTCCTGAAGTTCTTAAGTTCGCCTGCTCTCGATCTCGTACCAGTTCACCGGAGCTCAAGCTGAATAACTGGTACATGCACTGTATACCAAAGAGCGAGCAGGCGGTGCGTAGTGCAGTTCAGTCTAAAATGTCTACTAATATGGCCGTGACAATTCGATTCACTTCATAGTGCATTGTGCTCATCCACATAGACAGCTTCGTAAAACAGTACTCGATAAAAAAAAAAGACACAGCTCTGGTTTTCTCGTTCTGTTGCTGCAAGTTGCATTTTAATTTGATTGGTGGTACATCGTGACGTTACCATCTTTTTGTGCAGCCATTCTTGCGACGCTACTAAACGGCTCCGCTCGTTGCTAAGCGATAAGTTGTATTGCCTGCAAAGTAAACACCATGAGGCCCAAATTGCTGCTCAACATACTGTGATCGCAGTTTTTGCCATCTTGTCCATACATATTGGTTCACGCATCGCTACTCCTAATTCAGGTTAGTTCCTACGTTGCGCTAATTCCTAGCTCCTACAGACAACTTTGCACCTCCATAACCACCATTTCCTAGCCGTCAGCCCCTCCCCACTTTACAATATTTTCTTCTTCAACACACCGGAGACTTCTGGGAACCGTTTTGCCTTCTTTGTGCCTTGTTCAGCACCATCGCGAGCTACGCACTTTTCTTGGTTACATTTACAGTAATGTTTTCATCGACAATGCTGCTGCAGTTTACTCGGTCGGTGCCAATGCGACGTGGTTAAACGCACCCTTCAGCTCAAATGCTGAGGGATAGGAGGGTCAATAACTACAGTCGAACCCGGGCCAGTTTCAATAGCGATTCCAGCAATTTTTTTCCATAAATTTGTATAAAATATTTGAAGCTAATGATAAGATTTTGAATTTTTTTTGTTTTCGAAATTCAGAAGTAATTGGACCAAATATACGTGATTCTAAATTTACATTATTATATAAAATTTGATTTTCAAATAATTTTTTTAATTTAATTTATTTTATTTTTTAAATAATTATTGGAAAAGTAAAATGTAAACTAAAAAAACGATTTAATGTTGGATTATCTACAGCAAATCCACCCCATAACCATGCGTTACGACTTCGCCATGTTCAACAACTAGCACATGGGTGCAGATCCCCCGAAATAAGTCGCTTTTGCGTTGTCTTGCTACAGCAATTACTTCATCTGTACATGTTCTGCGTTTTCAGCTGTTGTATCACGCTAAGTAATTATTTAGCCATTGTAAAAAAAACATAGTTATGATACCACCGGCTGTTGCCCTCCAGGAAGCATGCATACGTCACGTAGCCGCCTGCAATGGTAATCCACTAGCGATAGAGGAACGCATCCGTCGCCGCGTGTAAATGCGCGCAAGCAATTGCGCTGGCTGTACTCAGAAAAGGGTCACCAGAACACTTGCAATTAGTGGCCAACCCTACCAGCAGAGTTCATGGGACTGAAACGCCCCCAGTAATTTGTTTTTAATAATGGGGGCCCCGCACGCGGATTTTCTGTTCCCGCGGGACTGCAAGTTCTGGTCTACTTGTTCTGGATCCCGAATCCTGTTCATTCTGAGGCTGTGCTCGACGCCTTATTGGTATTCCAGTCGGTAGCTACACTTATTTCGTCCAGTAGCAAGTCAACCAGCACCAGAAGAAGCGGCTTCAAACCCACATCAAACTGCCAAGCTCGGTAGTCAACACGCTGGCACTGAGCCAAATGTGCCCCGCATTTCTAAACATTTTTAAAAAAAATAGAAACGACCAAACTAGCCCGTTATCCAGCACCATGCCTCGCCGTACGACCGCCCGCACTATACATCGTACTACCACCCGTACTACCCGCCGCACTACCATTCGCACTACCACTCGCACTACCACTCGCACTACTCGCCGTACTACCTTTCTTCCAGCGATCCCTACTGCCTACGAGTATGACGTTTCCGAAAACTCTCTTTTAGTCCTTAAAGTATTTGTATGATTGATCCACATATGCTGATAGCGCATATCACTCAGTGTACAGAGCTTTGCCTTGTTTCGGCCACTTTGAACTTCGGTGATATTTGCCTTCAACATATCGGAAATAAGTCAGGTTTGTCCAATAAGAAGTTTGATTCTAGACTCAATACAATAATATAACATCACGACGTAGCCTGGTTTGATGTGAGCCTTACGTATGGCTGACAAGGTTGGCTTCGTGCGGCCATTGTGTACCACACAAGCAAACCATTTCTTTGTGCTCCGAACCACCTCATTTAAAGCCGCGCTTGCACTTTGCTTCTTGCTAAGATAGGTTTCATCAATTTTACTACGTGACCAACACCAATCTAGTAATTACAAATTCATAACAGTTGTAGAAATAAAAATTAAAATATAATCTATTTATTTGGTGGAAATAAACTAACTTTATTTAACCGTACTTTACCTTCAACAGTGTCCGCTTCATTTCGACAGTGCGTATACTATGCCCTGTCGTTGTGGGTGAGACTTCGGCTTGCTGAGCGGCAGTCATTACCGTGTATTGGCAAGCCCAGAACAGTAGAAGTTTGACCAACTTAGACAGGGGCGCTGTTGATATTGCAAAAAATGATTTTGATCCCACACTCCGGTCCACGCGGCAGCCCTTGCGGGAGAAGCGCCAGCGCATTCGCAAACGATGTCGCCTCCTGGTGGTGTACACGGCCATCGCCCCGGCGCAAGAGGGACACAACGGGGCTTTGGCCAGCAGACCCACCTGCTAAGTCTCGTAGCGCCTTCCTCAGTAGCGCGAGCCGACATTGCAACGTTGAATGTACCTTACCACTGGCGCCCACACCAACCGTATTGAGGGGGCTTGGGAAGTAAAAATTAAGCAGCGGATCAAAGCAGCCAGCCAGTGGTATGCGAAGACAGCTGTTACAGGGTATCTAAACGAATGCATGTGGCGCACATGGTATTTCGCTCAAAGGGCTAACAAGAGACATTTCTTCCAGGGCCTAGTACTCCGTATGGGAAGATACTATGACGTGTAATTGCAAAGGAATATTGTGAGTCAGTATCACAGCGCTTCAACTATTTTTAAAAGACTAATCCTTATATATGCGGGGCACATTTGCAACACGCTCCGATGGTATATGGACGGGGCAACGAGGCCTGGCCGTGGCGGTTTTCCAAGGAAAAGCATGATAGCAACTATGCAGTAGATTGCTGCAGGGAGAAGGAAAGCTATTGCCGTTAAATTTTACAACGTTGAAGTACAAATGAAGCTGTAGAAGATTCTGTATCGAGGAATTTCTGGATAAGCTAAACTTGAGTTTATTTACAAATTTCCCTTGCAGTGAACTGCTGCGAGGTGGGAAGAAAGTTGTGGAAAGGGCTCAGGCAGACAAAATCCGCCATCTCAGTGATTGCACACAAAAAATACGCACACAGTTCTCATGTGACCACGATATTATCGCGGAGACAACGCGCTTCTATATTGCATGTTTGAGCGGCCAACGCACACTACAAGTGCCAACTCCAAGAAGAGCACGATGTGTACGAGATTCTGTCAAACGACTACGATGCGCTATCCAGAAGGTATGAATTAGAGATATTTTAAGACCGTCGTGGGGGGCTTACGCCGAGCAAGGTTTCAGCTCACATAGGATGTTCGCGCTCAGTTTTAGTGTGAATCATTTCGAATTCGAGACACCATTCAATATGTATAGTAATTAGTATGGACGTGTCTTTAAATTTTAAATTTGCTACCTTAGAACCGGCTGTGCAGTTTCCTGAAGTGACATGACGCCGGCCTCGAACAGATAACTCAAGTCATATATTTCAAACCGTCCATTTCTTGTATAGGACGCTCGTAATCATGCTCAGCACCTAAAATACGCACGTTAAATGTCACAATTTGACGCTGCCATCGCTTGCCAATTGCAAAGAAGCCGTTACACCCACCATCCTACCTCTAAACACATATCAACACGTTTGATATAATACCAGAGAATTATTATTAGCCCCGCGATCAACAATTTGTTTAGGCAAGCTAGAGCAGCAAGGTCAGATAGGTGGTCAAGCCGCGTGCATACGTTTCTTTTATGCCGACAGATGACTATCTAATTTTGGCATGTTCGGGTGGGCAAGTTATTCGAGGGGGCATGTCAAGGCTGTCAGACTACATCGCAGTCTTTGCCTCTTAGTCCCTGGTTTGCAGTCTCGTGATGCGATTACGAAGCGCTTGTTTCCAGTGAAATCTACAGTCGTTGGGGATTGTCGTGCTCGGCATCTGATCACTGGTGCCGGTGTGTGAACCTGTCGCTTACAGTCAAGATATTGATGTTCGGTACCCGGAGCCCCATCTTACCATGTGAACACCACCTACGACATTTGCAGCAGGCCCACTGTGCTGATAATGATTTCATGAGCACTTAGTATACTTCATTTTTTTTTTTTAGCAAGACATGATCAGATGATGTAGCTTTTGCTAAGCAATATCGAATATCATTTATATAATTTTGCTTGCAGCATTTTCTGCCATGAATACAATACTGTGAGCTAGCCATGATCAACTGACAGCGCCCAGCCGTCAAGTATTACCCGCTGTCGAGAAAGCATGTTTTGACGACACAGACGTTAAACACACCCTAGCTATTTTCCGGTAGCGATGTGAAGCTGTAGTAATTGCCAGACCACCACCTTAGCGGGTCTGGTGCCCGTATACTTTTTTCCGTGTCGCCACAAACGCCTGGGTAACGTGTCTCGCATTACTCGCAACAGGCAATCTCGCACCCTCATCTTCGACGATCAGGTCATCCCGCACACCAGTCGTATCGTCGCCAGTGTAGGGCGTTTACATGCTACTAAAATTTTTACGAGAAACGAACTAACTGTTAGTTCCCTGTTAGCCATTTGTAAGTGCTGGTGTTAGTAACAAAAAACATTTCCGGTTTAGATTGCAATACTAATTGGTTAAAGTATACTACCTACTGCAACAATCGAAAAACTCGCCTTCCCTTTGGGCCCACCTCCAAGGATGTGTACTCGAACCAACCAGAAGTTAGCTCAGCTTCTTCAAATTCTCTGACGAGATCGGGTGGTGTGTGTCGCTCAAGGTTTCAAGTAGGGACCTCCCACCCCACCTATTTGACCATATATAGTCGTTGCATATCTACTATTTCCATGGCGTTTATGCTCTCGACAGGAAACAGTCCCTCATCATCACTTGATACTGGAGATCTAGCCTCGCTGTCAGTTAGATTAGGAGGTGGGGATTGTAAAACGTGGATCCCTGGGGTGGAGCTTAGATCGCCATCGCTGCTTTCGATATCTGGGTCGTCATCTATGTTGAATAGATCGAAAAGTGAAACAATAGCATCTGGCTCAGCGTCTTGAAAGCGTACTTCCACAGGTTCGTTTGTGTTTTGAGTGCTTGATTCTTGTAGTAGTTGCCCAGTTTGACCATGCCATCGCCGTGCACGCGCGGCACGCTGTCGCCGTGTGAGACGCACCGTGCTCTAGATGAAAGTCGAAATGGGATGAATTTAGATGACTCGCACAAGCCTTCATTTGAGGCTAACTATTTATACTACATGTTCACGAATTGCAGATGTTTTAACTTTAACACAGAAAGATACTACATATATTTTCGCTTAAAACTTCGTCAATAACACGAATTAGCATGCACTTTAATCAGGAGCATTACGGACAATGAGCGAAAGCTTGATTACTTTTAATTTCAACTAATTCATTTAATCAAGCTAAATCACTTTATAAATGTTATGGGTCACATTGAGCCAAATAGTAAATCAAAGAGTAAAATAGGCCTACTTACGCTAACGGCAATCGAGGGAAGCGTCGGCTCAGGAGGAACCCCCCACGTGAAAGGTAGCAGCAGAGATCGAGCATTAGATTTTATCACGAAAAATAAAAAGCAAAACAATTAATTAATCATAAAAAAAATTCCCCACGCGGAGCTAGTACAACCAGGATCTGAACGTTTGGATTTCGATGAAGCCCTTCAAGGCACGATACCGAAATTGTTTATTCCCTGGTGCTTGGACGCGATGGAGGCGAATCTTACAAAGAAATTAATGCCGTGCCTTGCACGGGGAAGCTCTGGATTTGAAGTACAAGAACGGGTGTTGAGCTGAGTTAGAGAGTCAGGCATTAAAAACATAGCTCCAGACCAATTGTCGTTTGAACGCGTACTATTCATTTCCTTTTAATCTTCCAGCACCGGGCAGGTAGAATTAATTCTTTTTTTATAAAAACTTATGAATTATCCGTAATCCCTTAAACAAGAAATACTGTAAATATGTTAGCTACGCTTCTTGTGGTGCTGTCAAAGTCGCTTCAACCAATGAGAATAATGGCGTCGTCGACGTTTTCTTCTGCAGTTTGGTCTGGGTCTTCTATATCTTCGTCTTCTCCGTCGAGATACACCTTCATGTAGTCGAACTTGTCCATGTGTCCAGAAGGGAGTGGTAGATATACACGAACGCCAACTTTTCAAGCTTGGCCATTGTCATGCGGTTTCTGCGCTTAGAATGGAGGTACGAAAAGAGGCTCCACACACGTTCAGCACCCGCGGACGACGTAGGAACTGAAAATCGAACTGCGATTGCCGCCAGCAAAGGGTACTCGGACAACTCGTACTGAGCCCAGCACTGCAGTCCAGAAAGAGTGCTGTACTCATTGAGCTCGGAGATAGATAGATTTGGATACATTGTCAAGAATTCGTTGAGCTCTACTACGCACTTTGTGGGTTCGTCACGATCATAGAAGCTCTGGATATGCGTCGTGAGCTGGTTTTTCGTGTTGATTATGTCGTTTGGAACAATGTCGCTGTTTGGGGGTGAGCATGTAAGCAAACCCAATGGACTCCGTGTGCAGAAAATTCCATCGTGGTCACGGCAGCTTTCAGTTTGTTGGTCAAAGCTGTATCCAAAGTGATCTTCTTGTCCACGACGCTTGTAAATGCGTGAAGTAATGGTAGACCTGGTATACGTTGCATGAGTCCTTCTCGCACTTCCCAATAATTTCGCTGGAAAACTTAAGCACTAATGTGAGCTTGGGCAGGTGGGACCATAACGACGAGCTTCCTGCTAGAAGTGTTAATTTTCCGACGGTGTATTGACTATGAATGCCGTTCAGCACCGCAATAATGTCCTCTTCTAGTAAATCTAGGAATTGGTAGCTCGAAGGTAGCGGCAAGCGTTGTAGCGAAAGTACCACCGTGTAGGAACCACTAGAGCCAGATCGTGTTTGACCTGATATTGGTCTCTTATCAACTCAGAAGCCGCAAGAACGTGCTGGCGATTGCGGATAAACTAGATCACCGTCATTACGCCGTTCAATGTGGCGCGGGATTTCTACCATGTTGCAGATGTCCTTGAAGAGCAGGTTCATCACGTGAGCTGCGCAACCATTTGCGAAGACGAGAGGACACGCCACCTCGATCATTGCCAGGCGCCCCGCGTGTTTGAAGCGTTGTCCGTGATGACTGCTACGCCCTTTTCTGCTCCAGGTTGATTGACGACCTCTAATGTCTCTTGGGCAATGCGCGCCGAAGTCTGAGGAATACCAGCTGTCGATTTCACTTTTTAGAAAAAGAATGGCTTCTGACCAGGCACAATAACAATGTAGTTCATCTGGAGTTCGTTGCGGGGGGGGAGGGGTTGACCAACCGTCACTGACAAGTGTCTAGACGGAAGCTCCGGCTATAAAGTTCTGACCAAGGCCCCACAGCTCGGTATACTGATGAAGCAATAACGACCCAAACAATGTTTTGCCGTTGGAATATGCCCGCGTTTGCAGCGCGCATACACACCAGTAGAGCCTTCATCGATGCTGATTTAATCACACGGAACGGGGTTCCAGTTCTGAAAAACATCGTCCCTAAAGCGGTCGTTATGCTGTCTCGCTCACCCACAGTAATTGAATCCACCCAACTCGATGCAGAGGCTTGAACACGAGTTTGCTTGCTAGGCTCAGGATAGGAATCTTGGCGGGATCGTTTAGCACTGGAAAGAACTGGAGCACATGGAGGTTGCTATTGGGGATAACCTTAAGGGCGTTCTGGGCATGAAATAAATACTTCTCCGCTGCTGATATCCCCATGCAGTTGGCACGCTCGTGGAAGATCACGCGTGCTCTGCTCCATGGCACCTTCCTTCCACAGTGTCGACAATTTCCCTTGTCCGAGACCTTATCTTGCAAGTAGTAGTTTATTTATGTCAAACTTGGACGGGTCGGATATCTTTTTGGAAGCTTGGAGAATGTAGAACACGTTCAATACCATCGCAGATTTTGAGACGGAGTCTAAGGAGGAAGAGGTGTAATGAATGTTTGTAGTCGTGCTCTTGGCAAAGTAAAAGATGAAGTGAGGTCAGCGAATCTCACACCCCCAAAGTTAGGCTGTATGTAAAGCAACAACTATTAAATATCTTCATTTCTTCATGAAAGGTAAGTTATGATAGCAAGTTTAGACCTTCCAGCACGGTGTAACCTGGAAGTTAAGTTGAAGCGAGCCGTAACAACGATGCGTTAGTATCTAATATAATAGTGTACGAAAAATGGAATTGAACAGAGGTGTTCCGTTTAAGTTATACAATTCTCCCACAAGCATCAACTTTTGGTGTAATCGTACTGATTTATTTCGCAAATTCATGTTATTAGACACTAACTAACTGTTATTTACACGTATAGCTGTCTGTACAGCCAGTGGATAGAGAGTACCCTAATCGTCGCTTGGGGGTCGAGCTAGTGGCGACATTCGAAACATCTGGACTAGTAATAGCGGGACGTCTGCCAATCAAATCAATTCTCTGGGAGAACTGCAGCGGCCTCATTTTAGGCAATCTTAGCTCCTAAACGTTGTCTTGATTACGCACTTTTTTGTAGAAACGAGGGCCAAGGATATATGATCCAGACAAGCTTGACCTATAATTATGATGTTGGGAGACAGAGGCAGGAACAAGCACAGCCTTTTCTCGTCTTCATAATCAAGCCTTTTAAAGCCGATGCGGCGATGGAAAACACAGCAACGCGCTATGGCTTTGGACGTCTGTTATGGGTGGAACTCAGTGCGGTGTACAGATCTACTAAAATGCTACGAGATTTCCTATGCTGCATATCTACAAGTTAATTTTTTTTATCCCATCCGTAAGATTTGCCTATCTATCTTATACAACCCACGCGATAGAACGCGTCAAGTATAATTTATTCGGGGTAGGTTTCGTGAATCGTCATGATATCGTTATTACAAAAGATATTCCAGAGCTAGCAAATTCCTACGTGAATTTATAAAAGAGCTAAAAAAAGGCGCCCGTTGATGAATAAATCGCCTGGGATTAAATGTTTTTGAGCTTTTAAAATAAATATTCACAAGATTTCAAGGTTCCGGCTAAAATCAATAAGCATTTCATTCTACAAAAAGCAGCATGAACGAACCAGCCCGGATGACTTAGATAAACGATAGAGCTTTTGATTTAATTGTACTGAATGGGCAACTTGTCCGAGTAATTAGTTCGTTTAGTTGCGTGTTATAGTAGTGGCCACAGTGGCTGCAGAATTCCTCGATGTTGAATAATGTTCCGCACTCGAGTCGGCGACATCAAACCGCGACAGCGCGCATTCTTATGCGGACATTGACTTTCAGTCAGTGCAAATCTAATTTGTTGGCCTGCGTAAGTCGCTCACCGATGCAAACGTTATGTAAGAGTGTGTAGACATGGGTGGCCTTTTTTTTTAGTTAAAGCCTCTCGAAAGTTGCTCAAGTTTGCCACTAGTTTCCAGGAGAAATGGGTAGTAGCGTCATTCGTACTGCCAATGTCACCGACATCATATATGTAAGCATTTTACCTCAATAAAGCGGGGTTTGTATCGCAAGCCGTCTATACATTGACGCCAATGTAGTGGTAAAAAGAAGGCTTGCAGAGAAAGAGAGCTTCGACAAGCGACGAAAGGAGAACCTTACAAAATAATAATATTATTATTATTTGTAAGGTTCAAATAATAATATTATTATTTGTATTTGTAAGGTTCAAATAATATTATTATTATTTGTAAGGTTCTCCTTTCGTCGCTTGTCGAAGCTCTCTTTCTCTGCAATAATATTATTTGTAATGGCATATTATGGGCATGGACCAATGTTAATTAGTATAGGCCCCTGCATTGGTACGCTGTAATTTTCTTAGCAATATGCTAAACGAGGACGGAAAGGATTTTTTGCGGTAGCATTCCAGATCATCAGGCTAGTACAAAATGCGTTGGTAGTTACAGCCTCGTTGAAATATGTCCGTCGGCGGGGATCGCACAAGAAAAAGCACGGGGGCCAAGGCCAGGTAGGAGTCCAAATATCCAGCGTGATCACGTTGCTGCGTATCAGCGCTTTCAAATGATGAATTTTGGCGAGAAGCCAATGTACCCAGAAGTCAGTTCCGATGGCGCTTCCGAATGAGTAAAACTTGTTTCTTACCGTTCTGGGCAACATGATCCGTATACTACCTGAAGAAAAAACTGTACTGCAAAGTACGGAGTTTTTCCGGTGCTTAAGGTTACTGCTGCACTGCGGATGCTAGCCAAAGGTTGCTCAGCCGATTATCTGGCCGAGACACTTTGAATCGGAGAATCCATCGTTCTTGAAGCATTCGACAAATTTTCATTGGCTACAATCGCAATGTATGGGCCCTATCACTTGCGACTTCCGACTAGAGAAGGTTTATCTAAATGCTGAAGTAATATGTATCTCGCGGATTTCCGGGTATAATCGGCTCTGTTAACAGCATGAAGTGGCAATCGGAAAATTGTCCAAGTTCGTGGTGCAGAGCATTTCAAGGGGCATGTAGGAAAGCGTCGGTTGTTGTTGAAGCTGTTTCCACAGCTGACTAACATAAATGACACTCTTTCATCGGCATGCCTGGGAGCACTCAACGTACTGGATGCGTCTCATCTACTTGCAGAATAAGTAGATGACAAAGCACCACGTTTTTCAATGACATAAAGGGCACGAAGTATGCCTTTTTCTACTATCTGGCGGACGGGATTTATCTCGAGTGGAATGCTTCGTGAAAAGTATTACGACTCCTGTAACGAAAAGGAAAAAGCTGCGTCCTCTCGAGAATCGAATCGTAAAGATGTGGAACGGGCGTTTGGTCTACTGTGGTCTTGATTTGCAGTTGATGCTAGGCCAGCTCGACTTCAGAAGCTTGAAAAATTAATAAACATTATGCGATGCATGAGACCAAAACGCTTCCGCTTCCATCACTGTTACGAGGTTCTTCCACCCTCAGCCTCGTAAGCCCCGCCCCTTGGCTCAATGATGGAAAGAAATAATAGTTCGTTACTGTTACGAGTATTTTTTTGCACTGACGCACCGTTTCTTATGCTGCATAATTCTACCTAAAACGATATTCAGTGATGGTGAAGTCGCTTGTCAGAAAACCCCACAGTATTTATATATGCATACACGTCTTCGCGAGGGGGAATATGCCCGCCACAAATTTGAGCACCAACCAATACAATCGCCAGACAAATGTCCACGAACGTTCGCTGTGAAGTTCATGAAAGCGGCGGCCTTCAAGTTAGAGGCAGATTTTCATATTAAGCATGTCGCATCAGCTATTTTGTTTATTAATATGCATCAGGTAAATTACTCTCTAATTACCTTCAGTTACTCTGCGTCCTCTATTTCACACGACCCAATAGCTGCTTCTGTTTGAGTAGGGGTATTTCCCAAAATCAGAAAAACTCTCTGTAGATGTACACATAATACACATCTCAGCTTGGTCTTGCATTATTTGTAGTTGATTCGCCATGAGCTCCACTTTCCTTTTTGCTACTTGAAACTGCTCTTTAAAGCTTGATACCTGAGTAGAAGTTGCGCTGGTTAGCTCGCAAAGAGAGAGCCAAGTTACGTTTTCTACCTGTCCTCGCAGCCCGAATTGTTTCGCATTCTTTATACCCATTGATGGAGGCTGGGGTGACAGCTAGCAGCTGAGGACTGCTGCCCTCTGAGGCGAGACGCATTACTAAGGCCGGCGGAGCTCGCGCGATTGTCACTCTCGGAGCTATCACTATCTTCGTCTAATAAAATAGTACGGGGCTTTCGCTTTCTTTTGCAGTTACTGCTTTTGATCTTCTTTGTATTCGTGTGTGACGTTAGCATAAAGCTGCCCTCTCTTAGCCGTAAACCGCAGCAGAGCTTCATCAGTGTACTCCCTATCCGCCCAGCCACTATGTTCGTCAGAGCAATGGTTACCCCTTTCGTGCGCATCTTATATAAACTATAGTATACAAGTAGAAGTCATTTATAGCTAAAAAGGGGCATTTATCGCCCTTTTACAAAATCACGGTACTCGTTTTGAACTATCTCTTGTAACAAATAAGATAGATGGTGCTACATGAATATGACTGGGTTAAAGTAAACTTTGATGATTACGAATTGTACTGTAAATGTTATGTCCCAAAAGACAGTCCGGCACCAGTTGAACTTCTGTTCAAGGGCGCTTAATGCGCCCTTTAAGAGGCTGATTCCTACTATTCTTTGCACAAACCACTAAAAGGGCGATTTCTGTGCCCTTTTGCCGCGAAAGGGTTAACCCTTTTTAATATGAGGCAATAGCGAGACGTCTGGCCGAAATACCTTGGCCACGGCTTTGAAGCGCTCCTGCTTTCCGGGCAGATTCCACGCTCGTGTCAGCCCAGTATACGTCTCGTGTATGCGAACCCAGAAGAGCGGGGAGCGTTGGTCCGAACTTGCTGCGCCGTCCTCACCCGAGGTGTTTAGGTACGCCCTTCACAGAGGTAGATCCTCAGCAGGGGTCCACGGCTCAGCGTTCGGCATCAAGCCCATTCCGACGAGTCCCCAGTTAGTGCGCCGAGGGCCACCATGTACACACGTAGCTCTTTGAAATTAGGAAGCTCCTCTCAACGCCTGGTTCAACGCCGAGAAAGCAACAAAAGACTGTATTTTGTATTACAGGAACGTTTATGTAAAACTTAACAATTAAACAGGCACTAATAAAAAAATAGCGCCTTGTGCATTTATGCTTTTAGCAGAGGAAAACTACTCGAGATATATTGGCCGTCCGGGAATGAGCATATCTGTTTGTAGAGCTTCAACAAACTTATCAAACTGCCGTCAAATAGAATACAAACCTGCGATTGCAGTTAAACCTTTAATGATACTCGCAAAGAAGCATTTTTAAGGCTTCTAGCCGATGCAAACGTTTTGGCAGGTCCCACGACGTGTTGACGAGGCTGCCAGGATAACTTTAGCCGCCTTCATTTAGCATATTCCTAAGAAATTTACAGCGTACCAGTGCAGCATATCCTAATTAACATTGGCCCATGCCCACATTTATAATGGTTCTCCTTTCGTCGGTTGTCGAATTTCTCCTTCTCTGCGAGCCTTCTGTTTACTACTACATTGGCTTCAATGAATAGACGGCTTGTGATACAAACCCCGCTTTCAGGGTTCTTAAATCCCACGTTTCTGAGAGGCACCTGGGTGGGATGTTATGCCGGCTGGGTGGTATTATGGATTTTTCGGGTTTTATCTTTGAATAAATGCGCATTTTATCCCAGCCGTTATATAAAAATTTGTATGCGGCTAACATTGTAATATAGTAGAGCAATAATGGGCTCAGTATTTTGGGTCTTTGAAAAGCTGCTACCTAACTTTTGTATGGTAGAGGGCTTGCGGTTCCTTATTCCAGGGGCGCTTGGGTGGGATAAGGAACATTCCATATCCCATTTATCCCCGTCCCAGCCACCGCGAACCCTGCCCCCTTTATTGAGGTAAAATGCTTATATATATGATGTCGGTGACATTGGCAGTACGAATGACGCTACTACCCATTTCTCCTGGAAACTAGTGGCAAACTTGAGCAACTTTCGAGAGGCTTTAACTAAAAAAAAAGGCCACCCATGTCTACACACTCTTACATAACGTTTGCATCGGTGAGCGACTTACGCAGGCCAACAAATTAGATTTGCACTGACTGAAAGTCAATGTCCGCATAAGAATGCGCGCTGTCGCGGTTTGATGTCGCCGACTCGAGTGCGGAACATTATTCAACATCGAGGAATTCTGCAGCCACTGTGGCCACTACTATAACACGCAACTAAACGAACTAATTACTCGGACAAGTTGCCCATTCAGTACAATTAAATCAAAAGCTCTATCGTTTATCTAAGTCATCCGGGCTGGTTCGTTCATGCTGCTTTTTGTAGAATGAAATGCTTATTGATTTTAGCCGGAACCTTGAAATCTTGTGAATATTTATTTTAAAAGCTCAAAAACATTTAATCCCAGGCGATTTATTCATCAACGGGCGCCTTTTTTTAGCTCTTTTATAAATTCACGTAGGAATTTGCTAGCTCTGGAATATCTTTTGTAATAACGATATCATGACGATTCACGAAACCTACCCCGAATAAATTATACTTGACGCGTTCTATCGCGTGGGTTGTATAAGATAGATAGGCAAATCTTACGGATGGGATAAAAAAAATTAACTTGTAGATATGCAGCATAGGAAATCTCGTAGCATTTTAGTAGATCTGTACACCGCACTGAGTTCCACCCATAACAGACGTCCAAAGCCATAGCGCGTTGCTGTGTTTTCCATCGCCGCATCGGCTTTAAAAGGCTTGATTATGAAGACGAGAAAAGGCTGTGCTTGTTCCTGCCTCTGTCTCCCAACATCATAATTATAGGTCAAGCTTGTCTGGATCATATATCCTTGGCCCTCGTTTCTACAAAAGAAGGTAGGAGAGCTGAATGCCTTCTTCACCAGGAAAAACAGAATTCCCGCCTGTTCCGTTCGCAGCGTACGCTGCGCTCACTCGCTCAATACACGCGGAAACACCGAATTCAGTCATGCCAGATACTGTCGTTGTTGTCTGTAACCGAGGATTTGCTTCACTGCGCACTGCACTCCCAAGATGGGCAGTGTCGAATAATTTTGTGCCAGTCAACTCAATATAACCACGCGTCAGCATGCAATTGAGGTGAAAGGGCCTGGACTTGACAAGCTCGAAAACACGTGTGAAAGCTAAACTCCACTCCAAGCTAAATTCCTTGTGCTATGTGAACGCTACTGTGCCGCAAACCGCGATAATTCCGACGTCGCCAAAATGTCGGGAGCGCAGTCAAATCGCCAGACCCTCCGGCAAGGACGACGCCGGCTACAAAACCCTAGCGCATGGAGGGGATCTGACAAGTACCAAGATGATGTTTCTAGAAAATGAAGTTTTAGGTGCCCATGTTTATGCCCCACCCAGATTGATGATGTCGTGCATGATGATCCTCCCAGTGGACGGGTTCGTTCGTACGAAAGTTGTTGATCCACCCCGATCATGTACCGGTGAGTTCTCACTGGTGGTACTATTCGGTAAAATAAACTTCCTGATTTAGTTATTGCTGTAAGACTTCTTTGCATGCCACACCAAAGTAGAAAGATAGTGCGGGCGTTGAGCAACTTCAATCTTCAGTTAATCACTTTGTAATTTACTCCTTTAAAATAGATCTCCGGCCAGAAACATCGGGGCGCAGATCAGGGAAGCATGGCTGGCCGCGTACTTAACATGATTGCACAAATTGTCCGGCAGATGAAGGACGAGCGGACCCGTGTGAATAAGTGAACTTCAATCTGAATTATCATCGCGACGTATTATGTCGAATTAGTATAGATTGGTGACACCTCGGAACCGGTGGTTTCTCACGCTTAATATGTACCACTCCGCGAAAACATTGTTGTGATCCTGCAGGTGGCGTCCACAAACATATATGACAGAAATTGGTTGCGTTAACAATTCTCACCTAGAGAGTCCTAACAATCTCGCCCCAGTTATTGGCTTTGTGGCCCGTTCTGTTGAGAAGAAACATATTAATCGCATAGGTCCCAACGAATCGACGTTGTGTGCACCTACATTGCAATTCAGAGTGAAAAATTCGTATGGATGACATCATTGTGACCACTACTTGAACCGAGCGACGCCCGAATCATCCACACTAAACGCGTAGCCAGGGCAAATGGCAGCAAAACCGCCAAGCCGAAAGACCGGGATCTCTGCTCCCCTCCCTCGGTCGTACCCATCCCCATGAGCGCGTTCGACCGAGGTTCTCTGGGCTCCATTCCCAGCACGCAATTGCGGCGAATTAGCTTTTTTGATAGCGTTTATTTGCGTAGTTTGAGCTTTTCCCCAGAAGTAAAGTGACCGCTAAATTTGAAAAGGTTTCGCGAGGGACAATTCACTTGAATCTTATTCGATCTTTTAGTAAGTTATTCGATATTTGTTGATTATTTAGGGTAAGGGAGCTCAAAGTGGTACATCATGTATAGATTGGTACGTTTCATTAAGCAAAAAAAATAACCGAAAAAGAGCGTTTTTTAGGTATTTTTAGCCTGAAACGTTTTTAAACCAATAGAAATGCTCGTTGAAGCTGAAGAAAAAGGGCACGACCCACTAAAAGCGAGCTGTAAAGGATGATTGGGGTGCCGGTATCGTGTCGATTGAACTGCTGAAGCCCAATTCTTACGTCGTTGACGAGATGCTAAGCTTGGGAGGGGTCGGTACCTTCACCCGATGCTGTTTACTCCTCCCCGAGGAGGTCTACGAGCGTGGGAACCTTCCAGCCCATAATACCATATGCTGCTCAAAATGACCGTGTAAAAACCAATAAAAAACCTTTCTAACGTTTTTTTTCGGTTTGACTCGCGGCAATATGTAACGACCAATCAATGGGTACATGTGCATTACCAGCAAGTCTTTTTCATCATTTTTCCTTGTTAATTCCTGGAGACCGCTTCAGCTAAGCTACGCGCGCTCAATTTTTTTCTCGGTCGACATACTCGTCAATATGGATTGTTTTTTTGTTTGGTGGCGAGTCCGCAATTGAAAGAGGCAGCAAAGCTTATCCAACTTTGACGGGCTGTCGTTGTGGTTAACACAAGCACGAGAGTTTAACATGCAACGAACGCGCAAACTCGTCGCTCTCCTTGATGTGGGCCATCAGCTCGATGAAGGTGTCGTGTTTGCTCTTTCTGCCTCTCATCCCGGTCGTGGCCTCGTCGCCATGGTGTCGACACGATCGTTATCGCGCTGCTTTGCCTCCTTCTCCGGCTTTTTCTCGTACCGGGCGACCTCGGCATCCTCGAAGAGATCCAGCATGTTGGCGAGCAGGTCATCTCTCTCTCTCTGTTCTCTTCTTCGATGCCATTAGCAGCTGACCCTTGGCCATCTTCACCTTGAACTTCGATAGGAGAAGGATGCAGCGCTCGCGACAACGTCTAGCGCCCACACCTAGCGCCAGCGACGACGCCACCGTTGCCCAAGCCGCCGTCCTACCGCCACGTTCTACTTGGAACGTGTTAACAGCCAAAATTTCCTTGAACAATGCTTCGTTGTCGAAGCGAACTTGTGTCTTGCGCTTTTTTGGCGGGTTGGTGATCTCCATGATGCTGGATGGACGGGAAGTGGTGCTGTGAGCTGTCACCTTGCTATACAGTATTCGGATGTTGTGCTGTCTTTTATACGCTTTTTATTCGGCGTTATGTATAGTGAAAACAACGCGTGGCCTTCACGTAGCTACGGACATCCTACGAGACTGTATGTCTTGTCGTGCTATCTCTGAAAATATAAGTTCGGCGCTGCACGTTACTTCTTGCTAAACCATTTAATATGCTGAAGCTAGACGACGACGTGAAGGGATATGATGGCGAGTACGCGTATATCTTCCTGTGTATCTTCCACGACTGCAAATGGTGCATGACTACGTGCTGCCGCTGTGCGTTTTTGGAGATTCCATCTTCTAACCGCAAGGATTTTCCAAAAGCATTGATAAAGAGCCGTATGCCCGATCACACAATGCAGCGCCTCCATTATCGATGTTTGTCGGCATCGATCTGCTTAGGCGTGACAGAAGAGCACATCGCAACCGGGCTCCTTGGCTACGGATTGGCCGTACGCTTGACGGGATAGCTTCACTGGATGTCACTGAGCTGTCAGGGGCATGAATCCCACCTCGACGTCCATGTTGTCTGGTCCTACTTTCGCCGTGAGAGCCACTGAAATACCAAATTCACGCTATTGGCGTTTGAAACACGAACAGCCCGCAGACTACGCCTCGGGCCCTTTCTTGGACCTATCATTCCCTGGATCGGTGCTCTAAGGGCTTTAAGTGCTTATAAAATCCCGATATACCGTAGCCTATACGATTTGCAGGGATTTGTGTGCCGTGACACCCGTCCCGAAAGTTAAAACATATAGTTTGGCAGTTTAACTTCAAGAACTTGCTTTTTAGTATGAGCCAACCGTAGCCTTTAGAAACATTGATTTAAATTTTTAAATTACTTTTATTAATATTAATACTTCGAAGTAGTACCGGTTTGCTCTTTTAAAAAACTATCACTCTAATATGACTATTATACTACTAGTTTATTATCTTATTACTACTACTCATACTTGATAAAATATTCATTTATTCAGCTTCGGCTTCGATTGCCGCCATGAAGTCTTGCTGGCGCTGTGACCACGTCGGCGATAACAGCACCGATTTCCTGTGTGGCGAGTTTGTGGATGTGTCGATTGAGCTAAGCTCGGGGTTGCCTTCACTACACGACGCTGGAGTGCTCTCTTGTGTAGCTGTCTTTCCGTTCTCGTCCGGACCAGTAGTATCGGGTGTAGCTCGGCAGGGGGTTCTAGCCTTTGCCTGGTTGTTGGACTGTTTGTTGATCAGTGGTGAGGTTTCATTAAAACTCCAACGAGTGGATATCCTCGACTTCGTGGACGACAACGACCATGCTGGAGATCTGATAGCGGGCGAGTTCTTCCCTCTGTTAAACACGGGAGTAGTGGAACCAAGTTTATTCCTTTTGGCTGGTCGTGGTGGGGTGGAACGCGTTGGTGATGTTGCACGAGTGCCTCTCTCCTTCTGACGAATAGAGCTTGGAAGGGGCAACAGTAGCTGCAGCCGCTCCATCTTGCGTTGTCGCTCCCGCAGACTCGCTGAACAACGTTCAATCGTCTCTGCGCAGCGTCGATGCAGCTCCATGAGTGACTTTGATGGCATCCGCGTCCGGGTCAAGTCCATTCGGCGGATTGTCGAAACAACAGAGGGTCTGGATGACCTCGATTCGTCCTCGCCTTGCGTCCTCTTTGGTTCTTCGATTCCACTCGGAATAGGCGGTTCGTTGCCACTCTTTTCCTCTGGGAAGGAAGCAGCGTCCGTGGGGTTTTGATCCATTTGCTGCGGCTTGAGCGCTGTGTCGAAGCCTGCTCGAAAAGGTTTGTAAGCTGCTTGATGTCCTTCAATTAAAACGGCCGAGAGAAGCGTAGACCGTTTCAAAACCAACGCGCCACCAAAATCAGATGGCAAGTAGCATCCCGTAGACGACGTCCATGGTCTCATCAATGCGAGAGATGAAGCCATGTACCAGCTACCGGGGTACCTGATCGTGCAATCGAAACGACGCGAGCAAAGCGGCGCTTGAGTGAACCTGCGATCCGATCCACCAGCTAGAAAATAAAGGAGACCAGTCAAGTTTATTAGGTGACGATGACGCTGGACGAGGTGACGCGGCGTTGGCTGCGGCGTCTTGTGTCTGGATCACTTGATGTCGAACCTTCAGCCTTCGACCAGCTCTTGACAGAAACCAAATCCGTGGACGAACCTTCAGCCGCTGAGCTAGTGCAGTCGTTCTTCTCTTCGAAGGCTGAAGCTGGCAGCGTTCTCTTCTTCTACAAAGGAGAAGAGCAATACGAACTTGAAGAGGAAGTAGAAGAAGAGGTCGAGGTGACGAGAGAAGCTACTCCGACAGGTAAGTGAATTTTACAGAGATATCTTTAAGTAGTTTTGATACTTATTTAGTATTGTGTTCCAGATCCGCCAAGTGATGGTCCATCGCCAGCTGAGCCGACCGATGAGCAATTGTTTCTTGATGCAGAAGCTCCTCGACCACAAACGGAAACGGTGAAGAGAATGGTGAAGCGATCACGAACAGCTACACGACCAGTTTGCCACGCGTTCTTGAACTCTCTACCAGCAGAGTCTTCAGAGTCTGCTACAGTGTTCTTGGTCAAGGTGTCTACTGGACCAATTACGGTGCAGAACACTGTGATCGATGGACATGAGAAAGCCGTGTACTCGAACGTGGAGCTCGGTTGCTCGACGGGAGACTTGCTGTCGAACCTGGAGGGAATTATCTGCCACGTGTTCATGCCGCTGCTGGATCCTCAACTCACTAGACCAGATTACGCTAACGGACGACCAGAAAGCGACGAGAATGGGGTGAAGAACTCTGCGGCAGCACATCAGGCGCTCAAGGTCATCGACGCTGTGCGCAACGAGTTTAAGAGCAACTTAGTCAAGTTCTCATCACAAATCTCCAACGCGATTCAGCAGATCCAGGGCGACATTCACCTGAATATCCCCGATGTCGTTATCACGAAGCCAGAGTCTCATTTGGACGACTACGAGCTCATCAACAGACTGGAACAGGCCCTCGAGGAATGGTCCAAGAGCGTAGCCAGTGTAATAGAGCAGGAAATTCGCAAGACCCCCAAGCGCAAGGGACCACTCGCTGAGATCGAGTTCTGGCGAGAGCGTAACGCAACGCTCAGCACCATCTTCGAGCAGATCAACATGCCGACAGTGCAGAAAATGCTCAAGCTGCTGGAGCTGGTTGAAGCGAGTATGCTACTTACATTCAAGTATCACTTCTCGGAGCTTAGTAAACTTTATGTGGAGGCGAAGGACAACGTCAAGTTCCTCACGACTTTAGAGCGTCACTTTAAGAACATTGCGAGCGGTTCTTTCTCAGCAATAGCCGACACGCTGCCGTCCATGATGAACGCTATCCGAATGGTCTGGATTATATCAAGACACTACAACACAGATGAACGGATGGTGCCGTTGATGGAGCGTATTGCATCGGAGATCGTGGATAAAGTGGCGGTGGAGATCAATATCCACACCATCTTACGTAAGAGTCCGGAGAACGCTTTGCATGCTATCGAAGAGGCCAAAATGGTGCTGGAACTGTGGCACTCGACGTACATGAAAGTCCGAGAACGCATTGAAGCTAGTGGTACTGATCACCGCTGGGAGTTCGATCGCAAGCGACTATTTGAACAAACCAATTACATGGCAAAGATCTGCGAGAACTTGCAGGAGGTGGCTACAGTTTTAGACCAGTTCAACAAGTTTTTAGGTCCAGAATTGAAGTCCGTCACGGGTGATTCGCAAGGAATTGACGACGTTATGTCGCGTGTCGAAAGTCTCATCGCTCCGTTCGAGAGTGTACCGTTCAAGATCTTTGACCGCGGCTACAAGACGAGCTGGGAGTCGGTCATGGTGCAGTTTCGAGATAAAGTGAGTGAGATTGAGCAGATGACACGGAAGTTCATCGACACGTCCTTCCAGAGACTTCGCTCGGCTGAAGGAGCTTTCGATCTGCTGCAGAACTTCCAGAACATCCAGTCACGTGACTCTATCAACAAGCAGATGATGGAGAAGTACAAGGATATCCTCATGCAATACACGAAAGAGCTGGAGAAGCTGGAGGAGCAATTTCATCGCTACAAGCACCGTCCACCAGTGTACAAGAACCATCCTCCTGTTGCGGGAGCGATTAGTTGGTCTCGTGCTCTTTACTTGCGTGCGAAGAAGCCTATTCTGCGCTTCCGTGCAATGAACGATTTACTCAAGAGTCCTCATGGCGAAGAAGTGAAAGAGAAGTATCTCGTGTTCGCTCGTGCTGTGGATGCCTACATCAAACAGCTTCACAAAGACTGGAAAGATAAGGTGCCTGCACTCACGAACGAGTGTCTGAAGCAGTCGATACTTGGTCCAAAGCTGTTGGAGGCAGGCAAAGCTGAGACCGGCGTTATGCTCTACAAGTTGCCCCAGCCGCCGTTCTACGCGAACTTTTCACCGGAGCTGGCGATGATCATCAAGGAGTCTAAATACCTGGACCGCCTTGGCTTTGAAATCCCGGAAGAGGCTCTGAATGTGACACTACAAGAAGACAAGTATCATCAGTACGTACAGGATCTAACGCTGATGCTTCGACGCTATGACTCGCTTCTGACGGGGCTCACACCAGTGGAAACGCATCTCTTACGCTCCCAACTCAAGACGCTGGAAGATGTTTTACGAGTGGGTTTTTCGCCTCTAAACTGGAATTCCCAGCGTGTGTTGAGCTTCATTGAGAACTGCAACAAGTCACTCAATCAGTTCGCAAACCTCGTGAGTCAGATCCACAAAAGCAGCAAAATGGTGGAAGAAATCGTGATGGACATTGAGAACACGCTGCTGATTAAGATTGAAGATTTCGAGGAAGGCGTCGTGACGGAAGTGGGAGAATTCTACGAGCTAGTTGAACGCAACCGTATGCAGCGCATTGAAGAGCTCGTGCAGAGCTACCGTTCTATCGGTCCTCTACTGATCAAGGTGGAAGAAATCGTCGCTGGTGTGAACACTGGAACCAGTCCAAAGATGTCAACATACTACATGTACTGGGAACGTCGTATCTTTAATGCGATCACCAAGATGATTATCGCATCAATGACGACATTCCAAGCGCTGCTGAATGTCCATACGAAAGACATTAGCAGTGTCATCTCGATCATGGGTCAAGGAGAAGGAGGCAAGCTCAAACGCCCGCCTCTTTGTAAGGTGAAAGCCACCATGAACGGTAAGGATATCATCGTGACGCCGTCTCTTTCAGACATGTACAAGTACCTGAGTAAGTCTGTGAAACATATCGTCGAGAGCGCTAAAGCGTTCATCCGTTGGATGCATGGAACTTGTCGCGAGACTGCGCCGCTCGTGGTGAACGAGGACGAAGAGCCAATTACCTTTACTTTCTACTCCGATATCTCGCAGAATCCGTACGTTATCAAGATGACGTTGTCACTAAACCAAGAGATCCACAAGGTTTTCAACATCGTGAACCGCTATCTGGATAGCTGGCGGCGATACGATACAGTCTACAACCTCTGGAATACTAAGCGTCGTAGTGCTCTTGAAAAACTGGCCGACAAGAAGCCTCCATGTGTGTATTTCGACACGCGTATGGCGCAGTACACGCGACTAGCCGAGTCTGTACGCAACCAGCCTACTGAAAAAGACACTGATTTCTTGCAGATTAATTGTCTGCCACTCGCCATTTCTATCGCGAAGCAGGCCGAGATGTGGAAGGACGACTACGGCAAAATCCTGCTCGAAGTGTCGAATAAAAAGCTCATGGTGATCATCAATACCATGGATCAACTTGAAGCCGAGCTGGAGGCAACACCGGAAGATCTCGAGTCGCTTAAGAAGGTGCTTAACACCGTCGCGAGTATCAGTGATATGGGAATGGAGATGGAGCTCGAGTACGCCGACATTATCGAGCGATATCGTACGCTTCAAACGTTTAGCATTGCTGGAGACCCAGCGGAGTTCAAGAAGGCATTCTCGTTGGAACAGCGCTGGAAAGACCTTTATATCGCGTCAAAAACGAAAGACCTGCGTCTCGTGAAGGTCAAAGATCAATTCCGAGGCGTGACGAAGCAGGACGCCGTGAACTTTGCAGAGGAGTGCAAGGAGATGAAGAAGGAGTTTATGGAACGCGGACCAGGCACGTGCTCACTCGATCTCGACGCTGGACTTGATATTCTGTCAGCGTTTAAGAAGAAGCTCGCTGTATTCAAGTCGAGGCGTCAGGAGCTTGCGAATGCCGAGAACCTGTTTGCATTGCCCATCACTTCGTATCCAGAGCTACAGCAGATCACGGAAGCGTTGGAAAAGCAGGGGGTTATCTACGATCTGTACACTGAGCAGAAGGAGTTCGTCAGTAACTTCTCAAGTATGTTATGGGCGGAGCTGGACGTGACCGCTATGAATAAAGGCGTCGAGGAGCTGGAGAAGCGCTGTCGTAAGATCCCCAAAGACTTGAAGGCCATGTCTACATTCGTGGAAGTGGAAAAGCAGATATTGTCCTTCAAAGAGAGTATCCCTCTTATCCAAAGTCTCAAGAACGAAGCTGTGAAGCCACGTCACTGGGAGGAACTCATGGCGGTCACACAGGTGCGGTTCGATATGAACCTGAAGACTTTTACCCTGGGAAACCTATTTGCGATGAAGCTGTATCGCTTCTCGAATGAAATCGGTGAGATCGTCAACGCAGCGATGCAAGAGCAAAAGATCGAGCAGGAGATCCTCAAGATCGAAGACTCGTGGTCCAAGGCGGTGCTGGAACTCGTCAAGTACAAGAAGAACGGCACGGATCGCGGCTGGGTGCTTCGAGCTGCAGATGAGCTCAAAATTACGCTAGAAGATCACATGCTGAACCTCCAAACAATGTCTGGGTCGCGCTTTATCGCGAGCTTTGCCGAGCGTGTTCGCAAGTGGGAAAAGCGTCTCGGTGTGGTGAATGAATGCCTTGATATCTGGTTCGTCGTACAGCGCAAGTGGATGTATCTCGAGAGTATCTTCGTTGGTGCAGAGGACATTCGGCAGCAGCTTCCAGAAGAGGCGAAGAAGTTCGACGCTATCGACAAAGCGTGGAAGACCATCATGGGCGCTACATACAAGAACGCCAACGCAGTGGAAGCCTGTACTGCTGAGAACCGAGTGGAGACGCTGCACTCGCTTTCTGAACGGCTAGACAAGTGTCAGAAATCCCTGAGTGACTATCTCGACACGAAGCGTAATTCTTTCCCACGGTTCTTCTTCATCTCGGACGACGAGCTTCTGAGTGTTTTAGGCTCTTCAGATCCAACTTCTATTCAAGTTCACATGCTGAAACTATTCGACAACGTTAAGCTATTGAGTTTTGTACGTAACAACAAGAACGTCGGCGCGATGGAGAGTGCTGAAGGAGAAGGATTCCAATTCCGTACGCTGTCTGCCGTTGAAGGCCCCGTTGAGTCGTGGATGACTGGGGTGGAAGATGAGATGCGAGCCACTCTGCAACGTATTGCTAAGGAAGGAGTGTTCCAATACGCCAATATGGATCGAACCAAGTGGCTGGAAGAAGTTCTGGGTATGGTGTCGCTTGTCGGCAGTCAGATTTGGTGGACTTGGGAGGTTGAAGACGTATTCCATCGTGTTAAAAGTGGCGATAAATACGCTATGAAAGGACTGGAAGGGCGACTAACGGAGCAACTTAACAGCCTCGTGAGACGTGTGCGTGAACCACTAGACAAACTCACACGAAAGAAAGTCAACACGTTGCTGATCATCGACGTACACGCTCGAGATATCGTCGACTCTTTTGTACGTGATAGTATTCTCAACGAGAAGGAGTTTGCGTGGGAGTCTCAACTTCGATTTTACTGGCGGAAAGATGTGGACGACGTCGTTATCAGCCAATGCACGGGCAACTTCCGCTACGGCTACGAGTACATGGGGCTTAACGGGCGACTTGTGATCACTCCACTTACAGATCGTTGTTACATGACTCTAACTCAAGCTCTAACGTTTAAACTCGGCGGCTCACCAGCTGGCCCAGCCGGTACGGGAAAGACCGAGACGGTGAAGGATCTGGCCAAGTCGCTAGCTCTACCGTGTTATGTGATCAACTGTGGCGAAGGTCTGGACTACAAAGCGATGGGTAGCATCTTTTCCGGTCTGGTTCAAGTGGGGGCCTGGGGCTGCTTCGATGAGTTCAACCGTATCAACATTGAAGTGCTGTCTGTGGTCTCAGCTCAACTCCGAGCGATCCAGAACGCTCTTAACTACGACAAACCCACCGTTGATATTGGGTTTGGTACGGAGATTGCTATTCATCGCACTGCTGGGTTCGCTACGTGTGGCTTCTTCATCACGATGAATCCTGGTTATGCTGGACGTACCGAACTTCCAGACAACCTGAAGGCTCTCTTCCGACCAGTGACTATGATCGTCCCTGACTTGCTGCAGATTTGCCAGATCATGCTCTTCTCTGAAGGCTTTGAGCACGCGGTGTCACTTGCAAAGAAGATGACGGTGCTGTATAAACTCTCACGAGAGCAACTCTCTAAGCAGTATCATTACGACTTCGGGTTACGAGCGCTGAAGAGCGTGCTGGTGATGGCTGGATCGCTGAAAAGAGAGTATAGCGACATGAACGAAGACTTGGTGCTTATGCGAGCGCTGCGTGATAGCAACATGCCCAAGTTTGTGTTCGAAGACGTGCCCCTTTTCCACGGACTTATCAACGATCTCTTCCCTGGTTTGGACTGTCCTCGTGTAGGGTATACAGCGCTGAAAGACGCTATTGAAGCAGAGCTTATCGCTGGAGAGTACAACACCACCAACACTGCAGTGTACAACGAACAGATCGATAAGATCATTCAGATGTACGAGACGATGCTAGTGCGTCACACGACCATGATTGTTGGGCCTACGGGAGGTGGCAAGACGTTGGTCCTGAACACATTAGCAGCCGCGTCAAAGACTGCACTGGACGAACAAGTCAAGATCTTCGTGCTGAATCCTAAGGCTCAGCCGATCGCAGAGCTATACGGCACGATGGACCCGGTCACGCGTGATTGGACAGACGGTGTGCTTTCCAAGCTCTTCCGTGAACTTAACCAGCCTCTCCCATCTGGAAAAGAGAATGAAAAGCGCTGGCTTATCTACGACGGAGACGTCGATGCTGTATGGGTGGAGAACATGAACAGCGTCATGGACGACAACAAGCTGTTGACTCTGCCCAACGGTGAACGTATCCGACTTCAGACTCACTGCAGTATGATCTGTGAGACTTTCGATCTCCAATATGCTTCACCTGCTACCATTAGTCGCTGTGGTATGGTCTGGGTTGATCCGAAGAACCTCGGCTATCGTCCGTACTATGAACGTTGGCTGAAGAAAAAGTACCCAATGGTAGCAGTCACTGCATCTCCCGACACACCGCCAAGTGTCATTTCTCCACCTCCTGGAACTCTTGTGACCCCTTTGGAGCGTACATTACTACTCGAACTGTTCGACAAATACGTGCCCAAGTGCATCGATTTCATCCTCGAAGGAGTCTTCGGTAAAGACGAGATCGTAGCGAAGTGCCAGCAAGTGATCCCGATCAGCAACATGGAAATGTGTAAGCAGCTCTGCATCTCACTGGACGCGTTCTTACCCAGTGATGGCTCATTAGACCCGACTACGGATCGTGCAAGTGTCGAAGGAATCTTTTTATTCAGTGTGGTGTGGTCTCTTGGAGCTGCTCTGCTTGGTAGCAGTCGTGAACGGTTTAACGAGTTCATCCGGAAGATTGCAGACTGTCCGCTACCTGCAACGAGTCTGTACTGCAATTTCTTTGACTTGGAGACTCGCAAGTGGCAGCCCTGGGAGTCGCGAGTCGTGCCGTATACTGAACCAGCGCCATTCAACTTCTCGCGAGTGTTTGTCCCCACCACGGACTCGGTTCTTTACAGCTTCATCCTCGCTAGCTGCATGCGAACAGAGAAGCCGATCTTGTTCGTAGGAGAGAGCGGTACAGCGAAGACGGTGACTATCCAGAGTTACCTAGCTGGATTAGACCAGCAGACATGCTCGACATTGAGTATCAACTTCTCGAGTCGTACAAGTAGTCTGGACGTGCAGACGAATATCCAGGCTAACGTTGACAAGCGGTCGGGCAAGATCTACGGACCCCCAGCAGGTAAAAAGCTGCTGATCTTCATCGACGACTTGAATATGCCCAAGGTGGATCTGTACGGAACCCAACAACCCATTGCACTTCTGCACTTTGTGATGAATCGTGGCAGCATGTACGACCGTGGGAAAGAACTGGACCTGCGTATTCTCAAAGACTTGCTCTTTATCGGTGCCATGGGACCTCCTGGTGGTGGTCGAAACCAAGTGGACCCACGATTTGTGGCTCAATTCAACGTGTACAACCTCACGCCACCAACGAAAGAGGTGCTGAAGCACATCTACGGCTCGATCGTAACCACTTATCTTCGTAACTTCAGCGAGGAGATCCAAGCCAAGGGAGTCAAGTTAACCGAAGCACTTCTTCAGTTCTTTGAGTTCACTCTCGAGAAACTACCGCCCACTCCGTCGAAGTTCCACTACATCTTTAATCTACGAGATCTCGGGCGTGTCTGTGAAGGTATATGCATGGCTACAACTGACAAATTCGATACTTCTGGCAAGATTGTGCGGCTGTGGCGCAACGAAGTGAAGCGCATTTTCTGTGATCGACTCACTAGCGAGTCTGACAATGCGTTAGTGGACGGAGCCATCACACAGATCCTGCGTGAGACGTTCCCTGACGAAGCAGAGGTGGCTTCTGCTGATCCTCTGATCTTTGGAGATTATGCTGACTGTATTGGACGTATCACGGGCCAGGCATCAACCGAAGACGCTCGACTTTATCAGGATATGGAGTCGTATCGACGTATTCGTGGCATCTTCGATGAAGCTCTAGAGACGTACAATCTCGATAACAAGCCGATGACTTTAGTGCTCTTCGAGATGGCATTAGAGCACCTGTCCAGGATCCTGCGTATTATCCGTAACCCGCTGGGTCACGCTCTGCTTATTGGCGTTGGCGGTAGTGGTAAGCAGAGTCTGTCTCGACTAGCAGCGTTCACTGCAGGCTATGACCTCTTTGAGATCTTCTTGACTCGTGGATACGGTGAAGCAGAGTTTCGAGAAAACCTGAAAGATTTGTACCGAATGCTGGGAAAGAAGCCTGTTGTCTTCCTCTTCACAGATGCACACGCGGTCGAGGAAGGATTCTTAGAATTCATCAACAATATGCTTACTACCGGTGTTGTTCCTGCACTATTCGAGACTGACGAACGCGACGCTCTCGCCAGTTCTGTGCGTGATCAAGTGAAGGCTGCGGGCTTAGTGGAGACGAGCGAGAACTGCTGGCGGTTCTATGTGAATCTGTGTCATCAAAATCTCCACGTGATCCTAGCGATGTCTCCGTCGGGTAGTACGTTAAGAACCCGATGCCGCAATTTCCCTGGTCTAGTGTCCGCTACGGTCATCGACTGGTTCTTCGCCTGGCCTGAAGATGCTTTACGTAACGTGGCGCAGTATTTCTTGGCCGAGGAAGCAATCCCGGAGGAATCTCGTGAACAAGTGACAAACCATCTCGTCCACGCACATCTACGAGTTGTTCGAGTTGCTCACCAGTTCGGTGAAGAATTACGTCGTCATTACTATGTGACACCGAAGAATTATCTGGATTTCATCTCGAATTACCGACTGCAACTGAAGGAGAACAAGATGAAGGTCACTGCCAGTATTGCTCGTCTAAAAGGAGGCCTCACGAAGCTTGTCGAAGCTGCTCAGGCCGTTGATGTGATGCAGATCGAGTTATCAGAGAAGAAAGTGATTGTGGACGAGAAGACGTTAGCGTGTGAAGCATTGATCAAGACGATCGAGGAGAAGTCGGCAGTGGCTTCCAAGCAGCAGGAAGTGGCAGCAGCAACACAGATTGAATGCGAGAAAGCCTCGATTCTCATCGCTCGTGAGAAGGAAGAAGCCGATGCTGCTTTGTTGGAGGCTCTTCCAGCTGTAGAAGCTGCCGCAGCAGCATTACAAGATCTCTCCAAGGCAGATCTGACCGAGTTAAAGTCGTTCGCGTCACCTCCTCCTCTTGTGATGTCCGTGTGCATGTGCGTCTTGATCCTGAAGCCAACGGGTCAAGAGTTAGATCTGGACTGGAAAGGAGCCAAGGTTATGCTGAGCAATGCCAACTTGATCACGCTGCTCAAAGAGTACGAGAAAGACAAAATTTCTTCAAAAATGATCACAAAAATCAAGACATTTTTCAAGAATCCAGATCTGAACATCGAGAACATGAAGTCCATCTCGAGGGCTGGCGCTGGGTTACTGGTGTGGGTCGTGGCTATTGTCAAGTATCATGACGTAGCGAAGAACGTGGAGCCACTCCGACTGAAGGTGAAGACGATGGAAAAAGAGCAATCGATTAAAGAGCAAGAACTGGCTGATCTCAAGGCCACACTCGACCGTTTAAAGACGGAGCTTGATAGTCTGTCGACTCAATTTCAGGAGGCTAACTCAGAGCTGCAAGGGCTCAAGGCACAGGCTGATCAGATGCAGAAACGACTACAAGCTGCGAGTAAGTTACTGGCTGGTCTCGGCTCCGAGCGTACTCGCTGGACAAAAGATGTGGACTCTCTCAACCTCCAAAGCGATCGACTTGTGGGCGATTGTCTTCTCACAGCCAGTTTCTTGAGCTATGCCGGTGCGTTCAGCTTCGACTACCGGTCAGATCTCATCTACCGCGATTTCTTCCAAGACATTGAGGCTCGCAAGTTACCTGTAACATCACCTTTCCGTCTTGAGAGCTCGCTTACAAATGATGCTACAATTCAAAAGTGGGTCTCCGAGGGTTTACCAGCTGATGAACATTCGGTGCAGAATGGTATCTTGACTACCAAAGCCAGTCGCTTTCCACTGTGTATCGATCCTCAGCAACAGGCTGTGAACTGGATCAAGAAGAAGGAAGAGAAAAACAGTTTGACCGTCAAGACGCTGAGTGATCCAGACTTTATGAAGCATTTAGAGTTGGCTATTCAATTCGGTAACCCGTTCCTGTTTGAAAGCGTGGACGAAGAGCTAGACCCGATATTGGATCCTGTGTTGGAGAAGAGCACGTTCATGGAGGGATCGCAAAGACTCATTAAACTGGGCGACAAGAACGTCGAATGGGACGCCAACTTCCGACTGTATTTCACGTCAAAACTTGCGAACCCTCACTACTCGCCAGAAGTTATGGGAAAAACAATGATCGTGAACTACAGTGTGACGCAAGAAGGTCTAGCCAACCAGTTACTGAACGTTGTTGTGGCTCACGAGCGTCCGGATTTGGAGGAACAGTACAGAGATCTGGTCACCGAAATGTCGGAAAGCACACAACTCATTGTGGAACTTGAGGATACTTTGCTTCGTGAGTTATCCAGCAGTTCGGGTAATATTCTTGATAATGAGGAGCTCATTGCTACGCTGGATGAAACCAAGAACAAGGCCACTGAAATCAGCGCTAAGTTAGAGCTGTCGAGCTTCACGAAGGACGAGATCACTAAAGCCCGCGAGGTGTACACGCCTGTGGCTCTACGTGGATCTATCATGTACTTCGCTATGGCTGCCCTTGCAACAATCATGAAGATGTACGAGATCTCGCTTGCTAGCTTCCTCACAGTGTTCCATACAGCACTCGAGACAGCCAAGAGAGATGTCGTACTGGAGAAGCGCTTACGGTTTATGGTACAGTCGATCACTGAAATGATGTATGATTACACGTGCACGGGTATCTTCGAGCGACACAAGCTCATGTTCTCGTTCCAGATGACATGTATGATCATGAGTGCATCGGGCGATCTCAACCGTGCTGAGCTTGAATTTTTTCTAAAGGGGGATACATCTCTGGATGCTGCGTCCCAGCCGAAGCCTGAGAACATTACGTGGGTATCTGGAGCTGGATGGAAGGACTTATTGTGTCTCAGTAAGCTGGGTGAAGAAGGTGGCGTGTTTGGTTCGCTTATGTCAGATTTTACGACCAAGACAAGCGAGTGGAAAGCTTGGTACGATCTCGAAGCCCCCGAGCTCGCAGATCTTCCGTGTGGATATTCAGACAAACTATCCAGTCTTCAGAAGCTGTTAGTCTTCAGATGTTTCCGACAGGATCGCGTATATAATGCGATGAAGTTGTTTGTGATGGCCATGATGAGTGAGAAGTTCGTGCAGCCTCCAGTCTTGGACTACGCCCGGATCTACAGTCAGAGTGCAGCCGGCTCGCCTATTGTGTGTATATTGAGTCCAGGAGCTGACCCACAGAGTGACATCCAGACGCTAGGAGACGAGTATGGCTTCTCTGGACATCGATTCAAGTTCTTAGCGCTTGGTCAAGGTCAAGGACCTTTAGCTGAGCAGATGTTGGAAGCAGGAGCTTCACGTGGACACTGGGTGTTATTACAGAACTGTCACTTGCTAGCGAGTTGGCTACGGACGCTAGAGAAAATGCTGTTAGCAATGACGAAACCCCACAAAGATTTCCGATTGTGGCTTACTACTGAGCCTACAGATCGATTCCCGCTTGGGATCCTGCAACGTTCGTTGAAAGTGGTGACGGAACCTCCTGACGGACTCAAGCAGAACATGCGTAGTTTATACTCCAAACTGGACCAAACTATGCTGGACGAATGTCCTCATCCAGCGTTCCGCTCGGTCGTGTACGTGTTGTGTTTCCTGCATGCTGTAGTGCTGGAAAGACGTAAGTATGGCAAGATCGGCTGGAACGTCAGCTACGACTTTAATGAGTCGGACTTTACAATCTCGAGGAAGCTACTGAGTCTTTATCTGTACAAGGCATATGAAGACCAGGATGAACAATTACCGTGGGGGTCACTCAAATACCTGATCGGAGACGCTATGTACGGAGGTCGTGTCAGTGATGACTACGATCGACGCATCCTCACGACGTACCTATCCGAGTACATGGGTGACTTCCTCTTCGACGATTGTCAGCGATTCTTTTTCAGTCGATCAGGGTTTGACTATGTGCTTCCTGGTGCATTGGCCAGCAACTTCAGTGCATTGTCCCTTCAGCTTGAAGACTACGTGTCTACAGTGGAGACTTTGCCGCTAACAAACAGCCCCGCAGTCTTTGGTCTGCATCCAAATGCCGAGATCGGGTACTACACGAACATGTCAAAAAGTGTATGGAGAGATCTCATCTCGCTACAGCCTCGGTCGGCTCAATCTGGTGCCGGTGTCTCGCGTGAAGATCACATCGGTAATGTGGCTAGTGATATCCAGTTAAAGGTACCGGAGCCTGTTGATGTGGACCAGATCCGTAAGAAACTGGGACTGACGCCCACACCAACTCAAATTGTACTTCTCCAAGAGCTCGATCGATGGAATTTACTCACGGCTCGTATGCGTGTATCGCTTGGAGATCTCCAGAAGGCTCTGGTGGGTGAAATTGGTATGAGCGATGAGCTGGATGCGGTGGGTAACGCTCTGTATGATGGTTTCCTCCCAAACTTGTGGCGATCACTTTGTCCAAAGACAGAGAAGCCACTTGGAAGTTGGATGGAACACTTCACTAAACGCTTTAAGCAGTACATGGATTGGGTGGCTAACGGTGATCCAAGAGTCATGTGGCTGTCAGGACTGGGTATCCCCGAGTCATACCTCACAGCTCTGGTGCAAGGTACTTGTCGAGCTAAGAACTGGCCGCTGGACAAGTCGACGCTGTATACTCGAGTGACGAGTTACACGAACGACTCGCAACTACCAGCACAAGACGGCTTGAAAGACGATGCCGGGTGCTACGTCAAGGGGCTTTTCCTCGAAGGCGCGTCCTGGGATCTCGAGCGTGGATGTCTTGCACCACAAAGACCCAAGCATCTCGTAGAAGAACTGCCTATTCTCCAGGTTATCCCAATTGAGGCCAGTCGACTGAAGCTACAAAACACCTTCCGCACACCAGTATATGTCACACAATCGCGACGGAACGCCATGGGCGTCGGTCTCGTGTTCGAGGCTGACCTTTACTCCACCGAGCATGCCTCGCACTGGGTGCTGCAAGGCGTCGCGCTTGCACTTAACACAGACTACTAACAGCATTAAATGTGGCCGTGTGATTTTATTTACTTACGAAGTGCCTTGAGCTGAGCAACACACGACCCAAACGAATAATGTTTGCTTGTCTTTTTGCATACAGTAATGAACGTTAACTTTCTCGTCTTCACCTTTGCCGGTCCAAGTTGACGGTACTGCAGAGCAATGTGTTAAAGTGGTATTTGAAGTAGTAAGCTGCCCAATATGCATTTACAGTACGTGTACTCTGAGGCACTATACTGTGGCGTACGGTTCAGGGAGGGTGTTTCGAATTGTAGCCAGCATCTCGTACTTGTCCTCATCGAGCATGATTTGGAGAAATCGATAAAACTCATTAGCTGCGGACGGGGAAGCGTTGAAGAGCACAGGGAACTGACGAATACACACTTCACCTACTGTTCCTGATCCGTCTGGTAGTGGCCGAAGACTACTCCATCCTGTTTGATTCGAATGCATGCCGCGAAAAACTCCCTCGCCTTCAGTGTACGTTTTCCAAATACCCACAACTCGAGTTTCCTCAACAAATCGACGAGCTACAAGTCGCTGCACTACAGAAACAACCGTGCCGGATGCCAACGTTCGGATCACGCGGTATTTAAGTGCTACCGTGTCTTCAGAACCACCAAGCCCATGAAAAATCTCGCGATCGAGTTGATGCTGCTTAAAGTTAAAAGCCTCCCAGCAGCTCTGTTGACTTGTCTCCAAATCGAAAGGCAGCGAGAACTTGTGCAGATTCTGATGGTACTTTAACTCACCGCTGTCGTCACACCAATGCATTGAATTTGCCACTCCTAAAAGCATCACAGGCAGACCACACACATCCTTCCAGAATGTCGTTCATCTTGGCAAGGCATGCGCTGATCTTTTGCAGTAGCGATGAAAGCATAGACATATCTGCTGATTCAAGTCGATGCTCTGTGGTGTATTTTCTTTCTGTTGTGTCTTTCACCACGAACCTTGGTACGATGCTCTCGAGCCTGGCAGCGCTTTGCTGTAGCTGAAACAACCCGCGGAGATTTTCCATGTAAGTTGCTTGAGCTTTCGCTGCAGTGACCAGTCTTCTCTTCTCGGTCTCCGATTTTAGTCGCTCCTCCCGCTGCATGAGAGCGAATTCTTTCCAGATCGAGCACTGTTGATTAGGGTTCCGTCTTGCATCCTTGGCAAGTTTGAGCTTCTTGAGCTGCGAAGTCAGTTGGTCGTTCGCTCGCCTCAGTTGGTCGAGTTCATCTTTGACACGCTGCCGTTGCTTCCGCCGGCGGAGTTTTTCCTTTTCACGGTGCATGGCCAACGCAACGACTGCGATATCACGTTCATCGGCACTGGTATCACCATTTGGACGATTCGTGGGAGATGAACTGTTGGACGCGTTACTTCTTGACTCCAGAATCGCTAGTATTTCAGCATCAGCACTTGATTCGCTTTCTTCGAGGTTGCTGAACAGGGTGCTGGTGGGCGAGAAGCAGTTTTTGTCCAAGAAGTCTGCTGCTTCCTCAAAGAAGGCATCATCGGACAGCAAGTCGGTGCTTGACGGCATTGGCTAGGGCTTTTGAGAATGATCAGACTGCTGTCAGGCGTGACGTAGCCAGCGCGGAATAGACAAATCCAGGATTTGAATCCCTATTTCGTTTTGTCAACCTGTATTGCGTGATAGACTCTCAGTCAATGCACACGTGTAGGATAGTTTTACATATACATGTACCTGTATGCTAAGACTTGAGCAGTGCTCATTGAGCACAGCTCCTTTTAGATTTCCCAGCTGGCATATGCATACTGTGAACGTTTACTCTTATCGTTGATTGTGCCACGATCGAAGGTAACGGATAAAGTACTTTTCCAAAATAGTGTACCAAACCCATTTTCTGTACCTTTTATCAATTGTGGACCGTACCAAATACAATACCCCTAACCCTGTCACTTATAATTTAGAACAAAATTAGATAATATGCTTTGTAGCATTTCGCTTGACTGCAGAAAACTTCTTGGAGGCAAATTTGTGGTCAAAATATGACTCTATCTACAATATTTTTGGGGCTAAATCAGCATGCAATTAGCAACAATATATATTGAGGGGCGGAGAACCTCTATTTATATACCAACGATCCAAGCGAACTATTTTACGTTACAAATTTGTACTAAAACACTCATAATAGGTTTTATTAAGTATAGCTTTCATTCACAGCAACTCAATGCAGCGCAAACGTCAAACCTTCCAGTGTACCTATACTTACCACGAACTTTTGTATTTCGAGGGTAATTGACCGACGATATCCCATTATGTTCGGTATCCTTCATTAGAACCAAAAATTAGAATACCGGACCAATTTGAATACCTTTTGCAACTAGACGGTATAATACAACAATTGTGTACCGTATATAAATTGGCATTATCCGTTATTAAAAAACGATTCTTAAGCGAGAGCGTTTAGTTATCAAGGTACATTATGCAATCCTCGTTATTTCATTCGATTCGAATTGAGTTTCAATTAATTGGAATGAACTAAACTGAAGGCCACCTTCATCATCAACATGTACTGTAGTAACGACGTTATTACATGTATGCCTTTCCGATGACACTGGTCTGTAGACGGACGGAACTAAACATGGCTGACCAGCTGATGAAGTCATATTACTGTACGGTATTTGACACAAGAGGAGTAAGCGTTGTCTGCACATTCTATATTTTTCGAAACTGTGCATGTATTATACTGAAGTACTAGTTAGGTACATGTTATATACTGAAGTACTTCAGTACTTCATTAATGCCGTGCCTTGCACGGGGAAGCTCTGGATCTGAAGTACAAGGACGGGTGTTGAGCCGAGTTAGAGAGGAACATAGTAAGTAGAAAGCGTAGAGAGAGAGAGAAGGTAAGTCTATTTCCTAGTTAGGCTAGTTCATAGATTTAAAATAAGCTCTCAACCTACGTACAAGTTTTGTCTTAAGTAGAAAGCGTAGTATAGGTAATTGCTTATTCGACCTACGAAAACTGTATGCTATTAATTAACCCAATACTCGCATCAACGCATCTTCTGCGCCTGCTTCGCAGCCGCAGCATCTGCTACAAACAATGAAACACGCCACGGTCGCCTCTAATTTCGATTAGGAGCAGTAGGCTACAACAAGCATTAAAGAAAGCAGCACAGAGTTTGCAAGTGGCTTTTTTAAATATAGCCTACCAATTTTAGTGTCATTCATGATGATCTTTAATTAACCATCTTTCCTTCAAGCTACATCATGTGGGTGATTGGGTTTTGATGTCGTCCCTAGCCGACACAAGCAACATTCACGTTCTTTTTTTCAATGTCATGCGGCTATATATTATAAGAGTTTCACCTGGCTCATTTCCTACAGTTCCTAGAATTCCTTATTTACAGCTATAGCCTCTTCATCTAGTTTGAAAGTGAGTAGTGGCACTTTTGGCTAAAAAATCCTGGCGTCCCTCTGATATAACAGCTTCATCAAGTACTACAGTTTAGTTTGTGTGTAATATTGAAAATCGACTTCTTTATTAGTGTTGAGAATAAGCGTATAGAGTGTTTTTAGGCAGAGTCGCTCTGTAAATACTCTGGATATAAAACCCAGAGAATTGAAATACTGGTTACGACCACCTAAACTAGCTCTCCGTAGTCGACACTGTGGCCGCCAGCAAGGTTCGCCATTTCCATCTTCTGGATCTCGCTGCGGTTGTGTTTCATAAGCACCTGCATCTCGGCTCGACGATTGTCGGTGCTCGTGCGGAGTGAGCTCATGACGAACGCGCCCGTCGAGAAGACACGCTCCTGAAAAGCGTTTGACGGACTCCTGCCAAGCCAAACTCGTGCAAGAGCTGCAATGGACGGGAACATTGCGGCTCCAGTGTCGCGATACCAGCGACACACGTCAACATGCTTGCACAGAGCAGTGAGATTCCAGCAAACCGCGTTGTTGCGTCGAACCAGAAGTAGCCTGGTGAAGTCCTCCGTCGTCAGCTTATCACCCGACGCTTGTTGTACGGCAACTCGTACCCAGTTCACCGCGTGCTGCTGCCACTTCTTGAGTTCTTCGTCGGCTTGGTCATGCAGACAAGCCAATGGCGTCGTCGCAGTAGTTGTATCAATCAAAGGTGCGCCGTACATCACCAGGTCGTTGCCAGCCGACGTCACCAGATCAAGATTCGGTGGCGTGTCCATCTCGTTATTCAGGGTGTTGTTCGAGTCGGCAGCATGCATCGCGCAGAAAACCTCTCTATGCGCGTTGCGTAGGATGTATTTGCCCTCTCGGACGACGTTGTCGATTGCAGTAGTAGTTGTGTCGTCCGAAGCGCTATTGGACGTAGCACCCTCTTCAAGAGCAGCGGGTTTGACGAGACTCTCCACCGTGAACTTAGCGCGCGGATCTAACAGTAGGATAACCGCCGACTCGGCCAACAGCGTGGGCAGCCGCTTCAAGACCTGGCCCTTGATGCGGTTGACACATGTCTTGGCCTCTGCGGAGAACGTGTCGACGTGAGCAGTATGGCGTGGAAACGAGTGTTCGTTGGACTTAGGCGACATAGCGGCTTCTAGATCGTAGACCTGATATACGTCTGTTGCAAGTCGATCCAGCGTGAACTTCAGTAGAGCAATAAGCTCGGAGGATACTTGGTTGCTGCGCTGTACGCCAATCAGTGCGAGATCAGCCAGTGACTGTGTCACAGCCTCCATTTCGACCAGCAACCTCCAGTCTGTGAACGAGATCTTGTTGAACACTCCAGCGTCGTCATATGTCTCGCAGTGCTGAAAGTATGCCTTGAACGCGAGGTAGTTAAGTATGGCTCGCTGGAACAGCGTTACAGAGGACGCCACGCGCGTGTCACAGTCAACCATGGCACTTAACTCAGGTAGCCCGTAAACTGTTGGACCTTGGCGAGGCGATCCACTCTTTGAGGTGAGTGGAAGTAGTTATTCAGGTTTCTGAATCTTCTTGATCAGCGCAGCACCTTCCGGAAACGGGCCACCCACTGTACACAAACTTCGCTCCTTCTTCTGCTTATTGGTCTCGGGATCCAGCACATACACTGTCTCGTAGTTTTCTCGCGTTCCCATGCCATACTGAAGGCACAGGTTCAGGGCGTGCATGGTGCAGTCCGTCGGAAGCGACTCCTGAAATAGCTTCGGGACCTTCTTGGCGCTCGGCGCGGTATCGGACATGGTAAACTGCGCCATGGATTCGATGTCAAGTCGATAGAGCAGCTTAATCCTTGAGGTGATGAGCGCCTTAACATTCGACGAAGTGTGCGAACCGTTGTGAACGGTAACCAACAGCGCAACGTTGCAGAACTCCCATTTTTGGTTGATGAAACTTGCCGACGATCCCACGAGCCCCTTCTTGCCGCTGCCGGTGGTGCAGTTGTCCTGCAGCACATTCATAAAGGGCATGTAGTAAGCGGCCTTGAACTCCTCCTTGAGCATCCGCTCCGTCAGAAAGCAGAACCGCTCAAAACTTGCCTCCAGCATGTTGCAGTAAGTACCCCATGCGAGAACGGTAGTGTTGCCCGTAATAAGGTGAATGAGGTTCCGGAAATCCTCAGTCATCACCGTATTGTAGGGCAGGCCTATAAAATCACAAACAACAATGGTCAGCATATTAGCAAAATAACTCGCTCACTTAATGAAAAACATCTTGCCGTCGTTGATCAGCCATCGGGCGACATGTACGTTGAGAGCCTTTGGCGTCGGTCCCCACAGACGTTGTAGTGCACCACGCTTCGTCAATACCGGTTCTTGTGGCGACTCGGACTGGTTGGCGCGTTGGGATAAGTACGCAGGCGCTATCTCGATCTGGAGCCGAGCTCTCTTGGTCCGCTAGGCCTTCTCCGCCATCCCAATTGGATGTTTGCCGTGCTTGGAGACCATGTGGTCCTTGGCGTTGGAAGTGTGACTCCAACGCCGGAGGCCGCTCTCCCACGCGTCCACTGGGTGATTGGGTTGGCTGGTCGCATTCGCGGCACACAAAATGCAGATGTGAGTGAAGCGCTCAGCATCATCATCGCTACCGATCGCGTACGGCGTCGCTAGCGTATGGGCGACATCCCACACGTTGTTACGTTTGCCTGGCTGGCGGAAGTGGTGGACATCGAGCGGAATCCCGTACGAGCCCACACAGGCTGGACTGTCGGGAGGCAGCGTTTCGCCGCACGACTGGCTGCAGAGTTGCTCAGTCGAGCTCGCAGCATCCTGGCTGACATTCCCGTCCGGCGACCAACCCACAATCTCAATGGTAACTCTCTGGTCGTCAACAACAGCAGTCTCCACACACTGATTTTTGGTCTTCCAGTCCGCGACGCAAGCAGCGCTGCAAAAGCTGTACGAGACGTATTAGAAGTAACACAATGAGTTCAATATTCTGCATAACGTACCGCACGGCAATGTTGTCGGGGTCAAAGAGGTCGTTTGAGCACAGATGATGAACTGGACGATGGCAGATCGAGCAGGGGTCCGTTATCGTGAGCTCTTGGTTCATGCAGTCAGCGAAAGCGCACTTCATCGGTCTCGCTGGCGCTGGATGGAATGGAAGGGCAGGTATCAGTCTTCGGGGTTGCAGCAAAAGTTGCGAAATGAACGAAAGCGAGCGCGGATCTCCCGCGCGCGCGCTGGCGGTGCAGCACCGCACATTGGTCGATAGAAGCACAACGTCCTAAGTAGCATAAGTGATTCCACCGTGAGCGCATCGCCAGGGACTTCAGTATGGTGCTAGTCCTGTGATGCCGCGCCTCACGTCGGAATTACCGTCGCAGTCTTGCGACGAAGACGGCAGGAGCTGTGCACGATAGACGCGCCTTTCAGTGAGCAAGCTGTGGTGCCCCAGCTTGCTATCGATTTTGGTGGACCATCAGGCGGTGGTCTAAAGAGATGACCATTCTAGATCTCGGCAGTAACTCGATAGTACTATCGGAGCTTCAATCTGAGTTACTGGTTACTACAGTAATAGTAGATTCCATATCCGCCAAACTACTGGCTACTACAGTATTAGTAGTAGTACTATAGTACTATTTCTACTGGTGGGCAAAGTTACTGCCAAGCCCTGAGTATAATATACTCATTTTAATCTATTATTATCATCACTGACCACAAAAACATCAAATTCACTCAACTTCAGGGGTTGACCCGTCAAAGAAGTAGAATGCGCCTTCACGCCGTTGTTGCACTTGGGAACTCATTTCTTGTACAATTAAACCTGCCAGTGGCATATGTCATTGTGTTTACATGGCTTACTGTGTCCTCGTTGAATGCTAGACCCTCAGAAATTCACAGCTAGCTTTTTAACGTTGATGAAGATGTCGTACGGCTTATGGATAGCGTATGCCTGCCGTCTACGGCCAAGAGGTTGATATTGGTTGCTTCATTGCTGTGTTGAGGAACAAATTGGATCAGTAGTGATAATGCTTGATGTTTTTGTGGTAAGTGATGATAAATATTCGCGTCAATGCTTGCGGCAGTGTGCACATAGCCCCTAATAACAGTTTTTTTAAACTACTTCACTTTTTTCTTCTTGTTGGCAGCAACATTGTCTACTGCTTCGTCTCCTCATCTAAGTCATCACGTCGGCGCTTCTTGCTTGCTTTGAACGTCGGGGGAATACCATACTGGCCGTTGGCGTATGACATCTTCAAGCCTTCAACGCATCCTTTCATCGCATTTTTGTGCTCAACAATTGGGCTTGGATAGTCTTTCCCAATGCGACACCCTGCAGCATGCTGAAGAGTTAGTGGAGCTTTCCACGGTTCATATATATACTTGGCGGGAAATTTCTTCAACGCTGGAATGTACTTCTTGATAAAGCGGCCTTCGGGGTCCGATTTCTTACCGAACGATATCGGAGAGTACACACGGTAGTAAGCCGTGAAGAAGTAGCTGCTACTAAGCCAGAGCCAATTGCCGGCGTTGAGACTCCAATCGTGATCGATCAGCCGCTCTTGGAAAACCTCTAGCCCACGCACCCACGAAATGTACAGATCACCACGTGTCAGAAAACACGCCACCGAGTGACGCGCCAAGTGATGCATCCAGCCTTCTTCCTTCAGCTGGATCATGATGGCGTCGATCCACGGGAACCCTGTGCGACCATCTCTCCACGCCTCAAACTGCGAGCGAGCGAGCTTATCGTCATCAGTCATGCTCTCCTCATTCTCTGGAATCGTGTGGTATCGCCAATTGACCTGTAGACACGTTGGGCTCTCCTCCATTTTGTCGAAATAAGGATTAGCGCGACCGTGGCAATGGTAGAATTCTCGCCACAAAAGCTGGCCGATCAAGCTCACAGGTGGCACGGATACTTTCTTATGTCGTCGCTGAATAGCTCGCACTTGATGGTAGAAAGTCCGCGGGCTGAGGCATCCGTAGAACATGAACGGACTCAACACCGTAGTCGATGGAGTTGGTGGTATCTGAGCAGGGGATGTTTTGGGTTTCTCAAACAGGGCCACGCGGTCTCCGTCACTACAATAATTCTCCAACATCTCGAGCGCCTTTTGCTCTCCACCGTAGATAAACGAATGCTTCTCCGGTGGGCTATAGCCAAAGTACGTCAGATCAGGAAGCGTGAAGTCATGATTCGGCCCGGCAATCTGGTCGATCTGTCGATCTTTCTCTTCCAGATCGTCCTCCTTTTCTTCGTTCTCCAATTTACCTCGATCCTTCCAGTAGTTTACAACGAACTCGTACAACTCGCTGTGCTTCCTCACAGGGGTAGGCAGGGCATCTGGTGTCTCCAGTGGCTCGCGAGGCGTTGGTTGTGTCCCAATCGCTTTCAGGAATCCTTGGTACGTTTTAGGCGCTTTGCCTGAATGACTGGCAATCACCTCTTCTAAGTTATAGAGGTTATATCCGTTGGTTACGTGGGCCTGCACTCCCAGACTCTTGGCCAATGCAAGCGCTCGGTTGTCTCGCTCGACTGCATAAGGCTCGCAGACCCCGTCGAAGTACAAATGCGTGATACTCCACGCCGGCAAGATATGCCGAAGCACTTGAATGCCGTCGCCCTTAGCTACCACGAGCTTCGAGCCGCGCTCTGCCAACGCGTTGGACAAGTTCGCAACACTTTCGAGAACAAACTGGAAGCGGTTCGCCCCGCAGCGCATAATCTGCGGGCGGTGAATTATGTACAGCGGAATGAGCTCCACGTCATCCTTCTGCTCCTTGATAAGCTGCAGTGCCGCATGCAGCGCCAGGTTGTCGTGCAGACGCAGGTCGCGCCGGAACCAAACGAGAACCTTCATTGGATACTTTTCACTGAAGAATCCTGTATGTTGTTCATTTACCTATGGATTGGTATTTTTCAACTTTTCGCGAACTGAATTGAATAAAACGTCTTAAATGTTATTTTCACATTTTTATCAGATTTAATTGGCCGCCACTCGGGCGACGACATGGTTGGTCTGAGAACCAGGGATTGATAGTAGAATGAATTATCGCCAAGCTACTATATTAGACCAGTATTGCCGTCTACAACCTAATACTCGAGTAATATTAGCGAGACGAAAGAGAAGGACTACTATAGTATTAGTAATGTATTACTACACTATTAATATTGTCGACCACCTAAACAACGACAATCTAAAACCGTGTTTCAGCTAAAACAGGAAAAGTCAACTTCCGCTGGTAGAACAATAATAAGGACTGCAGAATCACAAAACACAATCTCCCAGCGTACAGCAAAGAACGTTACGGCGTACAGGGGACAAGTCTCCACGCCAGCAGGGGGGGGGGGGGCTGGACAATGAGGCAAGATCAAGATGAGGGTCTTGGATAGCTGGTAAAAAGCAGAATGCCCACTCATACGAAATGACTCTCGCTGCCATCCGAGCCCACAAAGCGGTCCTGCGCGACGAACCGTTCTAGCATGTGACCAATACCACTTGCGAACCTCATTGATCTTTTCAAACACGACCACGACGAAATGGGCCTGATTTTTTTAGCGGACCACGAGATTCTGCAGTGAATTTTTCTACAACGCGTAGTTCAAAGGTCGATTTCCTTCTAGTAATCAGATAGTAGTAAGCCATTGCTAGTTGATCAGGAATTATGGTAATAGTACAATAGTAGTATTAGCTGTCTTGGCTCGGCAAACTACTAGCTACTATAGTAGTTTATTAGAAGCTCGATATTAATTATTACCAAGATAGTACCATATGTCGAAACTACTGTCAATCCCTGCTGAGAACTCCTTTGGCCCTTATATAGATTGGCCTATGAAGATATAGCTACATTTAGTGTGCACCACACCTGCCCCTCACTTCATCTATCGGGAGAATCCGACGCTACGTATCAGGAGTTCCGCCATGTCCTCGTCCTCCGTGGAGCAGCGCGTGGCATTCCGCTCCACGGCTGTGGTTACAGGCTTCGAGGGCAAGGTGGAATGTGTGACGCACTACTCGTCGCGCGTGGTTTTGGGCTCCAAGGATGGTCGCCTCGTCATGTATGATACACGCAAAGGCACATCCACATCCACAGCCTCGTACACGTTCTCACACGGCAAGCGCGTTGAGCAACTGCTCGCTGTGCCCCACATCCGCATGCTCATCGTCGTTTCCAACGGGGAATTATCGGCCCATGGCGCCACGGACCTCAAGCCGCTAGACTTTGACTTCTCCAGAGCCAATACGCACCAGGTGCGCCTTGTGTGCGTGAACCAGCGTGGCCCACCACACTTCCGTCTGGGTGTGGCAATGCTAAAGAGGAAAGCCATTGCCATCTACCAGTACCACAGCAGTGACAAGAGCTACGCTTTCTTAAGAGAATTCAGCACCCAAGACGTACCTGAAGCCATGAGCTGGTACAGGAACAAAGTTGTGGTCGGTTTTAGGAAGGACTATTATCTGCTTAACGATAAGTCTGGAGACGCCACGCAGATCAACTCTCCGGGCATTCAGGACCCCACCGTGTTCCCCGTGGTGAAGCTGCTGCCGAAAGAGGAGATCCTAGTCGCCGTGATGGACCGAGTTGGAGTTTTCGTCGGCTTTACGGGGGATACTTTGCCGAAGAACTCAGTGACCTGGTCACAGAGTCCACAACACGTGGAGTTTTCGTCGCCTTACTTGTTAGCGTTGGTGCCAAGAGTGGGTGTTGAGATCCATCGAGCCAGCGATGGAGCGCTGGTGCAGACTATGCCACTCACACGAGCTGTGTGCATGTTTGGCAACGGTATGAAGTGGGATATGGAGCCCAGACAAAGCGGAGATAGCGAGGACGTCGTCATTGTCGGCGTAAGAGAGTCGAATGGCACGTCCAGTGTTATGAAGGTCGAGCCGATGCCAATGGACCAACAGGTTGGAGAGCTGTTGGATCGCGGACAGATCGACGAGGCGCAGAATCTTGTGAGGAAGTCTATCTCGTCTTTATCAAGCGACAAGCAACGCAGCAAGATTAAACGCTTCCAGCGTCAAGCGACTGTGGCGCTTCTGCGTCGACTGGAGTTCGACCAGGCTGCTGACTATATGTACCGTGCTGCTATTGAGCCGTGTGAGTTTATTGCCTTCTTCCCGGACCTTCAGTGCTCCTCGTTCGCGTACGAGCCATCAGTACTTAAGCCCGAAGTGCTCCCACGCGGCAATAGCTCAGCTCCGGATATTACGTCTGTTGTCCAGGAATTACTCTCGTCTCCACGCGCTCCTCTTAACAGCGACATTGCCAAGAGTGACGCTGCTGATCTCATTAACGCTGCACAGAAGGCGCTTCTCAAGTTCCTCAACCAATACAAGAAGCACATGCGAGACAAGGCTCGCGCCCGTGTGCGCACCATGTCTTCAGCTCGTGGTCGTACTGGATCCAATGCCAGCCCCAAGGACGCACGGCGCATTGAAGCGATCGATACAGCGCTCTTCCGTCTCTACGTTCACTTTAAGCGATACAAGGAGCTGCTAGTTCTCATTCAGGAACCAAACCCAGACGTAGAAGGCCCACCGGGATCTCTTGGAGGCTGCGCACTGGAGCTGGAATCCTGTCGCTCACTGCTGATGAAGCAAAAGTTGTACTACGAAGCAGGCCAGCTGCTTTGTGCTCATCAAAGCTACGACGACGCACTGGAAATATTTGCTCTGCTGCATCACGGCGAGTACAAACAGCGCGGCGGTTCTAGTGGCATGCCAAAGTCTCCGATCGAGGCAGCCATCGACGTGCTTATATCTGTGCCTGAGACGGAGAGCGAGTTCATCTTGAAGCAGTCGATTTGGATCATTAAGGCAACGTCTGCTAAGCAGGCGCTGCGTATCTTCACAGAGCGCCGACCGCCATTACCGTCGAACGATGTGGTTGCACACTTGAGGGAGCATTCGAACGACCCCGCTATTGTCCAAAGGTACCTGGAAACTCTCGTCAAGGCGAATGGTGAAGCGGGAGCCACACTCACAAGTGCAGCAACTGGTACAACTAGTGACAGTGGCGTCTCTATTGAGGGCAGTAGTAGAGGTTTCAATGCCTTTGCTGACCCTGCGGCAGCAGAGTTGGGAGTTAACGACAGCTACAGTCACTTCTTGGCTGGTGACAATGACGACGATGACGAGCCTACGCGTGGTCCAGACGGTGGCGCAGTGTCAATCGTGGTTGATCCTCATCACACTCGTTTGGCTCTGGAATATCTGGACGAGACACTGCGACTTGTAGCCAAGGGAGAGACGCCGTCGAAATCCCAGCCGGGCAAGGAGCCTGGGAAGTTGGGTGAGGCGCGTAAACGGCTGCTGAAATTCCTTAAGTCTGGTTCTTCACGCTACGATGTGGTGCCGCTGGTGGAGAAGATTAAGGGCAAGCCACTGTACAACGAGTTTGTGATCCTCTGTGGCCGTGGTGCACTGCACGAAGAGGCTGTGACGTCGCTTGTCTACGAGCTGAACGATCTGCGAGGTGCAGAGAGCTACTCAGTCAAGTATGGAGCACGTGCGCCATCGCTGGGATCGTCAATAGGAACAAGCAAGAAGACTGGAGCTGGAGCCACCATGGAGCGTAACGATGCGTTGATGGAACTGTTGAAGATCTGCTTCTCGCCTCGTGATGAGTCCAAGAAGGCAGCGTTCAACGACTTCGGCTTCCAGCTGCTTGCACGTCACGGCAAGAGCCTCGACAGCGCTGCCGTGCTGGATATGGTGCCTCCAAGTACACCGCTGTCCAAGCTTGGCGAATACTTCGCGCAGGCTTTGCCAAACAGCGCCCACAATGTGCGAGAGATGAGCATCACCAAGTCGCTGTCGAACGTCTACAACCTCCAAGTCCAATGCGACCGCGTGGAGCGCTTGACTCAAAGTGTGCAGGTGGATCCCAACACCCTCTGTCCTGTGTGTCACAAGCGCATCGGCGACATCGTGTTCGCAGTTTACCCGAACGGCAAGGTCATCCATTACAACTGCACCAATAGCAACCTCCAGCTTTGTCCTGTTACAGGCGAGCGCTTTTCTTGAGCAGTATGACACAGAAGACAAGCGTAGCATAGCTTCGTTAGCAAGAGTTGGTGTGAAAGAAAAAAATGTAGTAGAAAGCTCATGGGCACAGAGATTCATATTAGACGAAGGATGTATACCAGTACCCACCAGCACTGATCCTCTCAGCTTTAGCGTCTGCGCTTTCTGCTCTTCACTGGTTGCAGCTGAGTGGGTGGATAGAGCTGGCGCTCCTTGTCCGAGAACGCATCGCAAACTTTCAAGTGATCATCGATACTTTCCTTGGTTCGAACGAGGAACATGTGGGCGCATGCCGACACAGGGCGGCCCAGCTCGTCACGGACGTAGTCTGCGAAGGTCATTTGTCGTTTCTTTTCGAGCGAGAACACCTTGCCAGCCTCTAGACGGCCCGAAGCGATCCACCTCGCCTCGTCTGTGTTATCAGGATTTGGCAGCACGCAAACTTTTTGGCCTTTTAGATGTCTGCACAGTCGCTTCTGGATAAGTCTCCGCAGCTTCAAATACGAGCGACTACCCGCCGAAAAGCTGCTAGAAGCAGAGTTACTCGTCGACTCCACCTTGTGCTTCTTCGCAAGTGAAGGATTAGCGTTGCAGCCCTCCGCTTTCTGTCGCTTCGACGCTCTTGAAGTTCTCGGAGGCGACGCTCCAGCCTCTGACGGCGCTGGACTCGTCATCACGGACCGTGCGATCGCTCTGGATGATAACGCTGTGTTGCTCAGAATGGGTGCAGGCGGGACCACCGCCGACACCTTCATGGTCATCAGCCTGGGGTGACACTGAGCCATTGCCTCCTTTAGCACCCGTTTATCATCTTCACGCTGCTCTTCTGCCACCTTAGCCCCCAGTTGCCTCAATTTGTTAAAGCTGGCAGTATTCTCGGCCATCTTCTTCCTCTGCTGTTCATATCCCTCCAGCGCCTCTTCTCGACTGTTGAAGGTTCCCATAGTCACGACTTGGTCTCTCAATGAGATACTACAGAGCCATGTTGTATGGCTCTCCGTCTTATCTTCTTCTGCTCCAATGGACGTGACTTCCACTAGCCCAGGGACGCCGTAATTCGAGCCTAACGAGATCGTAACTCCGGTCTTATTGGCGACTTTCACGACATTATCCTGATCTTGTTTCTCACTCTCGGTAGCCGTGATACGGTTCAAAAGACGTTGCACATGCTGCTTGAGCTCGGGGGACTCAGACACACGCTCCAACTGTTCCAGATCCAGCAGAAACGCACTAGCTGAGCCATATTGGTACGAATTGAGACGCCAGAGCATAAGGCGACAGTGCTGCGAGTAGCGGTCGGTTGAGAGCGCGGGAGCCGAGGATTTAGTAGAAGAGACATTATTCTTCATGGAGGCGAAAGAGGACACGGCATGCGGCGGCGGAAGCAGCTTCAACAGCGCCGAGAAATCGCTGCGCAAACGCTCATTCAGCACGACGATTTCCATCTTCAGATTTTGCAATGGTGACAAGGCGCAACGTAAACCTTTAACGCAACTTAAGGGCACTGTTTATGTGTTTGTGTAGCAACTTCAGATTTGTTAATTAAATTTAAGTTGCCAACAAGTTAACTTCAACATGATGTGCAATTGGTTGAAGACACTTGTGGACTAGCTGGCTGCTGCTGCTGTAGACTTCTAGACGTATCTTAGGTTCGTCGTGGGCGTCGTCATCTGCGGCAGCTTGAGACCGGCGGCAGTGGCGGAGCTGAGACCGCGAGGCAAGGCCGTGGAGGTGGACGACATGGCCGCCGTGGCGTCGATCGTCTGGATCTTGGACGAGTTGGACACGATGACCAGAGCAGTGCCGGCGATGATCAGCAGAGATCCCACAATAGTGAGCAGTCCAGGAAACACGTCGACGCCCACTGCTACACCCATAAAGGCAGCCAACACAGGCTCCACAAGCATCACGACCGAGACGACGATGGGGGCGAAGTACTTCATCACAGCGATGTAGCCCAGAGTACCAATGATTGTGCAGACGAGAACGATGTAAGCTTCTGTTGCCGCACGGGATGGGTCCAACCAGCCGAAGAGACCCATGTCAGGATCTCGAGACGCCTCGAACGGAATCTCCAGTAGCGAGAACACAGGGAAGATCAGCAACGCAAGCAACGTGAACATGCCTACAAACATGATGCTGATGTCCATCTCCGTACGGAGTTTCTTAGCCGTGATGAGGTACAGAGCGCCTCCAACAGCACCGGCAAGCGCAACGAGATCTCCAGCCAATGAAACCTGAACCACTTCGGCGCTAGATGAAGACGCCTGGGGGTGATCGAGGGTTGTCAGTGCCCCACCAATCACACCGATGGCAGTTCCCAGCCCCTCAAACTGCGATACATACCGACCGAGAAGCAGGCGGCCCACCACCATGAGCAGCGAGTGGCAGTTGTTAAATATGTAAGCGTGGTCAATAGAAGTGTGCGACAGCGACCACAAGAACGTCATGAGGAAGACCGCGTAGGACAGCGAACACGTCAGGAAGAGGATCATATTCCGCGTCGAAAACTGCGGCAGTCCCTGGTCATACAACGCGGCGCCAGCAAGCGGGATGAACACTATCAGCGACGCCGTCGTTCGCCAGAACAGCTTCATGAACGGGTCAACGTTACGCTGCAGATCCAACGCCGCGCCCATGGACGAGATTGTGAATAGCGCAGCTAATAGCAGTACGTAGCCGATGAAAGGCACCTGACGCTTGACAAGTAATTGAAGCTCCATTGTACCGTTGCGGAGCTCCACAGTTTCCACAGCGATGTCCTTGACATCAGTCGGCAGCGAAGACAAACGGCGCAACAAACCAGGCCGCTTGTACAACGTGTCACTGTCGGGTACAGCAAGCACGAACTGCTGCGAAGTCTCCTGCACCGCTCCTGGACCGCCTCCAGTTGTCGTAACTTGTGGAAGCTCAATAAGGTAAGCATTTCTCTCCATAACTGACGGGACTCCATGCTCTCCGTGTGCGGTGCTGATATCAACCGTAACATTTGGTGGCTGTTCGAAAGGAATTGATAGCACGAACGAGTCCTCGGCCTGTTCTAAGAACGAGCTCCTCTTACGTCGGATAGCCAAAGGAACATGCGGTCCCTGACGGTCATGACGCGACGGAGAGCCACCAAGCAGTGGTGTAGTTTCACGAGCCTGGACAGACACTCCCGTGGGTGGAGAGGTAGTAGCATCATCCACTTCCTGTAATTGATTCACACCAACCACAAAGCCTTCAAACACATCCTGTGACTGACGAACATGCGCATCAACTGCACGCAACATTGAGTCATCGTCAGCAGCAGACACAGCCAGGAACACGTTCTTGCCTCCAGGAGTCGTTGGTCTCGAAAGAACTTTCTCTTCTGGCTCCTTGGCAACAAACACTGGCCAAGGCGAGAGCGACGCAATGCTATCATTCGCTAGGATAGCATCCAGCTGCGCCTGGGTCTCCACACTAAGCCACGCATCCCCGGCCGTCTCCAAGTACTTCAGTCCATAACTCGGACGCAACACATTCAGCGCCTCTGCTAGTGAAAACTTGGGCTTCTCATACGCCAACATCTCCAACGCAGCAAACAACCTCCCTGTCGTTAAGAACAAACCCGCATCAATAGCGTCGAACTGCTTCAGCCCACGTCCAATCTTGCGGATCGTCCCATTCGTCGAATCCAGCAGCACTTTTCCCGCTGTAGACGGTAATCCCTTGAGCTTCTCCTTATCAGCATCCACCAGCACACAAGCAACACATCCATCCAGCTCAAAATGAGCCATACGACTGATAATGGCTCTGTCGAAGATATGGTCGGCCGTGTGGATCAGGAAAGGTTTAGTGAACATCTCCCTGGCGGAGAGCAGCGTGCGTGCATGTCCGTAAGGAGTCTCCTCTCCTAAGTTTAAGAACTCGATCTGCAGCTTGGAGTACAGGAAACTCTCTTTAACGTGCTCCATGATCTCGTGACCAAAGTACGAGATGATGATCACGACTCTCTCCATCCCCGCAACGAACAGCTGTGCCAATATATGCTCAATGAGTGTATACTCTCCTAGCATGATGAGGCACTTGGGTGTGTCGGATCCATCCAGGCACATGGTACTGGAGGCCGCAGTGAGTAGCACCTGCTTGACGCCCGTGTCAACCCCACCAACGGGCGAAGGACTACCGTGGTGGTACGGACTGTCAGCGTCATCGTCATCCTCTGGAGTCTTACCCACAGCCTCAAATGGAACCTCCTGGCCGCGGTTCACCACGACGCCTTGCATATCCACGGCGTCCTCGGACTGCATGCCACGTACCAGCTCTGCCTCTGGGATATGCGCCAACTCGCTAAGCTTGTGCAGGTCCAACGCGTACACGTTGGACGGCACCTCCGTGTCGATCTGCAGACGCTCGCGGCCTTCCATCGCTGACGGAGATGTGTAGTATGAGGAGGGACTATGTACGGCCGCCGATGATCGCTTGGCTTCCGCTTTTGGCTCGCAAACCGCCGAAAAGTTAAATGAAAACCCATCTCTTGATTGGATTAAATTTGTTTTAGCCAATTGTAGTGCAGTAGTAAGGAAGAAAACGCTGTTTTTACTCATTTTACCTGATTCATTCATGCGCAGTTTAATTGACAGGTTGATGTTATGAGCGATCATCTTGGGAAAAATCGCTGCCTTTGCTCTCGGCGCTGCGAACGTTGAGTTTTGAAGGTGGTGCAATGTCTTTTTCGCCTCCTTCGGCTTTGACACCCTCGGACAGGTTCGATTTGGGCGGTGAGTCATCACTGCTGCTCTCGGTTTTGAATCCCCGTGGTGATTTGTCGTCACCGTTATCATCTTGTTTCAACATGGATGGAAGAGCATCATCGATGCTGATCTTTCTTTCGGCTGGTACTGGTGCAGGCTTGGATGCCGCTTCTGAAGGCTTGTAGGTTTGTTTAGCATCAGCATCAGACGTTTGATTCGCGCTAGTAGCAGGACTTGCTGGTTCTCTTTGCAGTAGGGATCGACGTGGGGCGAGCAGGCTTGTTGTAGTTGTTATTAAAGTGCTGCTGCTGGTTGTTGTACCAGTTGGCGCTGGTGCCTCCTTGGACAATTCAAGAGGCTTCGTTGGTGATCCGACCGATTGCCGTAGTGGCAAGTCGTCGTTTAGCCTCCAATTCAGATCGATACGCGTCGAGGACGCAGGAGATTGAGACGCACGTGGACTAATTACAGTGGGTGACCCGGTCAGTCTAAGTTGTCGAACTAGTTCCCACTTTAAAGCCTTCATGCGCTCCTCCCGTTCGCGGGCTTCGGTCTGGGCATGTTCTGCTTCCTCTTTAGCTCGCTCAACCTACGTGTACCATCGATTCATGATGAGCCTGTATTCATCCTCATCGGAATGCTTTGTGCCAACTTACAATCGCTTGGAGCTCATCGATTTTCGCTTGTAGTTGCCGTTTTTCTTTGGCAGCGGTCGTCAACTCTTCTTGGTGCTTTGCCGACCTCTTACGAGCCTCTTGCTGAAGGGCAGCAACTTGCTTCTTCAAGGCGCTTTGCTTCAACCCCATTACCAGCAATGAGGTCGCAGCAACAACTGAGCCCGGTTATTAAAAATACCACTTTGGAAACAAGTTAGAAAACTTGCTCAAAAAGATTACTTAAGTTTCCATGACTAATAAAAAAATCGCGTAGCAAGAAGAGCTTTTGGGAACCAGCTACTGTAAAACTTGCTTGGTAAAGCCAAGCGCCATCTGGTAGAGGTAGGAGACACCGAGGAAACCAATACTGCATCCTGTCGTCGCGAGCTCGAAGCCAGTAGCCATGAAGCCGTTCGTGGACGCGTACTCATACCACGACTTGAAGCACTCGGTTGCCACTACGCTGACCTGGCGGGCACTAATCTTCAACAACAGGAACCACAGCTTAGACATCTAAATGCACAGCAATCACAAGTCACGATGAGCGCGAGAGAAAATGAAAGTATGGAAAGGGCCGGAATTTACCTGAATGAAGTTGGAACAGAGCTCCAGAGTCAACTTCGCGTGCTCCGGGTAATAACTTTCAATCATAAGCGCCAGAGCAACCATGCTTGCCACAGGGATCTATCACACACCAATAAGACCACATAAGCCCATCACAATATAATACGACCCACATCAAACTACAAAGCTCAAGACACACCGCCAATCCAATAAATGGCAATCCCGCGGCAGTGAGCGCTCCTGCGAGGAACGTGTGTTCCACTGCTTCTTCACGCGTCCGGCTATACAGATCCGTCATGTACGCCCGAAGCACCGCTGTGCGTTTCAGCTGTCCGCTATGCTTTGTTCCATCTCTTCCCTTCGTTGTCGAATCTTCATCTGCAAACTGTTCTTCATCCTCGATCTCCTCAATCGTAATGCGGTCACTTCGGTCTTCAGCGTGCACTTTTCTGCGTTCTTCATCTCCCAGCGACGTGAACAGTGACTGCCCTGCATCCAGGAGCTTCTGGGCAATACTCAGCGATAACTGCGCCGCCAGTGCCAGCTCGTCCTTGGTAATTGTACTCAAAGCGTGATCCATTGTCGTGCACATATTCTCGGCGAACACCATCATGTTGCGCACGTTCTCTTCGTCAGTTGGTACCATAAGCGCCATGGATCCCGCATCCCTATCAGTCGCCAATGCGCAATCACTCTTGCTACCATCACTCTCGTCCTTCAGCAGTACCTGCGATGTCTGCAGTGCCTCCAGCACCTTGGCATCTGCCTGTTTGACGTGGTAGCACAACTCGCGCATCTGATCGGGGTCCTGTAAGATCGCTCCCACATTCTGCCCAACGCTGCGAAGACTTTCTTGTGTGGCGGACACGGCGCTGGCCAGTCCAGCGGCAACTTCATCCACACTAAGCTCCTGTACCGCGGCGTTGGCCTCCGCGCACGTCTGTGCCAACAGATCCAGGATTGTCGCGTTGGATGCCGCGTTTTCGCGTGCGCTGGCACTGGCGGGAGTTGTAGGCATGGAGAGTGAGCCTTCTTGAGTAGTAACGCACTGCTGAATCAGCATCTCCATGGCTTGGGCCTGCGCGCGCTCAAACTCCTCCATTTGAAGTAGAAAATCCCTGCAACTTCCAATTTTCTGAGTTTCTTGTCCGAAAATATAAGCGGTATGAGTGGAATTTAATACTGGGATAGAAAGTACCTTAGCCCCAAAGAGGACCAAAAACTTGAGGGACTCGCTTGGTCTCAATTTTGATAGATGGCCATATGGATGCATACCAAAATGTAGCTCTGTATTAGCTCTCTATAAACATGTCCGCACCACTCCGTTAAACTTAGGCGTTGCGGCGGGAGCTGCTTTTCCGCAAGGTGTCTGGAATGACTACCAAGAAGGTGATTTGTCCTAAAGTTAAGGACAAAATCCTTAAATTCAATAGTGAAACAAAGTTAAAATTCGTTTCCATACAAAATGGCGTCAGGTGTCTCAGCTGTCATATCAGGCGGTGGCAATTGCGCTTGCCGTACTCGATTTTGGTCCTTTAAATCGAACGTTGCTGCTGCCACTGGTCAAATATGTACACCACACTGTTTTCGGTAAATATGAGGCTAATTTAGGATGTTCCAATCATGCAAGATACAGCGAATTTATTCGTAAAATAAATATAGATGCGAAGGTATCAATTATCAAAGAGCAGATTGATTCGTGGTTCAACCTGTGGCAAAACATATTGACCTGTGGCACATACTCCTTAAGCCATACCGACATCAACATGGGCATCAATAATAAAAACAGTGGATATCCCTTCAGCTACTAGCTCAACATTACATGTACTCAAGTGTATCAATACAGTTAAAAAAAATTGCCACAGTTGTGGTTGATCTGGTCACCGATTTGACTTTTAAGTTCTCCCATTCTCAGCGCTTGTGAAGCCTTTGCAAGCTCCACAGCAGTATTTGCGTTTGATTACATAAGCGTAGCGAGTGATTCCGTTACAATAAGTAGCTTGCTGTGGCTAAGTCTTTTGATCGAGTTGATAAACGGTTTACTTTCTTCTAACACAACCCGAACCCGCCGCGGAACAATATCAGACAGCTTCTATAGCGAGATGGGCAGATAAGGCGCAATATTAGATAAAGCTTGTTACGCTAGTAAGTGAAATCAACCGTCTAGGCGGAGGTAGTTTTTCGTACATCATCAGGTCTAGCTACTGCGTACGAAGCCAGTTCGAGATTTTAGTGCTTCTGGAATTCTTCTTCGGCTGATTCATTTTTACGATCCACAAATTTACACGATATACTTGTATACGTACTTGTGAGCATTGAGCGCCGATCTCAAATACGCGTATGTCTCGAGCACCAGTGAATTAAAGGTTATCTAGATAATATGTGTATTTTTTTACTCTGATTCCAGTTCAAGTCTCTCATACTCAGGCTTACGAACTGCTGATGTGATGATATCTACCTCCTTAAAGGCCTTCCTCATGTATATGCACCGACAAAAGTCTAGCTCTTCAGCGCTCATTTCTGTCATTGCTAGACCAGCAGCGAAGCATCGTACAAATTTCACGACTAATACTCCACAGTTATGTGCATCGAACTGCTGTACATCTTTACAGTGTTTTTCTTCCATGTCCGCGTACTTGCCTTGAAGTAAAGCCGCGTAGTTTTCTTTGCACACCTTGTTGAGGAATGCGTATCCTTGCCACTTCTGCTGAGGATCAAATATTATCCTCGTATTATTTTTCATGTCGAAGCCAAATGCACACCAGTGATTAGTATTGTAGTTCACAACACTCACCACCTTGTCGATTCCATTTCGAAACAATTGCCTATCGGCAAACTGCTGATGACGAGCTTGCGTTTCTACTCCGTACCTTAAAGGGTCCACCCATTCAGTACGCTCATCATTTTGTGAGATCGCGATCATCGCTTTATATGCAATAGATATACAGATATCTGAAAACCAGGTAGTCCCGCTGAAATCGTACAAGTCGGCTGCTGTGGCGGGCACACCATATAGGGTCATTTTAGCGCTAGGTGCAATAATTTTCACTGTTTCGGCCAAAACTCGGATATTAGCACGAAGTTGTGCGTCAGCAGGTACTTCATCTGGTAGTAGGTCTTCTATTTCCCTCACCCAGTCCCTTGCCGCGTTGCGTCTCTCGAAACTATCGCGAGCATTGAGTAGACTCAGGAAACATGTATGTTCTAGCATACTACGAACCAGCTTTCTCAAGTACATGAGGTGTCGGCATGGGAGAAGTTGCGTCCGATGAAAGAAGCAGGAACACGATGTATTTTCGATGTCTGTTGTATACTTAATAGCTCCAGACGACGTTAAGCCAACAGCGTAAATACCATTAACAATGTGGTGGTGGACGTAGGTCGTTCCTGGCTTCACAATATATAAAATATGTAAAACAATGTTTATATCTAAATGCTAAAAGGTTGTACTCACATCAGTTGCGAAGACATACTCGGGATAAACTAACTCAGTGGCATGCACTGAAGCTGATGCTAGAAGCGCCGACATCTCCTCATCGTAATCTTGGTTTATCTTGATCCGTATATCCTAGCAAGCACGCATATGTTAGATATAATCACTTGTAGTCCTCTGGATGCACTACCAACATTAATCCGCATGTCGAATTCATCTTCTTTCACCGCCTGGCAACCAACAACCGTTTGAATATTTTGGTCCCATGGGGTTGTCCTGGTTAAATGTGGTTTGATTTTCCCCCAAGCAGATTCGAGACGGTTGTTTGTATTGTTGCCTAGGTGCGGAATGCTTGCGCGTTCGTAGTCCACCCATTTAGATCTGCAATTGTCCCAGCTCTCGTCGTAATACGCCAGAAATGGGCTAAATTCTCGTTCTGGAAGGGCCGAAATCATAAAATTGCGAGCATTGTCGTATTCATCCTCGGATCTTGCACTGACAAGCAGCCGAAACATTCCTTCCAGAGTTTTGTGCACGTCCTTTTCGTAGCGGTACTCTCTTAGACGTTCCTGGAGCGCCTTGATCACGTGAAAACGGCATAATAAAACTCGCGCGTCAGGGAATGCACTTTGCAAAGCACCTATCTCTGTAAGATCCTTGTCGACCTAAATGATTCGAGATATCAACGATATTTTTTTTAATTTTGTCGTTGTCGTTGGTATGAACGAGCTCAAATGTATCTTACCACGATGACAGCGATTTTTTCCATGCCGGGCTCACCTCTTTTAAAGCGGACGCGACATCGCTGAAATTCTCTGCCGTCTCTCGGTTAATAAATGAGTGAAGAACAAACTGACCTTTGTTAAAAGTGTCATGCGCCATAAAGCTAAATAGTTTATACTTTGAGTTGTTTGTTCCTAACAAATAGCACATTCTTAGTTTCAATCAAGGAAATAATGTGACAACGATTATTTTCATTTATAATAATCTTACCGTGAGTTGAATCCAACATTAAAACTTCGGGGAAGACGTCTAGCATTTGTCGCATTTTGTTTGTCTGCAGTGATATACATCGAGCAAAGTCCTTGCTGTCCAGATACATACGGGAAACGTTCCCTTCAACGGCTGCAAACTCGCAAAGAACTCGCTTGACACGATGCGCCTGTGTACCCTCTCTTTCCTCAAGCTTGAAACCCTGAACTATGTTGTGAATGTCTTTCGAAAACATTGCTTTTCCTAACAAAGTCGATTGTATATCAAACTAGAGTCAGATAGTTAGTTAACAAAGTAGGAGCAAAGTTAAAAGAAAAACCTGAACGTTTTCGTAAGGCCTGCAAAATTCTCTGCACGGTTGATCCTCCATCAAACATATTTTGTGCAATCCCAAGAAGTGACGGGTCCACAATTTTGCGATTTTCAGCATATGCCCTGTAAACCTCTCGACTGATTTTGTGATTGTGGCGTACATCGCAAGAAGTAACGACAACCTGGAATCGCACCGAGCCATCACTAGTAGGAGTCATCTTGACACGGACTTGAACTGTTGCCGGACATTCGATTCCACGAATTGTTTGCATTTTTTTCCTGCGTAGTGGTGATGTATTATTATTAATATTATTAAATAAGTAAAATGGATATTACTCACCACGGAAGCGAGGCTTTCCTGAATGGGTACACACGTAAGTGCGACTGTAGATTGGTTTATTATCTTTCTTATCATCGCGACTTGTAGGACCACAATAATCAGGATAAAGCCTGGGTTTACCGGTCCTGCATCGGCTTGTTTTCTTCTTATTGATGACCTCAATAGAAACTGTAATTCGAATTCTGGTGAAAAAAAATAATTAGGAGGAAACTTAGACGTAAAGACAACAAAGCACTGCACCGAAGTGGCTGATACGTTTCTTCAATGTACTTGTCGAAAAGGCAGTGAAATCGTCCCACGTTGCAAAAGTTGTAGGAGCCGGCGCGATACACTCTATAGTGAGAGCTTCGTTGCCTGACGCCGACCTGTTTTCATCGCGGTGGATGCTGGCGTCTTGGCGGTGCGTAGCAGCAAGTAGAATTCGTTCGCCAATTGGAGCTGATCTATCATGACCGCCATCGCTCATTCCTTCCGGTCAAAGGCTGTTGTGTGCGCGGCGGCCAAGAACGTGGAAGTTATGGTTGTGGCAAAAATAGTATTTGAGAGGTCGTAATTTATATTCACCTTGCCCTACCAGTAGAGACCAGTGGCGTTAATGCCACTGGTCAAGCCACAGTCAAGTAAATCATCTGTTTTTTGACCAGTGGCAGCAGCCACTTCGCTTAAAATCGGGACTTTAAGGACAAAATCGCCCGGAATTTGACGAGCATGCATCTTATTTGATCCTTATTTTTAGGGCCAAATTTGTTGAGGTTAGGTGCTGCTGGACAGCCCAAATCATATTAATTTGTTGAAGCCGGTAACTGAAGCCGGTATGGTATAACTGAATAGAAACCGGTAATGGAGTCGGGATTACAAAAAGCGAGCACGCTCCTAGTCAATCAACGTCACTGTCGATATCCGTCAATGTGCCAGTGTCAATATCTATCAATCAATAAGTTTTTTTTGTAAGAACTAAATTTCTATATTATCTTTTCTCTCGCGGCCATAAAATACACAACAGAGGGCCAGCCCAGCAGTGAAAGAGTCGTGTACTCAAGACTGAACAGGGGACCGCAGCAGATTCAACGGTTGTGTATGGAGCAGGTGCTGCGGCTGCGCAGCAGCCGCAGGAGATGCTATATACAAGCATGAAAACATGTCGAATAGCCATCCCTTCGTCACCAACTCAAACGTGTGGCATTTATCACATTTTTTTAGATAGGGGCTACAAGGTTAGGCGTACACGATTGAGGTATTCATGATACGACCAACTAGTAGTGGCACACAAGTTGGAGAATGTGAAAGCGTCAATTTTGCTTTTGGGGGTGAAAGCAGTAAAACAATTTAATATTGCCCTGAACCAATTGCCCTCGTGCACTCAAGAGTGAACAGGACTCTATAACCTGGAGGATCGGCCGGCAGCGGCTTCAACGGGCAGATCGTTTCGCGCCGCAGTATCTGTTCTATACAAGCATGAAAAGATGGCGAATTGTTGTATCGCGCTAATGATAGTTCTGAAAAATGTGTTCTCACGGTGACTTGATTTAATTGTTTATTTTATGCCGTTATCGCCGGAAGCACTCAGGGCAAGCTCTGCATCAACCCCGCTTATCTGGTACTTCTACTTGGCGGCTCCGGCTGACTTAGTTAAACTAAATTATTCGATTCACATGTCAAAAGTCGCTATCCCAGCCTTCGCGGAGCCCCCATGGCTATCATCTCCAACACCACACTACCTACAGCAAGCAGCCAAAGGAACAGTCATTGAGTGAGAACAGCGCAAGGTGCGTAACCGAGCGGGACGGTACGATACCCAGTACCAAGTGGAGTACGGACGACGTGGAGGGCCTACAGCGAGAGAGTGGCTTACGGCGACGGAGTTCGAAGCATTGGTCGACGACGGAAAGATTGGGGACAATCTACAGGCGGATATGGCGTGTGGATAGCCAGTAATCTTGACGCTGGAAGAGCACCGGATGTCAGTGGACCACCGCGCCACAGTGACAATTGATCCCACTGATGAGTGACGGTCACGACGGAGTGCTTGACGAAGATGACAGCAGTCAGTTGGTGACGACGGAGTACGAGACGGTGACAGGGAGGACCAGGGGCACCGTATCTGAGGCGGATAAGTTGAAGTACGGCGGCTGCAGAAGATCGTAAGGAGGGATGACACGGGCACGGAGGCGCAGAACAAAGTGTACGACGTGGGACGGTGACGCGGGCCGTCATGATCGGACGGTGGTGAAGGAAGACAGAGAGTCGCCGAGGGGGAAGATCCTGGCTAGTTAGAATAGGTGTAGCTATAGTGAGCAGTAGTTAAGGAGGGCTCTGGGCGTGCGGCTGGCCGCTCCATCTCTCAGTTGCGATAACACGCGGTTGTGAAGAGTTAAGCAGCTAGCAAGACTCACGCGTGGGGTTTGCGGCAATCCGGCCGGCCTAACCCAACAACACAGAGAGGTTTCGTGCGTGCTTCGTACTGCGACAATACTGGTCGGCGGAGGCGTATCGTGTACAGCAAGAGGTAAGGCATGAGTTCTGAGGTAGCTAAGGTGAAGGGCAGCATGCGTAGAGTGGCGGGGATCACGGCTAGCGACCGTGAAGGTTGCGGTGCTTGTTGTTAGCGTCTCGACCGTAGAGTGCTGGACCTGGAGTAGACCCCTAGGCTACACAGGAAGGCTCCACGATCACCCTTATGTATGTTCGGGCTCATGGGCACGAGGACGGGGCTACAGACTTACCCGATGTTGCGACTGCCAGTAGCGTCCTCTCCCAAGCCGTCTCTATAGGATTGACAACGGGTCGGTCCCCTGGCACACGGCCGGCGTCAGCTACCTTCTAGCACCTGCTTATGTAGCCACCCGCTTCCTTGAGTTGGATTTAAGACGTACCGGCGGCGGCAGCCGACAGGATCATTCGACAGGTAATGACAAGTGTTATGTCTCAACAAGTTTTTACACCACCGGCCAAGAAATGGCGACCTGGCGAAGCCTTTTCAATTTTCAGTTTGGCATTTCAAATTTTGTGTTACGACATCTTCGCGACCAAGTGGTCAAATTTCCGTAGTGCCCGTGTGGCTCCGTCTCCGTGCCCACCTCCTGTTGCTCATCTACGTTCGTGTTGGTCGCCTTCTTGTCGGCGTTGCCCTTTGTGGTCTTCCGTCGTATTCGCCTCTCGATCACGTACACTGCCTCCGATATTCGTAGCTTCTCTGTTACTGGGTATCGTACCACCTGGTACCCACTATTCGCATCTGTACTCGTTTTTGGCGTGCTTGAGACCGCCGACTCGTCACGCAGAGCTCTCCGACGCGCTGCTCGTGCTTCCCGCGCTTCTGGCTCGAGCCGTCGCTTCTTCTGTCCGTCATCGTGGCTAACCACGTCTCGTGCTTCGACCGTATTGGTAGTGCGTATGCGTCTCTTCGCGCTTGCTCCAGGCTTTTGATTCTGTGGGGGTCTCGGTTCTCCTCCCTGGCCTGGCCTTTAGTTCGTGTTGGTAGGTGACGCCTCCAACGGTCCTGACGTCCCAGCTATTTCTGGTTCCGTGGGTGTCGGCATACCGGCCGTTCCCGATTCTAGCTGTACGCCACCGGTCAGTTCACCTCCACCCGTACCGTCGGTGAGCAACGTAGTATCGTCCTCCACGTCCGTATCCTCGTCCTCGGCAGATCCTTCAGTTTGCGCTCCGCCGCCGCCTCTAATCGTCCTTTCGAATAGTGGTACGAGACCAGGAAGCTGCAGTGGACCACCAACACGTCCACGATGTCCTGCCTCGTCACCATTCAGTTATCGAACCCTTCATCGGCCTCGATCTTAGCGGATCCCACCCACTGATGAGCGAGCTTCGTCATGCCCTTGCCTCTGGGTGGTTTCAGTATCCACACCAAGCCGCCGACCCTGAACATCACTCGTTCCTGCACTCATCGATTGTAGTTCCGTTCTCTGCGCCGTTAACCACGTTGTAGCGCCACTTTTGCGATCGACGTAGCCTTTTCCAAGTCGTCCACGAGTGCCCTGAGGTACGCCGACCACGTTCCAACCTGCGCCACATGACTAGCTCCTAACAACTCGTTCGGCGCTCTCAAGCGTCTCCCCATCATGAGCTCGTTGGGCGGATACCCGGTACTCCCGTGTCGTGCCCCGTTGTACGCGTAGGCTGCGCGCGGTAACCAGTCGTCCTGTTTCACTCGCACGTACTGTGCGACCAGGTCTTTCCATACCTTATGGAAGCGCTCCACTAGACCCGGCAGCATGGGCCTGTACGGCGCTGGCGTCGTCTACTTCGCCTGCAGTAGCTTCACCAGTCGCTTCACGTTGACTCCGTCCAGTTCCGGAGCCCCGTCCATGACTAACTCTCTCATGGGCCCGTACACTAACACCACGCGCTCTGCTATGAACCTGGCGATGTCGTCCGCCGTATGCGCAGGAGCTGCCACCACCACGGCATACCTGCTGGCGTAGTCTACAGTCGCGATAGCATATCGGTTCCCACGCGACGTCACATGCAAAGGACCCGCGACGTCCAATGCCCATCGATCGCTAAACGCACCGACACCCTGGATCCGTAGCGGCGGGTTTACCGCCTTCGGTCGTGTCTTTCTCGTCGCGCAGTCCCTGCAACTGCGGACCAGTACTTCACCTGCCCACGCATATCTGGTCACCAGTACGTCCTGGCCAGACGCTCCAATGTTTGTGGCGTTCGCGAGTGACAGGCGTAGATAGAGTCGTGCGCTTCTCTCAGCGCTTTTGCCCTCAGTATTATCGGCAACACTACGCGCAGCGACCCGTCATCACCCCGTGGATACACCAGTCCTTTTTTTCGACGACTACCCGTCCTTTGTGAGCTCGTCCGACTCGTAGTCGATTCACGAACTTGTCCTCCTGTTGTTGCCTTCGGATCTCGTCGTCCGTCAACTGACCATTCTTAGTGTCGTCCACCGTGTTGCTCGAGGTTGCACCAGCAGATGTCAGCTCTGTGTCTTCTGCTGCACTGCTCGCCGCAGTCTTCGTCCTCCCACCGGCAGTCGTCGTGTTGTTCTTGTTTGTACCCTCGCCGCCTGCCGCACTCACTGTTCGGACCGGGGCGCGTGACAGCGCGTCTGCCACCACGTTCGTTGAGCCCGGCCGATAGATAATACTAAAATCGTACTCTTGCAGTTGCAGGGCCCATCAATATGGCCTGCCCGTTAACTCTTTCTTCTTCATCAGGTACGAAAGTGCTGAGTGATCCGTCACGAGCTCGAACCGCTTTCCATACAGATAGGGCCTGAAGAGTTTCACCGCCCAGATGACAGCGCACATTCCAGGTCCGTGATTCCGTACTCCGCCACGGTCGGCGAATTCACCTTCAAAGCGTAAGCCACTGGCTGGTCTCCAGCGCCTTGATCCTGCATCAGGGCGGCTCCCAATCCCACCACTGACGCGTCGGTAACCAGTTTGAAAGGCTGGGTAAAATCAAGTAGATCAGTAGTGGCCAGCTCGGTTAACTCCGTCTTTAACAACTCGATCGCCTCTTGTTGCTCCTGACCCCACACCCAGTCCACGTTATTCCTCAGTAGTCTAGTCATCGGGGCCGCCTTCGTACCGAAGAGTGGCACGAAGCGCCTGTAATACCCCGCCAAGTGTACGAATCTGCGTACTTCGTCTGCGTCCTTTGGCGCTGAAAATCGTCGAGCGGTGTCCACTAACGACTCCAATGGCCTTATACCATGCTCATCAAGCTCGTGGCCGAGGTACTCCAGTCTCGTCATCGCGAAGCTGCACTTCTTGAGTTTCAGTGACAGTCCCGCCTGTGCCAATCGCTCCAGCACGACTGCCAGTTCCACCACGTGCCTCGAAATGCTCCCACCCGAGAACATAATCACATCATCCAGGTACACGAGGCAACGCCGCCACGTCAGGCCCCTCAGTACCGCGTCCATCATTCTCTGAAAGGTACCGGTGCGTTTGCCAGACCAAACGGCATGCGTCCGAACCTGAACAATCCTTGCCGCGTTACAAACCCAGTCTTGTCCTTGTCCTTCTCGGCAACGGGCACCTGCCAATACCCAGCGTGAAGGTCGAGACTCGTGAACCTGCGTGCGCCATGCATCGTCTCGAGTGGAAAATATGGTGGGAGCGAGCCGCTCAGGACGAAGGAGGATCGCCTTCGCAACCACCAGAGCTATCTGGACAAGAGGACAGCGACAGCCGGCGAGGACGTCGACGGCCAAGCCAGAAAACATGTGTTTATATTGTCACGAGTACGGGCACCACTCGCGAGAGTGTGAGCTCAAGCGAGCAGACTTGGAAGACTGCAGTCCGGGCGTGGATCAGAACGGCGATGCAAGCAACCAAGGCAACAATGCGGGAAACGTCCGGCGAGTGTAGGGGTCCCGGCCCCACGACTCGCGAGACCTGCACGGGGAAGGATCAGAACGACGCGGCCGAGACCAAGACAACAGAGACCAGTGTGGCAGCATCGGCCTCAGGACGGTGGGAACTGGACTCCACTACAGCCAGGGTGGCGGCTGCACGGAAGATAACAAGCAGATGGACGGCGTGAATGGGGATTAGAGTACGTTGGACGAGAACGGACACAGCGGGTGGTGGCGGTCCAACCACTGCTCGAGAAGGAGCCGGTGAAGGGCGCGACAGTCTGTAGTGCAATCACCAGTGGAGCGTCCGAGCCAACGACCGTAGATGATGAGATACGAGCGCCAGTTGCGGCGAAGACGGCTGGTGGAAACGACGGAAATGGTAAGGTGCGGTCAGTGCTGTGTCGTGTACACTTCGAAGACAAAAGCGAGTCCAAGACTGGGGATGGTGGAGCACAGCCATTCCTCGACGGCGACAAGAACACGGAGGGTGAGGAGGCGAAGATGTCCAAGGACGCGGGGACCGACGCTGGTGTAATGACGTCGGATGGCAGTGATGCCGCGGTGGCGACGGGGAACGGTGACGAGGTACGAGTCGTCGCAGACATGAGGAACCTGGTGACCATAAACCCGACAGCGCAGAGGTCGGTGTACTCACGGCGACCAGACCGAGTGTGATGGCCGAACGCCTCATGTGTGGGATGATGTCGGACACTGGGGATGGCAAGGGCGAGCCAACGGCAAAAGGGGATCAAGTGTTGGCCGTGGAGATGCAGCAGCGCGACGGGGAACGAGCCAAGGTGCTGCAAGTAGAGGCCAAGGACAGAGCGCGAGAAGCTGTCGAGGCTGATGAGGTCGAGCGTTGGGGACACAAGAAGGTCAGGCGGCGAGAGCGTGCAAGGCAGCAAGAGGCACGTCGGGTAATGAAACGTCAGGCAATCGAGCTGCATATCTTGAGCGGCACTATCGAGACGGTGACGTCGGCAAGGGATGTCGACGACAGCATGCAATCAGGTGAGCTGGAGCCGGGTGTGGCGGCGGAAGTCGACGTCGAGATGCCCGAGCCGAGCGAAGAATTTCGGGACGCAATGAAGTGGAGTGTGCGAGCAGATCGTGCTACAGGCGAGGTGCGAGCGGTGACCAGAGCACTACAGGATGGGCTAAGCAAGCTGGCGACGGCTGAGCTCAAACGTGGAGAGTTGCTGGTCACAGGTAATGTGGTTGGTACGAACGACGTGCGTGACGGGGTCGCGGTGCAGCTGGCGACGGCGGCCGCAGGACTGCGGACGAAAGGCGAGGGCGTATCATCGAGTGGTGGTGACGTCCCGTTACACATATCGCGAGCGAGAAGGCATTACGAGAAGCGTGTGAGAAAGACATGTGCGAAGGAACGGCGTGAGCGGACGGCCCGGGAGCAAGGGTCGAGCTACCCGGCAGATGCATTCTCTAAGTATGACGAGCATCGACGGAGTGGAGGCAAGAAACGTGTGTTGACCGAGGCCGAAGAGGAGGCCATTGGGTTCGCATTACCGCGTGCCACTGCGACACTGCGGGGGCTGAGCCGGAAGAAGACCAAGAAGTCGTACTGCTACCAAAGTGGCAGCACGTACGGTAGACCTGGTTCCGTATGGGACGACGAAGCACAACGACACAGTACAATGGGCAAGTTACAGGCAGTACAGGCGCCAGCGATGGACCTGTTACCGACGGCGATGGTGATAGTACGCGGGTTACGCAAGGCTATCAAGTTGGACACTGGTGCACAATACTGTGTGGCAGGGTGAGGGTGGCAGGAGTATAGCACGCGATTGGATGTGTCGCCACCTGTGACCTTCATGGAGGGCTTCAGTGGAGTGATCGTGCGAGTAATGGGCTTGTGGAGATTCGATTCCACAACACAGTATCTGCAGAGCATGCAGGTGATCGCGCTCGTTTTGGACAGCGACACGGGTGGCTTCGTGGTTGGCGAGAACTGGATGTACGACCACGGGGTGAAGATCGACTTCGTCGCTGGTGAGATGAAGTTGTATAAAGACGACGTGAAGAAGGTGGTACTGTTCACGGGTGTACACGAGCAGAGGGGACGCACTGCCAAGGTTCGTCTGATGCGAGAGACGACAGTTCAGACACAGACGGACGTGCCACAACATTGAGGTGGCCGTGCCGAAGAAGGACGTCGTGATTGGACTGTTCATGTCGAAGAAACGGAATGAGTCACATCTGCTGGTGGAACCGACGTTGACGAAGGTGAAGGGCGGCAAAGTGACGGTGCCGGTGCTGAACCTGGTGGGTAAGACAGCTAAGTTGCCAAGTCGCGAAGCGCTGGGCACCTGGACACCGCTCAACGACGAGATGACAATGCTCGATCTGGACGGAGAATTTGGCCGTGACCGGGTGGGTGCGTGGCTGGACGAGTTTCGGATGGGAACGGAGCCCTCGGGTAACGAAGACGAGTTGGTGATAGGGGATATGGAGGACGTGGACAAAGAACTGTAGCTGCGTCTATTACGAAACTATTCTAGCCCACTGGAAACGAAGGAAGGCTGTTCGCCGGCAACGACGCTGGGGGCCGAGCACTTCATCAACACTGGAGATGCAGCGCCGATCAAGATCAGGCCACGACGACATTCACGGATGGAGAACGAGGTCATTGACGGAGAAGTGCGAACTATGTTGCACGACGGGGTGATCGAGGAAGGCACGGGGGCATGGGACTTTCCGGTGGTGCTCGTTAGGAAGAAGGACGGGGTACGGACAAGACGTGCGGTTGTTACAGGTTACCCAAGTTGGAATAAGTAGCGGGTATGGTTCGGGGACAGCGTACTCAGGAGGTACAAACGACACATAGTATACAGGGTACATTTAGGATACCCTCATTGCATTTGAGCCAACGGCATACAAGATGTTGCTAATGCGTCTTTTAGAGTTATCGAGATAATCGTCCTTAAAGTTGACAGAAGTTTACTGACATAAAATCGTACATAAGTAAACTTCTGTCAACTTTATGGGCGATTGTATAAAATCGTACATAAGTAAACTTCTGAGAAACAAGCTCTTTCCAGTTTCAAACATTCAAACCAGGTGTATCGATTACGCACCGCAGCCCATTCGCAAAAGCACTCGCACCTGAAAAGATAGAGATCCAGAGATCCACGCCGATGGCTGCGCCTCCACAGACCGGTGCTGAAGAAGCACGAGCGACGACAACCTGCGTTACATATGCAGCACGCTGTGACGACGACGACCAGCGTGCAGATATCGCACTTCGCAACGAGGAGGACGAGGGCGACGGTCAGCTCGGCGGACACGCGACTCCACTTGTCGCCAGCATGAACGCTGACGGCAGCCTGGACGCTGCGAGCGATATCTACTTGGTCGTACGTGCACCGCGGGTTCCAGAACGATCCTCTCTACGCAAAGCCTACTGACGTAGCAGGAGAGTCAGCCAAAACGAGGAAACACGCGCGACTGGCTCATCGTGCAGCTATATCGTCGGCGGCAATGAAAAACCAAGAGCAAAGAGAAAGCACAATAAGGCGACGGCCCAGACAAAGAAGACGCCTGTCCACACCAGAAGCGCAAGACTGCTGCCGTTGAAAACGTGGAACGTTAGTAGGTTGACAAGTTGTTACCAGTGTTCAAGTGTTCATTCAAAATGTCGCTAATCGACAACGCCTAATTTCTTTTAAAAAAAATCAAAATATACCCACGATATTTGAAGATGCAAAATAAAATCTGCTTTTTGGAGAGGTTACACTTAGAACTATATCATTCTGAGAGTACTACAAGATTCATCGGTAGATTTTACCCCTAATAAGTAAAATACATTTTTTTGGATTTTGAGGTCGACATGGAAGATAAATACCCGTCTTCAAAGATCAAAAATTTTGATCTTTGAGGACGACATGGAAGATAAATACCCGTCTTCAAAGATCAAAAATTTTGATCTTTGAAAAATTGAAAAATTTTATCTTTGAGGACGGGTATTTATCTTCCACGTCGACCTCAAAATCCCAAAAAATGTATTTTACTTATTAGGGGTAAAATTGAAGACGGGTACAAGCGCATAATAGTCTAAGGCAGTGATCGCCTCTCATTTTATAATCACGCATAGTAGGTGTTAATCAATCCGTTCAATCGAATCCAACGGACCCCAAAGCGGATTATTATTAAAATGGGGACGCCAAAGCAGATCCCCCCAATTATTAATGATATGGGAGCTCGGTGTCTAAATACCGAGTTCCGAGAATAACAATGTATACTGTTTTTCTAACTCATCTATATTTAGCTTCAAATGCATTTAAGTGACATGCACACCGACAATTCCTATAGCGATTCCAGTAGGTTGTCTTCGTTGCCCAAGCATTCCGTGTTTAATCGTGGTCTGCGTGGTCTCGTGCCTGCCATGTGTTCGGTGCCATCTAAAACATTATCGAGACCTTCCCAGTCTGCCTCTCCTACAAAGCAGCATCTCGACTTCGTTGGTTTGCAATCGGTTCCTTCCCAGCGAGCGAACGAACTCCATAATCGTCCAGGCTTGCTCACTTGCCGCAGACGAAGAGGGCTATAAAAAACGAGATTGACAAGCTAACCTACTAAAGGATAGTGCTTTCTGCGCATATCTGGCCAATCTCGCAAGGTGGGTCCTATATAACTTGCTCTCTCAGCACTTGACCATATCGTTTGAAGCACATGTGCATCTATACTACTGTGTTTTGACTCGTAAAACTAGGGTCCTTGGCTGCTGGGGCCATGTCCCACGGAGCCATGTCTTAAATCGGTTGAGCACAGCGTGGTGATCGCGAACATATGCGGTAAGCTCGAGAACCTGTTCCCGAAAGCGTTTGATGAAGAGAGCGCACGCGTCTCCCGGTAGCAGGTTCAGAACGTGAGCTGCAAACCCTCCACCATAAAGCGGGCTCGTGTTCTCCACCATTTCCACACCTTATATCATATTTGATGCATTATATGTCAAACGTCTGAAAAAACGGTGCCGTAACCCTCTCAACTTCAATGAAAACCCTTCCCAGCTGGTAGTGAATACCAAAACATTGATTACATACCCGGTATTACCACCATAAACCGATCCATTTATCAGTCCAGCCATCAGTTATGACAGCTAACATTCATTGCTTTTTCGATAATGGTAACAACCATATTGTTGCTGTCGTCGCAAAATCGTTCCAACAATGGACCTAAAAAAAATATGGCGATACGAAAACTTAACAGTGGAATTCAAGAACAGAAATATTACTCGGAATTGATGAGATTCAACCAAGACAAATGAGAAACATATATAGCACATCATCGCCAAGGCTATTTCAATTTTGTCCAACTCGTACTAGACCTCGGCAGTAACGTTTGGCCTGGCTACAAAGCCAGCCCCTTCCATCTTCCCATGCTGAATGTGTCCACTCGGTTGGCTAAACTGAGGCCTTATCATAGTTGGAGTGCTCTCAGCGCCACCGATATGTGGTATGAGAATTATTCTTGGTTAGACGTTGCGCAACAGCAAGCTATAGTAGATACACTCCGCGTGCTGAAGTGAGCCGTCCGTTGCTTGCGGTTGCTAAAAGGCCCGGAAAAGCGCTACTCATAACTTGGATCGTAAGGGGTAGCTGTTGGCCCCTGGAAGCGCGGTGAACAGCGTAGTGGTGTAGATAACCGTTCCACGATGTGCGACGAGCGTCGTGGTGCGATCAGCAAAGTACCTTCCAGAGATAGTACTAGCGCGCAGTGGTGATTGGCTGCCCTGTCTCCAAAATGTACGGACTTAAAGTCGTAAAAAGCGGAAAGGCTCTCATGCACACACTTCATTATGAGTATACGTTTAAAATATACGCAATTCATTTGCATCTATGTGAGACCTGTGCGATTCTTGCAACCTCGCAGTTTTTATTGGTCCTACCTTTTCAGATTAGAAGGGGGCGGCTGTATGGATCTTCTTCACGAACTTGTTTCAATTTTTGCAATACGGTATTGCAGTGTCAATTACGATCACGCGCATCAATTCAATAAAAATGGCTTGTTTACAAAGGATTATAATACATAATGCAGTCAAAAGTAATAGAGCGTTTAAGATACGGTATGTATTTGCTTTTTGTAGTGTATTTCGTATTGTAGGCGCTGCGACAACTTAGGAAGCACCTCTGGACAACATTGGCGATTTTGGTAGTACAACACGCGATGTATTTATAGCCACGGAGAATGCCACCCAGCAAAAGCAAGATCACTTTTCAGGGGCAACTTTTGTCGAGAGAAAATGTTTCATTTTGTGTACAATCCACATATACTTCTCTACAAAAAAATACATTGTCAAACCGATTGGTAGATTCGCTTTACAAAAGGAAGAGCCTACGTTTCCAACTGTGGGGACGCGAAAAGCCATTCAACCCTATACCCCCCACACACAAATAGAGCAAATTCGCCTATTGAAGGTAGGCGAGATCAAGCGCAGGGCGCAGCACTGCATGATTAGGCTCACAGTAACTGGTACGGCCAAGTGGGTCTAGCATCAAGGTTCAAAAAGCTTGCTTCTCGCGTTGTTTAAATCCGACCAATTTGCCGCTGCCCCGGAGGCGTTTAGGTTTAGGATAAGGAATATGAGTTGCTCACAAGTTGCTCGGTAGTGCGCGATCGACAAAATTGTTGGTGAACGTAGGGAGGGCCTTTAAAACATTCAAACTACTCTGCATTTTACAGAAAGAGACTATTCATAAATTATCAAGCCTAAAAATACTGTCTAACATATAAGGCACCAGAAATAGTCAGATACCGCACAACATGACCAAAATACGGATTAACTTTTTAAAAAAAATGCGTTCTTGGTTTGCAAGGCGCAACTCCAACTTTTCATCCGTCACTTTAAACGCTGAACAATGACGGTTAGATTCAATGTAGTATGATATCGAGTGAGTTCGAAGTGACACCGCTTATGCTAAACACTGGTCCAGTCTGTGAGAATAATTATCTTCACTGACAACAAAAGCATCACACATTATTAATGGCATCGTATGATGTCTGTGTTCAGCTTTTCTGACCTCTGCTTCTATAGGCTCTGCAGCGCCAAACAAACCAACGCACAGTGGAGTCGAAGCTTGCTGCGTTCTTACCGTGACATTGGCGCCCGGGGTACCAGGGGTACTGGTAGCTGTTGCTCGATGACGCTGCGGCGCTTGGGGTAGCGCTCAAGCACCCAGTTTTCACGTTGCGATAATAGCTCATGACTGTGTTCCGCTTCGCTGTCCTTTCTTTTTGAAAGCGCTAATCCCATGTACTCGATCCATCAACTTATCAAAATACGCCGCCGCGCTGTCTGCCAGAAAAGAGGCTCGGACAAACTCGCTGGTCACATTCTCATTGGCAATGAGCTGCTCGAAGGTACTGATGGCTGTTGAGAGGGCGCACATCGTCTTTTCAGGAGCGAGGTCTTGGAGACTCATTATTCTTGTCTGTTGTGCTTCTTGAGTGCTGTAGGTTACAACTTGGATATTACGCAAGATCGAGGATGAAAACCAGAGCTTATATGGGCACCGTCGGTTTCTGACAACGAATTGCAGGACTCTTGTAAAGGGACATCAAATATTTGGTAGAAAGTGCCGACATGCCGCGTCGGCAATCGTCGGTGGGTGACGAACCCTACCACTAACAATGTAGTCGGAAGCATAGCTACGGTTTCATTGGACGATAACCCTTAATATTAATGTGATTGGTCGATTGCGTATACACAATATCGCAATTTTAATATCTCTGTCGGCATGTTCGAAAATTTCATCTATATTTAGTCGGCGGTGGAAACTCGAATGAGCAATGGGCAAAAGAAGGTCGTCTTGGCATTAATTGCCATCTCACCACCCTATGCGTTTTTACACACCGACAAGTGAGAGACGACCCCACCACACGAGATCCACATAGAAAGTTCATGATGGATCTCGCTAACGACCAGTCGACAATGCCTTACCACGTAGTGAATAAATGTTGCTTAACACAGGTGATGCTGTGCTCACTCCCACACGACACTTCTACTCTCCGAGGCTTCTCTGGATACATGATGCCGATATGCGAAATGAACACGACGTTGAAGTGCATGACGTTACGGCAGACAATGGCGATGAGGACGTGCAGGGTCAAATACTTGCCGCTTGCAAACGACGGCGTCAGATCTAAAGGCTGCATGGCGGCAAAATCTGCATTGTTCGGCACGCAACCTTCATTAGGTGTCAAAGAACTCACATTATCCAAAATCGATATCCTTTTTTTTTTAAAAAAAAGATGAGGACTTTTTAACGACTGAATTGACCCGGTTGTTCGATGTGACCGACCTCGACACGGGGTCTGGAGTCGCTATACCTGTTTGCTTCAGGACGGCAACAACATAAAGCTTCTTATCGGCCAGCTATCTCTGCAAAAAGCTGTCAAGACTGCTAAAAACAAAAGAGCATGGGGTTGAAGCATTTGATCGAATCAATTAAAACTGTCAGTGATGCTAAGGTTTTCAGAATGTTGAAAATTTCGAGCGGAATCTTAACACGAAGCAAGCATATTTGTGACTTTGGTGAAGGGTCATTTGGGTTGTGTAACAGCTTTTATTGTGAGTGTATAGGTTATTAAAACTGGTTAGGGTAAAGGTTTATCATTGGTCTTCTGAAACCGAAAATAGCGCAGTTTCCTTGTGTTTAACGACTTCGAGCTGGTGTTGGTCATATAAAAAAGGAAAAGCTCCCAGCAAGCGAAGTGATACACCTCTTCAGAATGTGTTATCAGACGCTAAGGCGATGATCCGTTGATGTGTCGGCGTTAAAGGCTTCTTGTATTAACGACGATCCGAATAAGCCTATTGTTTTTAGCTACACATTCTAGAGAGGTGAATAATGTGCAGCCCCAATGACGAATGTTCACCACAAAAATCGACAGAGTTGTCAGCTCTGATTTACTTGAATGCACCTCCACTAAAGGTTTTTTATCGGTCTTTCAAATCTTACACGTAAAAGGCCTCGATGCTATTCAGTCAATGCGTAAGAAGTCGGGTGGTCTCCCCGAACAGTATACTGATTATAATGGTGTATTCATAGTGCTAACACCCGTAATGGTCTAATTTCTAGTTTAACAGCGAAGAGGACAAGGCTCACGGACGACTAGCCTTTGAAACTTGGCTAGGAGTGGTAGGAGACTGTCTGGGTTCAGAGGCCCCGAAAGGCAAATTTTCAGATTTTAAAATTAAAGTCCACAACCAGTTTTGTGTTTTTCTAAACACATTTCTATTTGGAGCCATATCTTATAAACGAAGACGCGTTGTTCTTGGAAACAAACGACAGTTTTGAAATTTTGTATTTTCAAGTTTGTTGTATACATTTGCGCCATCTGATAACGTGCAGAAAGGGTCTAAAATCTGGCTAATACACCACCAGCGAAACCGACTCACAACCAGTTTCGTAGCGCTTTTTGACTTCCCTTTAGTATCCTCTATGTCCCAAATACTCGCTTTAGAAAAGTCACACAACTTAATGAGACAAGTCATACTTGCCAACCAAATTGTAGTGTTCTTTTATTCTACAGCTGGATTGGTCGGATGAAAGCAACACTAAACTGGTTAGGAACACAAAACTGATTGTAGACTTTAAAAGATTAATACTTGTCAAGGTGCCGAGAAATTAAAAATAAATTATTAAAGTAATTATGGGCAATATCCATGTCAGCCAAGATCGGAAGTTTGGCAACCTAAAATGACGGGTTTTGCATTCTAAAGCCCAAACAAACTAAACATACATATTCAAGGTGAACTCTTTAAGCCCTTACCACGTAGACAACGCACAGGTCCCATGTCAGCAAATTTACTTACAGCCCAAAAACAACTAAAAAGTACATTTTCAAGGTGAACACTTGAAGCATTGCCACATAGATAATGCCAAGGTTCCCATGCCAGCAAAATTACTTACATGTATTACAGTACCGCGCTTTCGCACAAAACAGCTCTAGACTTTTGTCCCTACCACTCCGTTCCCATGGGTACACAAGATACATGTAAAATTAGAGTTTACGTAGTTTACGCATTCATAACCACCTCATATGACATTATTCGGGTGACTCAAATATTTGAACTGGAACGAATATTGTGATATCCAGCCAATCAGGAGGTGATAAACGAATTTTTGGACCCTACCACGTCACTTGTTGGCGTGTTTTGTTGCGCTGCGCAAACTTGAAGTATGAGAGAATTTGTTTTCCTTACTCGCCGAGCAGATGATGAATTATCAATGTCAATACAAACTCAATACTAACATTCAGACGAGTGCATACTCCACGGCCTCGACGGCGAATAGTGACTGGACGGTAGACATGACGTCACTAGTGCTGCCTACTGTGACCAGCGCTGCAACTTGAGCACCGCTGCTAGTCGTTCATTTTTTGCGAGGCGGCATCACCAGCAAGTCCTTGCTTGCGTAAGATTGTGCAGCTGGCATCATTTATCTTTCGAGAGCTCTTACTGCGCGCTGGCGACGGTGCCAGTGCCAAGATTTGCTGTCACGCATCTTCTCGTACCCTCAACTAGTTTGCGAGTCCAAGATCGCTGCGCACTATGCCTCCATTGCAGCATTTATCAAATTTTGCCTGCATGTTAGGCGGCGAGAGCGAAAAAAAAGCCGCATTTTCGAAATCCACTCGCCCTTGCTTAGTTGCCGCGCATTAGTTTATTTTAGTAAGCGCGACTAGCGATAGTCACCGCCTCTTTATCGAGATCTTGTGATCCGACGACGACGTGATCGCGCGCCTCAGCATCTTGTGGACCTAAGTCTAAAAACGCTTGAGCACAGCAACATTCAGAAGATGTATTGGATGTGCCGTGTTCAGAGGGAGAAAAACTAGAATGCGAGCTCTTCTGCTTTAAGGAATCCGCTTGATCACATGTGCGACGAACAGCCATCGCACACCTGAACCACTGGACGTCGATCACATCGGCAAAATGGCCGATCCATCTTTCAAACATGCAACCACTAAGAAAGCATTTGACTGATGTATGGATTCGGCATTTGATTGCCGTCTAGTGCGTGCTCCGAACACTTCTGTTGTTCAAAATGTAGAGTGGTGCTGTGGCACGACCGTCGGCACTAATTCCAGCAGCAACCGGTAAGTGAAATGCTGTCTCAGTAGCACGTTCGCCCACCCGTGTACTACTTGCGCAGTTCTGGACTGATCGTTACTGAAGAAGCTGGTCTCATCCATATTCCAGACACGACTGTTGTCTAGGTTGTGCTCGATGGCCAGATTCACCAGTGTGTGGAACATTCTATGCACAGCCACCGTATCAGCGGGCACGCGAAAGGGACTGTGGTGCACGCATAGATAAATGATTTTAGCTCCAGTATTGGAAAATATTTATTGGCAGCAGTTTTTACTACAAAATACCACAACATTTATACTTCAAAAAGTCATCCTTTTCCAATAATATATTGAGCAATTAATCGGAGTTGTGTTTCACCCGCCCTGTAATACACACTTACCAAACAAAATACAATATTGTATATGAGTAGTTATCCGAAACTACCCGAAGGGCATCATTACAAGGTTTTCTTTTTGCAAACTGCGCAGACAAAGCATGTAACGGCGTGTAAAGCGTATGAAGCTTGTTGGAGTTCTATATGTCTTGCGCACCAATAAAACGCAGATTAGCCAGTTGTACCTCGTTGATAGTGGCTCCCAGCGGGAAATTAGTGGCGGACACCATAGCTCTTAATGATATTGATATCAATTAAGTACAAGATCAACTGATGAAGAGAGCCAGTTTTTCCCAGCTATGAAATAATGAAGTCACCATGATTTACCTCGATTAATCTTTCTCTAAGATTTGGAAAAAAATATTCGCCTTTCCGTTAGGGAGTATATATATTATTGCAGTAAATTAAGACTATGGGAGTTTAGTACTAACTTCAATTGCAGATAATATTAGATCGACTTCCAGACGCCATTCGGAATGTATCTGAAAAGGAATAAATTTGTGCAAATTGCTGGTTTGGATGTTGCATATAAAACACAAATTCTTGTCCAGCCCGATTCAATATTTTACTTAGAGCTGAATTTTATATCGGCTCGTTCGAGAATTTTAGCACAATCAGATTTTGGGTGTTTCAGATAGCAATCGAGCTGTTTTAATAAAAATCAGTTGGATTAGGCCCAAAACAACTCGATTGGCCCCAAGTCGAACACGACCTTATCGCGATGATCTTGAAACTGCTCCGGTTGCATTTTTATCTTTTTTTACATGTAACCTGAGCAAGCTTTAAAACTTAAAGTAGCTGACTGTGCTTTAATGCCCTCTCAGCATAAGTTGATGGTTGCAGCTACATTCTAAAAAACACATTTGTTCAATTAACAAAGTTGAAACACACGATTAATTTGAACCGATACTATCGCATCGTCGCTATCTACCACGGCTGTGCAAAAGTAGAAATAAGAAATATTGGCGACCGAGCCGAAAACTTTAGCGCAGGCACAATTGTATGTGAAACGAAGTTTTAACAAAAATGCATGTCTGCATCGGTCTGCTTATCGAGGGGTGAATATGTGCGACTCTTTCTATCGATTCAACCGGCTCCGTTTTTACTCTTGACAGCAATACTCTTATCCGGATGTGCATCATCAGAGACAAGCAACTAACCCCCGGGGTACTTTGGACCTATTGGCCAGCTTTTGCAAGGTGCTTCTGACGCAGCGCGAGAAGGAAGAGAAAACTATCTTCACGACCGTCGGCGGCTTGCGAGGTTTTATCACTGCGCGTGGGCCGGCCACCTGATGAATATCACCTTGAAGATGTATTGCTTCAGCTCCGATCGGCTTGGTACAGAAAACGGATCACGCGTCACTCTCGTGAGCGCCACCGCTCATGGTTTGCTATGTGTTAAAGCAGAGGAGTTCCGGGTGGTTGTGGCGCCAACACGATTAAGCAGGCAAGACCGGTCGTACGGATGATGCAGCAGCTCGCGGAAGAATTCAACTTCGCCTAACTAACACGGTCATAGATCAAGCCTTCCGCATAGATCCCGTCTATCACTTCATGGATGTCGAAAAGCGAAAGCAGACGTGTTTTTACCTTCTATGTTTTTAGAGTGGTAAAGTTCATCTACCTCCACGTTTCCAGCCTGTTTCGACCGTTGATGCGCCGCTGAAATTGGCTAGTGCTCCATTCACAAATTTGCCAATAAAGGAGGCGATCTGCCGACCCACCTACAAGCTATCGGACGCAAATCTGCATCACCTTCGGCGGTTCAGAAGCGTTAGCAGTCCAGTGGTGGCGGTCGCAGCTCACGAAATGCTGAATGACTTCGATACCGCGCGACGGTAACGGGCCCGGCCGACCTGGAACGTGAGACTTTCAATAATCACAACCCGAGAAGCATCCGGCGAATGCACCAGGAATTTGGCGCGGTCGTTTCCATGCGTTACTGACCAGTACACAAAGCGTATAGCAGCACAAAGAACGAGGGTCGTAGAGGGAGATTAACGTGAAATTCGGGCTACCGCTCGCAAGATCGACGACGATGGGAGCAAGGCGGTGATGCATCGCGGCAATTCAAGTGACGTTGTCATTTTACAATCCGGGGGTAGCAACGAAACAGGTCCAGGGCGCCTCCGATCTTCTCTTCGCCCTTTTTTTGCGTGCACGGACATCCCGTTTAAGCGGCAATATCGGTAAGGGTGACGACGCAGCCGCAGCAACCTGAAGTTCGCCGTCGAGAACGCGGTAAATTGCTTCATCTAGCTGAGTCTCCGCGAGTCGGCCTTCATCGTATCCCGTGCAATTATATGTTGCACTGGGGAGGGAAATAGTATACGGGGTCATGAACTGGTAAATACGGAAAACTCAATAACAGTTACTAAGCGAAAATAGGGTGCTTTTTTGGACAATATTTGCATTGGCCCATATATTGGTTGAGGTCCATCAATTGGTAAACAACTTTACACATATATGCAGCGCGTATTCTTGCGATAGATAGATCGGCAGGTCATTCTACCAGGACATAATTACATGAGAAAAATTACACGGATGAAATGCGCGAGTTCGACTGTCAATTTTAAATGGATTTTGAATCCTTGGAGGAATTCAGGAGCGACGCCTGAGTCTGTACTGGTGAAACCTCGGAGAAGACGCTCGAGGTTGCGGTAGTGACTTTACAACTAGGATTCACTAGTATCCGGGCTTTCAAACCTTTATCAGTACGGCTATCCATATGGATACTCATGGTTCGTGCTCCAACAAAGAGCGCAACAAAACCCAAAACAAAGTCGTATTTGTGTCTGCAGCTGCCCTAAATTTATTAAAGTCGCAATCCGAGTAAAAGTTCCTGGTGACAGTGCTCATCATCTTATCTTCGTATCCGCTCGCTTGTACTCCTTCCATTCGTCTGCTATAGTAGTGTATATTAGCAACTGTGATAGTTTCGTATCATCAGATTCGGTATTATTAAAGATAGCTTCAACCGTCACTTTCGAATGCTGCTGCCCGAGTAGGCAATTTGAGTTTGAGTTGATTGAGAATTAGTGAGTGAGTAGGGGGGGGGGGTCGGTCATTATACAAATATCGGTTTGCACGTCGGCCCCTTAGGGGCTGTTTCATTTGAGAATAGCAAGAAAAGCAAATTGAATGAAGCAAAGCGGTGTTATACACGAAGAAGCTTTGGATTTTAAGATACTTTGTCCAAGTCGTCCAAACGATATACATGACTCGCGACTGTATCGCGATTGGCTTTTCGATATTATGGAATGACACGTTATGCAGATCAGGAGACAAAACCCACTATATTGGGTACGACAACTCAATCTAGGTGTATCAAGTGCTGAAGTTAGTTTACTTAAGTTTAAAGTTGAAAACGTTAGTTTGAGCTCTGAGTATAAAATGTCAGAGTGGTTTTGGGTCAGAAGACTCGCCTCCTAAATCTCTGGATTTTATATCCAGAGAACAGATTCGGAATAATCCCGATGACGTGGAAAAGTGATATTAATTTTTTTCCAAATATTTGATGAGAAAAGAAACGCGACGTGCCACCGGTGCTGCACTTGCTGCAGCCTCACCAGGGCAACTGTGGCCTAGCTCACTGCATGAGTCTTTCCCTAGGAGGGTATTATGGTTAAGAAATTATAGTACAGGAGGCGTCGGTGCAGATCTCGGCGGACGATCGTGACACCAGTCTGCCTTACGGTGCACTTTTGTGGATCTGTCGCTACCCAACGAAATCTATGACATGGCCGCTTCATTTAAAGGTTATAGAAGCAGAACGCATTCCTGTAGTGTAGCGTTTTCGCGGGAATCGCCTAGGACCATCCGATAGGAGGGACATGACCAAGTTCAAGAAGTTCAAGCTACGAACGCACGGTCATGTGACAGGGAGTGACTTTGATGTGCAAGAGACTCAGAGGAGTCACTACCGAGCCTTCGTTCGTGCTCCATTATGGCCAAGATGTCGCTCAAGCCAGGTGGTCACTATTGGTAAGTTGGATTCGCATTCAGCGGACGAGAACTGACGGATCACGGTACGAAGCCTCGGTGGCCGTTGGGAGCGACTCTTGCGAAGGCACGGCGCCTGTTTGAACGCTCGGTGGCAGTTGGAGAAGCATCCCAGACACACGAAGAGTCGTTAGACATGCGAGTGATCCCTAACGGATCGTAGTTCACTCGATATTTGTATACTGGATTAGGATTACACATTAGGACATGGCCCGAAAGAGCATCACAAATACAGAACAGAATTTCCACTCAAGCACACAGAACAGGGTCCGGTTTCAAGGTAAGCGTCTGGCCAAGCTTGCGTGAGTGTGTTATGCTTGTCGGTGGACTCGAAGCTTACTAGCGAGGGTTCATCCGGCAAGGCCAAGAGACTGTGTGTGTATCGGCCGATTATATATCGGAAGGTTTACGTGACGGCTATATCTTGCCTATTTGCACGGTTAGGAGTGCTTGTATTGCCTCCTATATATTCTTCCAACCGAGTGTTGAACACTCGGTGCCCTCGTAAAAGGCTTAACTGCGCCTGGTACCCTTCCGCTGTTGGGACCACGGGGATTCATAACACCTGCTAGTCTTTGCTCGTGCGTGTTCTCATTTTCACTGGTTGGCCTATATAGGTAGTTCGCAAGGTTCAGTCTGTTCCGGTGCAAGGGCAGAACTGAGGTCTTCAGGTCCGCCCGAACGATCGTTTGCCGTTCTGGTAGACGTATTGTTGTGGGAGCATTCTAACTACACTGGTAGCTAGAGTTCACGTGGAATTTCCAACACCACATCCTTGTCTACTCTAGAGCCTCTACGAGCGATATTTGGTCAAGCGCGCGCCTACAGCCGGCGTAAATCATCACCTGGTATAATTTTGTATAAGTATATTCCAAGGATTAACATTATTCTGACTTTCAAAGTCAGAATAAAGATAGCCCGAAAATATATTTTAACCCAATAAAATCACAGCCTTTGTCTAAGGGGTAGGTTGGATTAGCCATTCCTATTCTTATTTTCATAATAAAATAGCATTCTTAACGTGATCGCGATCCAATGGGATCGTGGATTACATTTGGGAATTGCGATCCGGTCGTTCCTAACCGGATCGCGACCCGCCCATACAGGGAGCAACCGAGGATCCAACTCTTTCAATAAAAATTAAATTAATTTAAATACTGCTTTAGCTGCTCTTTACGCTGCACTACAAGCGTAAAAGTTTAACTGACAGGCATAGAACATTGCATATAGGTTGTATATCCACATTGATATCTCCTTTTGCGTCCTACCAGGAGCGTCGTGCGCTGGCGTCGCTTTCAGGCAGTCGTGCGATCCCGCGATCCCATTAAGGTCGAGATCCAAGACGGGGATACAAAATCCGAAATAAGCGAACCCAAAATTGACCAATCACTTGACCAATCACAGGTCAGTATTTCGGATCGTGATCCCGTTAAGAACGGCCCTAAATGTTTAGAACGTCTCCAACGGTAGGTCTTAAAAGGGCAGGAATGGTTTTCGAGGCATTTTGGGGGATATCGAGTGAAGCCTACTTTAGCACGAAACGGTGGATTCGTCGCGTACAAATTCCACTAGTTAAAAAAATGATTTTGTTTCGTTTTTACATGTTAAAGCAGGCGATATAGATGTTGAAACACTATTACCGATTGAAAATTCGGATCCTGGCTCACTTCCTACCACTTTGCACATTGAGCTCCGCTACATCCAGTTCTATTCTTCTATGCACAATGTTTACACTCCGAAGCAGCTTAGCTACACGTATGCAGTTCCGTAGCTGTATTTTCATCAGAATTTCACTTCCGACGTCGAAATGGTACGATCCATCTGTGTGCTCAAAGTTGCACTTTTCGTGACATCGAGACCTGAACGCCTCGACTTTTCAATTAGCTTGACCAATTCCTGGCACCCAAAAACAGTTTCTCGCCACCCTCGAATGCAACCAATCATTTGTATCGTCCACCACTATTTGGGTATACGTAGATCGTCCCGACAACACTGATCTCTTCCTCTTCACCGTTCGCCAAGTCTGTAAAGTGTTTCGCTATTTGCCACCCATGTGAATAGTGAGGCTGTTTCACCAGCCTTTTCTCCAGATTCGAAACGGAAAATGTGCGGGTGTCCGGCGAATCAGCATAAAGAGCACCATAAATATTTCGTTGCCTCCTTCGTGATTGGGACATTTTTCTTCGCCACACCCAAGTCAAAACAATTATCGCCATCGCCGCAATGAGGTGAGAACACACCCATCCTGTCGACCAAAAGATTTTGCAGTCGCACCCGTAGAGCGCCCTTATTTCGCGAATCTGATAAATTAAAACAATTCATGAAAAATAAATGAGATGTAAGCGATAAAATTTAAATTTTCAAGATGACACTGTACCTTGTCCAATGCGATGATAGGAGTCAACTCTAGGTATAAACCCTTTGCGAACTGTGTTTGGTCCTGTACTTCGACTTCATATAGACAAAAATAATGCAGATTGATGTCTTCGCCCGTGACCTCAGGGGCCTGTTTCCTCTCCTTCGCTTCCAGGTATCTTGTATAACATACAATTAAAAATATATACGAAAATTAAATTGACAATGAAGATATTACCTGTTCACTCTCGCCTTGGTCACGTCGCACGCAGAACCTGTGTCCGACGCCATCTTTGCCGCCGCGATAACAGAAGATATCGAATGATTCTTTCTTTGTTAACAATCTTGTATTTCTCGTATTACAGAGATAGTTCCAAGTGACGTTCTGCCTTATGAATTATGTCGCTCGGTATTGGACCTAAAAAAAGATATATGTCTGCCAAAAAAATATTACAAAATGCAACTTACCTCTTGAGTAATGTCCAAAGGGGCATGTCGGTGCTTCCATACTAACCACAGTAAATACGAATCATTGAGAACAACACCCGTCTTGGCACGTTTTGCAGTAACACCACAGGTTTTAATTACAGCGCTGTGAACTTTGAGGGATTCTGTGACAGAAATACACCAGGCGATCCAGATGTCGTATACCATCTAGTCCAAGTGTCAGCCAATTAAATCTTCTCTAACCACGCTGCATATTCTTGCTGCCTGTCTGCACGCCATCTTTGTAAGCACATCCAACTTTGGCTTTGAATTGGGCGGGTGATCTCGTTTTGTGCGTTTGTGCGATGTTCAAATTGACGTTGTTCTCGTAGTAGGCGGTGGAGCACTCGATTGGCTCGTTTTTCACGTGCCTTCCGCGTCAGATGCAGATAACAGTCGAGAAGAATGATGTTGAGCCACACTTCCGTAAACCCGTTCGCAATACAAGCTGCGTGGTCAAGACTCCCGAACCTTACGTCCAGGTCCAGGTCAAAAACATCTTGGCGGATCCTTTAACGGTCTTGAAGAGCCGTGTGTACGCGAACTGATGTTCTGTTCTTACGAACATGTATGCCCAAGGGACGAAAGAATTGCAATTCTTGTTTTCGGCAGAGTAATAGGACTTGTACGTCCCAAACACGACTAATACCCATCCACGTAGCGAATAAGAAAAAATTAGGAAAAAAGCTCACCCAACACTAAAAAATATCCCTGACCGTAGTGAGGTTTGTAAGTACCATCGGCTGAAGCAAGCCCGCCGTCAGTACGCTGACCCTCCACCATGCTGACAACATTTCGAAAAATACGTCGAGTCGTGATCACCAATCCAAATGACATGGGGTTCTCCATCTTCTTCATAGTGATGTCGAAAGCAACCCAAAACAATTGTGTCATTCCGAAAATGTGGAGGCTTGGCCGAAAAGGTTGATACATCGTAGTTTTGGTCGTGTGGCTCACACATAAATTAACGTAAAATATTCAAAACCGTGCACTTCACAGAATTTATCACATGAGAAAGGGCGAAAGAGCTACCTAGGTGACCATTTTTATAAGACCCATACTCGCCACCTACTTAACCGATGATCACATAGTGAGCACCAAAATGACCAAGAGCTTGAGTTCTTTCTGATAGTACCCGGTTCTTATACATGGCATCTGTTTTTACGGTTAGCGTTTTTCTGGAATCTCGACGAATCACCCTTTTCTGTTTTTACTAGAGGCAGCGTCTGTTAATGCTTCCAGGTCTAAACTAGTCGCTTAAGACTTCGAATTTCAGGAAAAGCCCGCGGTGAGGAGAGTAGCTCCCACCGGGAGAAATTTAGTGGAGTCTTCAATAAATTGTAAATCATAATGACGCACGAAATCGTTCCGCTTTCGGCTACTAATCTAGTTTGTAGCACCCCAGTGGTGGCTGTTTTAAGAGTATCGAATCAAAATGGAGGCTGGGAGTGCACAGAAGAAATACGAACACTGGGAGAGGGAATCAACCAGAAATTAACAAAACACAGTGGGTATCTGTTATTACCTACAAAATTTCTTCTTCTAAAATTCTGTCTGTGCTGCAAATACTTGCGTCGTTGCTGTCGGTAGCAGGATGCATACCCGTGTTGCTAGGCGGACCGAAAAGCACAAACCGCCCAGCACCCCCAAAAGCGTTTTGTTCTGTGTCCGCCGAGGCATCGAAGTCCATCCATAGCGGTCACGAAAATGGCTCGCCTGCGGAACGTGCGGAACTGTGGGGGCATCTTCTTCGGTCGTCCAGGCGACCACCTGATATTCAATCGGCGAATATGCTGCTTTAAGGGGACAATCACCCCGACAAATAACGGTTGAGCAACACCCGTACAGCCGCCCGGCACGTACACCACCGATGTGCACGCCAAGGCATCCGCAATTTTTGCCTACTTGTGGACGGGTAAACTGTCTAAAATAAGAACCGAGAGTTCACAGACCACATGCTTCCAGCACTTTTCTACCCACTCCACCATTACTCGGTCGTCGAATCATGCGCTCTCTTGAACGGAAAATGTAGCCACTTCACCAGTGCAGTAATTTGTTACATCAGCTTCTACACCATCCTCAGGAACGCCATTGTAGACAAAGTGAGGAGTACAGGTAGTACATGCCCATGATAAAGGCATGATTCACCGCGCGCTCTAGCTGTGAGCCAGTCGTCGACAGCCGTGACCTTGAAGTGTGTGTGTGGAGGGGGGGGGGGGGGGGCGGTGGCGTGGTACCAGGATGATAAAGCACCTTGCATTTTCACTATAGAAAATTGGCGCTCTAGGGTAAACCTGTCTGAAAACATACTTTGCTAATATTGTAATTATGGAAAACTGTTGGTCTCATACTCCTTTATGTAAAACCCGATACAATACCTAATGAAACGCGGAATTTTATCTCAGAATGGGTGAATGTTGACCTAGTCGGACAAGAACGACATTCAAACAACCTTATGTGAAGCCAAGTAAGAAAAGTAAATCTTTGAACTATCAACTACCTGTATCCTTTACTTGAAAGCTACGCTGCAACGAAGGTACCATGGAGACGATGTCGGCACGATGAGAAGTGAAAAAAACAAACAAAAAAATACTTAGAACTCGTGTTCAAGCGCTGAAAAGTATTTAAGTAAAACTGATTTGTCTTTTGCTTCCAACAGCAATTGAAACTGTGGCAAACTATTGCCAAGGAGGTTTATTAAGTGAGTCTTGAAGTTCGAGTAAAATCACATCTTTTTTAAACCCCAATCAAAATCGAATATCTCATTTAAATAATATCAGCCACTCACGATTAATAATTTACAATCCCAATGCCTAACATCCCGAAGGCGACTTACGGCAGTACCGCGACCAAAGGAGTGCGAGCTGTGCGAGAAGGCAATGTCTCGCACTAACTTCTCCAAGCACAAGAAGATATACAAAGACATTAAAGTGCGCGACTCTCGGAGCGATATCCGGGAGAGATGGTGGATTAAGCACCGCGCTAATAATTCTTTCAAGAAACTTGAAGGTATCATATATTAACAAAATGCGAATATTTACAATTTAATTTAACTAAACAGGGCTCCGACAGCAGCTATGCGAGCTGGAGAGAGAACCTCTTCCTCCCAAACCCGAGCCAAAAGGCTACGAAAGCATCCATTAGAGGTGCTAAGTCGTAATGCGGCCTTATTCGAGTTCGTTTTTTTTTTAGATATGTCTATCGAGGAGCGCTTACTGTGCTGTACAATGACTGACGTTACGTGCTATAAGATGGAGGATGTAGACTTGATATCAAAGGTATGGTTCAAGAAAGTCTACCTACTATTGCACCCTGACAAGCGCCATTGGGTACCGTTCGAGCTACGTGCGGGGTCGGGTGCGGCACATATTCACGAGACATGCAAGGCAATGAGTGCGTACAAAGAGGCAATGGTTACGGCAGATGAGCACACCTTTTTTGGTGAGCGGGTGCGTCTTCAAACATAGTGGGACTACCTACAGACAAGATACCGCCATAAGGTAAGCAAATGGCAGGTGTGTGAGAACGTACGCGATCAGAATGCTGAGCTACAAGAACCGGTCCAAGCACAAAAAAAAGGATATGGTGAAGCCAAAGACTGCTCGACACTAGCGGAGTTCGAGGTCGTCTACAAGGCAGAATTCATTAACAAGGACCAAGCGTACGAGGCCAAGATTAAGGGGCATGAAGAGCAGATGGCAAGCGAGCGCCGCTTTAGGGAGACTTTTGGTCTAGATTCCGATAGTGAATGAGTAAAAAAAGTCAGGCTTTACCGACCCAATTTATGTTGACCTCAAATCTATTCGCTAAACTGTAAGTACTATTGCAAGACTGTAAGTACTATGAGAAGACTAAAAGTACTATGACAAGACTAAAAGTGCTACGATAAGACTAAAAGTACTTTACAAAAACGAATGGCTCTCCTGAAAAAATCCTCCACCGTGTCGTACCATAGTAGTGCTTCCCCTTCTAGGCTAGCCACCATCTCAATGAGCCCATCGAGCCCACGCCACTCGGTCCTCAGTATTGCTGCTTGACGATGAATCTCGATCTTCACCGCCTTCAGCCAGGCCTTCACTGTCAACTTCGGCTCCTCCAAGCCTTTGAACTTGGGTAGCTTCAGTTTCGCGTCGACTCGTGGTACTCCACCGTCGGCGCCACCGGAGCTGACAGTACCGCCCTTGCAAGTGGTGTTGGAGGCACCGGGGGGGCATCACTCTCGCCGTCCCCGCGGAAGCTCTCCGAGTCGTTCCTCTAGTTCGGGCCGTCCCGGCAGGTGGATCGGCTGGCACTTGTTGGTTGTCGCCGCCGTCGCCATCATCCTCGTTGTTCCCATTGTCACCGTCGTCACCGCCCTGGTTCCCTACAACCCCGGGTGCCGGTGGTGGGTCTTGGTGACCACCGCCGTCGTTGCCGTTGTCTAACATAAATCTGTACCGTGTGCCAGCGCGACGGAAAGTGTGAGAAGTAAACCATCTATCGCGCCATTGCTGTCGAATATACCCACGCGTTGACATGCCGTTACGATTTGGATCTCGTACAGCACAATTGAGCAAGGTGATTAATGCCTGTTCAGACATCTTTTTACCCTACTCTACTTGTGCCTTCTCACAGCCTGTAGAAGGATCGTCCGTCTTGATAACGATCTTCGATATCTTGGACAGTGCTGGGAAAATAAAACCTTTGTCATTCCATTCTTGATCCGTTTTAGTTTGTACGTAAGTCAGCCATATTGCCAGATAGAGAGTACGTCCATCGGACTCTCACAGTCATCAATATTGTGAATGTTGTAGTAGCAACCATCAGCAACTTCTGTCTTCCTTCCGTCAAGCTTGTAGATGCCATAGGAAATGGGCACACTAGGGCCGGAAGCACTCGGTCGTGTGAGGCCTAGGGTGAGATTCTTCCACTGGAGGCTCAGAACCTCATTAATTCTGCACATGCCGTAAAACGCGGACGCTGTCACGGTAATGAACCACAAGCGACTCGCTTCCGTGAATCCGGGCGTTGTTGCCATGTGGGAGGGAGTACTCAAAGCATATCCAACGTAATAGGGGTCGCTTGGCGCTGAGTGAACTCAGTACTCTTTCGCTTCTTCAGTCCGCGCATAAACTACCGGGCAAATGCATCCTTGGCTGGATTACCGGGTTCATCCTTGTTACTTTGGTCGTCTGTAAGAACCATCCACTTGTCCGGTCCTGCTTCGTCTAGGCGCTCATAGCTACTGTAGTTGTCCGCTACAGCAGCTCGAATCTTCTCAGCGGTTTGGTTGGATACAGAGGCGGATGAAGATACGCTCTCCATGAATGCGACCAGAAACGAAGGCAACTCATGATGCCGAGCCGTTACTGGATCCGGGTACTCGTTTGAGATGCAGAATCCGAAGAATTTTTTAAAGTCCGACGCGTAGACATCCTTCGTCTCCTTCTTAATCACATATGTAGCAGTAGCAATGCCCCCTTGTAGCAAGTCTTGGAGCGATGTGGCTTGAGACGCCATTATGTTAAAGACCTGTGGTGCTGGTCCAACCAATTTGGGATGTGAGCCGAGGGGTCTATCCTCTTCGGCCCAAAGGATTGTGAGGCCTAGAGCGAGCCGCGACGACCAAACGTTCGGTAACTTTAGCAAGTTGATGATGGACCGGTACACGGTGAAGCGTTCAAACCCGGAGGTGGTGGCACGCCTAATAGCAGCGCCAGCAACAGCGTGGTGAGCCTCTGGTGGAGTATGCCCAAACCCTACGAGAGATTGCGTCGATCAATCCGGTGGATGAAGAGTGGCTCGTGGGCGCGTTCGTGTCCAGCATGAGCAATACATGGTGCACGACGCTGGCTCGAGGGTACCGACCTTCAACACTAAACGAGGCGGTGAACGCGGCCTTGGATCAGATCGGTAAGTACGGCGAAAGCTATGGGGTCGGTCTGGGCATGGCAATGAAGGCGCAAGACAAGCGCGCTGCGTCCGGACGTGGCGAGAACGCAGTACTCGGGTGGCGCGAGCTTGGGATCTGTGGTCACTGGTTACGAAATTTGGGAATGGCGACTGAGCCTCCTCCTCGGTACGACACGGGAAACTGGTGGTTTCCCGTGGGAGTGGCGCGGCTCAAGTCGGTGGCCAATGGGTTGCGGTGGTCCCGACGGGATATCGGCTGGTGCCAACAGCTGTGAACCCTGGTGGGTATGGAGCCAGTACGGTGGTCGAAGCCAACGCCCTCCCACAGGCACGTTCGCAACAGACGACTCACGGCCAGCGGTCGGATTGCGCTGGGAAGCATGGACGCCGACCCGGCAAGGCCATAAAGATGGAAGGCGTGAGTGGTGGTCCGCGCCAGACGGAAAGCAGCTCTCTTTTTCGTTCCTTTTCACGGCTTTCACAAATACGAAAATTGTGGCCAGGTTTCCGACAATGCCCACAGTGAACATGGAAGTCAAAATTAACGTATTCGGAGCTTGAGGTAGGGTACAGGATAACTGCGCATATCGGAGTGGGTACGTAATACGAATCGTTGGCAGAATATGGATTGAGTATACAGAACTGATTGATTGGGAGCGTCTACTATTATCGTAGCTCTCTCCTGAAGTATTTCTTCTGCTTTCAAAACACGGGTATATTTTTAATTGGACGGTTCAATTGGATCCAATGGACCCTAAATCGAGTTTTCTTATAATTTGGACCCCGAATCGGATTCTTTTAAGGTTGCGGTGTGTTCCGATTACCGTACTTTAAAAAAAAGAATGCGTAACAAAATAGATTGTCATTTAGCCATTTGCAGCCTGTTTTTTTTTTTCGTATGAAAGCTTATTTTTATTAACACAAAGAAATATGTTCAGAAACCATCGCTAACATAAGGCACCGAGGGGTGTTTAGCTAAAAATAGAGGCTCAGGACGATAAAACGAATCCTCTTTTCACAATTTTCCGTTGTCAAATGAAGAAATTACTGCTGCAAGAGTCGCCCAATACTAGATGGATAGGGATCCCATACGGGGAGGGCCAGCGTCAACGCACAGACCCGACTTCACGCGTATCCAGAACTATCGCGGAAGACTAGAGCTAGTATTGGTGTGGGTATAGCTGAAGCCAGGATCAAGCAGCAACAAATACGAGCGCTTTGTTGAAACAGGGTTTTTTCAAGGGTTAAAGCTGCTCATCTCTCACTCGCTCCGGAGGGTGACATACCGCTAACTGACAGTCGAGCAACCACACATCATTATCGTACTATGACTAGGAAGGAACGTACTATAGTAATATTTTACTATCTCCATCCTTCACTCAAGAACATGGATGATGAAATACGCACCGTGTATTCGGAGAGCGGAGCAAAAGCTCGCCAGCAATTTCGCTAACGCCCTCCGCATATTGAAAAAAGCTCAGCATCAGCAAAGCGCGAAGTGCATGGTGGCAAAACGTTACCGGCAATTCCGCCGACATCACCACCATATCGGCGAAAGATCGTCATCAATAAAGTTCGTGGTGAACGGTGCCAAAAGTAGACCTCCTATTTCGCCGACATCACCCGCATGTCGGCCAAAGCTCGGCATCTGCAAAGCGTGCGGTCAAAACTGGCAAAAGCGCACCGGCAATTCTGATACACACCTGCATATCGACAAAAGATCGGCGGCAGCAAAGCGCGAAGTACATAGTAGCAAAAACGTACCGGCAACTCCGCCAACATCACCCGCATATCGGCACAAACTCAGCATCAACAAAGCGCGTGGTGAACGGTGCCAAACGTACACCTCCTATTTCGCCGACATCACCCGCATGTCGGAAAGGCTCCCCCAGTTCTGCTGTGATACGCTGTACCATCAAACCTGTTGTCAAACAAAACAATGCTGATTTTCTAAGTCTTTTGCCTTCGGTGTCACGAACTTTTTCAGCTCATAGGGCTCCCGCGGCTTGATACAACGTGCGGTGCCACGAGCTTTTGCAGCACAAAGGGCTCCCGCAACTTCATACAACGTGGTGGGTTAGAGCATCAAGCTCTTAACACACCACGAAGACGGGCTGGATACCGCCATTGAGTTTTGGCTTCTCCCTTCAAACACCGCCGCTTGGCTCGTTGCACTGACCCTTCGCGCTGAGTACCGTTTCTTTGTGCCCTTTCGAGCGATATACATCCCAAGCAGGATATTACTATCAAGTGAATTACGATCTGTTATGAGCTCCTTGTATGTCAAGCGTCACTCACACCGTCGCATGTGCCGTTTCAACCGCCAGCGTTCATCTTCAGGTACCCAAAAAATTAATCTTCCTGATCTCCTCCCAGCCAATACCGAGTCTTCATACCGTGATAGGTCCGTTGGTGGCTGCTAAATCCGAATCCTGCTAGTCCCATTATTATAGTGTGGGCTTTTGGCCATATTAAATCGCCAGCGAGGGATCAAAAGTGACATAGTCGAGTCTCTAGATTCGAAGTCACTGCCCACCACGTAACGAGAATACGTAGCTTGAGCAACTTAAAGGCTGTCGCTCCTTTTGACGGTTTCGACAACGGCGGAGACATGCACCGCACTACCTTTGTAGAGTATCCAGTCAGACCTTGAGTCGCCTTTTTAAGTAGGACTGTAAGCTAGTAGCCTTCTATCCACGCAGCATTTTATCGTTCTGGCCGCCGAATAGGTTCATCACTAGCACCATGCGGATCTCCCAATTTGGTTTCGGGCCCTCGGTTATAACGTGTCCATTTGCTCGTATAGAGCCAGCATGCCACAAAAGCGCTTAATTCGGATAAGCAGGATATTGTACAATATTTCATTTGTGTTGTCCACTTCGTGCTGAAGAAATGTTGGGGGGGGGGGGGGGGGGGGTCAGGGAGTGCCAGCTCCCCTAACGGTGTCTTTTTCGAGACCAACTACAGGGGGGAGGCAGCGGTCCAATTCGTTTAATATTTGTAGGAAATAGTAGGAGGAACCTAAAGGGTTCTCGAAGCATAACCGACAGCAGAGCAGATTGTCCACGAGCCGAGATACCTTTACGCTTGGTGGCGCTCACGCGCCGTCGTCTATTCTTTGGTAGAGGGCACAAGGTTTAGAGAGCCCAGACTCGCAAGCTTCACCTGGCATGTCTCGACGGAATCTGGCTTGGTAAGTCGGAACCTAGAGAGAGAGAATCCACACGCCTGTCCCGAGTGGGTCGAACCGCGCGGCGATGCGTAGACGCCGACGCCTTTCCTGGTGAGCCAGAGTTATCTGACGATTTCTAAGGGCGACCGAGCGATTTCCAAATATTGACCTGGTGATCTCCTGTGTTTAGACCTGACGATATTTTTACGGTTTGTGCAAGGAATCGACATCTGACTGTATTTGTGTGTTCTGCTACACCACACTTAATTGTGCTGGCAGGGCGCGGTGGCGTGCTCTGTGATGATGCCCGTCACCACTTGATGGGTTGTGTCGTGAAATGTCAATGTCGATGCATGTGCCCGTCCATTGAGACACTTACACCGCTACCGTGATTGCAAGCGATTGCTACAGTGTAACGTTGAGTTTCACTTATGACATTTTTATGCTTTTCAATCGATGTGGCCCACATAACTTTGAAACTTCAAAGTTTTCTCTAGATTTCAAGTATAAATACTGTAGATATCCCCAGTCACGAGGAATTTCCACATACAGTACATATGTACTGTTTTGTCCCGGGTAAGTACATTTTAAGTTTGTAATGCGAACCTAACGCAAACCGAGGATAATTAGGGCTAATAAAAAAGCAATGCTAAGTGTAAAGCCCTGATAAATAAGCACGATTGATAAACTTAGAGGACACGGTTGTCATTTTTACAGCAAAAAAAAAACTAATAAGCTTTTCGTGATACATTACAGTCATTCGTCTACATGTAACTTACCAATTGCGCTGGCAACTCTTCTTCTAATAAGAAGAACTGGGGCATAGTATGCATGTACTTTTTAGTGAGCTGGCAGTTGCATGTAGTTGCATAACTCTACGATACACTATTAATAACAAGAAGTTTGCAAAATAACCCCATTGAGGGCCATTTTGTGTCGTCAAGCAGCAGCGCATGGTTAGTCTTATATTAGCGGCTTCCGATGCTCTACCATCGTTCAGCTCACCAAGAAGTGCGCGTATGCTAGTATCTTTAGCATCGCAGACATTTGACCAGCTCGATTTCAAGTTAGGAAGATCGCTCAAGCGATATTTGCGATTGGAATCGAGACTGTTTAGCTGGAATAACGTCCGCCCGAAGCATGCCTTCACTGTCATACGACCCTTAATCCTCGTTTCGTTCAAATATTTTGCAATCGACAGGACGTAGTTGTCATCAAAAGGGTCCAAAATGCTCCTTGTTACTGGAGATTTGTGCTGCTGCGCCAGTTATCGCTGCAAATATTTTTCCTCCTCGACTCGAATTGCTGAATCCGAAAGTTGCTCCCGTCGAACCAATTCATAAAGATACTTCTGAGTGTCCTCATCGCACAAAGTCGGATCAACTCGGACGAAACTCCATTTGTTATTTCGACAATTGCGAGCAACTCGGCTTCGCGTACCCGTAAATTTACAAAAATGGTTATTCCCTTGCAGGTCGACTGATGGATTGTGTTTTTGACATATCGAACGTGTCTTGTACTCCTTAATTGCATTGTTCTCCTGTGGCGAATGTTGCTGTACCGACACGCTAATTGTGCGTCTGCCGTAGCGAAAGCGCTGCCGAATGCTAACCACCCTTCGCGAAATGTCGTCAGGAAGGTCGGCAATAAAGCCTTTGAGATCCTTCATTGTTTCGTTTTTTTGTAATGTTCTCAGCTAGGAGGAATCTAAGATGCCTCAAACTATCATCTTCCTCCCTGTAGCAAATGGTAAAAAAAAAATACATCCAAAGTCCACGAAGTTTGATTTTGCTTTATAGAGATCCCCGACCCGCGGAGTCGCGAAAGTTGTGCGGTACAATCAGTGTTGGCAGACGTGGCCTTTACGTTTCGGCCTGGCCTGGCCGAAACATGGTTTTAACCAGGGGGGTTCGACCATTTGGCCAAGTCAATAATCCTGGCTGAATGGCTTATGTGGTCTCAGAGGTGGCTTTTTGCTATTAGATCTAGAAGGGAACGATTTGTGTCGACAAAGGATAGTTTTGAATTTTCAAACAACGTTGCCGCGAAGGCAAGAAAGAGAGCGAGAGGAAAAACAGAAACAAAAACGGATAGCTGAGTGCACCGTGTACAATACGGCGGACTAGTACAAGTCATTCACGAGCGCGAGCGAGTTCACACGAGTACGACTGACTGCACGGAGTGCCCGAACTCGTTCGAGTACACCGGACAAGAACCGAACACGAACAAGTGCACGGAGTGGACGGCGCGAACGAATACACGAAGTACCGGAGCTCGTACGAGTAGTCCCCTACACTAACGACCGACGGTAGGGAGTACCGGAACTCGTACGAGTGGACCCCATTCGAAGTACACGAAGACGACAGACTGTACGAAGTAGACACGGGTACGAGGACGTGTACACGAAGTACACGAGCGCGAGCGACTGTTCCAAGTGCTCGAGCCCGTACGATTACACCAGACACGAACACAAACGAGTGCACGGAGTAGACGACGAGAACGCATACAAGGCGCACCTGGTACAACAAAATACGAGAAGTACCCAAAGTTAACCAAGTGCTAAGACAAACGATGGTCCGTCCCAGTGTTCCAGAACGAGTCCACTTTATCGAACTGCAAGACATTACGCCAGCAGTATGTACTAGCACATTACGCCGGCAGTTTTTTATTTTCTATAATTCTCACCTTAATTATTAGTCGAGAGTAGGTTTAATCAATTCTAATAACCAGGTATTTCTAACCAGACAGCCAATCAATAGCCTCAGAACGTCAGGGTCATCAGAATAGGTCTAAGAGGGGTTAACCTTTGTATCAGTAATGTGACCACCATTTTTCCAAAATTTCCCCCTTCCGTTCTTTCTAATTCCAGAATCCGCCGGCTCAAGTACAAGATGGAAGAGGTTACCCTGATGTGTGCGCTACTTCGGGAAGGGGGAGTGGACGTCTTTCCCGTGGTTATCGGCAAGAGCAAGGTTGTGGGCCTGCTGCAGGACGCGATCAAGGCGAAGAAGCCTAACGACCTCAAGGATGTTGACGCGGACAAGCTGCGTCTCTTCCTGGCAAAGAAGGGCGACGCGTGGCTGCCGGACGACGATCCTGCTGCGCTGGCGCTCGATAATCGAGTGACTCATCTTGACGTCCAAGGCATGATCGATGGCGAGCAGATGAAGGCTACGTGGACGCTTGAGGACGTGCTGACAGCTAACAACATGACTCAACCAAAGTCGAGGCAGATTCACGTGCTGGTGATGGCTCCGGAGCGAGATCATAAGAGACAGCGACTTGAATGGAAAACTTCAAGTTTGACAACGCACCAGTATGACCAAAACAGTCATTTCTTTTCATTGGAGGTGGAGGATCTGCTTGACACTGGCCTGCCATCAGACAGAAAGGTGCTCTATTGCCGTTCTGCGTTCCATCAACAGTTCAAGTTCCTTCAAGAGCGTGTTATTGATAATAATCGCTGTGGTTGGATCCTTGGGCCTCCTGGTACTGGGAAGTCGACAACGGCAATGGCTTTTGCATTGACGTTGGACAAAAGTGACTGGGTGGTGACGTGGATTCACTTGGGGTCCGGTCGGTCTGCCCAGTGTGTTCGCTTGGTTGGTACTGAAAAGAAGACGAAAAAATTTGAACTGAGCGACCTTGTGGATGACGTGGATCCTCGAAGAATCATCTGGTCATGGTGGATGGCTACAGGGCAAACAAGGAACAACACGAGACATATATGCAGGAATGTAATGATTGGCGTCTCGACGACACAGCAATCAAGAGTCGAAGACTTGCCTTCATCTGCTCGATGTCATCTCGTGGGAAAACAAATGCGGAAGAAGACAAGATTTTAAGAGTGGAAGAGTTTTCTGTTTTTTCATGGACACGCGACGAGTACCGTAATGCCATAGATAATGCCGCGTTCTTTGATAGTGTCAAATCAAAGCTCGATTCCACGGAGGCGTCGCCAGACTCCGTATGCACCTTTGAGGATTGTGATCCTTGGCTCGAATCCAAGTTTTACTATGCTGGTGGATGCTGCCGCTTCATGTTTGACTATAAAACTGCAGAAGTGATCCAACAACTTTTTGACGCCGTGAACGCCGCAGAGGATATGTCGCTGACCGCCTTTGGTAGGGTTGGTGTTCGTGCGAGTAACGTCATCAACCGTCTTTACGGATTATTTCCTGATGGGAAGGGAACAAAATCACTTCTTGTGAGCGCCTTTGTAGCATCTCTGCTAGTCCTCAAAGGCGGTCCAGAGCTGGTCAAAAAGATAAGTGCATTACTACATGATGCTTCGAATCCCTCGTTTGATGGATGGTTGTTGGAGTTCTTTTTCTTTACTTCTATCAGGAATGGAGGCATTCACCTCTGCGACCAAGATGGAGAGCCAGTGATGGAGTGGCCTGAATCGCGTGTCTATCTATGCGGCATTGATAACATCCCGCTTTTGTCGAATGGACCACTTTGGTTGAAGCCGGAAAAATGGAACCAAGGGGGTTATGACGCGATCTACATTGACAAAACTGAGCAGCTGGTTCGTTTTGTACAAGTAACAGGGGCGCACAAGCATTCGTTCCTCCTTCGTTATTTCCGTGCTTACCTGTTAGCGTTGCGAGTCTCTGATCCGTCTTTTGTCGCCGAGAAAGTCGAAATCTACTTTGTGGTGGAGCAAGCTCAACTCCGCGATTTTAAAGTCAAGGATCCGGTTGGTCAAGGGCTCTTACAAGAATGGAAGTGGCCCAAGTGCCAAGAAAGAGACATGGTGCAGAAGGTGGGCCTCCATGGTCCCAAGTACAACAAGGGGAAATAGTAAATACCAGGGCCTCGCAAATGGTTATGGACAATGGAGGGAAGGGCGAAATTCTTGCTTCCCTCCATTATGGAGCCATAGGCCATTAAGTAAAACTCAGTGTCGAAAAAATAAGCTTTCTTTACAAAGAGAATTTGTCGATTTTGTATCTGTAGTGCTCTTCCTCTGTCCCGAAAGCGAAAGAAGCTACGGCAGCGTCGACGCCGGTGACGATTGACCAAATGAAGATGGCAGTGAATGAAGTGTTTGAGGACCGAGATAAGAAGCGGTCGGTCTACTCCATGTCCGATCTTCATACGGAACAGCAAGAAAAAATGGCAAAGAAGATGCGACTCGGTGACAACTACATCACTTTTGATGAGCCCACTCCCATGCCAAGGGCCTGGTTTATTGGTTTATGAACGAACTTTCATTCATCCACCAGTAGTTACGCAACTAATTGCCCCGTTAATAAGTGAAAACCTACGGCACCAAGCAAAGAAATGCAAGAAGAAATTGGCGCGCAAGGCATCACCCGTCACCAGTGCCGAGAAGGCTCACATTAGTACCGGAAACCCCGATACCGGTACTGGTGTCAGCCTCTCTATTGATATTTTATTTCTGACAAATATAAAGTTATTAATATACAAAGATGACGTACTCTCCCGAGCAATACCTAGCTAATAAAGATCGTATTAAAGAGGCGCAGAAGCGCTACTATCAGCGCACACGTGAAGCTCGCTCAGGTTATCAAAAGGGGTATGACGATAAGAATAGAGATCAGATTCGGACTCGCAAGCGAAAACCTAAAACCGAACCTAATCCTGAACTGCCTGACCCCGAAAACGAACTTAATTAATTTAAAAAAAATCTCCCATAAAAAGTCGATCCATATATAGGCGGACCAGAATTAATTATTTAAAATTCAAAAACATTCTATGGAGCCATGATATAAAGTCAATCCTGATACAACGTCCAATAAATATAAAGTCATCTCCACGAGAATATTATAGGCACAAATATATAGCAAATATGCTGCCTTACGAACGTGAAGGACTAAAGCGATTAAATATTAAAGTAGTCCGATGGGGTACCGATTATCGCGTGAAGGTTCGAGGTAAAACCGGTAGGATGGTTTATGTTAGCAACATTACTCGTCCGAGCAATCAAAAGCTGATCGCAAAGCAGTACAATGTTTCAAGTAAAGACTTGACGAAGCACATATCGAAGGACTATAAGACCGACCCCAAGTACCGTTTCTACAGCGGCCAGCACATGGAGTCTCATCTATACGAGGGCATTCAGCCATCGGAATTCTACGACAAGCTTGAGCACGTTCTCTCTAAGCAGACAAATGCGTTCAAGGTGAATGTTGCTCTAGGATACGACCTGATTAGTCTCAGCGATGAGAATGAAACACGATACTTTCACCCGAACCTGGGTAATACCTACGTGTTTAACACTCCTGTTGCGGTCAATAGCAAGGCTGATATCCGTAAAAAAAGTCATTACGGAAATCAGATCCATGGAGCTGGCTGACAAGCTAAACTATCCCAGCTCTGGATACAAGGTCAAGGCGATTACAGGCTTTAAGATATTTATCTACAACCGCAATCATGCTCTTGGTGATAGCGAAGCTGTCATTCCTAAGATCATTCGCGAAAACAAGCATGTGATCAATTTTCCCAAGACGAACAACAAATGCGTCTTCCATTGTATTGCATGGCATTTGTTGCAAGACTCTAAGAGGATCCTCGTAGGATTCAGGCTCAAGTAAAGGAAGCATTCAAGCGCTACTGTTCTTCCAAGGGTATTAACTATACTCTGAGTCTATTCAAGAGCGTGAAACCTATTGACCTCTTAGAGCTTGATGAACTTAAGGACTGCTTCAAGATCAGCATCAACGTATACACCATGGATGTGGAGTCAGGAATTGTTGAGTGTATTCGTCGCTCTGACAAGGAGTATGAATCCATGGCCATTCTATCTCATGAGAACCACGCTCTGTACATTAAAAGCATCGATATGCTCCAAAGCAAGTATCAGTGTTCAAAATGTGAGATGGTCTTGGTTAGCGCTGATAAGCAGAAGAATCATAAGCGGAATCAATGTGAGCTTGTCAATATTGAGAGTTTCCCAGCTGAGTCAACTATTTATAGACCACCTCAGAACTCCATCAAATCAATGATGACGAAGTACTCTATTAAACACATTGATCACTACATAGATCACTTCATCGTGTATGATTTTGAGGCCATACTTAAGCCAACAGGTATCGAGCATGGTCAAAGCACAGTCTTTATGAATGAACACATTCCTGTTTCGGTATCAGTGGCTGATAGCCTCTCCGGAGAAGTAAGATGTTTTGTAAACGATGAACCAAAAGCTTTGCTAAAAGGTATGTTTGATTACATCAGCAAAGTCAGCTTACAGATTCAAGAGTACAATGTTCAAAAATATGAGCCACTTTTGAAGAAGATTATTAAAGCTCACGGCTTTAGTGGTATGGAGATTCCTGGCTTAAAGCTTGGAAAGAAGTACTCAATGGATGATGTGGATAGTTGGATCGAGGACGGTACTTACAATAGCTCTTCAATTTCCATAAAACAATTTCTTTCGGGAAAGAGCGATCTGATTACGGTAAGATCAAGCAATAGCTCGATCAAGTGTCCGTATTACGATTCAACTCTGGTAGATACGATATACGATATCAACTTAATTAAGAGCGATCTATTTGCCGTTATCGGTACGGAAAACATAAAATTTGTGATCAAGAACCCAAGCTACATGTGCATCGCAACTTCGGACATGAAGATGCTTGATATTAGCAACTATGTTCCTACTGGAACAAGCTACGAGAAGTATTTTACTACATATCTCGGTGGATGCAGGTGCGATGACAAGATTAGGTGTGTATGTGGTCTTGGGAAGCGTTATTTCCAGATGAGTACATCAAAGCCTTCGAGGTTTTAAACGCGAATACCATCCCTCCCAGATCAGCATTCGATAGTGCGCTTCGAGGTACCAGTATTACCAACTCCGACTACGAGCGAGTAAAGTTCGTGTGGGAGCACTATGGAATGAAGTCCATCAAAGACTTACTTATCTGGTACAATAATTTAGATGTGGTGCCATTCATCAAGGCTATTGAGCCACAGCGTGAACTGTTCAAGCGTTTTGACCTCGACATGTTCACTGATGGTGTTTCTCTTCCAGGGCTCTCGGAGAAGGTTATGTATCAAACCTGCTTCAACGAGCTTCAACGTCCTCAAAATGAACCTGCTGAGGCTTTCAGATTCCCAGCCAAGCGTATGACTGGCTATAAACGCCAGGATGTAGAAGCGAAACGTGAGTTCAATATGACTTTTGTTCACTTAGATATGTTGCTAAAAAAGCAAAAATACCTATGCGGTCTATGTTGGTGTCAGCTAACTGTTGATACTGCTTCAGCCGATAGAGTCAACAACAAGCTGGGGCACATTGATGGTAATGTCCTCATTTCATGCGTTCAATGCAACGTCGCCCGTAAGGATATGTCTCTAAGAGGATTTCGCTTCAGAAGCTACTTGAGTTCAACTCGGACAAGCTTGTCTATTCGATAGACAGGGAGGAGAAGGACATCTACGGTAAAATGAAGGTTAATATCGCCGGTGGACCATCAATCATCTTCAACCGCTACGCTAAACGAAACGAGACTAAGATGCGAGGTGGTAAGCTTGTAAAAAAGATCATCGGCTATGACGCCAATGCTCTTTACCTCTGGGCTCTTGGTAACGATATGCCATGCGGGCGATTGACCACCATTGACGCTTATCCCGGTATTGTCGAAGACATCAAGGCTGACAAATACGTTAATCGATTGCACCGATAACAACATCATTGGCTCACACATGTATGACTACAACGATACACGTGGGAAAACCCAAGCTAAGCCTGCTCGCAAGCTAATTGGAAGCTACTTTGGCGAAAAGATTCTGATATACGCACCGCTTCTCAAATGGTATCTATCCCATGGAATGGAAATCATTATGACTTACAGCTTCATTAAGGCCAGCGCTCATAAGGCTTTTGCTCCATTTATGGATGCTGGGTCGAGCGCACGTCGTGTCGGCGATGAAGATAAGAGAAGGCTATGATTGCAGAGATGATGAAATTAGTTGGAAACAGTGCCTTTGGACGATCGGGGATGGACATGAGCAAGCATAAACAGGTCAAGTACGAGTCTAACGATGAGAAAATCAAGTCGCGCATTGAGCACTTCACGGTTCATGGATTGGAGGAGCTAAACGATTCTTATGAGATAACGATGATGAAGCGTCGTCTTAATAACAAGAACCCGATCCATTTGTCCATCGCTATCTATCAGCTTGCTAAGCTACGCATGCTCGAGTTCTACTACGATTGCATTGACTTCTATTTCGATCGTTCTGACTTTCAGTATCAAGATATGGATAGAGACTCGGCCTACATCGCATTCAGCTGTGATAATCCATTCCAAAAATGCATCAAACCTGAGCTACGCGATCACTTCACACAGCATAAGTACAATTGGTTCCCACGCGACTATAACATGGAAGTAGCTAAGTTTGACCGCCGTACGCCGGGTCTATTCAAGGATGAATGGTCAGGTGATGCGATGGTATCACTCTCGAGTAAAAACTATATTTGTTATCTTCCTGATGAGTCGTATAAGGTGAAGGTTTCGGCTAAGGGAATGCAACAGAGTCGAGGTCGTAATGAAGATGTACTTAATCCATTGGGGTTTGAGTCCGTCGTTCGCGATCGCATCACACTTCAAGGTACTAACAAGGGGTTTAGACTGTCGAAAGAGACAAAATCAATTATCACATACAGTCAAACCAAGGCGGCTTTGTCATATTGGTACGACAAGCGGAAAGTGCTCGATGATGGTATTAGCACTATTCCACTTGATATTTAGAAGGTTCCCCAAGCTATCACATCTTTTTTATTTGAATATTATAAAAGAATAATGGTGAGAGAACAGCTCAATGATCTCCTCCACAAACTCTATTATAACGTCAGAACTGGTTATGTTGGAGCTCAAGCGCTGTATCAGAAGGCCTGAGAGCTAGAGCCAAAAATAACGTTAAAGGATGTAAATGATTGGTATGCTACTCATTCAGATATTCAACGGGTTCAAGAGCAGAAGAAAAGCTTTGATGGGTTCAAGATTGCCTCCCACAACCCCAACTCATGGCAAATAGATCTTGCGTTCTGGGGGAAACAACCGATTTTGACTGGTATCAATATCAACTCTCGCATCGGATGTGCTAAACTATTGGTGAATAAGACTGCACCTACTGTTTTAACAGCTCTCAAGGCGTTTGTTCGACTTCACAAAGTTGATATAATAACGAGCGATAATGGCAGTGAATTTATAAATTCACAAGCTAAAGAATTTTTTAAGACCAAAAAGATTGAGCATTTCAACAACGAGCCAGGTGATCATGGAACTATGGGCAAAATCGAAAGGTTCAACAGAACTATTAAGCAAAGACTCATCAAGATGGATTTTAAGAGAATTACCCACAAGTTAAGCAGCGACTTTATGGCAACTACAACAGTACTGTTCATCGATCGATTGGAATGACGCCAAATGAAGCTAGAGGTCAAGTGATGGAAGCAGATCTGACCATAATCAAGGTGGGGCTGATAGGATTGAGAACGAGTTCAGTATTGGTTTGAATGTACTATACCGACTCAAGAAGAAGACGTTCGAAAAGGAGGCTGCACGTTGGAGCAAGGCTGTATATTCTGTGGTAGGGATTGATGGCTACCGAGTCCAAATTCGCTCGAAAAATGGGCATACTCTATACAAGGCTCCAAATGACCTGAAAATGATTATATCTGAGGCAGGTGATGCTACAATTAATCGAGGGGATATCCTTGAAGCAAAAAATCTTAGACCATAAGAACATGCGATCCGGTAAGCACAAATATTTAGTCAAATGGGTAGGATACGATGATACCACATGGGAGCCATTCTCAAATCTCAGACTAATCAATAAAAATAGGAGATCGACTCTTGAAAAGGAGTATTGGACCCGCGTAAAAAAGGGACATAATTAGCTTAGTAATAAATTTGATAGAGACATCCACCGTAGCTTTGACTCAAATATATTAATCAAACTAAATTATTGATTATTAGTGTTTTATATCTGACTTGATATATAGTAATGTGTAAGAATTGCATAGATAAAGATATAGAACTTGCTAAGCTACGGCGGAAGCTGTGGGTCATTCAGGAGGTAAGCCGTATCAAAATTGAGTTGCAAAATCTCGATGCAGTAGCAAATTTTCGTAAAACGGTTTCAAATCGCATGTACCAACGTGAATTAGAAAAAAATATTTGGTGTTCCATTTCATTCTGTTAAGGATCGATATTTCAATCTCTTAAATGAGCGTAATCATATATGTCATTCATATGCATCGTTTCGACACGATTCAGTTATGCCGAGCTACTGGTAATTATGACTACTCTTTTTTTATGATACACAAGATATAGCCGCAATGTTCCCCAATTTCACTTCACTCGCTCAGCTTGAGCAGAAGCGACAAGAGCTACTTGAACGTTCGCAAAGACGCTTGCAACAAGCTAAAATCAAAAGGCGTATGTACGAAGGTGCGTCATGGGCAAGCGATGTAGATAAAACGATAGCAACCATTGCGAAGAAATCAACAGACTCAACTCAGACTGATATATCTGTTGGTCCTGATGAAGAAACCCCTGATATATTGAAGCTCAGCCTCGCTGAAATCTTTAAAAAGAAAAAAGACTGAATGATGAAAACTCTCATAAAAACTCTGACTTATCAACACCAATTCCTGGAGTAAATACCAGAGATAGTGAAGTGCAGGTTTAACCCAATACAACTGATCGTGGATTACAGGCTCACCCTGATACTGTGGATGTTGGAATTGATAATAGTGCTCGTACATCGAAAACCGAAGTGAAAATACAGATCTTACGATACCGCCTGAGAAAATGAAAATAGATACAGAAGACCAGGTGGACTCCAAAAATTGGATCAAGGATTTCTACATAAAAAATCCTAACTGGGTCGCGCTTAGAATTCGACCTATTCGACAAAAAACTGGTAACGATGATCCTAGGTATCGTCTCGGAGATAAGGGGTCTCTTATTTCCATCATAGGGAACAAGAAGCGATATAATTATGAAACGATTGATTGGGTTGCAACTGAATCAAAAATTAGGAATATGTACTATGATAGTGAAAGCAACTCAATCGACGAAGTTGGATCCATGCGTGATGAAGTAAATCGAACTCGAACGCTTATGCGGTTAGAGAAGAAGAAGCGTGCAGGTGATGACTTAGAATATCTCAATGTCAAGCTTAAGGATAGGAGACTTAATGACATTCATTTCACCAACAAATCAACATCTACAACCTCTGACAATGACCAAAGCCGGATAAAACTACTGTGGATTTTACTAAACAACAAGGAACTGTTGATATCGAATGGAATTATGAAGAGTGTACTTCCCGTTTTCAAGGAAAGGTTCAAATCCGATGAATCCAATCTACGTCAGTACGTTTGGATTAATAAATCATCTATCGACATTTATGGAAAAGAATCCAATTTGAAGCATACGTCGGCGATCGACAAAGTTGATTGGCAATCGACTCTTAGTACATTTCTAAGCATGGTTAATAGCAGAGGATTAGAGCTCTCAATGGTCGGGACGCCTGACGTTGAAAGGTCTATCAAACAATTTCAGACAACCGACGATGATGATCGAGAGGCGCGACATGGTATCAAAAGCGGGCTGAATGAGACAGAGGTGAAAATCTATCAATCCCTGACAGCGATGCAAAACAAATACTATTGTATTATTACACTCAGCTGGCGAGCGAGCACATTGCTATTCCATTTCGGATGCCTCCGATTGTAAATTAAAAAAACGGAACCAGACCGCACGCAGATTACTATTTCGGTCAGCCGACAACCTCTCGGCCTTTCAATATTATCACAATTGGTAGCAACAGAAAACACAAGTAAGTTTCTGGTGTTGCTTGGAAGGGGTTAATGAAGACAATCCAGTGGATGGAGACTTTTACATCGATGTTGAATCACTTCGACGAATTAGACGCGTACCTCTCTAATGTTGATTATGATTTTCCTTCTAATGATATCGAAGCAGCGAGAGTGATTGAGGAGAAGAAACTGAACAAAGATCGTCAAAAAAATCTTGATCAAAATTTGATGGCTCTAAACAAGGCTATCGTAGAAACTGCTCAAAATGTCACGCGACAGAGTGTAGGAGAATACGATGACAAAGACCTACAGAAAATTCATGATGATGCTGAAACCGCTTTTCAAGCTTATGGCGAGGCTCAAAAGCGATATGAAGCAGCAAAGGAAGCTGTTAAAGGGTCAAACGCAAAATCGTTAAGATCAGCCTTGAAAGCTACACAATCAGCTCTTAAAGCTACCAGGTCTGTTTATCAGTCTAATCAAAACGATATTCGGATGCTCGTCCTAAATTAGAAGGACGTGGTCTAAGAGGTGCAGGCGTCGCTCCGTTGGACGGAGTAGTCAGACGTGGTAGAACCTACAATTTGAATGAGATCCAGGGCTTAGCTACTCCATCGGCGTACGTATATCGACAACTCGGTAGCAAGTACATTCGTTTGCCAGACCTTGATGCTAAGACACTGATTTTGGTACAGCCTAATCGACGTAAATGCGGTCCCAAATGTCAGATTTGTAATGGTCTCCAGGCAATGATCAAAAGTCTTGTATATAAGCAAAACATCGACCAAGCGGCTTACGACAAGCTTAGCATTGATGACAAAAAAAATTTCAAGGAGATACTTGCCATAACACATCTCCAGTATCATTTCCACGATAAGCTCGAGGATCCACTACAGACGCTTAGAGCCGAATATGATAAACTAAAAGGGGAGCTTGGATTAGGCAATGATGCTCCGAGTATAATCAAACAGCTGAAGTCTCTAACAGTGGATATGTACAGCAATCATCTCATCTCGGATAACGAGTTTCGTGATATTATAACTCGGATACTATAAACAGATACGACCATTTTCTTCTTCAATACACACATCATCGCCAGATCCGGGGGTAGCTATGGTGATAACGCCGATCTCAACGTTGCTGAGCTTAAAGCCACAATGAAGAACCTCATCATCAGTGATCGACCTCAGAAGACCCAAGCAGCCGTTTGGACAACTGATCTCGATAAATCGGCTAAGAAGGTAGATACAACGACTCAAACTCAGGGAGGGAAGGTATGGCCTACCAGCCAAAGAAAAGAGCCCATGGGGCTCCGGGCGGGGGCTTTGCCCCGCGCCAAAAAACACACAACAGTCAAGACGTTCGCTATCTAAGCTAATCCATTTCTCATTGCTTTATTGGCTCCCCCTCGATAGACGGCAATTTTTTTATCGCTGGCACTGATCTCAAGTATGGTAGACTCACCATCAGGTGTTTGAGTTGGGAGAAAGACACTATCACCCAATACAATGATTTGGTCAGCTCTCAAAAGGGTCGACCCTAAAACATGACTCGGCTCATCTTTGAGTAGATTAGTTCTCATTTCTTTACTTGGATAGCAACCCATGACTCATATATATATCACCAAAGAAATTTCTTCGAGAATCAGTCAGCTGAATATGGGCGCTCATTATCGATTGCTCCGTGTCGTTTATAGTATCTGTCTCGACGCTGTGCATCGTTGTGGTCAAACGCGCTGTACGCCTTTAGCGGGGTTATATCCCTGTATTGATGATAAGGCTCACCATTACTCCGAATACCGCCAAACGATACAATACGTCCATCGCTAGGCAGAGTGTCGTATTTCTTCAATCGTTTGTTTGATACTCTAAATTGATAGGTTATGTCCTTCATACTTGCTCTATATTACTGAGTCGAGTTTTTAAATCGGCTACTTCAGTCATTAGATGCTGGATCATCTTCATATTGTACGCCGCTATTCGGCTATAATCGACGTTGAGCTGTTGTTTTGCTGGCTCAAGCGTTAAGTCCTCTCCTTCCTCTATATCATCACGATAAAATACACTAATCAGATCAGTCAGATGAGCAGAGACTGTCCTGAGCAATGAGGCCGACTTCCTAACCTTGTCGATTATCTGACGGAATCCAATCATGAAGCTTTACATCTACGCTATCGTAGAGTCTCTTGATACGATCAAGCGGCGCAAGTATGATATTCCGTTTTAGCCTTCTATCTGACGTCATCGCCATGGCTGTGCATGAAATGTATCCGGCGAAATTAGCCGCTACACTATACACAATAGGCCCCAATGCGCTCTCGGTAACCCCAGAGTCTGTGCGTAGCCTATAGACAGTTGAACCACCAACACCAAATGTGAAATTGACAGCATTGCTAACGGTTACATGAGAGCTGGGCGTAGTGGTACCCAATCCCAGTCGCCCAGCAGCTATTAAAATCATTGTAGTCGCGTTTCTTGTTCCAAACCGAAGATCCGTATTACTGATATTGCCTATCCAGCTTGTATTGGTCGTAGTACCTTTAGAACCATTATGGACCTCGATCTGGAATTCGCACGGGGTAATGTTGGATCCAGCAAATCGACACATGCGAGTGTAGCTAGCGTCCAGATAGTCGAATCCTGAGCCTTTAATCTCACAATGCGATCGAGGTGCTTGTATTGATTCCTAACTCAGTCAATGGCCCTACAGTAGTAATGGCGCTCTGATTTCCATATTGATAGAAATCCAGCAAGCGTTTCAGCTGTAATCGTACCAGAAGCTGTAAGAGAGCTTACTCCACTGATTGATCCAGTTGTGCCAGAAATGGTCATGCGAGCTGTGTTTTGTGTCTGTAGGACAAGATCATGAGCAGTAGTCGTTCCAAAGTATACCGCGCCGTTAAGGAAGTGATAGAGAGCAGTTGTACTCGTTCCATTAATAGAAGTAAAGGATTGACCACTGGTTGTACGAATCGTTTTGATTGTATCCGTACTTGTGATAGTTCCAGCATTGAGGATATTTCTATTGGAAGATATCACTTGAATTGTTCCAATCGATAATGACCCAACATCGCCTGCTGTTCCTAAAACCATCGTATTTCCATTTATGGTGTCACAGCTAACAAACCCGAGACCGGTTATGCCTTTCGTTGCACCAAGTACAACTGCTTGCTGAGGAGTAGCCGAACCTTGTGTAATGTTGATGTATAAAGAATGATCAAATGTGATTCCTCCGAACTTGAGGCCAGGGGTATCGATGCCAATTCCTCCCATGTTCATTGTCAGGCTGTTTAGCGTTCCTACTTGTGTGATATTGGTTTGAGCAGGCGAGATTAGAGTCCCATTTATCGATGTGGCTGTTAATGCGCTTAACCCTGTAATAGATCGAGAAGCGCCTGTGAATACTAGGCTGCCTCCAATCGTAAGACCTGTTAGAGCTCCAATCGAAGTGATATTAGGTTGCGAAGCAGTCTGTAGCGTCCCATTAATGGAAGTAGCGGTCAGAGTCGATAGAGAGCCAATCGAAGTGATATTAGGCTGTGAAGTAGTTAGTAAAGTACCTGTAATGTTGGTAGCGGTGAGAGACGATAGAGCTCCAATGATGAATCGAGCAGTGGAGGTGAGGACAGAGACGGAGACGGCGACGACTCCAGTAGCAGCTCCAGCAGCTCCAGTGATGAATCAGACGACGGACTTGGCAGACGACGTGGACGACGTGAACGACGTGAACGGTGTGGCCGTCATGACCAAAGACGCGGACGAGAACGAGTACGGAGAAACCCGAAACGGCGTAGTGTGAAGGACCTTGAACTCCCAACCTTCACTCAGTCTCCGAAAGTCTCTGTCTCCACTTGGATCGATAGGGTGGACCTAGCATTGAAGGGCGCACGAGAATCAGGCCGAGGAACATGGTCGGATCACTCGTTGGACTTCGTTTTAGGAAACAAACTGATGGAAAATGTAGCAAAATGGTCGGTCATCAGGGATCGTAGAATGAAACCACGCAAACGAACATGGACGAACCCGAAGAAATTGCTACTGAGGAGATACGGCGAGCGGCTTGATAAGTCTGCAGCTGAATGGCGAGTAAGCATGAGGAGAATGATGCCCGGTGAAACGTACGCGGATTTTGCCGCTGGCCTACGCGACGTCGTGAGACGAAGCAAGGTTAGTGAGCGAGTACTCCTCGCACAATTCTATAGATTCCTGGACAAGACAAGAAGTTAGTTAAGCAAGATCAAAAGCTCAAAACACTCGAAGACGCAGTTGATAAGGCCACCGAGATAGACGACGAGATGGACAATGTCGCGCGTGGAATGATGAATATCGGGCAACCTGAGGCTACAGCGCCGAGTCCTTACCTGGTGACGATGACAGGAACCGCAGGTCAGACAGTTGTGATCCCCGGCATCGATGGAGCCGGATTACCAGCTGAGATGGTGGCATCAAGTATGGCGAGCGTGGCGGCTGGTGTGCACGACGCGGAGCCAGTAGCCTTATTCACCAGCCTGCAGGGCGTCTGGAACATCTATTCTGCCGCCTGGGATGTGCCGCCAGGTCGAACGTGGAATGGGAGGTTCTGGGCTGAAACTAAGAAAGGTAGCCAGAATGCGGCCAATAAACGAGCAGAACCGAAGAAGTCAGAGAAACGGCTGAAACAGAAAAGAGAGGCTCTATCCACTGACGACGAGCCCGAACCACAACCGAAGCGGCCCAAGTTCAAGGCAGCAGTGAAACAGGCGGGGGAACGAAAGAGCAGTGCCTCGAGCGGCAAGTGCGGTACGAATGGAGTGACCGACACGGCAAAGCCGAGCAGTGGTACGCAACCTACCACCGCATGCTACAAGTGCGGAGAAGACGGGCACTGGTCGCGCTTGTGTCCAAATGGGAGCAGGTGCTACGCTTGCCACAAGCCCGGACATTTTGCAAACGACTGTACAGATACGGAGGTCAAGGCCAAGAATGATGCCTACCTGAAGACATGTGTGCCACGAGGACCTCCACCGGGAAACGGGTAGCGGGTGCGATAAGGGGAGTATGGTGTCCGTCGAGAGAGGATCGCCGGAGGAAGAACGAGGCTGAGAGTGAGACGAAGACTAAGGAAGAGAAGGACGCTGTGACGACGAGTGACGTGGTAACATCGCGGTTCATGACGCCACTGGAGGGTGTTGAGCAGTCGGAGGATAACGACGACAATGGAATGCAAGATGACAAAGTGATGGAGTCGGCGTATGTGGTGCGCAACTCGCCGACGGATGAGGAGAACGCGTACGGTGACTGGAAGGAGAATTTGATGAGTGAGGCGGCAGCGAAGGACAGTGGACAAGCGGCACGGTACGTTGCCACCGTACGACCTGCCATGGCGTTGGCTCGGTACGTACGAGCTGACTGAAGGAGCGAAGTACAACAGCCTGGTGTCATACGTCACGTTGCTGGTGACGCACAAGACCGACGAGACGTGTGTCGGAGTGGAGAAGGCGTGCCACTCTGTGAAGGCGCCGTGACGAGAAGCGAAGATGAATCCAGCGTAGGCACGGAAGGGACGAGTGACAACGTCGATGTGAACCTAGTGTCGCCGGAGAGTGGCGCTAACAAGGATGAAGATGCAGACATCGAGCAAGTGCGAGCTGCTCGGAAACTGGCTAAGAATCAGAGAAAGCGAGAGAGAGTGAGGTGAGTGTTGGCTGCACGACGAGCAGTGGCCCAGGAAGAAAGACGACGTGCGGCTGACGAAGCTGGGCAACGAGCTCGACGACAAGAACTGGCCGACGATGCAGTGCGACGTCTTGCCGAACGACGTCAGCAACAGCGACACAACACGGGCACAGTGGAGGGAGGCGATCCCACGAGGGTGCGCCTCATGCAACGAGCGAGCAACGACGGGCGAGTGACGAGTATGGACGACGTTGTGGAGTATGCAGAGGCTGACAAAGGTTTGCCTACGGCCAAGATGACGGGGGACGGTGTATGCAAGAGCGTGAAGTTGGATAGTGGTGCGCGCTACAAGGTAGCAGGTACCGACTGGATGCAGTTCGGCACCAGAGTATCATGTACTACTCCAGTTGGCTTCGTCGAAGGGATAGGTGGTTTCCTGCTGGACGTACTCGGAGTCTGGAGGTTCGAGTTGACTAGTGTCTTCAATGAAGTGATTCATGTTGATGCTTGTATTGTGGAGGGTTGTACGAGCGAATTCTTACTTGGTGTTGACTTTATGCGTGAGCATGGAGCTACGATGGACTTCGCGAGAAACGAGCTGATGTACAAGATATTGGGACGAATGGTGTTGGTCCCGTTCAAGACCTTTGATGCCTCCGGTAACGCGAAGGCGACAGCAGTACGCATGACGCGTAAAACACGACTCGGCAGGAGTACCGTCACTCCTATAGAAGTTGCTGTTGCTGCAGAAGATGGTGAGCGTGGTATCTTCGTACCAAGAAGGGTGTTAGGATCAGTGTTGCTATCGGCGACGGTGACAGAGGTCCACAATGGGAGAGCGTGGATTCCCGCGATTAATACCGGCAAGGACAGAGTGAAGTTGCCAACGAAGAAGGAGTTGGGCACGTAAATCCCGATCGACAAAGACGTGGAGATCCTGGAGATCAGTGGAGCATTACGATCAGATTAGTTGCGTGCGTGGCTAGCTGAACTGGACGAGAATAACGAGCCTTTGACGAACGAGGACAAAGTGCAGATTGGCAGCAAGGACGAAAAGAGCCGTGATCTGATACTGCGCTTGTTGAGGGCATACAAGGGATTGGTGACAGACATTGGTGACTGCCCGCCAGCTACTGCACTCGAAGTAGAGCATCATATCGACACGGGTGACGCAGCCCCCATCATGTTGAAACGTAGACGACAGGCACAGACGGAGGACGAAGTGGTTGATAAGAACGTTGATAAGATGTTGACTGCCGGAGTGATCGAAGAGAGTGATGGAGCATGGGGCTTTACCGTTGTTCTTATAAAGAAGAAGGATGGTGAAATCTGGTTTTGCGTGGATTATCGAGCTTTTAATAAAGTGGCACGCACAGACGTCTTTCCCTTGCCTCGAATTGACGAATCATTGGAAGCTTTGGGAGGTGCCTTGCTTTTTACAACGCTGGACTTGAAGGCCGGATACTGGCAAATCCGAGTGGCAGCTGAAGATAAGCAAAGACGGCGTTCACAACGAAGAAAGGGCTTTATCAGTTCGTAAGAATGCCTTTCGGCTTGACCAATGCACCTTCAACCTTTCAAGGGATGATGAACAGTGTATTACGCGGATTGACCTGGACTACTTGCCTAGTTTACCTTGACGACATCGTGATCTACACACGAGGCAGCATCGAGAAACATGCGTTACAATTGGTGTGCGTGTTAGAACGACTTTCGGTAGCTGGATTGACCTTGAAACGGAAGAAATGTACGTTTGCAACAGAACAATTTCAGTATCTTGGTCATGAATTGAGTGCTCAAGGAGTACGACCACTGGATCGACTAGTGATGGCGGTGCGAGACTTTTCGAGGCCGCAGGATGTTACGGAGGGCAAGCGCTTCGTGCACTTAGCTGGTTATTATCGACGATTTATAGCAGGATTTGGATCGCTAATTGCACCTATGATTAAGTTACTACGGAAGGGAATTGCATGGGAGTGGACGGATGCTCAGGAAATGGCGTTTGAGCAGTGCAAGTATCTGTTGACGCAGAAGCCTGTGTTGGCTTACCCAGACTTCCAGTTGCCGTTCAAGCTCGTGACTGATGCCTGTAGGGTCGGTCTAGGAGCATGTTTAATGCAGGATCAGGGCAATGGCTGGCAACCTATAGCTTACGCAAGTAAAGTGAACAGTAGAACTGAGTCGAACTATGGAATTACGGAACTGGAGTGCTTGGCAGTGGTGTGGTCGATCAAATTGTTTCGTCCTTACCTGTATGGGCGTCGATTTACTATTATCACTGATCACTCAGTCTTGAAATGGCTAATGACTAGCCCTAACTTGACGGGCAAACTTCATAGGTGGGCATTAACTCTGCAAGCGTTCGACTTTGATGTGGAGTGCAGGCCCGGCAGTACCAATGTCGAGGCCGATGCATTATCGAGGTCACCAGCGAGAGTGTTAGCGGTAGCAGGGCGACGACGACGACCACGGAGGCACGTGGGTGTTGTTAGCACTGGTGATGAGGTAGTGCAGCCTCAACACAGTGGTGAGAAGGCAAGGTCGAACTAGGAGGGCAGTACGATCGTGACGAGCGCCGTGGACGGCATGAGAGTGTCTGTGGAGTCGCAGCTCGCGACAAGTGGTGTGGGAACGACGGATAGTGAGACACCAGACCGGGGTCAGATGGACGAGTCGAACGACGGCAAGCCGCCGGTGGAGGAGCCAGTCGACACGACCTGCGACGGATCCGTGAGGCCAGTTACTTCGAGGAAGAGACGAAGGCAACACGACGAAGAGAGCGCCGACCAAGGACCAGGAAGAGCTACAGACGCGGTCATTGACGCGAGCGGCCAAGCGGCGAGCTGAGGCGGCTCAGGCAGCAACGGTGCGGAATAAAGAGACGGCAAGCACGACGAAGGAGACGATAACGCTAAGCAAGACGCAAGCCGATGGAACCAGCCCATCGCGTGAAAGTGTGGAACTTTCGAGTGATGAAATGCCGGCGAAGAAGAGCGGTACGATGCCAAGCACGGCGACGTCGACACTATCCAGTACAACGACGGGAAGGAATTCGGCGTGGAGAAGACGACAGCGTATTTCGTGGGCGCCATTGGTGGATCAGTTCGAGGCAGCCAAGTCGACGCGTAGCAGCGTCACGAAACATCGACAACACAAAAGATGAGCGACGCAGAACAGTGCGGAGCCAAGGACGATTACAGCGACAAGTGGCAACGCTGGAGACCAGTTCCCGAGTTCGAAACTGGGGAAGGCGCCAGACCAGCGACATAACCAGCAGATCGAGGGGAGTGGCACAACCGAGTCCGTGCATACGAGCAACGGCGAGTGCTCAGAGTTGGTGACTGCCCCAACAACGAGAGAATCGCGAGAACAGACACAATCACAAGTGGAGACCGGAAGAGTACGAGGTGATGATTGCAAACGACGAGGTATACACCAAGGACGTGGTGCACACCGAGAACAAGACGTGCGCCAAGGCAAGGGCGTGCACCAAAAGCGCTAGTGCATGGTGACGGAGGACCGACGTTACAATTGACTTATGTGGAGATCGTGGCGGCACAGACGCGTAGCAAACTGGTGCCTCAACTGAAGGAAGCCGAGGAGTACCGAGGAATGCAAGTGGTGACAGAGTTCGGCTTAGTGTTAGTGGAGACGCCAAATGGTAGACGAGTGGTGCTTCCACCCGAGTTGTGGTCAACGGCGTTTAAAAAGAGCCATGATTGTGTATGGGTGGGGCATCTTAGAGCTCCACACACCTACGCAAGACTCTCACAAGTGTACTGATGGCCAGGACTACAGAAAGAAGTACGACGGTGGGTACTAGGGTGTCAAGAGTGTGGCAGCCGCAAGGCTCGACCACGAGAAGTGATACACCCTTTGAGAAGTATACGAGGTGGCGACGTGGGTGACCGGTGGGCCCTCGACGTCGCAGGACCATTGCCAATGAGTGATGGAGGACAACGCTACGTAATTGTGCCTGTCGAGTATGTAACTCGTTACGCTGTGGCAGCTACGGCTCAACAACACACTGCCGAAAATGTGGCAACTTTCTTGATGAAAAAAGTGGTCTTAAGATTTGGTCCCTTTCGAGAACTACTAACTGACGGTGCGCCCGAGCTGACGGGTAGAACGATAGAGCAGCTCGTGAGGATGTTGCAAGCCGAGATCATTCCTCGTGTCTTACCACTATACTACGACGATGTTGAAAAAGGTAGTGGCAGATCTGGAAGTGCAACTCGGAGATGAAGGCAAGATCGAACGGGAAGTGAATGACACGGAGACAGGAGCGACTACTAGAGCAGCGATTGCTCCAGTCCACACGACTACAGCGGCAAGCAATGACCGACAACGAGCAGGAACAGTGGCGAGTACGGTTGAGCCGTTCGGAGAGGACCCTATGCTGGTGAAACTTCGACGGCGGAAGCGTCGGAACAGATCAGGTCAATATGTATTGGAATATCAGTAGCGACCAGTACGTGGAGAACGAGGTGGTGGTGGAAAAGCAGAGGCAGACGCACGGTGGGTGTCTGTCATGGAGTACGACAAGCTGTTCCAAGCCGCCAGAGTCGTGGAAGACTCTGGGGGTGGAGAAGGCGTGTAATAGGTGGGCACGTCATCAGGACACACCCAGAGTGAGTGACGGTCAAAGTGTGTGTGTGGTGGTTAAAGACTCACGTCAGAAGATCGTGCACAGTGAGAAGTGCAGAGAAGAGTCGCTGTACGAGGATAGACGAGTGAGGAGAGCCGTTGAAGGGCGATCTTTGTGGTGAAGGGTCACTATGGAGGGTGCAGACATGCGGTGAGGAGGCACGCAAGGTGAGTTTGTGTGGTGGGAAGTGGCGTGCGGCGCCGACGGAGAAGGCGAATCGTCAGTCGAGAATCTGCGGCGTGGAGCGCAACCGGGCTTGGGAAGCAGAACAAAGAGCGATAGGGCGAGCTGGTAGTGCCAAAGTGCGGACACGTGCAGTTCGAAGAAGTGCAGTGAGTGGCATCAGTGGTGTGCCAAAGTACGAGGAGGAGGAAGCCGGCTTGACGTGTGTGCGGAGCGGTGGATCGGGTCTTAGGCGGTGCGGTGTCTGGCGGTGAATGCTTCGGACGGGGAATCCCGGAGTAGGAACCGAGAGAAGGCCTCGCGCGGGCCCTAAGGACGGTGTGTCGTGACGTGCGTGAGGACGGACGCGGTGGGTACAGACGAGAAGTCTCTGTCTTAGACGTAGCAAAGTGAGGAGTCTCCGCCAGTGGGCGAAGCATTACAAAGGAGTCTCGACGACGGTCGGGCAGAGTGTGAAGTTTCTACCGACGGGTAGGACAGAGCAGACAGATCACGAGAGTTCAGTAAATACAAGTAGGAAGGCACACAGTGGTGTGTCGACCGGCGCGGTTTTGCCGAGCCAGCACGTGTATTGAGTTCAAGTTACTGTTAAAACCTCAAGAACTCAGGAAATACAACCGTAGCAACAGCACAGGCCATACGGCTCGCCGGCAGGCAGGCGACACTAGACCTGTTACAAAACGTTCGAAATTCACCGTAAGACAGGTCGTCTTACGATTAATGCGTCAAAATCCGATGATGGCTCAGAATACAAAAACCAAAGTAACCTCAATTGACACAACAGTGTTTGGGGGAAATCGTAAGACACACTGTCTTACGGTGCCTCTCTGAGACCGTGTTTTTCTTATGAAAAACCATGAATCTTTTGTGCCGAGCTTTCGTAAGACAGCGTAAGTCAGACTCGTCTGATTGGTAAAAAAAATAGGCATGACTGAGCGACCATGACTGCCACAGTCGAAAACGCCAAGGCGAAGCGTTATGACCCAGGAGCAAACCTCCACTGGGCCAAGTACATAGCTGACAAACAAGTAAGTGTATTATGTACCTTTACGAGCTCGTTTCCTTGGTTTTAATGGCAGTGTTCGTGCGTTTTCATTACTTGCGTGCTCAGTTCCTCTGATATGGCCAAGGAGTGTCGTGATCTTCAGTTGCGACGGTCGCAGACAGCGAACAGAAGCCCCAATCGAGAGACGCTTCACACCGTCAATATAGATGAGTGTTGCCTGCTGCTCGTTCATCGTGGTAGGAACTTCCTTACCTGTGTTTTTCTCTATTGCCGCTGATATTCGGCTCATCATCACTCTCCATTCTGAGTAAGTTTTTCTTTTTTTACGTGCTGACAGGCCACTCTTGTTGATAGACTTGTACGGTGGTTGGCTCTCGCTGCTATTGCCGAACCACCAGAGGCTCCACGCCTGAAGCACATATGTACTGGGAAGCTCGAAAGTTTCTGTCAGCAAATGCAGCTTGCCGTCGCTCGCCCAAAAAGGTACCGTAGTATGACCGACAGGCTCCGTCTGCTCGCGCGAGTCAGAGCTACTCGAGCCGCAGGATTTGTTCAGGACCTTGTTCAATGTTTGTTCTAGTTGCTGTTGTGTGATTCCATTACCAAATATGCCTTTTTCTTCCAGTAGTCGAGCGACACGAGCGACCAGCTTGTCAGGAAGTGCACATACAGTAGTTTGAATGTCTTTCTGCAGACCAAACATTACTACTTGCGAAGGTATCCCTGTAGCTTTCATCCAGGGTGAATTACCGTCTACTAACTGCTCTTGGAGTCGAGCACGCAGATCACTAAGGCGAAAAAAAGGTGTACCTCTCAGCGCGTGGGTGGAAGGTAGAACTGCTGCCAAACAGTCGTGATGAAATACCAGAGAAGCCAGGAAAAGCTTCAGGATTGGCTGCGAGGTAACATCACTGGATAATATCGGAAACATGACCTGGACACCTTCCACAATATCAACATTGTCGCGATCCTTAAAATGAGGCGGTAGAAGAGCGAATTTGGCACTGTTTAGAGGAAGCCCTGCCACGACTCTTCCAAGAAACTGGTCACCTGCTGCTTCATAGCGGAATTAGCGGTCTTGCACTCCTCCAAGCGACCACCCACAGCGCAAGCACCGCTGACAATAGAGGGACCCTCCGTACTACCATTACAAGCAAATGTTACAACGCCCTTGCGTACCGAATGCGTACCGTAGGTCTTGGTGTCGACAGGTTGATCTAGCGCCCTTGCAAACGCCTTACGAAATCTGTTTCGCTGTAGTGATCCAGGAAAAGTGGACCCACATCTTGGCGAGGACAAACACCAATAGATACTTAGAGCAGTAATGCAGCATGTCCACGGCGATAAAGGGTTGGCGTAGATATGCCGTGGGTCTTTAGGTCCAGCACCATCTTGATTTGCTTTGCTCCTGTAAAATGTAACACCGAAACTGTCGTCCTGGTTGCTGAAGTGCCCCGAGTTGATTGTTTTGACAGACTGTGCGCGACACATTATATTCCACTGCAGCGCCAAGAACAGGTGGGCAAATCCACCATCCGATATTACCAATGTATGCTTGCATACGCTCTCGTAGACAGAGTAGGGTAGAGCCATTTTCCTGAAATTTCTAGCGTCTCCAGCTCCATGTTGATTGCGGGAAGCTTCAATTATCTTAATACCAGCAAAAAATGTTTTAAGTCATTTGCATATTTTCACTAGAAGTGACAGTCGTCTCTGTCTATAAATGTCCTTTATAGCACTTCTATATCCACTCAGCGTCGTGATCTTTAGGCATCGAGTAGGGAAGTTCATCTGAGCCAGTTAAAACTCTTCGAAGTGTTTTGGAGTAAAGATGTCGCATGTCTAGCTACCCCTTAATTCTTTCCCTCTCTCACGAAAAAGCGTCCCGGCTGATCCTGCGATGTTCTAATCCAGACTTCGATGCCACGGCGGTAGCTTCGATATGCTGTTTGTGTTCTTGACGACGTGCACGCCCGCCGAACGTTGTCAGCGCACAGGCCACCACCTTGGGCATTAGCTGCGTTGAGGGTAGCCGTAGAGGCCAAGTCGGTGCCAGCCGTGACACTGGGGATGCCACTCGTAGCTGAGCGATTGGCAAGCATCTAGCCCGCTGGGCTTCTCCTGCTTGGAGGGGAGCGGAAATCTGGAAGTGCCCTGGCGATCTGCTAGAAGGCCAATAGCACTATTATGACCAATTAACAATGGATCCATCATAGAGCTGTAGGTCTGAGATTTGCCCAGGTAGGTCAAAGCAAAATTTGAAAATCTGCCAGAGACTTTGGTGACTCTGATATAAAACGCACAAATAAATGCTTCACAATGAAGACTTTTCACGCTAACGCCGTCTCGATGCAACATGTACATGCCGAGAAATCGCGCTATGAGCACTTCCGGTGAGTCTCATTGGTCAACTTGCCCTTCTTTTGTTCGAGCACAAATCAAACATTAGGCAGAATGAGGGTAGGGTTGAACTGTTGGCGGATACCGCCACAACCTCACGATAATCGACCATGTAGAGAGAAATGCATCTGAAGCGCGCCGCGATCAGTTTGCTAACAATTTGCGTGACAGAGTCCAGTATTACGACTTGCTTGGGCGCAGTCAGAGACGACAGATAGGAGGCGTCGAGACGAGTGTATGGGCTCGCGGGGAAGGTGGTGTCCACCCGACACCCACACAGCAGATAATGGTACCGGTGGGCCGTCAATCTTTGAGAGCTCAACAAGCGACCATTATTAGGTAATCAAATATTAGTGCACCTGAACAATTATATTAAATTATGGCCAGGCCATATTTCTGAGCTAAAACAACACCATATCCGATCAAGTAACTAGTGCCAGTCCCTATAAATCGCATATGAGGGCATTGTAAAAGCCCTTGTATAATCTCGTCTTTAGGCGGATTTTCCTTGTCGGTCCTGACCTACCTACCTACAACTGAGTCATGGATCCATTGTTAAACGTTAGAAATTCACCGTAAGACAGGTCGTCTTACGATTAATGCGTCAAAACCCGATGATGGCTCAGAATACAAAAACCGAAGTAGCCTCAATTGACACATATTTTTGGGGAAAATCGTAAGACACACTGTCTTACGGTGCCTCTCTGAGACTTATGAAAAACCATGAATCTTAAATGTTATTAAAAAACATCGCGGAAAATCAATAATAGGCGACAATGCTGCTGCTGCTCGTGTTATTGCTCTTCTTGAACACAGCGCGCGCCTCTGACGGTTGTGATGACGACTGTGCGTCCGTGTCATGCTTGCCCGATTGGTGGCGTAGCGTGAAGGCGCCGCAGCTTGTCGTGGCCGCCGTACTGGTCTTCTTTGCGACGTTCCTGCCACGCGTGCTAGTCCGCCTGCTAATTTTCGTGCTCACCAAGCTGCCGTTCATGCACCAGTACAGTACAATAAATGTTTAAATAATGTGGTTAATGATCACTAACTGTTACTGTGCTGCTGTGTAGAGTGGCTGAGGACTTCCGGGAGTCGTGTGTGGGCTCCACCTCGTACCTCATCTCCATGTCGCTGGTGCTGCTGTCGCTGGCAGTGTCGGAGTTAACCAAGTTCTTCTGCCACCTCCCCACGTACATTTGGGGAGTCTTCTTCCTCTACTGGCTCTACTCACTGTTTAACGTCGTCCAGAGTGTGAGTTTTGGTTCAATTCTTGCTTCTCTTTTCCCTTCTCTAACATGGCTGCAACTTGTTCTTGGTTGTTGTAGTTGGCTGTGCGGCGATTTGTTGGTGCCAATGGAGACTTTTCCAAGAAGATGGTTATCTCCGAGTCTGTCAAGGTACTATTTCTCCTGCGTTGGTTTTTCCTAGATGTCGCTAACTAGTCTTTGTTGATTTCTAAATCACTGACAGATTCTCCGACTGACGACACTGTTAATCATTGCGCTGATCATCTACTCTTCTGCCTTGGGCAACAGTGCAACGCTCAAGTACTCGGTGCTTGGTGTGATTGGTCTGGCTATCGCATTGGGCTTTGTTCCTTCCTTCCACAATGTGGTGGGCGGTCTCTTCCTCGCATTCAATTCGCAGTTCAAGATTGACGACTTCATTCGCGTTGGAGACGCTGAAGGATTTGTACATCGCGTTTCGCTGCGCTACACGACAGTAGTGAGCCTCGAGGGCACGACGCTTTATGTTCCCAACAGCTTCTTTCTCTACAAGCCCATGATCAACTTCTCGCAGCGACCTAAGCGAGACGTGGACTTGCACCTCCGTATATCGCGTGCTACACCGGTGGAGACATTGCGACAAGCTCTACGCCGCCTCGAGGGTATGCTGCAGTCATTGCACGTTGGACTTACATCTCACGAAGAAAACCAGTCAGACTTGCGGCATGGCGAGAAGTGGGAACGATTCTTTTTCGTGGCGATGGAGGAACTCTACACTATTCGCGTGTACTCGTACACTGAAGAGCTGGATGCGCGCAAGTATGCCATGCTGAAGTCTGAAGTCTGGCTCGCTGTGACAGAGATCATGGAGGAGCTGGGCATCTGTGTGCTCAGCGATGATGATCCGGATCATCCGTTTGCCGAGTCGCCACATTTCTTTAAACGCTCCAGCAGTAACACCAGTAGCCACGCCGATGATAGCAGCGTCGGAGACCCGTTTACCTGCGAGATTGGCGCCGTGGTGGGTGCGCAGCCCAGCAGTAATGGGATCAAGGGCCCGCGCACGCAGCTTTGATGGCTATTGCGAGTCCACAACACAATCTTAAGTTATCCTATCATGTTATGCTGTTACGTCTTCTCTTTTGAACTGGAACTAGTGTTGTAGCCATTGGGCCCCGTGAACTTCGGCTTCAATCTCTTGGAGTTCTTGCTGCAATTCACGCGCAATAGTTAGAGCGCGCTCACGAGGAGCCCAGTCCTGGTCACGGTACTCAAGGCGCAAGAATTTTCCAAGCCCACTAAGAAGCCGCTTGTGGGACTCTCTGAAAACACGTTCACCGTCTTGATGTTGCGCTGTGAGAGCTGCCAACAACAGTTTGTTTGATGTATCCAGCGTCGAGGCTGCACAGCGATCCAGGCCACGACCAAGACTAAAGTCCAGTCTGACTGCGGTGCTGTCTTGTGGAGATGGCGACGTAGGCGCGATGGGGTAAGAATGGCTCGCATCTACAAGTTGCTCAGCGTAGGTGGGCGACGATGGAGCCGGCTGACCTTCGATGATCGGGTCATCATACAAATTGGTGCCTACACCACCTGCTGCGAGCTCCAACACCGAGAAATCGCCGGACGATAAGCTGGGCCGTAGTCGTGTTGGAGACTTGCTCGGATTGTAAAAACTACGTGTGGCTGGTCGACCCCCTCGCTTTGGTGTGGTCGCACCAGAGTCTCCACGTTTGCGACCGGAGAGTGCCGAGTCGTCCATAGCACGCGGACGTCGCTTTGACGAGCTCGACATCGACGACTGGGACTTCACTCGAGCAGATTGCCGTGAGTTTGGTGTCGATGGGGCTGTATCTGCCTCTGCTATCGAGGAGAATGAAGGGTATTCGACAGCAGACTCCAGCCAGGATCCACCATGCCACATGAATCGATACGTCACACCAAGACATTCAAGCCGAACAGCACATAGCGCCTTGAGAGACGACACCAATGTGTGCAGAAACATCTCGGCGAGATTACGGTCGGATAGCCCAAGATCTTCTCTTTCCATCAAAAGGCAGCTACGTTGTCCAGCACTTGAGCTATCATTCCCACTTTCTGAAGCATAACTGCTAGGAAGACGAGTTTCACCGGTGTCGAACATCATGCCAGACGCATCAATGACACGAGAAGCAGAAGGAAATCCATCACCTCCGGAGGCAAAGAGCGAAGAAGCGTCATGTCCTGCACCGGAGATTTTGCCTTGCTTGACCTGCGAGAGCCAACTGTGCGAGTCTGGAGTGGGAGGTTGAGCAAGAGGACATGCTGCTAGCTGGCTAGATGCGGCTAACCACTTGGCCTGGCGCTGGCCCAGTTCTACTGCAAGCGCTTCTGCCGCTGTAGAAGACTCCCTCATTTGCTCAAGGAGCAGATGCAGCGTCATCTGGAACGAATCTTCCAGCTTGTCGCCATCGAAGCCAAGATCAAGGTCCTTGACTTCATCATCGAGTCCATACATGTCGTAGGGGTCTTTCTCTTCGATGGCCTGGGCTGCTTCGCTAAGCTTCAACGCAGCCGTGACGCCTTTGCGGTCACTCAAGAACTGTTTGGCGACGGCCTGGCAGCGCGCATTGAGGTCTTGTGTAAGCTTGAGAATGCTCAACTTGTCTTTGAAGTACCCCACCTTCTGCGAAACCATCTCTATCACTCGGTGGCGCTGTGTTGATCTCAGTTTTTCGAGCTGGTCATGCGTGAGCCCTGCAGTTGGAGCAAAACAAAGTAACAATGGTCAGTTGTTCGCCCTACACAAAGGAGTCGACTAGAAATCGACTTACATGGAATGGTAAGATCGTCCTTGAAGACCACTGAGAAGACTGCATCAGCATCGATGCAGTTTCTTTCGCTAGCCCTCAAGTATTCCTCCGCTTCGGTGGCTGTTTTGGCATGGAAAAGGGTTTCTTCGGCTCGAAACAGCAGCGCAATGCCGACTCCGTAGAACACAATCACGCCACGGATGAAGAAGGCATCCCATATCCGCAGAACCTGGAAAAGAGTTAGCAAACTTAGCGTTTGGGAGTTAATATCTATAGATGCTTACCGTGGGGAGAGGGATAAGCGAAGCGGTGAACAAGCTTAGGAACCATCGTTCAACTAGCCGGCCAAGAGGGAATTTCAATGTTGCTAGATGAGCTGCGAGGGTCGGTAAACGGCTTTCTAGGAGCGTCGTGAATGCTGCTACATCAATCTGCAAAGCTGGCCGGTAGCCGTGGAAGTATCCCGGAAGAAGCGAGTCGATTATACTGTCAACCGTAAAAAAACATGAACACATCAACATCGCCCAGAACTCATTTAATGCTTTCAACATGACGGTGGGTATCCGTACCTGTTGGTGATCCAGAATGCGCTCTCTTCTTCGACATAGGCCAGCAGGAGACAAGATACTCGCCAGGGAAATGGATGGGAATATGGACTGGATCCCACACAAGAAAACATCGTTAGTGGCTCATCCCAGCTGCTGCCGTTGTCAACGTACTTGTAACGCGAGCTGGCGATTAACAACCGGCGCCGAGATGTGAGCTCCCAATCTACAGCCGGATAGTCGCTGGGGTACACGTAGTTGCCCATTTTGCCCTTTTCGAGCTGCTTGAGTGTGTTTCGTGCCGATGGGCGTCTACGGAAAGGATTGCCAGCTTTAGTCTCTTCGACCTCAAAGTTTTCAGCATCATCGTCGTCCATGGAGTCTCGTTCATCATCATAAAATGATCCGCGGTCCTCGCTGTATTGGTCTGACGGGTTGGACGCGTCCGAAACAGCGCGTCCAAAACGGCCTGATAAATTGTTCAGTTCACTTGTCCGTGCAGTGACGGCGGCGTGTCCACTTTCCTGGAGCGCCAATGCGCACAATCGAGTGAAAAGCATTTGATTCTCCGGCGTATCCATCTTCTTCGCGTCGATGGCCGCAGAGCACATTTCATAAATTGCGTGCTTCTTCGACGTCGGAGACTTGTGGCCACTTCTGACAGAGTTTTCACGCGATGGCATGCGGAACACGTTGGACGACTTGGATGCGCTGCGGATAGCATGTTTAAGCTCTACACGCCGTTGGAGATCTGTGGCACCAGAAAATCCTTTCCAGAGTTGGCCACGCAACTCATCTGGAATCCCGGCACGGACTGCCGAAATAATCTATCGATTGAGCAGATACAAATGTGATTAGAAAAAAAGCATGAGGGTTCTACTGCAATACAAGTGAACTCACCTCTGTTGTCAGTCCATACTTGGCTGTCGCGATGCATTTTTCAAGCTGTGTGTACTTTGTTTCGGCATGTCCCCGTAGTAGCAAGTGCAGCCACTTCTTGGAGCTTGGAGTAAGCTCAGCTTTCCTGGTAGTAACCCCCACGCCCGAAGATCCGAGGGCTGCCTTACCGCCAGCGCCACCACCCGACTCGTCGTGGTCATCCTTGAGTTTCAAAACAAACATCTTTGACGGAGGAGTGGCGATCCATATCAGACACGTCTCCCGTTCGAGTGCTGGCATCTTCCCAAACTTAAACATGCCTCCATCCTTTTTCCTCTCTTCCATAAGTTGTTCTCCAGTAACGCGCACTGTAGGGGCATGGCGGACGTCTACACGACCTTGTAGTTCACTCAACGTATCATCCCGAAAATACAGCAAATCACCCGACGTCAAGAAAACGAAGAAATGTCGCTTCCAGTACGTCATAATGCTCTTCGGACTATGCACATTCCGCTCTCTCCTCTTCGTCATCCATCCGGAATGAAGAACATCAACAGTCGGATAAAACGCCGATAACGACGCCAGCAACGACAGTCCCTGTTGGGATTCACTAGCACTAGATACACACGATACACACCAAATATTAGTGTCGTGTGAAGCAGCGTACAAAAAATAATCGTAACTTACCCACTCCACTCTCGGCCATTGTGGAACGCCAGCAAATTCACGTGCTACAATAAAAATTAGTATCCATCCTCTTAACACCACAAGAAGTTAACTTACGAGAGGCGTCAACACTGCAAATTTCTGGTCGTATGCCCCCGGCCTTGAGTCATTGGTATCCGAACGGTTCTGGGTTTTCCAACAAACAACAAATTAGTTCTTCAATTGACAAGTTTTAGTGACAACATAGCTCCTACACGTACAAATTTCATGGGTTTTCTGCCGGCCATGGGCACGGGCGTGAAGCAGCAGATACCTGTGGCATCGGTCATTGAAATGACGCCCTTGGGCGTGGACATGAGCAGCGTGTTGACGTCCTTGAACGTGTCATAGTGGCGCAACTCCTTCATGCCGTTCGGTGTGGACAGGAAGATGAAGTAGCGCTTGCGCCATCGCTTGCTGAATCGCCCAAGCTTCTTGAGCCAGCCATGCCAAAGCACTGAGACGCCAAGGAGACTTTGGAATCCCGTCGGATTCGAGCTACTTCAGCATAACAATTTGCATAATCAGGAAGATGAGAGATTGAAAAACAGGAGATGAAGGCGCTCCCCCTATTGCTACAGCTCTGTGAGCACCAAGGGGAGAAGATAGCGCACGCACTTGCTGCGGGTCTTCTGCATCGCTTGGCTTAGTCGATCCTTGAATGATGTTACAAATCGGGCACGATGTCACGTTTACAGTCTAGGGCGCACTATTCGGGTGGGTAAATATGATGTAATGTACGTAAAGCAAATCAACAACTTCAGCAACTTGTTGACACACGAGGATGCAGAGATGGTTCTTTCGACAATCACAGCGTGATGAACAAGCGTGGCTGTACTATGGTGTTCCTACGACTTAGGTGATTGCAAATGTGGACATTGTGAGCTTGGTGGCACATCCCAGGTCGGTTCAGATATGAGTTGCTGGATCGTACTACGTAGTATAGCACCAGCAAGCGAATCTGGAACATGTTAGCTGTTTGCTATCTGCAGTGCTCTCATTTCTTGTATTTTTTTAGTCTTGTCACTGATTTACGTGGATCCTTACTCAACCATTTCAGGTAATCTCATCTTAAAAGCGTCGGAAGCTTCGGAAGCCTCCGCGACGCAAATAGTAGTAGTACGCCGCTCCAACGCCTGCGCCGCTGAGGTGAGCCACATGGCCAATGCCGTCCTGTCGATCCGTTGCAAAGGAGTACGCGTCCTTAAAGATGAAGAGTGAGCCACCGAGCCACGCCGGCATAGGAATGATGCCAAAGATCAGAAGCGTGCCGTGCGGGAACAGCAAAATGCTCATGGCCGTGATGGCGTTTACAGCTCCACTCGCGCCTAGATTAAAGGTTAGTCGTCCGGACAAGCGCTGCTCATACACCGCCGCAGCTGACGAGAGCACACCACCCGCGAGGTACAGTCCGAGGAACTTCCTGTGGCCCAGCAAGTCGCACAGCTGCTTTCCGAAGAAGTAGAGCCCCAACATGTTGGCGCCCAAATGCCCCAGTGTCGCTTGGCTGAACATGGAGGTCAGCAGCGTGTAGTACCGTCCTTCCTGTAGATGCTGAGTGGACGTTGTGAAATGCGTAAGCATTGTTCGCATGGATGGCTGGAAGGCGCGCAGCTGCTGCGCCGGGTGTCTCGGTGGCGGCGCCTTTGCGCGCATCCAGCCGATAGTGACGGCGACGTTGACGGAGATGAGGCCTAGAACCACCACATCGCCCGACACGGCACGACTCTCGCGACGGCTACTGGAGCGGTAATGATACTGTTGTCGCACCTGCTGCTCCGCTGCGGTGGGGCGTCTGTGCAGCAACGGAGAACGCGCTGTCGGCTGGAGCGCATTTGGCAGACGTGAACCGAACTTGGAGCTTGCGAAGCCGCGCGCCGTCTCCTGGCGTAGGGTCCCTGAACCTAGTAGGGCGGTCCTCAGCATTGCAATTGTGATTGCAAATCAAACGTTGTTTGTCGACAAAACGTTACTTTACGTGATTTAACGCGTATGATTGACCACTCCATCTTTTAGGCTAATCGATCGAAATCCTCTTTGATATCATCCAGCAAGTCTTCACGTTTGTAGTCATTTTTAGGTGACAATTCCAACAGTATTGGGTGGCGTGTAACTCACCGCATCATATCTACATATACGAATGATCAAGCAAGCAGAGCACACTAACAACGGAGACGCCATGGTTACACAGAAGCGAATTTTGTATCTCGCTCCCGACTGTCATGAAATGCCTCCTGCTCGCCGTTGGTTCTTGGCTGTGATACATATTATAGCTGGGAATGAGCAATCCCAAGCGATCAATTCCCCACGCCTAAACATTGTGGATTAGTTCTGCCCAGGAGTCTACTACTAGTAGACTACTACTGGAAGTAAGTAGCAGACAGAACCAATTCAGGTCCGTAGGACATTTTTCCTGGTGCCAAGTCAGACAGCGACGATTGCATGCATTCATCGTGACACCCGAAGTGATGAACACGAATCACCAGACTCACCGGGAACTTCAACCTGAAAATCGCTCCGCCTTTCATACTTTGGGCATCAACTTTTCACGCCACTGATTACCGCTCGTGTAACATCTGGATTAAAATTGGAGTGAAGTGGACAGGAATGGTGACCAGAAATCGCGTTCACGTACAAAATGATCTCATAGTATCCTATATCAGCTTTGGATCAGCCATGCCACCCGCCTGTACTCTTGTCTTATCGCGGAATGCACGTGGAATGATAGCTGATGCACCAACACGCCGATAGACCGCTGTTCGTAGAGTGCACCACGCACAACGCTCGAGTTCATTCCTGAATCTTCCAGCACGACTACAACCAGCTTTACTGCAGCGGACGATGGGGCTCTTCCGAGGTTCTACGGCTTCGCTTGCTTTCGCTGCCACTACGTTGGCCCTCGCGTCTGCAGGCGACTTCAAAAGCGGCTTGAGTGAGAAGACCACAAGTGCCTCCACCAAGACCTCGACCATCGAGCAGACATCCGTTGAGCAGACCTCCTCGGACATCGCCGTCAGTCTTGCACCAGTAGAACCAGTCGCCGCTTGCTTGGATCTGTTGGCTGTTGATATCACTGCTATCGGTGGCAGTGGCAGCAACATCACTGCTGCCGAGGAGAGTGAAAGTGATGGCATCACCTATTGCTCGGTTACGGGAAACTTTGCCTCCTCTGCGGGTTGGCAAGTCATGCTCCCCGTGGCGAATTGGACTCAGCGCTACATGCAAGTAGGATGTGGCGGTTTGTGCGGCAACATCAACATCCAGCCGGGCGCGGCTGATGGATCTGCACAAGTGAGCAACGGAGAATTCGCGTTGGCCTCCACGGACATGGCAGGTGGCGATGGCGAGTTCGGACTTGATGAAGACAGAAGAGTGGCCTTCGCGTACCTGGCTGTTCATCAGACAGCCGAGACTGCTAAGAAGCTGATCAAGGCTTACTACGGTCAGGAAGCAGCGTACTCGTATTTCAACGGTTGCTCCGATGGTGGTCGCGAGGCTGTTATGGAGGCCATCCGCTACCCGAGCGACTTCGACGGTATCATTGCAGGTGCACCCGCCATGCTCTTCACATTCCAGAACAGCTTCCACCATGGCTGGCTTTCAGTCAGCAACACCAACGACGAAGGAAAGCGCATCTTTCTTTCTGACCGCGCTACAATTCTCCACGACGCCGTCGTCAAAGCCTGTGACACTCTTGATGGTATCGAAGACGGTCTCCTGTCCGATCCCCGACTCTGTAACTTTGACCCGTCAACGATCAAGTGTGCCGCAGACGCCACCGACAACTCCACGTGCTTGACTTCAGTCGAGGTGACGGCCGTAACCAATTTCTACAACGGACCAAAGGATAGTGGCAAGTACCTGACAGTCGGAGAGGAGCAATACGGCTCGGAGTTGGCTTGGTCCGGTGTCTTCGTCTCGGACTCGTACACTGGCAACATCATGAGCACCAACACAGCGCTTGCTGCCATCAAGTACCTGATCTTCGAAGACTACCCGGGCGATAATTACAATCTGAGTGACTTCGACTTCGCCAAAGCCACCATCGATCTGTTGCGTGCTCGGCATCCTCTACTGGACGCCGTTAGCTCTGATCTCTCAAAATTCCACAAGGCTGGAGGCAAGCTCATCATTTGGCACGGCTGGTCGGACCCGCACATCTCGCCACGTACGACCATTGCCTACCATGAAGCTCTGCAGAAGAACATGGGCAAAAAGGTGCTGGACGAGTTTGAACGTCTGTACCTCCTTCCTGGGGTGTATCACTGCGGAAACGGTGAAGGTCCTTCGGCGATCGATTTGGTGACCCCCATGCTTGAATGGGTGGAGTCTGGCGCTGCGCCTGATGCCATTGAAACGAGCACGCCGAGCAACACAGGCGAGAGCAAGTTTGGCCAGTGGGCCAAGTCTGGTTCCGGTGTTGGCGGACTCCAGTCTGGCTCGGCTCCGCAGCGTAATTTGGAGGTGGAGGCGTCGTCTTCGGGATCGGCAACTACGACTGTCACGCGTCCAGTGTACCCGTATCCCTCAGTGGCCAAGTATAAAGGCACCGGTGATGTGAATGACGCTGCAAACTTCGAAAAGGGCAGTGCTCTTTACACGAAGCCCACTCGTTCCTGGCTGGGCGAAGACTTCTTCAAACCGTACACCCCTACCAAGGCATAGGACAAAACACAGTAGAGTAAGTGAGCACGGGCTTTTCCCTACTGCTACATATACGCAAAATACTGCTACTTACCTGCGCGTGAAGGTATTGTGGTTAATGATATCTTGCTGCTCGTGGCGTTAAGTTCTATGTACTGTACAGTACTCAATGTTTTTTTAGAACATAATTGACTACATTTAGTAGTATTTTTTGCATTTTACTAGTAGTATCTTTCAAAAAACAATGTTTTTATGCCTTGTCAAATCAAAAAAAATTAAATTAGATTGTTAGTATCATAAGAGGTCGCACTAAGTAAAGCATCGGGCAGCTACCAGTATGGGTGGTGACGACAATGCTGATGCAGCGCCTGTGTTCCACTCACGCTTGCGCGCCAAGAGAGAGGAACGCATGCAACAGAGGCAGCAGGAACTCGTTTTGACCCGCTCTGCAGGATCGCACGGCAACTTCGATATGGTACGCAATGAAGATTCTGGCGGGTGGGATCGACAATAATAAAAGTTCCGTGCTTACAGCGAGGCGGGCCTGATAGTTCTTCACCGGGAAAAGACAGCGATGCTTGGGGGCAAGCCAATGTGCATCGGCCGATTGTTGCGGAATCTGGGGAAGATGCATTTAAGCGACGTGAGCGAGCGGAAGCACGTAAATGCGTTATCGAATATCACGGTAGCGCTTGGGATGCAGTAAGCAGCAACGATCTGGAAATGGTGCGATATTATTTTCTTGTTGAAGGTGCACCTATGCTGTTGCGTCGGCGACATCCAGACGCAGAGCAGGGTGGTCGAACCCTGCTACACTGTGCAGCATGGTGCGTACAACTGCAAAGGTTGAGTTGTATGTCTTCAATTAAAAGCCTTCTTGTGCACTGGTGTTGGCGTGTTGGATGTAGGCATGGATACAAAGCTATAGTTGAACTTATTTTGGCTACTGGGTGCGATGTAGACGTAGTCGACAGTGTACGTACAATTTCTCGTTAGCACTGGTGGGTGTCAGCTTGAAAGCTAATTGGCACTAATGACAGGTGGCTAGTAAGACAACCGCTCTTATTGAAGCTGCGCGTGCAGGACACGCTGATGTCTGCGTAATCTTACTACACCACGGAGCTGCCTTAAGACACCGCGATAGCTATGTAAGCAGCTCGTACTAAGCTAAGTCTCATAAGACAAAGATGATAACCAAATTATTTAACGAACTATACAGGGAGATACCGCGTTCCATTGGGCAGCACGTCAAGGTCACGGCACTGTGCTCTTACAAATGGCTCTGGAGCAAGAACGTTTGGAACCTGGGTCTACACCCGCACTCTGGGTCATGAAGGTGCCCCAAATTGGTAACCTTTTTGTGAGGTTTACAAACTAACAGTTTACATGTCCTATTTTGCTGGTAGAATTACAAAAGTCGGACTGTCGTGGACTTTGTGCAGGCTCATACATTCGTCGTTCCGCTGCTCCAGAAACGCCTTGGCAACTCTTTCACGAGAGCGTTGGAGTCAGCAAAAGGAAAGCGCCGGTCTCGTTTCCCTATTAGAGTACGTTGCAATGCTGTTTTTCTTACTGGTCCTTCGAAATAATTACTATTTTCTCATTTGCAATGCTTGACAGGCTGCAGTGTTGGGAACCAGAAAGTCGACACAAGCAAGCAGTCGACCCGAACAAGGTCTGAATGACGGCGGAGCGCAAGGAGTAGAACCGATTGAGCATGTGGTTACATCTCTCAGCGGAGTGGATGCGCTTGGCTTGGATATTTCATCATTCGCATACAAGCAAGTTTGATAGTAGCTATCATTCTCTTCGAAAAGTAGCGTCCTCAAGGTCATCCTCCAAACTGATAACAGAGCTCAACAGGATTTGGGTATCACGTAGTTGAGTTACTGCGCTCCGATACCGCATTTCAACTTGAACGAAGACAGTCAAAATCATGGAGGAATTTATCCTGACAGTGGCATCGGAGGATCAGCACCGGCGTTCGTCCTACGAAATTTGTTCAAGCTCGATGACATCTCGGCTCGTTTGATTGCATTCACGATCGATCGCAGTTCGAGGTGTGCTGGAACGTTTATCCCGTGGGAGCTGACATTTCGACACCCGTAAGCTCCTCGCTTTACTATATCACAACCAGGAAATGAGCTCGGGTTCACTCGGAAAACCCTGGCCTCCTGTCGACGGCATTCACGCAGTAAGTGTTTAGACTTTTTGTAATGTTTCAACTTAATCGTGTGTTATGGTTCTTATTTCGTTATATCCTCAGGAATATATGATCACTTGCTCGTGTCAAACGTGCATTGACGGGTCGTCGTCTGATGAAGTAACGGAGTTTCTGGTGGTGATTCTCCGAGTTTGACGATCTGCTTCAGTATGCATTGCCTTGCAGCTAACGAGTTGCGTTTCAACAGAGTGTTGAAGTCAATGGGACCTCAATCGGAAGGAATTGGTCTCGTTAAGCACAAACTTGACGCCTTTCGAGGAGTTTTGGGCAAGGCCTTTCACCACGATTTTCTAAGAGACCGGAGCATTTTGCTGGATTACTTCATGACGAACAAATGCAAGATTCCTGCAGTCGACTTTTTCAAGCACCACTCTGACCCGCATCTCAAGGTGAAAAAAAACTACCTCGAAGTAGCATCTGGACTGTATCAAAATTGTATTAAGACAAGGATATAGCAAAGTGGCAAGAGTCGATCAAAGGGCAACCCGCCGCAGTGGGGCTGACGAACGTAGAGCTTCTAATTCATCACAAGCATCGACGTCGTCGCGACCTTCAACGTCATCAGTGATGACTCATCACGGTCGTCAGATACTCGTGCATCTCACTTAAGGATAATGGACCAAACCACCGCCGTCGGCACCATCGCAAGAAAAGTTGAGGGGGGGGGGGGGGGGGGGGTACGGGTGAGGATCGAACAAGTAGCACAAGACCCAAGAGTAGCAAGCCGAGCCAAACCTCAAAACTGGTTCAGTAGAGGTGGAGATTCGTCTAGCTGATTCAACAGCATAAGACCACGCAAATGAAATCCAAAAGGTGTTAACTTGATTCCACTTACGGATAATAGGCTATTGAAGTCCTTTTCCACTACCACTTGGTTTTGACGGAGGGTTTGCCGGGGATGGGCGAGGCTGGGATGCCTGGTGTAAGAGCAGCTTAGCTATAAAGTACAAATATGTTTTCGATTATTGCAAGAAACGTACCCGACGCTGAATTGACCCGCCAAAAACAGGCTTCATGTAGCGTTCGTCGATCTACAAGAAAAAATATATATCTTGGCTCCACATTGATAAACAACAGTCTCAAAACAAACGTACGTTACTCCAAAATGAGTGCAAGGCACTTTTCTCTTCGCGACGGGCAAACACTGGGTGATTGCGAACATCGTCGTCGTCGTCGTGATCCGAAATCTGATATTAATACACTGTTAATACATCGCGCAACAGTTTAGAGACGAATCGCTTCAAAATAATACCATTTCGTCGAGTAAGCCTTGCTCTTCATCATCTTCTTCATTCGCTTCCGATGGGTCAGGTTGATCACGCTTTATCAAAATCCAAGCCGATTAGAAAAACAACCCGACACATATGTCACAGTACAAGCTCAGAAACATACCTTTAGACGTGTGTATGTTAGCAATGGCTCCGTCATTCCGCCGCAGATGATTGTAGTGAAAATACAAACTGAACCCATGCATGTCAGAAATTAAAGTACATTGTCGCGCTAGGATCATACCAGAAAGGGTCGTTGTGACGTATAAATCCTGGTTTGGTCCAGGCATGTTCCTGCATGGGCAGAGACAAACAATTAACACATTGAGCTCGTTCCCCAAGTAATACAGTGGCTCACGTACTGTGATAGCGCAAAGGAAATGGCTCCACGAAGTCCTGCGAACCACAACACGACTTGCATCTTCGCTGGAATTTTCGTGGTGCGTCTACATGTAGTAAAGTACATGTCAACCTTATCACCGAACTCAATACGTATGAACTGTCAGCGTACACTTGATTGGCGGCCCAGCTGAGTGGGAACGTGTTGAATAGGCGTGACACCCAGCAAAATATGATGGCGAGGAAGACGAAGGTGAAGTCCCAACGTCCAAATTGTCCAGCACAAACACCCATTCCCATGTACAGGAACACAAAAAACTCTGATACCAGCGCGAAGCTCTTGAAAATGTGCTCCGCTGTCACTTGCGATGGCTTGGACAAGTTGTACGAATTGTAGTGTGCCATGATGATGCCACAGAAGAACAAAGACATGATTCCTGACAGCTTCATGACCTCAGCCAGCCCGTACGAGCCGTAGGCGTAGAGAAACAGCAGCGTTATCTCGTACGCAGGGTACCCCTTAATGTTTGAATTCTTGCACATGAAAGCACAGGCAAGTCTGTTCCATAAAAGTGATCGACCAATCGAGTTTAGTACAAGCAGAAAGACAACACAAAGCACACGTCGTACCCAGTGAAGATACCACACGCCACTGAGCCTAACGAAATAAGCGTAAATTCTATCATCAAAGAGGCCACGGCGCCGCTCGTAAATTCAGTCTGGGACTCTTCAAACTGTCATCATCGTCATCATTTTTTTCGTCAGTATCTACAGTGTCCAGAGACGCCCTTCCATACATGAATAATCACCTTCAAGAAGGTGTTGAACAACACAATGGCTACGGCATCGTTCAACACGCTTTCACCAAATACGAGACTGTAGAGCAGAGGGTCCAGGTTCAGCTCCGGGTTTCCCAGAATTGAGAGTGTCGCTACAGGATCTACAGAAGAGATTAACGCTCCAAAGAGCAGCGCTTCCAAAGGTGACGAAGAGTCGATATCGATCCAGCCCAGCTTGCCAGCGTAGTACGTCAAGTAGCCGATAACAAACGTCGACACAACCGTTCCCAGCACAGCGAACAGCAGAATAGTACTACACAAAATACTGTTAGTGTAACTATCCCACCAAATAGAAGCCTTCCCTGAGTTTATTCATACTTGAAGTTGTCAAAGAATCGTTTCTGGATACCGAAAAGAATCGATCAGACTACTTCAGTAAACAAATTAGTTATACATCGAGCCCTACCCGGTGCACTGAGTACCCCGCTTCGAAGATAATCGGCGGCAGCAACAAAAAGTAGAACAAGATTTTCTTGTGCATCACTCCAACACATCAGTACAGCTTTCTACTGTACGGTACAGCCTGTACCATGAGCACACAGTCTTGATCTCGTACATTGAAGCGGAGGAACTCCATCTCCTTGCGACTTGGGTAGAACAAACGTGCACTACACAGTTACAACACACCAGTTAATACACATGCAACAAACTGCTGCTGTGATCCTGCACAAATCATAGTCGTACCAAACGCCGACGATCATCCCCACAAGCATCGCAGCCCCCGATTCAGGCAGGTAGTAGAAGCGGTATTCCTTGATAAGGTATGCACACACAATGCACACGCCCAGGATGACCACCTGATGCACACAACAACATGGTAACCTTTTATTACAAGGAATTGCCTTCGCACAGCGTAAAAATACACACAAATAAAAGCGTGTTGAGCGCGCCGAACTCGTGCAGTCCTTCTCCCGCCGCTTTCTCTGCCAATATCCAGCCAAACATCGCACAAAAACAGTCACCAACAAATATTATTGATACAGTACTTCAGAATATCGCTATCATCGCGTTCTTTGCGTCTAGCCATACGCACCCAGAAGCTCCATGTTTGTCATTTTGTGTCAAAAGGTTAATGCGTAAAAATGGCTACACCTTACATAATTCATGTTAGGCACATAAAATACAAAATCCAGCCAATCAGAGGGTAGCACGCAGCCCAAATCAAGTGAAGATGGCAGAGCAATTGGCCGCGTATGCGCGGCAGCTCTTCGAGGGCGTGTCGGGCAGCAACGAGCAACGCGCCGCCAATGCGTGGATTATGCAATTTCAGAGAAGCAACGAGGCGTGGCAAGCTGCGCTACAGCTTCTGGAAACGCCTGTGCGTGACCCACTAACACATCAAACCTTAGCGGGCCCCGAGCTCGTGGCAATGCAGATCCTACGACTCAAGACGCAGCAAGAATGGACGCATATTAGCGCACAACAGCAACAGGCGGTGCGACAGGTGCGTTTGTCATTTGTGATAACTCACTAATGTCGACTGCAAAAATAATGTGGCGACGATCTACTACTGTACGTTGGCAGACCTTGTTGAAGTTGTTGGAGACGACGTGCGTGGCAGACGGCGGCCTTTCATCTGTTAGTTGCCGCATCGCCTGCGTGACATTGGCCGATATTGTGGTCAAGTCATACAAGAGCTGGACGGGGTGGAAGAGCGACGTGCAATGGCTTGTGGACGCGGGTATTGCTGCTCAGAGGCAGCACAAGGGGGCCGCAGTGGTATGGTGGAGGAGTATTAATTTGTTGTGGAGTGCTGTTGACATTTGTGTATGGTTGTGCGCAGTTGACAGACATACTTGGAGCTATTCCGTTGCAAATTATAGCGTCGGAGAGGGTGTGGCCTGCCGAGGAGATGAATGAAATGTTGACGCTATTCCAGGCGGAAGGAGAGGAGGTTATGACTGCGGTGCAGATGATTTTGGCAAGCATGTACGTCATTGCAGCGTTTGCAGCAGAATTGTGCTCTGATGGCGTGTGGTGTTGTACAGGCCGAATAAGAGGCGCGGTGCGCTTCGCTGCTTAGAAAGTTGGATTGTGGGCTGTGTTCCGACCTACGAGGCGTTCGGCTTGACTGCTGCTCATCTTTTCACTCGGTATGATCGTTGTGGCAAAGTCATTGATGTGGAAGACCGAGATGTGAATCTAACAATCCAGGTGTTTTTGTTTTGGTCGTGCAGTGGACTGATTGACGTGCTTATTAATTTCGTCATCAGTGACAATGACGAACAGGCACAGGTAAAGCACTTGCATCTTATCGTCGCTGATACACTTATAACTCCTGACATTTTCATACGTAGCTGGCTGCTGGAATTATAGCAGACTCCTTTGTGTATACCGGGTCTGCACCTGTGTCTGAAAGCATGGCCAATGCTGTGCTTCACTCGGGTCGTCGTTTAGTTGAAGCGATGCCAGCTTTTCAGTCGGAGGTTCGGTCCCCTACGGGCGAGTTTATGACTAAGGAGCAGCAGACGACCGCATGCAGAGGCATTTCAACGATCGCTTGCTCTTTAGCGATGAATCACGCCCCCATATTGCTCTGGAATCAAGTAGCCAGTATTCAGCAGTCAAGTCTCTCCATGCAATTCCTGGAACTGCTTCTGGCTTGCTCCTCGTATGACGATATCGATGTGGTGCAGCCCACGTTAGAGATCTGGTTCTTTTTCCTCGAAGAGAATTCATCACAAAGTGAGGCTTCATGGCAACTCCTCGACGCACCTGGGAAGGAGCATGTTGTTAGTGTGCTTTCACGTTTGGTCAACGCACTTATTGAGCGGTGCAAGTACCCACAGTGGTTAGTTGATAAGCAACAACTTGTTAGCGACGACCCAGAAATTGAGGCGATCTCCGACTTACGCAGGTAATCTTTCATGCTGAGTTGGTGTAACATCGTCGTGGATTAACGAAAATTGTATATCCATATAGCGAAATTGCAGATACTATGCTGAGTCTATTTTCCAAATGGCCGGGAGGTCCGGGGAAACCTACTGGGGATCACGCTTCGTGTGTGAAGGGCATGTGTCAGATGTTGGCGGATAGCAAGGATGTCGCGCTGATTGATGCGCTACTCTTTTTGCTCTCCTATATGGTTGAGCTATTTGATGCTATATCGTCGGATTCGGAGTCTGAAGATGACCCAGAATCATTTCAAGATCCAGAATCCGGTGGGATAGATGTTTTATTGGGGGTCTTAGACCACGCTGTCAACCTGCCCATGCATCCTCTCGTGATCAACGGTGTTGCACGGTACGCAGATTCTTCATCAAACTTTAATGTTGTACTTGTACATTATTTACCGATGTGCTCTTAATTTTGAATAGGTATCTGCGATCATTGAGCGCATCTCTACCATTGCCAGCTAGCGCATACCTACAGGCTTCAATGATCATTTCTCAAGGGCTCCAATATCCGTCGGCCTTCACAGTGGCGGTGCAATCATTGCTGCATAGTAGCCCATCTTTAACGTAAGTGGGTGGATGGATCGTCAGTCATCCCATCAGTTGAGCTAAATATGTTCGTTTTCGCACTGCGCAGTAAATTTACAACCGTCGAGGAGAGAGCGCCGCTACTGCAGACTCTACTCCAATTCTGCACCACGCTACAAACTAATACCACCCAAGAAAGTGAAGGAGACCTACTGGAAGTGACGTTCCGGATTGCTAGTGGCGTGTCAGACGCAGGTACGGTTCCAGGATTTTACGCTTACTGGGCAATAGATGCTCACTGTTGGTGTTGTTGTAGATTTCGGCATATTGTGTTTAACTGTTCTGTCCAATTTAACTATTGGTGTGGAAAGTGGAAACCCAATCGAGGCTTCAAGTAGCGTGTATATGTTGGGTCGAGCTCTTGGTGGTGTCCAAGATCAAACACATGGGTCCGCACTGGTTAATCAGATCTGGTCTGTCGTAAGTGCTTCACTCCTCCAGCACAAGGAAGATGAGAGCTGTCGCCGAGCAGGGGTCCAGTTCTTCCTCAATGTTATCAACCATCTGCAGAAGAACGGTGTTCATCCGATTGAAGCTCAAATACTGGATGTGTGTCTGTGGTGGTATGGAGAAGGCCTTGCTCCTGATATCCTCACCTGTTGCTCTCGAATAATCGCGCGGCAACGAGACAATACCGACTTTGAGAATTTAGCTGGACAGGCGTTTGAGGTATGGAAGGACGATGTTGTAGATGGGCTTTTGTGCTGTACTAACCTACTTGTTTGTTATTTCAGCGCCTTCTTGCTAATTTTCGTAGCAAACTGCACGATGGTGCAGAAACCGATGGGGAGCTCTCAATGGAGAAGTTTTTATCAGAGCATTATGAAGCAGACAAAATGATCCCGGAAGTTAAACAGTTCATGAAGTGGATGCGGGAAGTTCTGAGCTCTTTTCCACAAGTACTGCTAAAGAACCGTTCTAATGGAGAGCCGGCACTGTATTGGGTTTGTCTGGATCTGGCAACAAGACTTCTGAAAGTGGACCACCAGGTACGAAGCTGTTTCTTTGCCAGTTGGCTAAAGGCGTATCAGCCTCTCATGTGGTATATGGTGTCGCAATATAGATGCAGGAAATGTGTGATGCTGCATGCGACTTCCTCTTGGACGCGATGCGTTGCGAGCCGGAGCCAATTCTAGAGAGGATTAGCATCTTTGCCTCGGAGATTGTGCGTGTTGTGCTGAGTTTCTTGGGCCCTAGACGACAGTCGCACTATCGCGTGCGGAATCTCTGGAACTTTTTGTTTCAGTGTATACATGCCCCACAGATGTCAACGCAAATTCGAGGTAGGTTGCATACTGCTCGTGCTTCAGTGCCAAGCGATCTAATTCACGATCGTGCTCATCGTGTATTTGTAGGTGGTTTTCTGGCCGCTGTATCAATCGTCGTTATAGAGGAAGGTGCTCTTCATTCGCTCTTACCTGCAGAAGCGTGCCAGCAAATGCCTGGTGAGCTGCGAATGCGTCGCCAGCGACATCGATTTCGACAATATTTTACTCAGTTGGGGCACACTGTCGAAGCTGCGAACTCGTAGGCCATCGAAGGAGTGTAAAGCGATGCATTGTAATACACAGTCCTACCGATCTGCCGATAATTTAAAGACCTGAGTGACTAGAACAAGGTCTCTCCAACATCGAATTGTGGAGGTGTTAAATGTTTCTGTGGCGTCGCGGTCTGAATTGACACCGTTAACCAAGCCAGATATTGCTTATTGATTTACACCGTTAAGCAAGCCAGATACTGCTAAACGAAAAATCAATCCTATTTAGCTCATTGCCGTATTGAACGGTGGAGTCGAGAAGTACATGGGTTTCCTCTAGCGAATCAAGATGCTGAAGCTGATGCAATTTGTTAGGCCGACAAAAAAGAATATCTTCGTCGATCGGTTCGTCGCCGTCGTCAAGAATTGTTTCGAGGAGCGCAAATGCAGCGTCCTCCAGCCGTTCCATCTCCAGTGGGTCGATACCCTGTGATTGCTGTTCCATGCGAGAACGATCAATGATTTCTCGTTTAATCGGCTTGTCGTCATCTTCAAGAGTCATTTCAAGTAGTTCGAATGCTTCCTCCTTCAGATCGAGACGTTCTTGCTGGTCACTGCGTAATAGACCGTGTTTGTTGTAATCGTCACCGTCAAGGATCGATTCAAGCAGAGCAAACGCCTCTTCCTCCTCCAGCTCCTCCTGGGACTTATTCAGTTCACCCGCGCCAATGATCGTCTGAGCGACGACATGTCCATCGTCAAGAATCGATTCTAAGAGGCGAAAAGCTTCATCCTCCTCTTCGGACCAGTCCACCGAGTACTTCTTTCGCGCTCCAAAACTCAGCATGCTTAGCTCTTCTGGCGACACAAGAACCAATTAGGGAATAAGTAGTAGTCGATGTCAATGCATGAATCCATCACTTCGAGTCTATCAATCTTGCTTGCGGCATTTACATTAAAATCTACATGTACTTTCACGATTGAAAAGTGAGAAACATCAATTAGTAAATATCGTCCATGTAAATACGCTGAAAAGTTGCACTTTAGGATGGATACTTTTTGGAAAAATATCGAAGAAGTTACAGACAACGACGGTGAAATCCGCCATACTTCTGAAACGCGCCCGGGTCCTGACATGGTTTTTCTACTAAGAAAACAGTTTCGACCAATCCGTACCCCGTATTCCGGCGTTTCTGTACATTCAACTCAGGATTTGTTGCGTCTGGTATCGTTTTGGTACCTTTTGGAATCATTTGTACTTTGTGTCCATACTTTGGACTGAAACTGCTACTTTCATCCAATCAATTCCGCCAGCGGAAATATGGTACTTCACAAGTACCATATTTCCGTTACCGTATCAATTCGGAAGTATTACCGAATAACCTTAGTTATGCAAAGATGCGGGCGAAAACTACGTAAAAGGGTGACCCATACAAACATTAAGATAAATGGTGGGAGCGTTATAAAAAATCAGTGCTTGATTGGCTCCATTTGTGGCCTCTGATTAACTGAATTATGGTGTATGCCTTAACAAAGAGTATTTCTTAACTAAGGTTATGCGGTACACTTCTGGCCAAAATTATAAAAAAAACGATGTAACTCAGCCAAATCTTATCATTTTATGAAGCGGTTTCGTCCATAACACGGTTCTTAAGAGCGCCAAACCTCACTCTACAGGGTAGCTCACATACAAAAATCCGATTTTGCCCATAGGACTTAATATACGAACACCATCACCCATATACATACAAAAATCTATAAAAATGGAAAACCTGATTTCTAATTTTCAAACGGTCACATCTTGGCGCGAACTTTGATATTGAAGGTAACATGAGCATCAATCGAAAGCTCGCGATAAGTTCTGTCCGATGAACCGGTTAACTCGAAAAGTAGCTTTTTTGCTTAAGGATCATTTCGTTCTGTGTGGTCTCATATTATGTCCTATGGGCAAAATCGGATATTGTATGTGAGCTACCCTGTAGAGTGAGGTTTGGCGCTCTTAAGAACCGTGTTATGGAGCTTATGTCAAAACCGTTTCATAAATGATAAGATTTGGCTGAGTTACATCGTCTTTTGTATATTTTTGGCCGAGAGTGTAATACCGGTACAGTACAGTGTAGCACAAATGTCGGGATCCAGCTGTACCGTAACCCCTCTTTGTACAGATACAAAAATCTCTTAAACAAAGGGTCGTCCCTCTCTCTGTGGACTGTTTGGCCTCGAACGCCCCTGCTTCCAATGCCCGCCACAGCCTCTGTGTCTTCACTTGTGACTCGCACTCGAGTGGATCATGCTTCGTCCCGCGCCGCCCCGGGGCGCCCGTTCCGCGTGGGCAGCGACGGATTGCCGCTGCTGCCGTGCCATGATGCGCCTGTGAGCGTTGCGCCCGCCTCCTCACCCCCCTCGGCTGTCGCTCTGTTCGGTCACGTCGACACAAAACAAAGCGTGCGCACACAACTTCTAGCTCGCTACAGCCACTCGCAGCAAATTGATCAGCTCAGTGAGATGACGCTGCGAATCGACACGGAGCTGGAGCTGTTGCGCCGCAGCTGCTTCGCCCAGCGCAACGCGCAGTGGGGGAACATCACGCCCGACCTATTTGAGTACAAGCCGACGCCTACCGACATGTGGGCGCCTCAACCAGCGAACGACAAGCTGCTACTGCGTAAGATGAAGATGGACGGGACGTTAGACGGTAGTGGCAGGGAATTCTACCCCCCAGACAAAGCACACGACAAGGAGGTGATGGAGTTCGTGCGGGATCGGCCCTGGCCGCCTCAAGAGTTTGCGTTGAAACCCGTTGCAAAGCCTTCCAGAGGACGAGGAGGCAAGCGCAAAGCTGCGCCGATGGCGGCGGTACTGGAGCCTGTGCCGCTACTAGCAAAGACTTGTCGCGAGTGCAAGACGCAGTCGACGCCGTTGTGGCGCACGCAGACGAGAACAGTGAAGGTGAAAAAACAGGTGCTGAAGACTACTACAGGGACTGATGTTGCGACGAACTTGGCCAATGCGTTTGTGGCGCAGAGTATGGTCAAGATGGAGCCACAGAAGACTGAAATAAAGATGGTGGATGAGAAGATCGAGGTGGATCTGTGCTTGAACTGCTACCTGAAGCTGGAGAGAGCAGACCTTTTTGATAAGAAGCGTATAGAGAAGAAGAAACAAGAACGACGTAAGAAAGACCAGGCCGCAGCGGCAGCATTGTTGGAGAAAAAGCGGTTGAAGCACCAGATCCATCTTCTGAAGAAGCACAAGAAGCAGGAGATGCTAGCTGCGCAACAAGCAGGTGATGAGCAAGTGGTGGAGCAAGTGGTGGAGGAGGCTGCAGCCCCTGCTGCGGTGATTCTCAAATTTACGAGAGAGGAGATTGAAGCTGCTACAGCGTCGTCGAAGGAGCGCAAGAAGGACCGTAAGCATAGTCGCAAGGACAAGAAGAAGAAAAAGAAGAAACATCGTCGTCAACGTGAACATCACGAGGACTCAGAAAGTGACTGCCCGACTCCGATTCCGTCACCTGCGCAGATGAATGGATACGTGTACGCGGATCGTGCTCCAGAACCATACACGACTCCGCAAACTTCAGCGTTTGAAGATGCGCCAACGGAACGTGTAGAACCGATGGCGGTGAATGTTAGTACTGAACCGGAGGCTTTAGATCGCGGTTTCCACGAGGTCGGAAAGGAGGTAGCAACGCCTGCAAGATCTTCATCTCGGAAGAGAAAGAGCGTCCAATATACCGAGCCAACCGTCGTGGTGGAATCCCCCGCATCTGCTTCAAAGAAGCGCAAGACGTCTTCATCTCGAACCTCGCGGCCAAAACGGACGGCAGCAAGTGCGACGCCTACTCCTGTTGCTCCTGTTGTGGTTGCTGCCCCTCCAACCTCATCTGCCAAGAAGCGGAGTCGTACCAAGAAAGAACTGGCACGCGAGCGTGAACTGCGTGCTCTAGGTCAGTATTGCCCGGTGTGCAACGAAGTTTACGAGGACGACGATCAAAACACGTTCGTATGCTGCGACTCGTGTGAGCTCTGGGTGCACGGTGCCTGCGACCCCAGTCTGACCCCGTACGTTGGTTGTACGTTAAGTTTATGTTGATTGCTTCTCGAGACTAATGGTTTTGTTTTGCTTTGTGTGTTCAGCGCAATAATCACGACCATGGCCAACACTGAAGACAAGTACATTTGTCCGTTGTGTGCTGGACGGTGAGCGCTTGGCGATGATCGCAGAGTGAACATAGGAACGAGAAGGACGAGTGTGACGCCCAGCCTACAGACACGGGGCGTACGATCTGCACCTATAGACCACGAACACGGAAGCCTCGCTGTTCGCGTTGTTTTCGATTGTTAATTTTTAAGAGTTGTTCATCTGAATTCTCATAAATAACGTCACGAGATAGGTTTCGTACTGGGTGCCTTCCATAACCTACATAAAAAGGTTTAACGACTAGGGTTTGGGGTGATAAAACCCGTCAGTAAACACGATGATAAAACTGCATTTATTTGATGAGACAAACAAATGGTCTCATTAAAAAAATTATTAAACCGAGTTTTATCCGGTTTAATGATGCCCCTATTTAGCAACTTTTGAAAAAAAGTATATTGAACTAGCTATCGACCAAAACGACCCCTTCATTGAGAGATCTTGCATCTTGATTTTGAAATTAGCTATCTACAAAAGCTTTTGGGCGCGAAACAAGAAGGCGCTTCATTTCGAATTTCGCGGCCTGACACTTAAGCCGCGCGGGTATGTGACAGGGTCACACAGCACCTTGCACTAGAGGAAGCTGGCTTCCAAGAGTATACAAACTCTAAGTGAACGGCAGTTCACAGGTCCCTCCCTTGTCAAAGCGAACAAAGTAACCAGTTACAAGTAAGTTTCAGAGTGAATGTATTTATAGGTAAGCTTAAGCTTGAGTTTAATACAAACTATAAGTCACCTATAGCAAAGCTATGTAGTTATCCAATGGTTGGCTCCTAGAGCCCTTGGTACCATGTACCAGTCCTTCCGAAGAGTGACCAGTCACTCTTCATGTAACTTGGGTACACTGGCCTGTACCCCGTTACATCCTCCCCCACTGAGGTTCGGTTTACCGACCAATCAGAATGAGGGAGAGTGAGTCACAAACTCTCATTCTCCAAGTCGAAAGGTATCGACAAGCTGCAAGAACGCGGCGGTGGCTCACTTCACAGTTGGAGCCTCGAGCAGCACAAGCGCTCTTCTTCTCAGTCTCCACTTCGACCTACAGCATGCCCCGTGGCACTGCGAGAGCGGTGCGAAAGCACACGCCAAGGCTGCCGCCGATAAGGTGAAAGCCAAGAGCACTATGCCTCGCGGCAAAGGCTCTGCACTCAAGGAGGCTACTAAGGTGGCTTCCGAGGCGATCGATACGCCTGACGACGCGGCTGCCAGCAAAGGCGCGAGCTTACGACGCAGTCGTTCGCCTTAGGTGCCACCTGACACCCGTCCGAACCCGCGCTTCACATACCGTGAGCACAGTCCGGGTACTGAGGACGAGGCAAAGGCCAGGAGCCCCCACAGTGTATCTGGGAGCTCCGAGGGAGGGCATACTCCAGTGCCCAGCGAGCACGACGACAACAGCGTGCACTCGCGCGCTAGTGACCACGGTGATCACGAGTCAGAGACGCCTGAGCGCTCTAAGAGCCCCGCCGACGAGGCTAAGGGCTTGCCCAAAGCTGGCGATGACGAAGAAGAGAAACCTCGGAAGAACCTCTCGCTTGCCGAGGGCCTTGAGCGTGCTCAGGCTGCTAAAGCGCAGCCGAGGAGGCCAAGCACTCCAAGAAGCGCATGGCTTTGAAGTCCCCACTTTGCGAGGAGCAGGGGACTGGTTGTTCGTACAAGGATCTCTTCCTATCATCGGGTGAAGAGGAGGAGGGTGCCGTTGACGAGCCCCGGGAGATCACGAACGACCTCGACCGGCAGCAGGAGATCTTCCAAGCTGGCTAGCGAACGCATGGGGGTTCGGTGGTGGCACCCGTCAGCCAGGGAGCTGCCATCCACCCGAGAGGTTATTGGCCTCCCGAGGAGAGCTTTGGGGCTGGTCTCTTCCAGGAGAAACTCGTTCATCCTCGTGGGCTTATTGGTGGCCACACTTCTTAGGGCGCTTACGAACGCGCCCTGGTCCAGAAGGAACAGTTGTTCACCGACAACTTGGAGGCGGCCCGGTGCGTGCTTCTCGCGCAGCACCAGATCCCTCTGAAGGACTTTACGACTTGTCGTAAGAAGCCCGAGAACCGGGGTGGTCTCTACCTTGTATGGGGCTACCCCTGGGTTCTTCCCGAGGACTGTCCGAGCTGGAGCTCATGCGAGGACATGTTCTGGGCGTGGGTTGAGACTCTCAAGTACTCACCCAAGGAGTTATGGGAACTCCAAGAAGATCAGCTGCTGTCCAAAATCCTGAACCAGCGCGAATATCGCATTCGGTTTGTCCACTTGGTCAGCAAGCGACAGCTGCCAAGGGACATCCAGAAGCGTGCGGCTTCCAGCGCTCGTGATGAGCCCGGGTACGGAGTGTCATCAACGTCCCTACCCCGTTCGGGCAAGAAGCCCCGGACTACTTACGAAGCTGCCGCCGCTTCTGTTCCCAGATCGCAACAGCCTTCGGGCAGTCTGCCTGGAGCCGTTCAATCGGCTTCCACGAGTTCTCGGAGTGGGCATAACACCTCCACTTCACAAAGAGCTGGCGCTTACCGCGAAGTCGCCGCTCCTGGAGGACCCGCTCCACATGCTAGTGGACTTCTCCGTTCCGATCAAGGAGGGGCGGAGGTGCCTTCGTACGAGTACGAGTATGAGGCGCCTCCGGGGCGTTCCTCTCGCCCAGGTGCTCCACCTGCGGGTCCATCACAGGGCCCCGAAGTTGACCGTCTTCGTCAACGCGTCCTTGTGCTCGAAATCGCACTTGGCCTTGGGACTGGCGGTGGTGCTGCTGCCCAGGCCGGGGATTGAGGGGATCTTGCTCGACTTGAGGAGCGCCTGGACCGGTTGGAACGGGAGGTAGCGGGCCTCCATGCGCTGGTCGACCGCCGGGCCCTCTTGTCTGATCTGGAGGAGGCCTTCCGCTTGATCCGACGTGTTGAGTACGCACAACAACGTCCGGAGCCGCCTTTTGCGCACTCCCAGTCGTACGCGTATGGTGCGCACCTGGCGTACTCGGCGTATGCCTCTGGGGTCCGTTTGTACGGGGGCCCTCCGGCGTTCGATCTCCATCACAGCCTTGCTGTCCAGCGCGAGCCTTGGGCGCACGCTCCTGCGCGCCCGTCGACGTCTGAGGCCGCTCCTCACTTTGAGGAGCTGGACCAAGGTGAGTCTGCGAGTAAGCAACCCCCTGCGGATCGTGGTACCGCTTAAGACGTCCAACGTAGAACGTCGGGTGCGTCGTCATTGGCTTTGGTAGGTCGATGGTGTAGGACGCACCGTGTCTGGCCAGGACCGCGAAATGTCCGATGAAGCGGTGCTTCAACTTGTTACTGCCGACAGAGCTGACAGTGTCTAGCGGTAGGTTTCTAGTGTCTAATAATACAAATTCACCCACTTTGAACACGTTTAAGTTTCCTCTTCCATGTTTCTCAGAGTACTCCTTCTGTCTGTCCTAGGCCGTTGCCATTGCATCGCGGACCCTGCTGATCACAATCAGCATGGTGCCCACAAAGGCCTCCGCTTGTTTCCGCAGAGAAACCGGTCTCACATCTGAGACCTGGGAGGAAAGGGCTTTCCGAGCCTCTCCCCGACTTAAAATAGAGGACGTGGCGTCTCCTCGAAGAGTGGGAGGCACTATGGGGTGGCGGAAGCCGTTCAAGTAGAACGGCGTGAACCCCGCGGCGTGTACAGCGTTGTTGAGCGCAAGCTCAACAACTTGGGGCTGCGTTGACCACGTACGTGGGGCTCCAGCGCATAGGCTGCGCAGAGTGTCCTCGAGCGCTGGATTGACGCGCTCCGTCTTGCCGTCCGTGTGCGGGTGGTCGGTAGTGGACATCTGCAGACGAGTTCCGAGCAAAGGGAACAGCGTCTTCCAGAACGCAGCGGTGAACCGCGGGTCTGGGTCAGAGACAATAGTCCCGGGCAGACCGTGATAGCGGAACACGCCATCGACGAACAGCCGTGCGGTCTGTTCGCATGTGACCGTGACGGGCACTGGAGTAAGATGGACCATCTTGCTCAGCCGACACACGAACACCACAATCGCGGTGTTGCCGTGATCATCGGCGGGAAGCCCAAAGATGAAGTCAAGGCTCATCGACTTCCAACAGTCAGCTGGCACGGGTAGGCTCTATAACGGAGCCGAAGCGTGCCCTGCGGGTTTCACCCGCTGACATGTTTCGCATGTCTTCACATACTTGGCGACATACTTGTACATGTGGGTCAACCAGAAGACCTGTGAGACCGACAGAAAGGTCTTCTCACGGCTCAAGTGGCCACTGGAGGGTGCATCGTGCGTATCCGCGAGGATGTCAAACTTTAGATCCTCGTCGTTGGGGACGACCACCCGTGAAGGATCACTAGGCTCCACCCGGTAATAGAGGAGGCCATCCGCCAACTCATATCGGTGAAGCCGGGAACGCTGCCGCGGCAAAAGCCAGGCGGACTTTGCATCCGGTCCAGCTGGCAGGAACCTGACGATAGGCGCGATAGCCTCATCGTCCCGATACGCCACGCGTATCCGATCATAAAGATCCGTTTTCATCCGCGTGATGTGGGCCAACTCGTAGTCTGGACACCGGTACAGGGCGTCAGCAAGTACGTTGAACTTACCCAACTTGTATTCGGCGCGGAACGTGTATTCCGCGAAGGAAGACAGCCACCTCGCCATCCGTTGGGAGAGGTGAGGCGAATTAGCCGCCGTCCGCAAGGATGCGTGGTCTGTGTAGATCACAAAGGGCTTTGAGCCCAGAAGATGTACCCGAAACTTCACGAGGGCATACTTCATTGCCAGGAGCTCCTTGTCGTGGACAGGGTAGTTCCGCTCGGCGGTCTTGAGCTGCCTGGACTGATCGAGATGACTCGTTCGTGTCCGGCTGCATCGTTCTGCAGCAAAGCACAGCCGATTGCATAGTCGGAGGCATCGCAGACGACGCTGAACGTCTTCGTCTTGTTTAGCAGAGCCAGGGCCGGCGCCTCTTGAAGGCTAGCCTTGACGCTATCAAAGGCGTCCTGGTGCTTCAGCTCCCAGCGCCAGTCGACGTCCTTCTTCAGGAGGTTTGACAAGGGTTTCGCGAGACCCGCGTACCCTGCGCTGTACTTGTGGAGGTAGTTGACCAAGCCCAACCACTTCCGGAGATCCTTTTGGAGTCGGGGCGTCGGCCAGGCTGCAATGGCTTTGACCGTATCTAGGTCGGCCCGAACGCCCACGTTGCTGACGAAGCAACCGAGAACCTTGATCTCTGATGACGCGACGACGCGCTTGTCGATGTTGGCGTAGAGCTTGTTCGCTCTCATCACGTCCAACACTCGGCGGAGGTGCCTCAAATGCACCTCCATGACCGTCTTGCCTTCCTTGGCACGGCTATGGACGAAGATGTCGTCGAAGTACGTCTGTACGAAGGCACGCAGCGGCCTGAACAACTGCGTAACCAAGCGATTAAATTTCGCTGAGGCGTTTGACAAGCCCTGCGGCATGACGAGCCACTCTCAAAGCATGCCGCTTGGAGTGCTCACCGTGGTGAGCGTGATGTCGCTCTCGCGCATCAGGATCTGGTAGTATCCGTCTACCAAATCCAGCGCACTGTACAGTACGCACCCGGTCATGTTGTTCAGCAACACATCCTTTCGTGGAATTGGTGTCTGGGCCGGCGCCGTCACGTTGTTCAGCTTATTATAAGCGTGAACCAGACGCCACTTCCCGTTTGGTTTTCGAACGCAGAAAGTCGGCGTCGAGTGTGGGGACTTCGACTCCCGCACCATGCCCGCCTTCGCTTTTGCAGTGAAGAAGGCATCAATCACCTCGCACTGTTCGCGAGGGAGAGGCCACTGCCTCGTGACACAGTACTTTGTGCCTGGCATGAGATCAATCTCGTGCCGGACGCCTGTCTGCGTCGCCACCTTCGAAGCTTCCTCGGAGTCGTCATATACGTCGACGACCTCCAGGCATCCGCCCGATGCTTCGGTACCTCGGCGGCCCTTGTGGGTGCCCCAGGTCCTGACAGAGGTGGGAACATGGCTCACCAATGCTCTGTCGGTCACTGCAGGGCGGCTGGCACCAATGGCCTAATGGCCTTGCCTCGCCAGTCGATCCACGGCTCGTGTTTCTCGAGCCAGGGTATGCCCAGGATCAAATCGTAGGGATCCATGTCGAGAACAGTAAACTGTTCTGGGCTGTCGAAGTCTTCGAACTTGGCGGTCAGATCCTTCTGGATGTTGGGAACAGTGACCCTGTTCCCGTCGGCCAGTCGCACTGACACGGCCCCGTTACCTTTGCTTTCTCTCAAAGCGTCGGCCAACTTGTTGCTGTTACGAGCAACCGTCCGGCGGCGTGCGAAATACTTCGACTCCCCAGAATCGATCAAGATTCTAAAGGGATGATCGTATCCCCGTACACGTCCGTGTACTACAAGCAGCTCATCGCTGCCCTTCGCCGATTCGAGAGTGCGAAGACTCTCAGGGGCTAAGTTCCCGTGGTACGCACCACCTGCGTACCGCTCACGAAGACTTAGATCTTCCTTAGTAGGGCGCCCCGCCCTACTGGTTTCCGGCGTTCATTGGCCTCGGGGTTGTTGCTTTTGCCAGCGACCCTTGAGAACAGGCTTGGGGTTGAACCGCCTGCGGTGTCTCCCCGCAGGGCAGTCTCGCTTGAAGTGGCCCAGCTTGCCACAGCCGAAACAGCGAATGTCTTGCTGTTCGGCGGACCCAAGCTCCATGGGAACTGGTCCAGTGGGATTCGCCCGGTTGGGATTCGATGCCGAATTCCCTGGCCACGCTGAGGCCGGCGTACGCGCCTGGCGATGGCTGTATTCTTCTTGAAGAGCCACTTGAATCGCCTCTTTCTAGGTACTTGACTGTACCCGGAACAGACTCGAAGGCCGTCCATGAACACCGTCACCTTGATGTGTTCATTGAGTGGGTTGCCCACTAGGGATGCCGTGAGCTCCCGCATCTCTTGGATGTACTCGTGTGGCTCACGCTTTCCTTGTTACATGAGAAGAAGCGCGAGCGTGCCGATACTCGTAGTTCGCCGGGAGGAACGCGGCTCGAAGCTGTTTGCACAGCTGAGCCCAGGATGTGAAACATCCAGGCGAGGTCGCCTCCCGCGTGTACGCCCAACTCTTGGCACGACCGCTAAGGTTGGAGAGCGCGAAAGCAACGCGGAGTTGCTCGGTCGAGATCAGAGCCGCGTCCATCGCGAGCTCCGACTCTAGAACCCAGAAGTGAAGGTTCTCACCTTCCTTCCCTTCGTACGGTTTCACCTTTAGCCGCAATGGCTTCGGGTGAGGCGGCTTCCCTTCAGCCGCCGGCGCCTGCAGGTTTCCTCGCACGTGCGCGATGAGCCCTTGCTCATAAGAGTCAAACGCATTGACACGTTCGACCTGCTCGGCCGGTGTTGACACCACCAGGATATGCAAGGCTTCATCCCGAAGATGCCTGCCATCTTCCGAACAGACTCGAACTGCGAGTCGTTCAGGCGAGGAAAGTTGTTCCGGTCCATGATGACAGAACCTCAGAGGTTCAGGTAGTCTACCCGCGTTGGCGTGGATTGACTACAAGTGCTACAAAGTGTGACGGGGTCACACAGCATCTTGCACTAGAGGAAGCTGGCTTCCAAGAGTATACAAACTCTAAGTGAACGGCAGTTCACAGGTCCCTCCCTTGTCAAAGCGAACAAAGTAACCAGTTACAAGTAAGTTTCAGAGTGAATGTATTTATAGGTAAGGTTAAGCTTGAGTTTAATACAAACTATTAGTCACCTATAGTAAAGCTATGTAGTTATCCAATGGTTGGCTCCTAGATCCCCTGGTACCATGTACCAGTCCTTCCGAAGAGTGACCAGTCCTTCCGAAGAGTGACCAGTCACTCTTCATGTAACTTGGGTACACTGGCCTGTACCCCGTTACAGGGTACCTACGCGCGTCTACGCTTCGCCATATAAGCCGGTACATCTCCGTGTGTCGTACCTGTAGTAAGAGATGATGCTGTTCTAATCCTCCCGCTGTGGCATCTGTGACTAGCCTGGCCAAGGATAAAGCCCGCAGTTGTCGAATAAGTGCTGTAATAATGTATTTGCTGTTTCTGTCTAGTCTAACAAAGCTTTGGTTGTCGTTAATAGATGACGTCCCGAGAAACGAAGCGCCACCGATCGTGTCTAGACAGCGACACTCCGTCGGACGACTCGTCCTGGGGCGGTTCACCTCCCTTCAAACGCTCGAGGACGTCACGCATTAAGTCTTCGGAAACGAGATCTGGCGTAAGGAAGGAGTTGCCTCGGCTGCGATCTGGTCGTGTCCAGCCTCATCCGCTGGTTGTTGAGGCCGCGACCATGCAGATTGCAGCTTTGGCTGACTTCAAGTCCTCTAAGGACAGCCCCACAAACCGAAGCCCCGGTGCAAGATCTTCGAATACCGTTTCAGGCAACACGACAGTGACGGAAGAGCTTGGTTTGCCGTCTCCGGCTCGTACGCCTCGGCCGACCCCTGTCTCTATCGTTGACCTCCGGTCACCGGAGTCATCCGGGGAAGAGTCGTCGATATTGCCACCTGGACTCCTCAGAGTGGCTACACGAAACCTCCCCCCGGCAGGGGGTTTATCGACGATATTCCGAGTTGGTTCGCAGAAGCTCACGAGTCCGACGGCTACGACACGGAGGCCATCATGCTCATCACTCTCCCGATCTCGCACTCGGGGCGTCGCTCCGTGGACACGCGCCACAGCTCCCCGGGGTTGAAGCTGCTCGAGGGGATGAAGGCATCTTCCCGCTGGGCAGAATGGCTGCCTGACGCCTGGCCTGCAGGCGTTGAATTCATCAAATAGCAACGGTATTCAACCGGGTGCAAGATCTCGGGTGTCAGTGCTGGCGTTCGCAACGGAGCAGGGTGCGGGTACACCTCGCGTTGCAACGCGTTTACCTGTCTTAACGCGAAGTACAACCGGTTCTGTGCAGACTTCAACTGTGCGTTTGCTGGTTTTTGCGGAAACGCACTCGTTGAAAGCCCTGCATTGGCTATCGCACGAAGTGTCCGAGCTGGCATGCGTGGGCTCGTGGCAGTCGACTACATTCCCGCAGGGGAGGTCGTCGGTCAATACCTCGGTGATGTGGAGCTATTTGACCCCCCCCCCGGTGTAGGAATGCCCGTGCTAATGAAGGGTATAGAATGCGCTTGAAGACTCGCGCCAAGGGCAGAAAATACGTGGGTGTCGACGCGGTGGGTGCTGGTGGACTTATCCGGCTTATGACTCATTCATGCAATCCAGCAGGTAGATTCCACGAGGTTTAGACCGGCGACATGCTTACGGTGATGGCCGTGACAGTACGAGATGTGCACCCCGGCGAAGAAGTCACCGTTTCCTACGGGAACACCTTGTGGTTCGCGTGCAAGTGTGGGTGGAGCGGGTGTCAACACCGCCACCATCAGCACTTATCGAATCCGACTTCTACTGTGGCTCAGTGGCCTGCTTCGATATCAACAACTCCTGCGTATATCCTGATTCGCAAAAAATCTCTCTACCTTCATAGTATTCCCTGACGAGTGGTTGATGATCATGGAAAAACAAATGAGTTTTTTTTCTAAAGTATACTTTACCTCAATAAATAACACCGTCCGTTCTTCAACGTCAGGTTTTTCCCTCTCATTCCATATTCGGCTCCTTCCTCCTGGCGTGAGGCCTCGTCTGGTGCAACCATGGTCCGTGGATCTCGACGTGTACTCATACTGCTTTATGAATCGTGATCACTAACCTGGGAACAAGATTGTCGCTCGTGCAGACCCGTCATTATCAGACTCACTTGGTCGTGAGGAAGCCAACACTGCGAACATGGCTAGAGTATTGCCTCAATATGTAAGTTGTTTGCACAAATTACTTTAACTTAGCGGTTTCTTCGTGCTATCTTCTTACTAGCGTGGACGTCGCAACGGCTATCAGAACTACTCTGTCGACGAGCAGATGCTGCTGTGCAGCATTGTCGACAATGTGAAGCCGCTCGGTCGCAACATGTGGGAGGAAGTGTCGTCCAAGTACAATGCCAAACGGGGTAGGACCTCCCTCGCACGCGACTACGAGTCGCTGCGAAGGAAGTTCAGAAGCCTTTATGGTAAAGCCAAACCCAGCGGATCAACGGGGAAATACCCCCACGCCTGCGACCCATCGCTCTGGCGCAGGAGATCCAGCAACAGTTGGAGGAGAGGACTGGCGCCCAGACGCTAGATGATGGCGCCGACGACGTTCAGGATGACGAGGACGTGCAGCGTCAGGTTGACGCTACTGCGGGCGGTGTCCACTGGAGAGAGGTCATCCAACGCGGAAGTGGCTTCAACCACCTCTTCAGGCGGCGATGACCTTGGCGAAGTGGGCAAGGATGCGGCTGCGATGGCCGGCGAGACGACGGTCAGTAACGAGATGAATGAGGGCCTAGAGACGGACAGCGGTATTCGAACTGAAGACGGGGAATCGGCCTCTCGCCATGTTGAGAGCTCTGGTCGTGCCCAAGGACGCGGTACAATTGTGACGAGTTCTGGGACGTCTGACGCAGCCTTCGGGGGCGACATTTGGTCGGATATTGAGGACGATGCGCTCGCCGATGCCCGGACGGGGTCCACCAGCTCCAGAAGCAGTGGAGACCGGGAGGATCCTGGCGTTTCTTCTATCCCAGAGCAGCAGCCTTCTATCCAAGGTCTGGTAGAACCACTATCAGCACTTGACCCAACAAGGTCGGTTGGTCGGCCGCGTCGATGTTGGCGTTCGTCTACTTCTACACGACCAAATTTCTCGAGTCCAGATGGCCCTCAGTTAGCTGCTGACCGGTGCTGAGCCCAAGCTGATGCTCGTGAGGCGGCAACGCACGCGAATAAAACTACGAGTTCCAATCGACTCGGTGGTGGCGACCTTCGAGTCATTCGTGATAATCTACCAAAACTGTTCGGTAGATCAACGCCCAATTCGTAGCGTCCATCCGCCGAGTACACCTCGAGTATGGCAACGGGAACATACGCGGCCAACAAACGCGTCAGAGCCAAAAAAAGAACAATCGACCAGCTTTGAAGAGAGCTAGAGGAGCTCGAAGAAAAGACATCCGGGCACCAGTCTGAGTCGATGCAAATGTTGATGCTTCTTCGAGAAGAGAGTGACCGTCGAGCCGAGGTCGAAGATCGGCGCCGCCGTGAAGACAGAGAGCTGCGTCAAGCAGCCGAGCGCCAGGAACGCGAGGAGAGAGAACTGACCAGGCGCCAAGAAGCTGCTGCTGCTCATCAGCTACGGGAGGAAAAGATTCGTCGTGAGGCCGCTGCTGCTGTAGAAATGTCGTGTAGGAACACGCAGAAATGTAATAGCACACTTCCACACCAACAACACCTACTGAGTTCCGATAACTCAGTCAGGCTTTAATGTGGGTATCGAACCTGAAGGCCCAGGAACTACCCTACCAGGTTGGGGTTTCCTCTGTGTACCGTGTGTCCTGCTAAGCAAGCCACCGATGACTCAACACTACTAGCCATGAGCAAAGGCTAGAGTGTTCTCTCTCTCTCTCAAATATACCCCGCGGTCCCTATAAAGATAGGGTACCGGACGTGTTTCAGACCTGACACGGGGCTGTCGGAGTTATACTCCGATCGGTAAGTAATATATGGATAGCGTACAAGCTTATCCAACACACAGCGATGACTCGCTATCAAATACACGGCAAAATCTACCCTCTTATCTCTTGGCCCAGCCGGGATGAACACTAAGCTACCACCAGTAGGAGTGTTCACCGACAGTCATTTCCAGGCTACCGGAACAATCCCGCCACTACCGCGTACTTACCGATAGTCGGACGTGCCCTTGTGTGGTTGAGAGTAAATGCTGTTCTGTTCTTAGAGCACAAAGGCTCTTAATGTAAAATTTAATCCTACTATCTACCTATACAAATATCTAATCAAACTTGTCCGTTATGGATCTTCTTCACTACCACCGACGACTCGAAAGGTTCATACCGCCGCACCCGAAGTGTCGTTGAATCCATCGCAGTCGTTACTATTGAAGATCTCACCCGCCTGGTCGTCCACAAGCGCCATCGATCACTCGTTCGCGTCGCTTGGGTTCTTCTCTAGCCGTAACTGCTTACATCGGCAGCTCAACAGCAACTCAGCGGCAACTGTGGCCTCGACTTGGAGTCCGGCAGCTGAATGTTGGCCCCAGCCGCGCGTCTCTGTCTCCTCGTCGCCAGGCTGATTCACCGCGTCGCCTGATTGTCGTTGGATCTTGTTCGGCCGTTGCGATCGAAGATCTTGTCCTCCTTGTCCTTCCCAGGCGCCAATGCCAGTCAATCGCGTCGCTTGGCCACTGGGTTCGCCGAAACTTCCCCTGCCGACGACTCATTGACGACTTGAAGCCCCGCCGAACACGGAATAACACGGAAGAATTCCGACCCCGCGGCTTTATCCCCCTGTCGCTCGCCTTACCACGTCGCACGTATGTCGCGCAGCCCTGGGTGGATTTGCCACGTCGCGTCGTCACCATCTGGATTTTGAGCCAATCAGGGCGAGTCATCGGTACTACCGTACTTGGACATTTTAGCGGCCTGAGAATCGTGTGGCAACGGCGGGGACAAGCCCTGTCGAACCGGTTGACCACAACACTTGGTTCACTCGCTGCAGACGCAAATCACTACACCACAGAAAGCCGTCTTCGTTTTAAAGAGAGGGACTTGCTGTCGAACGAGATGAAGCTCGACAGCGCCACGAGGAGATGCTGCTACTGATCTCAACGCTTCGAGGAGGCGGCAAGAACAAGGAATGAGTTAAAAGGGTAAGAAGAACTACTATTGCTCCTTATTTGACTTTGAATAAAAACAACAGAATCTCTAAGCGTTGTCCTCGTGCCCGTGAAAATGTGTGGTTCTGATCTGACTAATCCCAACGGTTCGAACGCGGTAGTTGGAGAGGTGAAAGAGGTTGTCGAGCCTTAGCTTTCTCTTGTTCGTTTCATAGGGTAACGGAAGCAGGAGTCGGAGGTAGACCTTTTCCACCGACCCCATGCCCCATTCTGCTGACTGACAAATGGAAGTTATGGCCGAAGACACCACGTTTGCTGTAGATCGCACGGATGGTACAAGACGCGCGATATCCCCTTCTTTTAATGGTGTTAGAACTCTTCCAGTCAGCTCGTCCCCGCGGGGAAACGCGCTGTCAGCAACTACGCCATAGCTCGGGTCTGGATTTAGTGTTGCGTCGAGCAACCTCCGACGGAAATCCAAACTGGTGCCGCCGTCGTTCCAGCTACCGGGGAAGTTGTGCTTAGCCCAGACGATGAGTCCGTGTGCACTGAAGCACAACGTCCCGGTAGCGAAGACGGCATGTAACCACTCATTATATTGGGCATTCTGAAGATCCCTATTTGCAGGTTACTGCACCTGGAACCGCATAGAATCAGAAACAAAGCGAAAAGGGTTAAAGAAGTAAAATAAAATAAAATAAACAATGTAACATTACTTTGTAGTTCTTGCCATCCAAGAAGCCCCACGTGAAATGAAATAGCAGTTGGCGACGGGCTACGAGACGTGCTAGAGCTTTCTGACGAGCTGGCGTCGGCCACGAGATACGAGCGGGAGCATAACCTCTCAACGCTTGCCCCAAAGTCTTCTCAGCATCATTTAAAACACGAGCTAGTGTCGATGGGGGCACTCCGAATTCTTTGCAGAGTGACCCCCTCTGCATCGGCCCCCTGTAGAAAGCAAGTAGTAAACCAAGCACCTGGTGGTGCTCTTGGAGCTGAGAAGGACGATCCCCTTTGCGACTGTAGCCCGGGATTCTATAAAAAGATACAAATCGCTTCGACGAACAACAAAACGAGTCGCTTTAGCACATTCGACCGCACAGTAGTTGGTAAGAAGCTAGAGCAGCGGATCAATAACACGAATATAGTAGGATACCTTACCGCGACAAACTTGTCGTAGCTAAGAAATTCTTGTCCGTGCCTCGGTTCCACGTATCCATCCACGGCGCCACCCTCGGACTCTTCAGAACCTCCATCGTTACGTAGTGGCGCATGCGAACCAACATCTGCCATTCGTAGCAAATGACCTCGTCATGGAGACGCTTCCGGAGATCACGCAGCGTCTCGGCAGCCCTGCGCTGATAGTTGAGCTGAGCGCTGATAACGAGAAAGAGCGCTTCGGTATTCATCCGCAGCACAAATGAGAGAAGGGAAATGGAGGCGGTAGGATCTGCTAGGAAGGGGAACAACGTGTGAAACCCGACGTGACCTTGCATCCGTTGCGCTCGCGGGGGATACTCGGTTGCTGATATCTTTACAAATAGATAAAACTTTTGAAATATTGTCCAGTTTTAATCCGTCGCATTTGATTGTAATACAGAAAAGACGATATCTGCACCAATCATGACAGTTTCAACAGGACATCACCGGCCGTTACGGACAGTTGTGGATGGCGGTTTTTTAATCAACATCTACGTCGACTTTTTATCCAATAAGTGCGGAGATTAAAGGGGGTATAAAAATAGATGATTAAAATATTTTATACTAGTTATGGAAGGCACCCACTGGACTAACTTTAATTAGTGGTCAAGGCTAGAGGCACCAAACAAGAACTCGTAAAACTTTATATTTCGGGGCACCAAACACTCTTAGAGGCACCAAATTGTAAACGAGGCACGAAACGAAGAACTTTTTATGACCCAATGCACTGTATAAATTTATGTCGAGGGTGGATATCATGTCGCGCAAATCCTGAAAGCCACTGACAGCGGCTGCAATACAATCATCGAAGTAGCGCCATGCACGATGTAGGGAGCACCAACATGGCCCACAGTCTCGCGAGTTAGGCCACGCTCGACCCAACGTCTAAAGCGCTTACAGTTTTAAGCACAAGCACGGGTTCATTAAACTCCGTGTCGGATGTGCTGAGAGAGGCCACATCACCCCTCCTTTTACACCCTACCCCTGTTTGGTGCCTTTATCCAGTTCCTTTATTTTATAATAGTAAGGGGAAGTGTCAATTCGGGGCCGGAATGCCAGTTAGGGGCCGGTTCATTTGGCCAATGCAAGACTCGAATTTAGCATATATCAATTGTGATTGGTCACTTATAGGGTACCATATAAGAGACAAGGCATGAAATCAAGTCACTGAAACCGCCCCGAATTGACACGACCATCACTCTTAATTTTGTTTTTTAATTGGATCTATTGTGATTTGTCCATTGGCTAGAAGTTTCAGAAGTAGCCAGCAAAATCTACAAAAACGACAGCTTTCGATTAGTACCCTTGGTGCCTGTATTAGATCAAAAGATACAAGTAAAGTTAGAAATGTATGTTTGAACCGGCCTCGATTTGACACTTCCCCTCATTAATAGAACAAGTAACTTCATCAAGCATAAATGGTGTAGTGACCATCAATTTACGTTCAAAACATAAGGCACGTGCAGGATAAGTTTTGCCACCACAAACTTCGACGCAAGATGCTCACTCTTCGTGGGATTCGCCGCTTCTCCACGGCAGCGCCGCGTAAGGGTACGTTTCTGTTGTGCAACCCCCGTTTCTACTAAGCGCTGGACTAGCTCATGTTGCTATTATTGCTGTTCAGAGTACCCCACGTCCTTCATCTCGTACCTGCGCACGCAGAAGCTCAACGTGTTCAACATTGGCATTGCGTTCCTGACGCTGTCGCTTTCGTCGCAGATGGTGTCATACAAACAGCGCTACGAGACAGCGTTGGGCGAGAACGAGCAGCTCAGTGAGAAGGTGGAAGTGCTGGAGAAGCTCGTGCTGGATCTGGGCGGCAAGCTACCGGACGAGGATACGCTGGCCAAGGCTAAGCAGGCCGCCAAGGAGGCGGAGGCCAAGGCGCTGCACGACCGCGAGGAGGAAGCCAAAGCCCTGGCAGCTCTTACGGTGGACGACAAGAAAAGCAAGAAGAGCAAGCTTATTTAGACTAGAAGCAGATTGACAGCAGCTCCGCTCGGTCATAGAGAATAGCCGACTGCAGCGCCGTAACTAGCTATGAGAAATCGATCAAAAAGACGCTGATCAGCACGCAAACCTCGAGTTACTGCAGTTCCAAATTGCGTCAGTTTATACACTGCTCTTGTTCGTTCTGCTACTTCTTGATGGTCGACTGCAGCGAACGTCTGGACGAGATGCTGTCCATCCGATTCATCTCGTTCACCGCCGTCAGTACCTCATTGATGTTGGTCTCCAGCACCATGCCGCCCATAACAATCTCGTCCAGCGCATAGTGGACCTTGTCGCTGTGAAAAATCAGGTCGAGTTCACACACGTTTTCGAAGATTTTGTCCAGCGTCTCCACAAACACTGAAAACAAACCGACTCCATCAGAACATCACCACCACAAGAGTGTCCTATGCATCAGAACACACCTTGAATCAGGTCTAAGATGCCCAGGTCGCTCTCCTGCTTGTCCACCGCGAAGACGAAGTAGAGCGTCGCGTAGTGTCGATAAATGAGCTTCACACCATCGCCCCAATACCGCACTCTGTACGTCCACGCCCAGTATCAGAATAATGCAGAAAAATACGCAGTAAGCCCACGTACGTGCCCTCGAGGAAGTTGCAGAGCGTGTCGGGACGCTTGGACACTTGCGTGTAAATATCTCGGATCACAGCCTGCTGCTCAGCATCGGGCTGGCCACATCGAAGTACCGCATTAGAAACCAGAAAGAAGGCGCCGAACATACTGTAAAGCTCCCAGTTGACGCACCACGTGCTCGTAGAACTTGACGATACGCGGCTTGCCGTGGTTGTTCACGATCAGGATTCCCTTGATCATCTTCTGTGTCAAGTTTAAACTGTGTTCACAAAATGTGGCACGTAGAAAATGTGTTTTCAGAGGACCTCTCACTTTCTTTCACATACTTTCTTCGATTGGTCGAAAAACATCCGCTAGAAAGTTCAAAAATAGATCGGAGCTCATTGCGAACATGGCAGGACGTGGCAACAGCTCTACTGCTGCAGGCGATGCCGCTACACGACGCTCTTCTTCGTCGCATCGGACCGGTACCGATGCCGTGCGAGGCCGACGTCGAGGTCAAGCTGGGAGACAAGCTACGGGAAGTTCCGAGGATATGGAGCGAGAGGAAGATGAAGAGGTGGAAGACTCTGACGACGAAGAAGAAACACAGATCCCCATTGAGGACCAGATGATGGAGATGACGCAGGAGCTTCCAGCCACAGAGCGAGACACGAGTCCTCCGCCAGTTCAAAGACGCTCTCCGCCCACGTCACCGCCGCCGATGACCGAAGCACTGGCAGGCTCAGATACGCGTCCTCCTGCCGCCAGCATGTCACCATTCGCAGATGTCGAATCGACGACGCCGCAATCTAATGAAGACGAAGACTCACGATCTGAGACGTCATCGGAGGTGAGTATGGGATCAGGTCGGCCTGGAAGACGTCGAGGGGCCAGGAAACGTGTGTCGACGGCGTGCTCAGACCACCGGAATCTGTCGGAGAGGATGAAGAAGGCAGTAGCTTGTGACGGAGACGAAGATGAGAGCTTTGGCGAGTCAATAATTGGCGCAGACGTCGTATTGTGTGTCAGACGCAACGAAAATCGCCAAGACGCCAATGGCAACAGCAATGCTTCTAGTAATGGAAGCAAAACTGGAGGAGTTAGACGGTTCCACGCACACAGATTCATTCTCGCAGCCAGCTCGCCACCATTCCGTGCGATGCTGACAGGAAATATGCGCGAGTCATCGTGGCGGAATGTGGAGCTACATGATATTGAGCCAAATATTGTCGAGAAGATGCTGCTCTTCATGTACACGGGAGAGGTGGTGTTGGATCTGGAGAGTGTGCTGGGACTACTGATCGCCGCGGAGATGTACGAACTGATAGCGCTTCGAGAAATGTGCAAAGATTTTGTGCTGAAGTATGCTCACGAAGTGTTCTGCGACCCACAGATCGTCCAATTACCCGAGAAGATACTGCTTGAGCTTATTCCACAGGACGAGCTGCAAATCCGAGAACTGGCACTAATGGAAGCTCTCGTCATGTGGGGCGAGTCTCGCGTAGCAAATGCTAACAAACCCTTGGGAGAGTTGCTGGCGGAAATGATGGAGTTCATACGTTTTCCTACGATGAGTGTCAGCGATCTGTACGGCAAAGTACGTCCGTTGGTGAACGACGGGGTCATTCGCGAACACCTCCTTACAGAAGCGCTTTTCAATCATTTGAAGTGGGGGTCGCAAACTGGCATCGCATCGAAGCGTGCAAAGCCACGTGCACTCACGGCCTCGTTGCGCAAGCGTAAGCGAGTGTCATTTACCCAGCACGTTACGTTCGAGACAACGCCACAAGGAGATGGAGCATGAATAAAGTTACTCTTGTGAGGAGAATGATGTCTGGCAGCGGAGCAAAAGATGTCGAGTTATAATAATTATGCCGTAGCGTTTTCAACGTAGAGCAACGCGAAATCATTCACCACCTTTCACTTTATCTTGCTGTTGGTTGGTTCACGCCCGCCAACTAAAGTGCTGGGTGTTGCCTTATGTCACCCGTCTTAACGTCCATGCTTGAGTTGCACTTCGTGAGTGTTTGGTGCGCTCACCTTGGCCAGCATATCTTGCCCACTGATGGGGAAGACGAACCCATGGTACTGAACGTGCCTCTTCGTAAGTCTTCGTGAAATGATTGAATCCTTGTCCAATCAATCGTATTCGTTCATACTTATGCTGGCCTCGGTTGAGTATTTGCCTTGCAGCACGTCGAGAAATGAGCTCGAAATCTGGCCACAGCAAGCAAAAATATAAGCTTAAGTACATGATCGCTATGTCTTAATGCACAGCACATCACACTTACATTGAATGCTCTTGCAGTCGCAAAAAACCTGTCGACATCGCTGTCGGACTGATGCAGGAATAGCTGTATGTTAGCCTAGTTGACATTGATAGTCGATAAACAAAATCAACTGCTTTACCTTGTGACGATAGAACCAGTTGACTTTCGATAGGTAGGCGAAGATATCTTCGGAGGTTGATTTGCGTAGAAGTGCAGTCTGCACTTACAAAATTCGCTTCAGTTTAGCAAGAACAACAAAACCTCCACTAGTCTCAGAAGGTTGTACACGCCTTGGTACCTCAATGATGCTGAAGATAGCCAAACACGTCTGGAAAAACACTTTCCAGCCAAACTCAAAGAATAAATCCAGGAACGCAATAACATAACGGTGAGGAAACAGCCGGCACTCTGTGAACAATGTCAGGATCCAACTGGACATGAAAAATGTGGTTAATTTACCAGTGCAACCTCATAAAAATCACACAACAAAACTCACCAAGATGCGTAGGTTGAAGGGTGAATATCCCGATCCGACAAGTGGGCATGCAGGCGCGGTAGATGCAGTCGCAGTGCTTCATCAAGCTGGAAGTACCGCAGGTTCACATCCTTCATGTCAGGACGATAGACATCGTCCAGTCTGTATTTTTCCGAAAGAGCCAGGAACAAACGAAACGCGATCTCGCTGTTCATTTTGGACTCTTGAACAAGCACCGCTGCTACAGACGTCATACCCTGCCACCCAATCGAAGAGCAATCATTAGTGGAAACACATTAAGTAAAATGGAAGCACAACAATAACAACAGAAGTCTTCCCAACCTGGCAATACCCAATCTGTGGCTTGAGCATCAGGAACACACTCAGCAGCTGGTGTGTATTGGATTTCCAAGTCGAATACTGCGATTTAGTCAGGAAACTCGACCGCTTGGAGTTAGCCATCCGTATCTGTAGCTGCTGGAACGTTCGGTCATTATCCTGTTAACAGCAGCATTGACATGAGTCTCCTTCTTCCAACTTCAGCTTCTAACTACGCCGCCCACCCTGTCGAGAGTCCGTTTCTGCTCTAATTGTGCTCCCTGTAATCGACGCTGCTTGGGTAGCTGGTACACGAGCCACTGGTAGTCGTCTCCTGTGAGATCCGTTGGCACCACGAACGACTGGCGTTTGCGCACCAGGAAGAGCCACTTCTCGCCGTGGCAGCTGAACGGCAGCACCTTGAAGCGCCATAGTAGCTGTCGGAACGAGAAGGCGGGCTGGGCACCGCGCACTTTCGGCTGGCAGCTCTTGCACAGTACATGCGGCTCACTGCCACATGAGCAGAATTGACACACCAGAGCGTGGCAGAACTGTAGCCACAACGTTATAAATAAAAAAAATCGATTAGAGAAAATAGTTTGTGGTACTGTGTCAAAACAAAAAAAAACGGTCGAAAGGGCACGAACGCTGCAAGGTTTAGCGGGACGAAAGCGATGGCAAGCCACCTGGCAGCACTGGCAGAACGGCGGTGCCTCTGTTGCATTCGCGCCTGGTGGGAAAGCGCCAGCAGCAGCGGAAGCGGATACGCGCGAGATCGCCATGTCCTTCTTGACAGTCGATATCTTATTCAATTGTGGCCGATACAAAGCCCAAGATATTTTTAGACACACACTTTTCTGACCAGACCTATCATGGAGAATATAAACTCTACTAAAGCATATGGCTACTTCAAGTTGCCTTTTACTTCTGATCATCGTTGTCCTCCTCAGCCTCGTCATCGTGCTCTGCGGCATCCTCGCCCTCGGCTTCAGCCTCAGCTTCCACTGCACCATCCTCCGTGACCAGACCCTTGTTCCACAGTTGACGACCTGCGAGATAACAAGAGTTAGGTTTAGCAAAATGGTCGTTCTCGCTTCGTTCCGATCCTGGATCGTACCTGTGAGCTTCGCGGAGGCCTCGTCCTTAATGGAGATCTTCTTCTTCGGTGCCATCTCGGCGTCGAATTTAGCTTTCCAGGCTGCAAATGTCTCGACGGTCACGGGTGTACCTGCAAAGCGCCAGTCAGTTAGTTAGAAAATGCCAGAAACTTCAATTGTAAGAAAGGATTTCTTACCGTGGAATTCACGTCGTTTCTCCTCAGCGTTTGCGTTGGACTGTATTGTGATCACAGTCGCAGAAATCAGCACATTAGCAACTGCAGCTTTAGATGACATACCCCCTTCATCTCTCTGACCCACCTGCTCTAATTTGTCCGCTTCCACCTTCTCCTCTTTCTTCTTCTTCAACTCCATACGACGCAGCATTTCCTGGTGCTCCGATCCATCCTGTCCAAGTGTGAAGAGCGGATTCACAGTATTTATTTCAGCACACCTGGATATCGAAAATCGCAACTAGCGCCAGCAATTTGCAACGTACATTTCCTTCGCGATTGTTCTCCACTAAATATTCCCGCACTGCCTCCGACAACGTGTACATCATAGCCATGCCCATGTTCTCCTCGATCTGCTGAGCCAGCAACTCCTTGATCTCCTTCACCTGCCTGTCCGCTAAACCTTTCTTCACGATAACCTCAATCTGTGCAGCGTAAAAGCGCAACCATCATGTCACCAATACGTATATCGAGCGCGTCATTGTATCCTGCATCTTCATCTTTAACAAACCTTCGGCTTCACATCTGGGTACGTATCCGGGATTTCCGCCTTAAGCAGCAACGCCACTTTATCCAAACAAAACCACATCAATTTCACATCGTTCGTCAGCAAACAATTCCACCTAATAGCGACCACAACGTCAAAACAACGACAGCGCACCAAAGTTGCTCTCGCCGTCTTGGTTGGGCACCACGTGCACCTGGAAGGTTAGCGGCTTGTCGGACAACTCTACCACACGATGAACAATCAGATGCAATTTTTATACTGTATCAAACCGCGACAATGATCTGGTCACGCACTGGTAAAGTCATCCATGTAGATGGCTTCGAGAGCCTCCACCTCCATGGCTTGCTCCTCCATGTAATCTGCCAATCAAACCACAGCGAAATCAATATCAGCCGTTATTCCTTCTACATGCAAAAGTGCGCGCTGAGGCGCTGCTCAGCTCACTGCATCACACTTCGCCACTCGTACCAGTCATCTTGAGCCTTGTGCAATGCTAAGCAAAAGTGCCCCCTTCCAGCCGGTGATTGGTCAAATATCCGTTTTGTCGTACGTTGATTGGACATAATCTGTCTCAGTTCGAATATCGTGATGGACGAGGACTATAAGCTCGCCAAAGAGGCCTTCGTCTCTGGCCTCCAGGGCACCAGCGCGCGAGAAGTGTTTCTCGTTTTTGCCATCTCACCGGTGCGTAGCAGGCTGCAGATGATATCACCGCTGAACGGAGCTAAAATTGCGGAGAATTTGCATTGGGGGACACTAAAACATGGCGTTGTTACATCGTACCAGGGGAGTCTATGGCTTTATTCGGAGCTGATGCTGCTGCTGGAGGTCGTGGGGATCCGACAAGTGGGTGCCGGTAATCTGGTGAGCGAGTAAACGTCGCCAAAATGCTCTGGTGGTTGAATGGGCTATGTGAGCTCATTGGCGAGTTTATGAATGACATCGTAGAACTTGGTGTCGACGATCTTGGTGGAGTTCGCCGTGACGGTGGTGCCTGCGATGATCGGTTTTAGCTACGCCGAGTATGCAGTCCCTCTGCTTGCGGTGGTGTATTCGCTGGCGGCGATGTTTAGTGTACTGTCTCGATTCCATGCCAAGGAATTTATTCGCAAGCACTGCAGGAAGGAGAAGATGAACCAACTGCTCGGAAAGGAACTGCCGTTCCTGACAAATTTCCGTGCGCAGATCATGATCTCTACGTGAGTTGCCGGGGTATGGTAGCGAGTCATTGCTTTCGTTTCGCTAAACGCTTTTTGTGGTTTTCACAACGATGCAGATGCTTCGCAATTCTGGCAGTCGACTTCACTATCTTCCCTCGTCGCTTCGCCAAGACAGAAAATTATGGTTTCAGTGTGGTAAGCACATTATTTTCAATGACGCAAGATAATAATCTTCTAACGGATACCTGGTATGGATATGGCATAGATGGATATCGGAGTAGGTGCATTTATCGTGTCATCAGCGATTGTGTCAGCTCCTGCTCGTCTAGCCCGTCCTAGCGGGAGCTCGAAGCGGTGCGCTGTGAGTACTTAAGGCACTAAGCAGTAGAATGGCTACATATTGCATTGTTATACCTTTTTGGTTGTTGCAGATCTCACTCGAAGCACCCCGAGAGCTTTGTAAAAAAGTGCTACACGTTCCTTCGACCGATTGCGCTTGTTGTGGTGTTTGGAGTCGCAAGATTTCTGACTGTTAAAGGTGTCAACTATCAGGTACGAGAACTATTCACTAACGCAAAACGGCTGTAAATTAAATCTACTTGTGATACCAGGAGCATGTGTCTGAGTATGGAGTTCACTGGAACTTCTACTTTACCCTTGCAGGAGTGTATCTTGTGTACTCCTTCCTTCGTGCCTTCGGTAAATGGGCTTCGAGTCCCGTTGTGGCGGTTTTAGTTGCCTTCGGTGCGTATGCTGTCCGTTAATAATCGATTTCATGTACTACTTACCTAGATGACTGATGCCAATGCTACTTTGCCAACTTGGCAGGCTACCAGGTGTATCTATCGCATTATGGGGGTGAAGAATACATCCTGGATGCCCCTCGAGACAATTTGTTTAGTCAAAACCGCGAAGGGATCCTTAGTTTAGCGGGTAAGTCAACTTACACGGCTTCAAGCTCCCGACCTAGCTGACCTGTGCTTCATCTTAGGTTACACCCCGCTCTACATGCTTTCGGTTTACGCAGGCCAATGCATTTTCGGCTACATGGATACCAATGGCTCGAAACTGCACCGTAACATGAGATGGATGACGATCGCGCTCTTTGTCGTCGCTGGGCTTGTATGGGTCTCAACCTTCCTCTCCGTGCGCCTTGTTACGCGTCCGTCTCGTCGAATGGTAAGACTTTCGTTTTGACGGATCTCAATATCTTACTCCTCTGCTTGTGAATCTGTACTCCGTCTCTTCAGCTGAATTTGTCGTATTTGCTGTGGGTCGTGGCCGAGTCTCTTACTCTGCTTGCTCTCTACAGCGGGATCCAAACTATCTGGTACGTGATGCGTGCTCTACATACAAAATGGTTGCGACAACTGACATCTTTTACGCCGCTTTTACAGTATGATGTCAAGAGTACCGCTATTATTCCAGGGCATTAACCACAATCAGCTCTTCGTCTTCATTGTGGTAAGCCGCTTGTTTGATTTCTGGATATTATTTGTTAACGCGGCGATAACGATGTGGAATCCACATTGTGGATACTATATTCTAGGCCAACCTCATGACAGGGGTCATAAATCTGAGCATGTACACGATTAACACGAGCCCCGCTGTGGCGTCCGGCGTCCTCTTGGCGTACATGTTTGCAGTCTGCGTGTTGGCTTCGATGCTGCAGCTTGCAAACATCCGTATCAAACTATAGCCATGCGACCAACGCAAAGCAAGAAATAACATAAATCAATATGTTTTGCCGCCGGGTCTATGCAGATCGTTTGAGCGGCACCACCAAGCAACGGTTGCCTCGCAGCCAAGTTTTCACACAGAAGCTATTATTATTAATATTAATAAGCAACAACGACGTCGTGCTATCTTGCCTTAGTTGTGATGCCGCTACGACAGGTTCCTTGGCTACAAAGAGGCGTTACCAGGCCGAGAGCCACACATTTCAAGAGCGATCTTCCAGCAGTGCCACATCAACTTCACACCAAACATGACAATGCATTCCCTCTTAATCCGATACATCGGTTTCAGACTCTTCAGTATTAAAACCCTTCATATTTGGATAACCTTTCACAAACACTGAAAACGTACAGCTGATACTGTACTGACGGATGGCCGCTTGGCCACCACAGATGACATCACACTTCGATTCGCGCCCACGCCCGGAAGGACCATCGGAACCCCCGCTGCCCTGCATCGTCGCCACCCCTTGACGAACTAGAAGCTGCCATGCCCCCTATCGAGACCGAGAAGACCATCGTCAACGGTAGGTGGCGCTCTTTTGATCCGCTCGGTGTTTTTCTGTGCCTTTATGACTCACTGTGCAAAAACTTCTTATTTTGTAGAGGGTCTGCACCAGCGAAAACCTGCTGCTGCCGTCGCTGCTGACAAGACTACCGGCACCTACACTTGGCAGGACGTGGCCAAGCACAACACGGCCAAGAGCGCTTGGGTCATAATCCGTGGCATCGTCTACGACGTGACTGGTGCGTATTTTGCGACCCATTGGCCTAGAAAGATGGATAAATCACTAACAATTCCTTCTATTCCGTACCACCAGAATGGGCGGACCGCCACCCAGGAGGACGTGAGCTCGTGCTGCTGCATTCGGGTCGCGAGTGCACCGACACGTTCGACTCGTACCACCCGTTCTCGAACCGCGCCGACAAGATCTTGGCTAAGTATGCCATCGGCAAGCTTGTCGGAGGCTCCGAGTTCCCCACCTACAAGCCCGACACGGGCTTCTACAGGGAATGCTGCGACCGCGTGCACCAGTACTTCAAGGACAACAACCTGGACCCGCGCAGTCCGTACTCGGGTCTCATGCGCATGCTGTTCGTCGCTATCGTTGGTGCTGTGTCCTACATGGGCATGAACCAGCAGCTGTCGGACAACATCTACGCGCACTACGCCTGGGGTGCCCTCTTCGGTGTGTGCCAGGCTCTACCACTACTGCACGTGATGCACGATGCCTCACACGCTGCCATCACCAGCAGCCCTACAGGTTGGAGACTGATCGGACGTCTTGCTATGGACTGGGTGGCCGGCGCTAACATGGTATCTTGGCTCAATCAGCACGTGGTGGGCCATCACATCTACACGAACGTCCCTGGAGCCGACCCTGATCTTCCCGTGGACTTTAAGAGCGACGTGCGCCGCATCGTGTACCGCCAGGTGCTGCTCCCGATCTACAAGTTCCAGCACATCTATCTGCCACCGCTCTACGGCGTGCTGGGCCTCAAGTTCCGTGTTCAGGACGTCTTCGAAACGTTCATCTCGCTCACCAACGGACCGCTGCGTGTGAACCCACACTCGATTGGCGATTGGGTTGAGATGGTCATCTCCAAGGCCTTCTGGGCGTTCTACCGTCTCTACATCCCCCTGGTTGTGCTACAGGTTAATCCTGCTCGTTTCTGGGGTGTCTTCCTTCTGGCTGAGTTCATGACGGGCTGGTACTTGGCCTTCAACTTCCAGGTCAGTCACGTGTCCACGGCTTGCGACTACCCGGGCGGTGACGAGGAGATCTCGGCTATTGAAGACGAGTGGGCGATCTCGCAGGTCAAGTCGTCGGTGGACTATGGGCACGGCTCGTTCCTCACGGCGTTCCTCACGGGTGCACTTAACTACCAGGTGACCCACCACCTCTTCCCCGGCGTCTCGCAGTATCATTACCCCGCTATCGCTCCGATCATCATGGACGTGTGCAAGAAGTACAAGATCAAGTATACGGTGCTCCCCACGTTCACGGCGGCTTTGGTTGGACACTTCGAGCATCTCATTGTCATGGGCAAGATGGGCAAACGTGTGACCGTCCACATGGGCTAAGTCATGAAGCGGCTGAGGCCAATATGGTGTTTAACCGTTTGTCTCGACTCACTGGTAAACGTTGCTGGCGAGCTGAAGAAAGAATGGAGAGAGAGAAGTTGCCAGGCGCTATTGCATGAGGTCATTTACTACATGTAATTCATGCTTTTGATTCCATCTACTGTAAATGCATTTGCACTGTAAATTTTACAGGCTGTGACGCGACAGACCAAAACTCGGCAACAGCCGACTCAAGTCAGAACCAGATGCCGAGTTAGCGATGATAACCATTACACTACTGCTCGGACATGCCCGGTAATCTTTGCCTTACTCAAGCATGAACAAGTGTTCATTCCTATTTTAATAAATACTCGCGACGCTCGTGGCATTGAGTCAACGTTACGAGTGCGATGCGTTGTTTTGGCAATCGCGTTGTCATGAAAGTCGTGGCAATTTACGTCACTTCGACAATCTGCAGGCTGCAGTTTGTCGCCGTACAGTACCGGTATTGGCCGATCCCGATCAGCCTTTCCGTCGCGGCCGCCGGCCGCACAGCTTTGATTTCGTTCCTGCTCCCTGTCCTTGCCCCTGCAAGCCAGGACTGGCTCCAGACCGATCCACTCGCTTTCGCTGATAGCCTCCTGTTAACCACGTTGCCGTTCCGTCCCCACGACAAGGAAAGCAGTTGGCGTCACCAGTTCGCTGGAGTCGGAGTCGGCAGTCTCCGATTCACCAAGTCAAGGTCACTGAACATGATCTCCGTAGTCTCATCAAAGATAGTATTCTTGCCTCTCCTATTGCTGTCGGTCGCTCGGTACTTTGTGGACGCACATACATGGCTGGACTGCATTGACACTGATCGATCGAAACTATACGACCAGAGCGCTTCGTACATTTTTGGTGGTGCAGGAGGGAATGGTTTTTGCGATGGCTACGGAGCAGGTTACCCCGGACGCGGTGACAGTAGCATCGGCACAGAATATACTCACAAGATGCTAAAAAACGAGGTCGAGGCCGGTGCCCCCGTGTGCCAGGAAGTCGGTCCCAACACTTACTCGGATTGGCGTAAGCGACTTTCAGTTGCACCGGGACAAACAGCGTACTTTGCGTATTTGCCTAATGGCCATATCGTCAAGGACAAAAAGGGCGTTGGAACCCAGCACGGCGTCTACTGGACAGGTCAGGTCGGCACTTCACTCACATCGACACACGACATGACACAGGAGCACTTGGTAGACGGAAAAACAATGGACTACGATGACGGTAATTGCGGCGAGACGGTCAATTACAATGGCGCTCCGAGCGGCCGAGCGGGTGACGGTAAACCGTGCATTGGCTCCTTTACCATTCCAGCGGGCACGGCACCGGGTATCTACAAAATGGTGTGGTATTGGACGTTCTGGCTGGACAACCAGGGCGCGTACAAGGACCAGAACATGGCAAAGGGGTACTTTGGCGCGGCATACTCGACTTGCTTCGAAGTCGAAGTGACCGGTGGTGGTGGTAAAGCGAGTCAGAAGGCAGTTCCAGCGCCGGCTCCTCAGAAGGCAGCTCCTGCACCTGCACCTGCACCTGCACCTGCACCTGCACCTGCACCTGCACCTGCACCTGCACCTGCACCTGCACCTGCACCTGCACCTGCACCTGCACCTGCACCTGCACCTGCACCTGCACCTGCACCTGCACCAGCTCCTGCTCCTGCTCCTGCTCCGGCACCAAGTGAAGCTCAAATTGGAGGAGAGGCAGCTCCGATGCCAGCATCTCCATCATGTACCCGGGCAGTATCGGAGGGGGACGCAGCAGTCGGCATCAATATCGCCACCGATGCGAGCTGTGCTTCTGGAGGCTTGGGCTGCATTGACAATATTTGCAGATATTGCAGAGTCAGGAACACGGATAAATCCGCTCCATTCGTCGAGTGTTCCTCAATCGCAGCGGCGGCTAAACCTGGAACAGTAGCCCCAGCTTGGACGTAACCAGAGTGGACGCGGGTCGATTGAAGGCGAAGATTGAAGGCCAAGATATCCGTGTTCGTCATGTGGCCGTTGTATTCCGCCGGTCGCCCCCATCACTTCTAGCACATATTATGGACCAGATACAATACCGGTACTGTACCTACCAGTCCCGAACATAAACAAATTGTACTTACAATAGCTTCCTTGTGTTTCATTCAATTATTTCGTGGTTGAAATTCAACCGCATGCTCAAACGAGCGTGCTGCTCGTGCTACAGTACATGTTATCCTTCGAACACAAGTACCATGAATTCTTACAGCAAACTCTGCTGGTGATTCATCAGTGGTGAAATGCGATCCCTAGCGGCCCGCTGAGCGGGAGTGTCCGATCTGATTCAGATTCTGAAGCCATGTACTAAGTACCGGTAAGCAGCTTTTCAGTTTACAGTTGCAAATATTGGTTCTCAAGTCCCAGATAGCCAGATGGCCTGAGAGCTGCCAAATGGCATTTGGCAAATGCTGTGCCACATGGCTGAGGCAGCCTGAGCGTGTGCCACACGCCGTGTGGTGATCAAAGTCGATCCAGACCAGCTTGTCCCGCAAATTGCAGAGGGGGAAATAAATTCCCAGCTTTTCTTCACTCCCCAGCTTTTCTCTGTGCCGTTCCTACAAACCACCAGTCAACTCTCAAAAATGTAGGTGGAGCATTTACATGCAGTGGCACTCTTTAAATTCTTGAGTCGCGGCGATACAGCCACAAGCTAAGCGGTAGCAATGGTCTCCGTTGTATCATCAACGATGACCTTGGTGCTGTTCCTACTCTCAATGATGTCGCGCTACGCTGAAGCGCATACCTGGATTGACTGCATTGACACGGACAGGTCCAAAATCTATGATCAGAGTGCATCCTACATTTTCGGCGGTGCCGGCGGCAACGGGTTCTGCGAGGGCTACGGAGCAGGTTACCCGGGTCGCGGTGATATTGACATTGGCACTGGATACACGTACAAGATGTTGAAGAACGAGGTCGAGGCTGGAACGCCCGTGTGCCAGAGCGTTGGTACCGATACGTACTCGGACTGGCGGAAGCGAATTTCGGTGGCCCCGGGCCAGACGGCGTACTTCGCTTATCTGCCGAATGGCCATATCGTCAAGGACAAGAAGGGCGTCGGTACTCAGCACGGCGTCTACTGGACAGGTCAGGTGGGCACATCGCTCACGTCTACGCTTGATATGAAGCCTGAACACTTGCTGGACGGACACACCATGAACTACGACGACGGAAACTGCGGCGAGACGGTCGACTACAACGGTGCGCCTGGCGGTCGTGCAGGCGATGGCAAGCCGTGCGTCGGTTCGTTTGCCGTGCCAGCAGGAACTGCACCTGGCGTCTATAACATGGTCTGGTATTGGACGTTTTGGCTCGACGACCAAGCAGCATACATCGATCAGACACAGGCCAAGGGATACTTTGGTGCTGCATACTCGACTTGTTTTGAAGTTGAAGTGACGTCTGGTGGCCCTGTGGCCCAAACTGCTGCTGCTCCGGCACCGACACCAGCACCGACACCCGCACCAACACCAGCACCGACACCCGCACCGACACCAACTCCGACATCACCTCCGACACCCCCACCGACACCCCCGCCGACACCGTTGCCCGCATCTACGCCGGCCCCGGTGGGTAAGACCGGACCTGCTATCGTTGGTGCTGCCGCCCCAAAGTTGACGCCTGCGATAGACACGGACGACGCAGCTGCAGGGACTGTTGCCCCTGAGCCAGTTGATAGCAATGACGATGATGAGGTTCCGCCCTCAAAGTACGCCGCGGACGAGGTCGCCACCGTTCACCCGCCCAATTACAGCATTCAAAGCGCGAACAGCACTTCGGCCTCTGGCTCCGATGCCGACGAGTTCAGCCAGGTTGGCCAAGAAGAGCCATCAGCGCCGTCAATGGAAGTTACCGCCCCTGCATCGCAGTCAGGATCAGGATCAAATTCTCTGGGAGGCGCATCTGCGACTACGATGGAGAGCGCGGCCGATCCCGTCTATACTATCGAGCGGTGGGTTGTCATGGGCCTCGCATTGCTTGTCGGAACGCTACTATGATCCGATTCGTCTTTCCTTTCAGAGTACTATTCCATGCAGCTCGCCCGGTCTCGCTCCTGCTGGGCTGTGAAGCTTCGGACAAGTTGTCCACCTTCATGGTTCCCACATCAGAGCGTAGTAAAAGCTGGGTGGGAAGTGTGCCTTTTGTCACGGAGTCTTCTAGCTCCGCATATCAATAGATTCGCCGTATTAGCCAAGAAAAATGTAACAAAATAGCGTTACCGGTAGTTCTTAAGTTACATCATCGTCAGTCTCATAGAGTATCCGATAGCAAAAAGGAACTTTTCGATTTCTAGTTTTAGAAATGCTCGCTGGAGTCTTCTATACACGGCACGTCGGTCGAGCTTTCGTTGGTGGTGGCCAGCTAAGGACATTGTAGCGCAACCGTTGAGTTCCCCATACTGTTCGTACGCATCTTTCAACCATTTCAGTTTCTGCAATTCAAGATGGGCTTTCACGGTATCACCATAATTACTACTACTACATTTGAGCTATCTCTCTGTACGACGTAATAACTAGCAATGATTCTATCTTGAACTCCGAATGAAGGTATTATTTATCGTCTCAATCCGCGTATCGTATTGATGTGCGTATTGCCAGTATAGCGTTTGGAATTGGTATTTCCAGAAGGATCTCGAGAATTCAACGATGCCGCTGTGTATGGCCGGGGGCGTCGTTGTGCTGCCGAGGCTCGTCGAATAGCAGCTTCAAGAGATTGAAAACGGAGATCTTGCTGCTGTTTGATCTGCTGGCGTCGATCGGTGGTGACTCCAGAGCTTCTGCTGATGCTGGCTTCACTACTGCTAGCAACGTGAGTTCTCCCAGTCCCAGCGTTACTAGGAGCAGATGCTCTTCTGCTGGAGTTCATAACCGAGGAGCTTCGAGGATGGAGCTCAATGCGTTTCCTACTGCTGCACGGTGCGGATCGAGGACGTGAGGGCGCTGATGTTGGCCGGATGTTGTATCTAAAACCGAGCTGCCGAAGCTTTTCTGTCATGGCATCGATGGCTTCCGGCGTGGTGGTCACCAACTTTGCCCCAAAATCTTCATTTTCAGATGCAATCGGTAAGATGACGCGAAGAACTTCAGTGGCAATGCCACTCTCGTCAAACTCTTGGTCAATGACAAGACCCCGCAGAATAATACTATCTCCTAGTTCGCGCTCATCTTCGCTAACGCGCTGTATACGTTGATTTCGTAGTAGTCCTCCTTTAATTAATTCGATTCCAAGACGTGTTATGCGCTTATTGCCCACAAGACTCACAACCCGAGCACTAAAAGGGCTTTTCTCCACAAAATCAGCCACGTATTGAGCTCCAACATCCGAGAATTTATTCGAGTCGAGGTTAATCTCACGAAACCTCACACCACTCACCGAGATCTTTAGTAAGAGCTGACCCAGTTCGTCATCGTTGAGTTCGCTCTCTGAAAGCAACAGGCGATCAAAATTACTAAAACCCTCCCCTTGTGTGTTCGTAATGAGCATATCGCTGGCCATCGACTGAGTCACGAACGTCAGTTGACGATGATCGTTTTCCAGCTGCTTCTCGGCGTACACATCTACCACTTTCAGGAGGAGCTGACGAGACTTGTAGGATTCCTTAACTCCGTCATTATGGCCGTTGTTGTTGTTGTTGCAATCACTATGATAGTTTTTCAGACGGTGTTGAAGCTCAACGACCTCGCGTTGCAGCATTTGAATCGACGCTTGCTGTGTTGCTGCCTCAGAAGCGGAACGATGTGCCAGTTCACGTAATTTATTCAGAGTCTCGGCTAATTTACCGATGACGAGAGTCTTGAATTTCTGCCGCGCTGCGCTGCATTGAATCACCTCTAGAAACGCATTGATCTTGCTTCGATTCAAATATGCGGCACCACTGGTATCGTGTGAGTCGACGGTTAGCGTGACAAGTTGATCCATCTGAACCTCACTCTCCTCTCCACGCTGACTGTTCTTTGGTTTCAAGGCACTGAACTTGACTCGGAAGGGAGAAAACTTCTTTGTCTTTGCCCGGATTGTCGACTCCGAATTCCCACTTAACACTTGAGCTCCTGTTTGATCAGCGAGCAATGCAATGGGATACGGGGCTTCTAGCAAGTATTTATCCCGCGCTAAGTGAAGATACATAGAGCCGCTCAATCGAGTTCCATCGTCGACGTGACTCGTATCTTTCATCTGCTCTAAAGCACTATTGATAACGTCGTTGGATTCCACTGCAGCAGCCAGCTGGTCCTGCATCGCGTCTAACCGGCGCAACAAGAACGGGAACGCCTGCATGAGGATGTCTATGCTACGGCTTCTTCGATCACTTTGTTCATACACACGGAAACGTTAGACGATTAAGAATTCGTCTTGACAGAATGTTTGTTCTCACCTAATTTGTTCCGCAGCACGCAGTTTGTCGGTCAACGATGCGATTCTCGTGGTCAATTTGGCAACTTGAGAGCCCATTGCGTGGCCGTTTCTGGCTGTAAGAGATGACCTGCCAGACCTAGGTCGCTTTTGTGAGCTAAGCAGCTGGTTACAAGTCTGCATGAGCTCTGCGTTTGCTCGATTCATTTGCTGCAGCTCCCCCTCCAATTGACAGATACGGCGGCGAAGCTGCATCAAGATCCCTCTTCAGTATTTTACGTCACCTCACAAGAAAACTAGTGAAAATGCTCGTACCAGCTCCTGACTGCCGCCGGCTTTCAAATTGGCCTCAAGTTTGGCTTCCATCGTCCTCAAGGCGGCGTTGGTTTGAATCACTTGGTCATGTGCGTTTCGCAGCTCCTGCTCCAATTCTTCTTGGCGATCGAGCGCACGTTGAGCTTCTTGCTGAGTTGCAGTCGCAATCTTCTGAGTTTGTTTGAGTTTTTGAGCTTTAAGCTCGCACTTTTGCTCTAGCTCACGACAGGTGCGCTCCCATTGCTGAATCTTGTGTTCATACTCAGAAACAACCTGCACGTACGTGTCGGAGGGGGCCAGTTTGTCTTGCAAGACATGGATCTCGCGTTGAAGTGTCTCGATTGTGTTTTGTGCTGCCTCGTAGCTTGCTGTTAGTGTGTTATGGGAGCTGGACAGCTCTGAATGTTTAGTCTCCACACAGTCGAGTACCTGATTGAGCAGTGCTACCTGCTCCGTCAATTTGCGATGCTCGCCTTGCAGCTCTGTATTTGCTCGACGAAGTTCCTCCTGACCTTGGAGCTCCTTTTCCAGTAGTTGTGACATCTAAACGTGCATGAATTGGTTGTTAGCAGCTGAAATTTAGCGTATACTGGCCCAATGCGAACCTTTTGATTCTTCGTCACAAGCTCCGCGATACGAAGCTCTTTCTCCTTGCGTTCTGCGAGGTGGTAGCCATTACCAATCTCTTGGTCTAGTCGTCGGAACGAAGATTCCAACTCGTGTTTTTCGTCGCGAGCGTGCGCCACCTCACGCTGCCAATGTGCAATCTCATGTTGAAGTCGTTCGTTCTCAAGCTAGCACATTCCATCAGTAGTCAGAGCTAAACACACTACGAGGATAGCTAAAACCTTACTTACCTGCAATTGCCTGCTAGATGCTTCTTCTTCTTCCTCATTATTAGTGCTCCGATCTCTCCTGCGACGCTTACTATGTCTTCGTCGAGTTAAGGCCTTTGGCACCACTTGAGGCTTTCTTGGGGACACCCTCGTCACTTCTCTGCGTTAGCAGCATTGAAAAATGAGAATGTAAGCTAGACTTGAGCCTTGAATCAGTCAAACCTTGGGACTGTAGCAGCAGGCTCTCCCTCAACAAGTAGGTACTTGTCTCGGTTCCACTGCGGCTTCGCTTCACGAAGAACTTCTTCCTCTAGCAGATCTAAACTGGAAACCAGACCGTTCTGATTACTCCAAGCGTATTCAGCTGGGTCCATGGCTTCGAGTTAGTCCTCAGCTGTGATGAGACGAAAACAACTTGTCATTTTTGATCCTCTTAAACTACACGCGATACTATTTGCAGCGTCGAGAAACGGATTTACCTTACTTTACTTCGACTTTATATTCTAAGTAAAGAGTTTTTCAGTGTTAACATGTACAAGTCAACGTTCAACGCTTCTGGGTCGCTGAATTTTGCATTCGACCCGCTACGGGCTCTCCATGCCCACGAGGATTCACGTTTGCAATGGCCTGAGTATCCTTACAAACAAGTGACGATCGATCGGGTGCGAACGAAGGCTGGTCGGTCTTCAATCGATGGTAACGAATTATCCCAGGAGGCAGCAGCGGGGGCTTTGTTGATTGCCTGCGGTGAAGAAGCTGGGGCATTGCTTCAAATTGAGCAGGTCGATCGAGAAAATGACGACGATGAAGCCGGATGGAAAGTGCTGGAACGCCGATTCCTTGAGGAACGAGCAGCTTTTCGTCAGGCAAAGAGGGAGTTTATTCGAGGTGAAAAAGCCAAAGTGGTGAGTATTCTAGACGCCCAAGCTGAACGTGAGAGAGCGCAACAGGAACAAGACGAACTCGCAGCATGGGGAGCTAGACAAATCGTAAAACGATATGAAGACGGCAGTAAATACGATGGAGATGGCGTCACGGAAAATGGTGTGACGATTCCTCACGGTTATGGAACGCTGTGGGTGCCCGAGGAAAAATACACAACATCTGTAGGGCGGGCTGCCGATATTAAACGAGTGATTCGATATGTTGGCGAGTGGAAAGATGGCTTCATGCATGGTAACGGCACGTACTATTGGGCTTCGGGTGAATCGTGGAAAGGAAATTTTATCCGTGATGAGATGCAAGGCAAAGGTGTCTACACTAGCAGCGAAGGGGACCCAGACGATCTCAATAGTTGTCGAGATACTGGACGTGATGAAAGTAAAACTGAAACGCGGCAACTGAATTTGCGTCCGAATCAACGGATTCGCTACTTTGATGCAGGTCAGCATGTGTGTTGGGGCGATGAGTTGGTGTGTGGATGCCGTGTTCGGCTATATAAGAACCGGCATTTCGGTGATCCGCTCGTGTCTGTAGTGGCGCGATCCAACGTGGATTTAGAGGTAGAAACGGAGGCGGTGGTTGTTCGCTACGACGCACAAACAGACCGCCATCTTCTTCGCAAAGGAGATACTGAGGATTCGCGGTGGATATCGCTCTCAAATTCCAATTTCAGAGTGTTGGCTTGTCGCCCGATGGCACGTTTCCTAGAAGAGTAAAGAAGGAGGCAAAGAACGCTAGAAACAGATTATTCTCACCCTTGCTACACTACGTTCCGCACGAAGTGAACGGTGTTCACTGAACATGTAAAAACATACACAATTAAATCATGTGAGCCTTCCATGGCGATCTACAAGGCAGCAATCATCAGCAGCGCTGCCAAGATGCCCAGATCGCTTGATCTCCTGGTTACCGAGTTGTCCGTCAGAGTCCATACCGTATCGTGGCTCAATGAAGCGTGCGATTCACTGCTCTCGTCTGAGCCCCCGGAAGCATTGTCGAAATGAACTTCGCTGAATTCTTCCGACCCACTACCTGATTCCGCCGCATGCACACCTGCCAGACTCACATCGCCAGTTTCCAGTCTCGAGAATGTTGCAGTGGAACCGGAACTTTAAAACGCTGTCGTGTTTGCTCTTTCAACGCTTGTGGTGATCGGTGATGCCGTGGCGATGATACTTCCGCATGAAGTCACCTCCACCTCTAAGCATGTCGAGTACGCCGCGCCGAAATACCCGTGAGCTTGAACTGATCCACGTACGAAGCCTCGTTCTCCAGCCAAAAGGTCCAGTATCAAATCATGTTGTAGATTCCCGGCACCGTACCCGTTGGAACACCAAATGATCCGATACAGGGCCTGCCATCCCCCGCTCGACCACCGGGCTTTCCTTCGTAGTCGTACGTTTCGCCACAGTTCCCATCGTCATAGTCCATTGTGCGACCGTTGATCAAGTTTTCCTCCGTCATCTCCAACGTCGACGTGAGCGACGTTCCCACTTTACCAGTCCAGTAGATTCCATGCTGCGTTCCGATCGCCTTCTTGTCTTTGACGACATGCCCATTGGGCAGTACGCAAAGTACACAGTCACACCAGCCGGTTTCCGCCAGTTCGTGTTTGTGTACGTGTTAGTGCCCACGGCCTCACATGCGGCCGTGCCAGCTTCCACCTCGTTCTTCAGCATCTTGAATGTGTACTCCGTTCCAATTGCATGGTCACCGCGTCCAGGATATCCCGCCCCATAACCTTCACATAATCCGTTCCCAGCGGAGCTGCCAAAGACGTAAGACGCACTTTGGTTATAGATCTTCGTTCTGTCCGTGTCAAAGCAGTCGATCCAAGTATGCGCATCCACAAACCGCAGAAGCAGCAGCATCATGGATACGATGAAGATCATCGTGTTCGCTATCGATTGAATCGATCTCGCCTGCTTGTGGCAGTGCAAAACTTGAGATGACAGGTAGCATCAAAGGCAAAGAAGTACACCAGGAAAAAAGGTGTGACTGGAACTGCTTGGTTCTCTACGTCAGCCAGCTGATAGGCGGCAGTGCACCGTTCAACGAACTTGTTGTTGGAAATCATTCTACGGTACACAACATATGTCCACTTTCGACAGATAAACGTCCACTTGGACATTTGTATGTGGACACATAATCCGGTTATACAAAACATTATCCGTACAACATTCTAAGTACGAATTAATGACATAAAATCAAAGGGCGGAAGAAAGTCTGCCAGCAATAATACTGCAACAAGGGGGCACGAGGTCTCTTCTGATTCCAGCATGGAGGAACCGGTGTCGATTCGCTACTCGCAGGACTTGATGCCCCCACAGTCCCGTCGCTCGTCCCTGTCCGTGCGCCATCGCCACCGCAGCTCCAGTAGCAGTAGCCTCAGCGTCTCGGCCTGTAGCAATAGCAGCGCAGTCAGCAGCTACCCAGCACCCAACGCAGTGGTGTCTCGCTGCTGGCACTTGGGTCCTGACCAATCCTACGAGGACTACGAGGTTCGATCTAGTCTAGCCACAGCCAGTTTTATTATTGAGAGCTGCAGATCCTGTAAGCGGAAGACGAAAGGTTATATGTTGACAACTGTTGTCCTCCTGCAGGTGGTATTCACCGAGGACAAGTTGGGATTGACACTCAAGAGCCAGGAGCAGGTGGACCCATCGGGCAAAAGGATACCGGTGACCATCGTCAAGTCCACAATTTTTAGCGTCGGGCAAGTCTCCCACCAGATCCGCGTACGTGACGACATAGATGGTGGAAAAGGACCAACTAAATGCTAAAATTCGGATCTTGTTGGTTTTTTGCAGGAGGGGGACGTGCTGCAGTCGGTGAATGGAGAAAGCATCGCTAACTTGGAGTTCCAGGACGTGCTCCGTATCCTTAAGATCGCTCCAAGACCGATCCGACTGCGATTCCGTACCAAGTATACACTGCGGGGTGTTCGACGAGCATGGTCGGTGTCAGATGACCAGCAGGAGGTGTCGTCTAGACGGTCGAGTACCAGTAGCATTGACAGTGACCTGCGAGTACCAATTGCAGCAGGGCCTTTCATGTTTCCTGAACGCCCAGGACTGGAAGAAGATCGAGACGACTCAGGCAGTCAAGATGCAGTCATGTCTGAGAGTTTTGGTGATGCTGATAGTGCACGGTCAACTGAGAACAGCTCGGTGATTACAGAATTTACAGATACAGAATTGACATCGGGTCGGCATTCGTCGCGGCTAGCAGCGTTCTTACGACCTTTTCGTCGTGGCGACGGCTTCGATGGAGGCCGATTGGAGCTCCGCATGGGCATCGTGCCGGCATCGCCACGCACCGAGATATCACTCGAGTCGCCATCAAAGGTAAGTGGATTGATTATAACTGGGCTAAGTCAGTAATTTTAACTTTTGTTGTTGATTCAGGCGGCGATCCATGCGCGCTGGCGCGTGCATTCCAACGCGATATCGTGTCATCTACAGTTCTCTCGAGACTGGACTATGAAGGTATGGAAGAACTGGTCGGGGCGGCCTCGACGATCAGGTGAGAGCGAACGCGAGCTCGCCACGACGATCTTCGGTCTCGATTACTCAAAGAGCTACGTGGTGCGTGTGCGCTACGAGTTCAGCGGCGGCCACGGCCCTGGCGAGTGGAGCTCACCAAGTGCTCCAGTTACAACCATCAGCCACGTTGACGCCATGCATCATAGAATCGCCCAGCCACGAACACAGCGAGGATGAATGTAATCAACCGCCTCGGCTCGGTACCGGTAGAACGTTTCTCGCCTTGCTGTTAGTGATTTACTACGAAGTATTATTCAGTGGCTCATTATTGTCCAGAAGGCCAACCTGAAGTCAACGAATTAGGCAAATGTGTGACATGCTACAGTGTACCCACGTTATCAGATTTACCAGGTTTTAACCCTTTCGTCTCGTCTGCCGATTGCAATTTGCCATTGGTCAGCTCTTGTCAGAGACTTCATTTTCATCCAATCATATCGTTTTTACTTATCGACAAGCCAGCTCTGCTTCAGCATTTATTCCGCCACTATGCTGGAGGGCGCGCTCAAGTCGTGGATCGTGTACTTCCTGGGTCAGTATGTGGAGAGCCAGACGGTGAACGTGTCGGCCAAGCTCTGGCAGTCGTCGGAGCGTCTTAAGCTCGAGAATCTAACGCTCAGGGCCAGCGTCGTGCCCAGTTGGTTACCGTTCAGGCTCAAGACGGGTTTTATCGGGCTATTCGAGGCGGATTTGCCCATTTCCGCCATTTTTGGCAGTGCGTCGGCCAAAATCAAATTCCAGGACGTCCTTCTGGTCCTCGAACCTCTGAATCATGACGAAGAAGAGCGACAGGATGAGATTTCGGCTCTAGTGGACCTGAAAATGAACAAACTGGAGCAGGACCTGCAAGACCGTTGGAACGGACCCCAAGTACCAGAATACACGGTACCCCACGAAAGTGAAGGATACTTTGGTACCGACGGCTGGATAGGACGCACTATGACCAAGCTTATTGACAACCTGCAGGTCGATATCAGGAACTTACACATCCGAGTGGAGGGAGTCTGGTTCCCTACAGGGCCAATGAGGAGTCCTCCGACATCTAGGTTCTCTACTAAGGAGAAGAACAGGACGGACGGAGTAAAGTTTGCAGCTGGATTTACACTGGGGGCGCTCTCGGCGGTCACGACGCCCAGTGAATGGCGAGTTGGAGGCTTTGACGACCAGAAAAAGGAGACCCCACAGGAGAAAACCCATTTAGTGTTCAAGTTGATCAATGCAATTGATCTATCGGCGTATGTGGACCCGAATGCGCTGCATTTTATCCACTCCAGAGTCCACCCGAAGGTGCTGCAGTCGACGTTGTCAAGATTGAAGGAGATGGGGTCGAGATCGGCCAAGGCGGACTGGTGGAATGCAGAGGAAAGTGCACACGCACACAGATTCTTGGTGGCGCCGATTAATGTGGCGCTGAAATTGACGATGAACACAGCAGCGCAACACGCACAGACGGAAGATCCGAGATATAACGCGGCGTTTCACTTGTCGAGGATATGGATGACGCTGGATGAGGAGCAATTATCGGTGCTGAATTTGATTGTTGACTCGTTCTCTGGACATGAAAAGTGGAGAGTTATGATTGCAGAACAGGTGAAGGCGTCGGAGCGACACACTGTGAGTAACGAGGCCAAGATGGCCGAGATGGCGGAGAATTATTTATTACTTTGGAAACAGGTGATGGCGATGAAAAGCGAAGGGGTGGATGCGCTGAAGAAGAGCGAGGCCTGGTATAACGCAACGAGGATAGAGCAGCAGCTGCCGTATGAGGTGGTGGTGGCGATACGGAATAGACTTGGACTAGATGATATTGCAGGCTCAGAAAGGGTAGTCCCGTATCCTAATGCATTGTATGGTCTTGGCGATGCATTGGGCATCCCGCTCCCAGAGATCAGTGTATCATTTCCAGAAGGTCCAACGGGGCTCCTGTTCGATATACTGGGGTCAGGTGATGTAGCGATCAAGCGGTGCGCTGAGAAGAGTCCTGCTGCGGCGAAAGATAGTGTAAGGCCGGGATTGCTGCTGATCAAAGTGGATGACAGACCGCTTCGATCGGTGTTCAAATTCAAGTCTGGTTTCGACTTACAGCTGGCGATCGACTCCATGCCAGGAACAAAGGTGCTAACTTTTCGCCACCCTTCAGCGACGCCTCTCGAAGTAACTCCGTCTCGCGCAGTCGCCAAAGTCTCGTTTACCTCGGACCATTTGAAGTTCTGTCTCGTTCGAGCTTTCCACAAACAGGTGATCGCGGAAGTGATGCTGGATCATCCTGCAGTTTCGATCAATGGTTTTGGACCGAGTTTGTTCTCGTACCACTTTTACGACATCAAAGTTGAAGATTTTTACGTCCAAAACATGTCGCGAGAAGCAGACGAAGGGAATCATTGTATTGCTTCCAGTATCTGCAAAGCTGTAAATGGATGTGTTGACGAAAGCGAACGGAGCCCTGCCCTTCGGTTCAGTATGAATTATCTCTACGAGGCGCACCCACATGCCCGTCCCGGGAAGGTTGATACGTATGGATCGAAGATTTCATTGGCTATTGGTAACTCTGTCGCAGTTTTCGACGAGCCTAAAATGACTGCACTACTTGGTGAATGGCATGACTGGCTTGGCGCCATCTCCAGTAATTACTCTATTGGAATGCCCTCGTCCAGCGTCGCTCGGATGGATGTTGATTTATCTGCAGTGCCGCCATCGATGAACTCTCAGCTCGTGTCATCATACGCTTCGACCAGCCCCTCCAATACTGTTATCGGCGATGACAACTTAGCACCTGCGGTAATTAGCAGCTACTCGTATGAAGTCAAGGTTGACCTATTGCGTTTGTTCGTCAGTGCTCCCGAAGCGCCGGCGGCACCTGTGGCGCTGTCCAACGAACCTTCCTATAGAGCATTGCTGAAGCAGCTTGTTGGAGACGAACCTAACGGACCACCGGCTATTCCAGATTGGGCGAGAGCTGCACATGCCATTGTAGTGATGCAGCGTTTTATTCGAGGAGCTATCGTGCGTAAACGGAAGATGGTGCGCTTGGCACTAGCGAGGAACCGCTGGATATATTACGAAGGGAGCGAGATGATGGGCTGGCTGTACACCAGAGACGACTCCCTTGCTTTCCGACGATGGCGGCGTTCGTGGTGCCATCTTGACGATGACGGTAACTTCTCCATGCACAGCAATGGCTCGGGTGCAGATGTGCTGGATGAGTTTAGTCTGCTGGGTTGCAAGGTTATCATGCTACCTTATGCTACTGGAGGACCTTGGGAATCACGGAAGGGCAAAATGTGCGAAGTTCTGGAGATTACGACTCGATCTGGTGTGCTTCGAAAAGTGCTGGGTTCAGACAGTAGGATGGAGTTGAAGAAGTGGAAGCAGAGTATCGAATGCAGTGCGAGGAACGCAGCAAAAAGATCGACTAGTGAAGACGTGGAGGAAGAAGAAGCGTTATACGAGTCAGCAGTGGAGGAAGACAATTACCCTTTGGAAGACGAGGACGTGCAGGCTCGCAACTTAGAACAGCGGAAAGGGGCGGCGTTGGAAGAGCTTTTACTAGGAGGATTCTCAAGCATCTATCGACCTACTGCGACGCTGAAGAAGCAGCAATCATCGTGGTTCTCGTTGAGCATAACCAACGTGACGTTCGTTGTCGACGTACACTGCGTCTCGGAGCCTGACCGCTCCGCGTTTGCTTTGTATCTTGGTTTGAAAGACTTCACAGTATTAGACCATCGACAATCATCGGAGTATGGCGTGCTGCACGTCGGCGACAAGTTCTTGAGTCTGAAAAACGGCGAGTTGACCCCTGGAAAGATGCGAGCGGATCATCTGAATAAAGGCCCCTTTCTCGTACTGCGCATGTCGTACCGTGGAGCACGCGCTGGATCAGATTGCTTCGTGCTACAAAGCGGACTCCATGCAGATCTCACGATATCGGGTTGGGTGATGCCACTCACTTTGACGCAGGCTTTCTTCGAGATAATCGACGTCTTGGATGTGCTGTGGGCTTCTGACAGTGACGCAACAGAGAGTGGAGGCCGTGCATATGCTCCTGAGTCGGTGAGCGCTACTCCTTGGAAGGAGGTACCTGAGCTTGGGATTCAGATTCGTGCTCCGATCTTGGAAGCGTACCTTGAAGATTCTCACTGTGTAGCGAAGCTGACGATCGAGGACAGCTCATGCTCGTACCGCGCGGACCCCGGGGTTGAAAACTTCAAGCTGCATCTTGGACCTACTGCGCTGTTTGTGTTGACCGAAGATGTCGCGCTTCGACTGGTGCAAGTGGACAAATTTTGGCTAAGCTACGATCTTCGATTACATCGACAGACGGATGCGCCTATGGGTGGATGTGATTTGTGTGCCGATGAGTCAGCGAAGAAGCCTGTTTGTCATCGCTCTGTCAGCATATCAATCGGTCAGGTCAAACTTGAAGCAGATCGAAGGTTAGAGCTGCTTTTCGCGTTGTTGGAGGCGTTGACGCACAGCGAAGTCTCCGCTGAGACCGAAGGGGATGCTGAATTTGACAGTTCTAACGAAGAAAAGGCCATGGACAGCGATGGCTTCGAGAGACGAGAGTACGACGTCAGTTTCCTTGCGGGAGAACAGATCTCTCAAACGGAGCGATTCTCGTCCATGCAGTTCAATCTCCAAGATCAGGATTCGATCGATCTACGACCAATGTACGCCACAGGATTTGGCCGGGCACACGCGTCTCCATCTGGACGTAGTCGGATGTCCACTGCGACGTCTGCTGGACTAAACTACGGACTGCAGGACGCAAGCCAGGAGCGATCCAAGCGAAGAGCAAAGGTCTCTGCTTTCATCCCATTGCTGAACTACCAGATGCTTGTTGGCATTAAAAGCGAGTCCTTAGAGCGACAGTCCTCATCAAGAAGTATCTTTCGTACGCGACTTCGGATGGGGAGAATCCACGACCGCTTGTCCATCACATGCTACTTAGTGGTGTTCGAAGTGATCAAGAGAAGCTTGTCCGTGGTGTCGTTGGATACGTACATCCCAGTGATGAACTTTTCTGTCAGTGATATGAAGATGCAGTGCATGACGCGAACGGAGTTTACCACGGACCACGCAGTGGATGCGAGCGTGGAAATATCAGCCCGTTATTACAACACTTCGTTGGCGGACTGGGAGCCATTCATCGAGCCCTGGCGAGCGTATGCGAAGGCAAGAAGTGACGGCGGCGAGGATGGAACGACCATGCAGCTGAGCGCGTTACAGCGACTGAATGTAAACTGCACGGACTCGCTGATCCGCTTGCTATCAAGCATCGCGAAGAATCGGCGTAAACAAGACTTTATTGTGGAGAAACGAACACTCGCAGCTGTGGCTGCTGATGGAGAAGCCAAGAAGGAGGACGGACGTGTGTGCGTGCTTAACAATCTGGGCGTTCCTATTCGGCTAGCAAATCTCAACACGTCCCACGCAGGAACACTTCATGTTGACGTTCGAGACGGCTGGTCATTCCCTGGGTACTCGCGATTCCACAACGTTCGAGTCTCCGTAGTATTGCTGCCGTGGTGGCATCCACGCGAGATGCAGGCTGTGGAGAATTTCCGCCACAAGTTCTCGCTTCCCTACGGTGGCGCTCAATCGGGTGTCACGCCCATTCTGAGGATCGATGTGCTGACTACGGACGAAGGCAAACGAAACTACGTGTTTGATCATGTAACGAACAAGTACGTGGAAGTCGAAGAAGAAGATGGCGACGATTTCTTCGACGTACCAGCTGCACAGCGAATCACACCGCCTAACACACAGCAGTGTGTGAATCGAGGAGACAGCTCTAACACAACCACCTCTCAACGGACAAGATGGTCTTCGGTGGGGTCAGCGGAGATTAATCTGGCTGGCAATGTCATGGCGTCGTTAGATCCGAATCGGATGAAGCTGAATCGATGGTATCGTCTTCATGATTTGCGCGGGAATGTCACGGGCGAGATCTTTGTCGGTCTGCACTTTGTCCCAGATGTGAACAACCCAGTGCATCGCAGCAGGATGAGCGAACCTCAGCAAGTGAAAGACGGCCAATTCCTGGTTTTCGATCCGCTGAAAATCGTTACGGCGAACACAAGTGACCCCGAGGATCAATGCAAAGACCACGTCATGCTCTCGGATGGTCTGCGTGGGAGTTATATCCCACCACTGGCTTTGGAAGTCATTATCGGATCATCGCGAATGAGCTTGATGTGTCCTCTTCGTCGCGCTGGAAAATTCCTCATACAAGGCGAAAAAGTACTGGCTGAAGTCAAGGTGGCACAGAGAGACGAGTCACGTCGAGTCCTGCTTCTGAGCTCTCCTGTTCAGCTGAAAAATGGTTTGAAGTTTTGAAGAGTTTGTGTCAGTTATGCTGCTCACGAGTGCTGACATTGTCTTTGTGTTTTGTGCTCAGATACCAGTATTGATATGGAGCTGTGGACTTGTCGTACGCGCTTAGCCCCTGGCGAGGTACGTTTAATCGACCTATGGCGAGGAGTATAGCTTGTTTGACATTGTTTTATCGTGTTATATGACCAGAGTGGTGCCTTACCGAGAACTGGTAAATTGATGACGCTGACAACGAGTAACAAGATGTCGGTTCCGATTAGTGCAATGTTCGGTGAAGTAAAGGACTCGATTGTTGTGAAGGTGGACGGATGCAGACCTACTGTCGTGGCAGATCTGAACAAGTTAGCAGCAGGCTCCACGATCCTGACGCTAGAAGCTGAAGATCCTGAAGGCCTGGGTTATTGCCTGTATGTGAACATTACATCGCACATGCGTAAGGTGTATCGAGAAGAGCATCAGGGGATGATCACACGTGGAAACGCGAGTCAAGACGGCGAGTTGCAGACATATGCGACCAAGTACCAGATATCGCTACACTCGTGTCTGATTTTCGAGAATACCCTCCCGATTCGAGTGCAGTACAAGGTCGTAGCCAGTGGCCTATTGGAAGAAGTGGTCAGGACCGGTACACTGTCCCCTGGTGAAGAAGTTCCTATCCACGATTTCCAGTTGGACGCGCGCTTGATGCTCCGGTTGCCTGAAATGGACTCAATCTGGAGCCGTCCCATTAATCTTGGCGACTGTATCTATCGAGAAGGCATGGACAAGTCTATTAAGTCGATGCTGGGTGCAATTGGTGCATGGGATTCAGTCGTGGAGTTCCTCCCGTCGCCTCAGAGCCCCGGTATGGCTTTCAAGGAAGGCGATATCGCCTCGAACAAGGTCGTGACTCGTATCGACTACACAGCTGCTGACGACGGAAGCCCGCGCATTGTACTCTACTGTTCTTTATGGGTGTATAACCAGTCGCATGTGCAGACTCTGCTGTTTCGTTGTGCGGATAATCCGGATGCGACTGCTTTGGTTGTGCCTCAACTCGTTCCTCAGCGACCTGTACCACGCTTGATGGATTGTCCTGGCCAAGCGTTCGAGATAGGCACTATCATTGACACGGAGGTATCTCGCTGGTCCGACAAGATTCATTCGACTGTGGTGGGCGTCCAGGAGCCGATCAGTCTAAAGTTTGGCAGTAAATTGGGTCCGAGGACCCGCAATGAGCTGGGGATATCCATCCAGCGACCTCTGGGTCAGTTCCACCGCACGACGCAAGTTATTGTCACGTCACACTTCGTATTCGTCAACAAGACCCACGCAGCATTCAAGGTCTCACAGTACGTGAGGACAAGCGACCGAGTTGTGGAGCTTCCTGCCATGTCAAAGAAAGGAATTCCAGCAACACATCATTTTGACTTTGATGCCACGACGAGCTTAGCGAATCGACGAGTTTACTTGCGAATGGATCACCACGGAGCAGAATGGAGCGGTCCATTTATTGTGGACGAGGAGAATGAGTTCTCGTTGAAGCTGAAAGGAGCAGTAATGCACTCGTGGAGAGATGGAAGCAGCCATACCTATCAGCACGAGGGCTTCCGGCGTAGCGCTGCAGAAATGCACCGTATCAAAATCCGGATCAGCAACATGGGACCTAGTATGGTTGTTACGCTGTTACGAGACGACCCACCGATGTATATGATCCGCAACGAGTCGAGTTCAGACGTCTCCGTGAGCCAAGTAAACTGCTCAGAAGAGACTGTGATGATTCGAAGCCATGAGTTTGTTCCATTCGCGTGGGTGAAACCGGATGGACCTTGGTAAGTGGTAGAAGAGCTTTTGCTTGATTTTAGATTGCACTAACTGATGGGATTGTATGTGCATAGGCGAGTTGCTTGTCGGACGGGTAGTATCGTGGGTCATGTCAAAATGGTCTCTCGAAATTACGGAGTCTATGACTTTGCGAATTTAGATCGAGAGCGTAACATTGACGCCTTGCGCTATCGGATGTTTGGGAGCAAATCGAAGACTATCACTGGAGATATTGTCATGGATCGAGCATCACGTGTGCTGGTTTTCCGCGACCACGACAAGAATAAACCGCCAAGTTACATTCTGGAAGTGAAGATCATCGCGGCGCGACTTCGTAACGAGTTTTCTCTCAAGCCGGATTCGACTGCAGAATTGATTGCAGAGACGGACAACCATGCTGTAAGAGCAAGTTTTGTGATGACATTTTGACGTTGGACCCTAATATTTGATGATTACTGTTCTTTGCAGGCAAAAGCTACGGAGTCTAAGGAGCTGAAGACTGCGCACGTGTACCGATTCGACTCGGATCTCGAGTTCGCATGTGATTCCCGACCCAAAAAGCTTACGTTAAACTTCTACGAAAGTCAAGGAGATCAAGAGGGAATACTGCGCGACATGTCCTCTATTGGTATCGATGACGAAAGCTACTTCAATAGCAATCGCACCAATAGACGTGGAGATAGCTCTGCAGAGCTTGCGCTCGATTCGACGGAGTATGAAGAATCTGGGAGTCCACGGACGGGAGAAGACTCTACGTCGTTCGAGATGATGCACACGCCTCCGGTTCAACGGTGTCGCCCCGTGTCCGGCAATATCTCGGACAGTATGTTGTCTCGAAACCAGGCGTTCTATCGTAACGACAGCGATCTATCGTATGCCGAGGGAGCGATCCAGCTCAGCGATATCGAGCGAGTGAGCGACTCGTACGCTTCCTCTGAGCAGTCTGATGACTCTGATCATCGTAAAATGGAGCGCGAGTACGGCGCGGCTGGCACTGTGGAGATCAAGATCCCGAAGAAAGCCTGGACTCGAATGGGTGTGGGAGCTAAACGATCCATAGCTTTGTCTTACAACACTGCAGAGCAAGCGCGTCGATCTCTTGGACGCGTGGAAGGCCACTGGTGGGAGATGCGGGAGCCGGAAAGCGGCGACTTGGTGGGCGAAGTGCTTGTGGCGCTCAAGTTCCGCACGTCGGTGCGAGAACACATCCAACCGACGGGCATTTACAACATGAGTGCGATTATCCCGAGCATCGGTTTGTCATTTCTTCACAACGCGAACTCAAGTATGGTGGAAGTGGCGTATCTTTCGTTGCAGCGTCTCGGTCTGCTGTACTCGTGTGCGGGTGGCAGCAGCGAGGTGGTGTTTTCACTTGGCAATCTGCAAATGGACAACCAGATGGAACGTGAAGTTGTTCTAGGTCCCAAGGTGCATCAAGTAAAGGAAGGAGTGTCAGTGCGACTGCGTGATCGCTGGAGGAGCTTCATGAACTACCGATACCGCGGCATCTTCGAAGAGCTAGACACTAACAGCTTAAGTGTCATTCAGTTCCGGATGCTGTGGAATTCGAGCTGCAACGCGGGAGAATTCACGCACTACGAACTTATCGAACTCATCATGCAGGAGCTGCAGGTGTCGACAGACGAGAAGTTTGTGGTCAATCTGATCAGCGTTTTCCAAGGCTTGGAGGGACTTACAAGCCACCACACTTTTGAAGAAATCGTCAACACGCAGCTCGACTATGCAGGCGTTCTGAACAGTGCTATCGTTCCTGCTACGGGCTCAGACGAGAGAAGTGGTGTTGGGGGAGCTGCTACAAGTGCTACCGGAGCGGAACCCAGCGGCGTATACATCGAAGAGCTGTCGATTGAAGCGATCCGCATTAAGTTTACCATGGAACTTCACGGTGGACGGTACATCAAGACGCTGGGTCCATCCGGTCGACGACTGGCTGTTTATCTTCCCGAGTCTAACGTGAAGGACTTCAGATTGTACCTGACGAAGCTGTCATTCACGCATCTCTATGAACCCCAAGCCAGTGTGGTGGAGAAGGTAACGCGACGATACTCGCAGCAAGCCGTGATTCTCGTTCTTAGAGGCTTGCATACCGTGTCTGTGTACGCGAATCCGTTCCGTATCGTCTATCGATTGGGACATGGTGTAGTGGAGCTTGTACGTTTGCCCGCGCGTGGCTTGGCCTCTGGTAGCCCGCTTGAACTCATTAGTGGTGCGTATCTCGGCGTCCGATCGCTGGCTATGAACACGATCAGTGCCAGCTACGAGATCGTAGCGGGCGCGACAGGGATTTTGGGCGCTATATTGACGCCGTTTGTACCTGAAAGTCGCCGCAGAGCTTTTGAAGAGGATCTGGTTGCCTTCCAGCGCGCAGTGATCGAGGAAGTGGATGCTTTCGATGCTGCTGAAGAGCGCACGATGACAAAGTTGATCGTGAGAAAACCACGTGAGTTTGATCCAAGTGGAGTGGGGCTGCTTACGGTGTATGGGCCGGGCTCTGTGCCGCTGGAAGAGCAGGAACGCATTGACCACAAAGCTGTTATACTTCTGCAACTGTGGTGGCGTCGACGACGACGAGCGAAGTTGCTTCTAGCCGAGGCACGCCGGCTTCGACCTGAAGTTGAAGATGAAGGTCGATCTAACCAGTGTGCAGTGCAGTGAGGATGCTCAAGGTAACCTACAGTGAGCTCTCGTTTGCTAACTGCTTGTATAGTTATGACAGAGTAGAGTACTGCGCGAGCTTTACATTTTTTTGTTATTTATTATCGGTGGCAACGCTGAACATTTTTTTTTCCTGTCTCGAGTTATTGAAACTTACCAAATCAAGTTACTTCAGAAACCGAGCAGATTTATTGTGAATAAAAGCAAGGTGCAAATTTAAAAAGGTCTAGTTGTACCAAAAAAATTCTCTCTGTACCCTTGGTTTTCGGCCTAGATCCGCCCCTACTGCCGCGTATCGGAGCATATATTGTGCTTTGCAAAGCTTTTGTCGTTTTCACTTAGCCGGATGCTTGATTTATAAGAAATCGAGCTAGATCGATCTACCACGGTATGTGGGTAGCTATTTTAATAGCTAGTATTAAAATATTGTGCTTTGCACCTTTTTTTATTATTAAAAGATCCCCTTATTAAATCTAAAAAAATCAATATATATAATTTAATTACCGCCATTAGCTGTTTTTTTTCAAAATTATTTTTAAATAATAATTAAAAAGTTTAATAATTGAAAAATATTTTTAACTTTTATATCAATTTTTGGGATGAAATGTCGTTCCGTTTTATGGCTTAGATCGAGCACGATCGGTGGATAAAACCAAGCTTAAAACTGAGATGGGGAAGGCAGACATGGAATTAATTATCGAATTGCGTTTTCAAACACGCAAAAAGGGTCGATTTACAGGATATCGATGTGGATTTGTCGGGAAATCGATCTGAGCGGTCGATTTAGCTCGTCGCAGTCGAGTCAACAGTGTCGAGTAGGGTATTCTATCGAGCGTTAAATGAGATGGAAAAGGCAGACCCAGAATTAATAATCCTGTCCTCGATTTGCGTTCAAAGGGGGTCGTTTTACAGCCTGTTAAGCCCTTTGCCGTAAATTACAGGAGATCGATATCGATTTGTCGTAAATCGACCACCAGCGCTCGATTTGGCTTAGCTCGATTTATTACTAATACATGTATTATATTACTATTGTGCTTTTCAATGCTATTATAGCCATCGTGTTTCTTCGAATTGGTTTCTCGTAAAACTCTTTTTCGGGGGTGTTCAAGCTAGTGCGTCGACTTGATGTGCTTGATGATCATGTACACACAGTTCAACCACTCATCGAAGCACAGCTTCACGCGATCTTCAATACCCATCCCATTACGGAACCCGTCTTCAGTAATGACTCATTACGGTTAGTTTAGTACAAACTGTCACTTTGACAGTTCCATATTTTCCAGACACACAACGGCAGCTGCATTCCGCAATTCACTGGCTACTCCAGTGCCCAATGCGTAGTTTTCGGGTGAAATATGACCGATGGCTTCTTGACTCTCCACTGCTGACAAAAGGCGTGACGTCGGCTATTCTCTTCGGTCTTGGAGACCGAATCGCGCAACGGATCGAGACGAGCGACGCCGGCCAGCGCGAAGCCGATGACCGTCACGGACTACAGCGGACAGCGCGTATGATGCTGTGGGGTGGAGTTCTGTTCGCCCCCACCGGGCACGCCTGGTACAATTTCTTGGAAAAGGCCGTTCGTGGCAAGGGAACGGCTGTAGTCGCCAAGAAAATTGCCGCGGACCAACTCATTTTCTCCCCACCGCTATCATTAGCATTCTTCGCTTACGCTGGAGTTTCTGAGGGTAAACCGTTGCGCGAGACAGCGGAGACTGCTGTAGCTAAATTGCCACCGACGCTCGCTGTAAACTGGACCGTGTGGCCGCTGGTGCACGTTTGCACCTTCGGCTTTGTGCCGCTCCCGTACCGGATTTTGTTTATAAATGTGGTCAATATTGGCTGGTCGGCCTTCCTGTCCCGAATGGCAAGCAACAGCGGCCAAGTCTCAAATGCTCAGAAGCTGGAGGAGTTCGTCGTCCAGCAGATGGAGAAATCGGAGGAAACAGCGGCAGCTTGAATAGTGAAATGGACATTTTTTGAACAGAAAGGGCAATTAACCTTTAACAAATGAGTTTAACCGAGTAGAGATACATTTTGTATTATTAATATATGTATTTTAATACATGTATTAAAAATGGTATTAAAACAAAGTGGTATTAAAATACCGGTATTTAGTAGAACAAAATGTCAACACATTTGTCAGCAATTGCCAACATGCGTCGCATCACAGCTCTACCACTATTGGCTGCATGAAGCACCGCTACTGACAAAGGCTTTGACGGCCGCAACTCTATCGGGTGTCGGAAATCGAATTGCGCAGCGCATCGAAGCCAACAATGCGCCTATCACCGATGCTGAGCAAGAAACCAGTTGCGTAGACAGCGACGGACTTGTGAGTCAAAGCACAGCACGAACGCTGCGTATGATGGTGTGGGGCGGATTGTTCACGGCCCCTATCATGCACACATGGTTTCACCTCATTGAACGGGCGATCCCTGGGAAAGGCAAGGTCGCAGTGGCCAAGAAAGTAGCAGCGGATATGGTGATCGTGGCCCCCGCTATGGCGCTGGGCTTCTTCACAGTGACCAAGAGTATGGAGGGCGAACGCTTCAGCGATGCGTTCGAGATTGCCAAGGCCAAGCTGTTCCCTACGCTGTCCATGAACTACAAAGTGTGGCCCGTAGCCAACCTCATGGTGTTCACGCTCATTCCGTTTCAATACCGGACACCCTTCGTCAACTGCGTGAGCTTGGGCTGGTCGACGTTCTTGTCGGGGATGGCCAGCAAACAGATAAAGGATGGCCAGGCGGTGGGAGTTGCCGCCACGGCATAGATTTTACTTAGTTTCGATGGATTAAAGAAAGTTTTGCTTCTGCCTTCGCCTTGGTTTCAAGCTTAGTTCGCCTACAGTGCGATCGTGCTGGACGGCACTGGCGGCTTCGGGGCTCCAGTCCCCCACGGCGTCGTCAGCTTCAGCGGTTCGTGACTGGCCATTTCCGACAAGAACGTCGACCATACGAGGCTGACACAGTGCGTGAGTGGAGTGCGGTAATGCAACGGCACCAGCCCAAAAATGACGGCGTTTGCTGCTGGCCACAACATATAATCCGCTAGCAACGTCGGTGGCAACTTGGCCTTGGCGACTTGAAAAGACTCGCGCAGTGGCTCACTCTCCATGCACTTCGTAGCCGTGAAAAAGGCTAGCGACGTCCCGGGTGCGATGATCATCATGTCTGCAGCGACCTTCTTGGCCACGACAAGTTTGCCGTTGCCAGGGATCACTCGGTCGATGACGTGAAACCAAGTGTGCATGATCGGCGCTGCAAATAGCCCGCCCCAGATCATCATCCGTAGCGTACGAGCTGTGCTGTCGCTTACAAGCTTGGCGCCTTCATCCTTCTGATGCGGTGAATGCTCGTTTGACAACTCGCCGAAAATACTGTCCCTCGTCTTGGCCTCAAGTCTCTGCGCGATCCGATCTCCAGTGCCGAAAAGCGTGGCCGCCGTCACCACCTTGGTTAGCAGAGGAGCTTCATGCAACCAGAAGTGGTAGAGCTCGCCAAAGTGCCGCATCTCGACTTTACTACAGGACTCCTTAAACGAGAGTGAAGGTGACGCTTCAGATGTCCTCACAGAACAACCAACCAAGTCGCAGCGTGGCATCGATGAGGAGGACGAGACCAAGGCTTGAAATGTCTACACAGATCTTATCTCTACCAATATAGCGAGAGAGCATGGGCTAGCAACTGCACTAGCTTCATCGCTTCAGTACCAAAGAAAGGAACAAGACGTCGCAGTTGTCTCGCTACGGGCACTCTTACGACGAGGGTTTCGACGCCGGCTAGCATCTTGTGGGCTCTTTACGGTTGAAGATCTAGGACGACGAAGAACACTACCGGTATCAGCAAGGTCGAGATTCCAACTTACCGAGTGGGCCAACTCGCACTCATGAGCCCGCCGTGATTCTCTTCTCGTTTCATGTTTGGGCTCAATGTAATTGGCTATCCGATCTCTACTCCGAAAGGTGCGACGTACCTTCGTCGCCAGCGGTGTCTGCCAGCAGTGGTAGAGCTGTTCAAGACGACGCACCATGCCAACACTGGATGTCACCGGTGCACTGCGCCTTACCCACGATCTGCGCGTGCGTCTGTCCTCCATTTACGCCACAGAAAGCGTCAACTTGACGCCTTGACGGTCAAGTACTGGCGGACATAGCTCGGATCGCATGCACCGGTAATTGATCTTCACTTCGGGAGCAGCGATGCCGTCCGATATCTTTTGAGGGTAATGATATATTAAAATAGTAAGATTAGCAAGTTTTGCGGTTGGTTGCTAGTCAAATTGCGAGACTGTCCTGCTCACCGCTGTCCATTGTATTCCTGGTTCAGGTGCTCACATGTCAACACCATTTCCCACGGACGTTGTGGAGTGCCAGCAGCGAGAAGCCCACTTTTATCATGATGCTCAGTGGAGCCTTCCGTTCACCAGATCACAAGCACTTGGCGCGTTTTTGTAACTCTTGTTCCGCTTCGAGGGCCTCGAATCGAGGCAGAGGCCTTGCTGTCACAATCGTGTGGCGACAGCGGACGGCATCGGGGGAGAGGAGGAATCGCGGCGGTCATGAGGCGACTGGGTCTGCTGTACGATGGCTGGTTGCGTCGGTCGCCCATGCTAACCAAAAGCGTCACCTCGGCAGTTCTTTTTGGTCTGGGGGACCGAATCGCGCAGAGGATGGAAGACGATGATTCACGTGGCGAAGACATCAAAGACGGCGACGGAGCGCTCGTAAGTGACAGCACAGCTCGAACGATGCGAATGATGATCTGGGGGAGTGTTCTCTTCACTCCCGTTGCGCACACGTGGGTAAACTTCAGTGAGCGCATGGTCGGCAGCCATGGGAAGGTCGTGGTTTTCAAGAAGATGCTGCTGGACGCGTTAGTGCTTGCCCCAAGCATCAACACTGTCTTCTTCACGTCGACGCAGATGATGCAGGGGAAATCTCTCAGCCACGGCGTAGACTTTGCTGTGGAGCGGTTGCCACAGACGCTCAAGGCCAACTACATGATTTGGCCGCTTGCGAATATCATCAACTATAGCTACGTGCCGCTGCAATACCGCATCTTGTTCATCAACTGCGTCAACCTTGTGTGGACAACAGTGCTCTCGACCATTTCAAGCCGCCCAGCATCCGCTAAGCTGACTTTGAAGGAGAAGGGAGAAGTGAAGACAGTCATGCCTGCAGGTGAGGAAGTGGTGGAGTGCAGAGGATAAGGCTTGTACATGTAGAACTGGAAACTCCTTTCGAAGCCTGTTCCATACCTCAGCCACACTCTATTTGAGGCACAGGCTGAGTCAAAGACTTTGACGACTCGAGTTACAGCACCGATAATGACAACGTCACGACAATAGCTTACAGCACCGATAACTCGATTTAACCTCTTTAATGCACCGATAATCGTACTTATCCCAAGAAAAGGGTAGGCCTATTTTGGGTGTGGCCCACATGTGGAGGGATGACCTCACCACCTCAGTGCTTTGAAATCGTGCCTTACCAGGGAGGCCCTGAGGAAATAGTGAGCTCTTGAAGTTGGCAAACAACCTGCTCCAACTGTGTTTAGTGCGACGGATAGGTCTTGCGTACGCCTACCTATTAGGCAGTACAAGTTGTTTGACAATGTGCATATTTTCTAGTAGCGTAGAGCCGAAATCAGCTCCCGTTTTGGACTTTATAAAACTGAGGCAATAGCAATGATATTCCCGTCCCATCTATTTAACGGTGCTTTGACGAATTTGGACTTTGACGGTCAAAGTTTGACCAGATTGAGATGCAAAGGCACCGTGATTTGATTGTCCCAACGTCGACGCGTACAGTAGTGATTCATGGAGGCGGCGCGTACAAAGTGCAAGCACTCATCAATGTACGTGGCGCTCGATAGTCGCAGACTTGTCTAGGTTTCCGTCATTCTCAAACGCGCTTCCAACTACAGTAGGTACTGTAGTACCCCAAGCTCAATTAGCGTTATGTTCTACGAACCGGGCAAGACCGAACACAACCTGCCGCATGATCCGTTTAAGGCCTGCGTGATCCCCCGTCCTATCGGTTGGATCTCCACCGTCTCGGCCACGGGTGAGGCCAACCTCGCGCCGTACTCGCAGTTCAACAACCTGACCTTCGACCCTCCCTACGTCATGTTCAGTGCTAACCTGACGCCGTCGGGCAAGCAGAAAGACACGACCGTGAACACCGAGACCACAGGCAAGTTCTGCTGGAACCTGGCCATTTGGGATCTGCGCGAGGCTGTCAATATTACAGCTGAGCAGGTGGCTCCCGGCGTGGATGAGTTCGAGCGCGCCGGTCTGAAGAAGGAGATGTCCAAGCGTATTGAGGGCGTCCCGATGGTGGCCGACAGCCCTGTTAAGTTCGAGTGCGAGTACTACAGCACGCTGCGTCTACCTGGCAACCCGCCCATGGGATCCGTCGATGTGATCATCGGCAAGGTCGTGGCTGTACACATCAAGGATGAAGTGCTGACGGACGGTATCCTGGACGTCAAGAAGACCATGCCCATTGCGCGGTGCGGCTACTACCAGTACACGGTGGTGAAGGAGACGTTCGAGATGGTCATCCCCACTAGCAACCAGGAAGGAGAGGATGTTCTGGGCGGCCTCGAGGGCAGCACTCGCAAGCACAGAGAAATCGCTCAGCGCGAACACAAGGAGGACGAGAAGCCGTAGATGCAGCAGTGAAATTGTACCACTGATATAGCACGGTGCCATATTGTCTGCATCATGATAAATACTAGTACTACTGTAGTAGAACTCATTCTGTCTATAACTTTTTAGTGTGTGTTGCAGTTTTTTGCATTGATTCTACAGTCGACTAACGATATTTCATTCGCGATGGTTGAAGTGCACAGCGTATCACATGAAGTCCACGTGATCCGTTCTCGTCGAATACGTTTAGCATGAGTCTGTCGGCCAGGACACGTTTGGCTCGTACAAATAAAGAAAAAAAATGTTATTGAGCTGCTAGCAATCAATACTGTTGATGACGACCTGCAGGACAATGTATCCGACATGTACGGGAAACTATAAAAACAACGGAGCCATTTAGACCGTGACTATCAGCTTGTCGCTGCTGACGGCGACACCAACGAGTGCGTCCTTGGAGATGACGACGGTGTTATCGTTGGCCAGTATGTATTCGTCGGTCGAGGTGGTCGAGGCCGCGTATAACGTGCCCTCAGTCGAGGCGTAGTATGCCGTTCCCTTGGCAAGCGAGCTAGAGACGTCCACGGTGCCGGACAGCGCGACGTCCACGTCCGATCCGTCCACATTAGAGACAACACCAACGGGCTTGCCGAACGACTCGACCAGCGCCACGCGCTGGTTCTGGGCACCAGCCCACAGGCCCGCGTAGCCGATAAGAGCACCCGTTTCCGTGGCCACCACATCCAAGACAATCGATCCGGCAGCGTTCGGGTCGGCAGAAGCCAGAGAGAAGTCTGCGTTGGCCACGGGGAGCACCGGAGATACCTCCAACAGTGTCAAGTCCGACGAGTACGATAGAACCTTGATGCTCGGCTTGCCGGCGTTAGCCGGGTTGAGGAAGCCCACGGCCAGGTGGTTGTTGGACAGCACACGAACGATTGGAGTCGGATAGAAGCCGAAGGCCGAGCCAAAGTCCATCGCGCCCACGGACTCGTCGATTACGTAGCTGCTACGGAACGTGGGAGAACCTGTGATGGTGGAGAATTCAACCAATGACACCGTGAGCGCGTACTTGTTAGCCGTGTCAAAGTAGCTCAGTGCGATCACAGTCTCTGAGATCTTGGCCGAGTCCACATAGTACGTCGGACTCACAGTCGTATCGCACACCTCCACTGTTTCATTCAGTGTGTTATCCGAGATGCTGGCGGTGGACAGACACAAGCCCACGTTGCCTACAGAGGAGGACGTGGTGCCGTTGCTTGACGTCGTGAACGCCTGTACGTACCAGGGCACCGTGACCGTGTTGCTCGAATTGAAAACTGATTGCGGCGTGCCAAACTGTGTGGCCGTAGCTTCACTATTAGCGTTTCCGAATTCGAGACTGTCCGAGAACGAAATGGAGCCGTCGTCCGCGACCGTGCCCACGATGATACGCTGGTAGTACAGACTTGGTAGATACGATTCGTAGTACACAAGGGCGAAGCTCGTGTCCGATACGCGGGTGATGAAGGTACTGGTAGACGTGTTGAACGCCTCCACCGTCTGGCTCTGCTGCACCGAGACGGAGCCGTCACTGATCGTGACGGGGGTGACGTACGTTGTCATGCTGAACCCGTCGGAGCTCGTGACGGTTGTGACAGCGATCGCCAGCGAGTCTGAAAGCGTAGCCAGACCCTTAACCGTCGAACCAGAGAAGACGTTGCTGCTGCCGGCGTCGGCGATACTCACGGTCTTGTCGTCCGCGTCCACCGTGGCGACTGTAACAGTGCACTTGACGTCGGGCGACGTGCCCGTCTGGTACGAGATGATGTTGGACGCGTACGCCGTCTCGGACGTGCCAAATGGTGCGAACTTAATGTACGCCATGAACTGGTCCTCTGACGGCAGTGAAGCGGCTGCAAGATACGCGGTGGTGCCGGCACCGGCCGTGAGCTGTCCGCCCGTCGTGTAACTCACTGCTTGACCCTTCGAGGCCGAGTTAGCATTGGTGCTTGAAAGCGTTGAGGCCGAGATGGTGCTGGTGACAGAGTCGCCATTGTTGCCACGGTCTACGAAGTGTAGAATGTAGAGCGCGATGACGTTGAGTAGGAGGAAGAGCGAGACGCCACACCAGATAAGGTTCTGGCGCTTCTGGTGCGATGCTGGAGCTGGTGACATGTAGTCCGCTGTGGGCGAGAAGACGCCATCGGCGTAGGGCTCGTTATCCTTGCCGCCCATGTATAGAGAGGAGTGTTGCGCTCGAGGACGCGAATGCTTGAGTGGCGAGAGCACATTGGTGTAGGAAAAAGGTGGAAGGACACGTCCAAGCTCTATGGTTGCAAATAAGCGACTTTGCCAAGCGACTTTTGCATGTGTAGGTTATCAGCAAAGAACGTGCCTAATGCGGATTTGATTGGCTGACAGGCCCAAGTTGAAGTGACTGGTACAGTACAGACAGCAAGAGTTGATCCGTTGAAAACCGTGGAAACTCGAGTGACAATGGAGCCTCCTATGAATTAATAAGTACGTAGCGAATCGCTGAGAGGTGCTGGCTACGCCGATTGTCGTTCACCAGCAAGCGACAGTGTGTGTGGTCTCTTCGATGGAAAAACCGTGTTTCATTCCGCTCGCTGCATTGCATGTATGTCGCTGTGATAGTCAGCGGTTGGGCACACACTCTCTGGGTTGCCTTCGCTGGAGGTCCTCCAGCAATGCTCCTCCTCACGAATCGTGACAAAATCAGCGATTGAGCAGCACCTGTAGACGCGAATCGCGTGATCGATAATGCGTCCGGAGGAAGGCTGAGTGCCTCGGAACACTGGACTGGTCAGCCAGTTGTCTTGACCGAAAGAACATGGGTATGTCTCTGCATAGCGTGCCTAGTAGGCACTGCCTACTGCAATCGAGATACAATCTTCTAGCTTTGCTTCGAGACCGGGTAGGAAATGACACAAATGACAGAAGTGTACTTAGTAAGTAAACCGGGCTTCTTATGCTACGTGATGGTCCAAGGTATCCCAAGTTGTTGGGATTCCCAACAACCAGTTCCAGCACAGAGCTAATACTCTGAAGTAGATTTCAGCTTGCTTGCTACGGTAACATGTTTGATCTCCTCGCTGCGCACTTGTCGTAATTGATAGGCTTTACGCTACAGGGGCATCGTTTCCATCGACGTTGGGATCGCGACAGTGTCGAACGAGGGGAGTGCCATAGTTTCCGTCGATGTAGGGATCACCATAGTATTAAATGACGGGAGTGCCATAGTCTCTGTTGACGTGGGGATCTCCATCGTGCTGACGGAAGTAGGAGCCACAGGGGTGTCAAAGGCTGGGAAAGCAACCGTCTCAAACGAAGTCGGGATTTCAAAGTTGCGAGCGCGCTTCGGCTTTTTTGCCTTTGCCTTGGGAGCTTCAGTCTTCGTTCTCACTGACTGAGCTGCTCCGTGGTTTGCTTCCGCGTCAGCAAGCAGCTTTGTCAACTCAATACTCTGGACAAACGCATCCACGACCTTCTTAGCCAACTCATCCTCGGCAACAGTGAGGAAAACACCAGACGCAGACTCATTTTGACCATCCTCACTGGTCTTTTCAGCAACGAGAGCACTATGTCCGCCGTCCGTCAGCTCGGGGAGAAAGCCATAGACGTGTTTCTGGGGCTGGAACTGCTCGAAGTACGCCATCACGTTATCTCGGCAGTGCTCCAGACTGTAGAAACCGTCCTCTGGCAAGCGGTTGAAGATACCTCCCAGCACCTTCACACCATGACTCTCAAAGAACGTCGCGTTCAGGTTGAATGAGTCCACGGCATCGCCCACCCCTTTCTTGCCAACAAGCACCACAGGCGTCTCCAATATCTTGGCTACATGTGCATTAGAGACACCACAAATGGATCCGACAGCAGGGTATCCAACACCATCCACAACCACGACCTTCTTGCCTCTGCCCACTTCTTCCACCTTCTGCTTAGCCTTCTCCAGCAACTGAGCCGACGTGTCAGTTTCACCCTTGAGGAACTCACGTGTAAATCCCTTATAGAACAGAATAGGCCCCACCTCACAGCATGTGATGCCCTGTTGACGACAGAATTTGGTCACGAGCTGCGGTTTCTCACACTGTGTGGCCGGCTTAATGTACGCGATGTCGCTGGCTGCGTACCCACTACGCAGCAGTGCACCCACCAGGCCCAGACATACCGTGGATTTACCTACTTGGGCTCGATCTCCACTAATGAATAGGCGTAGCGGCGGCGCCTCTGGCGTGGCAGGAGCGAGCGACGCAACAGTGTACTTGGACTCGAGCAGTTGCTGCTTCATCCATTGCATCAGCGCTGACTTCCCGAACACAATGAGCTCCTTCTGGTCCATCGAGATGCGTGCGAAAAGTTCGCCCTTGTCGTGCTGGTTTACCTGGTTCGGTAGCTCATTGTACCGCTCGTTCACGTGAATGGGATTGTTCTTGAGCTCCTGAGCGGCTAATGTCTCCACCTCCGCAGCGCTTGCGCGAGTCACACTGTGTAGGGCCAAGCCGGATCCATAGAGAGCGCTAAAGCCGCGCAAGAAGGTCAGCACCTCGGCGAGCTCGGCGTCATCTTGCCGCCCGAAGACCACACACCGTACGAGCGAAGCAACGGACTCCACCATTCTTCGAAGTATTGTACGTTATACTTAAGTAATAATATTATAATAATAGTTGTGATTCATTTACGCAATAACTGCGCTATTGCTTGAACTCGATTGGTGGAAAAAACGATTTTTGGAATTTGGTTGCTACAGTACAGCAACTGCCCTAAAAACAGTATCTAATGACTTTTGGTCCTTTTTTTTACAGCAACGTATTCTTCCGAATAAAGCGCCGCCTTCCAGATACTATACCCTTCCGAATACTGTACCGCTGTGGTGCTGTATTGTCTATAATACCATGATCAATACTAAAATCAAGTCGAAGCGTTTTCCGATTAAAATATCCATATCCCGCATTTAGGGTATACAGCTCTACGTATAATACCAGCGCTTTATTCGGAAGAATACGTTTATTACTCGGTGCAGCCTCCATTTCCTCTTGCTGATGCACTAAGAACAACATAACACTCACTGCGCAGAGCACGCATCGAGTCTTTTCGTACTATTATTCCCTTCTAGGCTTTGGTTCTCGAAAGGCTTGGCCTACTCAACCTAGATTTTCAACACTTCCGTCAAACGTCAGCGGCTGAAGTATATATTTACCGAGCGAGCACTATGCGGCGCAGACATCTCCTATAAATTTACTTACCAGTAGATAGTTTCAATGCTGGTGAATCGCTCACAATAGACACTCAGGGTACCGGTCATTGCCGGTGATCTGAGTGCACTTGTATCATCATACGTGCAAACGGAAGCAGCATTACTCGTTGATGTTTTGGGTGATTTCAGCCTGCGTAGCCTTCGGGATATGAAGCACGCAAGCCAACCTGAGTTGTTTCGCGCTGATGGATCTTTCTCGAATGAAGAAGTAGTGCCATCAGCGAAATGAAGTACCCCACTACTCGAATTCAACGGCATGAACCTTTGTTGACTGTCTGAATACACAGGACCATTTTAAAGTTTAAAATTTAAAGTGCACAGATTCTGTACCTGCAGGTACAAAACCGGTACAGTACACCGAACCGTTTCGGACCAAATCAGAAGTTGTGAAACGGTCACCCTATTATTAATACAAACACCAAGTATTGGCGTACCGTAAGCGTCACGGGTGTCTTCTAGCGTAATCAAAAAGTCCGACTAAAACTCAAAGCGGCTTTGGGCATTGAAGCAAGCTCAACTCGATCGGCGATATGTACGACTATAGCGGTGCCTCGCCTGCGCCTGGGCTCATGAATCCGCATAGGGATCCAGGATTCGCTTGGTTTCTGGCAATCCAAATACGACGTTAGCAGGCAGGGATTGGCCGAAGCCATTAAAATCCAAACATGGATAATCACTACTGCCTTTTTTTGCTCGTTTTGTGATCCATTTCCGGCCTCAGATACACCTACCCCGCTTCAAATTACCGGTAGCAAACCAAGCAAGAGGTATCAGCAATCAAAGATCGCAGTCATATTTGCATCATTTAAGCTAGATTATTAAATTTGATATTTGATAATACTATCAGGTTTGACATTTCTGATGCCTGCTATCATCTATTTTGGCGGGCAACATGGATGACGCAAAACCTCAACTCGGCAACGTCTCGTGCACTCACAATCGCGAAACGGAAACAACACACGCAGCGTCGAGTGCCGATCGCCAACGCGCGGATCCTGCAAGGATACAAAGCAGCGAGCGACTGTGAGTGTCCTCAGTGCATCCTCGTTCCACAACCAGTTCGCATCTTGCAGGTATAGCATAAGCTCTGACAGATCCAGCACATCCAGAAGAGACAATGCCGCTCTATCGTCGTGGCCCATGCTTTGGCTTCTCCGGTCCCATGGGGCTGGACGTCGATGAAAGCAGCACATGGTCACGCTCGTACGGGCCACCGGTCGACTCAGTGCGCTCCATGGAGCTGGATCTTCGGCTCTTCTCAGCCTACTTTTTGGTGGCCGAGCCGCTGGCCACCTTCGTGGGTTACCGCATTGCACAGCACTGTTTGCGCGGCTGTCGGGTGTACTTCTTGTCTCCGTCGCAACGAATGTGGATCGGCTTCTTCTACTGTTGGCTCAAAATCCGACTGGTTCGTAGATATATGCTCATTTTGTGCGGTGGAAAGAGGTGATGCTAACTCGTGGATTGGGTTATATCTGGCAGATCGACTACGCGTTCCACGGCACGGCATACTACACAATGTCGCTACTTATTATGGTTGTGTACTTCGTGTACGCTTTGTTGGCGTTCGGTTTCCACTTTGGCCCTCTGCAATTCCTCTTTTTCGACTACATCCCACGCAGCAAGATGACACAGAGTTTGATCTACAAAATGGCGCTACTGTTAAAGGAGGTCTCAGCACGAATTGAGTTCTACGTACTGCAACAACTCATCTGCCGTCCGCCACTGGAAACGCGTGACAGAAATGCAATGACCTCGTCACCAATTGCCACACACCCGTTGGAGTCTCAGTCCATGTGCTCACACAAGGCTGTTGGTTTCTCTCGAGTCACGTCTTTCTTCGGACGGGAGGTGGACGTCAACATTGAGCTCTGGAACAGCTCCATGTGTCAACAATGGGCCATGACATTGAGCTCTACTGCTCGATCTAATGCGCTCCGTGTTCGTAGCAAGTATGGCGACGCCGCGGTACTTATCGACCGCGTCTTCGAGTGCCGCTTCATGTTCGTCATGCAGCACGATGGTTTGCTTCTGGGTTTCTTCATGACAACACCTACAGCGACGCTTATGGCCAAGTTTAAGGACGGGAAAGCCATGCCATTTGAGCTACTGCAACGTTTTAACTGCAGTTCTCGCTCGGCGATAGCAACTACGTCACCAGTACTCTTGTACGCGGAGAGTCCGAAGCTGGTGGGCAGAGCAACAGTGGCTCAGAGGAATGCCGTCTATCGTCTGTTACTTCAACTCAACAGTGTTCATGGCAATACCGCTGATGTGCCTCTACGTGCTCTGCGGACTAAGAACTTCGTGGACGCTGGAGTTGGCCAAGTGGTGAAGAAGAAACCACGCGCCACAGGCTCGTTCGGCGGCTTGGACGGATATTAAGCGCTCATGGAAACCCACAGGGCATCCTCATGCTGACCTTTATTTATACAGATTATCCCTAAAACCCAATCTCTTGATCATTGTGTACATCTATCTAGCAGCAATTGCTGCGATATCTACTAGCAAAACTGCGGCGGAGGAGGAATGGTAGGCACCATCCCCAATGTAAAATCCGGTAGTTGGAATTGCTCTGCATTCCATGCGTCGTCGCGAGAATCTGGCGAGGGTCCAATGATTTTCGGTGCTGGTGGAGGAGTCGGTGCTGTTGTGGTTGTCGTCGTAGGTGCTCCAAAGACAGACGTGGACGATGAACTACTCCCTGCCGGTTTCCCAAACCCACCAAACCCACTGGTTGTACTTGTTGATGCTGTGGATGCTCCAAACGGACTACTCGATGGTGCCACAGATGCTCCAAACGGAGATGAGGTGGTAGCGCTGGTTGAAGTGGACGCACTAAATGAAGTAGTGCTACCGGCGGAAGTACCGAAGCCTGACGAAGATCCACCGAATGTTGTAGTCGTAGTAGGGCTTGATGTCGCACCACCGAAAGGATTGGAACTACCTGTTGTCGTTCCTGACGAACCACCAAATGGTGAGCCTGACGGCGCTCCAAATGGTGAAGATGCAGGTGCTGTACCACCGCCAAATGGTGAGGATGTTGACGTTGCTGCAGCAGTCCCAAAAGGTGACGCTGCTGATTTTGCTCCGCCTCCACCAAAACCTCCAAACGGCGACGGTGTAGTCGATGCACCTCCACCAAACGGTGAAGAAGACGGTGCTGCGGCAGCTCCTCCAAATGCAGTCGTAGAGGGCGCCCCAAACGGGCTAGCTGTGGGTGTAGCTGGTTTACCGAATGGAGATGCAGCAGGAGCAGCAGCGCCTCCTCCAAACGGATTAGCGGCAGCACCGCCAAAACTTGAACCTCCTCCTGAGCCTAGCGTCGACGGAGTGTCAAACGCCGTTGTCGAGCCACCGCCAAATTGACTAGCAGCGGCTCCACCAAACGGACTCGCAGCCGGGGTAGCAGGCTTCCCAAACGGCGATGCTGGCGGAGCAGCAGCACCACCAAAAGGGTTAGCAGTAGCTCCACCTCCTCCAAACGGAGATGCTGCTGGGGTCGCCGCACCAAATGGACTTGCGGCGGCACCTCCTCCAAACGGGTTCGTATCTTCACCCTGACCGCCAAAACCTCCTGCCCCAGGCAGCGGTTCACCAGCGAACAGCTTCTGCGCTGACTGGTGGTTCTCCAAAAGCGACAAGACTCGTTGTCGCTGGTTCTGCTGCTCCGCCGCCAGCGCTTGTAGCTTCTGTGTGGACTGGATGCAGTTGCCCGAAGTCTTTAATTCTTGATAAGCTTCCCACCGAGCTTCTTCGGCACTCAGATCACCTGCAACAATACTCGGCAGCTACAACACAACAGATTCGCTTAGAAAATCGCTTGAATACGACATAATTGCTTACATGGAAAACGTACGCCTTTGGCAACTGCGAAGCCTGAGAGAGGCCAGATGGGTGGGTTTTTAAGCTCCTCAATAGCCAGCGCGCGCCCAGACTCCGTCATTGCCACGCCTTGAGTACTCGAAGCCGAGCTCCCAGTGTTTCCAAACGGAGATTGGTTACCGTTGCCGCCGAAAGCGTCGTGCGAAAAGCGGCAATTGCTGCCGTTGCGGCATGTGCCCTGCAGGAAGAACTTGCACGGCTTCACGTAGCCGCCTGGTCGCCCCATTATCGCCACTGGTGTACGAGTGTATGTGTTTAAATAGATGGCATTTGATTCGTTGAAAATTGAAAGAATAGGTTTCAACCAATCATGCGTAGCTGATGCGATAACTCACAGCTCTGATTCCAGTATCTGATGGGGCAGAAGGAGGTGACAATCGGGGGTTTGCTGCTGCTGGCGTCGGTGACCACGACGTTCGTGTACGAGTCTGCACTTGTGCGCAGTGCTAAAAGTTTCGAGGAGGGCCGATCCGTGGTGGTTTCGCTGTCCAAGCCGCAAGTTTCGGCGGGTAATGAGGCGAAACTGATTCATTTCTCGGGATTAATCACCACCACAGCGTTGAGCGGTAATTCTCAATGGAACAAACGTGGTGCCAATGACCTCCAGCTCCGACAAAGTCCCTTTGTGTTGGACCCGACGTTTGGTATTGCTGTGAAGGGCGTGATACTACATCGTCATGTGGAAATGCTCCAATGGGTGGAGACGTCACAGACGTCGACGAGCAGCACCCCCGAGGACGAGGACCGCCGGTTTGATGATGACCGGGAAAGGATCTACATGTACGACTTGCGGTGGAGAGAAGAGGAGATTGATAGCAGCGCGTTCAACGATATCAGCTATCGGAATCCTCCATCGGAAGCTTGGACTTACAAGTCGATCGTGGTCAACGCGAAGGATCTCGTGGTGGGGGAATTTTCTCTGACCAACCAGCTCGTAGATCAGATTCAACGCAGAGATGGTGTCCGCTTGGATGCTTCGAGTCGTCGAGTGATGGCAAGCTTACTGGATCAACGACAAGGAACTGGATGGAAAGACGGGAGTGTGCTCGCTAATGTTACGGTTGAGGATGACATTTTCTTCTTTCGGAACGAGATGAGAGAACCAACTCTTGGGGATCTACGTGTGTATTTCGAAGTGACACCCAACTATCCCGTGACTGTGTGTGCGAAGCAGAAAGGGAATGGGTTGTTGCCTTTTAAGACTTCCACGGACGACTCGCTTTTTCTGTTGGAAGACGGGATCATGACTGCCGATGAGCTCTTTGACAAGAAAACACACGCAGAGGTGTATAGTGGTACATTGCTAGATCAGTTTGGTTCCAGATATTTACTTAGGTATGCTGATTGTGTCCTGCTTGTAGGTGCGTAAGAACCGCTTCTTCCGGCTGTTCGCGGCTGTATTAGGCTTCATGGGTTTTCTAGTCCTGCGTAAACCCTTGATCAAGCGGTTTGGGTCTTTGGAAGCTGGCATTCAACAACATTTGCTGGCAAGCAGCATGAGTGTTGCCCTTACATTTTCAATCGTTGGACTCAATTGGGTTCTGTACAGGTGAGTTGGTTAGGAAGTCTATGAATTGTTCACCGCTAACAAACTGCTTGGTCTGCAGACCGCTTTGGGCTCTCGTTCTGTGGCTCGGTGGCTGGGCCCCTTCGCTTGGTCTCTTCTTTTTCTTTCGCTCCAAGAACAAGTTGAAAAATCAATGAGCACTTTCCGAAATGAGTTCAATACTTGCTTCAGCCTTTTAAAAAGGTTAACCTCGTTCAAGTTACCTAACCCTTTCTCATATCTATCCACTACCGGTATTTTCAAAAGCCAATCAGATCGTCGCGATGCCGACTCCAGTCGTTTATCAGAGCTGTTGGCTGTCATCGCCATCACTTCGGCTTCCTGCTCTTCCGCACAGACACGGCAATTATGGAGGTGGACTCGATGGCAGGCCAGGACATGGTCATCAACGCACAGGCAATTGTTCAGCAGGCCCAGGCATCCGCCGAGCAGATGGACGTAGAGACCGAAGGCGGCATGGTTCGCCCCAACTTCCCTGCTCTCAGCGCGCAGCAGCAGTCCGGAGGCAAGAACGATTTCCGTCGTGTTCGCGTACCGGCGCACCGCTACACTCCGCTTAAGAACGACTGGCCCAACATCATGAAGCCCATCGTGGAGCACCTCAAGCTCCAGATCCGCATGAACACGAAAACGCGCTGCATCGAGCTCAAAAACTCACCGCACACGACCGACGCTGGTGCACTACAGAAGGCCGCCGATTTTGTTCAGGCCTACATGATGGGCTTCGAGGTTCAGGACGCTGTGGCACTGCTGCGTCTTGAGGACCTTTTCATTGACACATTCGAAGTGAACGACGTCAAGATGCTCAAGGGCGACCACTTGAGCCGCGCTATCGGTCGTGTGGCCGGACAGGACGGTAAGACCAAATACGCCGTGGAGAATGCCACCCGCACGCGCATCGTGCTGGCTGACCAGAAGATCCACATCCTCGGCTCGTTCGCCAACATTAAGCTCGCCCGTGACGCCATTTGCTCGCTTATCATGGGCGCGCCGCCCGGCAAAGTGTACAACAAGATGCGCAATGTAGCTAGTAGAATGAACGAGCGATTTTAAATTCACAAGACGAGGTTTCCAGTTGCGAACGCAGTGAGTTTGGCATGGCACCACAGGGGAGAGACGAGTGCTTGCAGCTACAGATGCAAAGTAGCTCGGGGTATCCCCACTTAAATATATTCATTTTGGTTTTGTCTTTTCCTGTATCAAAGCGTTCCTCCATGGGCTGGTGGCTGAGGTTTGCATGCCCTCCGTATGCACAGCAAGACGCTCCGCTTGACCGTAGCGCTGCTAGCGTTCTGTCCGTTGACTGGAAGAATTGATACTGAAAAAGCGTAGCCTTTATCGACAGTGACTACGCGCGATACCGTCGCTTATTGCCCTGATTGGCGTCCAAAATTCGGTGCAGCTCCCCTGTAATCGGCTCAATGCTCTTGTCTGCTTCGAAGCAGTCGAATAGCTCCAGGTCCACGCCAGGCATTTCACTATAAAAAGCCAAAATCTGCAACCGCCACGGCAACATGTCAGCTTTTGCCTCCTGCTAATACCTCAGCATCTAAACGCACCATATGAGCAGAGCCGTAACAGGAAAACATGCCCTGTGCGCCTCTAACATGCACCACCTGCGGGTCAATCTGGTTCAACGTCGCCGCTGCATCAAATGAACACCATAATACACTATCAGTCTTCCCACCGCATCCACCACTCTTCAACGCTACGCACCAAACTGCAACGCAGCGTCCTTGAGGTTGATAATCGTGCGTGTAAACTCGTCCGTGTTCACTTCCGTCGTCTCCGATTGCGCTCTGCACCAGCCAAAACGTTGTCAGTCTCCACATTTCTGACCCCTTCCAAGTCTCTTTAAAGTGACGCACATCATGTCTCCGCTGTCGCCATCCAGTAAACAAACGTAACTGGTGCCAGGGTACACGGCCTTGATGCGTTCAAACTGCTCCTGGAAAAGCATCCGTCTCTGTAGGTCTCCGCGTCTTCGCGATAGGCAGCGACACCACAGACTCATGCGCCTCTCCGTCTGGAGAGCAAAGCGCAGAGCGGCGAGAGGCTGGAAATCGCCCCGCGTCACGCAGCACTCGCCTTAGTCTCTCTAGCAGACTTCCTCGTCTGCTTCCAAGAGGACCCCAACGCCAATAATGGACGTTCGTCGAATCGCGAAATGGGATCGAAAATTTTCAGAACCTCTTACAGTGCTTATGCCGCACCTTCAACGATAGTTTCTACATTACTTTTATCCCTTTATAAGATATCAAAGCGGAGACTTTGTCAGAATGGTGGTCAAGCGCTACAAGCGTTGTCAATTTTCGAAAGAGTGACAGGACAGATGTTTGCCATCTAGTGTTTTCGATGAAACGGATCAGCGCTCCATAAGTCTACGTGTTTCATCACCGCACGGCTGGGACTAGTGTACACGTACATGTATTCAATTAGCAGGATCCTAACCGGGGCACTGCCGTGGAAGTAGAAACAACACGTGGCACTCGTCCGAGTTCGTGCACGGGAGATTTTGGGGTACCTAGGCAGCTAGCGAGCGAATGCTAGTTTTTTTTTAATTCACTAAAAAAAATTGATACGTTGCGCCACCATTGTACCCAACGACACTGCCAAAAGCACACCTGATTGCTCTGTGAGGAAGAACACATCGTCAGGCGATACTAACGTCAAATTGACGGTCAATCGAATATCACGTTCTCCAATCGCTGGAAGATCTTGAACGCGCTACATGACAGCATAGTTGTGTGTCCTGCGCACGAGGCTCCAATATCATCAACGGCGCTGTCCTTTTGAGCTGAAATCATACGAAAGGGAAAATGCACCATCTCGTTTCTTTTATTGCGCAGTCAATCCGACCTTTAAAGCCACACACACCCCGAGACATCGAAAACAGCTTGTTGTTTATTCCAGCTTAGATCCTGGGTTTCTTCCACTTGGAAGACGTTCCAGAAGTATCTGCCTTGGCTTTATTAACCTTGTTCTGCTGTTTGTTCTGTCGCTTCTTCATCTTGACGGCATCACGCCGTTTGCGTTTGTAGTCAAGTGTAAGTTTTTTTCGGCGCTCGGGCCAGTCTACTACTACCTGTTCACCACCTACAAAAGTCCTGCCAAAAGATAAGAAATCCTCCAGACTCTTCATGGCGCGTTTCTTGGTCAATTCATTCGTCGCCTCACCGTCGTCTTCATCGTCATCGCCAGCCTCGCTGTCCGTAGCCATTGCTTCATCTTCGTGGTCTTCTGAGGGGTGGAAACCTTGCGAGAAAGTCCAGTCTCCTGCACTTGGTGTAGGTTCCTCCTGTTCGTCTTCAAGTAGTTGCTCACCCATAGCAGCAAGAGGTTTATCTTCTCCAACTGGGAAGGAAAAGAGCGAACTTAGCTTGAACGGAGCTTCTGAGCTTGGTTCGGTAGCAGGAGCACCAAAGCCAAACACACCATCCAGTGCAGCTTCACCTTCCTCTCCATCTTCTGAGTTTTTACGTACGCGGGAGAAGAGATTGCTTAGATCACCAGTAGTCGAGAAGAATCGATCACCACCGGTTGGGATCTCCTTCTCCTCGCGCCTGGGTGGTGCAGTAACGTCTCCTTCTTCGTTATGTACGCCAGATGAAGTCGTTGTCATGGGGATCTCGAACTCGCGGCACGCGTGAGCATCACGTGGGTCATAGCGCTTGAGCTCTCCCATCCAGGCGGCCTCCTTCAGTGGGTCCTTCGGAGCGCGCTGCTCCTGCATTTGGCGCTGCAATCGAGTCACGTCCACATCAGGGAACAGCTTGGACACCACACGCAACGCGGCCTCTTCTTCGTCTCGCATCTCACGCGCATGACGAGCAGCTTCCTCCAGGTTCTCCTCTTCCAGAAAGTTCTGCAGCTCAGCGACAGCTTCCTCATCAATCCCCTGCTCCTCCTCGTCGACTTTGTTGCCGCCGTACTCGTCCGCCTCTTCTTCCAAGAAACGCGCATCCAGACGGAAACGCGAGTCGCCCCCGAAGCGCTTCTGCATCTCGAACAGCTTCTTACCTTTCTCGCCCACAAACTCAGGTCGCAGGGCAAACGCTGCCTGTGCTTCTGCGTCGCCATCTTCATTAAAGTCGAATGTTTTACGTGCTCCACGCTCATCGTCATCGTCCGCTTCGTCGTCACTGGACTCCATCCAGTTGGAGATCACACCGTCCTGTTCCTCCTGTTCTTCGGGCTCCTGTTCATTGCCACTATCATCAAACGTGATCTTCTTGTTGCCCATCGCCTCGCCAATAGGTGGAATCACCACCTTCTCCTCCTTTTTCCGCTGCTGTTTGGCTTCCAATGCCGCCAAGCGACGAGCATTCACCTCCTCCTTCGTCAACATCTTTTTCTCCGGTTCAATCTTCTCCGGTTCATTCTTCTCCATCTCATTTTCCTCCTCCATTTGCCTCACGAAAGCCTCCACGTCGTCCTCTCCAAGCACATCCTCAGCTGCTATATCCTCGTCTGATTCACTTCCACCTTCGTCTGATTCACTTTCCTCAGCTCCACCTTCATCTTTACTCTCACCTTCATTCTCCACTTCGGACGTCTCCGTGTCCGTCTCCTCGTGCTTGATTTGTTCCACCTGCGAAACCTGTTCCACCTCTTCGTCTACCTCTGGGAATCTCGTCTTCTTCCTTCCCTTAAACTTAACCGCCAAATGAAGAGGCTGCAACTCTTCAGTTGGCGTGTTCATCTGCTGCTGTTGCTCTCTGTGCCTGTCTTCCGCCTGCTTTTTCTTCTGCTCTTCATCTTCCCACTCCTGCTGCAGCTTCAGCTGGAAATGAGGCTTGGCCAGTTGCACCTTTAGTACGGAGCCACGCCACTTCGTACGGTTAAAAGTCTTCTGCAGCTTCTCGCTTTGCGCCTCGGCGTCCGCGCCTTGCAGCGTAAGATAGGCGAATCCACGTGAAGTCCCAGGTGGCAGCACAAAACTCCCCATTGGTTTGGGCTTGGGAAGTTCCACGTCCACCAATTGGCAGTCCGCTGCATTGCTAACAAAGCGGCCGAAGCGTTCACGCAGCTCCTGGTTCTTGGCGTCCGCGGGCAGACCGCCCACGTACACGCGCACGGACGTCGCCATCTACGTCCGTTATTGACTGGTTCGCCACAGACACACTCTTTGGCCAATCACAGCACGAAGAGAAAGTTGGTTAACAAAAGTTGCTCAAGTTAGGTGCATGTACAGAATGATGAAGGTTATCAATTATCAAATTGTACAGGTAGACGTCGGTAGCCAATTTCATTCGTGTTGAAGTTTATACCGATCAGCTTGCTTAAGTCTATCACACGCATGCAAGCGCACTGCGACTACGGTAGTTATTTGGCAGGATCCCAGTCGGGACATTCCCGGGGAAGTACAAACAGCTCTTGGCGCTCGTCCGGGTTGGTGAACGGGAGATTGTACGTCAACGACACGATCTCTAAGCGGGGTAGACGCAGGTAGCCTAGACACGGTAAAATAGCAAGCAGTTAGTTCACTAAAACAAAGATACGTTGCGCCAAGATGAATCAGATCAGATCAGCGTAGCATACCTGTCTTCGTTGGCACCAAACCCAACCGGAACACTTGCTCATCGAAAGGAAGCAAGTCCTCCGTGGCATTCGTATGCCCAGAGATGAAGAACGCCCCCTCTGCATCCACAGGCTTGACGCGCAGACTGTGGAAAACCGCCTCGTTGTTCCTCACCCTCACGTCCATGTAGACGACCACCCCTTCAACACCAAACGACGGGGTCTCCACGCTGAAAGTGAGAGGGGCGTCGACAAACGAAACCATCGGGATCTCTAGCCACGTGCTCACGATATCATTGTGACAGCCATCTGGAGTACTGGTTATCGTCGACGACTCGCGTCTCCAAAGCACCTTGACCCGACCAAGTGTCACAAACTTAGACGCTACCTTCGGTACTAAACGCAGGCAGAAACACCGCGAATCACCGTCGTTGAAGATCGCACACGCGTCCACATTGTTACCAGTAGATATCGGACCAAACCCCGAGATAGCCAAGTCTTCGATCATGTTCGTCTCGCGCGCTTCAAACTCCAGTGCAAGCACCTTTAACGACTCTCCTGATGTGCAAGTGACGCTGCCTTGGAAGCTCACCGAGTTCCCCACACATCCGTATGTTCCCTTCGGCATTTGGGCGGCTCCAGGTACGCCACCTCCGCTGAGGAAGTCGTGAATTAACCCCCCTTGAATGTCGAACGGATCGTGACAGACCAACTCGAACCGTTCGTCGAAACTCACCGCTACTCCAGCTTTTGTCGTGTATGCGACGGAGACAATCACAGTGACGGGAGTTGCTCTCGTTGAGCGAGCAATTACCCGTAACGTCTCCTCGGTTTCTGGGTCTTTGTTGGGAAGCGAGATGAGGTCCCGAGGTTGCAGATTTGTATCCAGAGCCACTGGTGATAACACGCCTGACTGCTCTGTGAAGAAGAATGCATCGTTCGGTGATACTGACGCCGGTGGGGGTTCGCATGCAACTTGGAATGTCACGTTCTCCAACTTGTCCTCATTGGCAGATAACTTGAACGCTAGCTCGCGGTAATCTCCAGTCAAAAGTGGCTCGCGTGACAGCATCGCCAGTGTGGCCTTCGCACGAGGCTGCAGAATCATCAGCGATGAGCCCCGAAGATGTGCGGTGCCATCCTCTTGAATCGGCTCTGCTGTGTCCGTTTGGCCAGGTCGGAGGCCCTCGACAAGGGAGAACATCGACTTTCTCCTCGAAAAACTTGGGGAGGCAGAGCCATTGCCCATGGCTGGCACACGCCCATTAGCAAGATACGGCTGTGGCGTTTCTCGCTGCTCTACAGACGCTCGTTCCACCAGCAGGCTGAAAATTAAGAACTCTTCCTCGGGCTTCGCGCCATCTTCACTGACACCATCAGCCTTTGCACTGTGGTCTCCGCTCAGATAAAACAGCACTTCCTGGATCGAGAGCATTTGTCGTCCATCCAGCACACGCAACGGAACGCGCAGATCTTTAGCTGCTTTGTGAGTAAATTCCAGCGACGTAAACAGCTTCCCGTCAACAGATGACAGTGATCCAGACTCCACGCCAGCCTGATGGTAGATCACGGTACGGTAACGCTCGTCGTTAAATACCAACTCTATCTTCGCCATCACAAGCGGCGACGGGAAATGTGATCGTAACTCTAGCTCGAGCGTCACGTCTTCCTTCACACAAGCAGAGGCGCGATCGAATTGTGCTGTTAGCGCGAACACTGGACGAGATCGATCGAGTGCTACTTCATGACCGTTTCCAAGCGCAGAGTTCTCATTAAATGGCGCTCCAAGTGCTGCAGGGTTCCTCCACGCTGTTAAAAACGAATCCTGGATTCGCCCGCGTTCCTTGTGAGACACAAATTCCTCCACAACGGGCGACAATAACTGCAGCGAATAGTCTAAATAGGCCGCAGTATCTCCTTGGCGGAAGGTGCAGATCAGCAATTGTTTCAGAATCTGAGCCGTTTGAGCCCAACAATTCTCGATAGCAAACGTTGCTTTCGCCTTCTGTAGTTCTGCCCGTGAACGTTCATACTCGCCACACGCAAGTCGCTCTGAGCCCAAATGAACAAGTAAGCGGCTTTTCATTCGACTGCGTGGGGTATTGTGGTCAGCAACATACATCGTTAGATGCTGGATCGCGTGTTCCAAGAGAACAATAGACCGTTTAGCATGCGGCACAGTTCTCTCCATTGCATGTCGATACTTCACGAGTGCTGCTATTGACGGGTCTTGTGATGCTGAGTTCGCTTCAGATACCACCGGATCACCTCCAACGTAAACAGAAGGGACCACAACAAAGTCACGTTCCGATAGCATCTCGCCACTAGGAGTTGCTGCAGGCACAACTGTAGTAACCGTGAGTCCAATTTTCGCAGCCGCCTTCCTCCTGAACATCGCGTACTTCGCTGCAATGGAGTAATATAAATACGGCTCCTTGTACACGTTCGAGTCCAAGCCAGTGCTAGACAGTGAGCCTCGAATGGACGTAGCTTCAGCCAGTAATTGAGCGAAGATATGATACTGTCGAGAAACCCACTCCCAGTGTTCGTAAGCCCGATCCGCCACAATAATAGCGCGCGAGTATACGCCCATGTGGCGTTGCAGTTGGTCCACGGCACCCTTGATGTTGTTTGACGAGAAGATCAAGTGGTAGCACAATTTAAAGCTCACGAACTCCGCCATTGTCATGACCTGCGTGTACGCGGTCCCATCAACCGCCTCATTCTCGTTCAACGGCAGCGCAATAATGGCCCGATACGACGCCTCATAGTGTTGCAACACCTTGGTCGTGTAGCGTCGAAACTCGTAGTAGTGAGCGATCTTGAAGCTTAATCTCGCATGCAGCGCCTGGTAGCCAGGCGTCTTGGCCAGCGCCTTTTTGTATCGCTTTACGCGCTTTGACTGGGCTTTGTAGTATTCTAGAGCCATATTGCGCATCGACGACTCCAACTTGACCAGCATCGCGGATCCACGCACGAGATCTCTTGATCGCAAGAGCACCAGCCCCTTGGCATCAGTGTCCAGTCTCTTTCTAAGGTTAGTTAGCCTCTCCTCCGTCGTGTTCATGGGTGCCACTCCGGCATCGTCCACTTGCTGCAGCAGAATCAGCATCACGCGACATTCTCTAGCTGGTAAAACCCAAGCATTTAATTAAGTACCTCGATCTTCAACAGCAATTTGTGAAACCCACCTGATAACGTGCGTTTGAGCTTCTCGATCTCTTCTCGGAGTGCCGTCTCCCTCTGCTGCCAATCTGACAGGCTCCAGCGTGGATCGAACTCGTCGAAGAGCAGCACGACTGCCGGTAGCAGCTCGTGGTGCTTCTTAAGCCACCGTGCCTTGAGTATGCCCTGCGCGCGGTATCCCTCAAAGTCCCGCTGCGTCTGGTTTGGGAAAGTCCCATGCTTTTCGCGCAATTCCTTCTTCACTGGAAACCGGTGCTCGCGCGGCAGCGACGCAAAATGTAGCTTGGGCACAAACTCTTCGTTGGCCACGCGCACCAGTGGCAGTACTTTGTTCTGCAGTTCGCGTGATCCCAGCGCCGCGATCAGCGGGTACGGCGTCTCCTTGAGCTCCGTGCCGAAGCTCTCCATTGCGCCTTGGGTGAGCTTTTTGCCTCCCTCTGGAAGTCTGACGTACCGGTTTGACCAAGTATTGTACCGGCTTGACGTACTATTGTAAATACTCCCTTTAACTGTGTCCAATCTCTTCAACTGTAGAACTCTTCAAATATGGGGATAATCAGATCCGCCTGATTTCGCTGATTCCAAATTTTAATCTGCACAGTTGAGCAGCAGTCAGCTCTTCATCCGGACCTGACGGTTGGAGAGCTTGATTTACAATTAAGCAGCAATCAGCTCTTCATCTGTTGGACAGCTAAACAACTTTTCGCTCAAGTGACGATGCTGCTGCGCCGATGCCAAGGCCTTTGTACGCGCCAGTTGCGCCACCCCGTGGATTTAGGTGCTAGCTCGGTGTCATCTACAACACTGCGGACACCTCCTCAGTGGCGATGCTCGTCGAGTAAATCGGCTCCAGCGGGCGCAAAACCCAAGAAAAAGTATTTAAACGATCCAAGTCTCCGCGTCCGTATCGTGCCCATGCTGGAGGACAACTACGGTACGGCAGCGACACTATCGTTTGTGATGTGAAAAGTATTACAACTAGTAGTCGTATAACTACTGCAGGCTACGTGGTGGTAGATGAAGCCAACCACACCACGTTCGCAATAGACCCGGCCGAGCCCAGCAAGATCTTGCCAGTGCTGAAGGAGGAAGAAACCGCGAGGAAGCGCGAGTTCCTTGGTGTCCTGACCACGCACAAACACGCGTACGTCCTGGTAGGGTGTAATAATGTGAGCAAATAAGTGGAAGCTGACTTTAAAATGTGTAGGGACCACGCTGGCGGCAACGAGGAGATCGCTGAAAAGTATCCAGGTATCATGATCGCCGGGCCGGAGCACGAACTAATCCCTGCAAGGAACCGTGCTGTAAGCGGTGGAGAGAAGTTCAAGATCGGTGCAGCAAAAGTGAAGGTGCTGAATGTGTCATGCCACACAAAGGCGCATGTAGCGTACGTCGTCACGGGCGATGCCGAAACTCCACCTTTGATGTTTCCCGGTGACACTCTATTTGTCGGAGGCTGCGGGCGCTTCTTTGAAGGCACAGCTGAGGATATGTACAGGGCTTTGTATGAGGTGATCCTCACGCTGCCGAAGGACACGAAGGTATACTGCGGCCACGAGTACACCATGTCGAATCTGCGGTTCGCGCTCAGCGTGGACCCATCCAACCAGGCTCTGCGCGACAAGATTGCCTCCGTTCGCATCCGTCGAGCAAAGAATTTGCCCAGTGTGCCGTCCTCGCTGCGAGAAGAAATGCTCTACAACCCGTTCTTGCGTGTGCACAACGAAACCATCCGAAATGCTGTTGGCGGCACAGACCCTGTCAGTGTTCTTGAGAACCTTCGCCGGCGCAAAGACTCGTTCGAGTGAAGAAGGGGTGAACATTTGGTGAGCGCGCGTAAGTTGAAAAAGACAGTGAATTGAGTACGACAAAATCTGTTTGCATTGCTGCGCTACTTACAAATCGCTCTATCATCAGCCCAAACCTGAAAAAGCAATAGATAATTGCTCAGAATTTCAGAGCTGCAAGCGCACGGTGGCGCAATGGATGAGGTCTGCCGAGACACACGACACAGATGTCGCTGAACGCTTGGTACGAAACGCGCATCTCTTGCTGCAGCTCGTCGCGGTCGAGGTTGTCAGGGAGCGGAGTCGTCGGGTGCAACAGCATGCGGCGCAGGGCCTCAGCGTTCTCAAAGTGGGCAAGCGCAAGGGGCAAGTGGTTAGGCCAGGACACAAGCTGAAGAGCCTTCAGTAGCTGCTTGCGGAGTTCATATGCCTGGACGACGTTGCCCAACTTGATGTGGGCGTCAGATAGCAGCCGTGCCACAGCAATAGCTACGCCGTGGCTGCGGTGGAAAGGAACCACCTGACCATGAACCTCAACGCCCTTTGTAAGGTCTGCGAGATGGGTTACGACGTCCGCGTACTTGAATTGGTTAAGGCTCTGCTTTGCCTTAGCAACCTTTGTTCTTGCCGTGAGCACAGCCGAAGTGACAGCAGCTACTGAGACATCTAGTTGACAGTCTGGACACACGAGTTTATCCTCCACCTGAGCAAGCAAACAATCTTTCTCTTCGGGAGCCTTGACAGAGCAACGCGGGCATCGGAAACCTTCCAAGTACCTGTCGACCGACTCACTCAGTGGAGTCGAGCAGCGTTCACATTGGCAATCAAAGTGTTTAGTGTCGCGTAGTTCCTTCTGACGCTCACTGCGCTCCTTATCAATGTCGATATAACTCAGTGTGATTTCCTCGCCCTCCTTGATATCTCGCAATGCGCGCACCTCCATGATGCTGTCTCCTGCATTCGACCACGTGCAGTTTGGTTGGCAACTGTGGTTAATCAGTCCACAGATCGGGAACAAGCCCACTGCCGCCACCAAATGCTTCTCATCGAGTGCATCCAGTGAGTACGAGTTCTCGTTGATCTGTGCGGCAATGACGAGAATCTCCTCCACTGGCAATTGGCACTCGTTCGGTAGGTCTTCCAGGATCTTCTTAGCGCCAGCACGCACGTGGTCTGCCCATGGTCCTGCTTCTTTATCCAGCACATGCACCAAGTCCTTCACATTGGCGTAGCTGGATCGCACGTTGCCCTCGTCGTCCATGTGCAGCTTGCCGTCCGCTGCGTCCTTCGAGCGGGTGGCCAAGATCCGGATCAAGAGCCGCAGTAGATCCTTGTCAACGGATGTTTTGGATGCTATCAGATCCACCTCTTCCAGCACTTCACACTCTTTCTCGTGCACGTCCTGCAGCTTCTCCTGACACTCCTCGCTGCAGAAAAAAACCTTGGAGCAGTCGTCACAGCAAATGTCGGCGTCAGCACCGCGCAGACAAACAGCGCAGAGCGCCGCACGATTGACGGACAACACCACGTTGCCATAAGCACGATCGCGCAGAACGCGATCGCCCGTCTTCAAGTTACAAGTTGCGCGCAGCAGTCGACCCCGCGTTGCATCGTGGTCCACTCGCCACAAGTACTGGTGCTTCGCCATGCTTTTCAAAGTTGACCGCTTTTTGTGGTAATAATTGTTTATTTTTTCTCCGCATTCACAAGTAATTTTTTCATTTACCAACTACATTTGTCAGAAATTTTTATTTTTGGAAAATACAAAAAAATCTTTGCGAAATCTATTCTTTTGATCCAAAATTGGATTCCAATTTGGAATTATTTGGTATTTCCAAATAATGTCTGATTTCAGTGAAATAAAAGATATCAATATTACGGTACTATTCCTTTATGTCCGTACTTGTCAATACCGCTAACCCAAGGCTGTCAAAATGACAATATAAAGATCAATCAACTGGGTTTTATCACTTCCGTCACTAAAAGCAACGTATTTCGCATCAAGGAAAAGACACATCATGTTCAAGAGGTTGTCGGAGCGCTTCCCGGCGGCAGCTACGCGGCTGGAGGCGTACACTGGCGTAGGCAACCACGATGACAAGACTACTTCTCCCTCCTCGGATGCTGATACGGCCGGATCGCCGTCTCCAGCCCAGGAATCCACTGCTACAGCGGCTCCAAGCCCGCCGCCGCCCACGCTCTTCGGCGAGGAAAATGTGTCTCCACAGAGTGATGATCACCAAACCTCATCCCTTAAGGCAACTTTGACTGAACGCTTCAACTCCGAGTCCATGTCCGCAGCCGCCTCCACTATGATGGGCTTTATGCAGAAAGCCAAGGTAGTGGCGGCCAGTGCGGCTAAAGAGGGTGCCGTGAAGGCGCGTAAGGCTCTGGACGCCGCTGATATGGACGCGCTGCAGCGCCGACTGAGCTACGCGCTGGACCGCTCCACGGGCGAGGTGAACTTAGAGCTGCTGAACTTCTCATACGTTACAGAGAACCTCGTGGCCATGGGCTTCCCCAATATGAATCTAGGCACGAACCGCACACTGCTGAAGGACAATCCAATTGACCTGGTGGCCATGTACCTCAATGAAAAGCACGGCGGCCACTATATGATCTGGAACTTGAGCGAGGAGACGTACGACTACTCTTACTTCGACAATCAGGTACTGGAGTTCAATTTCCCTGGTCACCCGGCGCCGCCGCTTGGTCTGGTGTTCAAGATCTGTTCGTCCATTGAGAGTTGGCTCCAGGCTGACGAGAAGAACCTCGCTGCGGTGCATTGTCTAACAGGAAAAGGACGGACAGGTACAGTGCTCGCCTGTTACTTGGCGTGGGTGGGACAGTTCCCAAATGCCATGGAGAGCTTGGAATATGTCGCTGAACAACGGCAAACGTCTGTCGAGAAGCTCACAATTCCGTCGCAGCGCAGGTAAGTGAGACTTTTTGTGAGTTATTGATGATTTTCTGATGAAAGTACATCTTATCGCACAGATACATTCAGTATTTTAATAACGTGATGGATGGTGTGAAGCCACGATCGTCGCCACTGCTACTGCGTCGTGTGATTATCAATACGATTCCTGTGTTTGGAGAGCGACGAGTGCTTGAGCCGGCAAAGAAAGACTCATCTACGGATGACGGATCGGAAACGGTTGGAGTGGAAGGCGAGTCGTTAAAAGCAGCTAGTTTTCCAGCTGAAGAAGAAACAGAGGAGGAAGAAATGATCGAGACTGTTGAAGAGGGATGCTGTCCGTATCTGCAGATTTTTAAAGGGGGAAAGCTGGTTTTTACTACGACGTGGCAGGATATGGAAGATGGACACGGGATTCTGTGGGCTAGTACAGGAGACGGCTCGGTATCGTTCAACGTAAACTGTATGCTGCAGGGAGATATTTTGATCCGTTGTCGCCACCTGACGGATGCTGGCGAACGAATCTCGATGTTCCGTGGTTCGTTCCACACGGGCTACATCCCGCAGGGCATTTTGAGGTACGTTATCATCGCTCTTGCAACTTATTGTGAAGGTGCTAGGTGTCTGAGCGTGTTTGATCGATCGCAGGCTGACCAAGGCCCAGTTGGATGGTGCTTGCAGTGATCCCCGCTTCGACCAGGACTTCTTTGTCGACTTGATCTTTGCGGACGTTGAAACTGAAGGAAAAACTCCAGCTGCAGGTGCGAGTGGTGATGGTGAGACAGTGAATACCCCCAAAAGTGAAGGCATTTCGCTAAACGAGGAGGATCGCCAAGCGTACGAAGACATGCTTCACCGGGATGAAGCCTTTTGGCAGGACATTGAAGACAGGAAGAGGCGCCTTCAAAAGCAACGTGAAGAGCAGTTGAAGAAGAAAAAGGCGGAGGCGGAAGCGAAGGCGGCCGCTGAAGCTGCTGCAGAGGCCGAAGCTAAGGCCAAAGCTGAGGCTGAAGCCGAGGCAGCAAAGAAGGCGCAGGCCGCACAGAAACAGAATTCGTTCAGCATTAGTGGCGCAGATGAAGACACAGTCGGTGCGAAGAAGGTTAACCGCAAGGGTAGCTGGAATGAGGAGAAGGACAAGGAACTCATGAGCGAGCTCGAGTCTTTGACGAGTGGGGCGTTGGCCAAGGCTGCCGAAGACGTTGGCGAGGAAAAGGCTGCAGTATTTACGGGCGGAAATGTTGACTCGAGTGACTTGTCGAAAGAGTTCGACGAGATGAAGAACCTGGAGAAGGAGCTGGGTCTTCAGTCGTTCTCTAGCGACCTGGCAAGTCTTCCGGACGGCAAGATTGATCCTCAGCTGGAGTTACTTGACGCTGAGCTGAAGGGCCTTGAAGGCTTATCTCCAAAAGCTGGCGATGATACCGACGACGTGATGAACTTTGGAGCTGATGATTTTGAGGAGCTGGAAGAGTATTTGAGTGGCCTCTCGACCAAGTGAGGATAGTCTCAATTGGCAGTCTAGCCAGCCTTCCTATTGGAGCATGTTCACGCCGTACTCAGCCAACACAGAACTCGCTAACATTTAAAGTCCCGCCGTAGCGGGGATAATATACCGGTCTTGTGTGTGAAATTAAATGAGAGTTTTCGAGTAGAATGTGGCTACACCGTTCACCCTAATTAGTCGTGTGGAGGAGTTAATAGTACCGGAAAAAGGTGGTAGTACTACTACCGATAATACCGGACCATTTGTTTTTCAGTAATACTAATAATAGTATCGAAAACACAACCTGGTATTAATAGTAGTACTATTAATACTAATAGTCAAAGTACTAGTCTGCCCCTTTTGTAGTGTCACGCGTCTTGCTTCATCTTCACAATCTCGTCCCTGTTGTGCCGGAGCAGTAGCTGCTTCTCCGATCGCCCGATATCTGTTCTGGTACGAAGCGGCCCCATGATTATCCCCCCCTGTAGAAAACACTCGCTCTTGAAACGCCGAAGATGAGATCTTGCCGAGGTGAATATGCGCCAGCACCGCCATTAAAGGATATTGGCTCTCGCCTTCATCACGAAACCACTGTAGCAAATCTACGTGTCGGTACAACCCTAGCAACGACCAGCACATACCCGTAGTCATTGCCGAGGACAAATATTCCTTCTTCGTCGCTGGATTTTGACGCTGAGCGATCTCGAGCCACTCAGGCTCCATCTCGAGGCACTTCTTCATGATACTGTCCGCTCTCGCATTTATCTCCGACTCCTTCACCTCTTCCCTGGTCTTACTTGTACGAATGGGAGCCCCGAGCAACAGCTCGTCTTCATCGTCCCAGCCTGTCGATGACGGAGAGGAAAGAGGGGAATTCAAGTCCTGGCTGAGCAAACTACTCTGCGATGAAGGCTGCGACAGCGACATTTTGCCCAGCTTCGCCATCTGTGCGAACACTTTGCGGTGCTCGTCTCGAAGGAAGTCTAGACCATTTTTATAAATGGTTTTCTCCTCTTTGCGAGAGACGTTGCCAACAGCAGCAATTTTCTTGGCGCTGGACTTTGTATGAGGGTCCAGCAATATGCACACCATAGCCTCCCTCGACACTTTGGGGAAACGTGATTGCACTTGTAAAAGCGCTCTTCGTAGGCACGTTTTCCCAGCTTCCGAGAACTGGCCAAGCGTTCTCACCACTCGGCGATGACTCGCCTCGATGACTATCGTGTCGAACTTGAACGATTTCAGTTTCTTCACGGCAAGTCGCCAGAATACTACCATGTATGAAGATACCACATTCTCGCTTGGCAGAAGGCCCCACCACCGCGTTATCCGATCCCGAGGTGACTTCAGAAGACGACGCGAAGTCGGAGTCGGAGCCAGCCCAGATGTTCGTCGATGCAGAAGAAGCTGAAGCCGCGGGTCGCGTCGAAGCTCATCACGACTGGTGTCGAGGCTCCAGTGCTCGGGTAAACGTTCTGTACGCACGTTTGGCTGCAGAATCTGCGACTCAGTACAGAAGAGAGCTAGACGTCGATATAAGACAGAAAAAATGAGCAAACAACCTTTCATTCAGCGCTGAGGTGTCTCCTTCAAATACTCCAAATGCACACATGTGATGAGTGGCCTTTCCGCATACGCTGCAAGGGTCCGTCTTGAGCTCAGGACCTTCAACGCACCCGCCAACAGCACAAGGCATACTTCAGCCGTCGTATCCTAGTCACTGATGCGGGCTACGACGATCGCAGTTCTTTTCTAGAATGGTGAACGACGCAGGACAGCCACAGCTTCTAAGACTGCTAAATAAGGGTCCGTTGCTTGTTCACCGGCTTCCTGGAAAATAGTACTGCTTCGAGTACTATAGTACCACCTCAGGTGAGTAATACTACTAGTAAAAGTGAATACCACACTATACTGTAGTAATAGCACTACTAGTCAAATAGCATTAGTATTAGCTGTTACTCTAGATTACTAGTTTGGCAAATACCCTTAACCTCTGGTCGTGTGACCTAATAAGTCGTGCACCGGAAATAACGTTCCACAGGTTCTGATAAAAACTTTCGTTGCCACACTCGCCCTGTTCCTTACCGTAATACTCGCCCTGTTCCTTACCGTAATCTCGGGAAACCGACAAAGTTTACCATAAATTAACCGGCTATCATTGAGCTGCAAGTTCAGTCTTCGATTCTAGCTACAAGGAAAATATGTCAGAATCGGCATCGTGTCAAGTTCAGGCTCGCCCCCAAGCCTTATTGATATCGATGCAAATCACGGTTTATTTTTTTGGGGGTCGTATTCGGACATGAATTGAATTTTTTAGGTCAGGCTTACTTTAAGTAGAGTTTTCTGTCGGCAGGCGCATAAACCTAAAAAGCTGCTAGACAACTACTGCAACTGAGACTAAATGACTGTAGTGTACCTCACCAAAACTACTGTAACACTAGCCCGTCGACAGGTCTGAATTTACAGTAGGCCTAAATAAACTACTGCAGATCTAACAGTAAATCCAGGTCGTGCCCGAAAAATCTTCCAAGCCACTTCTTCCATCTGTTTATTTCCGGTACCTGGATTGCAGAGGTAATTGAGTACTACGTAGTACTAGTTAAAACATGGCGTTCGAGCTGCTACGATATTTCACACTCCCGTAATTAACCCATCTGCAGTGGCAAAGTACAATGCATCCAATGCCTACATGAAGATTTTAAACGTGACTACATGGACCTCTGAGGAGCATATTGGCGAAGCTTGTGCATAACGGCTTTGGACTCTCCAGTGAATGGACAGCTCACACGGGTAAGGCATAGGTGCACACAGCGAGACATTCGGGCAGCATGTGGTATGATACATTTTGAAACTGGCTTAACTTCCAATGGAAGTTAGGCCAGTTTCAAAAAGTCTTCCATACCGTCCTCATGAGGTAATGTACAGTAGGTATTTTAATATCATGCCCGAAAATCAGCGTTGTAAACAAACACCCGCGGATTCTACCAGAAGGGGATGACATATTGAAACTCAAATGACAAACCAAAGAAAAAAAAACTTGAGTGTAAGGTTCTACCAATAGTCCACAGCATCAAAATGCTTCTAGGTCTTAGGTTCATCTCCTTTTAAGGAGATAAGCCCTTATCAAGGTTCATTTCGCTTCCAGGAGATCCCGAACTCCTGGAAGCGAAATGAACCTTGATCATCGGGCCTCGTAATCAATCCCCAGTCCCTTTTGATACATTGTGCCATGCGTTTTGCTATTAATCGGAAGTAAAAGCAGAGTTGAAACAGCTGAATACATGTAGTGACCAACGCCTTATGCTCGTCCTATTCTTGACTTTCGTCAAGACACACTCCGCGAATTTCGATCTGGTGCTCACAGATATTTGCCACTGTGACGCTGCCACTCAAAACTCAAACACACCACTTCTATCCGAAATGAGTTCCTCCCCGTATCAAGGTTGTCCCAGTCCGAACACAACGAGCCACGTCACCAAGAAACGACGTTCGAGCCCTCCAGCAAACAATACCCCTTTCAACGTCCAAGAAAGAGAATGCCAGCCGCGCGGAAGACTTCATAATAATAACAAGAAGTCAAAACCTAATGCCAGGCACGAGATCCGTATGCTCAAGGCGCAAGTGGCCTCCATGGAAGAAGAACTCTGCGGTCTGCACGCCAAATGGGCCAAGGGTCAACCCGACGAGCGCACATTAACTGCAGCGCTGCATTCTGCCGGCAAGAAGTACGAAATAGGTCAAACGTTGGCCGAAAACAAACAGTTGCAGGAAATCCTTCTGAATCAACAAATTGTGTTTGCTAAGCTGCAGTCGGCTATCCTTCGAGCTCCAGTGCACTCGAATGGGGACAAAATATTCGAAGCGCTGCATTTCGACACGCATCTCGGACACGATCCTGAGGATCGAAGTAATATCCTGAAAGCCCACAACGAACGTGCACTGGCAACTATACCATCGATCATGAACCAATTCACCCAGTCGACGATCGACAAACTACAGACGCACCAAGACAAGGGCATTACCAAGACACCCGTGTTACCGATTTCTCACATTGACGTCACGGGCTGCGTGGACTACACGCTGGTGACCAGCGTGTTCATGTCCGAAATACCACATTCTTCGCTGCAAGATGTGTACGCAGGCGTTCTGGCGTTTTTCGACTCAATCTCGGTGTCTCTGAAGCATCATTTCGGAATGAATGCAGCACAAGCAAAACTTACCGACGAAGTTTCTCCAGCTTTCTGGCGAATGGCTTATGAAAACGCCGCCGGATTGCCTACAATGGTGAACCAAGTTTTATGTTCGGAGCTGGCTACAACCCACGCCACCGTTCACCTTGATACCATCACTAACGATCCATTATACCCAAGTAACTCAATGGAGTTTGGCGTCTGCGGACTGACGCTTACACCACGAATAGAGTCAGCAACAGACAGAATCATATCCGTGGCGTTGAGGTGGGCAGTCGTGTATCGCTACGACATGCTTCCTGGTGAACCTGTACTCCAGAAACACGTAGAGAAGATTCGACCCCTTTTAAACGGAGATCTCATCACAGCATCGGTCTGTAACTACATCCAGGAACTACTATGTGTAGCGAAGTATCAAACGTAAATACAAAATTTTGTAGTAAGTTTTGTGAACAGTCGGGTACGGATCCCAAGTCTTGAAGGCTAAAAAGGTGTAGTTATCGGAGATAGCGATGGCGTCTCCAGTTAACTCTGCAGTGATGCCAGGTAGGCACTAACATTGCTGCAAGCTTCTGGTGAGTGAGACTCACTCGTTTACAGTATGGCAGGATCCATTCGTAGAGGTAATTAAGTTCGGCATGACGCATCGCAATGTCGGTTGGCACACTCAAGGAGACGTCGAGCAGATCCAGGATCAGCATATACACAAGAACGTCTTCAAGATTCGTGGAGCCATCGCAGCTACCAATTATTTAAGAGTTCCAAGGGATGCTGTAAAAGGGACTCATGGACTGGGTCTGACTGGACGCTACGCATATCTACAAGTTCGGCAGATTGGAGATTTACCGATGACGATTCATCTCGATTTCGTCACGAATAAGAAAAGTGCGTTGCGTTTTACTCTGAGTTCAATTTACCAACTTTTCCGGAGCACGGGGACTGTGCTTAGAGTGCCACTAAGGTTTGTTGATGGCGTTGGAGTGGAGGGATGATAGAATGATCTAACGGAGACTTCGTGCTGTTAGTCTGGATACTAGGTGGACGGTTGTCGTGGTGGATATGGTGCGTTTGCTGGAGCTCCACTCCTTTAACCAATATGCAAGAGAAAGCTATCGTCACCTCAAGGTAACAGTCTCATACTTGCACATCTTATCACCAGTTAGTTGACATTTTACGCTCTAGACCATAACGCTGTGTGCCTCAATGAATTTGCGGAACTTCTTCGTGTCTCCAACGCTGTACACACCAACGGTACGTTCATACTAGCATTTCGTATAAATACTGTTAGATCTCACAATTTTACAGACTTTACCCAGCTCTCTTCGATTTCCTGGTAACTTTGGAGACCAGTACAGTTGGGTTGTGTTGCCTACAGACGACAATTCGCCACTTGATCATGATGCTATACATCAGCACTTCAAGCAAGAGGACCTACGAATCGCTTCAACGCACACGCCAATTCGAGTGCGTCGAAACTCGAACGAGTCTACACATTCTCGTTACTACGAGGATGAAGCTGAGGAGCCTTCATCGATACACGAAGTCCAAGTCGAAGTTATCACGAAAGTGTCACCAAGAACAAGAGAGGCGAACATTCGCCGAGACAGGAACGACATCTTGTCGAAGGTTCGAATACTGCAACTACTTAGTACAACGTAAGTAAAAAAAAATTTACTTACGCTACTGTTGTCATTTTTCACAGGCAGACCAAATTTTGCGAGACGCCGGAGTCTTTGTCAACACCGAGACAGCAAACAATCGAAAGGCCATAGACACCGCGTATCAATCGCCGCTCAGTTCACCTACTACCATGTTCGCGTCGGGGATGAAGCAAGGACTGCGCTCTCGTATCGTATCGTCCTCCACTAAAGCTGAGTGGCCAGATCCAATACTGGAGCTTGATCGTGTCATCGGGTTTTCAAACGACTTCGTTCGTACGCTGCTTTGGGTTCCCCAAGGCTCAGCATGTATTTACACAAGTTCTTCAACAATCATTTATCGAGAATTTTGTGACGAAAGCGAGCTAAAAAGCTCGAGGACTGTGTCTGATAGAGTAACTGAGAATTACCGAAGCATGGAGGCTGTAAAGGGTTCGATAGAGACGAGTGGATCAACTACTGCAACCAGAGAACACTTTTTGTACGGTCACTGCGCTGCCATTTGTGCTCTCGCAGTCACAAACGATGGGGAATTTCTAGCATCAGCAGAAGTTCCAATGGAGTCGAGCCAAAATGGCATTAGACTCTGGAATCTCTCAACTCGCGAATGTATCACCGTCATCAAGGCACAACCAAAGGGAGTTAATGCTCTAGGCTTCTCTCCGTTATCAAAAAGTCGACTTCTGCTTTGCGTCGTGGGTCGCGATGAGTGTTTTCGAACTCAAGTTTTCGTCTGGAATTGTACTAATCTTCAACGCGGAAAGCACGATCCTCTCTACACTACTGTCAGTCTCATGGCAAGACAAACATCAGACTTTTCTATTGATCGTATCTCTTTTTCTCCGTACGAGCAGCGCGATCATTTTCATCTCGTATCCTGCGGACGGGAAAATATCCGCTACTGGCGCGTCAATCCAAACACTGGTCACCTCACGGGGTGTCCTGTAATTCTGAACGAATATTCACGTGGAACTGTATTCACCGACATCGGCTTTGACACAATTGTCGACTCACACCCGTCCAATATCCACCGAGTACGCCCACTATACGTATCATCGAGCTTAGGTACACTACTGGTGATCGACTACGACTCGAAACAGATTATCTGTGTGTACCAGCTCCACGATTCCAGTATTAATTGTCTGTCTGTCAACGAGGGCTTCTGCGTCACTGGATCGGATGACTGCTTTCTTCGAGTGTGGCCATTGGATTTCACGGATTTCTTCCTGGAAGCTCAACATGAAGCAGGTGTCAGTTGCTTGGATGTATCGGCAGACGGGATGAAAGTTCTTGTCGGTAGTCGCAACAACGCGATCGGCGTGTTGGATATCGCGAGTCAACAATACGTGACTTTACTACGATCTCACACACAGAAGATAACTGCGATAGCACCTGCACCTTGGGGGTCTCCATTGGCCTCATTACTATTAGAAGATACTAGTGTTGGTGCTGAGAGCGAGCTAATTACAGCTTCCGACGACGGTACCTTGCGAGTTTGGGACACTTCGTCGGGACATCAGCTTTACGAGTTTGACATCAAAGAAGAACGCGTGACAAGTCTGGCAGCTTCGCCTGTTAATAGTGGCATTGTTGCTGTTGGTTTTGCGTCAGGCCACACGCGTATCTTCGACGTGCACCGCACAACTGAGGCTGCAGATGCTACAAATGATGAGGTGTCTTCAAGTATGTTGCACGAGTTTCGACAGCATCAGAGTTCGATTCGACACATTGCGTTCGTTACTGATGCTCAGTATCTTCTCACTTCTGGAGCAGGGAAGCAACTGTGTCTGTATGATGCTCGACAGCAAGACTATTTACCTCTAAAGATGCTACTCGCAGATTTTGACCCCGAAGACGGTCGTTTCGAGATTAGTGATGACAAGAAATGGCTGGCTTTGGTCAGTAGTGACCGTCAAAAGATCGTGGTGCTCAATCCTTGCTCACTGCGTGTGATATCCAGCGTTCGGTCTCCCAAACAGGGACACGATGATACATTGAAACTTGCACGTTTTTCCAACCACTCGTCCAAGTTGCTAGTGCTATCAGCGAGTGACCGGCTTCATATTTTTTCGTTACCAGGACGAGAATTCGTTCTATCGATGCCGCTTCTGGGCCAAAATGGGATCAGCGCTTTAGCGATGAGTGCAAACGCTAAATATATGGCTACTGGTGGAGCGGACGGATCTCTCCGAGTGTGGAACTGGGACGACAGAGGACGAATCGGTCGAATGCACCAGTCATTTCTCGGGCACGCGGGGAGAATCAACGAGTTGGCGTTCACAAAGGATGGGAAAAGCATTGTCGCTGCGGGTGAGTCGAGTGCGATATGCATCTGGCAATTCCACGGAGACTCGTCGCCATTGTCACCACGTGAAAAGAGCGGACCTTTGGACGGAAAGCGCTTCAACCTAACCGGACAAGGTGATGATGAAATGAACGGTGGGCACGATGGAAACACGAACGGAGATGCAAACAGTACAGCTGCTACAGTGTCCAAGGCAAATTTCAAGTTGAGTCTGGAAGCCGATGCTCTCATGCTGAATTCAGGAAGTGAAACTGCGCAACGTGGGAGAATTGATAGCTTATTGAGCAATGGTACGATTGTCCAGGATGTGAATGTCCCAACAACCACAGTTAAAACGGCGAGTGTCAGTTGTGACCTTGGACTCTCTAACGCGGTGGGCGGATTTAATCCTTCCAAGTCTGCTTGGTCCTACTCGACCGGTAAGTTACTTACCACTACTGGAGCTGTCTTAGTTGTAGAGGATATTGCGTCGGGTGAACAAAAGTTTCACGATGATTTCGATTCGCATGAGACGAACTGTTCCGATGAAATCGCCATGATGCAATTATCACCAAGTGGCGAGTATATCGCAACGATCTCGTCTCGATTCGATGCTGTTGTGGTAAGATCACTTACTCGTACTGGTGAAGCCAACGCATCAGCCAAGAACGAAGAGGATGATCGAGTATTGATCACCCTTCTCCCAAATACTCGTGCTGTCACTTGTCTGGCGTTTGGCCGGAGTTCCGGACAGTGGAATGGCGAAGAGCTTATCTGCATCGCTTGTGACATTGGTGAGTTACAACATGAGAAACAGAATGCGGTTGTAGTTGCATGCACAACTCAAAACTGTATCATCTGGTCCAGTTTGAACTCCATCGGGATGCAACCCACAGGCATTCGACAAATTCTTGCTACATCGAAGTCCCAGTTTCTTTTGCTACACATATCGGCTGATCGCAGTGGTATTAACGCACTCCAAGTTCATCTAGATGAAGCCGCCGAAAATTGTGGCGACCCACTTGAAGCAGAGATTGAGCCATTAATTGGTAGTTTTCCCACTCAAGTCCAGCTCATCAGTCTGTTCAACAAAGAAGATCAAACCGATCGACTACGATACCTCGTAGGCATCGACAACGACCGGTACTGCTATTTCTACGATCTTCATCGCAGCACATTCATTGCAACAACGCAGCTTTTACTGTTGCCATCCAAAACAAAATGCGGCAATAACCAGGTAGATGACAAGTTGAAACGCGTCGATTCTTCTCGAAAAGTAGTCGAATTCATGGAATGGGTGACCACCGGGAAATCCCTGCTGATTACCGGATTCACGGCCGAGAACGTGTTATACGTTCACAGACTGCCCATGTTATCAACGAAACATTCGGCTCGTATACAAATTGACTGGCAGCGTATGGCTCGAGCAGGAGTGCCGCTCTTGCGTAAAATTGCGCTGAATGGAGGTGGTTTGGTGCGCAGTATTTCGGTCGATCCTACCCGTGACGTCGGCATTGCAACCACCGATGATGGCACAAGTGTACTCGTCCATTTCGATGCATCACCGACAACAAAAGTGATACGGGAGACACCTGTCGCTGGTACCGACCGTACTCTCCCGTATGCTGCTGCCAAAAATGCATCTTGGGCACTCAATGGAGCCGTTCTCTTGTCAAGCTCAGAAAATGACAACGCCATTCGCGTTTGGCTTCCGGAACTAGCGAAAGAAATTGCTACTTTTCAGGTTGACTCTGCAGTGTGCTCGTGTTTCGCAGTCAATCCCTTCTCAGCTCCTGATGGCATTCCTCAATCGATGGTTATGGCAGGATACAGCGATGGATCGTTTCGCGTGTTTGATCTATGTGAAATGCGATTACTATCGCGGTTTGAACTCACACCGTCGTCTGGAAAGTCTGCGCGGTTTGAAGAAGCCTCGATCGACCAGATCGTATTTGTTGGACCATTCAACGCTCTCGTTGTGACACAAAACAATTCTGTGATGCTTGTGAACATTTCTAACGCGTTAGAAGTCACCGCAGAAGCCCAATCCACTCGAGAATTCAACGCACGCCGTACACCTCCAAAGCGAGCGATCTCTCGATCTCGATCAAGTAAGAAAGCGCTTCAAGAACGATCGAGAACGAAGCTAAAGCCTCGTGTGTCCGGAGGTCGTAAAACTGATTGTGAGGTGGTGTACCGAGAGTTAGTTCTGCTCCCATCGAGTTACATTCGACGAAAGCGACTGCCAGGTCTTGCAAAAAGCGAGCAAGTTCACGTGGAAGTAGGAGGCGTCGAAGTGATGGATATAAGTGACGAAGACGTCCACCCGTTCCTTATCGTTGTGAAATACACTGGTCCAGTCAGATATGGTGAGGGTAGATGCATGGTCAAAGTCTTTGCAGACCCAGCGATGAGTGTTTCGAACGAGGAAGAGATAGCATCAACGGACGAGTGGAGGCTCAACATTCGTCCCAGTCTCGACGAGTGCGTTGCTACGTTCATGGAATCTGAATCTGGATCTTTCCGAGTGTTGTATCCATACAAGTCGCAGCAAACCGCCCACGATTCTCCGGCAACCTGTTGCCACTGGGGGCTGGAACTCCGTGACTGTGTGCAACAACGTGCCACCCAGCGGTTCTCCTTCACCACCAATGCACTGTCGAACCCCTGCCAACTACGCAACATCAACGCAGCGTTGTCAGCTGAATCCGAAGCTGCAGAAATGTTGCTGTTAGTTGACTCAGAGGGGAGAATGGCAGTGTTCGACGTTCTGCATGATCGTCTCCACCCCGTCAACTCTCAAACCTTACAATGTCTGCAGCTGAAACCCTGCAGTATTTCCAATAGCTCTCTTCTCCTCTCGTCGCCAACTCAATTAGCAGTAGCTAATCTCACCTTCCACTAAAGAAAATACAACCAGCACAATTACAGAACGAGCGAAGTCTCATTTAATCTCAACTTTAAGCTGCTCTTTTGCAATGTCCACAGCATCGTATCTAGTTCTTGAGCTCGCCGCAGTCCTCAATGACGACCGCTGCGCGGGTGGCACCGGACTGGCTGCCCTGCTCCTCCATGGCCTTGAGCACGTCGTGGCCCTCGGTCACCTGTCCAAACACCACGTGGGCCTGGTCCAGCCAGGGGCAGTCCACCGTGGTCAGGAAGAACTGCGATCCGTTAGTGTTGGGGCCCGCATTGGCCATGGAAAGCACACCCGCGCCCTCGTGCTTAAGTGAGAACTTCTCATCCGCGAACTTCTCGCCGTAAATGGACTCGCCGCCCGTGCCGTTGCCGCGTGTGAAGTCGCCACCCTGGCACATGAAGTTGGGGATGATGCGGTGGAACTTGCTGCCTTTGTAGTGCAGCGGCTTGCCTGAGGCGCCCACGCCCGCCTCGCCCGTGCACAGCTGGCGGAAGTTCTCGGCGGTCTTAGGCACAACATCCGCGCGCAGCTCGAAGACCAGACGACCGCTGGGCTGGCCACCGATCGAAATGTCGAAGAACACGTTCGGGTTCTGGTCACGCGCAGAGCTGAACAGTGCCACCGACGTAGGGGACAGTTGCTTGCGCGCCACGGACAGCGCCGGTCGGGTCAGCATCTTCATCAACATGGTTGGGAGGATCTCAAGGAGTGAAGGTCAGAGTATCATGGTATGTGGCAATGCTTGTTCCTCTGGAATAGCATTTTACAATGAATAACAAATACCACAGGTTATTGACTTGCTGCGCTGACCATCACTCTTCTTTGACTTCCACGCTCGAGTCCGGCGTCGCCTTCCACGTTGCAGTCAGCACTGGTGATGTTGGCTCCATACTGCCGGCGTCTGTATCTGCCTGTGCTTCGCCGTCTACTGTACTCTCCCTAGTGATACATCCGCTGTCTCTGCACACCCCGTGAAGCGCTTGTTGAAGAGAAGCTTCGATGACACAAAGAACCACGAACAGCGACACATTTTCGAGCGTTGGGGTCAAAACAACGTCTAAATTAAGACATGTTGATTTATTAGCTGCTGAATGAGGACAAGTGCAGAGCCGCCAGCCGGATTAAGCGTCCTGAGACCGAACGCTGCCTGGCGCTGTGGCTGGATAGCTTTCGACTAAATGATTACCTCGTACTATCTAAGATGACCGGCGAAGCCTCTTCAATTGACTGGAGTCCCCAGTTAACGAGTGGCTGGAGGCTGGCTCATTTGCTTCCAAAATATCTTTCGAAAATGGCGTAGTAAGGACTGCTTGGATTCAGACGATGAGGTAACAGGGGCTGGTGAACCAGTAATTACTACAGCACACTCCACCATGTGTGGAATATGGATTGAAACGTCATTCTACTTCGACTGCAGCACAATGGCGACAAGTGGTGACGATGTTGCTGAGTCACGTTGGCGACGAATACCATGGGGTCGGAGAAGTTAGATTGGGGGGGGGGGGTCAGCACCCTGCACGTTGGGGAGTGTAGGAAGAAGCTGCAGGTTCACAGCTTGAATGAGAGCGAGATTCCTGTCAGTCATGAAGATGTGGAGTCAAGAACTGGTAATGACACGTTCTTCCCGATAAAATGACGGAGCAGGCCTCAAGTGATTCACTCGAACATATTTACTCCTAGTGAAGTCACGACATGAACTCTAAGTCACTGAAGCACGCGCGCTTCTGATTTCGAAAGAATGAGATGAATTTTATTTTACGCAACGACGTCATGGGTTTGGAAATACAGAATGCGCTTGTTGGAGGCAATAACATGCGAATGAAAACATTGGGCAATAACGATTGGGATAGTACATTCTCGAGGGACCTATTCGAGTACTACGAGCAGTTCAGGCGTCAATTTCGAATTCTGGCATTACCTTGGCGACTTAATTTTGCTACGTCGTTCTAAGTATCATCTTGTGACGATAGTTTCTTCGGCGTTCTTCTCACACCAGCGTTGGGTAGAGATACTGATCGTACACCTTCGCCCACACGCAGTCACCCTCGTCCTCGATCCAGCACTTATGGCTAACATTCTCGGCCGTGTGGAGGAACAAGCCGCCACGCTTGTCCAGCGTCTGCAAACCGAACGTGTCTGAAGTATATTCCAGAGTGTCCTTCATGTCCACCACAATGAGGTTATTGTACAGGGTCTCGATTTCCTCGATCGTGTCCACCTCCGAGTAGCGGCCGAAGATGGAGCTCTGCCACGGCATGATAATGTCATCTGCAGGGGAGGCGAAGAAGTGAGCCTGCTCCACTTTGAGGAAGTTTGCCTTGCGACGGTGCTGGTCGGAGATGCATTGGTCGTCACCAGGTAGACAACGGTTTACGTTGTTGTACACTGGAAGGAAGAAGTTGGCCGTGGAGAAGCTGCCAAATTGTGGCCACCGGTTGACGGTGAACTGCGAGTATGTGTACTGGGCATCTGGGTTTTCGATGGTGTAAAGAACGAATTCCTTCTGCAGTTTTCCATAATAGTCCTCAGGTTTGTACCCGCTGTAGTTATACGCGGTTTCGGGGATGATCGCCTTGAAGAAGGCACCGCCATCAGCAATGGACTTCTCGACCCGCTCGGGACTGATGAATTGGCCGTTCTGCAGGCCACCCAGACTGATGTAGCGCTTGACCTTGTGCTCATCCATTTCCTCCATCACAGCACGAGAGATTGGCCCACCCTGCGAGTGTCCAATGAAGATGTAGCCGTCGTCGAATACCAAGTTGTTGGCCACCAACTCACCGCCTTGACAGCTGCTGGGACTTGAATCAGAAGCGATTGAATCGAGCACTCGCCGTCACAGAAGGAGAGAGATGCCACCGTGCGGCCCTCCGCGGTGAGGTTGGCCACGAACTTGTCGCCATCCTCGTGGAAGAAGATTACTGGTAGGTCGGATGCAGTCGAAGTGACGTTCATTAGAGCGAGTGCGCAGCATACGAGTGGGAGAAGCATATGGCGGCCGAACATCGTGGAGAATGGCGACTTGAGACCTTGATGAAATTCGGAATGTGAACTTTGAAAAACAAACGGTTGGCAGAGAAGCAACTGTTACCTGTTTGAAGCACAGCAGATTGATTGGAGGGATTCCCGTCGCTCATTGGAGCTTCCTCATCGACACCGCTGGATTAAGGGACGCACGCCATCATCGAATTGCAATCGAAGCATGTACAGTACAGAGCGCATCAAAAAAACGAGCTGGCGATCCAGTGGTTGAAGTGATCATGCGCAAATTAAGATCTGCGTGAATGTTGGAAGAAATTTGTTAGTGTCATTTCCTGATGCAGTTTGTTACCGCTGTTTTGCGTTGCGTTTATCTATAGGTACTGTAGTGTATTTCTCAGTAGGTACAATACATGTCTTCTGTATCACGTGCCGTGATTCACGGCTTCAAACCCTGATTGTGGAACACTTGCATGTGGTATTAACCCCCCAAGCGCGAGACGTTGTATAAGGCACGATATCACGAAATGCTTAAGCTGTATAAGACACGACAGAAAATTTAATCTTATTTTTTGTATGGAACCATACGAACTTGAAGTCAACGAGGGTTAGGCATGCATTTACATCTTTCCTGTGTATCCGTGCAGAGATGTGCAGTTTCTAAAATTGAGCATTTCATGAAAATTAGTTCAAACAGGTATGGTGTGGTGCACCCCAGAAGTTGATCAAGAAATGGAGGTGTGATTTTTTCACGCCACCCATTTCTTGCTCATTCCCGAATCTCCCCTCAAGTTGGCAAAACACATCGCTGCCTCACAAAATGGCTTTCCAAGCGCATTGGAGAGAGTTGAAGAAGCTCGGGTGGGACTCAAAGAAGCCGACCGGCCTCTCCCTGCATTACACGTACCTCAAACCTGGAAAAACGAAGAAGGACGTGGAGAACGCGGACTATTTCGTGGGTGAAGAGGCGCTGATGCGGTATCTGGACCCTCCACATCGAGCAGGGAATCGTGACTACGTGGGAATGCATGACCGGCGTCTGATCCAGACTGAGATAGAATGTCCGTGTACCGCATGCTTGTGAAAGCAAGCAACGGTGTTGTGCCGAGGCGACATAAGCAAGGTCTCGTACCAGCACCAAGGTACTTGGACGATATCATGGAGGATACGGACGTGATGTTACAGGAGAGTGGCACCCACGTTTATGAGAGATATCGCGCAGGCGTTCGGCTTCACTGTGAAGTAAATGCGAGGCGCGTGTGAATGACTCAGCAGCATCTTGAAGAGCAGGGAGAGAAACACGTGCTGTATATGGAATCGTACTTGACGGCGCAAAAGGCTCAACATGAGGAGAGTTTGTAGATGCAGTTTCACTGAGATGCTTTGGCTTCGGCGCCGCTGTGGCTAATGCGGCTCTAACAAAGCAAAACGAAAGTGCTTATGGCTACGCTGAGAGGCCATGCGTATGTGCCGTATATGTTCATGGCGGCGCTGAGGGTTAGTATGTACTCGTTCTTCAAGCAAAAAGAACATTAGGCGTACGCTGAAGCGATTAATTTTCAGATTGGTAGGCTCTACGAATTCCTGAAGAATTAGTTCCGCAATGATATTCCGCTTCAATGAAGTGTCGTGAGATGGATTCTGCTGCCGGAAGAAACTATGAAGGCTGCTGTAAATGGCAATACGTAACGTATTATACGTTCGTGTATTACCAGTGTGCGTTTACTGTTGCCTAGTGCGGAGCTGTGGGCTTGCTGCTGGGTAGGCATGCTACCAGTTAGGACTTTGTCTTCTTGCTCGGAGAAAATGGTAAATTCGATACGACTAGCACCCCAGTGTCGCTGCTCAGCACGAGAGGTGCAAGGCTCAAGCAGTGCCCGTAAATGTAGTACAAAGGTGGAGAAAGGAAATAATTCGAATACGACGCAGGTTGTTTTAGAGGTTGTACGAGTAGGTTTATTCTCCAGCGATTAACTTTGTGTTGATAATGACGCGTAGGTAGAAACGTCTCGACAACGACGAGGAGATCCGAAGCCAACATGACCGTGGGAGAGTCATGAAGTGCAAATTATTATCGAAATGATACATGCACTTCACTGCGTTCTTGAAACTACGAAGTTCAAACGCCACCACGGTACATCTTCGAAGTCAGCATTGTAGAGGTGACGACGAACCTGGAAATGCGAGGCAGATCAAGTTTTGGTTGATGATACGAATGTTGACAGCAGTAAGGAGCAATTGTGGTACTGCAATTACCGATTTTGAAGACCGAAGAGCTCTGCTAATGTCGTTTTCAAGCTTCGAATTCCACCAACAGTCTTCTCACGAGGGAAGCCCGTCTGGTTCTCCTTGGGGAATGGCGTTTTGTCCGGTTCAGCAATTGCTTCGAGCTCGTTCACATCCACATGTTCCTTGTCGTTGTCATGCATCTTTGCCGCCGCGTACTCGGTGCCAAGCTCTTCGTCCCGGAAGACCTCATCGAGGAGCTCCTCCCACAATTCTAGCACCTCCTCCACGTCTGCTAAGTCTCCCGGATCATCCAAATCCTCATCTCCCTCACGTGGTGCTCTAACCCGGTGTGGTGTCTGAGATGGAGGAGTGAGCAAACCCTGCTCGTCTGGATCGGCGTACACGATCTGTCGCTCGTCGGGGACTAGAATCCGCTTCGTAAATGAGTCGTTCGCTGGGCTTTTTTGGGCACGTTGCCTTACGTGCTTCGCAACTATCTCTGTGCTCAATACCTTTGGGATGTTCATGCGGTTTCTTTTGGGAGTTTGTATGAGCCCCATCATGCTGAATAAACGCTCGCACGTTGCTGTATTGACTGCGATGGAGAGAATCTTGAGCGCCAGATCTGGGAGCTTGCTATCCGGATGCTCGTCGGACATATATTGCCAGAACTCGGACGGTGAGTCCGAAAACTCTTCGGCTGTTGTCAGTGTAAAATTGCCCTTCATCCAGCGGAACATATCACCACGAAGTGATCCAGTCTCTTCACCAATAAATCGTCGATAGTGGTACACAGCGAACTTGCACAACACACCAACACTTGAGAGTGTTGTTGATGGCATTTTCCGCGCTTCGATAACGTACCTGGGATGAAGAGTATACCCTAACATCATCAAGGGCTGCTCGCACTTATTCCGCCGTTTCTCTACGCACTTAATTAGTTCTGTACTGAACTGAGGGGCTTCCTTGAAACCAATGTAGATGTCCCCGAACGACTTGACCACGTCACCAACTGTGTTTTGATCGCGCTGCAGGCGATATGAGGCCAATGACAGAGGCGCAAAAACGCGCTCTGCTGCCGTCAGGTCTTCCCAGAAGTAATCTTGCAGAAATACTGACAGGGCGCTTGGAAAGTCGTCATCGCGGTGAGACTGTCGCGCTAGCATCTGCATAGCCGACCGTACTTGAAGCAGCGAGGCAAAACGGGCGTTCCAGCGAGTCACACACAGTAAACACAGACTCAAACGATAGCCATACATCTTACCATAATATCTCTGGCGCGCTTTAACCACTTGCCGGAGGAGCCATTGAGAGTTAACAGCTGCAGCAGCTTCGCGAGTAATCCGAGCAAATGTTGTCTTTAGAACTTCCTTGACCAAATTGTTGATGTCATGCGCGAAACAATAAAGGAAAGAAAATTTAGGCCATCGAAGTGCGATGATTTGACGCGCACGTCTACATTGTCCGGCATCGCCGGTAATAATTCCTTCAACGCCCCAGCCTTCTGAGTGCGCGCGCAAAAGGACATCCTCGAGCTGTTCAGCAATGGCAATACCATCATGGCGGTCGCCTGTATTCGGAGCAGCATACGTAAGAGTCTGGCCGAATAGCGTAAGTTAAATGTTTTCTACAAACATTCTGCCAAACGTCTGACAGCAAGTTTACGCGTCCGCCCATCTCCTGCATTTTGAGAAGCGCGTTGGCAGCTTTCTTGTAGCACCGTTCAGCGTGCTCATCCAGCAGCCTACCACCCAGAACCCGTCGCGACGGCAGAATACTCGATATCCCAGGGCACAACAACTCAAAAAAATATCGAGTCGAGGACTGCTCAATAAAACGGTCCGCTAAGTGATTGTCTGCGTGTAGCTCAACGAGAGCCCGTTCGATGTTCCATTTCTGCTCAGTGGAGAATTGGCGTGGAGTGGTGTCGGTAGCGAGCGTAAGAGCTCTTGAACTACCGGCTCTGGAAACGACTGGCAGGGCCAGTGATCGGGCGACTCGCTTTGGGTGTTGTGGCTCGTAGTCAGAGTCGCTGTAGTCGATGGAGCCTCTAGACCGTTTCATCCCGGTTATCATAGCCGGTGGTGCTTCTGGTGACCGGGCTACACGCTTGGGACATGGAGTATCTTCATCAGTACGTCGTGATCGCTTGCGTCCAAGAGAACGGGGTGGTGATGTTCTGTAGTGAGCGGTACGCTTGGACGGTGGTTCGTCGTCATCCACAGAGGCGTATCGTACTCGCTTGAATCCGGCCACAGTGGAGGGCGGCGTCGCACCCACCAGAGATTGAGAATCACGGTAGTTACCGCAGCTTTTTAGATGACTTCGATAGTTGCGCGACCTGCCTTGTATAAGTAAGGAAGGGTCTTTCGTGACACCTAAGTTGTGGGCTCTGCTACAATGCTTGCATACATGGTATCTGTTGTCCCCCTTGGCAGACGTAAGTAGTATGTACTAGCACATTACGCCGGCAGTTTTTTATTTTTCATAATTCTCACCTTAATTATTAGTCTAGAGTAGATTTAGTCGATTCTAATGGTCAGGCGATGTTTCTAACCAGACAATCAATCAATGGCCTCAGAGCGTTAGGGTCATCAAACACATATAATATAGGTCTAAGAAGGGTTAAGCTCCTTCAGTACCATGTACCTTCCAAATTAATTAAATTTCTATAATTTTTTTAAGAGGGTATGTATATAGATAGATCCTACAAATAACATGTCGAACGAATTAACTTTTGGAAAATACAAAGGTCAGTCAATCGAAGAAGTGTTTTCTTCTGATCCTGGCTATTGCCGCTGGGTATTTAACCAGCCCAGTCAAAATATTAGTGAAGAAATACAAATATTCTTGCACTCCAAGTTTCTAAGTGATGATAACTCATACATGATGACGTGGGGTAAATACCGAGGTAAGAGCCTCAAACAGATCAGTCGAATTGATCCAAATTACATTGATTGGCTCCGAAAAAGTCCATTTGTAATTGATAAATGTCCCAAGCTATTAGCAGAATTGAGCTAAGGTATTAGTTTTTTTTCTTAAGGTGTAGTGAATTCCAAAATTTCTCCTGTTAGTCTATCATAGGTTAGTTCTTGTTCGGATATAACTATGACCAGCATGTTGCAACCTTGGCACCCTGCGTTTGTCCCCTGGATCCGAATAGATGTAGGGACATCACGATCAGTGAGACGGCTAACGTCAGCGACGAGAACGCGGTTAGTCAGAGACCATGTCTGGTAGTCAAGAAGACCATTGACCAACTCAGGAGTCAGGTCACCATTGATCGCTGAGATCTTAGCTACTTCATTCGTGAAGTGGTGGAAGTCGTAGTCATGACTGATATCAAAGACTTGCTGAGACCCGATTCGAACGTTAAAGTTGCGGATGCTTGAGCCAGGATGGACCGTCCAAGGAGCCGAGTCGAAAGGACTCTGGAACTCCTGGACAGCAGCAGCAGCAAAGCTACCCGTCTGTTTTGGAAACGGAAGGAGAATGACATATTTAGCTTTCTTAATGGATGCCGATAGTTGGAGATCGAAAGCAGCATTAAACTGAGTTGATTGTTTGCCGATTCCAGCTCGCTGGTTGAACCACTGAGCGTAGCAGTCGTTGTATCTAACCTTTTTAACTGGTTTCGAAATGATTGCCTGAGGGTTCTCCAGATGCACAAACGGAACGTATAAGCGAGAAGTGGTGAATGGCATGTAGGTACCATCAATAGTAGGTTCAAGGGAATTGACAACAGCTCCCCAAGCAATGCTGAATCCAGCAGAAGCAGCGAGGATTCCAGCCATAGGATTACCCGTAGATAAAGCGGCGAGCATTACTGGACAAGTATTACCAGATGCAAGAGTAGTACTCGTTAGAGACATACCCTTCGAAGCATCTACGGCAATAGCGGAGGTGCCCTGATTGACACGAAATTGAAGACGGATCTGAGGCTTTGCCATCAAACCCAACTCTTTGAAGATTGGGTGAAGGTCAGTTAGTTTCACCTTGAGCATGTAGTTCCATGTTCCCATGATTTCATTAGCAGTTGAGACTCCAGCAACAAAGGCACCGCGCGCAGTTTGGTTAGCAATGTTCGTTGAAGCCGCAGCAGCGCCAAGCGAAGGCCACGTCGCAGTAAAGTCAGTTCCAGCGTTAGGAGGATTTGACAATAAACGTCTGACAAGACCATCATTAGCAACCGTAGCACCACCAGAGGGGGCAGAAGTGGCAAAATGAGGAAGAGAATGCAGAGTTATTTGAGAAGCCATCTCCATTAGTTGATGATGCGAGAGCGCTGTATAGCACTAATTGAGCAGCATCAGGGTACAGGAACGATTCGGCTCCATGCTTTTCAACATACTGAGGGCTGTAGCCAGTCTGAGCGCGTACGCTGTTCCAGAAGAGCTTGTAATCAGTCATTGAGACAATCGTTTTACCATTAAGCTCCAGCGACATGCTGTCGATAACATTCCAGTTTTCACATTTGAGTGTAGCGCAGAAACGATTGGCAGCAAGTGTCTGGGCAGTACCAGCATTCTTCATCGAGACCTTGTATGGAAGCATAACGGAAGCGTCACGGAGACAAGCAAAGCCTTCACTTCCATTCAGCTGGGCTGTAGCATCGATAGTGATAACACCGTTCTGGTATGATCCTTGGTTAAGATCGATAACGAAAGGAACGCGTTTGCCCGAAGATACCTTGATCTCGGGGTCGCTTTGAAGCGAGCTCTGGTATAAGTACTGATCGGGTAGTTGAGTTTCGCTCATGGTTGATTCTATATGCTGTCGGATATACATCGGGCGAAATAAAAAAAAATAATGACAGATCTTATCAAGCCAATTACCAGCGACCACGATCTCATCAAATTTGCAGATCTAATTGGAGTACATCTTGACGGAATATTTGAATCGAATGAAATAAATAAACCTATTCCAAAGAAAGGGACCTTTCTGGTACTGTTGAGACCTCCGGATCGAGACGTAGGTCATTGGACATGTGTCGATAACGGTGAGTACTTTGATTCCATGGGCGAAGCTGCTCCTACCAACTATGGGATCGGTAAATACAATCCTAAACAATTTTAAGGTACTTACGGCAATTATTGTGGGGTATGGTGTATGCTATGGCTATATAGCAAACAAAAAAATAAAATGAATCTTCTTCATCGATTCAAAGACTTAAATTTAACGATTCTTAAAAATTAATTCAGTGTTTCTCTGTTCAGTTATAATCAATGATGTACAAAGAATTAGCAATGTCAGCGTCTATTCCAGAGGCAAAGCTCAAACGAGCATTCAAGACTGGTACGCTAACCTTGAGCAAAGATGAGTTAAGCGGTTCTGGTGCCACGCTACATCTTCACCCTGAATCGTATTCTAAAGCCCTTCGAGCTCGCAAAACTGGTAAAGGAACGCGGTTAACTATTACTCATAAAGAGATCGGCTATCCTTTCAAGCATATGAATGGAGCTGGCATGCATGGGGCATCTATTTTCAGTAAAATCTGGGGTGAGATCAAATCCACGTTTAAATTCGCGAAAGACTCTGGTATATTGTCCCGCGTCGCCGACGTGGCTGTCCCTGCTCTTGCAACGTATGCTGGCCAACCAACGTCAGCCATCCCAGCGAGAGCTGCTATCCGCTCTTTCACTGGAATTGGTGTCTATGATAGCGATGACGCGCCGAAGTCCGGGGGAGAGCGTCTGGCCATGAGTGATGTTAAGAAAAGCGCCAAGCGTGCTCTTGCTTACACAAAGCGAAAGGGTATCCTCACAGATGCAGTCGATGCTGGCGAGAAATTTCTTCTCAGCAAGGCTACAAAACCGGAGCATGGAGATTTAATTAGAACGATGCGTGGTGAAGTACGCCGTCGTTATGGAGTAGGCGTTCCCAAGGCAAAAGCTAAGAGATTCGCTAAGGGTTCGCAAGAGGCAAAAGATCACATGGCTAAGCTTCGAGCCATGAAGAGGACTGGTGGATCCTTTAGGATGTGATTTCAGCATAGAAAAAATATCAAGTTATTATTTTATCGAAGAAGGAGCACTATCGAAACTGAAGTATCCCTAAATTTCACCTTCTGATCGTTCTGGTTGTAGATACTGATTGTGATCGTTGATCGCGACCCGTTGTGGCAATTCATCCACGCATACTGAGACGGTTTATAGCTAACCAGCTGACCAATACCCGCATCTCCTCTGTCAAAAGCGCTTAGAATATCACCGGATGCGACGTATTCGTTTTTGATTAGATCACAGCGAACAATATACGAACTGGTTGGGTGAATCTGTGGAATGGCATTAGATAGCTGAGCGCTGGGAACTGTTGCCGAGGCAGAAGGATACGTTGCGACGGATAACCCAATGACCGATCCGAAGGCAGCGTTATTGATAATCAGGCATGGAACACGAGTCGTTGTAGGCAAACCAGTTCCTCCAGCTGAATATAGACCAGTAGCAGGTCTCGTAAATCCCACAGGAAGACTCGAAGGAGGTGGAGAGAAATCTACCTGTGCTGCATAATATACGCTGTTTTCAGTTAGCTTGATATAAAATACGTAATTTCCGGATCCGTCGATAAGATAAGCCCCTGCATTAACCAATGCTGTCTGGATACTACGGTTAATGTCATCGTAGGAGTAATACCCATCAACAAGATTGATACTAAGTGTAGAAGTGGTTGAAGCTGTCGGAATCTCGACTTGAAAGCTTGTATTCTAGAATTGAATAGAATCAATGTTATATTCACTATTGAAAAGACTGATAGACTGTATCGCACACACAACATCGCGAAAATCAGCTGCCGACCCAGGAAATTGATATTTCCACGAAGAATTGTATCCATCTGCTACGAGGTTCGTACTATCGATCTTCAAGAAGCTTGCCATGATAGCTATATTAATAAAATCATATTGAAGCGAGCATCCAATAAATATAACAACTTTATATAATCATGATCGGACGCGTATATAAGATTACCAACGCAGACGAGAGCACCGTGTATATAGGATCAACAACAGTATATATTCATCGTCGATTCAAACGCCATACGTATGGATTTAAACAGTGGCGAGATGGCAATGCGGATCGGTGCCATTCGATGATATATCATAGCTTTCTGGAACATGGAATTGATATTTCCAGATCAGTCTGATCACCGAACACGAAATTGACAACCCTCTCCAATTACATAAGTTTGAGCAACTCGTTATTGACCCAACCTCATGTGTAAATAAAAATGCTTCATAGAACAACGATTGAAAAGGTTCGTCAATATTGTGAAGCAAACAAAGAGAGGATTAAAGCTCGCATGAGTGAGCGGATTGAATGTGGATGTGGTATTATCCTGAGCAGAGATAATTTATCCCCACACAAACGTTCTATAAGCACCTGCGCTGGATGGAAAACCAAACTTAAAGACTATCTGGATCTATAACCTCATTAAAGTTATATCTTAATTGACTCTTCACGCTATCGAGAAGCAAGACTTGACCTTTCCCCCTTGAAATCGCTTTAGTATATGCAATCATCATTTTTTTGTCATCGATGCCGTTGACATTAAAATCGCGTACAACCATCTGCAAATCACGCTGTGAATTAGCTTTTAAGATCGCTACATACTCAGAGTTCAACCTGATCATCTTATCCGTAGCAAAGAAGCTGTGGGATAAGAAGATGGTGCTCAACTTGAACTGTGATGGCTACAGTTTCATCAATTTTGACTCGAGGGTATCACTTTGTCGTATGCTTCGATGTATTAAACGGTGACTGAAGTAACTAGCATACAAACAATTTCACTGCGTCTCTGTCGACCTGCTTGTAGCTCTCCTGCTGAGCCTTCGTCAACTTGAAAGGCTGTTGAGCCTCGGTTGCTGTCACCGTCATGTCGAACCATTTCATCTTGCATACTGTTGCTTCTCTCGCCGCGCACTAGTGCTTCCAGCTCCGACAATGTGTTTCTCTCGTAAGTTAGTGCGAAGTTGTGTAGGACGAGGCAGGACGCAGTTACTTTTCCATCTTCTTCGTCGCTGTTCATGTAACGGGGTTACACAGTGTGACGCACACACATGGGTGCGGAATACCCGGAGAGTTAACAGACTCTCAGTACATGATGTCTAGAATTAACTGTGGCCTCAGTACATAGGTTGAGGGCCAAACGTTGTGCATGTGATTAGGTTTAACTATGATAGATAGTTAAACATAGATAGAGGCTTGGCCGCAATAAAGATAAATAAAACATTTCGGATTTTGGAAGCAAAAGAGTTATTTCGAATTAATAACTCTGCGCCCTGGTTTTAGGGCTGTGTTAAAGTTCCTTCGGATAAGGAACTTTGTATTACGGACTCTTTGAGTCGAACGCCTTCCTCTGACGCTAAAGCTACGGCAGCCCCGCTGCAGTTCATGTCTAGTTTTCTCCTTAATATCTGGAAGCGTCCTTTGACTGCATCAAATGCCATTTTCACTGGCATGCGCGTTCTTGAATGCGCCTTGTTGAACTTCTTTGTAACCGGATTAGCGCGTTCATTGTGAGCAAAGGGAGCTAGCATGTATGACCGCAAGGCATATCCAGCGTCGCCTATAAAGTGTATGCCGACGGGTAATCTTTGCTTTACGTAATTCCCCATTAAACTCCGACTCCATACAGATTGGTCGTTGCAGCTACCCGGTCGTATTAAAAAGGCCATAAAGCGTTGATGAACGTCCACTATAGCCATTACGTTGTACGCTGGAAACCCTTTTCGGCAATACCAACCCCAAAATGCTGCCGGCCGAGATCGTTTGATTAACGTCCCATCAATAGCTCCAGCAACATTTGGAATTCTGCACACACCTTCAAAACCTGCTACTACCTCAGACCACTCAGATGCATTTCTAGGATAAATAATAAAGCACTCTTGCTCAAAATACAATATATGAATGATACGAGTTAATGCACGAGAGCCTGTAGACTTGCTTACACCAAACGTTTGACACACTTCTTTCAGGCTACCGCGCGACCCGAGATAGCTGAGAACAAGAGCTACCATTTCTGTTAGGAAGATTTTTCAGTTCCTATCTCGTGAGTTCGGATTGCCCTTGTAGTATATAGGCCATTTGGTTTCAACGAAAGCCACAATAGAATCAAAGCACCCACGTCCAACACGGAAGGCGCTTCGAAACGTGGCGTCGTCTTGCCGTAGCGCATCATTTAGACGAAAAAAGTTTGTTCTTACCGTGTGTGCTTCCTTGTTCCTGTCACGCATGCCCTGCCATCAATGTCAGCTAGAAGCACATAGGCGCACGCTAGAATACAGACGACTACAACAGCTAGTTCACTCTCCATAGCTCCGTATCGGCGTCAATGGAAAACTAATGCTGACCCAAGGTCAGTGACCCTCGAGCCAACCAATTGATATCGGTTTAAACAGGTTAATCCCGCTATTCACACTATTCTAACCTTCCAGCTCAGAATAACTTCTCTCGCTGGAATATCTTTTCTGCCAACCAATCCCACGCATTTCACTCGAGGGGTAGGTTAGAATATCTTTCGGCTATTCTTATTCTCAAATGAAACAGCCCCTTAGGGTCCCGTGTACCGGAGGAATCCCTGGCTCACCAATCAACACAACCTACAGGTTAGGGCCCCACCATCGGACCAATCAACAGACCCCTAGTAGCCAGAAGTTACTTAACCCAATAATAAAACCCCCGGGTAAAGACGGGAGTTTCGAACAACAACAAACAACAAGTAAATGTTGACAGCTGGTAATTTACTTCGTGCACGCACTATTAGCAGGTTTCTATAATCTAGGTGAGTCCCTAGTTCACCTATATTAAGTTTATATAGGGTTGAAAGTCCTCCTACACATAGGGTCGGATAAGAGCACATAGTGGAAACGGTATATATGTCTTGATATGATTATATCATGTGAAGGCTGCAATCTAGATGCGGTAGTGCAGTGTCTAGCTGCTTAGAGCATCCGCACCGGTACGGCTATCCAGCTGACAAATGCCATATTTAGCTATAGAATCGCTTTTGAAGGAGCCACCGGTCGCGTCACATGCTCCCTCAAAGTAGAATGAAGGCTGTGGCGACTATTTGGGGAGCCAAACTTGTCGAGCAAAATGGTAGTGGAAGCTTGCACCGATTCAGAACGACCCGTTTCTGCTTTATCCTCAATCTCAAGATGTGCTTCAGGTTACTCTGGGTTACGCTTTGTCAATGTGTTTCACCAGCTATACTTCATTTCAGATTTTGCGTTCTCGGAAACAAAACATCGAATTGCATGGCTCGTCCGCTGTAACGACGACGCGAGCTCCATGAGAAAGTTGTCTTCGTACGAAGCGTTCTGTACATGTATTCACTCGCAGCTCTGTCTACTTGGAGAATCCAGAGTATTTAGCCGAGTGAGCTTCCAGCAGAAGTAGATTAAGAAATGCATGTACGGGTCTTGTGTCCACAGCGAGGGCTTCGTACTCGCCATCGGGTTGGGAAACGCTTGAGCGTACACGTGAGCGAGTTTGTGCGCAGCTGCGATGTATTATTGCCTGGCCGAAACCGACTTAGCGCTATCGCTACTGAATCGGTAGCCGTGCGCGTGCTCATCCTACGGCTACGCTTAAATCGTCATTTACCCTTTATCCTCTTTCATATCCACGCACTTTAACAATTCAGAGCGCTATTTACTCGCACTAATGCGCTCAGTATGACAGTTTCGAGTCAAAGAGATGCATTATGGCCATCGGTCGGTTATCGAGCTGCTTGTGGAGCTGTTCGCAGGCTGCGAACAGTGGTTACGATGGTTACATTTTGTGTACTGTTTTTCCCAGCCGTATGATGCCGATAGCAAATCACGGACAGTCTTTTTCCTCTCACCGTTTGATCGGTGTGAATCGGTGCACCAGGCTGCACTGATTCGGATGTTTTCTTGTCGAATCGGTACAAGCATCCTCTGTCGAGTAAAATAGCCGCCACAACGTAATAGACGGAGGTGAGTAACACATACGTATTTACAAAGATGAAGCGTGGAGCCAACTACAGTATCGAATTGCAGAAGATAAGGCCCTGTGGGCGGCAGCGTGGGAATAAAAAACTTTGTTGATGAGTTCTACAGCAAAGTAAAACGAGTTTTAGAAGAAATCCTACGGGAACAGGGTGTACAGTCTCAGAGAGACCTGTAGCATTGCTCAGCTCCAGGTTCTCAGCTATATCGGGGGCTGTGTCCAAGTTTGTGGCGTACCGTGCCAAAGTCTCTGTGTTGAAGATGAGTGGGCGCTCTGCTACTGACATCGAGCCTCAAGCAATGGCAATGAAAACATCTTCCTCGTCATTTGCTTCTTCAATGAGATCTTGCACCCACTTTGCTCCATTTCTATCGTGTGTGTCCATTACTTAGCTACTGGAGTGACAGCATAATAGCGCTACCGCTATAGAGACTACGGTACTCGGTCGCTAAACCTAAAATAACACATGATTCACGTCCTACAAATATAATGGAATAGCTCCACAGGTGCGGATGCTCTTAGCGTATAAAATACCCACCAGAGAAAAATCTGTCTGCGACTTCCGACATTCATTCTTCTCCCTCTCAATAACGGAGAAGTCAGCCTCGACTTTGGCTGTGTCTGTAAACACTGTCGCCATGGCACCACAAAACTGATATAAGCGTGAATCGATCTCCTACGATTTCCCAGCCCGACTCAAAATCAGTTACACAATCCGTACAGTTTGTAATGCTGTCCACAGTTTGACGTCCATGCTAAATTTTGCATGAGAGTTTTGTGGTCGTTCTCAATCCTGCCCTGTCGGATGCAGGACAGGATTGAGTCATCTGCAGACGTACCTATTGTTGCTTGGTAAATGCGCACAGTTATCGCGTACGCTAGCGTACTGTAAGCCAAAATTCGAGCGGAATGAGGCCAATTCCAGCGGATTTTGCATTTTAGCGGATTGGCCGATCCGCTTGCGCGTACTACACGCAATTCCAGCGAAATATCAGCCCAATTCCAGCGGATTTCATCCGCCCGAATTCGGGCAGGCAGCGGATTATTCTAGCGGATTGGAGGAAAGCACATTTATAACACCATTATGCCCGTGTAGGAAAACATGCGATTTACATTGATAGGGAGTTACATCTTCGACCCTACCAGCAAAGTAGTTGTGCATTGATGCATATACAGTAGTGCTGGTGTTTTTGCGCTTCCAGATATGGCGTGTCCGCCTCCTACACGCTCTGGGAATTGAACTGAGGTCTGGCAATGGCCCCGTAATCGAGCTGAAGCTGGTGCAAACTCACGGCCGTGCTGGTCACCGACACGGACACGGCACTGGAGCCGCTCGATGTTCTTTGAAGCCAGGAAGATCTTCGGTGAGCATGTATCCACTGGGCGCGGTGGACGTGATGTTTCCAGTACGAACGGTCAACACTCCGTCCGTGTCGTTGGCATCGTCGTTGCCATTGTCGTCTCTTACCACGTTCATATCCTAGCACGCCGCTCGGAAGGCTAAAATATTAAGATATGACATCACATCAACCCCTATCTAAAGCAAAATTAACATAGGGTCGGTTAGGATTTTGGGTCGAAACCCCTAGATTATAGTGGCCTGACTATTAGGTATTGGGTAAGCACAAACTTAGTGTATAACACACCAATTTAAAACCTACCCGGTTAAATTACACTAAAAGGTAAAATACACAAGATATTATAATTATGAGAAACCATGGTAGATCCCGGAAAAAAGGCTCAATATTTCTCAGGATGTATTCGTGGGATACCAAGCACGTATGCTTCCTGCCATGAGGGTGATTCCCATAGGCTCAAGCAGACCAGATTTATGGACGGCATGAATCAACTTATGTCTATTTGCCAAGCGTACCGTAAAAGTCGGCTCCAGTGCGACACCGTTTGGTGGTGAAAATTAAGTCAATAAAGAAACCTCACAAGGTTTTTTAATTGACCCGCACGAGCAACCTCCGTCCGTCCCCAGGACCAGTGGCGCCATTGGTAGATTCCCGCCCTCCACCACACATCACCCCAGCAAGCGATGAAGCGCCGGCCTAAGATTAAGAACAAGATCAAACTGAAGGTATTTAAATGTGCACCATACTTCTCATACTTAATTCTGAGTCGTCCTTAATTAATTATTGATTATAGGGAGCTGAGGCAACAAAAACAACCTCCGTTGGCACGGTCGCTGTACAGATGGGCATACATCGCTCCACCGTGTACCGGTGGAGAAAGCAAAAGGCTAAACTAGAAGCTGATAAGAAGAGTGGAAGCAAGTTCTACGTAACCCCAAAGGCTCATGAAGCACAGCGAGTGCGCTATCCCGATTTAGAGAAGAGGTTTGAGTTATTCCAATTTATAATACTAGTATGACTAATCTAAAAGTTGATGCCTAGACTTCTTGAATATGTTTCAGAAATGAGAAAAAATTGGAAGCTTTGCGTAACTACAAAGTGCTTAATCTTAATGATGGCAATGTTCGATCCAGCTTTCACTCGGTCTCGTAACTATGTCGCCCTGCGGTCATGGACTGCGCGGTTTCTTAAAAGAAATCGCCTTGTCATTCGCCGCGTTACGCACAAGGGCTCAAAAACGCGAAACGATATGCAGGTTGGTAATTATTTTTTATTTGTATTTTTAATCTAATATTGTTTTCGCTTTTTAGAATGTAGCGGATTCTTTTGCGAATTCTGTTAACGTGGCAGTTGAAATGGACGGAATCCTGTCTTTCCATTGCAACTATGAGAACAAGTACTCCGGTCTCTTCAACATGGACCAGACGGCTGTCTTCATAGACAACCCAGACAAATTAACAGTGGACTATTGCGGACACGGAATATCGATATCGTACAAGGTGCATCAGAGAATACTAGACGCTGCAGTGTGTTTTGTGCGCTTCGGCAACGGGGGTGAAGCTGAGACCCTTCATTGTTTTTGCGGGGAAGCCTGGATGCCGAGTCGCTGGCCAGGTAACTTCCTATTGGCCCTAGGGATGCATCTGATGTCTTCAAGACGTATCTACATGCACTGCCTAAAGCCTCTGTTGTAGATGACGAGTGACGAGTCGGATATCGAAGACGAAGCTGCCAACGAATAAAATGGCACCTTCCTTTTTACAGTACATTTCTTTTTTTGTACAATATTATATTATACATTCTAACAGTAATTCGCTATCGTATAATCTAGCAAAGGTTATATATTACTATAGCGGAGGGGGTGTCATCCCAACATTTGACGATGTCGCACTGTAACCGTTTGTCGCACTGGTGCCAACTTTTACGGTAGTTGTTCAATCATGATGATGATGATGAAAGGTGACCTTCTATTTTATTTTAGCTAACTTCTTTTCAATAGAAGCCTTACATGTATTGATTGAGACGCGAGACAACGTCTTGCGTCTTTCGATGAGTATACAGTATAGAATATTCGCGGGTCTGTGGTTCTGTTTTTCTGATGACGAGAGTCGGTGTTGATTGAGCGTAGTTGTTCGCCAACCATAACAGGGATGCTATTACGTTATTGTACTTCGAAGTAGCAAGAGTCTCGACGATTGCACGATTTAACTGCTGTACTTCGCTGTGAAGCACACCAGCGTCAGGCCAGGTGAAAGTCAGCAGACCGACTGGGGGTGGGCAACTTGGGGGTGGCAACTGTATGTTGCTGCAACATGCAACATTGTTGCAGCGAAATGCATGTATTTGGCGAGAAGCGCAAACCACATACATTCTGTTAGTACAGAAGCTTTACATGTCTTAATAGCCCTTTTCTGCGTTTCTTCTGCTCGTACTTATCCGAGTCATTACTGTACGTCACTTAGGGCTGTCCTTGTGGCAGTGTCCAGTTCAAGCATGACGTTATGCAAGCAAGCTTTCGCTGATGATTCGGACGGCCGGATATGGAACGTGAGGGGACTGGCGATATTGGTTATCTCCCGGACGACTTCCTATTCAGGTTGAACGCATGCACATTTTGATCGCCTTCGTCTCGATGAAGAAGAACATCATCGAGACGAAGAACACTTTACAACCAAGCTACAAAGCGATTCACGCATGCACATTTTGATCGCCTTCGTCTCGATGATGTTCTTCTTCATCATCATGTTCTTCTTCATCATCATCGAGACGAAGGCGATCAAAATGTGCATGCGTGAATCGCTTTGTACCTTGGTTGTAAAGTTTTAACACGAGACATCTGTAGCACTGAAGTGCTATGAACGATGCAGCGTTGTGCATTCATCTATGGTGATGCAGGCCTAGTGGCGCTAAAGATCCATGTTGCTCTTTCTTTTATTCATCATAATATCGAAGTATGTGGTACTCAACATGGTTAACTACTCCCCACTCAGTACTTAAGTACAGCTTGCGCGGCTTGGAGAAGCTCCTAAAATGCCTCGGTAAGATCATAAAGAGGGATCCTGGAAATCCAATTTACATCTGATGCTACTAGTTTACAGCTGTGAATATGGACGTAGAGTTAGCCGCTGATTTTACAATAAGTTTTAGGACTTATTAGAACGGACTGTAGCTGCAAAAATCACTCATGAAGTGAAATTATCGAAGAACTGCGCTTTTGTGTCTTTCGCTGTCGGAGTGACGAGTGTTTCAATCACACAGAAGTAGTTGGTTACCACTGGTAAAGTCTTCTATTCGGCCAGTAACACAACACATCGGAGCCGAGCGCTTTGCATGTGGATCACGCACGTATGTCGCTACTAGATGCTTTACCAAACTTTGAAGCCGCTATGGAATCACTTGGAATAAAAAGCGCCACAAAATGATCAAATTTTTAAGGTATTCGTGAAATTGGTGAAGTTTTATCAGTAAATCGCAGTTGTAGGCAATGTAATCGCCTACTGCAGCATCGCCATGGTGTTAGTGTGAGAGATACTTTGTATTTGCGCCTTGCACAGATTGTTGTGCTCATTTGCGGCGAGTGCGTGACTGTACTTGCTCTTTGAGAGGCATGATGCTGTTTAATAGTTTCTGCGCCAGACGCTTACAAGTTCTGAACAGCCGCGCGATTACTCTCCAAACAACAGTGTTTTGTATGGGGAGCTAGTAGTGGATACAAAGAACATGTATGCGCCAAACGCAGAACTAAACGCAGAAGTTTTGTTTCAAATCCATAGAGTAACGCATACAAGTTCAGGAGAATTACCAATTGCACATTACATGTAAGTTACCAGGTGGTTTTTTGTATAAACAATCACGGTATAAGCTTACCAGCTTTCGACTTCAACTTGGGTAATACTTATGTGGACCACATCGCGACATCTCTTTACATTTTGATCGAAATTTTCACAACCGAATTTGCTGGCAAAACGCAATGAGATCGTGGTTCTACACCAAGTGCGTCCTCCGTCCTTTCTCTTTTAACCCACACTGCCCAAGTCATTCTAACGTGTAAAACTGCAGATACGGTGGTCCCACCGTCATGCAAACGGGTGACCAGCCCGATCCCGAGCTGCGCGGGCCAAAGGACGTAGTGGTCAAAGTGCACGCAGCCGCGCTCAACCCCGTAACACTTGATCATATGCGGCTATTCCTGCATGAAAATGAAGTGCTAAATGTGGTACAATGCTCTTTTCACCTGCAGATCGACTACAAGCGACGCCAGGGCGTGCTGAAGATGCTGCTGAAGGAGACTTGGTGAGCAGCTCTGAACTATTGGAATCGATAGTTTTGCCAACGAGGAGTGATATAACAGGCCGCACATTGTCGGGTACGACTTCTCGGGTGTGGTGACCAATCGCGGAGAAGACGTGGATACGTTTGCATTGGGCGATGAGGTGTTTGGCATGCTACCGCACAATAGCAATGGAGCCATCGCCGAGTATGTGCAGCTCTTTTTTTCTGTCTGTTGCCTGAAGGATGTGGTATCGTGGGTGGCTGGCTAACTGTTGGTGTTCATCATACGGCAGCTTTGTCGTTGTGAAGGCGGACTACATCAGCAAGAAGCCGTCTAATTTGACGTGAGTGAATTTAATGTGCTTGAGTTGAACGGGTTATTGAGGACTTGTTTGGCTCGAATACTTGCAGGCATGTGGAGGCTGCGGCCTTACCTCTGGTGGCACAGACAGCGCTACAGTGCTTTCGACTAGGTCAGCTAGCTGAAAATAAGAAAGTGCTGATCACTGGTGGGGCTGGAGGCGCTGGATCAATGGCAATTCAAATCGCGAAGACTGTCTTCAAGGTGATCGATCCATCGACCGATTTTATCGTCTTAAGCTAAACCGCATTTGTTATTGTAGGCGCAAACTGTTGCGACAACTGCAAGCACAAGAAAGATCGAGCGGATGCGACTGCTTGGCGCAGATGAGGTGGTGGACTATGGACACGAGCGTTTCGAGCGCGAACTGGCTGAATATGACTTCGCTCTGGATTGCACTGGGGAGGTACGCAATAACTAGCATACATCCATGTATATTTTACAAAGAAAACTAACCCAATAATTGCGGTGACTGCAGGCCAAGCAGTGCTTCGAGTGTATCACACGTGGTGGTGCAGTCGTATCGATCGCAGCAACACCGACTTGGAAATCGCTCTCAACTGGTGACCTCCAAGGTATCAATGTCTCTTACTTTCTAGGTCCTATCCTAGACTGTCTGAGCAGCTCAGTGACGCGTCGTGCGCGTCAAGCTCAAATCACGTACGAGTACATGTTCGTGGTGGCCGATGGCACCGTTATGGACGAGATCCGTCAGCTTGCTGAGCAACGCACCATTACACCAGTGATCGACAAGGTTTTCCCATTTGAAAAGGCCGACATGGCCATGGAGTACTTGGAAGCGGGGCACGCAATGGGAAAGGTAGTCGTACAGCTCGTTGACACAACCAAGGCAAGCTAAAGCACCAGAATTCTTTGACCTAGTGAGCACTACAGACAGGTGCACTTTCGAAAACGCATTTTCTATATTCAACGTGACTTCTTCCTACCTATGATGTTGCTTCAGTTAATCTAGTGAGGTGTGCTGCCGTACCGCGGTGTTCTTTTACGCGAACGCGTACTATATACTGCTCGAGGAGTGGCATCTGAAGCTAGAACGGCTTCGGTGGCGTCAACCTTCTCTGTCTTGCGACTTTGTGAGGAGAGCACGAGGCATGTTCCACCGATGACTAGGGCCGCTCCAATAAAAGTAAAAGGCCCAGGCATAACATCCACACCCATGGCGATACCTTGAGCTGTGGCGACGATGGGCTCCATCAGACATACTATAGACACGACGATCGGATCAAAGTATTTCATCACACCAATGTAGCCCATTGTGCCGATACCGTCGCAGATGAAGACGAGGTAGAGCACCACCAGCAGTCGGTTGACGGACGGGGTCAACCATCCAAAGACCCCATTGTATGGATCAGTAGACAGACTGAATTCTTGACCCGAAGCCAACATGTAGCACAGCAATGTTATAGCTGACGTGGCTGTAAGCCCACACAGGAATACTAACAGGTGCATGTGTGGACGCACCTTCTTGGCCAGCGTGAAGTACAGAGCTCCTCCGGCAGCACCTGAAAGTGCCATAAGGTCTCCTGCTGCAGATGCAGACACAATGTTGGGGCCTCCCTGAGTCGTATCCATAGTAGTGATACCGCCACCAACCACACCAATGGAAGCACCCAAAGCTTCGAACGCAGCTACAGGCTTTCGCTGCATAATCTTCCAGAATACTAGCAGCACCGAGTGTGCGTTGTTGAAGAGCGTGGCATGACCAACCGATGTGATTGACAGAGCCACGACAAAAGACCCCAAAAAGTACGCGTACGCCACTCCAGCCACGAGAACTGAAGGAATCAATTCCTTCAAGCTAGGACCATGCGGTTCATCATTACCGCGGAGAAGAATTGTCAACGCGAAAGGGAATGTGACCATCGACGTGGCCATGTTTCGCCAGAAGATTCGAATCTCGGGGGTTACCACGTCGTCTACTTCATCCAGAGCAACACCCACAGACGAGATCGTGAATAGCGACGACATTAGCAGCATGTAGCCGATGACTGGAGCCTTGCGCTTAACCACGACAGTCACCTCGAGATTATCCTCAAATCCGCGCGTGTTAAGTTGGATCTGTGTGATGTCCGACGGTAAAATTGTAGCCTTGTGCAGTGGTGTCAGCGTTGATCGCGGGGTCACTAAACTCGCGGAGATGGAAGCCTCATCATCTTCATAATCCAGTTCATGCTTGCCTGGCACAGCCAGTAAGTACTCCGACATACCGGAGCCTGGAGGCAGAACACCAGATGGATCGCCTGGAGTCATCTCAATGAGATACGCGTGGTGCTTCGAATTCACCCCCTCCATCGTCTTGGAAGTCTCGTCATCCATAGGGAACGAGAGAACGAAAGGAGACAACTCGTCATTTTCGAAGGCAGAGCCTTTGCTATCAAGAAAGGAACGAGCGGAGAATGGAGATCTCGCAGAGCGACTCGACCACAGTCCTTTGGACCGTGCACTGTAGGATAGTAGAGGTCGAGACTCGGAATCATAAGGCCCACTGGGACTTAGCCCCTCTCCGCCTACATCGGCTCCTTCATCTTCGCCCCCCGGATAATCTGCATTGCCTACGCCCACAACAAAACCCTGGAACAGCTTGGAGCTGTCCGAATTGCCAGCAACACGAAGCGACATGTCCGGATCGGGTGCCGACACTCCGATGACCACATTCTTCGTCAACGACGGATCTCCGATAGGCGTAGACGCCAAGAAGACCGTCCAAGGAGACAACTTCGCCGTTCCGTCAGTGTCTTGCGTGTAAGCCAGTTGCTCCTCCGTTTCAATACTGAACCACGTTTCTCCAGCCGTCGGGATATACGTCAGACGACTTGAGCTCGACGATTTCGACTTGGGAGTGAAGCTATCTAATGCTTCAGCTAGAGAGAAGTAGCTCTTGTGTCTAGCGAGCGCATCCAGAGCGTCAAAAATGTCCGGTGAGCTCAAGAACAGACCAGCATCGATACCATCGTAGTCGTCCAGGTCACGACCAATGTGGGTCACATGTTGGTGATCCTCGTTGATCTTCACTTTGACAGTAGTCGGTGGTAGACCAGTTAACTCTTCGATATCCGTCTCCACCAGCACACACGCGACTGCATCTCCAAGAGGATACGCCGACAGTTTCGACACGACTGATTTGTCGAAAATATGATCAGCTGTATGGATCAAGAACGGCTCCGGGCCGGGGAACATGCTCCTGGCTGCGAGAATGGAGCGAGCGTGTCCGTCGTCATTCTTCCGCCCTAAATCTAGAAACTCGATCTTCATTTTGGTGTAGAACGGCGTTTGCTTGACTGCAGCCATAATCTGACTTCCAGCTGCAGCGACCGACACCACCACGCGCTCCACTCCAGCAGCATAGAGCTGGGTTAGGATGTGACTGATGATAGTCTGCTGGCCTAACTGAATGAGGCACTTGGGTCGCTGGTTCTCGTCCAGACTGCTGGGTCGCACGGCGGCAGTGAGCAGTACTTGACGCACTGCAGGACGTCGCGACGTGGGGGTTATTATTGCCAATGGGGCGGGCTGATGCACAGCCGAGGGCCGTCCAGGAGGGAGCGGTGGTAACGCACTGGAGCGAGGAGGAGTCGGACGAGAGCTCGGAGTCTCGTCAACGTCCACTTCCACTTGATCTGGAGCGCTGACGGCGTCGTGGCCCACAGTCTCGAACGGGACGTTCTCACCGGCATCGACGATGACTCCCTGGATCTCGGAACGCGTAGGGTCCGCATGGAATCCAGAGAGAAGCTCCGTCTCGGGGATGCTCAGCAATTGGCTTACGCGCTGCAGGTCCAGTGCGTACACGGCTGTAGGCACCTCGGCCTCCACGTCCATAGGTCGACGCTGCACCACCATGTTGCAATTAACTTCGATCTGAGTGAGAGGTGGACGAAAAGGAACTGACAAGGAAGCGGCTGCTTGGCCACTCTGGGAGGGACGAATACTGGGTGAAGTAACGGTTAGTTGATTTGCTTTTTGTATGGTGTAGCGATTCGAGTACTCTGTTGCACCGATGTGGCTGCTGGGCAGCACCAGAGCGAAGCGAAAGCGTTGACGTAGGGGCGGAGCCAGGATCATTTTTGGGGGGGACATGGCCCCCCCTCAAAAATTCCCAGTCCCCTATTTTTGGCGAAAATTTAGATAAAAATCCATAATTCTGGCTGATTTTTAGGTCAAATCTCCAATTTTTGAGCTGGCCCCCCTCTAATTTTAGTCCTGGCTCCGCCCCTGAATGCAGATGCATGCGCTATTGCGTACTTTCACTACATTGCATGCTGCTACGCCTTATTGATCGATGTCGACACAACCGTTAAGGTCATTATTATAATAATGATTATTGGCCCTGGTGGAAGTTCCACCGTGGAACCCAACGCGAATCTTCTGCTGGATGTACGGTATGGAATTTCGGCATCGGGTTCTCCTCTAGGACGTCATGCGTTCAATATCGTATCGGATATTATTACTACTTCGAAGTATGTAGTAGTATAGTGCATGTAATAATATCCGATAGTAGTCTTCTACCAGATTGGTAGCCAGTAGCTACAATTAAGACAGATACAAAAGAGGATAATGCATGTTTAGGACTTTTATCAAAGAAACAAGGACGAAGGAAGGAAAAGAGCCCCACGTCAAGCGACAGTATGCTGTATCAGTAAAGCCGCCGCTCTGCTGCCCGTAGGCCGCGAGGTTGCCATACTTCTCATTTGGTCTCATACGCGCTTCCGAAGCTTGTGCAAGCTACGTTTCCTGTACGACTATAATGCAGAAGCCGCAACGAACTCGGCGCTTCATTGCGTTCTTCTCGTTCAATGCACTTCAACTACAAAAGCATCTACGAATGGAGGATCTCCTTCGTGCTAACATGTTGAAGTCATCTCAAACGATGTGGATTGGATGAAAAGGGGATACGCTTTCGTCCAATCATCATATCCAATTTATGTCTCCGTTGTTTATAAGCCAGAACGACTCTCGCCACAAAGCACGAGAGCTCGCAGCCGCACTGTCGGGTCTCAGTAGCCTCGTGCGCGTCTCCCAAGCCGACCCGCCCCCCCCTGACCTGCTACGCGCATAGACCCTAGTCTCCGGCCTCAGCTCGTGCTCTTCCGGTGCTTATATACTGGTTCTAGCCTGAGATCCGTGGTCGAGAACAAGCTCGAATTGCTCTACTGAGTGTTCGGATGCCCCCAGAGGCGCCACTTGCTGCTAAACGGTGCGTCTTGGTGTCCACCATGCACGTTTATATGTTGTCGTGGTCTCTGAACAGCGGAAGCAGCCAGCGTGGCTGTGTGCCGCCCATATAGAAGCTTGAAACATCGTTTAGATGCTCACACTCTACCGGTGGCTCCCTTGCGCCCTACCATTTCCCTGCTGCAATGTAGAACCTCTCCTATGAAGAAGAGCCACCCCATGTCACCGTCACCTTCATCAACGCGAGACCCGCGTTCGGTGTCGCCGCCGAAAGGATCTCCAGTGTATGGAGAGGGCAAGATTTCGCTGCGCGTGGACCAGCCGGTGGAGGGCTGCACTATGATGACGCACGCCTTCTTCCGTTCCGGAGACGGCGACATCGACGACAAGGATGTGGACATGCAATTCCACTGGTACAGGTCCTCCATGCGGCGGGCGTGTGCCAACAGCGAGTGTAGACGTCACACCAGCGACGGTGCTGGCAACGTGCTGCTGCTCGTGGCCAAGATCGAATGCGTGCAGTGCTGTAGACTCGGTATCACGAGGGAACACTCGTGTTTCTGCAGCCCAGACTGCTTCCGCTTGGCCTGGCACAAGCACAAGCAGCTGCACGATACACAGGCGCTGCAGCGACGAAATGGAGACGACTTTCCGTGGAAATCGCAATTGCACAATATGGACACATTCTGCCCGCTGCCGAAGGAATCGTGGGTTAAGGTGCAGGAAGAAAAGTAGGGAACCGTGTCGTTGGCCCCTTTGGTCGAGACTGAGTTTCTCACGCACATGCCGCTCTTGTCTTACAGTCGGTCGTACACACCTACCGCCGAGGACGTGGGTCACGTGATTCGAGTACAGTGTAAGGCCACCAAGCGTGTCGGCGGCGGCGTACTGACCAAGACAGTGGACACTGGGCTCGTGCTGCCGTGTAAGTGTTTTGCTCTTCTAGGCTAGGTCACTCCTCTTCTGGGCTGTATGTGTGCTGAAACTGATGACTGTGGTTCGACCAAAAGTTCCGCCCATGCCACCAAGGCGGCAGATGCTGGCGAATGTGAACGAAGAGCGACTGACACCGCGACTGCGGCAGATCGGAGTCTTCCGCGTGCTCACGTACAATGTTCTAGCCGAGATCTACGCGACGCGACAGATGTATCCGTACTGCCCGATTTGGGCTCTTAGCTGGTCGTTCCGGAGAGAATTACTGAAGCGCGAGTTGCAGTCGTATAACGCCGACATCATTTGTCTCCAGGAGGTGCAAGGTGATCACTACAAGAGCTTCTTTGCGCCGTTGATGGAAGAGTGGGGATACGAAGGCTGGTATTTGAAGAAATCACGTGAGTCCATGGGCCTTGAGGGCAAAGTTGATGGTTGTGCACTTTTTTACAAACGCAATCGCTTCATTCTCAAGGAGCGGTACCCGGTTGACTTCAATGAGCTGGCAAATGACTTCCTCACGCAGGTGCAGACGGAGTACGACCTAGACTACCAAGGTCCGTCGATGGCTGCGCGTGAAATGTTCCTGTCGACGCTCAACAAGATGAGACAGCGACTTCAGCGTGACAACGTGGCTCAGATCGCAGTGCTAGAGGTGGTTCCCGCGAATAACGAGGTAGTTGCACGGAAGTCCCAGTCTGGGCCGTTGATCTGTATCACAAACGTGCATATTTTCTCCAATCCCAAGTTCCCGGACGTCAAGATGTGGCAAACAAATATGCTGGCGAAGCAGGTGAGTCTATTTCGTCTTGGATGAAAGTCGGGCATGTACCAACATTGTTTGCATTGCTATTGTGACAGCTTGAGCGGTTGACGCTAAGTCGCAACTTGCCCACGATACTCTGTGGAGACTTTAATAGCGAACCTTCTAGCGCTGTGTACGAGTTTATGACGCGTAACCATGTTCTACTTGACCACCCGGACATTCAGCACCCACCGCCTCAGCTCGCGAACATCTACGCGTCGCTTGACTTAGAGCACAACATCGGCTTTGCTAGTGCCTATGCTTCAGCCTTTGGTGCTGAGCCAGAGTACACCAACCACACAGGTACAACCAGTTTCCAGCTCAAATGTGAAGTGATAATAGGGAAGTCTCTGACTGAAGCGTGGTTGCTCCTTGTCAGGTCACTGGACAGGTGTGGTGGACTACGTATGGTATACACCGGAGACGCTAACTCCGTTCGCTGGGCTCAAGGTGCATCCACCTGAAGTGCTCGAGGCCTATTCGAAGACAGCGCTGCCCAACTGCCAGTTTCCATCGGACCACATTCCTCTGTGTCTAGACTTCAGCATTAAGGCGGCCGCCATCAATAATGGAAGATACTGATAGAGGAATTTTAAAGTGCATGTTTCACCCTGCAACAGACTGCGCCTCACCATAATCAGCGTCAAGTCGGCCCACAGTGTGGCTCTTACAACAATCCAGTCAAAGCATGGCTCAGTGCGTCACCAACTTCTAGTGCCACAAAACACAAGTTCACAATCACTCCTTACTGCACTCCCGAAAAGCAATGCAGACGTCGCAAGTGTACGCGGTTGACCGCGTGTACGGCGACCTGCAGCCACAGTTCGTGGCCAAGGACGTGCTCAAGGCGCTGTCCCAACTGGACGCCGTGGTGGGGGACGTGTTTAACCGCTTGGTGCATAAAGTTTCACAGGAGAAGGAGCGTGTTGCCGCCGTGGACAAGCGCATTCAAGTGTGCCAGGCCAAGGTGAACGCGCTCACGGCTCGCCGCACGAGCAACAAGCCCACTACCGTATTCTCCACCTCCAAGTATCCAGCGCCCAAGCAGCTGCCGCTGCCCAAGACGTTGTTCCACGATAAACCGTACGCCGATGCACCGCCGCTGGTGCCTGATGCGGATGACGACACGCACTTCCTGCCTGCGGAGCCGATACCTCCAGTACAAAGGGGGCAACACATGGCAGAGGTGGTAGAGCTTTTTGAAAATGTGAACGAGTATCAGAAAACGCAGCAGCCTGAGGCAGACATGGAGAAGGAGGGACTGGGCAGACTACCAGAGTATATCCCGTCTGTGGGCAGCGTACTGCTCTTCAACTCCGGGGAGAACCCGTACCAGAAGGTAAGTAAGGCGCTGAACAGGGGGGATGAACATGGAGACTGATGACTTTCTGATTGTAGTACACGTCGTGGGATAATCTACTGGGCACAGACTACGAGGAGGAAGAAGAGAAGCGGAAGGAGCTGGCTAAAGCACCGCGCACGATCGAATACGGAGACGAACTGGTACGTGATACTGCTGCTGGATCTCTACTGAATCATAGGCTGACGATATGCTTGCTATTGGTTTCTAGCCGGCCGTGCATGGACTCAATTACGAGTTCCACCCGTCGATGGGCATCATGCCGGACATGTCGGCGAAGTTACCGACGAACTTGCCGCTCGAGAACATCGCCGATTACAAGTACGCACACGAGAGCAACACGTCCATCGCACCGTCCATGTTCCAGGACAAGACGTTACCGGATCTGCCTACGGTCGCGAACTTTGAGGAAGGACCTGTGGCTCAGGAGCCGTCGGAGCAGAATTTCCAGGTGGGCCCGGTAGATGGTGCTCCTCCTCCACCTCCACCGGCGCCTGCTGTGGACTTTACTAAGATTGAGGATGACGCTCCGCCCCCGCCGCCTCCTCCTCCGCAAGGAGACGATGAAGATGACTCGGCCCCACCTCCGCCTCCACCGCCGATGGCGAACGGAGAGGACGAAGACGCACCGCCTCCTCCTCCGCCGCAAGAGGTATTGTTTTTCAATGATTTGCGGGTAATGTACAATGCGTACAAGCTGACAAATTCCTTTTGTACAGGACGGACCCCCAGCCCCACCAGCTCCGGAGGAGGACGAGAATCAGCCACCGACGCTCAGCTTGCTGGACCAGATTCGTAACCCCAACATTAAGCTCCGAAAAGTAGGCGCTTACTCATTTGGTGTTGACAAAGCTCATCTCTCTGACTTTTGTTTGTCGTACACAACAACAGGTCGATCCCAGTGAACAGAAGGCAGAACCGATCGCAAAGGCAGGAGAGAGCGCTAACAAGCCGTTGACGATCGCTGAAGAAATGCAGCAGCGAATGCTGCGACGACAGGCTGCTATCAGCGGCAAGCAGGACCAGATGGAGCAAAGACGCGAGCGCGAAAAGGCTGCTGCGAAGCCTGTGACAGTGCTGACAGCGAAGGAGGTGACCGCTCCAGTGCAGCCTCCGCCGCCCCCTCCTCCGTCTGACGACGGACAGCAACAGAATAAACTGCCCACGCTGGCCATGTCAGACGATGGCAGCGACGATGGACGTGGCCACACTTCCGACGACGATAAGTCCAACGATGGCGACGATTTCTTGGCCCAAATCCGGAACATCAAGAAGCAGCAGGACGAAGGATCTACTCAGCCAAAGCAACCGCCGCAACCGCCAAAGACGGAAGAAATCAAGAACCCATTGGCGAATTTTGAATCGGTGCGTGCTCTCCTTAAGCGTTTAGTCGTCCTTTTGGGGGTTGGAATCTGACGTTCGTGTATGTTGTCTTGTTTGTAGCAAATGATTGGACTGCGAAACCGTGAAGATTCTCTGAGCATGTCGGAAGCTTCGGACTGGTCGGACGACTAAGTACTGCCCATGGTACATCTTGAAATTACACTGATGGCTTCTTCAGATCGAATGTTGCAGTCGTCACTACTCAATCTTGGTATCGCCAACGTTTTGCGAGTCTGTTTCGTGTGTTGATGATCAGCGCGTTGTTTGTATCCTGCTTCTTTGTAACTCCTTCTTCATCAGCTGACTCGTTGCTCTTTAAATGACAGTCACAGATTATACGACCACATCCAGAACACATAGGAGACTCGGGATCCTCTCGGAGATCGGTCTTCGGCAGTCGATAGTGAAACGAGTACTCCTGAGTGATCCCGTGCATCTTCTGGACAGCCTCGTTAAAGCCATTGAGAATGCTGGAGTCCCTCTTCATCTCCAGCATGACCTCGCTCTGCTTGGCTTGTGACCTCGCGGCATCTTCAATCGCTTGCTCCAGCTTGCGCTTTACGAACTGCTTCTTCTCAAACGCCAGCACGCGCAAATCTTCGACTTGTCGCTGAGCGAGTGTATCCCTCTGTAACAGTTGAAGGTCCTTGCGCTCACGCTTAATGACATGTTTGCGCACGTTCCTCGTTCCCCATCGAATACGCTGCAGTCGGATTCTTCGACCCTTCTCCTTTGCAAACATCGCTCCTGCTCGCTGTAGCTCCATGTCGCGATAAGACTCGAGCTCCATGGTTTCGTTCAAGATGCACTCTTCCATGTCACGTTCCAGATCTTCCAGCTCGATCCGCAAGTCCTCGATTTCGTCTTCGTACTCCCGCACCTGCTGCTTCTTGGAGAGAATATCTTCCAGACTGAGTTCGAGACTGAAGTGTAAAATATGCTTTTCAGTCTCAAACGCTTCGCCCCAGCCTCGGTCCATGTCTTCTTCAGTGAGTTGGCTCAGTTCCTTTTCAACGACCGGCTGTCGACGTTCCCATTGGATTCGCATGTCCTTCATCTCCTTAATTCGACGCAACATCTTGGCCTTGTACTTCACCGCACGCTTCAAGTCGACACGAGCGTCGAAGATGTCGAACTCGATCATCTCACGGTCCTCTTTCGACTGGGTAAGTGACGTCGCCTTACGTTCGATCATGGAGCAGAATCGGAACTCCTTGAGCTGATTTCGACTGCAATAACTTCTCCAAGCAGATTGAACGGCAAGTGCAGCCTTCCCGTAGCGAGCATGATGAGTGAGACGACGATAGTTTAGCTCTTGCCGTGCCCGGTAGCACAGGTAACATCGTTGCATTTTCCCAGCTGCTGCTTCTCGAAGCGCGAGTCGGAAGCCACGCAGTTTTTTTCGAATCGTCTTGACGGTGGATCTGGAGCGCCACATTTGCTGCAATGTAATGGCAGCCTCAATCTGGTCACGTGTGCCTTCAAGTCTCCTTCGCACAATGTAACCACGAAATACGCGTTGAATTCTTGCGGCGGATGGTTCCAATACACGTCGAAAGTACCGTTTTCGCTTCTCGCGCTGAATAAACTTCCTTGTGAGAATACCTCGAGCGATTGAACCAATTTGCGTCGCCATTCGATCCATTCGGCGCAACTCCATGAGATCCATCCACTTGCGAAAGAATCGACGAGAGCGCCACAACTTCTGAATAATTCTCGCTGCTTTGTCCAAAGCGCGAGTCTTCATCACTAGACGTCGAGCTAAGAAACCTCGGATTAATTTCTGGATTCGCAGTGCAGCAGGAACGTACACACGAGCTTTCTCTCTTTCTTGTCGTTTATCTTTTACCAACACGCGATCTCGCTGTCCGCGCCATACCTTCTGAATTCGTAAGCATGCAGGAATGACAACTTGTTGGTTGTGCTTGGCTAAGAAGATGCGTTGAGCTCGTCGTCGACCCATAAATCCTCTCACAAGCTTCTCCACCATAATCGCGTTAGCTTCCAGGCGACGTATTCGGCGCGCGTGTTTTCTTCCAACATATCCTCGATATACTCGTTGAATGTCGAGGGTTGCTCCTTGATATCGCATACGCATCGCCTTGGTCTCACGTCTAGACTTGTACGATCGATAGACTGACTGGATGATGAGCACAGCACACGTTACGACGCGAAAATACGCCTTAGCATACTTCCGACGCTGATGACCGCGAAACAGACGTTGAAGTGCCATAGCACCGATTTGACGATGAAACCATCGTCGTAAAGTTTTGCTGTGCATGTTGCTTCGATATAACTGCTGTAATTTGATGGCCACCTGCACATATTCGCGTCGACGTTTAAGATACTTCTTCACAAAAGTACCCTCTGTGTTCTTAGTGAGCTTCTGGAAAGCGATCGAATCTGCACGCCCTTGAGCCATCTTGGCCTGCTCCTCAGCGATCATGCGCTTCACTTCATCGGGCAATCCATGATAAAAATGTGGCACGGACTCCATCATGTGCCTCGAACTGAGCTCCTCTTGGTTCAGTGATACTAACTCAGCAAGACCTCGCGATACCGGAAGCACCCCCTGATTCACATTAAATGCCCGGTCATTGGCAAGATGGCTTAAGCCAAACCGCTCAGTAAAAGACCGCTCAATCTCCTGTCTGCTTCGTCCAGCTCTCCACTGAGCCGATGTTTTCGCACATATTGTGAAGTGACATTCCAATGACCTCCACACTGGAAGAGCAACGACATTATTCCCAATAGTCGAGAATCCACACAGTGCAGACTTGATTGTCGGCCAAAGCATACCCGGCTGTTGATAAACAGTCTTTGTCTCGAATGTGACTTCTTGTGCATTGGCAGAGTTCGGTGCTGCATGCAGCAGCAGTGCGTAGACCATTTCAAGGCGCTCCTTCTGTGCTTTTCTTTGGAAATTATCCGAAACGATCATTATTTGGAAGTACTTGATCAACTGCAAAGGTAACTCATTTTTTCGCACGCTCAAGCCTGTAAATGGATTCGTAGCATCTCGCGCCTTAACAGCAGCTTCTAGCGCTGTCATCGCCGCCTTCTCCGTATCAAAAAAGCCCACAGACTTGACCGCAACGTCTTCGCTGGACAGCCTTGGAATCGTGTGCCACGTGCACTTCAGTAGCGCCTCAACCGTGGATTTACGACAGCAGATTTGATACATCTTCACCTCCCAACGGATCTTCCCCTGCTTCTCCTGCTTGACCGACCTGTACCAGTAGCGCTTCGTGCCCAATAGTCTGTACTGCAGTCTTGCGCAGCTCACATCATTAACTTCAAGGAGAACAGCATCCAGAGGCTGTTGCAATGCGAGTTGCACCGATGAACAGATAGCAGAACTCTTCTCCGCCGCAGGACCTGGCGGCTGCGTTGTCAATCGACGTCGGGTCTTCTGAGATGACCCGAAACTTGAGAGTTGACGACGTAGTTCATGGAGATAAGGAGACGCCCCCGAGTCAGCGCCAGGTTGGCCACTAGCCCTGCGCGTCAGCGCCATACCCGATTCGTCAGATCATCTAACGCTACATGTAACTTGAAGCGACACCAACAATACCGGTTTCCTTACCAAAATACCGGTACCCAGCTGGAGACAGTCAACAATGCTCCGCGCTCTGCTGCGGTCCAAGGCGCGGACACCTGTCGCACCAAGCGGCTTTCATATCGATCAAGGAACAAGGAAGACACGCTGTTTATCGGTATTGGCGTTGCGTTTGAGCCACGGAAAGGCTGTGGGGAATACGCCAGTGGATACGAGACATTGGAATCAATTCGATAATTGCTCAGTTCGTGGGGCCAGGCATTTCTCCTCTGAAGCAATCAAAGGCGTTGAAATTGATGGAAATGATGAGGTACTGGCGGATAAGCAGTCGGTGGAAGCCAGGAAGAGATACCGCTTCACTCGTCACGACTTCCAGCCGCTACAGACCAAACCGCTGCACTTTGATATGATCTTTGATATGACTGAAGAAAAGATTAAAGTTACGCTGCAGACGACGCTCAAGCATCTAGGCGACCAGCCACTATTTGAGCTCAAGTTAAATTCCAAAGAACTAGAGATCTTGTCCGTGGAGCAGTTCAATAAGTTCACACCGCTGGATGGGAAGAAGGACTTTGTTGCCCATGTGCAGAGTTTCGCAGAGCCTCGCAAGCTGCAGTACGAGGTGGACAAGGAAAACCACTTTCTGGTTGTTAAGCTTTCTAAACCCGTGCAGTTCGGGGAGGAGTTCGTAGTCCGCACGGTGTCGGTGGCCACCCCGACTGAAAACATCCTAGAGGGTCTGTACTTTGACTACACGCCTGAGGGTGCCCCCAAGACCATCATCACCCAGTGCCAGCAGCACGGATTCCAGCGTATCGTGCCATGCATTGACACGATGGATGCCAAGGCTTACTACACCACCACGATCGTAGCAGACAAGCGCTACACTAACATCATCACGAATGGAGACTTGGCTCCTGGATACCACACAGAGACTGGTGTGCCTGTGTTCCACCCGACATCAGAAGTACTGAGCGTGGATGATTCCTCGCGCCACGTGCTCAAGTACTACAATCACAAGGTGAACATGGCGCCGTATCTGTTTTTCCTCGGTGTCGGCACGTACGAGACGTTCCGTCGAACGCTTGAGTTCCCCGATGGTGATACGACACTGCTGGAGATCCTGGCGTTCCCTGGCTACTTTGACCCAGCTGATGCCAAGGCTGCTGTTAAGATGCTGCACGACTCTGTGTTGTGGGTCATGGTGAGTTTGGGACCGGAAGCCTGCGAACACCATGACGAACGGAAGCGGATCTACGAGCTCCTAGAAGAGCGCGAAGCTCTTGAGGCCAAGGAAGGTCCATTGTGCCTTGGACCGAACGAGGAATACGTCAAAACCCCATTGAGCGCTTCGGATGCTGCACGCTTGGCTGCTGTTCGTGCAGAGCTGAAGGAGCTACTGAAGGTGTGGAAGAAGACCGGGTACAAGTACACGGGTGCCGTATACCGCGAGATTGCGATGGAGAACTCGTACTATGGCGGTATGGAAAACGTCGGCAACACTACTATTGTGAGTTCGTGTCTATGCCCGAGCTGCCGCATGGACGACAAGTCGTACGAGTACATGGAGCACGTAAAGGTCCACGAGTATTACCACAACATCAACGGTAGCCAGGTGACCGGCCAGTCTCCGTTCGAAATCTGGCTGAATGAGGCTGTCACGGTGCACATGGAGCGTAAGCGCGGCGCGGCCATTTTTGGCGAGGACTACAGTCGTCTGAGCGAAGTGCTGTACATGTTCACCCCGGCCATTGGACCGCTTGCACAGGATAAGTCTGCAACTTCTCTGTCTGTCGAACCGCAGGGATTCAACCAGACCCAGGAACTTATTTCTGTGGTGACGTATTCAAAAGCTCCTGAGTTCGTTCGCATGGTACAACTCCTAATGGGCGAAGATGCGTTCCACAAGGCTCTCGATATGTACCATACCAAGTACGCGTTCGGCAATGCTACGAGTATGGAGTGGATCAAGTGCATGGAAGAATGTTCTGGTCTAGACCTGCAGAACTTAGCTAAAACGTGGCTCAACCGCCCAGGCCACCCTGAGGCAACATACTCTACGGAGTACAAGGCAGCTTCTAAGGAATATATCGTGGAGATTTCGCAGACGGGCTTTGAAGACAAACCTGTCGAGAACAACGGACCGTGGGAGATCCCGATTGACTGGTCCCTTGTGAAAGACGGCGAGTCGATAAAGAATGGTGTGTTTCTCATGAAGTCGAAGGATGCGAAGCTCGTTATCCCTGACGTGGCGGAGGAGCCAGACTTTCTGTCTTTTGCTCGCGGTTGGTCATTCTTCGGTAAATCGAACCAGACAAACCCGTCGGTCGCTCGCCTTACAAAGCAGGCGCTGTCTGACCCGGATGCTGTTAACAAGTACCAGGCCTACCGCCGCGTTGCCGATATTGAGAAGGCGAAGGTGATCGAAGGACTGCTGAAGAACGACAAGCAAGTGGAGATTTCGCCCGAATTTGTGGAGCTGCATGGCTCGATCCTGTTCTCGGACGAGCTCACCCCTTCTGCACGTGCGCTGACGTTGGGAGAAGCCAAGACTATCCCGAACCACGATGAATTGAGTCATCACTATGTTGCTGTTAAGAATGCGACCACTGCACTGCTGCAAGCTGTGTGGGCTAAATACTCTAAGCAGATCGAGACTGCATACTCGAAATTGTGTCAGGAAGCTCGTTCTGGTCCCCATTCCGAGCAGTTCCAGCAGCGTGCCTTGAAGCGCCACTTGCTGCAACTCATTGAGGCAGGTGCTAAGCCTCGCGTACTCAGCACAACTCCGTCGATTGCGCCAACTATTGCGCCGTCTACTTTAGCTTTAAACTTGCTAAGAAACTCGACATTTGCCAGTGAAAAGGCCACCGGGTTTCGAATGGTGTTGGAAAATGAAACTTTTGCCGATCGCGCGAAGGTGCAAGAGGAGATTTTTGAAGAATGGAGCAAGACCCCTGATATGCTGACAAAGTACATTGGTATCGTGAGCAGTTTGGACTCGAAAGATGTGGGGAAGCAGATTCTTAAGCTGCTCAGTGACCCGAGTTTCAACCCCTCTCAGTCAAGCCACGGTCGTGCTGTGACTCGTTCTCTATCGCAGATCCGCGATTTCTCGCTCGCCACGGACGAAGGTCTTGACGTGATGGTGCAGGCGTTTGTAAGGATTGGCAAGGTCAACCAAATGTCTGCGTACCCGTTGCTGCAGTGCTTCGACCACCTGGACCGGTTTGATGACGCCACAAAGACGAAGATGTTTGCGACGCTGCAGCGCATGCAGGACTCAATAGACAACAAGGAGGAGGAATCGCTCTACAACCAGCTCAGTATCATCCTGGAGAAGCAGTAACAACGTAAAAACGCTGGTGGAATTGCATTAGGTTACTACATGTAGAAACGATGAAATGCATCACTAGAGCCACGTCAAGCCGAAATGGTCGTAGCTTGCTGAGCAGCAGCCTTCATATCAGCAGCTTCGCCATCTTTTGACCCAGTAGATAAGCTTGGTGGAGTCACCACTTCAGCTGTCGGTTTATCAGCACTTGTGTCACTAGATGAAACCTCACCTTCCTCTGACTCCTCATCTTCAGAGACGACCGGAGACAGCACAACAACCGGCGCTTTCGCTGCTTCTGCCGGTTCGAGTCGCTCAGATCTCTTCACTGGGGCTTCGGTCTTCGTGTTGCTATCAACCCCTTCGCCGGAAACCTCGTCCTCTTCACCTTCTTCTGTGAAATCCAGCGGTGGTTGTTCTGACGTTGGAATGCAAGGAGGCGGCGAAAAGCCTTGCTTCCTTTTCTCCGTTGGGCTCACAACCTTTGACAACTTCGACGTATCAAAAACTGGTGACTCAACTGCTCCATCTTCAGACACGTCACTAGCCAGTGAGGGACGCTCGGAAGGCACAACAATAGGGTCGACGGCAGGTCTCCCAGTTGCGTGGACCGTAGGCGGAGCCGAACTTGAATCTCTTGCACTAGACTGCGGAGTGTCTTCTTGCGGCGATCTTACCCGAAGAATCGAGCGAAGGGGCCCTGTGTGGCGTTTAACTAGTGGGCGTTCTGGAGCCTGCGTCGACCCCGCTGGGCGGTAGACGAGTAACTTTGAGACTTCCACCTCCTTCTCAAACGGGCACACCGATTCTTTGTCTGCAAACTTGATCTTCGAAGGCTGCCAGTCATCTTGCTCAACTTCTTTTGTCTTCATGATCTCAACTTCGTGAGCATTTTCCGTCACCCGCTGGGCCACCTGATTCAACACCACCGTTGAACGTCTCGCTCGCCAATTTTGCGCCGTGCCCAACCTTCGCTTGTTCTGGGGAGTCACCAGATTCCCGAAAATATCCCGGCCGCGACGAGCCGTACTAGTATCCCTGCCATTCCGAGAGTCTACACCACACAATACGACTCGAGTCAGTACAACATCATACGTCATATCGTAGTATGGAGAGGACGAACTCATCAGGTTGTGCAAGTGATTCACCGAGTTAGATCGCTTGGCGGGAGGGCCGCTACCATTCGAGGTAGAAGAGGGCTTTAACGTGTTCGATCGCGGGGAGTCAGTCGATTTGGACGTCGTTTGGCGATCAGCACGTTTCTCGTCAGCCCGGCGAATGCTTCGTTTTGGAGAGCTTGATCCTCGTCGGCGGTTTCCAGTGTCACCTGCAGCCTTCCCATTAACACTCTTACTGGGTTTTTGAGCCTCTTCCTCGGCACCAACATCCGCTTTCATCTTCCTAATGACCGATGCGGCGAGGTCAGGTATGCTCGAGTCCCTGTAAGTGTCACGCCTTTGAACACCCCTGACCTTCTTGCCAATCCTGCTGTAAATGATTGCGTCCTTAGTGATGCCAGGCAACACCGCAAGAACCTATTCCAAACAACACAGTCAATCCTACGACCGCTTGTTACCAGGCTGAAGCAACTCCAAATCCTTACCTTCAGAACGAGCAGCACCCCTGGCTCTGTCTCCACTTCATCTTCCCACTTGGATAGGAGTTCTGCTAAAGACGTCAGACCATCCCTCCGCACAAACACTTCCAAGGCCTCTTTATCCTGTACACAAGGGTAAATAGATTATTTGTTAGCACAACACAACTGTTCGTTGTCGTAGTGGAAAATCAGGCAACATACCTTGAGATCGGCCGAGGCAAGTACCTCAAGCTGTGCTTTCATCACGGCATTGCTCACAGTGCTCACAATTATATATAGCACTTTGCGGACAAGGTTGTACTCGACGTTATCGACCACCAGCATGTCACTCTTTCGAACGACTGAATTTACAGGCGATGACGGCGAGCTACTCCTCTTCGTCGATGCCATGCCATTAGCTTTTAAGTCGAGAGTCTTTAGACGCTTTGGCGACGCTGACGGAGCACTCGAGGTGCTGTCTTTCTCCCCATTTCGTGGAGTTTCCTCCGCCTTTCGCTTTCTCTTTTCACCAATACCCACCGGACGCAAGTCTACCGGAATACTGTTAAATACTTCGTGGTAGGTTAGATCAGAGCACTCCCCGTCAAAGTACATCACGCGAAACATTTTTGTGGCCGGGAAATAACTTGCCACAGCGCCCTGCACAACGTCGATCCCGCACCCTTCCTTCGTGACGGTTCTTTCCACAGGCTTACCAATAAGCTGGTTAATTTCAAATGGAGTGCCCTCCTCGTCCTCTTCTTCATCTGCCATTGCTTCCTCCTCTTCCTCCTCCTCTTCCTCCTCCTCTTCCTCCTCCTCTTCCTCCTCCTCTTCGTCTTCTTGCTCTTCATCGCCTTCTTCATCATTTTCTTCGACTGGGATGGTCAAACTTAGCGATTCTTGTGCCTCGTCATGGGAACTGGAAGACCCTGTAAAACTATTGCTGCGCATCAGTCCTGGAGCGTTCGCGTTAAGGCTCAGCACTTTAGGTTTCTGCCTACTTTTCCCTTTAGAAGACGTCGCCACCGCAGTCGGTGACGACACGTTAATACTGCTGTCACTACTGGCCCTCTTCATAGGCGGTGTTGATGGTTTGCTTGGTTTAGCAGGTTTAGCTAAGTCAAGGGTCTTGCGTGGCTTGGATGCTCGTTTTGAGTCCGGTAATTCGAGATAGTGAGTCGCGACGTCATCCTCCGTCATCTCTTCACTGTCTCCATCTTCATACGAAATATGGTAAAACTCGGTCACGTCCGAGTGCTTGTCCACTATGCCCTGGAAGGGCTCCGCGAACCCGTTGAAATACTTGGACACACGAGTCCCCAACGGGAATCGCTGTGTGTGGCTCATTTTCACCTGTTCCAAGCAACAACAGGCACAACAAAATCTATTAACACACATAATACTAGGCTATAGAAGAGGAAAACAATTTACCGCCACCATCACTCCCCCTCAAGGACTGAAGGCGACAGGCAGCCAGCAGAGCCGACGGATAGTTGGCTACCACTGATAATGGTTTCTTTTATAATAATGTTGCGACTACCGACCATTTTCCCTTAATTTAACTGCCTGGTCGCGGTTTCCGTTCAACGACTGCTTCGCTTTCGTCCAGTCGGCGTTCGTTTGTGCCCCGCACCACACACTATATGAATCCACGCGTTGCCGACCTGTGGGCGATTGGGCAACAAGCGCCAACAGCTGCAGGCGCTGCAAGCGTGACGATCTCGGAGCCAAGAAGGCGGCCTCTCCGCGCCGTTGTATTTTGTGCGTTGTGAGATTTGAGAATACAGTACGGGAATTTGAAAAATAAGGGCTTTATTTCTCTAAACTAAATTATATTTTAGAGATTTCTAAGCTTATCTTTCTTTTTTTAGAAAATACTCTAAAACCCTAAAAACGTAAACCCTAAAAATTATAATTACGGCAAAGCATACCAAACTAGAGCCTTTAGGTAAAATTTCAAACAACGCAAGAAAACTACCTGTACAGTGCCTACCATAATTAGCCGATTTGTATATGGTACACAATTGTTGTATTATACAGTCTAGTTGCGAAAGGTATTCAAATTGGTCCGGTATTCTAATTATGGTATATCGTCGCTCTATTACCTTTGAAATACAAAAGTCCCGGAAGGTTTTAAGTTTGCGCTAAAAGTAATTTGCTGTGATATTTTAGGGGGAAAACATTTTTAGAATGAAGATTATATTAACCCTTTCGCGGCCAAATGGTGCATTTTGCCCCCCTTCATGCCTTTTCCTAAACCTGAGAGAAAAACCACCATCAAGGGGGTCATTTTGCCCCCTTGACAGAACTTCAACTTAGACTTCACCGTGTTTTGGAACGTCCATTAACGACCAATCAAAAAAATGATGATAGCCCAACCCCTCGGTTAGATTGCAGTATGTGTCAAACATAAATGCAAATTATGCGTTTAAGTACAAAATTTACGGGGATTGCGTCAACAAAACTCAGTGTAAGTACGATTTTTTTTGGTGACAACGCATACGTGGCAAAGGCTCCGTGTTGTTCCCGAGCCACCGATCGCTGCGCCGGTTTCCTCGGTCCGGTTGCAGCTCGGTCGAAGTTTGGTCATCACTGGTTTCTTCTCTTCCGCCACGATTATTGGCTTGTGGTGGAAGTGTGCATGCGGATGCTGAGTTGTAACGCCCGCCAATTAGGTAGCAAAATATAAGGGGTAAGATACGACAGTTTTTAGCAGCTATCAAAACGGTATTATCATTAATAACAGGTATTCGATTTCACGAACAGTATTTTCATACTGAAACAAAGATACATGCATAGGCTATTTATAATACTTAGATTCAGACAAATACTCACTTGGCTGCCAGGTGCTGTTTCGGATGCCTGCAACCGTTAACCACGCTGCTTCCAGCATTAGTAGACCTACTCGGCGATGCAAGCCGCTCTTGCTCGCTGAAGGTAAGGCATGTGTTGGTGGTCTCTGCTGTTGGAATGATAGTGCGGCTGTCGTGAGGAAATTTGACAAAGGTTTCTGGCCTGGAGACTTGGTGACTGCGCGACTTCCCTGACGAATTCGCGCCATTATCTACTATCATTCCATTAGATAATGGAGCGAAATCGTCAGGACTCTTTCGCACTCAGCCGTCGCCGCCTGCCTTGGCAACCTTGCGTGTCGTGATTGAAGCTGGGGAAAAGTGGGACTAGTAATTTACAGGATATCTTTCATGGATCTGCCGTACGTGAACATGCTGGTCAAGCCTCAGCCAATAGCTGACCTTGCTGTCGAATTTCCGCGCGGCTATCAGAATAATAGCCAACCAGAATATTGCAAAAAAATATTCAGGCAAGTACAGTAAGCTATGAACTGGGGCAGAATGACCCCTTTCACCATCCCCGTACAACTATGTGGAAGAGACACCCTCGCTGGCGAGTACCGTGGTTTATGAAGGGGGGCAAAATGTCCCCCTTCATGACGAAGTGACTTAGCTTGTATAGTATACTTTAGTCAAATGATAACCCCATGGTCGCGAAAGGGTTAATACTTATTTAAACCTATTATGATTTTCTTAAAGAAAAAACCTTGTAACGTAAAATAGTTCCATTCCTTCTGTGCGAGGATTAACGGGGTCCGCGCGTGAAAGGGGGATGCAGATGACTTGCAGGGACAAACCAAAGGTGTGCGTGTACCTTGTCTATCCCTATCGACTCGTTATCCTCGACGGAACGGCACTCCATCAGAGTAGTTGGCAGGTCTTGAAAGGTTTATAACCTCATGAAGAAGAGCGGGGCGAGCGTCCACTCCCGGATGCGGCCCTAAAACTCCGAAGATAATCCAGGCGCGGAAGTCCACACCAGGATCTGGGGTACCAGACGTGCGTGCGGCAGGATACAGACAACTCGTGTACAGTATCCCAGCTACGTTTCTGGACTGGTGATAGATAACCTACAAGTAAACAGAGTTATATACAAATCTGTATAAAGATGCAGCTGTTCTAATATTACAGACCCGGATCAGGGGTCTAATACGCTAGGCTCACTTAAGTCTAAGCTTGGGCACCTAGCCAGGCTCACAACACTCACAATACAAACGCGAACCACATCAATTAAGAGGAGAGTTCGCTGCAATCCAGGATACGGTCAATCCGCACAGCAGTCAATACAATTTCCCAAAGGTGAGTACCTAGCACTCCAGGAATGCACAGGTCAATATGAAATGAGCCAATCACTTACAAGTTAAAGACCCAACTAGGATATGAAATGGGTGGGTCACTCCAGGATGTATGATCACTGTGGGGTTCCATTGAGCGATCGGTATCTGCTCTTCGTGGTCAATTTGTCCGGTATGAATGTGTGTGTGTGTGTGTGTGTGGGGGGGGGGGGCAGGCGGCTAGATTGCTTCTCCGGAGCGGCGTTTCCCTTTCTGGTTTATTACACGGCAAGGCACCGGAGGGGGAGAACAACTCGGTAAGTGCTTTCAGAGTCGACGGGAGAAGAAAAAAGAAAGAAATCCAAAGCGGAAAGGAGACTAAGTTGGCTCCCTCCTTGTCCACTCACTGACAGTGGCCACCGTTCATACCAATGATGGTGTTCGACGCGGAGGTAGCTAATGCATTGACTCCCTCTCGTGCGATACCCCGCTTTCGATCCACCAGCAGGGTAGATAGCCGTCAGGTAGTTGCACTTCACTGTACAAGATGAATAAGCACCCCGAACCTCATTTACGATGCTCGAGCCCAAGCTGCAGTTTGCTTACCATGCCCGAAATTCAGAGCTTTCGTGCGCCGCGCGACTTTGTTATTCATATATCATATTGTATTACCAACGTAACTTCAATAATTTGATGCAAGACAGTCCAAAACAAGTACCGTGGTTTTTGTGTAAGGACAATAAAAGCGTCCGTTGTGTAACAAATGACCTAGATATGTATTGTATAGTTTAAGTAAGAGGTTCGCGAAAGGGTAAATATGTCTCACCCGAAATTATCCAGCCCATCCGGGGATCACCTGTCGCCCCCACCCCCCTGGTGCTAGCTCCAGCACCAGGTCTATCACTCCCACTAAGTGTCGTATATAGTCTTAAATCCTCTGACCCCCAGTCAGCTCTCTTATCTAATGAACTGTCTAGTAATTAGTGGCTTCATTGGAACGTATACTTCCATGACTCTAGTCGTACTGAATTTGTTGACTTCTCTCTTCTCACGAGGTACAAATATCAACTCTTGAAATGTTTTGTGGCTTTTTGACTTGCAGGAATCTTTACTGTATTTATTGCCGCACTCGCTGTCACATCCATACTGTAACGTTGGAAATCTTATGTGAACTCTAGCTACTATGTAGTTAGGAAGTTCCCACAACAATACGTCTACCAGAACGGTAAACGATCGTTCGAGGGGACCTGAAGATCCCAGTGCTGCCCTTGCACCAGGGCAGACTGGATCTTGCAAACTACTAGACCCACCAGTGAAATGAGAACACGTGCAAGCACGGGCAAACCAGCAGGTGTTTTGAATCCTCGTGGTCCCAACAGCGGTAGGGTACCAGGCACAGGTAATCCTTTTACGAGGTCGCCGAGGGCTCAACCTTTGACTGGAAGGATATAAAGGAGGCAACACGCACTCCCAACTGTGCAGATAGGCAAGATATAGCCGTCACGTAAACCTTCCGAAACTAATCGGTTAATACCCACACAGTCTCTTGACCTTGTTGGATGATCCCTCGCTTGTAATCTTCGAGTCCACCGACAGGCATAACAAAGTCACGGAAGCTTAACCGGACGCTTGCCTTGAAGCTGGACCTCGCTTATTCTGCCTGAGTGAAATTTACTGTTCTGTATTTGTGTTACCCTATCGGGCCATGGCCTAATTTGCAATTGTGGTGAAGTGACTTTCGAAAGATACAAGTATCGATCAAGATCCAACGCAGGCCGGATCCCGACTGGAAGATGATCTGGGTCTCGACATGATGGCGATTTGGATCCAGGATCCTAAGTCAATCTGGATCCCAAGTCGATCTGGATCCAGACGTGATGACGATCTGTATCTAGGATCCCAGATCTCCGCATGGCGATCGAGGACGAACTCAAGATCTACGATGGCATGATGGCGAGCCCACGTTGAAGAAGGTACCTGGTGATGGGCAGAAGTGCGAAGGACATAAAGGCGGTGATAGGTGGTCGATTGGCAGTTGTGAGGATAGTGACGTAGGATGGGACCATACTTAACCATAAATCAGAGTCGAATTTGCATTGGAAACAGCACGTGCTCCGCGCCCCGCGAAGAAGAGGAACTACATTTGCCGCGCACCGTGTTAGCAAGTTTAGGGATAAGTGTCGTAGTTTTGGTTATTAATATCTGGTAATATACATACCGGATCTAGCCACCTAGTGATCTACCCTCAAGTGCAGATCCCAGATCGACCGGAGCTCATTGCTTATCCGGGAGATCCTTCGGTTCTCAACTACCCCCAAGCCCCGCTATAGGAAGCGGCAAGCAAGTGTAAAGGAAGACCGTAAGGCAAACACACCCCATCAAGGCAGCCCCACGGCTGGATCCAGATCCAGGCCGCTCGACGAGGCGGGCAAGATCTGCTGCTCGCGCAAGAATCGGCTCATGGTGGCTTGGAAATACGATACCAGCCTGCCGCTCGACTCTTCAGCGGACGTGGTAGTGGCTGTTTGATCCGTAGATCGTGGGTCTGCTTCTGCGGTGGAGATTGTGGCTGATCTCGACGTGCTGACTTCGTTCTAGCTTCTAGCATAGCGACGCCTGACGGTCCCAGTGGCATGCGACGCGGCTCAGAGGAGCTGTCCGACCCCAGTTCGGCTGCTGACGCGTAGTGTGACGACTCCCCAGCGCTGATCGCTAGCGATCCTGACTGATCTTGAGCAGGAGGCACATCGCCTACCACGGGCCGCAGCTTGTCGATCAGGTTCCGAGTCAATGTCTGGATCATGATTAGATCCAGGTCGAATAGGTCGTCAGCATCGAAGGCGCCGGCGGTGAGGCCAGCATCCTTCAGTACGAGAAGCAAGTTCTTCACCACGACGGGTTTGTCCGACGTAGCGGGCGGAGCCATCACCGGTCCGCGAAGTCCGCCGATCTGATTCAGTTTCAGGATCAACATCACCGGATCCTGCTGTAGAAACTCTCTCAGATCCTTCTGGTAATACATGATCTCCAGAGCGTCGTCGGTCCACGGACTGACAAATGCCTCTGGATCTTCGCCATCTGACTGAGGTGCCTTCAGCTTCTTCTGAGTAGTCTTTGACGTCTTCTTCTTTGCTGCAGACTTTTGACCTTACGGAACCTGGGCTACAGGTAGCTCAGGATGCGCCTTAGGTTTCACCTTGGCGTCTTTGTTTTGCGAATCTCGACTTGCGTCAAGATCCGCAGGAGACCCCGAAGGGACATGGGGGGGGGGATTAAGAGGTTTCTTCTCCAGATCCGGATCCGTACCTCTTCCGTCGACTGAATCCCTCCCAGTACTCTGTCGATCCGTGGATCTAGTTTCATTCAGCGGCGACGTCGTCGATCCAATCCCCGATGACGCTTGATCCCCAGGTTCAATCTTTACTTGAGCTTCTTCTTGAGACTCACGGTGAAATCCCGAGTCACCAGAAGATCCGGGCACGCGCACCATTGTAGTGTAGTGGGATCAGCAAAATCTTGCGAGACTGCTAGATCCAACTTCCACTAAGCCCGGACACCGACTAACGGAGGGGTTCCCCCGATAATCCGTGATCTTGTGCTGAACTTTGCTCACCTTGTGTACCCGACGATAGGGCTGGAACTTGCTCCTCTAGTGACTTCGTGAAGGTCCAAGTGGTGAAGGCTTGAACGTCTTGGCGAGACGTTGGGGATGGGGTGGAGCAGCGCGGAAACTCTTCGCTCTGCTGCCGATAAGGTCCAGATCCTAAGCGATTACTCGAGCTTGGATCTGCGCGGTGGTAGCTGGAAACGTGGGATGGCAAGATGTGGAGATGGAGTCGGTGGGACCACCGGATCAAGAATCCCCCAACTGGGAGTTTGATCCGGACGACGTGGACTTCCCAGCTCCCAAGTCTACCGCGCGCACTGCGGTAACCTCCACTGCGGTCGGGTCTACGGGGTCGTGGATGATCCAGAGAGCTCGGACCTCTGCGATCTCCGATTTAAAGGAGTTCACTGGCAAGGACCACGACGAAGATCGCGCCAGAGCCTGGGTCAGCAAAGTGAAGTCAGCGTTCCTGCGCGATCAAGCCTCGGACCGAAGAGAAGTGTCTTACGTTCGCGGATCTGCTGGCTGGATCGGCGAAGAACTGGTACCACCAACTAGATCGCTCCACTCGGAACAAGTGGAGCGATCTGCATCGATGTTTTCAGATCCAGTACTGTGGGTACGAGATCTCGCCGGCGCGGCAGTACTATCACGCACGCAAGCGCTCGGATGAGCCCCCGCTGGATTATCTGTATCGCCTCAATGTGGCGGCCCTGTGCGCAAAGCTGAAGGTCAAGGATGGTGGGTCGAAGGAACGCAAGGAGCATGTCGAGCACTTCATCGATACACTGGGTGATCAAGATTTGGCCGATCGCTTGACCATGTTGTGCCTGTTAGACGCAGGCGATCTGGAAGAAGTCCTGCGAGCGATAGAGCGAGCTAAGTGCCGTCAGAAAAGATCTGCGACTGAAAGTAAACATAGACGGGAGGCGTCCGATTCGGAATCCGATGAGTATAGCTCGGACGAAGACAACTGCCGCCGGATCTACCTTGCTGCTCTTGATGATCTCAAGTCGAAGATTGCGGGAGACAGCGTCAGTGATCGAGATCCAAGTTCACAGGCTCGTGGTAAGCGCAATCTAGCACCCCGTGATCACCGATCATGGGTCCAAGCCAGTAAATCCAACCGCAGCAAGTGCTCGTACTGCGGATTGTGAAAACACGCGGAGACGGAGTGTTGGGAGCGCTTGACATGTGAGATATGTGGCAAAACAGGGCACCCCGCGAATAACTGTTTATTGATGAGTCGTGCTTGCGGCGATCTTCACGCTGTTGGGAAATGCCCGATGGAGGAGCTCTATAATCAGATCCGGCAATGGTGCGATCCGAAGAAGCACGCAGGACTACTGCCCACTTTGGCCGAGGAAATGCTAGGGTGCTCGTCGATTTGGAATACAGCGCGAGCTGAGAGATCTAAGTACTGCATCTACGCTCTCGTGAAAAATATGTCAGAAATTCAAGTTAGCGAGGGTCTACATCTGCACGGTGATCGGCGGGGAAGACGTACTGCGGTGATCAGGAACCTACGCAATCTCGACGATTTTGCCCGATCCGGCATGGCAGTAGAAATGGATCTCAATGCAGCAGCTCCGCAAGGTTACTAGAAACAGTGCCTCCGGCTTATTGGTATAACCCGCCCAGTGGACACGGCACGACCGAGATCCAAGGCTCTCGTCGCATCGATAAAAACCGTCGATCAAATGCTGGAACCTCCCTGGATCTTCATCCAGGTGAATCACGGGGATATTGGAAACGCCATTCATCGAGTAAGTGGTTCCGCCAGGCCAAGATTTCAGGCAAGATCAATGATGAAAAGGCGCGATTGCTCTTGGATATGGGTGTAGAGGTGTCCATCGTGGATGCGTCATTTGCTCGTAAGCTTGGATGTCATATCGACACGAGTCAAACACAATAGTGTGTTGGGATCAGCGATAGCCTATACCCGACGGAAGGGAGAACGCGGATCAAGATCACCTTATCAGGATATCTGGTATATTTCTTCAATATCTGGGTTGGCGATCTAGCTGGACAGGAGGCGATCTTGGGAATGGACTTCATGGTCCCCGCAGGGATCCGGTTGGATCTGGCGGACGGATATATCTGCCTTCTAGACGAGGTAAAGATCCATCTTAGTGGGCGTCGTCAGCTATACTACGACAAGCTGAAGTTTCTGACTGCAGATCGGATCGCAAGCCTCGCACCTGGTGACACGGTGAAGCTCCCGCTTCGCCTACGAAAGACAGATTGCGAGAAGCTGTGGATTACCCGCGGAGATCAATGGGTACCAACCGTGGTCGACGGACCTGGCAAGACGCAGTACCTACGGATCACCATTGCCATGCGACGAGCGAGTAGGCATACGTATGGCAAAGGAGCGCGTCCCTCGCTTTCAAGGCTTCGTCTCGGTTAGATCCGGCCGGTACATGGAGTGACAGACCCTGGTATACCAGGCCACCGCTCATGCGAGATCTGAAGAGGCGGAGATTCCAGACGACCAGCTCAAGCCTGCTGCAGAGCAACCGGCAAGCCCCGTACCGCGCGAAATACTGCGAAGAGGTCAACCAGCTCGGATCAACACCACTGCGAGGCGATTAACAGCGACGAAGTGCGTGCAGCTTGGTCCGTCGTCGGACTCTCGTGGCTCACGAAGCGACACATTGCCAGTTGACACATATATTATCACGGCGAAGGTAGCGTCAGGGGTGATGGACGGTGCACCTATACGAGGAGAGACGGATCCGGCTTCAGCGGTCCGAGATTGGGGTGAGTTCAATGTGGATTGAGCTGGTACGACAGGGGGCGCGACCGTTGGTGCGACATCAACGATGACGCTGGACACTTTCTCAGCAGAGACGAGACGCGCATCAGATCATCGCCTGATCGAGAGTGATCTATCTCCAGTCGAGTCAGATCGAGAGGATACAGGTGGATGGCACGGTGGCAAGAGTGGCGATACCGACCGCATCCCAGATGTCGGTCGCCAAGGTTGGCCAGGGTCCGGCTGTGTTCCGGACCACCAAGATTCACTGTTAACCACGGGAGAATCTTCAAGTCCCGTAAGTCCAGCTGGTGAGACAGGGGGCGCGACATCAATGATGACGCTGGACACTGCCTCTTCAAGTCCTGTGAGCCCAGCTGGTGTGGCAGGGGGCGCGGCATCAATGATGACGCTGGGCACTGTCTCAGCAGAGTAGGGGCGCTCTCTTCTGAATGACCGGACTCATCATCAGAGAAGGGGCACGATCCGCCAGGATTTGGCTCTGTTCCGGATCTTCAAGGTTCACTGTCAACCGTGGCATAATCGCCAAGTCTTGTGAGTCCAGCTGTGACTTAGGATGGGACCATACTTAACCATAAATCAGAGTCGAATTTGCATTGGAAACAACACGTGCTCCGCGCCCCGAGAAGAAGAGGAACTACATTAGCCGCGCACCGTGTTAGCAAGTTTAGGGATAAGTGTCGTAGTTTTGGTTATTAATATCTGGTAATATACATACCGGATCTAGCCACCTAGTGATCTACCCTCAAGTGCAGATCCCAGATCGACCGGAGTTCATTGCTTATCCGGGAGATCCTTCGGTTCTCAACTACCCCCAAGCCCCGCTATAGGAAGCGGCAAGCAAGTGTAAAGGAAGACCGTAAGGCAAACACACCCCATCAAGGCAGCCCCACGGCTGGATCCAGATCCAGGCCGCCAGATCCAAGCTCGAGTAATCGCTTAGGATCTGGACCTTATCGGCAGCAGAGCGAAGAGTTTCCGCGCTGCTCCACCCCATCCCCAACGTCTCGCCAAGACGTTCAAGCCCTCACCACTTGGACTTTCACGAAGTCACTAGAGGAGCAAGATCCAGCCCTACCGTCGGGTACACAAGGTGAGCAAAGTTCAGCACAAGAGCACGGGTCATCGGGGGAACCCCTCCGTTAGTCGGTGTCCGGGCTTAGTGGAAGTTGGATCTAGCAGTCTCTAAGATGTTGCTGATGCCACTACACCACACAATCCTAATTGTGTATACTAATGTCAAGTGAACTACGATCTGTTATGGATCTTCTTGCACGCCCAACGTCGCTCACAACGTCACATGCGCCACTCCAACCGCCAGCGTCATTTCCCAGACGTAACTAAACATTCAAAATGTCGAAGAGCCTTCCACGAACTCATCCCAACCGCCACCTAGTCTCCATACCATGGCGGGTCAGCTCTTGGCCGATGAATGCGAATCCGGCCAGCCCCATAATCATTAATAAGAACAGCCTGGATGAAGTGACATCTTGACCATAACTGGGGCTCGGCGAGAGATCGGTAGTGTCATCGTCGAGAGTCATGAAGTCACCGCCCATCACGTGATCGAGCATCGGTAGCTTGAGTAACTTAACGACGACCGTTTCTTTGCCTGCTTACGATTGTCGATAATGGGGATGAAATCGATACACCACAACAGCCTCTATCGCAATGGAAGCCACCGAAATTGTGACCGTTGTGACACCCATGTCACTTGCATACCACTTCTTGTCGTACGAGTTGGCACCCATGTCGCTCGCAAGTCACTTTATGTCGTACAAGCTGGCCGGCGCCGTCAATCACGACACGTCGGTATCCGTGTCGATGCTCGTCGATTGGTTCGTGTGCGCTGGACCTTCCACCACGTCCACCTGGTACTCATATCAACCTCTGAGGCCGACAAAATGATTGGAGGTACATACGAGAATTCATTTCGCATCAACGGTGTCGGCAGCGATGAACCGTGCCACCGGCCGCTCCTGTTCGTCTGTATAGATCCGTTACGTCATCGCCAAGGCGATGCCGAATACATCCGCACTCAGCGTGGTCCAGGTATTCGAAGGGTGTGTGTACCGAATGCTCGGCGCACCGTCGTTGATCAGACACGACCGCGACCCAGCGAGGACTTTCAGGCGTTTGCTGAAGTGATGTAGTTAAGAGCTCGAGCGACTATGACCTATCGGCCGCAGATTAACGGGCAACGATAACGCTTGGTGAAGTCGCTGATGGCTTCCGTACGTGTGTGCGCAGAGGATCCACTTCAGCAAGACTGGGATGAGATCGCTAAAAGGTTGGTGCTCGCTATTATTACCTCCTAAGACACTTCAAAGAAGGATGCACCGTTTTATCTCGTTCATGACCTGGACGCGCAGTTTAGGCTAAGAGCGATGTACTCGCCTTTCGGACAAGGGTCTCTGATGCGTTAGCATGCCGATGAGAGGCCAACCGACAGCACAAATCGCTCTGGTAATGACCAAGGACAATCAAGCGGCTGAGAAGGAGCAAAGAGCTAAGGCATGTTCTTATACGAAATCTGCAGCAATGCTGATCAATCTTCCCGAACCCTACTGGTGACGCTTGACTGCCAACGAAGACAACAAGAGCTAAGACGGAGGCTTGGCGACATCTACTCTGTAACGCATCAGATCTAACCACAAACCAATCAATTTGCAATGGCGCTCATGCCATTCGGACCATAGGTCGACTTGACACTTTTGGTCCTGTTAGTTGTGGCGCTGGATGGCGGTGATAGTGGAAAACAGCACAGTTTTTTGTGCGATCTCGTATATGTGGCTAGAGGAAGAGCGACTGCTACGAGAGGAACAACTTGAACGATGCTTTCGAATGAGCCCGTTGGCGTCCAAAGAGCTATGCTTCACGAGCACACATCAACTGTGCATTCAGCCCTCCCTTTTGCGGTCCGGTCGCTGTGGTCAATCGACTGCAGATGCTATTCGATACCTGGGGGGGGGGCTGTTATTGCCATTCGTCGTATAGGCGGTGTAAGTTTACCATCGTTCTACCGTGTCGTGTACAAAACGGCATCTGCTATTGTGCGTTTGCCGACACTGTAATTTAGTTTCCAATGTATCTACAGCGCGTGAAACAATTGCTCGTGAATTGAAGGCTATGAGCGCAGAAGGTGTTATTAGCGGATGTGTCGGTGCGATAACTGGATGGCTGTGTAGTATCGTAACACCTTATTTAAAGCAGTTTGAAGGAAATGAGAATGGCGATGACAAATCCGGAACTGGCGTTCGAGCGTACTATGGTTAGCACTATGAAACGATGGGGGCGGGAAACCATTGTAAGTGTCGATACGTGATTTTCGCTACGTGTCCTTTTAAATAACTTAATCCCGGTAGTTCTGGAAGACGATAGTTTATTAACACAATACGTGTAGCGATCGTCGAGTAGACGCCATATGTTGTTTTTGCGAACGCGATCGGACTGCGCATAAAAGATCCGAACTGCTCGATCACGTGAAAGTGCTTGAAGCTCACACAGGATACAAAAAACTAGTATTCACTTGCGCGGGGTGATCCTATACTTATCAAGACAAGAGAACAAACTTAGATACAAACGATTTATCAGCTGCGAAGGGATGTAACATTATGAGGTTCAATAACGAAAACTGTCGCGTCTTGTACTATTATCAGAAATGTAACGCCTCGCCGTCGTCGACGACTTCACTGTCTACCCCTTCCGCTTCGGAATGTGTCTGCAGGCGCGCGAGATCATGAGTAGTTTTACTGGTAGTGGAGCTGCTGTTGATGCAAACTATAAGTGAGTATTTCCACCTTTGCAGTGTGTGTGCGTGCGTGTGTGTGTGTGTGGGGGGGTCTGTTTCGTTTCATGGTGTGAATGAAGTCGACAATACTCCATGCTCGTTCACTTGCTGCTGCTGATGCCGGAATGCAAAATGTCAGATCAGCTAAATGGCACAGCACTTTGTTGATATCGTTTTCCTTCCTATGGGCCAGCTAGATGGCACAGTTCTTTGTTGATATCGTTATCATTCCTATGGACCCCACCAACCGCAAAGAGCAATACCGGCAGCTCTTACTTTATCGTGTTCCGTTCAACGATTTTTTTTGTTAACCAATGCGTACAAATATCCATTCAGTTGAGCTCGTGTAATACCAAGGCGCATCAATAGCTCTAAATCCAGCATGAATTTGCATGCCTCCTCAATACTATCAGCTTCACCAATACCAACGAGTTGTTTAGCATCGGTTGCTTGGATCCAACAAGAACGCGATTCCAATTGAGTTGGTTAGTGTGAAGCTCCAGTGTTGTTTGGCCAAAGCGCTGAATTGAGTGCGAACTTTTTCCCGCAACTGTACGCGATAGTTGCAAACGGTTTTGCCACTGCTTCCAAATATTTCACCGAAAGTTCTGTGGAGTACATCTTCTCCGCTTAATGATTATCTGAAAACCATCCAGCAGCCGCGTAAAGTGCTCAGACTCACGCGAAGTTGGAACGCTATCACTTTCCGACTCACGAAAAGCCTCTATTATAGCTAGCATCAAGACAGCATAGTCGAGATTTTTCCAGAAGGAGTCTGATGGATTAGATTTTCTTATGGCCCGCAAGTTTGCCTGCACAATAGTAGGAGCTTCATATCGTTTCAGAAGCCCACTGTGTCAAGAGGACCGAAAGGGATTATCGAGAATGTCGGGATTAGTTAGCCCACTCTTTAGGCATGCGTGTAAGGTATACCATCAAGTTTGTACTGGAATAATAAGAGCGCGTCTAACTTGATCCGACGGTAGCATTTTACACTGTAGATATCGAAATTGATCCAACAGTGCGTGGTGGTCTCTAGCAATTTGACAAATAGCGGCCACTTCATATTTTACCGTATTAACGAAATACGTCTTTTTCATAGCGTCTTCCATGACAAGATTCAACACATGAGCAGCTCATCTCCACCAAAAAGAGGAAGCGTATCCTCCAGCATTTTCCACGCGGAAGACATGTTGCTGGCGTTGTCCGTTTAAGCACCAGCAACTCTGACTCTGAGCTTCGTCTATTACTCGCTTAAACTATGATGCCATGTACTCACCCATATATCTTTCAGTTCCAGTTACAATCGAAGACCAAAAAATAGGTGGCATGCCTGGCGCCACTACCGTAAAATTCACAATGCTACTCCCATTTACGGCCGTTACCCGTCGGTAGCAATAGACACTGTGCCTTGCCGCTCGATAATTTGAATCACCGTTTTTTGTTCGTCCCTGATCTGTACAAGAAGCCCCCCAGACAACCTGAAACGAGAAGGTAAATGAAATTGTGGAGCTATCATGGCAAAAGTAGATGTACCAGCAAGCACAAATGTCAATGTACAGAAGAAGAATACGCGCGCAACAAGAAGCTCGCCCCCCCCCGCGGACCAAATGAGGATTCTTGCACGTCGTTCATTTTATCGCTGCATTCTTGCTGCTGTGGAGCTGCCCTACCCGTTTCTTCAGGTACGGCATATCCAGGTACTACGTCCAGGTACTGTGAGTCCAGGTCCTGTTGGTGTACATTGCTCGTGTCCCGTTGGAGCTGTTTGTTCGTAACCGGTATCTCCCACACAGTCAAGTGGGTGTGCCAGCATATTTCTGAGAGACGTAGCACTTTAGAGAATACCGCCGCAGTGTCGGCATTCCACGCGCGAGTGTGTTCTACCGTCTAGCCCCACATAGCGAAACTAAATGGGGCCGGTCTTGCGGCCCGCTTTAGATCGGCGACGGGTGAAGCTCTGTCACTACATGTGACTGTTGTACTTTGACTCTAACCAACACTTTGAGATGAAGAAGCAAAAGGGTATCGTGCACGAAGAGACCGCCGCGCTCGGGAAGTTAGCGGAGTTAGATTAGGAGGCCCCTCGCCTTGCTGGACTCGTTCGTAGCGGGGGTGATTGAGCACGTCTTCCAGACGACGGGTGCAGAAGGGGCCGTCTCGGTGCTGAACAAGCCGACGTATAGGGTGGTGTTTGCACAGTGGGCAAAGGGGGCGGCGTATGACGCCCAGGGTCAAGCGAGGCCTCGTGTGAAGGGTCTAGGCTGCGATAGCGGTGGGGAGGAGGACTGCTGGCTTGACGTTAACGTGTGTTTCTTGTAGTGGCAACGGGTCTACATAGCCGGAGGATGGGAAGAATGATTGCGAGCATTGGGCTCGATTCGGAATTATGGGAGTTTCAGGTAGTGAAACAGAGCTTTCCGTAGTGAGAACAACCGGCGTCGAAGGGGTTGAGTCGCACGACCCGTCTGAGCGAAACTAATGCCACTTCTCGTCATAGCTCCTCGAGAACGGAAAGAAGCTAGGACCAGCCCAAGCATACAGCTCCACAGCCAACCTCCAACGCCAACGACCCCGCTCCGTCTTTGTCGACTGCACTTACTGCTCCGTTCTCCAGCAGCCATGCAGGCCCCAGCGGCCCCGCGTGCTTCGCTGCCGTCTCGCGTGCCTCCTACAGGATAACCACCACCGGCGGCCGTCGCCATAACGCCACGCGGCCCATCCGACGCACCCAATTTCTCCTCAGTGTCGAAGCGACTCCGTCGTCTGGTGCCGCTCCCTCGGAGACCGGAGCCGTCGGGCAGCCCACGCCTGCTAGTCTACGCATCATGCGTTGCAAAAGGTCTGCAGAAGCTTGCGCGGAGATTCGACGGCAAATAAAGAGGCTCATCGCCAACAGGAGATGGTAGCTGTGAACGCTGCCCGTGCGTTCACTGTGTTCACGGTGCGTTGGCATCCGGAAAAGCGACGGTGCTAAACCCGCTGTGGCTCGCGACGAAGACCCGGCTCACAAGCAGCTGTGCAACACCTGGCTATATCGAATGCATCGATAGTACTCAAAAACATGCCCTCGTATCCCGGGATCGTGCTACCCGCTTCGTCGAACGGTAGCGCTCACGCACCACCGACAGCTACTACGCTGCATACCCGCGGCACGCCAGCTTTTCCCACCGCACTTGTCCCCTCGCTAAGCACTGGCGCAGCGCCGCAGACAGTTGACCCTGGCTAGAACAGCGCCCCAGTCACTAGCCCATTCGACGTTGCGTCATTTCTTTGCCAGTGACCCGACGGACACCCTTGCGGCGAGTCAGAACCCTGCGTCGTGGACAGTGGCGAACCACCGCAGTCTGCTACCCACTATCAAAACATGTAGCGTTAAGCACTTTCCCCCTCCGCCGCTGCGGGCTCGCGGCGGTACACAACCTCGTAGCACACCGCTTATACCCGTACCAGCTCAGCCCGACCAGAACCCATGAGACCCCGATGTCCGTCGTCCTGCGCATGCGAATGCTCGATAGCCTCCGCTTTGATGACAACCCGCCAGTACTCGGGGTAAAACTGATGGCGCCCGCTTCGGAGGCTACGGCGTCTCCATCGTTCACTACTGTCGCTCTAGCGCAAAACAACTCACGGCCGGATCGTCGGATGCAAACTTCAGTCTAGATTTCGGTCCTAACGTGGCGCCACCCCGCCTGTACCACCTACTTTGATCTGCTCGGCGCCGTTCAGGGACTCATGACATTCGCGAGTGCAACGTGACACGGGGTACCTGCGCGGCGGTTGTACCGCATTCTTGACCTTGTCGTGACCAACATGGATGCAGATCACGCTCGCACACCAGGGCTTGCAGCGTACCCTGCGCGAGGTGAACCATTACCTCGGCGCGGTGTTTGTACACCTGACCAGTGACTCGCCATACTGGTGGTGGGGGCTCTCATCTGCGACATCGTGGATTGAGTTGAGTTCAGTGGCGTGGGCCCTCGCGTTACAGAATCTCGACCCGGCTCCCAGCATCACCATCCGCCGCCCAGCCCATACCACGCCCGCTGCGGCGCCACCACTGTCCTGGTGGAACCCCAGCAAACATCGGGGCGCTCGTCCCACGCGACACCAACGGCGTGGATCCGCGTCTCTCTCTCTCTTCGGCGGTGGCATGATTCCCGAAGACCCTAGAGATACGTGCGCGTCCGGCACCCGTACGCACACCTGGCCCGACGATAAATTTTGGGCGGCGCCTCTCGCCGGCTTGCCGTCGCGCTTGATGCGACTGAGGCATTGCCAGTTCGCCGACGCTTCGGGCCTCCCAGCTTATAAGTGACCTCAATAATTTTTTGCCGGCATTAAGTTTGAGTCCTACTGAGCTACTTACAACCTGTACGGCTCTCGGTAGCGCCCCTCCAACGTTAACTCTTTCCCGTACTCTCATTTGCGATACAGCGGGTGATGACCATAGTCACCACCTTGCTGGGCCAAGTAGCAGCCTGGTGCCACTCGATCGCAGCCTCAGCCAGGCCGCCGCCGAAGCAACTACGGCAAACCGCACCTGATCCAAATCCCGCACATTCCGGAGAGCGGTCTAGCAGTTCGCCTGCCAGGCATTGCTCCGATGCGTGCGATCGCACATATCCCGCAGCTCCATACCTGCCACGGGCGCCTACATCTCAAAACTACCCTCTGCGTGTGTGCGCGCTAGATCTCCGACATGTACCGTCGCTTGTGGCGCTAAGGCTGCTCCATCCTTCGAGCGGGAGTCCATCTGTCACTCGACAATACTGGCGGCATTTTGCACGGTCGGTGTTCTGTGGCTAGCGTGCCGCATCACCGCCGACAACAGTTGCGACAATCACTACCAGTTCAACAAGCGACTGCAGGCGGCGATGTCAACGTTAAACCGCCGCACCAGGATGTCGCTCCAGCAATTTACGGAACTTATTCGGTGCCAGACGCCGGGCGACTACAGACCCAACAAGACCGTGTTACCCAATGTGCTGCGCTCACACTGTCGTGACTACGAACATCTCGACGCCCTCGTTCGCGTAGCATCCGAAGGTGCTCACGTTCAGTTGGTATCTACGCTGCCACATCGGGATTCATTTTCTCGCAATGGCCCGTCAGCAAGCGACCGCATCAACGTTCTGCGTGCCGATATAAGCAAGGAGCAGGATATGCTTCGCTGACTGGTTATGCGCGCGGATATATTTCACGTGTGGTCCAAAGTGTTCATTAGCCTGTTTGGGGTGGTCGACAAGGGTGATGGAGACCGTAGCATCACCGAGAGGGTAATCCATGACTTATCCTACCCTGACGACAACTCCATCAACTCCCACACGGACATCGACAACATTCTCAAAGCGTTATTCGAAACACGGCTCGATCGTTTTGCCCGAAATTGCCCTCTGCCCGAGAGCCACGTTATCGAGAGAAGTCAAGTTAGTTGCGGGCGACGTCGCCACAGCATACCAAATCGCGTGCACTCACAGCGAGTGCGTTCACATGTTCGCCGGCCACATTCCCAAAGAAAATGATACTGTCATTGAGTTGTTGGCATCATTCGGATGGAACGGCTGCTCTGGGACATACGGAATTCTGGGTGGTACCGCCGCATTCCTTCACGGCACCTCACGCAACGCATACCTGCCAAGTGGGTTCTGCAACTACCAACGGGTGGACGATCACGTCAAAGTTGCGTCCTAGGACGGGTCTAACTGTGCCGAGGTCGATCGCTCCCTACGTTGGGCAATGGCAACAATCGAGGACAAGTCCACAGCTTGGACAGCGCGATCAAAGGTTCTGGGCTTGATATTCGATACAATCACCGGAACGGGTGCGATGCCCGAATCCAAAAATCGCAAAGACACGCGCCTAGTATTCCGTGCCTTCCATTTGCCCGGGCTAACTAGAAACGAGTACCTCGCGCTGCTGGGATCTCTTCACAACGTAGCCACTTGCGTCCGTTCGGCGCGCGTATTTATCCTGCATTCCGTGAAGGCGAACGACATCTACATCGCATCCGTCGTGTCGCCTTTCGACAGCAATGTGGGATGACCTACTCTGGTGGTGGCATATCGCCAATTCACCCACCCTCAGCGGCGTTCCCCTCGAGTATTTCGAGGCCAGTCCGCCCCATGACATCACAGTCATTACAGATGCTTCCGATGAAGGGACTTGCGCGATCGTCCTATCGCTGCAGCAACTCCTAACGTCCCCCCCTCCGGAAGTCGAGTAGACGTCGGAGCTCCATTGAGGCGCGGAGAACGAGTTCGACATTAACTGCCGCGAATTACTGGTATGCGCGTTTGCGGTCCGAGCTTGGGCACCCCTGTGGAGCTAACGATTTGGCTAGGCAAGTTCTATGCTCGCCCACTTTCGCGTTAAGGATATTACCACCGTGTAATGGCAGTCGAAAATGGCATCCTCAATTTCCCGTGCCCAGCTTGTGGTTCGCCTCCTGGGTGAGTTGAAACTCCAGTTTAGCCTCCGATAATCTGCATCCCGTATACCCGGTGCAGACAACACGATAGCCGACGATGGGTCACGGCGGTGGGGTTCCGGATCCCATGACGAATTGTTCTCGAGTCTGACACTTGGGTGGCCGCAGACGCCCGCTCCCGCTTCGATCATGACTCTGGGGACGGCATGAAACAGAATCTCCACGAACACTCCGTTGCAGACACCACTTTCAACACCTATACTTGCGCCTTCACCTACTAGAAAGCGTGGATGTTTTGCCGCAGCATCGCCTGGCAGCTCCAACTTCCCTAGCAGATCAACTCAGGCATATACCAGACTTCATCATCGACGCGAGTTTTAGAGGGATGGGATCCGGCAGATCCGTCCGTAGCTGCACGATCTAAATCTCCCTCCACGGCACCCGCCATGGCTCCCTATCACCCGGGGTATCATTCCCCGCAGACCATCCACCGATTTACAAGCTCATGTGGTGTAGCGATTTCCTCGCCATTGCCGACAATCGTCCGCAGAGAAAGACCTGACTGCCTCCAAGTTGCCCAAGCAACGAATACTCGGTCACGTGATGTACAGGGACTTCGTGATGCAAGCGACTCGACCATGTCACTACCGAGTCCTAACCGGGTCCCAGTTACGGTCAAGGGGTCGCTCCATTCATGCTGTCCTTAGCACTAATGGAACTGGCCGAATTCGCATTCAGCGGCCAAGAACTGACCAGCGACGGTATGAAACCTCGGTGGCGGCTGGGATGACTTCGTGGACGTCTCCATGACCTCTTGAGCGGTCGGTAACGGCATAGGAAGGGGCGTTGAATGATGAAGAGGCACATGTATTGGTGAGAACGTCGTTTGGCGTGCAGGAAGATCCATAACGGATCAAAGGTCACGTGTTATTAGTATACATGATTAGGATTGTATATTAGGACATGACGCTAATGGGAAAAACAAATACAGAATAGAATATCCACTCAAGCACAAAGAGCGAGGTCCGGCTTCAAGCTAAGCGTCTGGTCAAGCTTGCGTGAGTGTGTTATGCCTGTCGGCGGGCTCGAAGCTTACTAGCGAGGGTTCATCCGCCAGGGCCAAGAGACTGTGTGTATGTTGGCCGATTATATATCGGAAAGTTTACGTGACGACTATATCTTGCCTATTTGCACGGTTAGGAGTGCTCGTATTGCCTCCTATATATTCTTCCTACCGAGTGTTGAACCTTCGGTGCCATCGTAATCGGCTTACCCGTGCCTGGTACCCTTCCGCTGTTGGGACCACGAGGATTCATAACACCTGCTAGTTTCGCTCGCGCTTGTAGGGTGTTCTCAATTTCACTGGTTGGACTATATAAGTAGTTTGCAAGATCCAGTCTGTCCCGGAGCAAGGCAAAATCGAGGTCTTCAGGTTCACCCGAACGATCGTTTGCTATCCTAGTAGACGTATTGTTGTGGGAGCTTACGAACTACACTAGTAGCTAGAGATCACATGGGATTTCCAACATCTCATTCTTGAAGGGCGCAAGCCGGCTCGAGGCACCGCGCGACAAAAGGAACCGAAACCCATCGCGCTACTCGAGGAATGTTGGCGATCATTGGAACTTCAAGACCCTGCGGATCAAGCGCTATGGGGGGTCTGTGTCTGGCCTTCTTATTCGTGCTACACTGATCTGAGATCGTAGCCACAGCGGTGACGAGGTTCCCTTGATTTGCCCCCAAGGCTGCAGACGTCACTGTGGTCAATGCGGCAGGGAGCCCCACTCTTGGCCCAAGCCACGCAAAGGCAAGGTTCATCCTCCTGCAAGGATCGAAATCAAAATAAAGCGGACGCCGGTCATGCGCATGCTGTCGCGTTCCGGGTATCCGCTCCTGTGCCCGGTGCTCGGAGTGCTACTCCTGCGCTCTATGTGAAACCTGCCGGTTGTAGGTCCAGTGGCCGTATTCATAGACAAACATGGCGTCCAAGCCTGATAACATCAGCCCGAATTGCAGAGGTGATTCAATCCGCCGCACAGCGGATGGGATAAGACCCACGCCGTTACAGCACTCACACGCCCAGGGCCGGCGGAGCTAAGAACATGTCTCAAGCAGGCATTGGCACACTGACAATCCAATTTCACGGGCGGTGGGCATCTGACGCGTAGAAGCTTTACACGCGTCTGTGTAGCGTATATGTCGCGAGCGCCGCGGCTGGGATGGTGGGCGGAGCCCCCGAGTCTACAGTGCTACAGTGGTGATGCGGCCTACCACCCTACATGGGGCTCAGCCCGATCCTAAGGTCGGGCTGCAGTGCGGCAGTTTCTCACCTCATAACACGCTACAGTTGTTTGCCCCCAACGTATGTGCGGTGTTTGAGAAGAATTGGGAGCTTCAGGTTGTGATACAGAGGTTTCCGTGGTGATAGCAACAGGCGTAGAAGGGGTTGAGTCGCACGAACTGCCGGAGCGAAACCAAGGTCACTTCGAGTCGTAGCTCCTCGAGAACAGAAAGAAGCTAACCCGCCCAGCACCACCCTCAAGACTCGGCCCGATCCTAAGGCGGGCTGCAGTGCGGTAGCACCTGGACGTGCGTAACTTTACGGCCGATTCACATCTATTAATACGATATTACACTTTTAAGATAGAGAAAACCTTTTACTGCTAAACTTCAAATGAAAGGACAACTGATTGACTTATACGTTGAATACTCTAATTCAAGGTTAGTTTTAGGCTCGAAAGCTTTTATCCGGTCTGAATATAATAGCCTTCGCATTATTTTTAATGGCACATGAAGATTATTTACTAAAGAGACGGATTCATTTAGGGCGAGATCGGAGTACCAAAAAGAGCAAAACTTAAAGCGCCCGAGAAAAAAGAGCATTATATTTTTTAATTATGACCAACGCGAGGCCTTTTAAATAAAGACCAAAAAAATAGATAAAGGCGGGCTCTGGTTGGACGCATTCCTGCAACCCATCTTACGTCCGCCGGGCCACACCATTTCCCTGTCCACTGCCTCGCGTATGCCTATTTCCGCGCGGACAGTCGGCAATCCGATGGCCACGCTTTTTGCAGTAGAAACATAAGTTGCGCTCATGGCACGTGCGCTTGTCGACTGTCAATTGCGGAGATGTTCATTGGAGTCGACCCATCGGATTTCCGTGAGGCCCCACGGCCGGACGGCTGGCTAACCGAGTGGCGGCCACGGTCGCCACCGAAATGTGTACGCTCGTTCGCTTCAGCCGCTGCAATGACGTCGGCTAGCGTAGAACAACGCAATTGCATTACTTTCTTCTTGATATCAGACTTGAGACCTTCCCAGAAGTGGTCCACCCGGCCCAAGGCACGCATGCCATGGATTTGCGCAATCAGGCGCCGAAAGTCCTTGACGTAGTTGTCGACGGAACCTTGCTGCTTGCACTTCCGCAGCTCGACACGCAGTTTAATCTGTTGACCAGGGGACACAAACTCGCCGTCAGCGTCGCATGGGGCTCATCGAGACTGCTGTAGACGACATGCTCCACCATCACTTTTGCATGATACCGCGATGCTGGGCCGTCCCTGAAATTGGCGGCGAGCATCGCCTCGACGTGCGGTCCGTTGTGTGGATTCATGAAGTCAATGCATTTTTTTTGCCAAAATAGCTTAGCCCTGAAGATATAATCGTCCACCGATTCATGGAGGGCGGGGGGGGGGGGGGGGGGGCGGCCATGATATGTGGGCGTGCTCACGCCCTAGATCTTGTGCTCGCGCTGCATTTGCTGCGCCTGCATCTGCTGTTGCAGCGGCTGCTGATACCCTTGCAGATATGCCTGGAAATCCTGGCAGATCTGAGCATTTTGCTGACTCAGACCCGCCACGATGCGCTCAAACGCGTACAAGAAGTGTTCCAGTTGCACGCCGACGGCATGGTGCTCCCTGTTAGCATCCACCATTTTCGACGGCGATATTAAAGTTGGAGCTCTTGGATTGACTGAGCGTCAGCCAAACTTCTCACGGATTTGTCCAAAAAGACCAGATGAAGTCCCGGTAGCCAAACGGTGCGCAGATTTCCGGATACAGAAAATGAAACAGTGACGACGACACCTGTCACCCGAAGACCAGAATCCTCCCCATCGCGAAGCAAGTACTTCCAATTATAATGCCCTTGCTTTGTTTGAAGCAAATTGCAGAACGATTGAGTTGGACAGAGGTTAATCGCTAAGCTGCGTTCATAGCTCCTGTGCTACGAAATGGAAACGACGTGCAAACATGCATCATCCTAGACGACTGGACGAAGAGAGTTGGTGACGTAGACCTCGTGAAGAGCTGGTCTCCGGTTGTGTCACTGCTTGTTGTGGGCTGTGGTGCCCAGCGTCCAACGTATTGGCGACGTCGAGTACTGACGGCGGCGGATCAGCGCCTCCAACGTTGGCATCTTGCAGTAGCCGCGCCTCATTGGTCCCAATCTGAGCTGGCGGCGCTCGTCACCGCCGGATACTATACTACAACTCCATTAAAAAAACTTTAAAGCTTTCTGAAACCACCGGTAATATTGTAAACAATTGAGGGAAATTCTACTCTTGCTAGCCAACACAATCTTGGTGACATTGCAAACAAGTGCCGCTTCCAATACCATTTTATTGTTTCTTCTTGATTTGATGACCATTTACAATTGTATCCAAAGCTTGGAGACAGTGTCAATTTTTTTTGTGGTGTTCACTGTCATTACATAGATTTACCACTAATATGTGCAATCAATGAACATGGGTGATTGTAATCAGCCAGAATTGTGAACTACCGGTAACAATAGTTGTACTTAAGTAACAATTTACAGTTTATTGGTGCTGAGACTATTGTAATATTTGCAGGTCTTCGAAACGCCCTATGTTACATTGGTGTCGGATTTTGAGCCCTAAAAGTTCCCTGTCATCAAGTGTCCTAGAACGGTTCTTACCTGGCCTGTGCAATGCGCGGCTCGCTATGGAGCTCGGCTCTGGATCACAAGTAAGGTAGGTGCTATCCGTGACCCTTACCCTATAAGTAGCTGTATTTTGATAGGCTCCGCTAAACCGAGAGCATATGGCAATCTATTAGAGGGTTGTCTAATTTACCGGCAATCTATATTTTGTAATATAAGAGTTCACTTCAAAAACGTCAGCGAGTGGCTACGATGCAGGAAACGAGCTGGTTTGCCAAAATCTTCATGACAGACGGCGACCTTGATTCGGCCTATCGTCTGCTACACCGATCAAATAACCGAGAATCACCATCGACTGAACGTTCGAAGAGACGACGCGCCAATCGAGACATAGGTTTGGGCCATCACAACTTTGTGCACGACTACATAGGAGAAACGCCGGTGTACTCTGAGACGGTCTCTAACAGCCTTTTGCTTACACTAATTGAGTTATTTCGTAAGTTGTTGTCTTCGCTACTTTCTCGGGGTTTGATCAAGAAGAAATTTGACCCAACGGGTCTTGGCGGACCAACGCCCGAGCAACAACGGTTAAGTTGGCTCCTTGTTATGAAGACAGGAGATTCGTTTGACTCACTCAATGGATCATTGTTTTTCGTGTTGGTGGCGGTTCTGTACGTTTGACACTTCGAGAATTGTGTTTGGACCTAGACAAGGTGTTTGAAGAGGATTTTTTGCGTCTACTTAGTGTCAAGGATCTCACAAATTGTACAATCAAAACGCAAAAAGAGGATTCACCGGATTATTTGGTAACTCGATGGTACTCACTTGCTGTGGCACGGTTGCCTCACGTGTTGGTATCATCCGTAGCCAGTTCGTCTAGAAAATATTTATGATGTAATTGCACTAGTTAGAGCTACTGCAATTTTGCACAACATGCGCATCGTCTTCGAGGAGAATCCACTCTGTCTCGAGCGGTTAGGCCAGGCAGCTGAAGTGCAACGCTGTCTCCATCCCATCTTTGATATGATGAGTAACTCAAGACACGTTCTCAGCAAACACGCTCATGGCATCCTCAAAGGGGATCCTTTTCAACAGCTTTGGATACATCGAGGTGCGGTATTTGTGCGCTAGCTACACATCTACAACAGTTAAAATCAACTATTCTACATGATGTTTAATGGCCAACTAAACAATCATCGAAGTAGCTGCTTCCGTCGGATCCTTTTTTTTATATCTTCTTCTTCCTGAAGGCTCTCTTCTCTTGCTCTTTTCAGATATTTTTTTCGCATTAATGTATGATATTCAGCAGATTCTCTATCATCAGCAGGGGGATGTGTGAAAAGGACGACCCCGTTATGATCGTGCAACATTCGGTTACGAGCCTTGGCCTCTTGGACAAGCTGCTTGGCGTAGTGAAGCTCGAAGCTGGTTATTATCTTGATCCAGTTTGGCTTTCCTCACCCCTCCAGGTCTCTCTCGCTCTTCCGGTTGCTTGGTTTGCTCGCTGCGACTCACGCTCGGATTGTACGAGTGATGGGTGTGAGCTTTGGGCAACATGCAGCAATCGCCAACACACAATATGCTTGAACAGAGACCCGGACTCTGCCTCGTACGAAGCTCAACGCAGCCTTTTTGAAGTCTTCCTCGGGCCACCCACTTCTAGGAACCCCTTCCAAACGTGCGTAGATCCCCGTGAACTTGCTGACTTCACGCTGCAGCAATCGCCAGCGCGTCCCAAAGCTTTTGCGGATCGTTTGTGCTAGGCAGTACATCGCTGAAGCGCTCGTAAATGTCTCGAAATATCGTACTGGGATCTTGATTCGTGCCGACAACTCGATCTTCATTGACCTTGAGCCATGCGCGTGCAAGAGTTTCGTTTCCCTCATCCTGTCACGCACGCTTTGCCGTGCCCCCTTGCGACGATGCCAGTCCTCGGATAAGCTGCTTGGTGTTGTGCCTTTTTAGGTGTGAGAGGACCCGGAGGTCGGAGCGTTGAGTGGATTCCAGGCCAAAACGCAAGAGGTGGCTCGGAATAGTAGGTGTACTAATGCCAATACGGGTGAAAGTTATTTTTAACGGTGATCCAATCAGAAACGAGCCTTAACTGAGAGAGAGCCATGGTATAGACAGTTAAATGCCGACGTAAAGATCGAGTGATGGCCGGATGCCGTCCCTGTGTGGTGTAGCGGGATCTGCAAAATCTTGCGAGACTGCTAGGTCCAACTTCCAATAAGCCCGGACACCGACTAACGGAGGGGGTTCCCCAATGATCCGTTATCTTGTGCTGAACTGTGCTAACCTTGAGTACCCGACGGTAGGGATGGATCTTGATCCTCCAGTGACTTTGTGAAGGTTCAAGGGATGAAGGCTTGGATGTCTTGGTGAGACGTTGGGGATGAAGTGGGCCAGCGCGGAAACTCTTCGCTCTGCTGCAGATATAGTCCAGATCCTAAGTGATTACTCGAGCTTGGATCTGGCGGCCTGAAACTGGATCCGATCGAGGGGTTGCCTTGATGGGGGGGGGGCGCTTTATGGTCTTCTTTTACACTTGCTTGCCGCTTCCTATAGCGAGATCTTGAGATCTTGGGGTAGTTGAGAATTGGAGGATCTCCCGGATAAGCAAGGAACTCCTGTCGATCTGGGATCTGCACTTGAGGGTAGATCGCTAGGTGGCTAGATCCGGTATGTATATTACCAGATATTCATAGCCAAAACTACGACACTTATCCCTAAACTTTCTTACACGGTGCGCGGCTACTGCAGTTCCTCTTCTTTGCGGGGCGCGGAGCACTTGTTGTTTCCAATGCAAATTCGACTCTGATTTATGATTAAGTATGGTCCCATCGTAAGTCACTATCCTCACAACTGCCAACCGACCACCTATCACCGCCTTTATGTCCTTCGCGCTTCTGCCCATCACCAGGTACCTTCTTCAACGTGGGCTCGCCACCATCCTATCGTTGATCTTGAGAATGTCCTCGATCGCCATGCCGGGATCCGAGATCGAGATCGCCATCAATCCTAGATACAGATCGCCTTACCTTTTGGATCCGTATCCGCTCTTCCTCTTGGGCCTACGACGTCCTGTTGCTACTTGATCCTGTACTGCATCCACTTGATGTTCACCGGGGAACATGGCGCTTGCATTCGTGGCCTTTTGGTGCCTGATCGGAGATCGCCTCTTCTGTCCCACTGGATCTCCGGTGGTCACTCTTCGGGGAAAGGGCCGGGTTCAATATTGTCACCCAGGTACCGGTTCATCCTTCTGTCTCCTTTCTTAGAATCCACTTCACCACATCTGAGTCCAATGTCCCTCGTCACAGTGCGGCTGGAGCCTTAGTCATTCGAGCACGCGCGCAATATTGTTAACCCCGGAGTTGATCAGCGGATCCGCAAGCCTCTTGGAAGTGACCCCCGCGAAGCCCGGCGTTTCGAGCCAGCAGAATGAGATAGAGAGGCGATGAAAGAACGAGTCATGGTAGAAGGAAGAGATCACCATGATTATCTCGTAGATATTGACAGTAATACTAAGTAGACGAATCCTTCCATCATCATGATTACCTTCAAAGCGAGTCGCACACGTCACAGATGGTATGGCATAGGAGTTAGAATGCCTATACTGTAAGGGTGTGGTCGCGGGCACTCTCCACGTGGAGGTGGAATGGTCAGTTTGGGTCGACCAGCAGGAGACAAAAACTAGGTTTTGACTTCACTGTGGTGTAGCGATTTGCGTCTACAGCGAGTGAACCAAGTGTTGTGGTCAACCGGTGCGACAGGGCTTGTCCCCGCCGTTGCCACACGATTATCAGACCGCTAAAATGTCCAATTACGGTATTACCGATGACTCGCCATGATTGGCTCAAGTCCAGATGGTGACGACGCGACGTGGCAAATCCACCCAGGGCTGCGCGACATACATGCGACGTGGTAAGGCGAGCGACAGGGGGATAAAGCCGCGGGGTCGGAATTTTTCCGTGTTATTCCGTGTTCGGCGGGGCTTCAAGTCGTCAGTGAGTCGTCGGCAGGGGAAGTTTCGGCGAACCCAGTGACCAAGCGACGCGATTGACTGGCATTGGCGCCTGGGAAGGACAAGGAGGACAAGATCTTCGATCGCAACGGCCAAACAAGGTCCAACGACAATCAGGCGACGCGGTGAATCAGCCTGGCGACGAGGAGACAGAGACGCGCGGCTGGGACCAATATTCAGCTGCCGGACTCAAAGTCGAGGCCACAGTTGCTGCTGAGTTGCTGTTGAGTTGCCGGTGAAAGCAGTTACAGCCAGAGAAGTACCCAAGCGACGCGGACGAGTGATCGATGGCGCTTGTGGACGACCAGGCGGGTGAGATCTTCAACAGTAACGACTGCGATGGATCCAACGACTCTTCGGGTGCGGAGGTATGAACCTTTCGAGTCGTCGGTGGTAGTGAAGAAGATCTATAACGGACTTGTTTGATTAGATATTTGTATAGGTAGATAATAGGATTAAATATTACATTAAGAGCCTTGGTGCTCTAAGAACAGAACAGCATTTACTCTCAACCACTCAAGGGCACGTCCGACTATCGGTAAGTGTGGGGTAGTGGCGGGATAGTTCCGGTAGCCCGCTTTCGGGGCACCGCTCGGCTTGTGTTCTGTGAAATTTATTTCAGAGAATATCAAGGATTCGATTTTCCGCTTAGAAAACATGCAGCTCTAAATTCAGGAAATAAAAAATCAAGCAAGCTCGAAAATACCTGTAATATCTAATAGCCCTACAAGAAAATGCAATCACGCACGAAAATGTCGCTCCAAGGTTTGACTGCCGCAATAATTGATTTTCAAGTTGTAGATGTAGATAGACTCTAGAGATACCGATGCTTACACCAGCACTATTTAACTGCAATCGTGCATATCTAGCGAAATCTGAATCACCCAGGCACTCACTGTTTGCACTACGCTCGCTCAACATTCGTTGAAAATTACCTTATTCACGAAATTACGGTCACGAAACGAGCGATCACCCAGTTTCGTGCAACATTGGTGCATTCACCCGTGAATGTACCCAGAGCACCCTCGTCCACAAGCTGACGCTGAGGGACACTTTGTGTAGTGCCGCCGACAAGGTAAAGGGACGTTGCAGCACGATAAATATACATCTAGCACTGGAGCTGCTTGCTCGGGCCAACCGATCCAAACTTCAGCACAGAACGGGCTTATTCGCGAGTGCGTTTCGCTCACCGTCGAGTACTTTATAATTTTACTGGAAAAAAGCTGCCTGAGCGAGTACATGTCCCATCCCATATCTCTCGGCAGCTGATTGGGCAGAGGTGGGAATTGATGTCATGGGCGGGCGTAACGAGTTTGCCTGGTGGTTTGCACGCCGTGTGCGAAGCACGTGAATGCAAACCCAGGACCTAGTGTGGTGTAGCGGGATCAGCCAAAATCTTGTTGAGGCCGATCGCCACTCACACACTGCGCCCAGACACCGACTAACGGAGGGGGTCCCCCGATGATCCGTGTTCAGCTGAACTTGGTCTCACCTTGTGTACCCGTCGGCGGGCTGGATCTTCTCTCTCAGGGATCCGAATGCGTTCGATCGGTGAAAATTTGACCGTCCTGGCGGGACGCGGGATGTGTGGGGTAGCGCGGAACCTCTTCGCTCTGCGCCATTGAGATAAGCCCTAAATAAGGGACGATCGGCCTTGATCTAGGGACTTTTGCCTATTCTAAGCACCGAAATGCCTTGATAAGCGTGTTCCTTGTTCTCCCCGCTCCTTTCCGGGTTGCTTGCTGCTTTCAAAAGCGGGATCTTTAGTTTTGAGAATGGGTCTGACCTCCAGTCAAGTACCAAAGGCTGGATGATCAGGGGCTTGTACACTTAAAGTAGGGAAACTAGTGTAGGTAAATCCGGCTAACATATTAACCAAAATCTTACACTACGACGCTAGCAACCGCTACCTAAGCTTCCTTTTAACACTTGAGGCCGGGTGAATGCGTCTCTCAGATGTCCCGGGCGCGAGGAAGCCACCCATGCACTTCAGAGTAAATTCTGCTCTGGTTGATGTTTAAGTCTGTCACCTATCTACCCGTCTCAACATGCACCCTGCGCCTTTCTATATCCCATCCTTGGATACGATCGGCTCTCACCATCCTTGATCGGGCGACCGATCTCGCGATATTCAACTGCGACCTTGATCGGCGATCTCAATTCTGATTGGTGATCTTCACTTTGATCGTCGATCTTCTGATTGGTGATCTTCATCTTGATCCGATCGTTGGTCTCGGTCCGGATCGGCGATCCTTGTCTTGATCCTTGGTCTTCACAGAGATCGCCGATCTTTTTCTTACCCGGCGATCTTCACCTCGATCGATGTTCTCCGACAAGATCGGCGATCTTCCTCCTGATCGTGGATCTTTAACTTGATCACCGATCCTCCTATCGCGCCCGGATCTCCACTCAGGATCGCTGACCTTGATCCGTAAGGCCTTGCTCTCGACCTTCAGCCATACCACGGGCTCCTCAGATGATGTTGATCCACCCGGACTGCCGCACGATCTTGCCCGGATCTTGTCCTTCAACTTCCGATTTTGGTTCGTAGTCTCCTGCTCTCTTCTCCAGGGGCCTTAGCCGTCACATTGCCGCCATCGGTCTCAGTATTGGCCGAGATTGGTCGTGGCTTGATCGCGGCCATCAACTCCTGATCCTTGATCCCTAACGCCTGACCTGACTCTGGAGATACCCGCTCTTCTCTCTCCCACACCTGGGCTGATGAGATCGCCTACATCCGGGTCTAAAGGTGTAAGATCGCCCCTCGTGACAAATCCGTATAGTGCTTTACCACAGTCGCCCCTTGTCCGTAAGTTGGGTCACCTCGTGGCGCACGTGGACGTACGTACTTGACTCTCTCCTGATCTGATGGAAGGAGGTATGCCGCCTCGTCTAAAACCCAGGGTGATCCCTTCGTCTGGGGCCGCCCATCTCGTCGCACGTTTGTCCTTCGATCTGGACCCATCCATCATGCCTTGATTCCTGTCGGTCTCCCTCTCCTCACTCTTCGTTTCTTCACAGCCAGCTCCAAACACCTCACTTTCGTCTTCGCCATCATGATATCAGCCCCTCCGGGTGACTCGGGTGGTAATGGATCCCCACCTCCTTCTCCCAGCAGTGTTCGCTCTCGGTAATCTTACTCTTCTCCGCGCGCGCGTGATCCGCGTCGTGTATCCTTCTTGGAGGGGGAGCTTCAGCGCGTTGCACAAAGCTATGAGACCCTCGAGCACGATCGGGATCGACTGGAGAATATTCTCTCTCGCATGCGCGCGGATCAGCATGACCTGGAGCGTCTACACCAAAAACAAGAGGCTGAGATCGCTCGCCTTCAAGCCTAGATCGACCTGATCCAGCGAGATTCCCAGGGCGATGCCTCTCCCGCGTCTTCTCGTACGATACGTGAGCTATGTACTCAGATCGACCAACAGAACGGCGATCTCCGTGATATGGACAGGAGTCTCACGCGAACGCAGCAAGCTGTGGACGGTGCTAATATTCGTATTCAGCGGTTGGAGCTCGAGCTATATAGATCTGGTCACGAGATCGACTCTCTCCAGGTCCAGCTCCAGCAAACTAGCGTGGAGGCCAACGCCCTTCGTGGTCAGGTAGACGATCAGGAGCGTGATCTCGATCACTTGCGCGACGATCTCTCCACTGCGGAAAGCAGCATGGATCGCCTACGTTCTGCTTTGGCGGCGGCGGAATCGGATATTGCGACAACCCGGTCTGCCTCTGGGAGCGTCCAGAACACTCAGGTGGCTCATCATCAAGCCATAGCTACCTCCCCCCGGCTAGAGGGGGAATGGCGTCGCGTTCGCACTTCCTTAGCTCAGGCTTAAGCTACTCTTGCCTCCGTCGAAGCCGATCGCGGTTCCGCGGTAGCTGCTAGGAACACGGTTTAAGATACCGCGTCGAAGCTGAGTCGGATCGAGATCACGCTAGGGATGAGGCCCAAATCGCACGTAAGCACCTCAGCCCTTCCTGCTGATCTGATTCTCTCTCTCTTGATCCTCACACTCTATCTTTATCCAGGCCATGATCTCGACCGCGCCGTTGCAGATCCGCATCGCGTTTCCGAGATGTATGACAAGCTTCAACAAGATGTCACCGCTCTCCTTGGCATGCATGACGAAGCCCTCGAAGATCTCGATAAATCCGCTGCCGATCTGGCGGGCACGGCCGACCGCCTCCGTGGCCATTGTGCCAACCTACGGGGAACCATGTCGGATCAACAGTCGTCCGGCCAGCCGACGGGCGCGTAGTCTGCCCTCCTCTCCGCACGGTCAGCCCCTTTCCAATAAACAAACTCGTCGAGATCCTGTTCCTGCCGGTAGCTAATCTGCGGGCCCTGTATCCGGCAGCTCCCGGATCAATCGCCCGCTGGGGTTCGACCACGGCGCCGAGGGAGGAGCCCCCCGGGCCAAGATCTAAGACGACGGCGGTACCGAGAATGAAGAGGAAGTAGAGAAGGAGGTGATCGAGGTCGAAGACGTTCTCCATCAGGCGGGCATCCGAAGGATCCGACGAAGTATCTCCGGTCTCTTCTCCCCAACAGTCCGGTCAAGGCCAAACGTCTCCCTCCGAGTCTGATTCGGACGACGCCACGCGAGCTGCCCTCGCCCGACCCCGGTCCCATGCCCGGCGTCAATGACCTTCCGGCCCCGCTGAGACTGCCGATCGCCGATCCCTCTCTCCGGTCCTGGTAGTCCTGGCGCTTCTCCGGGGTGGGGAGGGGGGGGGTCACCCCACCGGACGCCGCCACCTTCCCGGAGCCTCCTGACTCGGCTCCACTCTCTCCAGCTCCGCCGCTGAATCCGCCTCTCTCCCCCAGGGCGACATGATCCCCGGATTCAATCATCCGCGGCAGTTAGCTCAGGCTGGCACTGGAGGGCCAATATATTGAGTCAGGTCCAGATCACGGCTCTGATCGTGCGTACGAACCTCTCGGTGATCGCGTTACCGATCGGATGGATGTTTCCTGTTCGCGCTCCAAGAGCTTCCCGTCCCGTTCCTAGAACGGGATATCTCGACAACCTGACCACTGGGGCCAAACTCGTCGTTTACGGCGACTCATCCCTGAAGAGTCCTAACCAATCCTCGGCTTCACCTTCGATCTGGTTCTCCTCCAGCGTCACAACACCGGATCGTACAGGTTCGCTCGAGCGTACTTGACTTTTGAGTGGAGACATCGGATCGCCTTTTGGGAAAATACTCACTTCTTGCCCATTACCGCCGAAGAACGAGCCGATCCCGTGGTGGAACGGTACTACCAAGTGCGACGTAATCGCCGGATGCGTGCCGGTGATCAGTGGAAAGGGATCGTGGTTTCTCTCCTCCCGATGTTGCGAGAACGTTGGGCACATATTGACCTCTTGTTTGATCCGTTTTTCTTACATTTGATCGCCGATGCTGACCGCATTCGTTGGTAACCTGAATCCGTCTCCCGGGGTTGCAACGCGGGAGATCCCAACCAGCACCAAGGTGAACCGAACAAGTTGATCGAGGCTTTGGCTGGTTCTGATGCGCGGACCCCTGGTGTAACCACTTTCGTGATCAGCCGCAACAACATTCGGCTCGACTCATCGCTCGTCTTCATAAAAAGTTCAATCCACCTGGCGACCCGGGCAACCCTGCGGGAGGTCCCCAGGGGGACATCCTCCCGCGGTCGGCAACTCCTGATCCGTTTGTTCCCAGCTTGAGCTTCGAATCGGTCGATATAAGTCCCACTTGGACCGTAACATCTTGATCATCTCATCTTCCCGTTCGTTGTTCTTGAATTTTATACATGTGCTTCACTTCCACACGTAGCCGTGTCTTCCGATCTGTAACCTCCTTGCAGATCCTTCATCTAACATCTCTGCTGGGACAACCAACTTGCCCCAGCAGTCCGATCTCACTCCTCCTCGTGAGACTGCATCACCTCGAACCGGTTCCTGCTGGCGCGATCCCTCAAGAAATCATGCAACAACGTCCCGCAGTTGAGATCAGCTTCGTTACCCACGTCGAATCGTCGTAGCCCTTCCAAGAAACCAGGAATCCTTGCAGCACTCTCCCATATCGCGTCTTCCGATCGACCATCCTGTTTGAGATCTTCTGCACTTTATATCCGTCTTCGCCCAACTCTTGGGTCCAGCTATCTTCTGGCAGCAATGCTTCATCGAAGTCGAACCGCTCTGAACCTGGTTGTACTAACTCAGCTTAGGGGCAATCGGGATACTCCTTGACCAGCTTCAGCTTGGAGACATGCATGATCGGTAATAGCCGATATTCAGATCCCGCGACTTGTAGCCTCACTGAGTAGTTGTTGACCTTCTCGGCGACTCGGAATGGTCCGTGACACAAGTGGGCCAGTTTTCGGGCATATCCTTCTTTCACTCGATCTAGGTAAAGCCACACCTGGGAGCCCGTATCGATCTGATGTGGCAGCACGTCCTCGCTATGCGCTTCCGCTCGATCGTCGATCGCGGTCCTCAGCCTGGTGTTGACCTGTCTCCTCGCATGATCATAAAAACGCTGGATCCTATATCTACACCGCCGTGGGTCTCGGTCCCGTGTCTTAGTACTCCACAGCGGGGTCATCGCCTCGAGCATCGAAATCGGATCCCAGCCATGTACTTAGTAGAACGGCATATCCCCGCGGATCCGATCCGGAGCCGTATTGATCGTGAACGTTAGTCTCTCGGCATATTCGTCCCAGTTGCGTTGATCGGTGTCATGAACATACATATTCAAGGATCGGGTCAGCGTCTGTACCATGCGCTCCGCCGTTCCATTTGCCTGGGGTCGGTAAGCCATCGTCGCTCGCTGTCGTTGTCCCAAGATCCGATTGTCGATCTGAAGAAGTCTGATATAAAGCCCGGCCCACAATCACGTCCGATTGCCTCACTGGCACCGAATCTCTGAAAAATCATTCTTTGCAGGATTCGTCGATCGTCTGTGCCGTTCTGGAAGCGCTTGTCTTCGCAATCACTTATCCGCTGAACCGGTCGACCCAGTTCAGCAACTCGGTATTACCTTTCCGTGACTTGGGCAGCGACGGGATGTGGCCCATAGCTATATTCTGGAACGAATACGTGGCCTGTAAATTCCGCGGTAATCCCCCCCCCCCGCGATCGTGAGATTATTTTGTGAATCCATACAACGCGTTATGGACCAATCGCTGGTTAATCTGAGGCGCTTTCTTTAGGCCGAACGGAATCCGATTCCACTCAGACAAGCCGAAGGGAGTGCTCTCGCTCGATCGGTCATTCGTACCCATCCTGAATCCACTCGCCATATGTAGAGAGCAATACCACAACGCCTTGTCTAGATCCTCCAACTGGTCGTTGATCGGCGGCATCAGAAGGAACTTCATCCTTGATCCTCAGGCTTCCCACACCCTGATCGCTCTCTTCTAGCTTCATCTCGACATCTGTCACTGCGGATCGGAATCCGGGGCCTTCGGGCCACTCAGAATCTGGGCCACGAACGCTCACTTCCAGCTTCACTCCAACCTCTGACTCTCTTGACCGCTCTTCTGGCTCCGCAGTAGGCTATATTCTCCCTGCCTAGTCGTCTGAGCCGGGGCTCCGTTGATCCGATCGAGTCATGATGGCCAACGCTGGTACCCGTTTCAAGATAGCCGGGTAGACCGGGTAATCCACCATAGGACCCGGATCTATGATCTGTTCTTTTACCGGACGAAACTATGTCGTAGCCTGATAAGCCAATATCCGCCATTCTCGATACGGTCTCGATCCTTCGCTGAGATATTCGCCTTTATGTGGAATTCGATCAGCCGATAACCACATCCCGACGACTATTGCAGGACTCCGATTCAGGACACGATCTCCAACGTTGGTGATGTTTACGTATCGCAGCGTCTCTGGTCCGTGGACCAGCGTGGGAACCCATTTTTCTCTCCGCCTCAACCACAGCTTCTCTCCAGTCGCCCTCGATCGTAATCGTATCGGCAATTTGGCCGTCTCTCCGGGATCGATCAGATCGCTTTCTCCGATCCACACTGTTCGGGCATTGTTGCTATACAGCGGCTTGCGTCCGTGTAGCTGGATCTTGATCTCGTCGGGCAAAGACACATTTCCTTCGGATACGTCCAGTCTGATTCCTGCAGGTATCAGAAAGCTCAAACCTAAAATCGCTTCCTGTCCGGACAGATCTCCAACCCATATGCTGAAGAAATACACAAATGATCATGTCAGCGTGATCTTGCTCTTCGTGCGTCCCTCCGTGTCGTATACATTTTCGCCGATGCCGATGTATTCTTGCCTCTGACATCCATCCACCATCCCACCTTACGAGCAAAGAAGGTGTCTAGTATTGAGACTTCTGTGCCGCTGTCGAGTAGCATGACCGCCTTATCGTTGTTGATCTTCCCCTATATATCACTTTAGCCTGGCGAATCCATTTTCCTGGGGTGTAGTGCTTCCAGAATTCTCTGACTTCACCTGGCAGGAAATCTAGGGTCATCTTCACCTGCGATCGCTGATATTCGTCCACTCGCAGACTTGAGATCGTAGCAGTAGTAGGTCGGAGTAGGTCACGTGTATCATCAGATCGGTTTGATCGAGTACTAGACTGATCTACCGACTTCTTCTCCACAAATGCATATATGCAGAACGTAGAAGGCCCGGCTCGTACCGGATTCCAACCCGTCGAGCATCCTAGTTTAATATTTTTCTCGCTGATTCAGGCAGTATGGCTTCATGTTTCGCCGGATCATACCACTGACGGATAAGTTTGTACAATTCTTCCATAGGACACTTGCCTATTTCATGGACTTCTCCGCAGCCGCGGCAGACGAACTGGCAGTGATCTGATGGGTGTCTTTGACGACCGCATTTCTGACAGGTCAATTTCTTCCAGCATCCTAGATCGCCGTGTTTCCGCGAACCGCAGTATGAGCATCGAGGTCTATCAGGCGACCGATCGCGGAAGCCGCGGTCTCTCGATCCAGATCCCTCCCAATCGTTGTTCGGGCTAGTTGGTAGCGTAGAGTCTCGCGCTTGCCGATCGGATCGTCCAATACCGCCGCTCGCGGGCAGCCGATCGCATTCGGCTGAGGCCAAGAATACGCATCGTAGGTCTCCGTCTCCCTTCGAGCCGTCGGAACCTTCCGAATTTTCGGGCTCCGAGGTCTCGCGTGGAACCTGAACAGCTTTAACCGCTCTCTTGGGTGTGGGCGTAGCTGACGGTGGCGTTTCAGGTGATACTTAGAACCGAGCGCTGACCGCTTCGGCCTGTTTTGGCTCGATCGCGGGCTCGGAGTATCTCTTCGAGATTGTCTGCATCAGAGATCCGGAGTAACATCAGCTGACCAGCTCACTCTTGAACGGTTACAAGTACCCATGCGCTGGGTGTGCCGAACCAAGTATACCAGTGTGTCTCGTGCGTGACATATTAGGGATAGGGTTTCAAAGCAAAACTCCCATGTGTAATGAGGTAGGGTGTCGTCTTTCAAACTGCCCCTAACCCTAAACCCAAGCCTAGTTGGTGATTGCCCGCTGCGGCCGCACGCGGCCACTAAACCCTAAACCCCAAACGCGGCCCCCGCTTGATTGAAGGTCAATGCTAGTGTGGTGAAGCGCTATCGCTATGAGGTGTGGGAGAGCGTAGAGCAGTGTCTCCGGAGTCAGGTCAGGCGTCAGGGATCAAGGATCAGGAGTTGATGGCCGCGATCAAGCCACAACCAATCTCAGCCAATACTGAGACCGATGGCGGCAATGTGACGGCTAAGGCCCCTGGAGAAGAGAGCAGGAGACTACGAACCAAAATCGGAAGTTGAAGGACAAGATCCGGGCAAGATCGTGCGGCAGTCCGGGCGGATCAACATCATCTGAGGAGCCCGTGGTATGGCTGAAGGTTGAGAGCAAGGCCTTACGGATCAAGGTCAGCGATCCTGAGTGGAGATCCGGGCGCGATAGGAGGATCGGTGATCAAGTTAAAGATCCACGATCAGGAGGAAGATCGCCGATCTTGTCGGAGAACATCGATCGAGGTGAAGATCGCCGGGTAAGAAAAAGATCGGCGATCTCTGTGAAGACCAAGGATCAAGACAAGGATCGCCGATCCGGACCGAGACCAACGATCGGATCAAGATGAAGATCACCAATCAGAAGATCGACGATCAAAGTGAAGATCACCAATCAGAATTGAGATCGCCGATCAAGGTCGCAGTTGAATATCGCGAGATCGGTCGCCCGATCAAGGATGGTGAGAGCCGATCGTATCCAAGGATGGGATATAGAAAGGCGCAGGGTGCATGTTGAGACGGGTAGATAGGTGACAGACTTAAACATCAACCAGAGCAGAATTTACTCTGAAGTGCATGGGTGGCTTCCTCGCGCCCGGGACATCTGAGAGACGCATTCACCCGGCCTCAAGTGTTAAAAGGAAGCTTAGGTAGCGGTTGCTAGCGTCGTAGTGTAAGATTTTGGTTAATATGTTAGCCGGATTTACCTACACTAGTTTCCCTACTTTAAGTGTACAAGCCCCTGATCATCCAGCCTTTGGTACTTGACTGGAGGTCAGACCCATTCTCAAAACTAAAGATCCCGCTTTTGAAAGCAGCAAGCAACCCGGAAAGGAGCGGGGAGAACAAGGAACACGCTTATCAAGGCATTTCGGTGCTTAGAATAGGCAAAAGTCCCTAGATCAAGGCCAATCGTCCCTTATTAAGGGCTTATCTCAATGGCGCAGAGCGAAGAGGTTTCGCGCTATCCCACACATCCCGCGTCCCGCCAGGACGGTCAAATTTTCACCGATCGAACGCATTCGGATCCCTGAGAGAGGAGATCCAGCCCGCCGACGGGTACACAAGGTGAGACCAAGTTCAGCTGATCACGGATCATCGGGGGACCCCCTCCGTTAGTCGGTGTCTGGGCGTAGTGTGTGAGTGGCGATCGGCCTCAACAAGATTTTGGCTGACTCCCCTACACCATAGTGGTGCGCGTGCTCGTATCTTTTGGGGTCTCCTGATATCACGCTGTCTTCGATGAAGATGTTCAAGTGAAACAAGAACCACGGGATGAAGCATCGACGGAAGTCGGATCGACGGCGACGCTGCTGAATGAAGCTAGATCCGCGGATCAGCAGCATTTTGGGAGGAGCTCTGTTGGACAAATGAAAGAGGAAAGTCAGGATCATCATCCAGACTTAGAAGAAAACCCTCGACCTCCTCCCCAGGTCCTCTCGGGGACCCCCGCAGACCGCGATTCGAATCGTGATCTGAATGACTCGGGCGGGAAACCGCCGGAGTCTAAAGCTTCCGCCCCGGAAGCACCCAAGCCGGAGACCAAGAAGAAAAAAGACAAAGTCCACCAAGAAAAAGCTGAAAGCACCCGAATCCGACCTTGAGGAACAGGGATCGGCCAAGATCGCGCCGGTTTGGAGCGCAAACGCGCTTGAACAAGCTTAATATCGGAAGTTCGTGTTGGATCTGTTGGAATACGATCCGATCTTTAGACTGCTAGAGATCGCGCCGATCGGATCGCTAAACGGATCAGTGAACAAGCCCCCAGCGACTGTGGACAAGCTGGTCGCAGTCAAAGATATGTTCCAGTTACTGGAAGAAGCAGGGTTGGTCGCAGGAGTGTTCGCCGCTGACGATCTCTTTGAAGTTAGACTTGCGAAAGCCGATCCGCCGCGTTGGAACTATATCGACGACTCAGGATTCTAAACGGAGACAATACGTCGATTTCGGAGCTCGATTCTTCGCCCCGAAGCAGCGCCGCCGCCCCATACGGTATTATCGCAGTACGCCTTGGCTACCTCAGAGCAGGGCTCAGATAGCTCGACAACCCCCTAGCGAATGTCTTTAGGACCGTCCGGAGCGATGGTGCTAAGATCCCGGCTCAAGGAACCCACATCTACAGCGATCGCACAAACTGCGCCGGAGATCCCTTCAACCGGAGGAGATCGAGTCAAGATAAGCTCAGTGCAGGGTCGTCCAGCTAGCAACCTGGATCCGTATTTTCAAGCGGCGATGGATCGTTTCCTGGGAGAGCAGAGAGCGATCGCAACAGCCGCCGACAAAAAAAGCCAGCGGCTACCTCGATTAACATCGGCACTCAAGATGTCGACCTGGAATCAGTCGGGTCCCCCGTACACGCAGCAAGCCCAGGCGGGTATGATCCAGATGATCTCGACCTCCCTACTCGTGCTCAAGCCAGAGGTGCCGTCCCTGGGGCAACCGGAGGAGGATCGGAGTCCGCTATGATCCAGCGAATTTGGATCTCGGCCATATCGGATCTTTAGGAATTTACGGGAAGGGAGATGGACGAAGATCGGGCTCGAATGGCTGAGCAAGTTTAAGTCTGCATTCCTGCGAGAAGCGTCGGAGGAAGAGAAATGTCTGACGTTCGCGGATCTGACGTCAGGACTATCCAAGAATTGGCACCGACAATTGCGTAGAACTACGCGGAACAAGTGGAACGCTCTGTTGAAGAGTGTCTAGACGCAATACTGTGACTTGGGTGTATCGGTGTATTAGCGTGCTCGCAAGCGATCAGACGAATCCTGATTGGAATATCTTTACCGTTTGAATGCGGCCGCGCTGCGCGCCAAGCTGAAGACCAAGGATGGAGAACGGAAGCCCCGTCAAGAGCATGTCGAGCACTTTATCGAGGCCTTAATGCAGAGTAACAATAGTTAACAGAAGGGGGCTGTAGGATGGTGTAGAGATCAAATTTGCGGAGAAAATAGTGTATAATTGATCTCGGCTGCATTACTGCCAATTCCTTAAAATAGTAGCTAACTGGTCGTTGGTGAGATATCCTCGTTCACTTTAAACATTGAATTGGGCTGAGACGACACGAATTCCGATATCTCGATTACTAAAATATTTTAATTCAAAATCACACTATCTAACTACTGCACTTCCTCTTCTAAAATAAACGCAGCAACGTTATAAATAACTACCTAAACCCATCAGGTTTGGGTAATCTTTATTTTAGGTCAGTAACAGGTCATGGGAAACAAACCTAGAAAGGTATTTGGCAGGAGGAAGCGTAAGGTGGTTGTAGCGGCGTTGGGGGTCATGAAAGACAATGTCAACGCATTAAACGAAATGACCGAGTAGTGGCAGGCGATTAAAAAAAAAGTGCCTAGGTACAGTTGTATCAGCTTTCTCGTGATATGCGGTTAGCACGGTAACTTGGTGAACAAAAGGGATCCCGAAAAGATAACCATTGGAAAATATCATTTAAATTCTTAATTATAATGATTAATTCCTGGTCAGACATAATTAAAATAAAAATATTCTGGGTATAGTTTTTCTGCATTATCAGCACTAATACAAGGGCCATCATATCCACAGATATCTCAGTAGCTACACAAACTCGCTTTCATTGTAGAAGTACCATATTAGCCGGTGTGGACTGATTAGAGATCCACATTCGCTCTTTTCATTGAATAGCACCGAAATGGTGCTGATTTCGTATTGCGGCTGGCATTTTGGTTTTCATTTTCCATCTGTACCTCCTAATTACGTTTTACAGCACAGCTGTGATGAGGGTTACAACACCAACAAGCTAGTTTTGGTGTGCTAGGCTTCCAAATGTGGGCAGGTTTGAATTGCCCAGAATAATTGAATCAATTGCATAGTTATTTTCTTGGTGTCTGGAGGAAATACTAATCTAAAAATTGTATTTTCGGGATCCCTGGTGGACAAACCAAGTATAATAACACTAACACGAATTGTGTGCTATTACGCACTTGTTCTATTGGCCTAGCCGCTGACTCCACAGAGTGACACAAATAACAATTTATCAACAATTCATTTTTTAGCTGTCTCACTTCTATCCTCTCAGAGGCACTCGAACAGCTATTAGTAGAGCATACCGCAATCGAACACGATTATATCCTCAGAGTCATGCATTTCAATAAGTTATTGTACTGATTGCTTCGAAGTATCATTATGCGGACTTCACCGACTCGAGTGTGTGTGTTTTTTTTTTTCTTCTATAGAACCCTTTAATAACTAAAGAAAACAATACTGGTACATTCAAGCCCTCCTAACTGTCAGGGGTCGCGCTAAAACAGCTACGGACAGGGGTGCATCACAGAAGCAGAAGACGAAGTCGAGTGGCACGACACTGTACAAGGGGTACATGATATCAGGTATGCAAGGGTTAAGGACAGAACAGTCATCATATTTGGGCATGGCGCGAGGCGAAGAGGCGCTAAGGTGCAGTGTAATGACGGGGTGGGGGACACGGATGATTCCAGTGCTTCGTTGGATCAGATCGAGGACGGGAGGCCGCCAAGAACGGCGAGGATGCGGAAGGAACGGGAGGAAGGCGTGTCGGCAGGACAGCTACCGGCAGCGCAAGGTGAAGACTCAGTCGTGAGCTTTCTAGGTCGAACAACAACAACAAAGCCTTTGATTTTTTCTCTTTTAGCGTCCGAGCTCCCTCTCTCATCCGTGCTTTCTGCAAAGTACTCACGACCCTCGGAGACCTGGAGGGCGGCCCGCGACGTTTGGTATAGAAGCAGGGTACTTCCCCAATGTAGCACGGAGAACGGACGATCGACTTAAGGCGTCGTGCTACGATGCAGTGTCGCGTCGGTCGAAGAGAAGGAGGGTTTTGGCGCATCGGAAGCGCCTGGTTGCGGAAAGGAAGCCGTGGAAGAACATGGGCTCTCGCTACAGTGGTTTTGGTGATGAATGGGCGGACGTTAAGTCGGGCGATCTGAACTAGAGGCTGTCCGACGGTGGCTCGCTTCCGGCTGTGTTCGACACGTCCGAGGTGGAAGAAGAGGAACTGTTTCTGGGTCCGGCTTCGGTGGTCAATGTCACTGTCATGACGGCGAACTGGAGTGGGTCGCCTACGCGGGTTACGAGTCGAGTGAAGGCGGCACTGATGCGTCGGACCTGGGGCGTCCACGGTGGTACCTGTTGGAAATCGAACGACCGTCCAAGGCGATTAGAGACCGCGGGCGCCTGGCATATCGGGCTGCACGGCGGTAGCGGGACAGTCTGTGGCGATGTGCGAGCCGGTTCTGAGTATGGTGCCAGGCTTCACGCCGGCGGATATGGCGATGGTCCAGATGATGGAAATGATGGCGACGGTCAGTGCTGCGGTATCGGGGAGAGCAGCGACGAGTGTAGGGTGTACGATCTGCGATGGTCACACGATGGCTGCCAGATACTGTACCCGGTGCCGATGGCTGAGCCGGATCTGGTGCCGGTAGACCCGATGTTCTCAACGATGGAGCAGTACGTGGACATGGCGGTGCAGCGAGTGATGCAGAATTCCCGTTAATGCTGGGGGTGCGGCGGTTTTGTCTCCTACGACCTGGGACATGAGTAACGCGTTCGTGTTGCGTCTGGACGTGCCGGTTCCTGCGCCGATGATGACTTCGAGCTTCTCGTTGGCACCGATTCTATCGTATGGTGGAGGATCAATCGGTATAACGCACGGTGTGGAAATGTACGGTGCGTCGACTGTATAGCATCCATACGAGCCTCTGATGATACGGAGACCACAGGTCCATACGGATAACGGGAGTGTGCCGGATTGCGCACCCGTGGAGGACGAAGGAGTGATGAACCAGAACATAGAGGCTGTGACGGGTTCTGAGACAGTGATGGTGGGTGGTATGAACGGCGTGTGGGTGACTACTGGATTCCCCGATGCGCATCCGTACCGGACGTCGGAGTATGCGCCTATTCTCTGGCGAGGGCAACAAGGGTGTGGTGCTGTTGGACTAAGATGGCCGGTGAACGAAAGACGCCACGGTATGGTCAAGACGATGGGTGCGCCCAATGAGGCGTTGGGTGTTTCGACGGGTGGCAGAACGGTACAGGACCAGGACAATGTCGGGACCTTGGGTGTTGTACACAAACAGATGGATATTAACGTGAATACTACTGGAACTACGGGGATCTCGAGGCCGCTGGAAACGGAAGCTGGTTCGAAAGGAGGCAGCGGCGAGGACGAGGCGGTCGTCCTGATCGAGAACGACTAAGAGATCAATTGGAATGGGGTTCCCGAGGAGCCTCTGGTCGACGCTAAGGAGTTGGGAACACTGGGGTCGAAGTCAGCGGGAACACCGACCAAGTTGGGATGGACGAGAGGGGCTCTGAAGGGCTTTCTCGAAGTCGCGATAGTCTCATGGATGCCCAAGGTGCCCTCTATTGTAAGACAAAAGAAGGTGAGCAACGGGAACGCTTGTCTTCCGGGACTGGAGAGGGTGAGCAACGGGAACGCTTGTCTTCCGGGACTGGAGAGGGTGAGCAACGGAAACGCGTGCCCTCTATGGCAAGAAGAAGAGGAAGAAGGTAGCAAGTCGGACGTTTATGACGCTAGGACGGAGAAAGGGGAGCTCGAGGCTGGTACAAAGAGCGGGGAGCCGGACTGCAAGCAAATTCACCGAGGTGGAACGGGATCTGCTGGAACGCGGTGACGACAAGTTCGCGGCTGCTGAACCTAAGGAGTACGAGAACAAGCCGGAGAGAACGTTGTTCTCACTGGACGAAGTGGAGTGCCGGCGTCAGGTGAAGATCAACGCCGAGGGACAAAAGGACCTCAGGTTTGCTGAGGTGGGGAACAAGTTGGGTGTTTTTACCAATGTGTTGGAACAGACGAAAGAGATGGCTCAAGGAGCGCTCTTTACGCTGTAAAACGGTCAGGATTGATATGAGAAGAGGCTGGCTGGTACGGACGAGGCCAAACGCGCGAACGAGGGTACTTGGAGCGTAGATTCCGGGTCACAATTGTCGAGCTCGGTGACGCCGAATAAAGTATGTCTTTAACACCATACCGGAGGAGTGGTATGGCCTAAAGTACTTGTAACTCAAGGTTAGGATGGTGACGGGATACGAGGACGAGGTAGGGAACAGGGAGTCACGACAGAGCAAAAGGACGCAGTAAGCATTTCCGAGGAGGGCACTAAGACTACGGAGATAGCCCTCCAACACAACGTGTGCGTGGAACTCGAAGACTGTGGTACCGGGGGATATCGACCAGAACTCGGGTGATATGACCCCGATACAGTTGGGATCTATTGTACGATGTGGAGATTACGATTTTTCAACTCGGAGTGAGTGAAGAAGAACGGATTTGGGCCGTTCCGGGGTTTGGTGCTGATGAAGAGGATAGAAGAACGGATTTGGGCCGTTCCGGGGTTTGGTGCTGATGAAGAGGATGCTATCACCGAAAGGGTGCCCCCTCTTCGCGATAAGACTTTGGTTGTAGTCTAAGGCGGTACTTCAAGCCAAGTCGGGGAGAACGGATTGAAAGTTTCGGGCCTGTCCAACTCGTTGGGTGCTGAGGGCGGTCGTCGACGACATCAAGGGAAATATGCAGACGCTGCAGCAGAAACAAGCTGTCATTGAGCAATCCAAGAAAGAGACTACGACGTACGCCAAGATGGCTCTGTGGTCAAAGGAGCATTTCCGTATGACTGTCCCTCCCTCGCCAAACTATCCGAAATATTGTAAGCGCTGGAAGACCATTAAAACAAGTTTGAAGGAAGCTATCGCGTCTAACTCAAGGGGGTTAAAAGTACACAAGAGGTGCCTTTGTTAATGTACATTTGCATGGGTACAGTGCGCGTGTCGCTGAACATGCAGTACCACGAAGTGGGATCTTTGTACTCAATGATTCCATAATTTGAATTTCGAATAGCCTCTATGAAATAAAAACTTGAAGGTAGGTAAAACGAGAGGGTGGGGTCTGTATTGTGAGTTCTAGTCAAAATTGGATTGGTCGGTTCTCCAGATAGCCGCCAATCGCGCAAACCCGTGATGGCTGGATCCCCACTAACTACGAGTCCTGAGAGCCAAGAAAGCACATGATTTCATGTAGCGCGATTTTCTTGTGACTTCTTTTTTTCGTATAGGAAAGTCTCGAAACAATTGCTTTACCGCCCAGAATACTCATTCCTCGTAATTCGTCGGACAATGAAGCTTAGAGTCGAACGCAGTGTCTGACATTTTTTAAAAATGCGAATTCCGTTCCCTATTAAAATGTATCGGAATGGGAGCAAATCGCGATTCCCTCAGAAAGCATCGGACAAAAGTCTAACCAATATTAATAATTGGCGAGGTTGATGCAAGAGTTAAATTATCGCCCACAATACCCGCTATATAGCAGCTCATACATGTAGGAGTTATTCAATCTTGCATGGCTACATGAAATGCACTTCAGCTACACACGTCTACAGAATTAGTTTCAAAGCAGCTTGCTAACAAGGCTGCATGTCCGCTCTTTTGACCTTTAGTCTTGCCTAATTACTATCCCTACCAAGTATGTACTCTGTCATAGTGCCTTGATAAACTTCGATTTGCGTAGCACGGCGGATTGGATCGTCAACTACGCAATGAATCACGAAATCAGCGTGATTGTCGAAGAACAAGGGACGCACAGATGGGCAGTGATTAGCAATGCAGTGGAGAAGACAATGCCTGGAGATGTAGAGATATGGATCGAAGCTAGAGATGAACGGACACGATAAGCAGCATGATGGCTTGAGGTCGAAATGTACACCCGAATAAGATATACCTATCGTCCGGTAATTGCTATTATTGTAGCGTTCATGCCGTAGGCAAAGCAACACGATATAGCTACCCTTAAATTAATTCACTTGCACCTGTGTAGCCAAAGATGGAGGTATAGACAACCATTGGGTGTCGTACTAGCTATGTATATTATATTGTAGCGAACACAACGATATAGACTAGGGCTTTAGAGCAGATACGGAGGAAATTAACATTATTGTTTAATTGAATCTACGTGTACCTATGCCAAGCTTTCATATGTCATGTCCTTGCGAGGTTGGTGGTTGCCGGATCCGCTGCATGTGAAACCAAATCGCTCCTCAACTCGCAGCATGTCAGAGATCGATAGCCCACAACGCCTGTTGGCCGCGATTGACTCTCATCGCGAAGCTTTTAGCGTTCCCTAGAGAATGTCGGGCTTTTTACAGTTCGAGGTATTCCTTTATATATTATGACAGATACAGTAACAATGGCGCGGAGCTCTGATCGATTCGCTGTGCGTCCTCCGTTCATTGTGCTTTGCATCGACTTTGTCGCGCTTACTAGTGCACTAATTTCAACTCACATTTTGCACTAATTCGTGCATGATTTCACACAAACCGAAAAAAAATTATGGTGGAGAAGAACGGACCACACTGTCACCAGTTGATCCATCGTGGTTGGCGGTACCATGCTGCAGGTCACATTCACATCGAATAGCTGATAGTGGAGGTGCGTGCATGACGCCAAGGCTTCCTGTCTAACCTTCATCGCCGGTCGAAAGTTAACATGAGCTATTGTCGTTATGTAGGTCTTTACTCTGCTGTGAACAAGTACGGTCGCACGAAGAGCATATGGGCAACTGCTCCTTCATGCTCGCCGGCGGCGATGTGCACACTGGGGTGTCAACGTTTGGCTGTTCGCTCTGGGTCGCGTCGTCACCACCATCCGGTCACGCCGCCATCTGCAAAACAGCAATGAGCTGTCACCGCCGGACACGCGCAACAAACTGGGTCTGGGCCTGCCGATATCTCGACAATCGGTATCTTGTAGCCGACCATCACGATCTTAACCGCCAACACGACTTCCAGTTGACGTTACCTCCCGGTCGTGCTGGCGGCCTTGTTCCTGCTGCTTCTCTCGACGACGGCTATTATCTATTAAGAGGCCTGCGTGGATGCTGACCTCGTCTGTACTCCGTGGAGCACGTGCAGACGGCTTTCTCGTGGCTGTAGGTGGTCAAGGCCAGCGCTGAGGAGGAACTGATCGACTCGATGCCCAAGATGGAGTCCAACTTTCTACCTCCCGCAGTTCTGGGTGGCATTAAGCTGTGGATGGCACAGCATATCTAGGGTATTAACGCAGTGTTCTAATACTCCAAATGGAGATCCTTCTCGGACACCAGTATCTTGGGCTCGCAATAACAGGTATCGTTGCAACAGTTATTTGGTAGCTACATTGGGGCATCTAACGCGTTGATGTAATGTACTAGATATTGCCATGGTACAGAGTACTGAGAAGTACGTTGAGGGTAAGAACATATAAGAAACTATTTGCAGCTAGCACGAGATCGCATTAGTTATGGTTCAGTCTTCACGACCTTATGTAGCGATATATTTTGTTTCACATTGTTACTGATGGGTAAGAAGAACACAGACTATACTATTTGCAGTTAGCCCCAAATTCAACTCATTCTGTGTCCGTCTTCACAGTCTTGTGTAAGGTCACGGTAGCGATGTCTTTTGATTCACACTTTCAAACATGGAGCCCAGCGCAAACACAAACAGCGGTACTGTGCGAGACATCTTTCGTGATGAAGTAAAACAGATCAAGGTAGTCCTCACCATCAAGCTTGGCAAACCCTTAAACGACGTTCGAGCAGTTCACAAACAGCCACATTAACTGAGGTTGCGAGTGGCAGAAGTATATGCCATCTTGCTTGCGAAAGTGGACGTTGTTGTAAGCGCTCAGAAGGGCATTTCATGGCCTGAGATGGGCATGTATCTTAAACCTGGAACCAACGCAAAACAGCGCGAGTTCGTCAAGCTGAGTGCCGAATCTTTCGACACCCAAGTCGTGCAGGCTTGGCGAAATTCACAGCGCAGAAAGGTGGCGCTGTCTGACTTTCGTCTGCTAGTATTCGCATATGAGGCCAGTCCAAACAAAAGTAGCCAAATGGCCATTTTGAGATTTTTCGGAACGGTTTTATTCCTTAGCTATCTTTAATGCCCTTCCGAAGCTTCATCGGGTTCTTGGTTGCGGTGTTATGAGCTCTTGCCTCAGGCGTCCACCAAATGGGAACACCAGACAGATTCTTTTAATGTTATTCCTATAGAGGAAACGCTGCTCTATCCAATGAGATACTTTAGGCCTTCTAAATCGCCCTATAAACGCCTCATATAGGGCTCTAAAGTTGAGCTAGCTAAATCCCATACAACTGCTGTATTAAAGTCTAGGATCAAACAAAGCCATCCACTTATTTTTTCAGCTTAGACAAAAGTATCCATGTAAACATATGGTAAAATACTGGTGCTGCCCATGTGATCTCTTGCTTGTCTGCTTCTCTCGACAAGCATTCTTTGGCTTTAAGGGCTTCGCCGTGTCCTCAGCGTCCTTGCCGCTCAAACCTTTACTAATCGTCATCTCACCAGTATAATACTAATAATAGAACTGCACTTAATACAACAGGCTAGTTTTGTCGAGTAGATGCATTCGTTTACAGGAGTCTCGTGATGTCTGTCCTACACCAGCGCTCTCCATCTACGCATAATTCGCCTACTTTCATCCGGGGATGCCCCGTCAGCTCTGGTGGTGCGCTGACGTGTGCTTTCGGGCTTAGAGTCAGGGCCGCTTTTTTTCCTCCTGCGGTCGCAATTTTCAAAGCTCGTTTTCTCAAAAGTTTTATTTCGTAGTGCGCGCCACACCCCAAACTTCTGAGGTCGATTAGAAAAAACCTTAAAATGGCGAGTTGGATACTTTTGTTTGGACTGGCTTCATATGCTGTGAGGGTAAGAGTGCGACATGTGGTGTAGTGATTTCTGCGCCTGTTCCGACAATTGTCACCAAACAAAGACCCAACGACTTCAAGTTACCCAAGCTACGAACTCTCGGTCACATGACGTACAGTGACTTCGTAATGCAAGAGACTCGACTGTGTCACTACCGAGTATTCAACGAGTCTTCGTTGAGCCCCATTACGGTCAAGATATCACTCAACCCAGGCTGTCTCTATTATTAATCATGGGACTGGCCGGATTCGCATTCAGTGGCCAAGAACTGACCAGCCACGGTACGAAGACTCGGTGGAGGTTGGGATGAGTTCGTGAAAGTTTCCACGACCTTTGGAGTGCTCGGTCGCGGCCTGGGAAGGGACGTTGGAGGATGGAGAGACATATGCGACGTTGGAGGATGGAGAGACATATGCGACGTTGTGAGCGTCGCTTGGCATGCAAGAAGATCCATAACGGATCGTAGTTCAATTGATATTAGTATACATGATTAAAATTGCATATTAGGACATGGCCCGAAAGGGCAGCACAAATACAGAACAGAATTCCCGCTCAAGCACACAGAGCGAGGTCCGGCTTCAAGGTAAGCGTCTGGTCAAGCTTGTTTGAGTGTGTTATGCCTGTCGGTGGACTCGAAGCTTACTAGCGAGGGTTCATCCGGCAAGGCCAAGATACTGTGTGCGTATTGGCCGATTATATTTCGGAGGTTTACGTGACGGCTATATCTTGCCTATTTGCACGGTTAGGAGTGCTCGTATTGCCTCCTATATATTCTTCCTACCGAGTGTTGAACACTCGGTGCCCTCGTAAAAGGCTTATCCGTGCCTGGTACCCTTCCGCTGTTGGGACCACGAGGATTCATAACACCTGCTAGCTTTGCTCGTGCTAGCAGCGTGTTCTTATTCTTACTGGTTGCCTATATAAGTAGTTTGCAAGGTCCAGTCTGTCCCGGTGCAGGGCGGAACTGAGGTCTTCAGGTCCGCCCGAACGATCGTTTGCCGTTCTGGTAGACATATTATCGTGGGAACATCCTAACTACACTAGTAGCTAGAGTTCACGTGGGATTTACAACACCACAGACAACTTACAAATGTGTCTAATGGAACTAACGCGTTGTTGCTTTTGATATGATTCAGATTTAAAACTCGATTCACCGAGCAACTGCAACTCGGATCAACGAAGCGTCCATTCGAATCAGAGAGCATCTCGCTGCTATCGACCCCCTCCACTTGCACCAAATCGTTTGGCATTGCGGTACCTTGCTACGCAGCATACGCGTTAGCCAGATGGAACCCAGCCAACAGTCTCTGAGCACGCAACGTACCGGCAACTGTGCTCTGTTGATGAGGCCCACCGCGAGATGGCACAAGAGCAACAAGCGGAGCAAAGCCGTCTGGACCGCCGCTTTAGGACGATACGAATCCTGATCAATGATAGCGAAGTTAATATCGCTGTTTTACTCGATGATCTTCACGACATCCTTGGCTTGCCTGACGGCAATATCAGGTGCCCTCATAACGCTATATGGAGGATGAAGATCATCAGTAACTGAATTACAACGTTTGCCCTACGCTAGCAGCTGTGCTACAGATGCATATCCATAATGTTTGTAAATTCCACTTGTTCCCTGTTTCGTACGTGTACGAGCGTACACCGCCAAGTCGAGCACCTCTTGCGGTGCATAGACAAAAGCTAAGTTAGCGTTCTTTTGAATCCATTTCTTCAGCAGTGAAAACCCAACTTCTATCGGATTGAGTTGAGGACAGTAAGGCGGCAGATAAAATATCAGCGCATCAACACTGTGCACCGCTTCCTCCAGCTCCTTGTATATGTGGAGTTTGGCATTACCCAGTATCATGATTGAGCGAGGAAGCGGTAGTGGGTTCAAAAATGGCAAAATCTTCTCATGGAACGTCTTGTGAAAAACGTGCCGCGTAAAAGTGTCAGTTGTGAATCCCCATCCTAAAAACCCATCCGTTGACATTGCTACCAAAACGGAGACACGTCCTCTACGCACAAAACGCAATGTAACTACTGCAGGCGTGTTACGCTTTGACCCTGCGTACCGCCGGCCTCCATCTCGACTATCCTTCGCTGTTTCACCTAGAAATACGAGTTGTTCGGGTGCCGAATAGAAGGGTTTCAGCTTCTCCATTAGTCTTGAACTTGATCGGCCTTAGCTTCTCGTGCTCGTCTGGTCAAAACCTTTCTTGTCAGCCCTAAATCAAACCGTAAGGCCCTAAATATTGTCGCTGTCGATATCTTAATATTCCCAAACTTGTTTCGAAGAGTGTCTTGAAAGCTCTTCGAGATAAAAGCATGGGTGGACCTTAAGCAGAAACGCGCACACAGCTTCTGGACACCGAGACGCTCGTTTCCTCCGTTTTGTGCCTATCACCATGCCATGTCGTTTGAAGAGCTGACTCCAACGCAGGATGGAGCGCACTGGGGCTCCGAGATCACGGCCAATATGGACCACAACAAAGTTATAAACAAAGAAAAGCACTACCGCGCGCCAACGGAGGTCTTTCGAGTACGCCAGGCTGCACACCTTGTCTAGAAATGGCGCTTTTCAAAAGTGCCAAACCAAACGCTTCTCCTAGTGATTGGCCACGCGCTGCCCAGAACATATAGGATTTCGACTGCTGATTGAAAAGTAACTCATTCACGAATTACTGTAAATCGTGTTTGAGCACGATTTGTAATTTGCGAGGTACTCACAAATCACACGAGTTACTATTAAAACTGCTAAAATAGCTGCAAAGCACAATACATTAAATTTACATTAAAGCTGATGAGAGGCGTCGTAAGACTGCCAAAATTGATACTGATTTGCTAATGTCTGCCAGATGTCCGACGAATTCCGTCTAAGAATCAATTTTAGACGGAATTCACAATACCATATTATTAACTAGGTCGTCTCCGACTTACACTGGGAATGGAAGTACAGTTCTTTTTGTTTATCTTTTCAAAATTAAATAGGAAAGTTAATTAAGTTATTTGATAGACAATTCTTACATAATTGTGCTGCTGTTGAACATTTACAATAAATACGCACGAGTAGCGTACAAAGTGTCATAACAGTACGGCAGTACGGGAATGGCTTTCGAGTGTAAAAGAAGCTGGTTTTCAAGTCCAGACAGTTTTTGCTGGATAACGCTGGTCCAAGTACAGTAGTGCAGTGCATATCATCCTGTTACCAGCAATTCCTGAGGTATAACAAAAGAGAAATCGAAAGCTTAGTAGTGCAATTTGGATATGCATCCCTGCCTGTCACGCTAAATGTTGCCACAATGTCTCGATAAATGGGTATACTTCTCTCGCCCACTCCAAAATGACGATTTCATATTTTGACCGATTGCTTCGCAACCAGGACTCAGCGGTGAACAGAAAGCACACCATATCAAGCCCCGGATATAGCGCACACGAGCATATTATTTGTTGTTGTCTACGCACAAGTTATGCGGGAGCACGCTGCGCTCAAACCTGCCGCCTTTAGAAGGAGTTTAGGTTTTTTGTTGCAGTTTATTAAATTTTTAGCGATATAACACCCAACTTTAAGGGTGGGTAAACCATACTATTAGCTACGGTTGGGCGCACACGCGTACGCAGAAACGGGCTGTAAACGCTGCAATCTCAGCTCAAAGAGAGCGAGGTTTATCTCAAAATACCGATGGGTTAGCGAAAGCCACCCGCCTGCTATGGCCAATCAGAAACGACTTGAAATTAACCCTAATATTACCGAATTGGAAGGCGCATTCTATCCACAGAGAATGCCTACAGCGGAGTGAGATACTCCATACTAATTAAGGTGATGGTGGTCTAGCGCAGATTCGTTGACAATAAGCGCTTAAAAGGCATGTTGGGGCCAGTGGATCATGCTTAGTGAGCTGTAGATGACCTAGAAGCAAGGTGGAATGAGTGATTAGTATTGCAAGCCATAAAAATAGTGTTCTGCGCCAATCGTAATCACCGTTGAGTTTTATCCAATAAAGTTAGACTATTCATTTGTGTACGATCACTGAAAAACCCCAAGCGTCATTTTGGAGTGGGTCAGAGAAGTATTGAATTTCACCAGTAGCTTAACACGTAAAAGGACCATACACAAGTGGAACCATTAGTCCATTCAGCAACCATTGTCTCGTGAAGGTACAATATGTTTCCTTACGATAGCACTCCCTAATTGGAGCGGATAGCAACAAACGGTCTTTGCACTTAAATTTCTTATTTTTCACTCGTAAACGATCACGTTCCGCCGAAGCTTTCCGGGTGTCTATATCACAAACTTATAAGATCCGTTTTGAAATTGTAAAATTCTGCTGCAACCTTTGTTGAGAACAGCCTTCAACTTGATGAAGAATGGTCTGGTCGCTGATTTGACAAGCGGCGACGAATAGTTGTGAGCACGCAATAGTATTGGAAGCCCAACAAAGCCGTTGGTGCTGCCAACACAACTTTTGTGGAACCAAATACAATAATTTAGGAAACTTAACTCGAAGAAAGAATACTTACATTATCGCAGCGCTCATTTATTCAATGAATCTAGGCGCGAATTGTCCTGTAGTGCGTCCCCTATCTTATTCATGTGGCGATTGATAGTTGATATAGACACCCGGGAATCATTTCGCTTTTTTTCTCGCGAACTCGATGGTTTTCGAGTCCAAAATTCAGAAGTTCTAGTGCAAAGACCGTTTATGTTGTTTACCGCTCCAACTAGGGAGCGATATCGTTGAAACATTTGTTGTACCTTCACGAAACAATGACTGTTGAATGGACTATTGGTTTCACTTGTATAGGATCCTTTTTTATTCGTTAACCTGCTGCTGTAAGGTCAATATACCCTTTTATCGAGATAGTGTGGCAGGGATGCATATCCAAACAACACTGCAAGCTGACTAGGCACTAGATTTCGCTTTTGTTATACGTCAGAAATCCCTGGAAGGCGGATGGTGTGCACTGCACAGGCGATAACCAGCATAACTGTCCTCACTCGAATACCATTCCCGCTCCGTTACGGATAATATTTTGTACTACTATGACGCTTTGTACGCTAATCGTGCGCAATTATCGTAAATGTTCTACAGCAGTACAACTCAGTAGTATAACTCGAAACGAAAAACAGCGACCAATTCCGCACAAAACAAACAGTTATTGCATTCCCAGTGTAAGTCGCGGACGACCTAGCTCCACGGATCGAAACGCGTAACGCAACCTGGGTCATCATGCGTGTCACCGCAAAAACGTATGGATTATTAGTGTGGTGTAGTAAATCTTATGTGAACTCTAGCTACTATGTAGTTAGGAAGTTCCCACAACAATACGTCTACCAGAACGGCAAACGAACGTTCGGGCGGACCTGAAGACCCAGTTCTGCCCTTGCACCGGGACAGACTGGACCTTGCGAACTACCTATATGCCAACCAGTCATAATAAGAACACGCTGCTAGCACGAGCAAAGCTAGCAGGTGTTATGAATCCTCGTGGTCCCAACAGCGGAAGGGTACCAGGCACGGGTAAGCCTTTTACGAGGGCACCGAGTGTTCAACACTAGGAAGAATATATAGGAGGCAATACAAGCACTCCCAACCGTGCAAATGGGTGTTGGGGCTATACTCCGATCGGTAAGTAATATTTGGAGAGTGTACAAGCTTATCCAACACACAGCGATGATTCGCTATCAAATACACGGCCAAACTACTCTCTATGTGCTGGCCCTGCCGGGATGAACACTAAGCTACCACCTGTAGGAGTGTTGACCGACAGTCCTATCCAGGCTACCGGAACTATCCCGCCACTACCGCGTACTTACCGATAGTCGGACGTGCCCTTGTGCGGTTGAGAGTAAATGCTGTTCTGTTTGTTTGAGCACTAAGGCTCTTAATGTAATATCTAATCCAATAATCTACCTATACAAGTATCTAATCAAACTTGTCCGTTATGGATCTTCTACACTACCACCGACGACTCGAAAGGTCGTCAGATCTTGGCCAGCCAAAGATCGTGTCTTTTGCGCTCTTTCCAGGCGGCACAGTCACGCCCTTACTCTGATTGACCAGTGAACCTGCCGAAATGCCGTTACCGACGGCTCGTCAGCGACTTGAAGCTTTGTCGAACACGGAAGAATTCCGGGAATCTCCGATCCCGCGGCTTTGTCAATTGCGTCACACGGTCCGTCGCGTCTCAGCCCCTGTCCCGTGGCTCCCGGGTGGAATGCCGCGTCGCTTCGTCACTAGGCTGAGTTTCGACCAATCGTCGCGAGTTGTCCGCACTACCGTACCTTGGTCCAATGATGTCCGGCGAATCTCGTACCAACGGTGGTATCACCTTTGATGGGGTTGGATACGCCAATTGGCACTCAGTGCATTGCGTGTCAGCTCCACACCACAAGAGTCGTTCAGCACAGCAATCTCTCTCATCTGGCGAGTCAACTCGGCCTGGGGGTCCTCGTCGTCGTACGCAAGAGCCAATAAGTCATCATCGTCACTAGACGAATCGTTGGTGGTGGTTCGGCGTTGTCCAGCACCACTTACGGAAGCTCGTGCACCACCACGACGACCACGCGAAGCCTCGTTATTGGTGTTCATACGTCGTGTACGGCTCTCCGAGCGTGGTGTCAGCATGTGCGAGTCTTGAAAGTACGGTGAAGCCTCGGCAGAGCCAAAAGCACCTCGGTCAGTCCCTCGTTTGGTCAGTGGGGTCCGTTCGAGCCTCTTTGGTGTTGGTGGAAGCGGAATCTTGAACGGATCCTCATCTTGAACGGTCGGTCGACTTATTGGCTGCTTCCGCGTGTTGATTCCGATCGCCCCAAAGGCCTTCCGAAGCTTCTTCTTCCACTTTTGGAGAGCCGCTCCAGCCTCATGCGGGCTCCAGTCTTGGAGCGACATCGTCGATGGGTACGTCTCATTCTCGTACCCCAACGCAAGTAGTACCGAAACCGAGTCCTCCGCGACTTGGCTCGTCAATACCGAGTTCACAGGGTACTGGAGCTCATTGGCAAGAGCCGGTCAGTCGGCCTGTTTCTTTGCGATGGGCTTAAACAGCTGCATCCACTCATCATTGTTCATCAGCGCTTGCACGCGGTCAAAAACGCGCTTGGCAGCTGGTGTATCACCGTTGATAGGTGGGCGAGGTGCATTCAGAAATGCCGAACGCTTTGCACTCGCCACCGAGGGTTTAGAACCCTCTGTCCCATCGTCAATGTTGTCATAGTCCGGGTCTGGGCCAGCAACGTCGTCCAGCTCATTGTTTCGGCTCCTCGATAGTAACTTCGTCGCCCCGCTCAGCCCCGACGATAACGTGGCCGTTTCCGGAGTCGTCGCGCCTGGCTTTGGAGCCAGCATCTTATCCTCGTAATCAACATCGTCGTCATGGGCGTCAGATCCATCGTGCTCATCGTCCTCGAAGCTTACCGAAAGCTCAGAGACGGCCGCAAGGCGTGCAGCCGTCCCATCCGGATTCGAACCCTCGTAGCGCGCTCCGCCAGACTTGGCAGGAGTAGCTCGTACCGCCGATGCTCCTTTCGCCATTTTTCTTGTTGTTTCTTGTTCTTCTTCTCTTGGTTGGTCGTAAACTGGGAGGCCATACCAACTGTCCACAATGATCACACTCTGTTCCCGGGGCGCGGCACCAGTTGTGGTGTTGTAAATCCCACGTGAACTCTAGCTACTAGTGTAGTTAGGATGTTCCCACGATAATATGTCTACCAGAACGGCAAACGATCGTTCGGGCGGACCTGAAGACCTCAGTTCCGCCCTGCACCGGGACAGACTGGACCTTGCAAACTACTTATATAGGCAACCAGTAAGAATAAGAACACGCTGCTAGCACGAGCAAAGCTAGCAGGTGTTATGAATCCTCGTGGTCCCAACAGCGGAAGGGTACCAGGCACGGATAAGCCTTTTACGAGGGCACCGAGTGTTCAACACTCGGTAGGAAGAATATATAGGAGGCAATACGAGCACTCCTAACCGTGCAAATAGGCAAGATATAGCCGTCACGTAAACCTCCGAAATATAATCGGCCAATACGCACACAGTATCTTGGCCTTGCCGGATGAACCCTCGCTAGTAAGCTTCGAGTCCACCGACAGGCATAACACACTCAAACAAGCTTGACCAGACGCTTACCTTGAAGCCGGACCTCGCTCTGTGTGCTTGAGCGGGAATTCTGTTCTGTATTTGTGCTGCCCTTTCGGGCCATGTCCTAATATGCAATTTTAATCATGTATACTAATATCAATTGAACTACGATCCGTTATGGATCTTCTTGCATGCCAAGCGACGCTCACAACGTCGCATATGTCTCTCCATCCTCCAACGTCGCATATGTCTCTCCATCCTCCAACGTCCCTTCCCAGGCCGCGACCGAGCACTCCAAAGGTCGTGGAAACTTTCACGAACTCATCCCAACCTCCACCGAGTCTTCGTACCGTGGCTGGTCAGTTCTTGGCCACTGAATGCGAATCCGGCCAGTCCCATGATTAATAATAGAGACAGCCTGGGTTGAGTGATATCTTGACCGTAATGGGGCTCAACGAAGACTCGTTGAATACTCGGTAGTGACACAGTCGAGTCTCTTGCATTACGAAGTCACTGTACATCATGTGACCGAGCGTTCATAGCTTGAGCAACTTGTTCGTGGTTGAGTCTTTGTCTAGTGACATTTATGGTGTAATCACTACACCACATTAGCATTTTGGCGGCCGATCATTAGCAGTGTTGGCGGCTTTTACTGTTGTTTTGTTTCCGTTTAATGTAATGTATCAGTTGTCATTTGAACTAGAGTCAGGGATAGCAAAAAAGGTAGGCATTTTAGATATGAAATGACCGCTTCCCAGCCCACTATGTAAGGGTCTCGCTTCTTATCCTGGCTAGTGTCTGCTGACTGCGTTCAACTGTTGCTTATTTTGCTGCACAAACGCCACATAAGGGATAAGGTACCGCGTCCAATACGCGGCTTTTTGCAAAAAAAAATTGTGATTGTGAGCAAATCCTTGGGCATTTATGCTTCTCAGCAGTGTCTAAACTCAGCTCTGACGAAAGGTGGTCTTCTACCTTGTCTTGCTTATTTTTATAGTTACGTTTAAGCCTTTTAGAAGAAGTGAGCAAATTCGGTCACTACCAGCCAGAAGAGCTAATAAAAAAATGTGCAGATCCAGCCACTGAGCCAGACTGACGCCGACAAAATGCGGATCCGTTTTGCAATTGTTTGTTTTATTCTTTTGCTGGAGAATTTGCTGAGAACAGCTTTTAAACCTGATCTGGTCGCTAATTTGACAATCGGCGACGAGTAGCTGCGAGAGTACTAGAAGCCAAAGATAGCAGATACTGTAGTGCTACCGACAAAATTTCTGTGGAACCAAATACAATAATTTAGGAAAATGTACTCGAAGAAAGAATTCTAATCTTATCACAGCGCTAGTTTATCTATTGAATCTAGGCCGAATTGTCCTGTAGTGTGTCCCTTGTCTTATTGATGTGGCAATCGATAGCCATATTACTAGATCAGCTCTTCTCGCTGGTGGTTTTCGAATTTGCACACTTCTTGTAATTTCAAATAAAAACTTCTACGTAACTATAAAAATAACCTCTCGCCAGATCAGCTAGGCGATTAGATTCGACACTGCTGAGAAGCATGAATGCTCAGGCATTTGCTCACAAATAGAAATAATAATAATTTTGTACGCCATACAATATCCCATATGTGCCGTTTGTGCAGCAAAAATAAACAACAGCTGAAAGCAGCCGGCACTGCCGGCCCGGCAGACACCAGCCAGAATAAGATGCCCAATCGAGACTCTTGCATTTCATATCTAAAATGTCCACCTTTTTGCTACCCTGACTCTAGTTCAAATGCCAATTGATAGTTTTCTTAAAACAAAGAGTTAAGTCCGGCCACCAACAACGCTCGATTTCACAACCTGAACGAAACTGCGACGTATAGAACTCGATAAACCGGTTTATCATGCTCGAACGTTTCAAGTACCATTTTAAGAACTCGGTATATCGGTTTACCTGGTTCTATGGCCATTTTGTAATAAAGAGTGAACCAGTTCGTGAACAGTTACAGTCTTGGTTCGTTTTCTCGAAGCGTCATTGGCCAGAAATTACTCTTCGGAAACCGCGCCCTGCCTCAGGTCGAATCACATAGCTCGAGAAAATGAACCTGCCTCTCGCGTAAGTTCTGGTTCGCTTTGGTTCGTTCCAACTAAGTTAATCGCAATTGAACCAATAAAACCGTAGAACCACGGTTCTGGGGGTTTTCAGGTTCGCTGTTTTTTTCGTGAACGGCGGTTCAGGTTCGGTTCGTTCAGGCCGTGCACGAATTCATCATAATTATCCATTGAGAAATACATTTTTCCAGTTAGAAAAACTTTTTTTTGCGGTGACACGAATGCTGACCCAGGTTACACTACGCTTTTCGATCTACACAGTACTGTGGAATTAATCCGGTGTGGGCTGTCCATACCTCTATGAGGCATTCCCACTGGGAATTTCCCAGTACATCTAAAATCCCAACCGGAGTGCGGTGTCTGTCAGTCCGTCCGTCATTCCGTCCGCGGCTAGGGTTAATAATCTTCACGCGAATACCAGCGTTCTACTGACTGCCGAGCGCAGCAAAGGCGGCCCCAATTGGCTAAAATGCAATTATGTGGTGTACATATAATATATGGTCTACATTTCGTACTTAAATGCAGAATTCAAAATTCATTTTGCCTCCATTTACAAAACGGAAACCGCGGAGCGACGCACTACGCATGGTACGCTGCGTGTATGTACGTTAGTTTGCATTAGTAGACACCAAGATCTATACACACATATAGTCCGAGGTTGCTGGGGCTGCTTAGGGGGTAGCTTATAACTTGCGGGATTCATCCTGCAAGTAGGTAGCCGTGCTAAGGGGATTTAGTCCAAGAACCCTTTGGGTACTTGGAGCTTTATCCCACACAATATGGCAACCTGGTTCATTGACCGCAAACCCGACAGCGAACCAGTTGGGCCGGTCGTTAATGGTTATTGATGAGGCACGCACATTGCGTGCGTGCATGTTGGTACCATAATTGGTCGGTTATTACCGTAATGGGCCAATTATAACCAACATATGTGGATGGGGGCTGTATCAAGGTTATTATCAAATCAAATATCACAATTCAACGCGGGCCAATGCCAATGGGTACCCAGTGTAGAGACGGTGTCGCCGATCGGAAGGTTTGTTAACATTCAAGGGCAGAGATTACGATAACGCTACGATTAACCAGTGGGTTGTGCCGTACAACCCATACTTATCCCAGAAGTACAACTGCCACATCAATGTGGAAGTGTGCACCGATATCTCCGCGGTTAAGTACCTGTACAAATACGTGTACAAAGGGTCCGACATGGCTGTACTCACGGTGGAAGAAGTTCGAGAAGGCCAGCCGAGAACGCGTCGGGAGCCCAACGAGATTCTACGATTCTTGAGAGCGCGGTATATTTCTCCGGTGGAAGCATGCATGAGGCTGCTCGATGTCATGATTCAGGGTAAAACCCATGCGATCACACAGCTAACAGTTCACCTCAAGTCAGGACAGACTGTTTTCTGCAGAGAGACGGAAAACCCCGAGTCGGTTTTGGATCGTGGTTGCCGCACGATGCTGACCAGGTATTTTGAATTATGTGCGAGTGAAGCGCCTGAGAACCAGATTGCGAAGACGATGTTATATCAGGACATCCCCAAAGAATTCTGTTGGAAAGCGCCTAAAAGGTGGGTTCGCCGGGAAAAGTTCCAAGCGGCAATTGGGCGCATGATTCACGTGTCTCCTATAGATATTGAAATGGTTTTACCTTCGGATATTGCTCTGCCATCGTAGAGGACCAACATCCTTTGAAGACTTGAGGGCGGTTAACGGGGTCGTCTGGTCCACATTCCAGATTGCCGCCCGGGAGGTTGGCTACTTGGAGAACGACAGCGAGTGGATTTCCTGCTTGCAAGAGGCCGCTGGATTCAAGATTGCGTATCAACTACGACTGCTATTTGTCACTATTCTGGTGTATTCGGCCCCGACAAACTATCGTGTTCTTTGGGATCGGTTCTTCGCCGATCTTTCCGACGACTATGCACGCAAACATCGGGTTATTATGGACCCTTTCAGGTCAGCGGTAGTGGAGTTGGAAACGCTGTTAAGTATACAAGATCTTCTTCAAGCGAACGGGCATTCTTTTGCTGACTTTGAGGAGCTACTTCGACTGGGAGCGTTTTCGAGATTGGTTCGCGAGTCGCTTCGGCAAAACAGCTTACTTCAACGTGACTCACCGGGTATGACGAGTCAGCATTGGGGGCGATTGTAAGCACCTGGACGAAGACCAGCGAGTTGTTTATGACCATATTATTGAAGCGGTTGAAAATCCCGAGGAGGGCAAGAAGTTGTTTTTCGTCGATGGACCAGGAGGTACCGAAAAATCTACACTTCTTCGAAACATACTGGCCAAAGTCAGACTCTCAGGAAAAGTCGCCATTGCGGTGGCGTCTAGCGGCATTGCCTCGCTCCTACTCATGGGCGGAAGACCAGCGCATTTTACATCCAAGGTCCCTTTGAAATTGAACGACAGATCGATGTGCTTTATCTCGAAGAACACCCATTTACAGGAGTTGGTCAAGCAAGCAAGTTTGGTTATATGGGACGAAGCACCCATGGCACATCGACACGCGTTTGAGGTAGTAGACCGTACACTGCGGGACATAATTGACAATGAAACCGAGCCATTCGGGGGGAAAGTGTTTGTGCTTTCGAGAGATTCCCGCCAGATTCTCCCAGTCGTGAAGAATGGAACACCTGTCGAAACAATTGACGCTTGCCTCAAGTCGTCAAGATTGTGGCCCCTTTTTCAGACTTTCCACCTCACGGAAAACATGCGCGTGCGATCGGCTGATACCGCAGACACTGCTGATGAAATGGCTGCGTTCTCTGAGTTCCTCCTGCTGGTGGGGAGACATGAGGTGAACCTTTCCCTAGGTGGGGATTACATTAAGATTTCGCGTGATATGTTGATTGAGAACCCTCCTGCGCCCGAGGACTACAGCGACAGACAGAATGTAACTGCCACGAATGGTTTGAGTTTTCAATAGAAACAAGGACCTGTCCATGTCTGCACATGATAGAAGGGCCATCTACAATACTCACCACTGATTGAATAAAATATTTACCTGCAAGATGTGCTAAAATAATTTTATCTTACTATTTGTATGGAATTGTTTGAATCTTTCATACAGGCGCATGGAGGGTTTGCAGGTTCACAGGGCCCATGGAGCATGCACGACATGACGGTTTCATACAACTGAGGGTTCTTCTCCTTATCTGGGATCTCTGCACACACCACCTTGTCAATGATCTCGCGCGTCCGAGGTTTGTCTTCGTCGGCCAAAATAATCAGCACGTGTGCGTGGGGAAGCCCACGTTTTTGAAACTTCACAACGTAAAAAAAAAAAATTCGCGCTCGCACTCGTCACAGAACGCCCTCGTTTAAATCATCAAGCGTCGCTTGTAATTTCTGCTGCCACACACGCGCCACGATTATCCGGCCGATTTTGGGCCGTCTGGATCCCGGAAGGAATTGCTTCCAGAATCTCGTCCCACTCAGGGTTACACGTTTTGGTCAGGAAGACATCAGTTCGCCCGTATTCACGAACGATAGCCATGGAATCTTGATAAGACTTGTACATCGAATGCGGGCTACCCATGTGCGTTGCTGGTAGAATAGTCCGTTTGCCAACCTGATTGAGAAAGTTGGCATACCCTCTTTTGCCTTGTTCGTTCCGGTCGGGGTGCACCAACCTGTTATCAGTCCGGTCGTATTCCGACAGTAGCACTTCTACTTCCTCCAGAGCTAAAGTGTCTTCGTTGAGCAAAGCATCCTGAACACCCCTATACTGTTCAGCGCGAAGTGTTTTCTGGTTCCTGGCCACCAACGGAGCTGTTCTTGCTCATATTTCACGCGCTGATCCACACACCACTGTTGAAATAGACGTCCGCCTTGGTGGAGAGCGGACCGACCGTCCACTTTTTTGGCGTAGGCGGTAAGCGACGTGCTCACAAGCGACATATGGTTTGTTTACGATACTCAGCGCCGTTCCAAATTGGTCTGTGTAAGTCCACCCCTTCTCTCCGTACGGAAGCAGAAGTGGATATTAAAGAGGATCGTAGTCTGCGTCGGTCACGAACAAACGTTGTAGTCTACGGTTGCGTGTATAGAGGGGCAGATCCCGAGGCTGAGCCAAATATCCGTCCTCAACCAGAGTCGCCGCAACCTCAGACACTGTGGGGCGGTTATGCGTTCGAGGTTGAGAGGAATTGTCGTGTAGGCGGAACACCAAGTCTACAGCACCCTCTGTGTTGTGCTGGCACACTTGTTCTCCGAAACCGAGGAACTTTATGGCTAATGGGTTGTGCTCTGCCATCATTTGCTCGAGGTCCAATAGCGCAACACGATCCAGATCCGCGAATATACCACGACGTCGCTCCGCGCGACGTTGCATGTCACGATGCACCATGCAGATCTGGGCAAACTTGGGAACAGCTCTCTCGCCCGTTCGACGGTCGATTGGAGGCAGTAGAGATTCTAGATAGAGCCCATAGCGCCTTGGGTGCGATAAGTGTACACTCCGTGTGTCCCTGCAACACGTTCGTCTTGACGTACGTTTAGAAACGATCCGTTGGAGCACGATGCTCCAATCGACGTGAAAGAAAAGGCTTGGTTGTGCGCACGGATATGGCGACGAAATTCGGGGTCTCTGTACAGCTGAAGCAACTTTGTTGGGGCGGGAAGATGGGGAGGCAGCTTCACCCTACCGTCTAGGCAGCAAAAGATGGCCGACTCGCCCGCCCACTTCCAAGCGTTGCAGAGCCGGCACACCGCTGTAGGCGGAAGTTTGTGGCAACCGCCGATCACGTTGCCACCCGCTACAATTGATGCTTCAAAGTCTTCGACAGCAATAAGAGCGTGGCCGTGACGGACACAATGGCGTCTAAACGCACCCGCTCGATTTCTTGCAGGCGTTCTTCTTCTGTGAACCGAGCTCGTTGATTTGCATGCCGTAGTCGGTCTAGATCACGCTCAGCTTGCCGTTGTAGTTCCGGCTGAACGGCTGACCGATCCGCTTGTTGGTGGCAGTATAGCTCACGCTCAGACTCTCGTTCTTGTCCCGGAATCCCCGCTCTTCGAATCGCGTGTTGCTGGCGATTGAGCTCACGTTCTGCTTCTTGTTCTTGTTCAGGGATATCCGCTCGTCGATCTGCATGTTGTTGGCGGTTTAGATCGCGTTCATGCTGTCGCTGCTGTTCAGTCAGCCCCGCTCTGTGTGTGTCCTGCAGCTGTATTTCCTGCTCCCGTTGCTCCTGAAGCTCTACCTTGAGCTCTTCGAGCGCGTTTGCGCTCCGCGTCTTTCTACCTCGTACGGTCATGCTGTGAAAGTGTCCTCTTTTCTCGTGTCGTGCGAGCTCTTTGTGCATCGCTGGCACGTCGGCGCTCTTTCTGCGACATCGTCGCGTTAGCTCACCTAATAGCCTATCAATAACCAGCTTTGCAATTAACGGCCACCTTTTTAGGCAAAAGGATATCGCACCTCAAGCAACTGTCCTACCCGGGGCCCAACCCTGAAAATTTGACTGCACAATTTGCAACTAAAACCGCTCCGGGCCTCACGGCCCGTGACTTGTGGGATAAGTGATCGGAGATAACCTTGATGGGAGCAAGCAATCCCGGGTAGCACGCAGACGTCCAAGACACTACTCTATGAAAGCCTACTGCTACGTGCGGCGTACTTAGACATTGTCTAACGCGACACGTTTCCGTTTTCGCAGAACTATGGCTCGAACTAAACGGAAGAGGATGCACGAGGAGCTCGAGGAAGCCCTGCGCGAGAACGAACGCATTAACTTGACCCCAGCGCAAGAGGACAAGGACGCACGAAAACAAACGTAGGAATAAGCGAAGGAGGAAGCGTTGCGACTTGAATAAAGAGCTTCAGGCTTTTAGCGTGCACCAAGAGGAAGTAGAGGTAGCGGAAGGTCGGACGGTACCTATCCTAGAGGGGGAGGAGAAGGCGGAAGAGCCTGACCCTGCGGAACATCAGCCGCAGTTTGCGGCGGAAATGGAGGTGGCGTTTCAGTCTGGAGTCGGGGATGTGGGGTTATATGCGGTGCCTGGTCTACCTCAAGCTCATGGTCAAGAAGCGGTTCCTATCTCGGCTGCGCAACGGACTCACGACCCGAAAGTGGCTACCGACGAGTATTTTGCTAACCAAACGATCCTCACGACCACGAACGCGATGGTGCACCGTATTAATGAAGCGGTGACGGACCGCTTATCAGGACAGGCCCGGGAATACATGTCTTCTGATTCTGTACACGACGAAAGTGATGGCAATTTCTTCGAGCAAGAGGCACTTCATTCGATGAATATCAGTGGAATTCCGCCCCACAAGTTGAAACTCAAGGTTGGAATGCCGATCATGATGATGCGGAACCGGAATCCAGATTTGGGGTTGTGCAATGGAACGCGCCTTCGAATCGTTGCTCGCAAGCCACATGTGATTCACGCCACCATCATGACTGGTGCGCGACAAGGGCAAGGTGTCTTCATTCCCCGCATTATGTTTATCAGCGACGGAGACATTCGAAGTTTCCCATTTCAATTGAGACGCAAGCAGTTTCCTATCCAGCCGGCCTTTGCAATGACCATTAACAAGGCGCAAGGACAAACGGTGCAGTACTTGGGGCTGTATCTTGCTACCCCTTGCTTCTCGCACGGGCAGCTGTACGTTGCGATGTCGCGAGTGACTTCGAGATCAAGATTCAGGGCGCTGATCGAGTACCCAACGATGGAGGACGAAGACGGAGCTTACACACAGAACATTGTCTACAGGCAGATCTTCGAGGCGGAGTAGGAAATTACAGTTCCATATGCATTTAAATACATCGAATTCATGTTTTAAAATTTGTCCCAGCCGGAGCGAAGCGTAGGCGGGTGCCTAATTCCATTGTGACTAAAACCTGTCACCTCCACCGCGAAGCGGCGGCGACCAGCTTGTCTTAACTGGTATTAAAAGGGTTTACCATTTTAGTACCAGGACAGAACTAGTGACCAATGTTGGTCGCTAAATTGGCCTATCATGAGGGACTATATCGATTAAATGTCCAATCACATAGTGATATGCCTTAACGTGGCTGGAAGAAAACCCTTCCCCGTTGCAGAAGGTCGGCCACGGTACTGCTTTACATTTAAAAACTCAAACCAGGAAGCGGATGAAGGGAACGGCGATGCGCGCGTGCTATTGTTGCTGCTGTGGGGGGGCCTGCGAGTGGCTGGCGTACGGAGAGGCGCTCACGCAGTTTCGTGAAAGAATGGCACCCCGCAGACGGCCCATGGGTGAGAGGCGTGTGCGCCGCGCCCTCTACCAGCTCTACTATTACCTCAAACACGGAAGGCTGGATCCGGGGACTCAGTGGCGTGTACCATCTTGCATTAGCGGACATCTCGAAAACGAAGAAAGGTATCACAAACTTATTATGCTGATGGTAACTGCAGCTTATCTAACTGTGTAATTGATGTGTTCAGACGTCGGCGCGTACTCACTGTAGATGTTCCTGCTTTTAGTCGGCAGGCTGATTCGAGGGCAGCACGAACGTCGGCTGTGTCGCTACTCAGACCGTCGTGATGATGAACAGCCGCAAAGCATTCGACGTGGTAGCCCTCCAAGCAGCTTGTACATCCATATTTTGAGCGTACTTTGGTTTTGATGCCTCGGACACGGCATAACTTGCAGTAGAGCATACCGTCGTTACTGTTAGGTGTCTAGCAAATTTGTCGGGTTTAGACGGAATGTATGATTTAGCAAGCGTACGGGCTTTCGTGCGCACACTATATTCGTCAAAGCTGCTCACACCAGTGGGAACTGCAACTGATGCAAATGCCTGCTGGAAGTGCTTAAGCATGGTACGGCTGTGCCAGAGAGGGTCTTTACGCATATCTTCAGCCGAAATCGTCGTTGGAGGGTGAACTGTAAAAGCACCTCGGATTGTACGGAAACAGTTGCGTCCCATTGTTGCTTTGAAGTCGTGCTGTCCGAGAAGAGGCTTTCACTCCAAAATTCTTTGATATCCGTAATAGGACATAGTCCCATGGCAATCTCCAGCCCTAAATAAGCATTTAGCTCTTTGACACTTACGGGAGGGTCACCATTTGATTCTAGCTTGACGTTTATTCATGTACGCCACCCTTGCTTCACTTTCTCAGATACGAACAAACCAAATAAACCGATCTCGCCCTTTTGTTCATATGCCCGTCGTACGAGCACTGGGTTTAGCAGATGAATGCCGCTTTGTTCCAAAAGACTAGCGATATATTCTGAGCCACTTGCGTCGAGCGCGTGCGTGCCCAACGTAACAGGGTCTCGTCAGTGTCATCGGGCGCGAGCTCGACGTCACTGTCGGACTGCCACGCAGAGGAGTCCCACATATCCGTCAGCAGCTCATCGATGCCCATTGTGGAGTGTTTTGAAATGAAGTCCGAGGCTTGGCGCAAATTGGAGAATGGAGGGCTGTCATGGGCCGCCCAAATCGAAGATGACGCCAAATGGCGCGCGTCCAACCCTATCCGTAACTGTTATTGTGTCCTTTAAAGTATTTTAACGACCAACTGTGGTCTCTAAAGTGTACCGACTGTGTTAACCCTTACCACATCAAGTATTTCATCCAATAGATCTCTTGTTACGGCTGAATTAGAGACCAACATTTGGTTACTTAGCCTCCAAATCCGTCCTGGTAGTGAAAGGGTTAACCTTTTTAACCCTATTGCAGCAACGCTGTCCGTCACGCTTAAATTGTCGTGGATGTCACGCTTTACCACGCAGATCATTGGCCAAAATACTTCTAAAATTCTACTGGCTGCCTCGATTGGCCTAAAAGCTATCGAGTGGCCCAAATCGGCACCTTCTGCACCCTTGCGGCTCGCCCCAGCCCCAACCTGCCAACCTACCATGCGAGTAGTGGAGCGAGCCCGTGGCGAGCGGAACGGATGCAACCCATAAGGAACTACCTTTATGCTTCCCCGCCGCGTAGCGGCGGCGCTCGGCTAGTGAATAACATGCAAAGTACACAGTTGTATGCCAAGCTCAACGTGATGAGCAAGCTTGGTGCAAGATCCGAACCTGTCGACGAACGAATCATGTCACGCACGAAAAGATACAAAAGACCTCTACAACTCGATATCGCTTTTTGAAGTGCATTGAGGTACACTTTCGTCATTCGGGAATCCGCCAAGAGAACAAGAACCAAACAGGATCCAGAACAGTGCTCTTTGGAGAGATGACAACGCCCGCAGCCAAAAAGTATCGCTTCACGCGGGAAGACTTCCAGCCGCTGGCCACCAAGCCGCTGCACTTCGACATGGTGTTCGATATCACGGAGGCCAAGGTCAAAGTGACGCTGCAGACAACGCTCAAACACGACGGCGAGCAGCCGCTCGAGCAGTTGAAGTTGAACTCTAAGGAGCTGGAGATCCTTTCAGTGGAACGCTTTGACAAGTGTTCGCCCTTAGAAGGGAAGAAGGACTTTGTTGCTCATGTGCAGAGTTTCGCGGAACCCCGGGCTCTCGAGTTCAAGGTAGACAAGGAGGATCACTTTTTGGTTGTTAAGTTTTCTAAACCCGTGCAGTCCGGGGAGGAGTTCGTAGTCCGCACGGTGTCGGTGGCCACCCCGACTGAAAACATCCTAGAGGGTCTGTACTTTGACTACACGCCTGAGGGTGCCCCCAAGACCATCATCACCCAGTGCCAGCAGCACGGATTCCAGCGTATCGTGCCATGCATTGACACGATGGATGCCAAGGCTTACTACACCACCACGATCGTAGCAGACAAGCGCTACACTAACATCATCACGAATGGAGACTTGGCTCCTGGATACCACACAGAGACTGGTGTGCCTGTGTTCCACCCGACATCAGAAGTACTGAGCGTGGATGATTCCTCGCGCCACGTGCTCAAGTACTACAACCACAAGGTGAACATGGCGCCGTATCTGTTTTTCCTCGGTGTCGGCACGTACGAGACGTTCCGTCGAACGCTTGAGTTCCCCGATGGTGATACGACACTGCTGGAGATCCTGGCGTTCCCTGGCTACTTTGACCCAGCTGATGCCAAGGCTGCTGTTAAGATGCTGCACGACTCTGTGTTGTGGGTCATGGTGAGTTTGGGACCGGAAGCCTGCGAACACCATGACGAACGGAAGCGGATCTACGAGCTCCTAGAAGAGCGCGAAGCTCTTAAGGCCAAGGAAGGTCCATTGTGCCTTGGACCGAACGAGGAATACGTCAAAACCCCATTGAGCGCTTCGGATGCTGCACGCTTGGCTGCTGTTCGTGCAGAGCTGAAGGAGCTACTGAAGGTGTGGAAGAAGACCGGGTACAAGTACACGGGTGCCGTATACCGCGAGATTGCGATGGAGAACTCGTACTATGGCGGTATGGAAAACGTCGGCAACACTACCATTGTGAGTTCGTGTCTATGCCCGAGCTGCCGCATGGACGACAAGTCGTACGAGTACATGGAGCACGTAAAGGTCCACGAGTACTACCACAACATCAACGGTAGCCAGGTGACCGGCCAGTCTCCGTTCGAAATCTGGCTGAATGAGGCTGTCACGGTGCACATGGAGCGCAAGCGTGCTGCGGTCATTTTCGGCGAGGACTACAGTCGTTTGAGCGAAGTGCTGTACATGTTCACCCCAGCCATTGGACCGCTAGCACAAGACAAGTCTGCTACTTCGCTGTCTGTCGAGCCGCAGGGTTTCAACCAGACGCAAGAGCTTGTGTCGGTCGTGACCTACTCGAAGGCTCCTGAGTTCGTTCGTATGGTGCAGTTGCTATTAGGCGATGCTACCTTCCACAAGGCTCTCGACATATATCACACCAAGTACGCGTTCGCCAATGCCACGAGTATGGAGTGGATCAAGTGCATGGAAGAATGCTCTGGTCTTAACCTGCAGAACTTGGCCAAGACGTGGCTGAACCGGCCTGGCCACCCTGAGGTGACGTACTCTACGGAGTACAAAGCTGCTTCCAAGGAGTATATCGTGGAGATTTCGCAGACGGGCTTCGAAGACAAGCCTGTCGAGAACAATGGGCCGTGGGAGATTCCTATTGACTGGTCCCTTGTGAAAGACGGCGAGTCGATGAAGAATGGTGTGCTCCTCATGAAATCGAAGGATGCGAAGCTCGTTATCCCTGACGTGGCGGAGGAGCCAGACTTTCTGTCTTTTGCTCGTGGTTGGTCGTTCTTCGGTAAGTCGAAGCAGACAAACCCGTCCGTCACTCGCCTCACGAAGCAGGCGCTGTCTGACCCGGATGCTGTTAACAAGTACCAGGCCTACCGTAGTGTGGCAGATATTGAGAAGGCAAAGGTGATCGAAGGACTACTCAAGGGTGACAAGGAGGTTGAGATCTCGTCTGAATTCGTGGAGCTGCATGGATCGATCCTGTTCTCGGACGAGCTCACTCCTTCTGCTCGCGCCTTGACGCTGGTAGAAGCCAAGACAATCCCGAGCCGCGATGACCTGAGCCACCACTATGCCGCAATTAAGAAAGCGACTACAGCACTGTTGCAGGCAGTGTGGGCCATGTACTCGACCAAGATCGAGGATGCATACACCAAGCTATGCGAGACTGCTCACCCTGGTCCGCACGTCGAACAGTTCCAGGAGCGCGCTCTCAAGCGTCATCTGCTGCTGCTGATTGTGGCTGGTGGCAAGGCTCCAGTGCTCAGCACGACCCCGAAGGTTGCGCCAACGGTGGAGCCGTACAAGCTGGCACTCGACTTGTTGATGAAGTCGACTTTCGTGACGGACCAGGCCACAGGCTTTCGCCTTGTGCTGGAGGATGAAACCTTTGCGGAGCGCTCGAAAGTGCAGGAGGAGATTTTCGAGCAGTGGCGCAAGACGCCTGACATGCTGACCAAGTACATCAGCATCGTGAGCAGCTTGGACTCGAAGGATGTGGGTCAGCAAATTCTGAAGCTGCTGGCGAACCCGAGCTTTAATCCGGCTCAGTCGAGCCACGGACGTACACTGTCGCGTTGTCTGTCACAGATTCGCGACTTCTCTCTTGCCACGGACGAAGGTCTCGACGTGATGGTGCAGGCGTTTGTGAAGATAGGCAAGGTTAACCAAATGTCTGCGTACCCGTTGCTGCAGTGCTTCGACCACCTGGACCGCTTTGACGACGCCACAAAGGCAAAGATGTTTGCGACGCTGCAGCGTATGCAGGACTCGATCGATAAGAAGAAGGAGGAGTCGCTCTACAACCAGCTTAACATCATCTTGGAGAAGAAAAAGTAAGCCGTACCGCCAACTTTCTGCAGTCGTCGAAAGGCAAGTGTCCTACGTGTGAGAAATACTTTCAAGTGATGAGATCCCAGTGCATTGCAATACTTTAAGTACTACATACTTCAGTAGTATTTGAAAGAACAAACAGTAGTATAATACTACGTAGTACTACTGCTGAACTTGACTTACTGAAGTACTACATGTACGTATCCGATAGGGGCCTCTTCATAACTTGCAACTTCATGGAGAAGCATGATATGAAGTTGCTGCTTGCTTTGGCGTTGCGCTACTTCCTGCACTACCTTAAATTAGTGTTACAGCACGTCGTGCGTCTCGTCCAGACATGGGTAGTGCTCATTCGGCGCTATTCGGATGCTGTGGGCGGGTCTTCTATAGTATTAAAGCTCGAGGCGTGGATAGATCGAGTCACTAAGCGTCCATGGTTTCGAAAATGCCGCGGCGCTTTTTTTCACTGCGCCGCCTCCATTGTCGGGTCGACTTACGTTGACGAGCATGTAGCGTTTACAGCTCAGGAACTTGTGAAGAATGATGCCTACCGCGACCGACTGCTTGTTCGGGAGATCGAAGACCTGGTCGAATTATGTGACGCTTTGCGCCTCACGCTACCGCAACGGAAGGCGTACTTTCAGTGCTTTCTTCATGTCGACTTCATGCGTCGCTCGAGCGTCTCACGTGCGGAGTTGCTGCGCTATTGCAATCTTCGATTTACACTCTTCACAAGTTTTGTTTTACCAAATGCGAAGGAAGTTACGCATCGAGAAACTGCACGGAATCGCTGGGATATCATGCAGCTAATGGCGATGTGTTTCTCCGTATGTACAGCAGATATCGCGGAGGTTTGTAATTCTTGGTACTCCTCTCCGGTGTTTTTATTCACATGTGCTGCCGGTGTGTTATATTGTTTGTGAGCGAAGCTTGTTCACCGTGCAGTGACTGAAGCTATTCGCCCACAGGAAACCGAAGCCTATGAAAGTGACGACGAGGAGTCAATGCAAGAGGATACAGTAACGGGGGAAAACATTGATGCGGAGGTGGGAGATCAGGTCAATGGTGACCTTCACAGCCCTCCTAGTATATGCCAGCAAATCGATCAATGCCTCGCATTTTTCATCGGAGTTCCAGATTCTGTGGAGCATAACTTGCAGTCATTGCTGAAGGCTTTGTATGGTGGTAATGAGTCCGCTGGGGGACAGGATTTGATATCTCCGCGCATCAGCTTCCAAGATATTCACAAGGTGGCTACCATATTTGACGTAGTGCAGTTATTCCCAGGTAAGCCAAAGTTTCCAGCTCACTTGCGGCACTCACTAACCGGTCATCATCAAAGAGCAGTACTCATCTTTCCGTGCATTTGGACGCAGCGTGTTCTTCAAACGCGTGTTCTTGGTGTAAAAACGTGGGAATGTCTACAACGGCGTCGTATGCAGCTTCAACCGCATCTCCCTACGGGGGGCATTACTCTTTCTGTTTCTGACATCGTAGCGGCATCTCAAGTGCAGTTACAGCAGAAAAGTAACCGTGACTATCGAATTCTGACACCAACAGGTGACCAAAAAGATACAAACACTGCTCCATTCACTGCGCTACTTAGTGGCGGTGACAGTTGGAGAAGTGATGACAGTGATGGCTCCAAGAAATGCACACACCGCAAGGTCGTCCCAAGCACGTACGCTCAAACTTTGCTCATTACCTTAAACTCCTGAATTCGCGAACGATCTTACATTCTGCGTTTGTGTTTGCGCAGTGGTAGTGAGATGCCAAAATCCATCACCGAAGCATCATGCAAGTTGGAAGAGCCTCAAAATTTCAGATTAATGTTTGATCAGTGCTCTTCTTTGAACGAAGCATGGCGCGTCTCCGCAAACTACGCACTGGCATCCGTTTACATCCAAGATCTTCTTGAAAATTCGATAACGACACTCGAGGCGCTTCAAGTAGAATTTGGGCAAGTCACCAAACACATTTTCACCGGAGAGCTTAGTAGTGAGAAATCGGAGCAGATTCGGCAGCGACTTGTGAAGATGTACGGTTATCGCTTTGCTCACTCACTGCTAGCAAAAAGCAATTTGAAAGAGCTATCTCACGCGTCCAAGACACCACCAGATGAACGTCGCGCAAAGCAGCGATACGCGGAGGCATGGAGTGGCAGTGGTCTTGTGGAGGACAAAGCGATCTACTGGAAAGAGGTCGGCAACTTTGTTCCTTGGACTACAACCAGAAGACTGTAAAAATGTCTAACAATATGTGCTGTGCCGCAGTTTGAAGATCCAGTAGCCAAACGGGCATTTTACTATAACATTCGTACAGGTGAATCACGTTGGGAGAAGCCTGCCAATGTCGTAGCAAAGAGAACGTCTCGCAGGCGAAGGAAAGCGGAAAAACAACAAAGCTCAACAACCCAAGACGGCCTGTAACTCAAGTGTGATATAAAAACCAGCTTTACAACTCGTAAAACACTATGAAACCAAGCGAAACAGGTTGATCAAAATCGTACTTGGTACTCGTTCTATTGATGGCGATTACCGAGAAATCAACACTTCGTAGCCTGCCAACAGGATGGCACTAGACTCCTGCAACAAGTCGTAAATCGGACTCAACTCGACATTCGTTGATGCACTCACGCGCTGAGAATACGCATCAAGGCACTTGGTCATTTCTTTCCAAGCCAGTTTTTCAGCTTGCAAGCCAAGACGACGATCTTTCAAGCACGGATATCCGAGAGGTAGCTCCTTCCAAGATAGTGATAAAGCAGATGACTTGCCGCTTGAAGCCGGTGGGGTTGTAGACGGTGACGACGATTGGCCGATGACTGCCCGAGTGTCTAGCCACTCAATATACTTGGAAGCCGTCCAGTGTTTCATTTGATGCGGAAGTTGAAGCTCAGCTGGGGCGCGAGAGGTAAGATGGTGCCACACGTTACTGGGGCGGATTTTGTCAATTGTGGTATCCCGAAGAATCTCACTATTATCGAGGAAGATCATGTGACGAAAGGCGCGTAGCTCCTCGTAGGCCGTCCCCACATTCCGAAGTGGCACGATGTGCTCCAGTCTTAGCTCTAACTGCGCCATGTCGTTCGCGAGGCGCAGCTTGCCGTTCTCAGTTAACGGTCTTAACAACGATGCGTGTCGGATAAATACCGAGATGAGCCGCTCCACAAAATCCGCCAGACATTTGGTAGCAAAAACAGCAATGGGGAGGCGGCGCAGATGCTCCTCCAGGATGATAGCGAAAGCGTTGCTGAACTCCTGCATGTACTTAGAGCCACTAGTGCCCTGTGATGAACGAACCCCACTGCTACTTCGCGGCGCACTTCCTGATGTTGCAATACTGGCCGCTACACCTTGGTCACCGAAGGACTCCTCATGCATTTTCGCGAAAATATTCTCCAATAGTACTGCGAGGGCCTGCAGGTAGAAGCCCAGTAAAGCGTATTTCAGGTCACCGATCATTTCGCGGCACGGGGCCAGATTTTTCGTGCACAGCGCTCTAGCTCCTTTGGATGAAACCACACCAGATGCAACGGAATCACTGGCAGACGGCACGTGTGCTGTCGTTCCAGCTTGAGTACCACTGGCTGCTGCTGTTTCAATTCGGTTCATAACCTCCTCGACTGCGTCGTCCAGCAAACTCAGCACATTCATGAGCCCAACGTTATGAGCCTGTGCAGGCGTCCGTCCAAAAGACGGCATTGTCGCGGCAGCTGTCTTGCCTTGATGCATGATTCTTTTTACATTCGAGCAGAAGAGATTTACTGCCTTCCGTACTTGTTGAAGTGTGCCATCCAGCAGCACGGGGTCTTGGCCAGCGTGCTCCAACTCGGAAAATATTGTGCGTGACAGGGTTTGCATGTCACTCCGTCCAGGTGGCGATGCGTGAAAATTCGAGCTCTGAGGGAACATGAGCTGGATTGGGTTCGACATGCGGCGGTACGCTCGATCGATAAAGGCGTCGTACAATGGTGCCATAGAGTCCAGTAGCTGCGTGCGCTCGGCAGGGGAACCCGCAATCGGCATCAACCCTCGCTTCACTGGTACCCCCTTCGTGTCAACTTCATTATCAGTCGTTGAGTCGGACAGAAATTCTGTACCTGTACTTTGTATCGTCGAGGCAAACAGTTCATTTAAAACTCGCGTGGCTTGCTCGCGCATTCGAGGATACTCTGCGATCAATACAGATTTCACTGCCACACTGTAACCAAGTGTGGACGCGAACAGTTCCCGCACAATAGCACAGGTGACCTCCCAGTACGTAGCAAAGAGAGATGGTTCATCTGGCTCCAGCACCAGATCTAGATATTTTTTGCCTGAAGACGGATCCACCATCTTCAATAGCACGCGTTGCAGATTCCACACTTGCATAGCATGAACGCGAATGACATCGAATACATCTTGGAGGGCTTTCCACACGTCGGATTTCTGAACGATGCTACCTGACGGCCCATTACTTGAGTCCAGGCCGTTAGCGCCGCTACTGCCGGAGTGCACAAGCTTCTCCTCCGAGATAACAGCAGTGCAATTCCGCTCCACTTCCTGAATCACATCATTGACTGAGGCTTGAGCAGTCGTAGCTAAATCTCCAAGGTAAAAGAGGATCTGGAGAGCGTCACCTACGTCCGCCTGACTTAAGTTCTGGATACCTGAACGCAATGTAGCTCGCACTTCGCGCTTTAAATTCGTACTAAGCTTGCGCGTAGCAGGTAGTTTTGCGCGCACGACACTCAGCTCCTCAAAGCTTTCGTCCTGTACCAGCATCTCCATCTCACGAATCGCGAGCGCCACTGACGCCATCTCGTTCTGTCTCGCATATCCCGTGAGCCCACTCCCATTTTCCACTGAGACTCCGGTAGACGTAGCATCAACATGGTTCAACTCGGACCCCAATACACGATCCGAAAGCTGCTGGAAGCGTAGGACGCGCCGCACAATGTCGCCACACTGCTCCACGTTGCGGTAACGCTGGATAGTATCGCGTAGATTCTCGTGCTGCTCTCGCACCAAACCCTGTAGCGAGTGAACTGACTGCTTGAGTTGCCCCACCGAGCTCTGTACTGACGCCACATGTCCCTGGAGGTCGTCCACAGAGCCCACCTGGTCCAACAGCGTGGCATGGTGCTCGCCGATATGCTCCGAGATGACGCGGTCAATGCGCTGCACGGCGCCATCTAAACGCTCCACGAAATGCTCAGATTGGCTGGGTTCCTCTAGACCCTCGGCTGCTGTAAAGCCGATGGAAGAGCTGGTGCGGAGGCGAGAATTGCTACTGATGTCCCGCGAGGCTGAGTCACGCGCCACTACGGAGCTGGCGATGGCGCTGACGTTGCAATCCGGACTCAAGAACACGCCCAACTGCGCTGCAGTTACGTAAGTGAATACAGGAAAGTCGTTAGCCGTTAATAAGCGAGTAAAATAATAGATCCGGCCGCCTACCGTCGCTCTGGAGCTCGCGTACGACCGCCTCCATGCTCGTCTGCGTGTCGCTCGGCAGATACAATTATGATGTAAGACAGGTTTTGTTTATGCACAAGTGACGGAGGCGAGGCTTCATGAGAGTTGAAGTTTATCTTTCATTTTGTATGGGTCAGGAAATCAGCCGCCGCACAAGGCAACGAAAGTGAGCCAAAAAGTGGCTCGAGATCGTGCGTGCGCGCGTTCGCATTGCGGATTCCGCACTCGTTACTAAGGAAGACCGTCACTCAGCATTCTTCGTTTTGGTGCGCACGCGATCTCCATACTTGACGCAAGTGTAAAATGGCCATGAAGGAGGCGGGCGCGGGTTCGAAGTGTTACGTGCCCGACGACACGTACGTGTGGCTACCGGCGCAGATCCTGCGTGAGGACAAAAGCCCAGATCCCAAGAAGCCCGAAAAGACCGTCGTATTGCGCGTTTACCCTCCACCCGGTGATGCCACCGCCGTTGTGGATGAGGAGCGCGTGATGGACTTCAATGATCCCAAGGTCAAGGCCATGCTCAAGAGCTTGCAGCTCGAGTCGCTGCCGTACCAGAACGAAAACCTGGGGCCCGACGGCATCGAGGACATGACGGCGCTCAACTACCTGCACGAAGCCGCCATCCTGTACAATGTCAAGAAGCGCTTCTTGCAAAAACTGCCCTACACGTACACAGGCGACATTTGCATAGCCGTAAACCCTTATCAATGGCTGCCGGATCTCTACTCGGAGCATACGCAGTCTCAATACCTCACTAAGGCACGTGACGAATTGCCGCCACATGTATACGCGACGTCCATGGCGTCGTATAACGACATGAAGCGACATGAAGTGAACCAGTCCATTTTGGTTAGTGGAGAATCGGGAGCTGGTAAGACAGAGACCACAAAGATCCTGATGAATCACCTTGCCTCAGTTGCTGGAGGTCTAAACGACTATACTATCAAGAAGATTATTGAGGTGAATCCGCTGCTCGAATCTTTCGGTAATGCCAAGACAGTGAGGAACGACAACAGTTCTCGCTTCGGCAAGTTCACTCAGCTGCAATTTGATAACGCTGGCATTCTGGTGGGAGCGAGATGCAGAACGTATTTGCTGGAAAAGACGCGTGTGATTTCCCACGAAGAGATGGAGCGCAACTACCACATTTTCTATCAGTTGCTAGCTGCAAGTGACAGTAAGGAAAAGTGGTTCTTGGATGACGCCAATGAGTGCTACGCGTACACGGGTGCAAATAAAATTCTAAATATTGAGGGCATGTCGGATGACAAACACTTCGATCGCACGAAAACGGCGCTTGGGCTTATTGGCGTTACGGAGGAGCAGCAAGAGGTTCTCTTTGAGGTGCTTGCAGGTGTGCTGCACCTTGGACAAGTGGAAATTCAGTCGAAAAACAATAACGAAGAGTCTGAAATTGTGCCGAACGATCAAGGAGCGAAGAACGCGACCAAACTCCTCGGTATTTCGGAATCAGATCTGGAGAAGGCGCTGTGTTCGCGCCAAATTGCCGTCGCTGGAGATAAAGTGACTACCTTTTTGAAGAAAGATCAAGCGGAGGAGTGTATTGGTGCTTTATCGAAGGCAATTTACTCCAACGTGTTCGACTGGCTAGTCGAAATGATCAACACGTCACTGGAGAACGATAAGAAGATGCGCCACCATGTGGGCATTCTCGATATCTTCGGCTTTGAGCACTTCAAACATAATTCCTTCGAGCAATTTTGCATTAACTACGCAAACGAGAAGCTTCAGCAGAAATTCACTCAGGATGTCTTCAAGACTGTGCAGATTGAGTACGAAGCTGAAGGCATCATCTGGAGTCACATCGACTTCGCAGACAATCAAGACGTGATTTCTGTGATCGAAGATCGCCTTGGTATTATTTCGCTGCTGAACGACGAGGTGATGCGCCCCAAGGGCAACGATGAGTCTCTTGTCTCCAAGCTGTCAACCATTCACAAGGACGAACAAGATGTCATAGAGTTCCCTCGCACATCACGCACACAGTTTACAATTAAGCACTACGCTGGAGCAGTGACATACGAATCACTGGGCTTCCTCGAAAAGCACAAAGACGCTCTTCTTCCTGATCTATCCGACTTGATGCGGGGTTCGTCCAAGGAGTTCCTCAGAACAATTTTTACCGAAAAGGTTGGCAGCCCGGTTGCCTCACGAAAGAAAAGCACCAGTAATGCTCGACGTGCAGGCGGCCGAGCTACGGGAGGTGCTTTGACTGTGACGAACGTGGGAACTCAATTCAAAGACAACCTCAACGAGCTCATGATTAGCATTCGCCAAACAAAGGTGCACTACGTCCGCTGTATCAAGCCCAACAAGAACAAAAGTCCAAACGAAATGGACCAGCCAATGGTGGTATCGCAGCTGCGTTGTGCTGGTGTGATTGAGGCAATTCGTATTTCTCGTGTTGCGTATCCAAACCGACTGCTGCTGGAGGAACTGGTGGACAAGTTCTGGGTGGTTGATGTGGAGCATCGCAACACCGACGTTCCTGTCAAGCAACGATGTGAGGCGTTGATGAAAAAGATGGAACTGTCGTCGCCTGAGCAATACCAAATTGGTCTTTCGCGTATTTACTTCCGATATGGGATCCTAGAGCAAATGGAGGACAAGAAGGCGGAGCGTTTGGACCTGCAAGCTCGCCACTTGCAGCACTACATGCGGGGATTTTGCTGCAGACTCCGTTTCCTTCGCAAGTTGCAAGCAATTGTCAAGCTGCAGGTAAGATTTTCGCGTCTTTGTATAGCTTGCATCGTGTGCAGGCGCGCTCATGACTAATCGGTTGTCTGTGCCATGCTTGTGCTTACGAATGTTAGTCGGTTGCTAGATGTGTTATCATGATGAATCGGTACCAGTCATTCAAGGCTGCTGTGATCACTCTCCAGGCGCAATGGAGAGGATACAAAGGGCGTTGCATTGCACTGGAGGCCAAGAAGAACAAGAGCGCGATCGTCATCCAAAAATATGCTCGTCGCTTTGTCAAACGGTGAGTTCTTATTGTCGAAGATATGTTATTGTGCATGTGTCGCTAATTGGGTATCTTCCGTTGCTGATACGCAGCAAGCAATTCAAGGATGAGCGGAAGGGAGCTGTAAAGATTCAAGCTTTCCTGCGTATGAAGTACGAACGGCCGAAGTATATGAAGGCTCTCCAGGAGAAAAAGCAGCAGGCTGATATGGAATACCAGCTTAGCAAGCTACAGGAGCGCCTCCACGACGAGCAGCGTCGAAATGCGGAGCTGAAGAAAGACCGGTTGTCTAACTCGTCTACAGACAGCCAGCTGTACGCAGAGACTAATGGAACGCGATCGCGTGGGCGATCTACTGCTCACATGTGGATGGCTGACGCCGATGGCATTATCAGCCAGCTCAATGAAAAAACGAATCGTCTACGCAAAGAGAATGAAGAGCAGCGTGCACTAACGGCACAACTAAAGAGTGAGGTCGAAAAGCTGAAGTTTGACCAAACGGTGCTAACCGCGAACTTTCAAGTCAAGATTCGCGGCTATCAAGACACGGTAAGTCCTCTGATATTTCCTCATTCATGGCACATGCTGATCTTCGCTTATTGTATATGTCGTTTGTAGATTCGCGAGAAGGATAAGAAACTTGAGGCTGTTGAACGCGAGTGCGTAAAGCTTCGTGAACTTGTAGGTTCCGACCCGATCCTATCTAGTCAGAGATTAACGCGGAAGGACCGTCGCTCCGTGTTCCGAAGGTTGGGATCCAAGAAAGAGTTTGATGACGGCTACGACAATAGCGATGCAAGCCGGGCCTCGACGGCCATGCAAGCGGCACTTGCTCAGAGATCCGCCGAAACGGCACAGTTCCTCCGCCAGTCTGCGCGACGTATGTCTCGCGCGAAGATGTGGCGCAACAACAGCAGTGGTGATAGCGATGGCGAGGGTCGTTTCTCTGATAGTGACATGGGTGACTCTGGTGGCCGCCCCTCACTACTACAGGAGGTTAGTGCGGCGGGTGCCGGAGCTATGGAGTCTCTGAAAAACAGGCTCACAGCCGTTAAAGAGAAGTATTACGGCGAGGAGGGGCCATCCGCAGCGTCTCGACAAAATGCGGAGCTTCGTAGAGCTTCAGCTGCGAGGGAGTCGTTCAACTTAGATACGTTGCCGCTTCCTTCCGGCTGGGAGACACGCATGTCCCGCTCGAAGGGCAAGGTATACTATTGCAATCCAACACTGCGAATCACACAATGGGATCACCCGTCGATCGAGTCGAGTATAGTGAAAAAACAGACAGCCGTAGCTGCTCAGCGCGCGAAGAGGTAAAATGACTAGTGCTACAGATGTTGTGAACTAGTGGGCAAGAGGGTGCTAACTAAGCGTGACTATACCTTGTGTGCAGAGGGACATCGAATGTGGGAAGCACTGTTGGAAGCCCACCGAGGGATTCAATAGGTAGGTTGGGTGCTTGATATCGCTTCATGTTGAGTATCTCTCACGTTTACACTCACGCTCCATTGCAGATGGCGTGCTCACGATGGAGGGTCATATCTAGAAAGCTTCAATGGAAGCAAGTAATGCACGTAGCTTGTACAAGAAAAGAAATACGTCAGCGGTACAATTCTCTGCTGCATTCGTTTGTATCTTGGGTAGCCAGTACTACACTGGTAATGTACAGTAATAACACTACTCTCCAATTGGGCGGGATCCGTCGTGCGTGACGTATACATCAGTCTGGAGATTGTCTTGCTGACTCCGTTCTACGTATTCGTTCTCGAAGCACTTTTGGCAAAGGTACGTGTCATCGTGGGAATTCCAGACAGCAGCAAATACTGTGCTTGAAGAATTGCTACAGGGTCCGCAGAATCGACAGTCGTCAGGTTTAGCCCAGCTTTGCTTCATACGCCGCGGGTTGTAGAAAAAATGTTCACCTAGGATCCAAGATACCGTCAAACGTTTTCGCCAATTATACGTTACAGTGCTTCGCGCCAACCTACTTACCAAGCTCGTTGTCAAGCATGATGACCCAGTAGTTTTCGTATTCAAGTTCCTTCGAGCCCAGGCCAGTAGGCTTCAGAGTCCTGACCTTCCCTGTTAGCCTGTTGCGATACTTTGGTGCTTGGGTCTCGATGTCGAACTCCTTTATGTACAACTCGGACAGCATGCTGCGAAGCAACTTGCGCGCTGTAAAGACGCGCAACGCGCACTGAATGATCAAAGCGCTTTGTTGGCGAGCTGTGCGCTCCTCTGTTTTATCAGCAAGCTGAGAGTTCATTTAGTTAGATACTAGTAGTAACCACCAAGCAACGACAGCCCAAGGAGATGAACGCACCATACGCTCTTCCTGTTCAGCATCCAGCTTCTGTAAGTATTCTGCTTCTGCTTTCAGCCACTCGTTCTCCCCCTGAGCAAGCATTTCACGTAGGTAAGTTAATTACAGGACACTTTCATGGCCCAAAAAGATATTTACCTTGACGCGTTCCTCCTCAGCTTCTTCAACCACAATTTCATGTTGTGCACGCTCGATGATCTCATTTTTCGGAATCACCACACCATTGGACTTGTGTTTCGCTGTGAGTTGCTTCGAACGCTCTTTTACACGTTGATGAAGTTGCGCACGCAGTTTTTTCCACTCGACTCGAACGTCTTCAAGCTGTAGTAACTGCTCGACTAATTTCTGATGTTTGTAAACTTTCTCCGCAATTGTCTTTTCCCACTGAGTCTTGAGACTTTCGTAACTATCCTTTTCCTGAAGCCTAAGTGCCTCCTTCCGTGCGACCTTCTCGGCTTTAAATTCTTCCCACCCACGCTGACGCCGTCGATGTACAATCTTCTGCTTCTCGACATCATCAATACGACGGCGTTTTTCCTTGTAGTCGACCTCCTCACGCAACTTATCATACCTCTCCGTTACCTCGCGTCGGTGCCGTGCCGCTTGTTGAGCTGCATCTCCAGAAATTCTCAACATCTCCAGCTCGATTTCTCGCTTTGCTTTCTCCTGTTCAGCCCGTTGGGCACTTTGTTTATCAGCAACAATTTTTCGGAAAAAGCGCTGAAGTCGACGAGCCATCTCGCCGCATACGAATGCTCGGAATGCCTCCCGCTCCTGTTGTATGGCCGCCATTTCGCGATAATAATGTGTCAGTAGCTTTTGACGAGCTTGAATACGTCCCAATCGACCTCGATAGACCCGCTGGATGCAGATGGCAAAGAGGTTTTGGCGACGTAGTTTGCGCACGTGTCTTATAAAATGTGCTCGCATCCGAAATGCGTCTTGCACAGCTAATACCGCTTGTACCTTACGCCAGATCTCCTCTGCCCGCATTCGCCCCCGCATTCCGCGAAACACACGCTGGATCTCCAGAGCTGCGATGCTCGCTAGCGCATGTCGACGTAGTGCTCCAAAGGCAGTTCGTTGCTTAATACGTGTCGCGACAGTATAAGCGAACATCATAGTGGAGCGAGCAGCTTTGCGGTCTCTGGTATTCTGAGCCCACGCGTGGAAGTACAAGCGTACAAGCTTCGTCTCGTTGAAGTACCGGAGTCGCCGAAGTACCCTTCTGTTGTGCTCGCGTCTTCGAGCTCGGTACACGAAATCGCGATACACAGGAACACTGAGCTCGTCAATGACGGTTGTGTGTGGTGTCATGCGATGGTTCATCAGAGTTCGTAGTGGTGGGAGCTGAACCAACCGCTTAAATACCCGGTAAGTGATTCTTGAGGACGAGAGGCTGGCCGAGGATACTGAAAAAGATGTTAATCGAAGCGATGGAAGCATATCAAACGCAGCGCGAAGCTAGAAAGATATCTCACTGTTAGAAAGAACCCCGCCAGGAAAGTGTATTACAAATTGACTTACCCTCTCCGAGACGAGGTGAGAAGCGGCGGGGTTTCTCATCGTGTGAGTGAACATCAGAGTCACATCACCAGCATCGACTGTGTCGCTATCGTTGATCTCCAGGCAACCACTTGAAGCAAACACACTAAACGCCCAGGTTAAGTGTTCTCGCATTGTCAGCAAAGGTTCCTGAAGCATTCTAGTAATTCGGTGTTAGTAATAAGAGATAAATGTCAAAACAGCAACGAGTCGAATGCTACCTCAGCGCGATGAGTAGAATTCTCCAGTTGAGAATGAGAATATTGTCGACTGATCGCTCACAGCAGTGCTGCATTTTTTCCAGATGACGGTCGAGCGCCAAGCGAGCTACTGTCTTTTCTAGTTCTTGGTCTTCAGCGATGCGATCTTCATGTAGTGGTTCCTCTCGCTTGGATTTATTGGTTTTACTGCGAATTGTCGGCACGGCTGGAATTCCGAAAATCTGTCGGACAACACTCATGAATCGAGCTTTCGTGACGAGATGATGGGGGAACGCACGAAAGAATCCTTCATAAAGTGATCTGTCATCGCCCGCAAGTCGGATGCCCAGGAAACATGGCGCCGACATTAGCTTCATCTATTTAGTCGTAAGATGTGTGCAAGTTAGTATGCACTGTGAGTCGTAGAACACGAGGCTTACCAACTGCAAAATCTCACGCCATTTCTTGACTTGGAAGACCTCAAGCGCAGCATACGCCGGGATGGTCACTTGTGTTGGCATCTCAGCGATGACCCAAGGTGCATCTCTTCTTTTCTCCTGGGCTTCTCGCTTTTGATTATTTCGCTCAGATGAAGTATCAGACTGAGCGTCATCGCACTCATCCTCTCTCGCCGAAGCCGATATGCGCGACTCCAACTCTTCCAACTGCACATCTAAAAACACAATGGTCTGTCGAGTTTCGTCGTTGAGGTCTTCTTCACTTCGTCCACTGATACTAGACGCGTCTTCGGCGCTTTCGTCCGAGTCTACGTCCATGACATCCACAACCACTAGAGCTCGTTACAACAGCTTATCCATCGGCGTCTGTTGAAGCTAAAAATACATTCTGGTTTGGTATAGAAAATTGGTCGAACTCGTTTTAGTACATTCAGTACAACTAGTATGTTTTCCGCTTCCTTCTCCACATCAACTCAAACCATAGTTAACAACCCAAGATGACAGTGTAAATGCAGGTCGAGAAGATGATAGGCTCATCAAGCTTAAATAGCAACGAAGCTCCTGTGCTGTGGTGTCTCCAGTCATTTCTAGCGAATTACGAGTCCAGTGCCCCTCTAAGAAATTGATGTATCCTCGGGGCTGATCAACGCATCAACAAACGCTTTATCACCAGAACCGCTTTCAATCATATGCTGGATCGACAGGAAACCATCGCCGTTCATTCGAAGAAAGGTTTCGTTTGAATGACCCAGCGCCTTAAATGCCTGTTGTAGCACGGCGACATGGAAAGTAGCAGCGCAACTTCCACCATAGTCTCCTTCGTTTGATGGAGCACAGGAAAACTCGATAAATGCCGACGACGTAGGCTCAAAATCGATCTCACACGAACCCGTCTCCGATGTCGCGCTCAAGCTTAGGCACTTGGCGTCAGATCTATCCTCAGGGCTTCTGCTGTCTGCATCAGCCATGGCAATGGTCACACTCGCAGCACTGGGCAGATCGTAGAGCTCAGCAAAAGCGTCTCGTAGTGGCTCCGACTGCATGATGCAGCGTGCAACTACTGCGGACTGCTCGAACGCGGTCTCGAACTCCAGCTGACCCATGTCGCCGCCTTCGTGCTCCAGCACTTGCATGGAACACTCGCACATGACTCCGCTGTCCTCCACGACCAGCAGCAAACTTGCACTCTATCACAAACAGCATAATAATCGTCAATGCTACCTCAGTTTTATCACATTTCTATCCATACCTCCGGCTCGTACGTCATCCGTAGTGACGTGGTGGCTAACGCGGAGGGTCCAAACATGGACAAGCACTCAATGAGCAGATTCACGTTAAGGGCGAAGCTCAACTGCACGGCGTCTTCGACATCCTCCTCTTCCTGCTCTTCTGCTTCGGGTCCACCAGGTCCGAGCTTGTACCTCTCAAACAACTCTCGCCCGATGGACGTCTTGATCTGCAGAGACTTGCCCTTCGAGTGCGCAGTGAACAGCAGACCCCGTCGATCCACGTCACAGCGCACACGTTGGTCGCGCTTGCCATGCGCTAAACAACTCAACAGCGTCACGAGGACTTTGACGCTCTCGGTGGTGCACGTAAGTGTCGGCAACGGCGCCGCACTCGTGGCGGCGCTGGCCGCGAGCTCCTCCTCATCGCTGCTCCAAGTCATTGTATACGGTCATGAGGATCTACCTTCTTTCCTTCAAGCAACATCATTTGGGTGATTGGGTTTTGATGTCTTCCCTGGCCGACACAAGCAACATTCACGCTATTGTTTTCACATGCAATATAAGAGTTTCACCTGGGTCATTTTCTATCGTCCCTAGAATTCTTATTTACATCTGTAGCCTCTTCATATAGTTTGAAGGTGAATTCATAGCGGGGCTGCGGTGGAGATGCCCTCCACCGCGCCATCATTTTCCTACCACTAATGCCGTGTGTTGCCCGGGAAGCTCAAATAAATTGGTTAGTTTTGTAAAAGAAAATAAACACACACACTCACAAAACCAACAACATTTTTTTTAATATAACAACCCGCAAGTAATCACTATATTTCTTGGGGTATCGAGAAATTATTTTGATACGTCGATAAAAAATAATTTCGTGAAGGAAAGCCAGCTTGTTACTATAATACATGCTGCTCTAAACCTAAGAGCCACGCCTGTAAAAATACATCCGTACTATCGATCTAGAAACGTTAGTAGCCGAAGCACCACCTTCAGTACAGTGCTACCCCTCAATATTTTCACCGGTACCTTTATATACCCTTGTATATCCGATAGTTATTTTCTCTGCAAACATGATTTGCAGAGAAATTAATGCGATGATTAGCGATCCACTCCCAAAATGTATCTCTGTACCCATAGGACTTATTGAGGGGTAGCAGTGTATTAACAAGTAATTCGCGAGTTGGTGGGGCGGCAGATGTCGTGAGTTAACACAAGTTACCAGGCGATACCAGCTAATAAATTATCACGATACTTTGTGGTGCCCCGATATCGTAATCTCGATAAATATCACTCGATAAATATTGAGCAGTATGTATCGTTTCCGATCCCTGTTGTAGACAAAAGAAGGCAGTCCACAAAAAAATCACGTTTCGGAGAAGAAGACAACCAGAAGACGGTTATTGAGAGCTGGGTAAAGCCCGTCATTAGAGCTCCTGATAGAGTTAACTGACTGATTTCATGCTGCTACTTGAAAGATATCATGGCAGGATACAAATTCGACTGGTCAGACGTCTTCAGGTAAATCCTTCACGACCATACCGAGCTGCAAGGTACCATCTCGCCGACAGCCATTGAGATCATCAACAACGTCGTGGACGTGGACGAGAACATGGAGCTACTGGTGAAAGTGAGCTACATTGAGATCATACATGGAACGCTTCTGCTATCGGATCGAATTGATTGGGTTGCACGAATGTCTTAATAGTGATGTGGCACGAATGTTGTTCTTGGCCGACTGGGTCAACATTCACTGTGTGAGATAAGATTCCACGGTTCACAAGAAATTCCGTCGATTTAGCTTGATGATAATCAGGTTCTAACTATTTCGATATTACAAACGTATCCATTTATTCTATTTTACAGGAAATTTGAGGGTCTGTGATCCCGCTAAGAACTCTGGATATAAATATCCAGAGAGCAAAATATAAAAAACACCACAAATCCCTGAATTCCACAACGATGGTGAAAATACCGCTTTTAATAGAAGGGGGGAGTGAGCGGGTGCGAGGAGCGTAGCCGTAGGAAACCCGCGCGCGGTATTTGCGTAGGCGGGCCCAGCGACCAGCTCTCCAGCGAACGGACCCGTTGCGCTGTCCAGTACATGTCTTTTCTAATGCGGGGGTCTGGGGGTGCAACCCCCAGTATGCTTTATTACAAGGCTTTGTGCTAATCAGGCTTTTTGTTGTGTTTCTAATATCTTGTCCTAACTCCACCGCTATGACAATAGCAACAGCAAAACATGCTGTTTTGCTTCAAATCCACTTGACCCGTTTTATGCATTGCTGATGGGGCTCTGTCTCGTTATATTTGGCTGTTACACTTGGGTTCATTAAGTACCAGTTTTTCTGGGCGTTGCTGATCAGCAAATGCGGCAGCAAATTCAGCCAAGTCTCACAGTAGTAGGATAAAACTTCGTAGTGTTCGTTTAAAAATCACGAATAGAGACTTTCAGAAGTACCGATAAATGAAACACGTAGCGCATAAACACGTAGGGAGAAACGCAAAAATCGCTACAGGTCTTACGAAACTTGCGGTTCAGAAGCACGCCTTTTCAAATTTTCGTAGCAAAAGTACGTATCTCTCAGTCCGCTTTTTGCGTCAGTAGCAAAAAGCAAAAGTGTGGACGATGGATCCGCAGCCGCGCATCCTTACAGCAGCTATAGGAAGTGGAACTGGATATTACCTAGCTTAACAGATAGCTTAGTGTGCCTACTTCATAGCGCTATTAAATTGAGGGTCTCTACTATCCTGTACACGTGCTCGAACCAACGCGCGCAGGGCGCGTCTGTGCTGCTTCAGGGTTCGAGAAAGAGGGTCACTAAAATAGGGTAGAATGTCACTAAAGTAGAATTTTGACTTTCGAAAAACACGTATCAAAAGTACGTGAGGACCGCTTCATCTACCGTTATTCCGTATCTCAAAAGTACGTAACGTGTCCGAAAATAATTTTTGCTCCGAAAATAGCTTTCTTGCTACGTACTTTTGATACCGCTTTTTGCAAATGTCGGTACTTCTGAAAGCCTCTAATGCTCCGAGTCCCCGGCACGCACTACTGCAAGTACTCGACCACGAACACGGCGCAATTGAGATTTATTTTCGGCGTTATTGTCATGCCGCCATGGCGATTCGAAGTCTATCTACTTCGACACCTTCGCGTCTACAGACACGCCGTTGTACGACACGATGTCTTGCTTCGCATTCATCTTTGGCTCACTGCCGTCATCCGACAGCGTTAGAAGGCCGATGTGGAATTCGTGGTTACTAGGCAATTCCATGGTCACCTTGTGCTTGGTCTTACGCACCCGTTTTTTGTTGCCTACACTCGTGTAGAACTCCAGCACAGATCCGCTGCCTGAAGCGGCTGGCGAAATATCAACGCCGAAGTTGTACAACGTGCCGGGCACGAACTCGGTCTCCCACTTGGCGTCATAAGTGCCGTTGTTGAGATAGATGATTTTGGCGGGGCTGGCCGTCGCGTCAACACGGATCTCGAAGACGTGCGACTCCGGAAAGATCATTTGCCACGCGTATGGGTTGTGGAAGGCCTCCTCTTTCATGACACTGGTGCGGAAGAATGTGGTGCCCTTGGTGTTGGCGGCAACATTCTGGACAAGCTCGGAGCGTCGGAAATTAGTCTGGGTTTTAAAAATGGCCTTTGCGTCCACGCCGATATTGATGACGCCTGTGTCGCCGTTGTAAGCAGGCAAGCGGCCGCCTTTGTCGATGGAAACGTAGTCCGAGACCTTACCGTCCGTGCCGTTGTTGCGCATGGTCAAAATATGCGGCAGGTACTTCTCCGGCAGTGTGTCGATGGTCAAGTCGTATCCGCGGCCGTCCCAAGTGAGAGGCTTGTCAACAGCAACAACTGGACCCGCGACAAACGCCGAAGCGAGCGCCACCATACCGAAAATTGCGGAGAACTGGACCATTTTGACCTTAATCGAGTTGATGCGGGCGGATTACAAAGTGAGCGTGCTGCAGCCTGCAGTTCTTGGAGCGTCCAAGTTGGACTCCAACTTGGAGGTTGGGCATCCAAACAGAGTTGGGCGGAGCCGCTTCTCGTCTTCACGTGAGAGGAGGAATTAACTTACGCAAGTAGATTTGGAAAGAAAAGCAAAACCGAAGTAGACTGGAATTGGAAAATAAAGTAGATTGACACAAAATTTGATATCCTAAATTTACTCACGTTAAAAAGTATGGGGAGGAATATCTGTGTCATTGGCATAGTCTGTCCTTGTACGTACTAGCAAGCGTAACTTTCAAATCGGACTCGTAGTGACGTCTCGTTTCCTTCGTTATCTACACTAACGTCGTTATGCTACAGCCTGTTAGGAAGGTTTCGCTGGCGGCTTAGGGCCAAAGATGAGGCGACGACAACGCCGTGATACCACAATAGTTGTGCAACCGAGGTCCCTTTCACATGTTACTGTGCAAAAACCATTTTATTGAGTTCTTGGTAACATGAAGATTGCGAATGCGAACTTGGATAGAAGTCAATCGACTAAAGTCAGCATCTGAAACACTGGCGGAACCCCGGGGGTCCCATCTGGACCTTGGCCTCCCACACACAACCGGTATGGTTTTGGTGCATGAAGCGTTTGGCGGGCTCCACCATGTTGTCAGTATCTGGTATTATTTATTAGGGACAACACTTTTAAATGCGTAGAATGAAGAAGAAAACACGATATTGATAACGCCTGTGCCGCTTCCCTGAATCGTGCGAGAGAAGCATAAAATACTAAATTAGATGGCTCTAAATTGCCTACTTACAAATTGGCAGTAACCTACTTGCGTAAGTTAATTCCTCTGTTAGAGAGCGTAAAGTACTTGGGAATCCCAAGTTAGCAAAGCCTTCTGCTATCTTCTCCTTGGCAATGGTTTTGAGACGTGGGTGGAGGCTGAAATGTTTCTGAGTGAGCATTGTGTCTGTTGAGGCTGTGCCTCTTCACCCCTCGGACACTATTAGATCCTGAGGTTCTAACGGCTTCAACTACAATAGCTACATGCTGTTGCTAAGATACTCTGATCATCCTATCCCAATACACCCCCGTGATCAGACGTATCTACAGTTTTGCATCTTTGTGTCGTGCTTCGGATACGGGTTCTCGTTCTGTTTGGAGTAAAGCGGGATCGAGTCGCTTTGTTCTCTACTAGCTGTATGAGCAGCTTGACGTTGCTCTTTCACTTCATATCAATACCATTACAGAAGAAAAGAATGACCGTGCATCTCAGCGTCATCCTTACTGTACTCTTTGGTAGCTTCACCAGAAGAATGACCGTCCATCTCAGCGTCATCCTTGTTGTACGCTCTGGTAGCTTCACCGCCACGCCGACACCCGCCAGCGTTACTCTTTCACAAAGTGAGTTCACTGTCCTCGTTTGCGCTTATGTCGTCGCAGCAAAACTGAGCTACAACATGAGACCGTATCACCCTGAACGTCAATGGCTCGCACGCCTAGTCTGGGCCGCAACGTCCCCGTGACATCAGCTGATACAGCTTTGGTCAGCAGGTCAGCCACGTTGTCCTTCGTGTTCACGTACTCGACGCCCACTTCCTCCGTGGCTATCCTTTCACGTACAAAATGGTATCTCGTGTCGATGTGTTTCATTCGGGAGTGTTGCACTGGATTGCTTGCTACAGCAATAGCTGACTGGTTATCCACATTGACCACTGTCTGTCTTTGATCATTCCCAGTTCGTTTAGTAGCCCCGCAAAAAGATGACGTCTTTCGTACCGTGCGCTAACGACATGTATTCAGCCTCTGTTGACGACAGAGCCACTGTTCGCTGACTTTTGCTTGAGTATGTTACAGCACATTCTCCAAGCTGCATCACATACCCAGATACAGATCTCCGGGTATCAATGTCCTTTGCGTAGTCAGAGTCCACGTACGCCTTCAACTGGAGTGCATCTGAGCTCCTCCCGCTCACGACTAGCCCGTAATTTACTGTTCCTTTGATATATCATAAGATCCGCTTCGCAGCATTCCAGTGCGAGACGCCAGGGTTATTCAAGTACTTACTTGTCATCATCATTGGGAATGCATCTTCTTGATCCAGTCATAACGTACATCAAGCTTCCTACCAAACCTCGGTAATCCTTCCTTTGCATTTGAGCTCGATCCGCCTCAGTCTGTGGGCAGTCTTCTTAGTTAGCACCAGATTGGCATCACACGGCGTTCTGGCGGGGTTCGCATGACTGAGGTTGAACTTCTCAAGAACGGTCTTAGCATACGTGCTCTGGTCGATACTGAGTGTTCTGGTGTCACGGCTTCGCCGTATCCGGAGACCCAATATGTAGTGCACTTCACCCAAATCCTTGAACTTAAACTCCGATGCTAACATCGCCTGGATCTCAGCCATACCAGCACTAGTCTTTGAAATCAGTAGCAGATCGTCGACTTAGATGCCGATAATCGAGATACTGCCTTCATGTAATCTAACGTAGATACATGCATCACTGTTCAGTTTTTCGTATCCGTGCTTCTTGAGGAACTGAGTGAGTCGTTTATGCCATGCTCTAGGTGCCTGTTTCAGGCCGTACAGTGCCTTCTCTAACTTATACACGAGGCCTTCCGCTCCTGGTACCTCCAGATCCTCGGGTTGTAGTATGTACACTTCCTCTTCCATGTCGCCGTTGAGAAATGCAGTGTCCACATCAGTTTGGTGGCACTCCCAGTCCATAACAGCTACCAGTGCCAGCAGGACCCGCAGTGATTCCAATCTGATGACAGGGGCGAAGATCTCGTCGTAGTCTATATACTTGACTTGCTCGAAGCCTCTTATCACCAATCGCGCTTTATATCACTCTATATTCCTTTCTGCATCATACTTGATCTTGAAAATCCATCGGGAGATCAAAGGCTTTTTACCTGCCGGTAGGCGTACTAAAGTCCAAGTGCCATGGGCAATCAGAGATCGACCTTCCTTATCAATCGCCTTCCTCCAATGCGGTGCGTCTTCTCGGCTCATTGCCTCTGGAACCGTTTTCGGTTCTGGTAGAATGGCATGGCCTCTGATCTCACTATTTCCCATCTTGTTTGCCAAGTTCTCCATTGCTACCAGCGCCTCAGCGTGAAGCTGCATGGCCGAGAGAGTGTTTCGTACAGATATGGTAAGGGCTTGTAGTTGAGATCCAAGTCCTTTGCCCACAACTGGCGCGTGTTTGCGCTGTCCAGTTATAGATACTTGTACTTTGGGAAGAGTTCTCACTTCGTTCTACAATCCTTCCAAGTCGAACTCGCGAATGTACTCATCTAGCTGCATAATCTCGCTATCAACAACTCCATCAGCACTACCTTCGTCGATTGGCTCAGCACAAAACACCAAGTCGGGCACGGACGTTGCCAAACTGCTGGAATGCACGTAGTCGAGCGGAATAATTGATTTTAATAGATCTCAAAATATTCAAAAAAATGCAAAAAAAATATTATAAGTTATCTTATAATAATAGCACTCGTTTTGCCAACCAAGCAGGTTCTAGCTGGCGTAGCTCCATTGTGCTGAAGCTGTTGCATTCGTCAAACGTAGCGTGACACGTGCTAACAATTTCAGCCGTGCCGCAGTGAAGAACTCTCCAGGCTTTTTGAGTATCTGAATACCCCACGAAAATACCTCGAACACTGCGATTATCGAGCGTTTTCCTCTTTCCAAGTGTGGCTGTGGCACTGAGCCGCTTTGCATGCGTCTCCGTTACATGTATGTATGCTAGGGAGCCAAATACTCGCAGCCGGCTGTAGTCTGGAGCAACACCATGCCATCTTTCGTAGGGAGTTTCATCAGCACGATGAAGAGGGCTCCGGTTAGCAACAAACACTGCGGCGTGAAGAGCTTCTCCCCAAAACTGTTTTGGAAGCTGCGCAGCTATCAACATTGATCGAACCTTACGAAATAAAACACGAAATCGAACTTCCGCCACACCGTTTTGCTCCGGTGTATACGGGGTGGTGGTTCGCCGAGCAATTCCTTGCTCTTTGCAAAACTCAATCCACGCAGGAGACTTAAATTCACCCCCGTAATCTGAGTTCACAGCAACAATTTCTTTGTTGTGCTTGTTCTTAGCATGGGTCACGTATTCTTTGAACTTATCAAGAGCTTCAGACTTGTGTTGTATTAAGTACACCTTCATGTACCCGCTCCAATCATCGACAAACACCAAAACATAGCGTTTACCCCCAAACGACTTCGTCTCAATGGGCCCTTTGATGTCCGTGTACACCAAGCCGTTAGCTACGTTTGCATGTTCAGTATGTGTATGCTTGAAGGAGGCACGCTGCTGGTTTGCTCTGGTACATTCATCGCATACCGGAAAATCACGAAGTTGATGTTTGGGTATGGTCAGTCCGTGGCCTGCTCCACGCCGAATCAATTTTGCAATGTTTTGATACCCCAAATGACTCATTCGAGCATGCCACAAGTCTATGCTCTGTTGACCGATACCAACGTAAGCAGAAGGTTGAGTTTTATTGATTGCTATATGTTCGAACAGGTACAGGTCCACACTCGAGTCGATGACCGACCACACTGTAACCCCGTCCTTCGTCAGCGACGCCTTGTCCTCGTAGGTCTGCATATCGCTCATAATCTGTTTCTTGCGAAGTTTGCGAACGCTCAGTAATTCTTGGACAATGCAGGAACGTAGTAGCAGTTTGACAGTTCCAATGTTACCAAATTGTCATTCTCGTCCTTGAAGTTTACAACAGCAGTGCCAACACCTTTGACAGCAACGGAGGAATCATCACCAAGCTGAACTTTCGTGTCCATCTCTTCGATGCTCCGGAAAAACATTTTGTTGCTTGTCATGTGGTGCGTAGCACCGCTGTCAAGCACCCAGTACTTGCTGTTAAGCGTGGTAGTACTGCTTTGCTCGGTGTTGAGGACTGGTCCTGTTACCACCGGTATGATCGCAACTGCTGCCCACTTGACGGCTCTCATATCGTCCTTGCCTTCCGTAACATTTGCTGCAGCTTGTTTGGCAGTGGATGTCCTGCTACGCTCTTCTTCATGACGCTGTTTCATGGTGCAGTCTCTGCGCATATGACCTTGTTCATGGCAGTAGAAACAGGTAATGTCCTTGTCATCACGCTGCCTATATGGATGATAATGCTGTTGCTGCTGCTTCTGCTTCCCAAACCGGTGACGCCTGTTGTTACCATGTTTGGTCTCGTTGCCGCTAAAGTTTGCTGTGGTCAGTGCTTCTCCGAGCGTTGCTTCAACTACATGGGCTGCAGCTACTTAAGCATAATCCCGGGTGGTTTTTCTGCTGTCGTATTCGAGAAGAAGTTTTGACTGTAGAGATTGCCACGACAAACCTTCTTGGTTCTGAAACACAGTGACCAAATTGCTCCACAAACTCGGCAACGAATCCAGCATCTGTAGGCACTTTTCATCATCAGCGATAGGTCTCTGAATCCTTGACAGAACCTCAGCCTTGTCTTCTAGCTCATTTAAATGGGCCTGCATGTCGGTTCCGTCTTCATATCGGAGCGAAATGAACTCTTTTCGAGCTCTAGCAATGCTGACATTTATTGGTTCCAGCGTATACGCGCTCAAGGTGCTCGTACACCAGCCAGGACCGGTCGTACTTTCCAACAGCTTTTACGGTAGCGTTGTCTAACGAGCTGATCAGGAGGTGCAGTGCACGCTTGTCGCGGCGGATGAAGTCATCCTTGTGTCGGACGTGTCACCAGTCTTCAAAACGAAGTTGCCCCGATACAATATCCCAGACGTTTTCAGCTTCCAACAGTGAGCGAATCCGAATCTTCGACGCTAGATAGTCAGGTTTCAAGGAATCGAAATTCCACCCTTCCTTCCACGTTGACTGTCTCTGAGCACTCATTGCCGTGCGTCGTAATTGGGCTCATAACCTTTTGAGACGTGGGTGGAGGCTGGAATGTTTCTGAGTGAGCATTGTGTCTGTTGAGGCTGTGCCTCTTCATCCCTCGGACACTATTAGATCCTGAGGTTCTAACGGCTTCAACTACAATAGCTACATGCTGTTGCTAAGATGCTCTGATCATCCTATCCCAATAAATGGTACGGTACTGTAGACTCTAGTGTAGAGTACCTTGTACGCATCTGGCTTGAATAAAAAACAGCAAAAAAGCAAAAGTGTTGCCGTTGAACTTTAGGTTTCAAACTTAAAATGATCAAATACCATTGCGCACCAGAAAGATACCTACGACAAATGTGCAACACATTTTGTCAATTTTTCTCATCGTGCAGGAAGAGTTACTGTAGCTTACAGTTTTAGGACAAAAGGAAGAAATGGCCCTATGGGCCAGTGGGCCAGTGGGCCAGTTCACACTGCCCAGAACCGGCATAGTGAATACACATCCACTCCGGCATGCTATCACGGAGCTATTCCTGGCCATTCAAACTTTAGCATATGCATACCAGCTGTCCCCAAAATATACACCAGCAGGTGGTATATTTTGCCTCTTTTATGTCAATTTCCGGAATAGTGCGAACTTAGCGAACTTAAAGTATGCCGGAACTGGGCAGTGTGACCCCCCCCCCATTGTACCTTCGACGCGAGGCTAGGGGTAGTGTTAAGTTTTACTATCCGAGAGTCTAAAAGTTATCTAAAAAGTCATCCAATCATATCCCTCAGATTCAATGGCCTCATCGGGCTAGCCCTTTAACCGGAATGCCCAGAATGGCGCGCAACATTTTGACATTCGGAGTTTGACAGCTGAAGACTGGCGTGATAGGAGTATATTGCTCAAATGACATTCTCATTAGACCTACGGTGACGCGCCATTGTTTTAGTGTATGCGTGTAATATTGATATGAGCACAGTGAGTACAGTTATGGGGTGTCAGCTCGCAGCTTAGACCGCAGGTACAAGATGTTCAGGAAGATCGGCAACGTGTCGAACAACCAGCAGCGATACAACAAGACATTAAGATGACCTGCAAACGTACAGCTTGTTAGGGCTTACGTTGAAGCTAATCCCTGTTTCTACTTTAAGGAGATTTGGCTCGAGCGCGCTAACTTCGACACCTTGGTCAAACTGTCCAACTCTTCTATCTATCGTGCTCTCCGTTTCGACTAGGGCCTTACCCGAAAAGTGCTGGCTAAACGTGCAAGCAAAAGTATCCCTCGTGAGCAGAGCGAATACATGTAGCGGCTGTTTCCCTACTACAGTGGGCCTGGCCAATTAGTGTTTGCTGATGAGACATCAAAGGACGCCAGGTAACTCACTAATATATGTTCGAAGTACAGCACTGCTAATTTCATTTTTTTATTTAATTGTCTAGATCTGTGCTACAGAAATATGGTTGGTCTGCTCGTAACAAGCCGGCGAAGATAGCCCTCCCTTTCAATCGCGGGAATCGAGTTTCAGTGCTCGCTGCCTTCGATGTTACAAGAGTTTTTGCATGGGGCCACGTCGATGAGACGTTCACCAGGAAACAAATTCACGACACTTTCAAGGCAAAGATTTCTGCAGTTTTTTAATCCATGGTCACTACCGCGCTCAATAGTGGTCATGGATAATGCCAAAATCCACATGTACAAAGAACTTCAAAATATTGTTAGGACTACGGGTGCTCTTCCCTTCTTCCTGCCGCCTTACTCCCCGGATTTTAATGCAATTGAGGTAGCCTTTTGTCTTCTAAAGCGGTAGATTCAGCGCCACGGAGAATCGGCCTATCGTCAAGATCCACTTGCTGTACTTAAAGGCGCAATGTATTGGCGCACCCGTCTGTGGTGAACTGAATTTTTCACGGAAGGCCGTCTACGGTAGATGGATCCAGACACAGATGATTTCAAGCCTAGAGGCACCAGCGACCCGTGATCAAACAGTCTCGTCTGGAGATCGAGTGCTGGGAGGGTCAGATCTCGATTATTATAGTAGCCATATTTACCTACACTCGTTTTACCTATTTTAAGCGTGTAAGTCCCTGATCGTCCAGATTTTGGTGCTTGACTGGAGGTCAGATCAACTCGTAAGACTGACGAGCCCGCTATTAGAGGCGGCAAACAACCCGGAAGGGAGAAAAAGAACAAGAAACACGCGCTTCGGCCCTCTAATTAGGCACAAGTCCCTAGATCAAGGCCGATCAAACCTAATCGGACCCTATTTAGGACATATTACAAGGGCGCAGAGCGATTCAGTTCCGCGCTACCCCCACACATCCCGCGTCCCGCCAGTACGGTCAAATTTGCGCTGATCGGACACCTTCGATCCCCTGAGAGAGCAGATCCAGCCCGTCGACGGGTACACAAGGTGAGACAGTCCAGGCGATCACGGATCATCGGGGGGCCCCCTCCGTTAGTCGGTGTCTGGGCGCAGTGTGGCAGTGGAGATCAGCCTTAACCAGATTTTGGCTGATCCCGCTACACCACACGTCAGAAGGAGTTAGTCGATGAAATTCTGTATCGCCACTGTGGTTATGACAAACATGAGATATCGATTAACGACTCGAATTAATACATCATATCTATTCTATATAGTTTCCATCTTTATGCTGGCGGTGAGATCTTCCATGTCGACTCCTGGCTCTGAAATGTCACTTGCTGGTGGGGCACGGAATGGCGGGTGTAGAGAGTATGGTGGAAACGCTAGCGCTGTTCTAAGATCGTCAATATTAACCATGAGCGGAACAGGTATGCTCTCTATCATGAAATCGAACGGGGCGATACGATACGCGACTTCCTGCGTATTTTGCCGTTGATCTGATTGCATAGCGACCTCCTGTTGATCGACCCATTGTAATTGCGGAAAAGTTGCATCTTGTGGCACCTGGATTGGATCTTCGTCCGGAAGTCGTGCCTGTCTGATGCTCATGTACAGTTGAGCCGCTGATTCAGCATCAACGAATTGATCAACGAATTGATGCTGGACAAAACCTGTAATGCGGGGAGCGGCCTGTTCTTCTGTTCTTCCAGAAGTAGCTCGTTGAAGCGTAATTGCCTGTGGTGGGCGGGGGCTTATACGATTACCATCAAACGGAAGTCGGCTTGATCGGCCTTGCGTAGTCGACCCGTGTGCCACACTGTCTCGAGCTGCATTTTGAGCTCGCCCTCGCCTTCCTGAAGTACCGGAAAGTCTCACTGAGGCGCATTGTTGCTTGGCTTCAAGTAGATCTCGAATTCACTACTCCATTCGTTAGGCAAGTGGTGGGTAAACAGTTCTTCAACTGTTCCTCGCAGCCTGCGGTACCCCGACGCCACCTGGAAGCCAAAGTCAAAAGACAGCGGAGAAACTGCGAAGTGTTGCTACTGAGGATGAGTTTGTTGCTGCGTGTCTGTACGTATAATGACTCCTGCTTCTTGTAAGAAATTGGCATTGAACTCACAATGATAACATTTATCGTATTTACTCACGTATTTACTATTGTATGTAGAAATGCCATCTCTACCATTTTAGCTGCATCTGACGGGATCGGGAGAGGAGAGCTGGGTAATAAGGCGCTGTATTATCATTCGTTCACTTTAACTTTTGCTGTTGCTAGAGCATCTATGCAGGCTCCCTGCCTACCGTTTCCTGAGCAGCTCAACGTTCGCCTGACAGTCAAGAATGGAGATTCATTAACTGCGTGTCGTGACAAAGTCCGACAGCACCTCGGTATGGCAGCTCATTGACGTTGAAGCAGGGTCTGCACGACTAACATCAAAACGCAAAATAATATTAGGTTACTGGTGCTCTTCTCCCAAGTGTCAAATACATGAAGAGCACTTACAGAAGACTCCGGACAACATCCATATATCAGCACACCATGCAGCGCCTTGACGATTGATCTTGCTCGAATAGTCCGCCTTGCTGTCGCCCATAGCACCAGACAATAACGAAGCCTCGCCGCGGAGCGTCAGCGAAGACTTGTCGTACGTGCCCTCGCTCGCCTGTGCGTGGGGCTGCCGCAGCGATAGGGAATCTTGCGGACGCGAAGTAGCAGGTCTCCAGCGCCTTCTTCCTCTTTACTAGCCTACACAGCGCTGGACACGCCGCAGTCAACCCGCTTGCCACCCTTTGCTGATGCAGCTCCCCGCTACGGCTGTTTGTCGTGACGGAGGTATGACCACCCACTGGGTGGCACCCAGGCCTTCTCTGAAAACGACCACCTCGTTTTGGCTGGTCCCTCAGTTTTGATTAGAATGACTCTGATCGGAGCAGAAGTCCGATGAAGATAGCTAAAGCGGTGCGCAAATGGCAGGGAAAAACAATAAAAGAAAGCGATATCATCGTGTAACACGATGGTATCGCTCTATTCGTGGTTCGTGAACGAGGCCAATCAGAGCCGTAGAATATCTCTTTTTTGCTCTTTAATTTAATTACCCCCCCCCCCGTGGTCATTTCTTAAAAGAGATGATCGCTTTTTCATGATCTGTTTTTGACGCCGATCGGACCAATCATCAGCCACGATATCGCTTTAATTCGGTCACTTTTTTACTTCGACCTGCTCCTTAATAGACAATATTATGGTGTTGGACATCCCGCGTGAACTCTAGCTACTAGTGTAGTTAGGATGCTCCCACAACAATACGTCTACCAGAACGGCAAACGATCGTTCGGGCGGGCCTGAAGCCCTCAGTTCTGCCCTTGCACCGGAACAGACTGGACCTTGCGAACTACCTATATAAGCCAACCAGTAAAAATGAGAACACGCTACTAGCACGAGCAAAGCTAGCTGGTAGTATGAATCCTCGTGGTCCCAACAGCGGAAGGGTACCAGGCACGGGTAAGCCTTTTACGAGGGCACCGAGTGCTCAACACTCGGTTGGAAGAATAAATAGGAGGCAATACGAGCACTCCCAACCGTGCAAATAGGCAAAATATAGCCGTCACGAAACCTTCCGATACTAACCGGCCAATACATACACAATCTCTTGGCTTTGCCGGATGAACCTTCGCTAGTAAGCTTCGAGTCCACCGACAGGCCTAACACACTCACGCAAACTTGACCAGACGCTTACCTTGAAGCCGGACCTCGCTCTGTGTGCTTGAGTGGAAATTTTGTTCTGTGTTTGTGTTGCCCTTTCGGGCCATGTCCTAATATGCAATTTTAATCATGTATACTAATATCAAGTGAGCTACGATCCGTTATGGATCATTTCGCATGTCTAGCGGCTCTTCAGAGGTCTGCGATGCTTCTCCAACCGCCAAAGAGCGTTCAAACAGGCGCCGTGACTTCGCAAGAGTCGCTCCCAACGGCCACCGAGGCTTCGTACCGTGATCGGCCAGTTTTTGCCCGCTGAATGCGAATCCGGCTCATCAATAGCGACCACCTGACTTGAGCAACATCTTGACCATACTGGAGTACGGACGAAGGCTCGGTTGTGGCTCCCCTGAGTCTCTTGCACCTCACGTCACTCTCTGTCACATAAACGAGCGTTCGTAGCTTGAACTTCTTGAACTTGGTCATGTTCCTCCTATCGGATGGTCTTGGGCGATTCCCGCGAAAACACTACACCACAATATCATAGCACATGTAGCACCTTCGTTGTGCTTGTAAGACAATATGGTGTAGCAGAACGCACAAATATCGTCAGATGTGGATTCCTTACACAAACCACAACAAGATCGCCAGGTCTAACTGGAGTCTGCCAGGTCAATTTTGAAATCGCTAGGTCACCTTTGGAAATCGCTAGGTCCCTATAGAAATCGCTAAGCCCTTTAGAAACCGCCAGGTAACTTAGAAATCGCCAGGTAGCTCTGGCTCGCCAGGAAGGATTGAGGCGATTGTATGGCTTGCGCAGGGGTTGTGATCCCCTCGCGGCTCGGCCCAGCTGGGACAGACGTGTGGTTTTACTCTCGCCAGGTCCCGACTAACCAAGCCAGTTTCCCTCGAGACCTCGCCAGGTGACGCTGGCTAGTGGTCTCGGTCTTTATACCCTGTGCCCTCCATCAAAGGATGGACGACGGCGCGTACAGGTCACCAAGCGCAAAGGCGTCTCGGCTAGAAGTGTCACGGCACCCGGGCTGTCCGACGTTCGGGCTCGCGACTTGGCGAGTCTTTGTATTACTTTCGCGCGTAGCGAGGTCTCTTGCCCGACTCGGGCTTCCAAACCTTATCCCTTGGCGGTACCAGACGAGTACTCTACAAGCTATGCCTCTCGAGTACCGCAGGCAGACATTAATCCAGCCCTGTATAGGGACTTACCGGAAGTGTATACACTTGCCTTGGACGCGGAAAATTCTGCTCTATTGTCTGTTATCTTTTGGGGGGGGCTTTGGGCTCCTCCTACTTTTCCTATGTTCCTATACAAATATCAAGTGAAGTGGAGCCGCTGCGAAACTCCCAATGGCTCTCCAGCGCCCCCCCCCCAGCCAACGTTGGGTGGCTCTTTAAAGGTGTTCAGCAGATGACCTTCTGGGACGGAGAAGTCTAGGGAGCCGTTTCGTTTAGTTTAAATTCTCATTAATTATATTTAAAGCTAATATATTTTAATAAATGTAATATTATTTAATAATTCTATAAGTATTGATTATACTCAAAAATAATAAAGCTTTAAAATATGCAGTATAATCAATATTGCATATTTTAAAGCTTTAAACTGAAGTATGTAATAATACAGTGGGTTCAAATCCCTTATATTTTGAAATATAGATTTCCTAAAGACCAATCTGACTGATCATTCTTTCAAACCAGCTACAAGAGACCTTTTTATAGCTGGTTTGAAAAAATGATCAGCCACATTGGTCTCTGGTGCTAATCCGCGCCTTGTCCGCCAGGTAAATACCGTAGACCTCTGGTCCTTGGGTTCCGTCAGGTCGGGAGGCGTTCCTAGACCCCTGGCTTAGGCGAGTTTGCCGAACCTGAATTTCCCAACACCACAAGACAACATATTATGTTGTAGACCCTTCGTTGTGCTAAAAATTGTACTTTTAACAGCCTTCATTAGGCTGGTATACAAACTAGCCGTTACAGCAGCACCGACAAAATATAGAACCACACCCTTTCTCTTGTAAAACTACACCTTCTATGAAACACCATACAAACTTTTATATTAAAATAATGTACCGACACTTATAAGAAGAAATGATGAGTGGAGAGAACTTGTTGTTGTGGGCTTGGGGCCGGCCTTTCCAGCTTCTTGGAGCCTTTCAGCCACCTCAACAGTACTTACCGCCTTTACAGTTTTCGAGTTTGTCAAACGGGAATTAGTCCAGTTCGATCTGGATTGAAGCAGCGTTAAACGCACCCACACTAAACCCGGTGACGAAACTCGTCCCAGCGCTCGCGTGATGAACTCGGAGCTCAAGCTGGCGGAACCGAAGGGCTGGAGGCTCGACACGATGAAGCAGTACTTCGTACGGTAGTGCGACGAGGGGCATTCCACAAACAGCGCGTGTACTCACGACGCATTGCAGCGCTAGCGGTGTGCCTTCATACGGCGTTGGAATGCGACAAGGTGCGGTGATACATCGTCCGTGTCTTGGATCGACGGACGGGAGAGTGAAGAACATTATATTGGCGAACTGCGCGCCCGCATCTACAGGATGGCGCGCGAGAGTGGCGCATCTGCTACGTCATCTGCGTGGTGTGTGTGTGATCTGTTGGCATGAGCATGCGTGTCCCAGCGTCTCGTGCAGGCCGCGTGGAACGAGCAAGTCGAGCGCTAGCATCTTGAGGACGATGAACGTCGCTAGATCAGGCGCTATGCACGTTCACTCGCTGAATTGAAACAGGAGAGGAGGAGGAGTGCGTGTGGTCGAGCACACAGACGTGGTCGAAGCTGCAGCCGTACACGCTGTGACCTTTCGCGGGTATCTCATGGCCGTAACAGCTCGCAGGGACGTCGCCAGCGTGGTTTGGATGGTCTTCAGGAGCGGGGCCGTGAGCGTTCACGCCCACGGGATCGGGAACAATAGTGGAGACGTCGCTCCTTGTCGCCACCGCCAGCAAGGCCGCGTACTCCTTCGCAACGGCCGGGATATCTTTCATCAAACTGCTGCGCGGCCCCCACGTATACTCTGCTATCCAAGCTAGAGTACCCGAAAATGCCTTTCCCGCGTGCGCGACCGAGAACCCTTCACACGCAAACCTGGCGCACGGGTCGTACGCATATCATGATTCACGATATGCTTGGTAGCCCAGCGCCGAGCGCCCGACGCGTCAAGTAGTGGGGGTGGACCACCACGGTGAAAGGCCGGTCCTCAAGCGCGAAAGGTCTCTCCAGGGCGGACCATCTGGAGGGGCTTCGGATTCACTAGTAGGCAGACGGCTCGAGTGCTCAGAGCAACTAACGCCGCAGCTGTATCGCTGGGCGCGCGCGGAGGCGAGCGAGGCAACGAACGACGCGTCGGGTGCTCAGGAGGCTGCTCAAGACACTCGCTATGATGCGAGTGCAGCGGAGACTCTTGCGGAACGGACTTGTCGTGTGCAGAGAGGTGTCGTGGAGCGTTTGAGCCGTCTGGAAGCCGCTGCGTTCGGTTTTCCACAACCAAACGAGCCACCGCGTGCACAGCGGGGTCTTGGACCAAGTCGTCGTCAACGGCATCAGTCGAACTACGCTCCCCCGAACGGAGGTCAAGGATTTATGCCGGTTGATAGCGCTTGTGACACCCCAATTCGAACGTCGGGTGAAGACGCATAGTCGTAAATATGTCTAGTGTGTAGGCATCACCGTGAGCTTGCATACTTTTGAACGGACTAATATTTTTTGGTTCCAGTTTGTTGGAACCTAAGTTGGTTACCGCCGATGTCTGAATTCCAGTTTGCGACAACAGAACTCGATCACCTTGTCGGAAGATAGCCATGTTCTTCTGGCCCCGTTTGTCAGCGTTTTCGTTTTGTTTGCTCATGGCTGCTTGCAGTACATCACGCATAAGTCGCGTGACGGTGTGGCGGTGCAAACACTCCAGCATAGCTGATCGGTGAGTCAAGTCAGTTTCTGTTGGGACAAAGTTGGCCTTCGGAGGCTTGACGACGCCCGTCGAACCGAGCGGCATCACAGATGAAGCGTGTACTGGTGTGACCACTGTTGAGGACTTCGCCCGAGTCGTGACGCTATGTTATTGGCCGTTTGATACGATGTGAATCGGTATTTTTCTGGAAGCAAGAAGGTGATTGCCTGGCCGGGAAGATCAGCCCAAATCATGGTGAAGGTTATTCATGATTTGTTGGCGAAGTGGAACTGAGTGGAGCTCGCGTTTACGCCGTGAATAGGTATCGACCTCGAACGGAGGATCCCAACCGGGAATCATGAACCTGACGATAGGTAAGGCCCAAGGGAGCGACAAATGTGTGAAGACAAGAGAAAGATCTATCCTGACATGGTGCGGAACGCAGACAAGAGCCAGACCAAGCTCATAGTAGCTGCAAGGGTCCCAAGCGTCGAAGATATCACCAAGCTGACAAATACAGGTCGAAGCTAACTCCGGACAGAGTGATCCCGGACGGAGAACCCCAAGCGTAAGAATCAAGGATACAAAGTTTAAGATAAAACAGACCGGCCAGTCCGATCGACCAAGGATCCGTGAAGAGCTCAGAACATTAAATTCCGACGAAGTACCTCACGACGACACAATACCAGAATCGTACAAGATGAAGACCCAAGAACGTTTACGAAGACAAGGCAATAACGAGACCAAATGAGACCAGAATGCATGCAGAATTCCAGATGAAGATAACAGATAGATACATTTTAATCAGTGTTCAATTTTTCCGATACGCCCAAAGCTAGCGCGGACAAACCTGCCTGACGGAACATACCGAGAGAAAAAGCTGCTCGAAGTGCGCAGCACGACCAAACGTGAAGGCTCCCCAGAAGTTGGGCGACAGGGTGCTGGAACTCCACTCAAGATTCAAGTCCAGTTGGGGTAAGTAGCGGGGTAAGCCCGAAAATAAAATCTCCCGTGTTTCATACTAATCGTTGAGGCCGTGCTTTCCGTTAAGGGGCCCCGTATTCCGTGTGATCGATTACCTGTTGGGTTTGTGGGAAAACCTCGGCCTAATCGTATTGATGTTATAGCTATTGTAAGGTAAGAGTAGTGATTTGCGTTAATGTTCCTCAGTGCTTGAGGGTGGTGCGCGTTTGAGAAGCCGACCGAGGTTGGCCAGAATCCCGGACGCCTCAGCTAGTTGACAGAAGTTAGGACCGATCCCTCCACAGTCTGAAAGAACAAGGAAGGGGTGAGTATTGTATTCGAACTCTGTTTTTGTTTTGCATTGTGGTTATCTGAGCCGTAGGGACGACGTCTGGAAGTTACGTTAAGCCTCACTCTCTCGACCCCATTTAGAAGACAGCTCACGTGGTGCAAGTCTCTGGTCTCGAATCCAGTGATCGAACCTTAAGGGTATTGTACACGAGGAACACACGCCAACGTCTCAGCCGGTAAAGTCCAGGAGATCGTTCCTTCCGAGGTAGCGCTTCTTAAGTAACAGGGCAGCGCAAACCCAACAGCAGCACCATCTTGCAGGCAAAGATGTTCACCCGCATCGTCTCAGGTTTCGACCGCTTCACTCGATATCAGGGCCAGGATACTCGGTGCTACATCGGCTCTTCCCCGCTAAGAGTGAAGCGGTCATCGCTCGGAGGTGTGTTGAGTGCCAACCGAAAGGAAACGCGTGGATGCTGCGCGTTTTACACGAAAAACGGGCTGAAGCGTGTGCGGCATTGTCACCGCAAGCTCAGCAATAGGTAGGAAGGCATTCAACAAGGTGAACGACGTGGTGTAGCTGCGTCGAACGTCTTCTAGCACTCGGTTGACTCTCTCTCTCTGTCCACCCGTCTCCGTCTAATGGGCTGCCGTTGACACCAGCAAGCACGTACCGAGCAGCTCAAAGCGACGGTTCCAGAAAGCTGGTGAGAAGCGCGGGGATTCCGGTCGGGTACTATAGATTCCGGCAGGCAATGGCGTCGAAAGACCATGTCGAGGGACCGCCTTGCTGTGTCCTTCGCTGAAACGTGAGCTGCGACCGAATCAAGATGCACCAGCCCGCTGAAGCGATCGACAAGGACCAGGACACCCGTGTGGCCCTGGTCGTCCAGAGGCAGACCGAATACAAAGTCCATGCTGACAGATCCCCACGCAGCCTTGGCGATAGGCAAAGGGCGCAGTAGGGCTTGTGACGAAGGCGATGGTTTGACATGTTGGTAGTCTCGCATGGAGAACCCACGTCCGCACCCACTTGTACTTCCGAGGACAGTAAGAGTCCCGGGCGAGTGAAACACATGTCTTCTCGCGACCGAGATGACACCGAGAGGAGTGTCGTGATGCTCGTGTACTAATCGAGCTGAAGGTCGTCGTCTGCTGGAACGATGATGGGCGGCGGGTCAAAAGCGTTGATTGAGTACGTGAGCAGCGCACCGCCATGCTGGTTGCGCTTGATATGGTCGCGTGTCGGTCGCGTAAGCCTTTTCAGGCTTTCGCAATGGGCGTTCGGATGTACGCGATGATAATCGCATAGAAATCGCGTAAAACGAGTCGCCGCTGTGATAATCAGCGATCTGCTCGCTGTGAGACGGGGTGGGCCCGAATTCGTCGCGTTATTTCCCAGATCGACGCAGAAAACGCAGTCTTCGTCGTCTTCGTCTTCAGGAACTGCCTGGTGACCTAATTCTCGTATTGGACTGTAGTCAGGACGTCGAGAGCTCGCGTCAACAAGAAATGTCGCTGCTGCCGGGTTTGTAGTGGGCGACGACTTTATATTCAGCGAAGCATTACAGTCAGGGAGCAATCCGCTGCAGCAGATGCGGGCTCGTTATAGCGCTAATGTCTGTTCTCCGAGTAGAGACACTCTGAGCATACTCAGAACGTACTGCGTCGCAAGCAGCTCCTTTTCGTGGACGGGATAATTCTTCTCGACTGGCTTCATTTGTCGTGACTGGTAACTCGCGACGCGTTCGCGGCCCTCATCACCGAATTGCACGAAAGCCCGTCCGATGGCAAAGTCGCTCGCGCCACACACATACACAATATGGAGCGGCTTCACGTCGTCCGGAAGCATCAGGATCGACACCTTCGCTGAGCTTTTCTAGACAAAATCGAATGCCACTGACCACCACACCCAGGTGACGTCTTTCTTCAGCAACGAAAACAGTGGGTGTACCATCCCGGCATAATTATTTGTATACTTGTGAACGTAATTCGCGAGTCCCATCCATTGACGCAGCTCCGTGGGTCCTTGGGTGTGGGCCAAGAACAGATCGGCGAGACCTTCTCAGGGCCAGCACGGACAACGTCCATGCTCACGTAACAGCCAAGAACCGGGACACCTGGTGCGCAGAAGACGCAGTACTTCAAGTTGTTTTGTTTTACAGCTTGTTCTCGCGCATGACTTGGAGCAGGTGCCTCAAGTGCCGAAGATGGGAGTCGACAGCACCGTCCTCAGCACTTGTGTGAACGAAAATGTCGTCGAAGTAGCTCGGACCGATGTCTCGGGGCGGGCACAGCATATGGGATACCATCCTGGTGAACGTAGCGGGTGTGCTCTCTAAACCCTGTGGTACCACGAGCCACTCTCAGGGCATGCCACTCGGAGTACTGACCACAATAAGGGGGATATCACATTCGCGCATCAGGATCTGATAGAATTTATCCGTTAAATCGATTGCACTGTCTATCATACTGCCCGACATGGAGTGATAGTCCATGTCTTTTCGTGGAATTAACGTCTGGTCTGGGATGATGGCGTCTTTCAGCTCGTTAATGGCATGGACGATGCTCTATCCCTCAATCGCTTCCTACACACAAAACGTGGGACTTGAATTCGTCGAGATGATCTCGCGCACGTGACCCGGCTTGCGGCCAATTCTCGAAGAATTCATCGATGACTTCGACCTTTTCTTGCAGCGAGCCGTGTCACGCAATAATTCTTTCCAGAAGCGAGATCGATCTCGTGTCGTCCACCGAGGTCAGCCGGTTGCTCCGCTGGAATCATGTCTAGGGAGACGTCCTCGTACTCGCGGGCGGTCCGGTACACCAGATTACGAGACTTTCGAGTGCCTCCCATGATTGGGCCTCGAAGTGGTCTTCATGCTCTGACTTCGGCTTAGTGCCCTTGGCGCCAGTAGACGTTAAATCGAGATCTTTAAAAGGTACAAATCGACCTAGTTAGGCTGGCTGGTAAATCCAGCTGCAGCAAACAAATCGACCACTCGAGGTCGATTAACCACAAATCCAAATCGATACCCTGTAAACCGACCGTTTTTGCCGTTTTAAAAAGGTAATTCGATCGCAGATAGATAAATCTAAGTCTGCCTTTTCATATCGCCATTTTTATGCCTGGTTGCTCGATCTAGGATATTAAGCGGAGAGACATTCCATATGCAAAGAACAATAGTTTAACAAAATTAAAAATACCTGATACATCACCTACATGACCAGAGCCGCAAAACTCCAGCGTCTTCCCATCGTCTAAGTTGGTTTTCATCTGTATTATAGATCAAATCTGGATTAACGAGACCATCGTTAAACTGACGCTTGAGACAAAAGTCAAGGTCGTTTGAGCACTAGATGTCGAAATGCAAAGTGATTGATTTAGGTCCTTAGTTCGCTAACTGCTTGCTACCTCTAAGCCTACTGGATTATCTCCTGGATACACACTACTGAATTCCTAACTGGATACTGAGTTACCTTAGCCAATCAGAGGCTGCCACGTCGATGCCCATCTTGTACCCACAATCTTGTACCCATGCGACACCGTCCCGTAATCACATGTCTCACAATCACCTGTCTCGTAATCACGTGAATGCGTGAGTGCCATTGAGTGAAGGTCGCACCAGTGTCTACTGGTACACCGTGGCAGGTCGAGGCGCCTTCTTGACAACACTCCCACTCGACTCGGCCGTAGTTATGCCTTGAGATCTGAGCCCTTGGATACCGAGCTTGCTCCGTAGGAAGTCGAACTGCACAGCGGTGATCGGCTTGGTCATCAGGTCTGCCAGCATGTCCTTGGTCGAACAGTACTCCAACACCACTTGGCCGTCTTCTACCTTCTCACGCACGAAGTGGTAGCGAATGTCGATGTGCTTGGTGCGCTTGTGGAACTCCGGGTTCTTGGCCAACGCGATGGAGCCTTGGTTGTCCTCGTAGATCTTGACAGCCGACTTGGTCTCCATCTCGCCGATCTCACACAGAAATGCCTTGAGCCAAATAGCCTCCTGCGTAGCCTCCGTCAACGCCATGTAATCGGCCTCCGTCGACGATAGCGCCACCGTCCGCTGCTTCTTGCTTCTCCAGCTGATGCATCCGCCGTTCATCATGAACGCGTAGCCGCTTGTACTCCGTCGAGTCTCGATGTCGCCGGCCCAGTCCGCATCCGAGTAGCCTTGGAGTCCGTCCTCGCTGCCAGCTTGAAACTCGATGCCATGCGTCTTCGTGCCTTGGATGTAGCGGAACACCCTCTTGAGCGCTTGCCAGTGTGTCGGACACACATCCGCGGCGACTGCTTCAGACCGTAAAGCGAACGCTTGAGCTTGCACACGAAGTCCGGGTGCGCCTCGTCAACGTAGCCGTCCGGCTGCACCATGTAGATGTCTTCGTCCAGCCAGCCATTCAGCAACGCCGTCTTCACATCCATCTGGTGCACCGTGAGATTGTACTTGGCCGCCAGACTGAGCAAGATCCTGATGGACGTGAACTTGGCCACCGGCGCGAACGTCTCTTCATAGTCGATGCCGAACTTCTGCAAGAATCCCTTGGCCACCAGACGCGCCTTGAACCGCTCGATGTCTCCAGCCTGGTTTTCCTTGATCCGAAACACCCATCTGCAGCCGATCGCCTTGCGTCCCTTCGGCAATGGCACCAACACCCACGTCTCGTTCTTGCGAAGAGAGTTGATCTCCGAGTCGCACGCTTCTTTCCACTTGGCCGAGTTGCAGGATTCCATCGCCGATACGAACGTAGTCGGCATTTCTCCCACTGAATCCACAACGAAGGCCGCGTCGAAGCCTTCTTCTTTTGCGATGGCTGACATCTCGTCCAGCGTTTGTTGCCGACTGTGCCGCTTGGACCTTGGGATCTCCACCGCTTCCTCCAACGACCGCGTCCGCTGGTGTCGCTTGCTGCCGGGTTCGAAGACTTCGTCCCGCGCAGCTTCTTCTTCGTCGTCCTCTTCCGATCCGGACGATGCTACTTGGTCCGTGCCAACTTCTTCTCGAAGTTCCACGACCGCTTCTTCTTGATCCAACTTGCGTCTCCCACCGTCGAAGACGTCTTCCATGAACTGCCCATCGCGGCTCACTAGCACGCGACCGCTCTTCATCTCTTCAAACCGATACGCTTTCTCATGTTCTGAGTACCCGAGAAACCGACAACGCACCGACCGAGCGTCAAACTTGGTGCGTTTCTCCTTCGGGACCGTCACATACGCATGGCAACCGAACACCTTTAGGTTCGCCAACAGCGGTTTCTTTCCCGTCCATACTTGGTGTGGCGACTTGTCGTGGGTGTTGGAGCGTGTCGGACACCGATTCCGGAGGAACGTCGCCGTCACCACCGCTTCACCCCAATACGACTTCGACAGTCCGGCATGTTCCAACATGCAGCGCGCACATTCCACCAACGTCCGGTTCATCCGCTCGGCCACTCCGTTCAGTTGAGGCGTGTACGGCGGAGTGAACTTCTGCATGATACCCCGTTCGCTGCAGAACTTGGCCATTTCACGAGACTTGTACTCGCCACCGTTGTCGCTACGGAGCTGCTTCACACGGAGCGTTCTCACGCGACCACCCGTCTGAGTTTCGGTAAACGCCACAAACTCCGCGAACTTGGCAGCCACCTCCGACTTGTTCCGCAGCAAATATACCACACAAAAGTGCGAGTACTCGTCGATGAACGTGACGAAGTACCGCTTGCCACTGAACGTCGGCGTTTTCATGGGACCGCAGACGTCACTGTGGATGACTTCCAACAGCTTCTTGGCGCGGTTCGGTGACTTAGGCATATAGCTCACTCGCGTTTGCTTGCCGAGTGCACACCCATCACACAACTCCCACTGCTTCACAGCCGTCATCTTCATCCCAACACCATAACCCTTCTTGACGATGGCGTCTAGACCGCCATGGCCAATGTAACCAAGTCGAAGGTGCCAGAGGTATGACGTGGTGTCCCTTTTGCGTTCCTTCGGACTTGACACATTCGCCTCGTCAGTCATGATAGGCGTCATGCACAACTTGAACAGTCCCTTGCCTTCACTTGCTCCGTATTGAGGGTTGCTGGTCTTGGGTACTGTGTACCAGTTGTACCCATTAACCGGTTAACCCGAACCGGTCCAATCCGAACCCACGTTGATTATGGTGATTACGGTAAGTTGTTTACGCCACCGATGATTAGACGAGTAGGATGATCGGATGAACACCGGTGAGTGATGGTTGATTAGATGCACTAGGTGATAGGACGCAGGGTCGCGTGTCTATAACAGTAGGGTGTAAGCTCCAACAATTCAATCACTTTCGAATCTTCATTCTACCCCTCAAGTGCCTTCGCTCCGGTCCCGCTGTCTGCGACGTCCCTCCCTCCGCTTCGTCCGAGCTTCGTGTCCAAGATCCATACCTTCCATCAGGTTATGAGCCCAAGCACCATGTCCTCTGCCCAAGACGCCTCGACCAAGGTCTCCATTGACAAGTTCAACGGGGACAACTACGCAACGTGGAACCGCTACATGCGTGTCGTGTTCCTGACCAAGTCGACGTGGCATGTCGTGAACCGCGAGACGACGCCGAGCTTCACGGACTCGCGGGCCAAGGACGACTACGTCAAGTCGAGCAACATCGCGTTCGGACTGATGTTGCTTCACATGGACGCGGACTACCACCATGTGGTCGACGACTGCGAGGAAGCGTGGGTTGCGTGGACGCGCCTGAAGACGCTGTACGGTGGTTCGCAGAAGGCTGGACGCATCTACCTGAAGCGCCAACTCTTCAGCATGGAGATGTCGGAAGGCGGCAACGTCTTGCATCATTGCAACGAGGTCCTCAACATCAGCGCCAAGCTCAGCAGCATCGGCGCCAAGATGGAGGATGAGGACGTGGCGATCTGCCTGTTGCGCAGCCTCCCCAAGAGCTACGAGAACGTCGTGCTGAACTTGGAGATGAGCAGCGCTGAACTACGATCGCAAGACGTCGTGAAGGTGCTGACGAATGAGCACATCAAGAGACAAGGCGAGAAGACGGCGACGGTGAAGACGGAGGACGCGGCCAAGGCGTTCAACACCGACCGAGAGTCTCGCCAGTGTACGTACTGCGGGAAATTGGGGCACACGATTGACAAGTGCTGGACCAAGCAGAAGGACGAGAATCGGGGCCCAAGACGCGGCGGCAATGGCAATGGCCGTGGACGCGGGGCCAACAATGCCCAGTGGAGGAACGACGACGCCAGCTACAACTACGACTACGGCTATGATCGAGTGGCGTTCGCGGTCTCACTGGAGTGTGGCATTTCGACGGGCAAGAATGTGTCCGGGTTGTGGGCGGTCGACAGCGGCGCAACGCACCACATCTGCAACGACAAGGCCAAGTTCGCTCATGTGATTGAGCGGAATGAAGGCGAACTTTCGGTGGCCGACGGCAACAAGGCGGCCATCATGGGTGTGGGGACCATCGTGGAACGAGTGGTTCTGCCCAACGGCGACGAGCGCGACATCGAGATCAAGAACGCGCTGTACGTCCCAAGCATGAGCAAGAATCTGCTTTCGGTGCCACAGATCAACAAGAGTGGTCTGTTCCAAGTCGTGTTCGACGGCACCAAGATGCAGATTGCGCACAAGGGCTCCAAGCAAGTGGTGGCGACGGCAAACCTCGTGGATGGACTCTACTGGCTCCAGACGCCTCAGCGATCGGCGAATGCGGCGACCAGTGGGAAGACGGTCGACTTACACGCGCGTATGGGTCACGCTCCGGTGGAGGTGCTTCGCAAGATGGTCGACAACAACATGATCAAGGACGCGAAGGCACCTTCCAAGTCGAGTGGACCAAGCGTGTGTCGCGGCTGCCAGCAAGGGAAAATGGTCCAGAAGCCGTTCCCAAGCAACCGTGACAAGCGTCACTACGACACGTTCGAGCTGCTCCACTTCGACGTGTGCGGCCCCATGGAAGAAGAGTCACTGGGTGGCAGCAAGTATCTGCTGCTGATCGTGGACGAAGCCAGCGGATGCATGAAGGGGTTCTGCCTGCGTGCCAAGTCGGAGAGCGAGGACTGCATCAAGATGTACGTCACGAAGGTGCAGACGCAGTTCGGCAAGAAGGTCAAGTTTGTGCGGCACGACGGAGCCCGTGAGTTCGCGACCAACTCGCTCAAGGCCTTCTACGAAGTCGAAGGCATCGAGCAGCAAACCACGGTTCCGTACGCGCACCAGACCAACGGCACGGCAGAACGCGCCATCCGGACCATCGTCACGATTGGCCGCAGCATGCTGCATCACGCCAAGCTGGACAAGAGCTTCTGGGCTGAGGCGGCCATGACAGCCATCTACGTGAAGAATCGTCTGCCATCACCCAAGATCGAACACAAGACTCCGTTCGAGATCGTTTACAAGTCCAAGCCGAGTGTGAAGCACATGCGTGTGTTCGGATGCCAGACGTACATCCTGACGCCGAAGGAAAGACGGCGCAAGTGGGACCCCAAGGCTCGCGCCGGGCTGTTCCTCGGCTACGAAGAAGTGTCCAAGGCGTATCGAGTTTATGACATCGAGGCGGGGCAGGTGGTTATCAGTCGCGATGTCAACTTCGATGAGTCCACCTTTGGACTTTCGACGCATACTTCGGATGAAGACGTCGATGATGCTGTGCTGGACCTGGACGCGCTGGACCTGGACGACAACGATGGACCGCGCCAAACGAGCTTCAAGCAGGCGGGGAAGCGCAAGTACCGACCGAGTGGCGACGACGACACTGCCAGAAGATCGCGCCTCATTCGCCACCGAGCTGGCTTAGAAGAAGCAAGTGCGCCGGACGTATCCTCCTCGCGCCGAGCCGACCCCGACGAAGAAGAAAAGTCTGGGGACCAAGATGAAGACGACGACTCGACGCCTCCAGTGTTTTGGCGTGCCAGTGCCAACGCTGTGGAAGCAGCAGCCGATCTATCGGAGCCGACGACGTTCCAAGAGGCTGTGAACGGTCCTGATCAAGTGCACTGGCGCAAAGCGATCCGCGCGGAGCTCAAGTCGATGCGACTGCGTGGTGTGTTTCGAGCTGCCAAGTTGCCTAACGGACAACGCGCCATCGGTACCAAGTGGGTATTCAAGATCAAGCGCAAAGCGGACGGCTCGATCGAGAAGTACAAGGTGCGCCTCGTGGCCAAGGGCTTCAAGCAGAAGTACGGCATTGACTACACGGAGACGTTCTCGCCCGTGGTCAAGTATGTGACGCTGCGTATGGTGATCGCGATTGCCAAGTATTTTGGCTGGCCCCTCGACCAACTCGACGTGGTGACAGTATTCCTGTACGGGATAATGAAGGAGGTGGTCTTCTGCGTGGTTCCGGAAGGCGTCGAACTGGATGGTGACTTCGACTGCCTGGAACTGGTGAAGGCCATCTACGGTCTCAAGCAAGCTTCGCGAGTGTGGAGCGAGACCTTCGACGAGTTCGTGTGCTCCATCGGCTTCCAAGTGTCGGCCTTCGATCCGTGCCTCTACATCAAGGTGGTGGACGGTCACTGCGTGCTTGTACTGGTGTACGTGGACGACGTACTGATTACCGGGAGTTCGCCCGAGCTGATCGCACGCACGAAGACCGACCTGAAGACGCGCTTCGAGATGACCGACAGCGGCAAGTGCGCGTTTGTTCTTGGGATCGAGTTGGTGGACGGCCCGGACGGCAGCGTGACCATGTGCCAGCGGCGATACGTGGACGACATCCTGAAGCGCTTCGCCATGGACGAGTGCAAGGCCGTGGTGAGTCCGGTGGACATGAGCACTCGACTTGTTCCAAGCGACGCGGCGACCAAGGTGAACGCTCCGTTTCGCGAAGCTGTTGGTGCTCTGATGCACCTGATGACCGCCACGCGCCCAGACATCGCGTACGCCGTTGGTTATGTATCGCGCTTCATGGAGAACCCCCAAGAGGAACACTGGGTTGCGGTCAAGCGTATCTTTCGCTACCTGCAAGGCACCAAGACGCATGGGATCTGCTTCAAGCCGGGCGACAAGATCGACTTTCGTGGCTACTCGGACGCGGACTGGGCCGGCGACCTCGCCGACCGCAAGTCCACTTCAGGCTACACGTTCATGCTCATGAGTGCGCCTGTGAGCTGGGGAAGCAAGAAGCAATCAAGTGTGTCACTGTCCACGAGCGAAGCGGAGTACATCGCGCTCAGTCTGGCTATCCAAGAAGGCAAGTGGATTCATCGCCTGCTATGCGAGATTCTGGCAGCCGCTAATGAGACTGGACCCGAACTCATGATACCAGTCGTGCATCAAGATGACGAAGAACCCAGTGAACCACGGTCGCGCCAAGCACATCGACATCAAGTACCACCACATCCGCGATGAAGTCAAGCGCGGTGAAGTCAAGCTCCAGTACTGCGAGACTTCTGTGATGCTAGCGGACATCATGACGAAGGCGCTTGCGGGACCACGCCACACGGATCTGACGGTGGCTCTCGGCATTCGTGGGACTTCGCATTGAGGGGGCGTATTGAGGGTTGCTGGTCTTGGGTACTGTGTACCAGTTGTACCCATTAACCGGTTAACCCGAACCGGTCCAATCCGAACCCACGTTGATTATGGTGATTACGGTAAGTTGTTTACGCCACCGATGATTAGACGAGTAGGATGATCGGATGAACACCGGTGAGTGATGGTTGATTAGATGCACTAGGTGATAGGACGCAGGGTCGCGTGTCTATAACAGTAGGGTGTAAGCTCCAACAATTCAATCACTTTCGAATCTTCATTCTACCCCTCAAGTGCCTTCGCTCCGGTCCCGCCGTCTGCGACGTCCCTCCCTCCGCTTCGTCCGAGCTTCGTGTCCAAGATCCATACCTTCCATCACTCCGAGCTTCCACTTGATGTTCTTCGTCTCGGCGAAACACCCGTCGCGCTTGAACGTGACAGGCCCAACATCCTTAGTGAAACGCCCGACCGAAAACAAGTTCCGCGACAACTTGGGAATGTGCCACACACCGGTGAGCACACCCTTCTCGATCCCGCGTGGAGTCTTCATCGACATGACAATGTCGCCACTACCGACTGCTTGAACCACTCCGTCGTCCGCGAGATGCACGTCCACCGGAGTCATCTTCTTGCCGTTCTTCATGTACTCTTTCCAGTACGTCATGTGCTGCGTCGCACCCGAGTCGACCAGCCAAACTTCACTCGACTTGGTGGCTCCACCACCAACCGAAAACAGGTAGTCGCCGTCGAACTCCTCTTCATCTTCATTCGCCACATTCGCTCGCTGTGGCTTCTGTCGATCCGCGTTCTCGCGAATCCTCACGGGACACTTGGCGATCCAATGACCTTGTTCACCACAGTAGTGACACGCACTGGCTTTCTGCGCTTGTCGTCCCTTGCTCTTCCCATTGCCGCTTGTCATGAACGCTTGACCCCCGTGCGCGGTTCCTTCAGCACCGCCACCTTGTTCCTTGCGCTTCAAGTCTTCATGCAGCAGTCGAGCCGTCACGAGCTCCCACGTCAGCGAGTCAGCTCTCGACTCCAACGCCGTGATGAAACACTGGTACGACTCGTTCAAACTTGCCAGAAGCGTGATCACCAAGTCGTCCTCACTGACCGGAGCGCCCACTGCGTCGAGCTGTTCCGCCAGCGTCTTGATCTTATTGATGTGTTCCAACACATCATCACCTTCCGCCATCATCGTCGTGAAGAACTGTCGACGAAGGAAGAGCTTGTTGGCCAAACTCTTCTTCTCGAAGTGTCCTTCCAGTCTTGACCATGCATCGAACGCATCCTTCGCCGACCGAACCAGCGGCAACTGCGAATCCTCCATCGCGAGACAGATGATCGCCAGCGCCTTGCGAGACTTCCTCCTGAACGTCGTCTGGTCCAGCGTCGTAGTGCAGTGCTCCAGCTTGATCTCTCCGCACGTCACTTCCCACAGGTCGCGCTCCTCGAGCACCATGCGCATCTTGAACTTCCACGCGTGGAAGTTGGTTCCGTCGAACTTGTTGATACGGGAGGTCGTGGTCGAGGTGGTGTCCATGGCGAAAGCGTAGTCGGAGTCTTCAGCAGGGAATACGGGGCATGGGCTCATAACCAAAAGTCAAGGTCGTTTGAGCACTAGATGTCGAAATGCAAAGTGATTGATTTAGGTCCTTAGTTCGCTAACTGCTTGCTACCTCTAAGCCAACTCGATTATCTCCTGGATACACACTACTGGATTCCTAACTGGATACTGAGTTACCTTAGCCAATCAGAGGCTGCCACGTCGATGCCCATCTTGTACCCACAATCTTGTACCCATGCGACACCGTCCCGTAATCACATGTCTCACAATCACATGTCTCGTAATCACGTGAATGCGTGAGTGCCACTGAGTGAAGGTCGTACCAGTGTCTAATGGTACACCGTGGCAGGTCGAGGCGCCTTCTTGACAACAGAGACGCCCGAAGTGAGCAGCAACTGAGATGTATATCTCACGCTGTTTTCTCGCTGCTCACTTGTTTCTTTCCCTTGAGCCGGCAATAAACAATGGCATACCGATCCGTGAGGCGGTGGATGCGCCTGGGCGGCACTAAGCTCGTAAACAACTTACCCTTAAATCGAAAAGCCTTGTTGTAAGTGTCATGATCATTGTTTTCTATCAGTGCCAAGGCAATATCTACGAGCAACCTAGATGACATCTTGGCGCCTGCTTCGCGCAGACGCTCAAATTCAGAGAGCAAAATTGGGCACGGTCACGCCCATCTTTCCAAGTTCATGCCCCCTCCCACCTGCTGCAAGTACGTGCGTACTTGAACTGGCGTTCACCGCCCGGCTCCTGTAGTAGTGCCTCACGTTAGTTAAGGAGCAACAGTGTCGGCCGGGGAGAAGATTGGGGCGAGTGCGAGCGCTGGAGTGGCGGCCGAAGAGAAGAAGCTGGTCGATGTTGGTAAGAAGACGGAGGTCGTGATCGAGGTAGTAGTGACTGTGAGCGGTGGAGCACAGGTGAAGTGACGAGGACGAAAGAAGCGCCCCGGCCGAGGAGACGAAAAATAATTCTGGGATGCCGTAGAATGTATGTCCGAAGGGGAGTCGGAAAAGATTGAAGTCAATACTGTACTTGGGGCTGAGTCGGCTACGCAAGGACGGATGCGTTCCTTTCCCGCAACTTCGTCATGTCCTTCGCCTGTCTGCTGATCCCCGTCTCCCGTCGGCCTTGAAAACACCGATGGCCCCGATTGAAGACTGGAGACCGTCCGAAGACGCGGCGATCGACGTGGGCGAAACGGTGTTCGCCGTCACGTGGAGTCTTTTGAGCCCAAAGAGGACGCCGCTGGCTTCGGCTCCGGATCCTCTTCATCGAAGTCGATGGCCTAGTGATTCGACTTGTCAGAGGAGGACTTCTCGATGTCGGCTTCGTCTTCGTTTCCGTTCTCTTTGCCCTCATCATCTTGGTCGCCATTGGTCTGGCTTGAGCGGTTTTCAGATAACTTGGACTATGTATGTGAGCGACTCCACCAACCACTCCAAACGGCATTGACAATACCAATTACTAAAGGGTATATTTTCTTAACCATATCCGACCACCGTAACTGAAAAAAAAAACTCATCGCGTGGCTACTCGCGCACGCTCCGCTAGACGGACTATGGCCGAGAGAGAGAGAGAGAGAGAGAGAGAGAGAAGTAGAACCTGAGATATAATGCGGAAGTTGAGCCGCTTCGGTAGCTAGACGGCATTCTCTCGCGTTTCACGCGCACAATACTATACAAAATCTTACCACCATTGCGATCACTGGATGGGCTCTGAATATAAAATCCTGAGAAGCTCTTCTTGGTTTTCATGAGTGGGTGATCATAGCCCTAACACAACGACGGTGCCAAGTCATCTTGGCACCGCCGTTTTGCTTATTAAGTTACCAGCGCTATCGATTCACTCTTCCTTTTTTGTCAAAGCAACAGTGAATCATCACTCCAAATAAACGAATACTACACTGCATCCGTTTGTGCAACTTGGTTTACAACCTGGTTTGATTAGTTATTATTCAAATGTATTCGTTTGATAGGCGATTATAGTTTTTATATGGTTCGAGAGCTTAGTCCTTGAAGAGCACATGCTGACTTGCATGACATGATACATGTAGCACGAAGGCAACTAGTGTTAGGTTGGTATCGACGTCAATGGAGATGATTTAGCTGATTTAGTGCTATAACGTTGCCGGCAGCTATAGCGACATTCCCACGCATCGACCAAATCGGGCTGGGGTTTATGGGCGTCAGTGAAATGGTCACTACAACGTCTCTGAGGTGGATGTTCTCGTTGGCGACGACGTGTTCATGAACTACGTGTACTCCGCCTCGCTAGAGCTATGTCCGAGGCCATGTCCACTCGGCGTTACACCCAACGCCGTATCTACTATCCACATTGCTTGGAACAGTACAGGGCATCGTAGCCACGAGTTCCTACGTCTTGCTCGGAGCTATACCCGAGTTCATGCCAACGAACTTCTCGTTTTGGTCCGCGCTACACGCACGTCGTGTCCACTCACTTGCCCACCTAGCCCAGAGCTGCACAGAGCATCGTACCAACGAGCTTGTCCGGCCTTGCTTGGAGCTGTACCAGGTATCGTGTCCACCGCCTTTGTAGTGCCGCTGCAGCAGTGCTCTAGTGCTCTACCGTCCTAGACTTGGCAATCCTAGCAGCACGAGCCCGCGAGCAACACGAGCTTTTCCGTCTTGGGCAGGTAGCGCCGCGTTTGCGTGAGCCATGTACGGCAATTTCTGCTGTGTGGCGGTTCCGCACCATGCGTTTATACAGACAATCCTCTCGTCTATGATAGCTTCGGCAGCCACCAAATTATCACAAACTGGGGTTATTACAATCCAGAGTGTACCGATCCGGTGGTACAACTCACTGGAGTTGGGTTTGAGTGTTTACAGCGCGGTTGGGACGCTGCCATTCGGGTGCTATTTGAAGATGCCCAGGCAGAGGAAGTGGCAGTATAGTAGCGTTGAAACGATGAGGTGAGGCTTGACTTGTTGGTCACAAGGAAAGTAGGAAAGTGATTAACCATGGAGATTACAGAAAAAAATCAAATTGCTGGCTGCTCTTACACACGCAGGCCATGGCGTACTCCTGCTCGCCTCCATGGCGCCCCACCTTGTTCTTGTGGTGACTGTTGGCTACATTGCACTGCTTCTACTGTGATGACGCAGTTCTCGGCTGCAGCTCACCCACGCTAATTGTGTACACATGTACCACAGCTACGAGCTTCTCGTTCGCTTGTCACGAGCGTCAACGTGCGCCTCTCCTAGGCCACACGCCTTCTGATAGTCGCGTGTCCGCCGTCACCATCGGTTTGCTGAATGTCCAACAGGTGCTGCAGTATAATTCGTAGATACGGGCACGCACTAGACGCATCCGTAGGTCCCTGCTTAGCGTGCTTTATTAGCGGAAGATGTCCCTATCTATACCCGCTTGCACTCGATTCATCAAAGTCAATGCTGGGCTTCATCGACTCTCCCTGTGTAAACGGTCTATTTCCATAGTTAACTACCTTTGGTTAGTGATAATCGATCTTTTCATACCACTAACCACTAACGAGAGGATGGAGGGAGATTTGACATAGGCTTGTAAACCGTCGATCATCGGGAACACATTTTCTATCGTCTAGTGTATCACTGCTTGGGATATCACGGTCGAGAGGATTGTCTGCATTGCAACCCTGACTTGATTTTACTATTGGTTACGGTTGCAAAACTATGTCATTTATGCTACGATGCATGCGACAAACGGTTGCAACCGGCGCCCCGATTCCGGCGTCCTCGAAACTGTCCAATACAGCCCATCCAGCCAATCAGAGCTCCCAATTTACATCGGTTGCACTTTGCAACTTGCAAATGGCCGGTAAGTTACTGGCGGTAATGTGCGTTTACTGTAGGCGCATTACCGGTATGGATCAGTTCGAACGCATCAACTCAGGATCTGGTCGAAGTTCGATCGCCGAAGTGGAATTCATGCGCTAGCGGAAAGAGCGAGAGCGACCAAACTGCAACAGAGAAATGGACCGCTATACCGAAATGATCATGTACATGTCGAATGTCGCTCTTCGCTACTACGTAATACATGTAATTCGATGATCTTGCTGCCTCTCACTGAGAGTTTCAGCTCCAGGAATTGCTGGTACAGAGCTTCTTTGCGGCAAGCCGTCTCGCTTCACGTCCGCCAACGGATCGATGGGTGCAATTCGGCGAGTTGGCCCAAATATCCGGGTCGTCGCCGCGGGAGTTCCGATGATCTGCAATCTGATGCTCGGCAAAAGTCGGTCATTTTGCATGGTCTTCACTCTGCGTGATCCTGCTATGTTGCGGAACATTGACACCTGCATGACGAGCGACAGGCATTACCGCGCAAGATCCCATACTAAACTCAAGATGTCGCGCTTAAGTTCGTCTTAGGTTCGTCTTTATGGTTCCGAATGTTTCGGAAAAGGTCCACAGCGATGGAGAGCACGGAACTGCTCGGGAGCGAAGCGAAGGCCACTCCCCAAGTCTCCGTGTACGGGCGTGTGGCTACCAGCTCAGCCTCCACCACGCACTCCGAAGACGACGTCCCCGAGACCGCGTCACTGCTTTCAGAACCGCTTCTAAGCTCCGATTCCAACTCCAATTCAAGCGCAATGGTCCAGGTGGGCAGGCAAGGTGCCATCGTGCTGCTATGCCTTATTAACCTGGTCAACTACATCGACCGAGGCATCATCCCGGGCGCACCCGAGAAGTTCAACCAGTTCATCACCGATACTCTGGGCGTGAGTGTGCTGCGTCAGTCCGTGTACTTCGGTCTGCTGACCTCAGCATTCATTGCCAGCTACTCCATCTTCTCCATGATATTCGGCTACTTTGCACTCACACACCGACCCTTTCGTATCATTGCACTGGGTATGACTGTGTGGGTGGTGGCTGTGGCTATCTGTGGTATGGCCCAGGCCTCCGAGAGCTACTACGTACTGATCGCCGGTCGTCTTATTAGTGGTGTCGGTGAAGCTTCGTTCCAGTGCACAGCAACTCCTTTTATCAACCGCTACGCGCCACCGGCAAAGCGCTCGCTGTACCTGGGTATTTACCTGGCTTCCATCACCGTGGGAACTGCAGTCGGATACATCTACGGATCCATCTTCGCCAGCTCCGGATTCGGATGGGCTGGTGCCTACTTCGTGGAAGGTATTATCATGATCGGATTCATCATCTGCTGTCTTACTATCGTGCCGGACGAGCTGAACCAGATCCCGATGAACGAAGTGGACCGTGAAGAGATCGAGAGTAAGCAGAGTGAACTTGCGGTGGTGCCTCATACTCCTGGAGACGAAGACAAGGCCAGTGCGACCGCTTATCTGGAAGACAAAGACCGCAGCCCTCGTAAGCCATCGTTCTTTGTGGAGTGGTGGGCCATCTTCAGCAACATGCCGTTCATGCTGATCATCCTCGGACACGCGGCTTACACCTTCTCTCTTGCGGCCATGAGCACCTTCAGTCCGGCCATCTTCATCGGTCTGGGTCTGTTCGAGGATGAGACAACCGTGTCGCTTATGTTCGGTGGACTTGTGGCCATCACTGGTACCATCGGTACGCCTCTGGGCGGAATTCTGGTCGACTACCTTGCAAAGAAGAAGCCCAACGAGATTGGCCGTCGCTGCATGATCTCCGTGTACGCGCTGTTCTACTTCATGCTGGCGGCGGTTGTGTTTGGTCTCATTATGGTGGCATTTGCCAGCACCAAGATGCTATGCTTGATCTTCCTCACTCTGTGTCTCTTTTTCATGTGTGCGCTGTCCGTTCCCGAGACGATTGCCGTGCTGGAGCTTTTCCCGAAGTCGCGTCAGTCGATGGCCGTTGCAGCTAATACGCTGGTCATCCACGCTCTGGGGGACGTGCCGTCCCCTATCGTCTTGGGTGCTATCAAAGACTCCTGGGCTCCCCACTGTGGCACAGTAGAGATCGACGGTGAAGCGGAGCTAAACCCAGACTGTTCAGAGGACTACTCCGGTCTTCGTGACGTGCTGCTCTTCGCTGTGGTTTGGCTGGCGTGGGGTGTCATGCTCTGGGGCGCTTCTGTCATCGTTGTGAAGCGGCGACAGAAGGAGGAGAAGCGTCGCGTGGCGCGTGGAGGTGTGAGCGACGGCTTGTTGTAAGCTGCTATGAGTCATTAGTCGGAGCAGTAGAGTACGAGGTGAACAAACATTAAGCCAGTGTGGGATGACAAGCCGAATAGGAACTAGAAACCAACAAAGGGTAAATCCTTGTCATCGATGTGTTCTGCTATCTTCGTCTGTATTACTCGCTTACTCCTCCCTCTTTCCTCTCTACGGCAGAAAAGCAAATTGTCGATGACTGCCACGTTCACTCCACACCAAACAATAACAGAATCGAAGCGAAATTGACCGTCGACGACACCTCTTCTATGGTTTCCATCCACTGTTTATGATGCCTACAGATTCTTGCGGTGCAAGATGGAAGCGCCGTACTCCTCGTACTCACTCTTAGTGATCCACATGTTCTTGAACGTCGCAAGTGAAGCCAAAATGGAGCCACCAATCCATGTAGAATAGATGCGCGTGGGCGGCGCCGAAATGCGAATTTTAATGTCCTTGGGCGCTTTCTTGCGCACCTCGGCAAGCAAACGGTCGCCGAAACCCGGGAAGAGCGTCGAGCCTCCTGACAGGATAATCTGCGAGAAGAGCGTCTTCCGCAGGTCCATATCCGACTTCATAATGGCCTGCACCAGGCACTCATGCACACCACGTGCCTCCGATCCGATAATCTCCGGTCGGAATAGCACCTCCGGTGCACGGAACTTCTCAGGGCCGATCTGGGAAATAATAAATAAGGCACACAACACTTCGTTAAAACACCCACCGTTGTCCCAAAAGATCCAAACAGCAACAACTTCAAAACTCTTACGTTGAGCAGAGTGCCGTCCGGCAGGTAGTAAGCCGAAGTATCATCTCCGGATGTGGTGGTAGACTTGGACTTACTGATCATATCCTTGACTGCAAGCGCCGACTTTTCAGCTTCAAGCTGCTCTTCCTTGGTAGGGTTGAAGGCCACGTAGCACAGCTTCTCCTTGATCTCCCGAACCACCTCTCGCTCGGCAGAGGTCTGGAAGTTGTAGCCTGCACGACGAAGAAGCAGCTGCAAATGGCGAGTGACATCTCGTCCGGCAATGTCCATTCTTGTGATAGCGTGGGGTAGCGTGAAGCCCTCGTACACTGGGACAACATGAGCCACGCCGTCTCCTACGTCCAGCACGACGCCTGTTGTGCGGCCCGAGGCGTAAAGACTCAGCACGGCCTGTGGAGAGACAAAGAGTGATGGTACATTGAAAGCCTCGAAGAAGACCTCGCCTGCGCGCTGGCGGTTGGCCACGGGGTTCAAAGGCGCCTCTGTGAGCAGCACTGGGTGATCCTCGCTTTGTACGTTAAGCATATCCTTAGAATACACGTGCTGCCATATGCGGTGCATACTGTTCCAGTCCGTAACCACGCCGTGCTCCATGGCGTACTGAATTTTGAACAGCCCGCGGTGGTGCTGTACGCGGTTGCCCACGAACACGTCGCCACCCTCATAAGCGCCACCAGGCATCATGCGCGTGTGTTTGGTAGTACCCACGAAAGATGGGAACACCACCTGCGGTGTCTCTCCGCCTGCGAAGCCTGCCTTCATCAGTCCGCTGCCATTGTCGATCACCAGTGGCTGGTTTCCCAGCACCTCCCGCGTCGCCGCGCTCGCCATTTTATCAATTAGATGCGGGGGAGCGTGAAAATCCTACTACTTTTTGGCAGTATGTCCGAAATTAACTGTCACTTCAACTAGCTTGCTTTTGAATATGTGCCTACTGTACAGAAGTGATAGAGGTATATGACAGTTGATGTAGGACATAGGCTTCTGTAGACTATCACTCTTGGTCGAGTGGGGGAGCCAATACAATAGCAAAAGGAAAACGCCGAGTGAACTATGGAGGGTGCGGAGCGAGAGGTGGCGGCGCTGTTGGAGCAGGTGCAAGGTGCGCACAGCAACGCCGAACAGATGGACCTGTTCCGCCACGTGCAGGAGATCGTGACACACAGAGATCCGTCGGGGCCGGAGCGACGCGTGCTGCGTAATGTGCTGCCATTGCTGGGACAGCTTGCTCAACAGCAGAACGCGACGCTGGTCGCGTCTATCCTGCAGCTTGTGGCACAAGAAGCAGCCGCAGCATCTGCCACAGCTAATACGGCGTCAAGTGAGCTGGTAGATGCGGCGTCCGCTCTCCTGGCCGGGCTCTATGAAGTGTGCCATACCGTGTTGCTGCTCAGCTATTCGAGTGAGAAGAACGTGGTGCTGGCGCTGCAGCTGGTGCTCAGCAGTTTGCATCCAAGCTTCCAGGTCGTATTGCGCGCCGAGAGCATTGAGAACCGTGTGGATATGGAGCCAAAATGCTGCTGGGACGCCACAATCCGCTGCATCGAAGCGACCGCGGACGTCGTGGCCAATCCGCCAGAGACAGGAGACAACAACCGCAGCGCCTTGGTCTGGTTACGAGCCTGGAAGCTGCTGGAGAGCAGTGTCATGCTCTTCAGTACGGCGCAGGACGTGTCCGTGTACCGAGACCCCATGCGATCCAACGTGCAGCCCAACGCTTGCAGCCTGGATCGACTGAGTGGAGGAAAGCAGACGATTCTGGTCAAGACGCAGCTAGAAGAGTTCGGAGTATTCTTGTTACAGAGACTGTGTGGAGTCGTGGGCGCTGTAGCAGAGAGCAGAGTGACACTAGCGAGACGAGAGTTGAGTGTGGCAATCAATTCACTGTCGCTACTAGCGGCTGTGCGACCGCAGCACATGCCACACATTTTACCAAGGCTAATTTCTATTTTCAATGCTGTGGCGACACCGGGGATGGAAGATGCAGTGATGCAAAAGACGTTGACGGCCAACCTGGTGAAGCTGCTGAGCCATCCGGCAGCGCAGCCATTTGCGGATGAAGTGACGGACATTCTGATTGCCGTGGGAGCGTCTCAACGCGCCTTTGCTGCGATTAGTAAAAGCAAAGAACAGAGGAGAAGATACACCAACGCACCTACTGAGGCGTCGCTGCGCAGGGCCAGGATCGGTAAGCGCACTGCAGCACAGTCAATTACAGAACGAGTGGAGAATGCCAACGCCCATGCCAAGCGCAGACGTGTGAACCTTTCCGAGTCTTCAGCAGCCCCGATTTCTCGAGAGAAGGTGACGCACGACGGAATTGTAAACATGCAAGCTGTAGAAGTCGCCAATTTGGTGCTGGAGAGTTTTGCTTCTGATATGCCTTCTCCTGCACCATCTAACTTGCAGTTGGAGCTCGTTCCCAGCGCGTTGAAGACACGGATGTCCGTTCTTTTGTCAAGACTAGCCACTCCTTCGTCAGCTTTGGCAATTGAAAAAAGTGCCAAGCGCATGCGTGACCCTCGATTGAAACGCGATCCAAGATTGCAGACACAGATAACCAAAGAGCAGCCAGCACTTGTATCCATTTTTGATGACACTGCCGTCGACGAAGTGAGTGACTGGATCTCGAAAAATGCTGCTACGATCGCAGAGCCGCTGGTATCTGTCTCGGAGGATAACGTGGTTCAGGTGCATTTGAAATCCGAGACTGCTGCTTGGCAACACGAAATGGCTATTGACGCGCTGGTTCGGATCCTGGAAAACGAATACGGTGTCAAAATTCGAGGTGATGAAGCATTGCGTGAAGGGGTCGTATGTCGCCTTGCGTCAAGTCCCTGGCTTCTTAGTACGGATGAAAACAACAAGTCGGTATCGGAGGCAACGAGTGATACTGCGAAACTACCGTTTGTCTACCAGAAGATTTTGGATTTCGTGCTGGGCGATTACGCTGTGCGTTCAACGCTTGCAACAAATTTGCTTTGCCAGGAGTATATCCGCGCTACGGTTTCCCAGCTAAGCGGAACTCAAGGCGAGGGCTCAGTAACTCCTCGTGGCACAGCCGCTTACCAGATCTACCGGACATCTGTAAACTATTTCTTTGTCGCGTTGCAGAAGAAGATGAATTTATCTTCTTCGGCTGACAAGAAGCTGTTTGGTAGCTTAGTGGCGCAACTGCCGCGGATTCCAGTGGAGATTCTTTGTCTTGTTACGTCGCTGTTTAGTGAGAAATCTGGACTCGTTCTTGGGATCACTCTGCTGCGTGATCTGTGCAAGGAACGGCAAGCATGCCAGATGCCGTGTCTTCTACTCCTCTTGCGGTATACATGCGATGAAGACGAGCATTGTCGCAATTCTGCCATTCGTTGTGTAGCTAATCAGCTTTACGGAATTGGCGCTCTTAAAAGTGACATTGAGGAATTTGCGATCAAGCTGGTCAACTCACTGCGGGAACCTGTGAAAGCCCACGATTCAAGTGCGACAGAGAAGGATGAACCGATGCCTGAGGCTGTCGATGGCGCTGAAAATGGCGAATTTACCAGAGCTCAAGAACCTTCTGAAGCAGTGAAGCAAGAAACCAACTGGCTGAAGAATCAGGTGCAACGAATTACGCTTGCTGAAAAGGATTCCAGCCATGAGCTACGGGCTTACGCAGACGAAGTTCAAGGAGAAACGGAACTCTCCAAGCCCTTGGAGAGCGAACCGGAGATCCTGCGGCGGTTGGAGCTTTACCTCGCTCTGTGCGCGAAGAAGCCGTCATTGCTGACCCACTTGGTGGCGACGTATGCGTATGCATCCGAAACAGTGCGTCAAGCAGTTTTCCGTGCCATTGAAAAACTCATCAAGCATCTCAAGCAACGCGGAAGTGTGAATGTTGTTGTGCAGCTTCACGGGTACGAGTCGAACGCTCTTGGTCTCGTTTGCCACATCATTCAGATCCTGTCGCTCCGTGGACGGCCGAACGAACCAAGCTCGACGGCTACTGACGAGCTTGTCCAACAGATTTTGGAGCTGTATCATAGCCATGAACACATTCCAGACTCAATCTCGGTGCTCATTCCGGTGCTGCCCAGCATTCGTGGCGAGATCCTCTTCCCATTGTTACCCCAGTTGCTATCACTACCTCAAGCTCGACTGTCAGTCGCCATTACACGGCTATTAGAAGCAATGCCTCCGCAGGTGGTAGCTCCTATTGACTTGCTGGTGGCACTGCATCACGTTGATCTCAAGAGCGAGCCAAGCATGCAAAAGAAAGTCATTAACGCCATCAACTTCTGCGTGGAGCATCGCCACGCGTTCCCTTCGGACGTGCTTCTTCACGTGTGTCGAGTACTGGTCCAAGAGGAGAAAATCTCGAAGCTTTCGCTCCGTACGCTCATTCTTAGCGTCACTGCGTACCCGACACTGCAGAAAGATATGGCGTCTCTCCTCAATATTCTTATCGACAGAAGAGTGTGGGAGATGGAAGACGCGCTGTGGAAAGGCTTCGTCAAGTGCGCAGCTCTCATCCAGCCATCATCATTCCCCTTGCTTCTTCACAAGTTACCGGTGCCACAACTGGACTTGCTGCTGAATGAGGAGAAAGAATTGCGTGTCTTGCTCCGTGAATTTGCCTTCACTGCTGGTCCTGACGGCCAGCCCATGGATCTACCGTCTGAGATCAACACGCTCCTCGAAGACCCCCCCCAAGAAGTCAAGCATGAAAACGTCCCTGACAACGAAGAACCAGTAATGAAATCAGAAAGAACAGACCCTATTAAGGTGGAGCAGAACGAAGACGAGGGAATGCAGCCTAGCAGTTAGGAGAGTGAACATCCACTTACAGCGTTAGAGACTCAACAGAGGGGAAGCAACAGCGAGACACTCAGGTCGTCTTATTACTACTATTTTGTAGAAGTGTCTTATACGCAGCTTTAGCCGCAGATGTGGCTGTTGTAGCGAACGTGGCAGATCTCGCTAACTTCTGCAATAGCCTTAAGGGCTTCGTCCATATCCTCCTTTGTGTGAGCTGCAGAGATGCAGAAACGAACACGAGCGAGCAGCAATGGCGTCGCAGGGAAACCGACCGTCACCACAGCCAAGTTGCGCTTCAAGCACTGGCGAGAGAACTCCCCGACCTTCGACATGTGATACAACATCACCGGGATCACAGGCGAGTCGAAGTCACCAAGAGTGATCACGCCCATGTCGATCAGCTTCTGACGGAAGTAGTTGCTGTTCTCACGGAGCGAGTCCAGTTTATTACGGCCAATATCCGTGCCGTCCAGACCCGCAATGATGTTGAGAGCCGTCAGAATCTGGTGCGCGATAACCGGGGACAGACTCGTCGCGTAGATCGCACCGGCGCTCGAGTTTCGGATAAAGCTAACGATCTCCTCGGATGCCGCGATGTATCCGCCCATTCCACCAAAGCTCTTCGTGAACGTGCCCATCAAAATGTCGATCTCGCTCGGGTCTACTCCAGCATATTCGCAGATACCACGACCAGTCTTACCGAGAGCTCCAATACTGTGCGCTTCATCAACGTAAATGTACGCTTTGTACTTCTTACTCACGTCCACCATCTCACGAAGACGCACGATCTCACCTTCCATGGAGTAAATACCTTCAATCATCACCATAATCTTCTTCCACGCCCGGTGCGTTCGTGGCTGTCCTTCCGCAATCTTAATACGCAGTTCCTCTTCCAGGTGCCCTGGGTCGTTGTGTCTAAAGACACCCACAGTTGCTCCGGAAGCACGAGCACCATTGACAATAGAAGTGTGGTTCAGTGCGTCACTCAAAATGAGTGTGCCCTTGCCCATAAGCGCCGGAATACTCGTCGCATTGGTTGCGTAGCCCATATTGTACACAATCGCCGCCTCCTTCCCAATGTATTTGGCCACAGCCTTTTCCAAAGCAACGTGTACCGACGTGGTACCGAACTCCATTGGAGGCACAGTAGAGGCCAGAGAAAACTGGTTCACAGCTTCAAACACCTCCTGACTGCATGTGTTCATCCAGTCATCGGCAAAGCCCAAGTAGTTGTAGGACCCGAGGTTGAGACAGCGCTGTGGTGGCTCGTCCAAGTGCACAAAACTTTTGTTCCCGTCCGTGGACTTGCGCTTGATTAGGTCGATGTGGGCACCCGGGGCGCCAGTTACAGGGCGGTTGAAAACGTCCTGCACGCGGTGGTACAGGCGGCGAGTGTAGAAGCTCTCCCAAGCGATAAGCAGCTTCGCCAGTCCGGAACGCGCTTCCTCTGAACGGTAGCGAGAGATGCCCGAGATACTAGCCGCTATGTCGCGCAAGTGGCCGAAGGTGATGAGGATCGAGTACTGCAGGAAGCACATGATAGCGGGGAACCATGGCACGTGCTCGGCGGCCATGGTGAGCAGAGGTTGGGATACAGAAGCTTGGTGGATTGGAGATTTCTAAAATGACGCACATAAACTTTATGATAAAGCCCTGTGTCTCTTGGGACAAGTCTCTCGAAGCAACAACGATTTGGGCAGTCAGAGATAGTGAGAAAGGTGGACCCACTTGGCCCGTTGATGCAGCTATATGAACCATGACGTGGCCGCTTGGGACTGCTCACTTTGCAACGCTGCATGGCAACAGCAACTTGCTTTCTTGGGCTACTGTAGCGATTCAAGGGGCGCGGAACGGCGAGACGGTGAGTGACAGTATGGGGACTTGTTGGCAATAAGTTTCTGCTAAGCACGTGAAGTCAGTTGCTCCATGCTTGCTTACTTGACTCAGAGTGATCACGACGGAAGTATCCTCACTGATTCTTCAGTATTCGACAAATGAAGGTGTTTTTTTTTCTCTTCTCAGAGGCGAGAAATTGCCGAATTGACGTTGATTGCGATGATACTTGTTCAGCATCAGTGGTGGAGCGAATAATGTAGGTACTACGTAGTTCCTTCTAAGGCATCATGAGTCAAATTGAAAGCACTGTTCGATGATGATGCGACTCAGCTTCATCCCCTCATCAACACTGCGTCTTCATCAGATCGCGAAAGAGTGAGGGAAGTGCCATTTCATTTGGTTAGCAGCAATTGCACTAATCACATTGGAAGCGACTACAAACTCCACTACCCAGATCAGGAGGATACGGCCACATGTCTAAGAGTGAGCCTTCTTCTCGAAGCGGATATTGCACAAGTCGCAGACCTCCTTCAACGCCACCAGAGCTGTGTCCATGTCCTCCCGCGTGTGAGCTGCAGAGATGCAGAAACGAACACGAGCGAGCAGCAATGGCGTCGCAGGGAAACCGACCGTCACCACAGCCAAGTTGCGCTTCAAGCACTGGCGAGAGAACTCCCCGACCTTCGACATGTGATACAACATCACGGGGATCACAGGCGAGTCGAAGTCGCCAAGAGTGATCACGCCCATGTCGATCAGCTTCTGACGGAAGTAGTTGCTGTTGTCACGCAGAGACGCAATCTTCTTACGACCGGTATCCGTGCCGTCCAGACCCGCAATGATGTTGAGAGCCGTCAGAATCTGCTGTGCGATAACGGGGGACAGACTCGTCGCGTAGATCGCACCAGAGCTCGAATTCCGGATGAAGTTGATAATCTCCTCGGACGCCGCGATGTATCCGCCCATTCCACCAAAACTTTTGGAAAACGTACCCATCAAAATGTCGATCTCGCTCGGGTCTACACCAGCATATTCACAGATGCCACGACCAGTGGCACCCAGAGCGCCAATGCTGTGAGCCTCGTCCACGTAAATGTACGCTTTGTACTTCTTGGTCACGTCCACCATCTCACGAAGACGCACAATCTCACCTTCCATGGAGTAAATACCTTCGATCATCACAATAATTTTCTTCCAAGGTCGGTGCGTACGAGGTTGTCCTTCCGCGATCTTGTTACGCAGTACCTTCTCCAAGTGCTCGGGGTCATTGTGTTTGAACACACCGACCGACGCACCCGATGCGCGTGCACCGTTGACTATGGAAGTGTGGTTCAGTGCGTCACTCAGGATGAGCGTACCCTTGCCCGTGAGCGCCGGGATACTAGTGGCATTAGTAGCGTAACCCATGTTGTACACAATGGCCGCCTCCTTGCCGATAAATTTGGCCAGCGCCTTCTCAAGTGCAATGTGCACAGCTGTAGTACCGAATTCCATCGGCGGGACGGTCGAGGCCAGGGCGAACTGCTTGACGGCAGGGAAGACCTCCTTGCTGCACGTGTTCATCCAGTCATCAGCGAATCCCAGATAGTTGTAGGATCCAAGGTTGAGGCAGTGCTGGATGCAACCGTCCTTGTTGTGCAAGGTCTTGTTCTCGTCCACCGAGTAGCGCTCGATCAGGTCAATGTGTGCGCCTACAAAGAGGCAGAGGGGGTCAGTATACAGAGAGAAGGGAGGGGAAAGCGCTAGAGCGCACCTGGGGGCCCAGTCACGGGGCGGTTGAAAACGTCCTGAAGGCGGTGGTAGATACGCTTGGTGTAGAAGTTCTCGAAAGCCACGAGCAGAGGCGCGTAACCCTTTTTGGCGTTGTCCGCATAGCGAGAGCCACCGAAGATGCTGCCGGCGTGGTCACGCAGATGTCCGAAGGTGATGAGGATGGCGTACTGGATGTAGCAGAGGATGGCCGCGGCCCACGGCACATGCTCGGCCGCCATGCCCACAGACTGCTGGCTGACGCTTTCTGGCTATGCAGCGGGAGTTCGCCAATGTGGATCACTTGCCCGCAGTCCCTAGAAACGGTGAGAAAAATATAGACCTAATTTTAGCCAATAGCAGAAATTCTGCGAGACGATTCGCCGTAATGCAGTCGTTGTCGTGTCCTTTCTATGTCCTCTACCGACGACGGTTCATGTCTTACCGGTATCTGGTCACGAAAACGACACAAAGCAAAGGTTTTGACCCGATGCGCGATGCAGGACGGCTTCGTGCTGGAACGCGCTACGCGCTCGCCACAGTCCCGTCACCGCAAGCGCCGCCTGCTGGAGGCTATGCAACATGTTTCACCGGCCTCCGATCGTCTGCTGGTCGAGAATCTGGCGGCGCAAGTGGCGGCATCGCAAAGCTTGGATCAGACCGAGGTTGTCAATGTCTGCGTACGCGTACTACGCAATGTTAAGAATAGCGTTTATCTGAGAGGTAGGTTAAGTAATTAATTGCTACAGATACATGTACATGACTAGCTAATGTACAGCTGTGGTCGGGTGCAGCGCTGGCGGCGCGAGCTCTTGGGCTTCTGATGTTGGAGAGTCGAGCGCTGGCTGTTCGATTGCGACTTGAGACCGAGGGGCTGGTTGATGCCCTGCTGCAGATCGTCGGCTACTGTCGACGCAGTCGTACACAGACGACAGACGTAAGACGCGTGCATGTCAACTGCTGCCTCGTCATTTCGCTTCTTATGCAAGGTACGAGGCGCTCCAGGTAGAAGCGATAATGCTGACGAGTGGTGTGTTTGATTCCGTGCAGCTCCATCGCAGCACCATTTGCAGTTAGTGGTGTCGTTGGACTCCGATCTGCTGGTCTTGCAGCCGCAGCCTACCGAGCGAGAAAGCGCGAACCTTCTATTGACAGTTGTTGGTCGACCGGAAAGCGGGGATACAACTCGAACGATGAATGATGACAATCACGGAATTTTGTTTGGCTCGGGCAATATTGAGTCTCTTTCTAATAAAATGAAGAAGGTGAAGAAAACGAATAGACAAGCTGCGCTGTCTCCACCCCGAGCTGCGGGGAGTACAAACCAGCAGTCTCCACCGCGCCAACAACGCCGCAAGGTTGCGTGGAATGAGCGCAATGTCAGTGGTATCAGTGACCGGGAAATTGACTCTTTTCCGTTACCATTTCCTGGGTACTGTGGAAGCAGCAGCAGCTGGGCGATCAATCGAATTAATGGCGATAATCTGGCTGCTAAGAGGAATACACCGAGTCGAGTGTTTAAGATGGAACGCCATCGCGTGGTGACACCAATATTTCCTCGTCAACATACACAGGATCCACCGCTTAACCCTTTACCGCTCATCCAGCCAACCGGTGGTCATCGCATGTCTTTAGAAGAGGTGATATCGGAGCAAAGCGATCAAGAAGGCGAAACAGCTCAAGCTACAAAGGTAGTGAACGCATATCAGTCTCACCCCGCGTCAGACATACTCTTGCACCCGAAGCACATGTTGGAGATCTTTCGAACTGATAGAATGCCACTTGCTTCGCCAGTATATTTTCAACAGCATCTCCGAGACAATGACAGAGGCGACAAAGGAGGGGAAACAGTGCCAAATCGCCTTCAGGTTACTCGATGGGATCAATGGAAAGGGGATCACCAACAAGATGAAGATGAGAGTGACGCCATGGTGGCCGTGGTTGCGGTGCCACGAGGACATCCTCGACTTGATAACACTGATACCAATGGAGGTATTGCAGTAAACGCTGTTCAAACTGGTCTAGGGTCTAAGAGGCAGGCGAAAGCGCAAAGTGAAGAGCCTGGGCCAGCGACACCAGCGCTTAAGCGCAAACGATTACGAGAAATCTTAAGTTCTCCTGTGGATCCTAACGAGCATAATGTGAATCAATTGCGAGCACTCGCTCGGCGAGTGAATACCTCGGTAATGACGTCGCTGGGGTCCGAGATCGTTCGAGCTCGACACGAGGAAATCCGTACGCGGCAGGAAATGCATACCATGATTCAGCAAGAGCGCGAGCGACTGCCACTCAGGTTCCTCTTTCAGTTACCTGGAGGTGCTGCATACTGTCGGCATCGAATGCGGCGTGCTATGGCGCTGTGGATACTCGAGTTTGAAGATAACCAGCGTCGCATGGCTCTTATGCAGTGGAAAGCGCTCGTAGAGCACGCACGTTTTCTTGAACGAGGAGAGGAGTATCATCGCCAGGCTACTAAAAGGCGTCTCAAGGTCGCCATTGAGTACGTATTGCGTGGTTATCAGGAACAGGGACTTCGAAAGTGGATTGAGACAACACAATTGCTCATTTGGCATGATCGCGAAACTGCAGCAAGGCGCATTCAAGCGGCAGTACGGCGTCATCAAGGCTGGGAGCGTTTCGTAGCACTGCACCGCCGTCATCCTTTCGCAAGTCCTGTACTGCGGGATATTTACCTTGCACCAGCCCGTCCAGATCTACCTTTTCGGATTCCAAGCGAAGTTCGTGAACACAGACGAAAACTATGGCGAGCAGCCGATCGCGTGCAGTGTGCGTATCGCTATCGTCGGTTCCGTATTGCACTCACTCGCTATCGTGTTGCGGCTATTAGAATTCAGGCATTGCAGCGTATGCGTGCTGCTCATTTGAGTTATCACCGGGTACGACGACAAATTACCCTGGTACAGGCGCGTGTCCGAATGCGGTTTTGTCGTGACGCGTTCTTAGTCCTTCGGAATGCGGCGTTGCTCGTTCAAACAGTTTTCCGTTCGGTGCGAATGCGACGACTACGTCGATTAGTTCTTTGTGCTCAGCGAAAAGAAAACGAGCGTGTGTTGTCCAGTACCGTATTGCTGCAACGAGTTGGTCGTGGGTTTCTCGGGAGAATTGCTACTCGTGAGCTTCGACTTGCTCGTGACCAGGAGTGGCATGCAGCTCTGATATTTCAGCGTTGTTGGTACAAGCATAACAACGAGTGGTCAACGTTCCTGCTGCTTGGATGTCTGCGTGAAAAGGAAAATGAAGAGCGGGCGTTCGATGCCCAGGTGACGGCCTACAAACGCAATTACATGGCACGGGTAATTCGTCGCACCTGGCTAACATACCTGGCTACGAAGCGGAACAAGGCTGCCGGTCTTATTCAGCGAAATATTCGTCGACGGTTGGCCCAACATTTTGTCGAGTTTTTACGTCGACAGAGGATGGCGCATCGACGGATCAAATGGTTCTTTCGTGTCCACCACGCCCACCGTATTCAGACAGCCAGGTATTTACAGTTCTGGTGGCTTAAGGCTGTTCCAGGACGACTACGACACCATTTGTTTGTCTATCGAACTATGGAGGAATTGGAGGACAGACGTCATAAATTTGAACAGGAGGAGGAGGCCTCATCGCGGATCCAGGCACTGGTGCGTGGTCACATGGGTCGAAAGATTGCATTACGCGAACGCTCTGCTCGTTCCATTAAGCGAGCGATTCGCGTGCACCTAATGCGGAAGCATTTTAGAGAAGAGATGGCACGGATTAGAAGTCTCGTTTCGCTTCAAACCGCAGGTAAGTGCGTTGATACAGCACTGCACAAGGTGGTCGAAGCCACGATGAAGTTATACAACGATTCAGCGTGTGAGATTCAGCGTATTTTCCGTGGTTCTCATTGCCGCATGCACTTAATGAGAGACATCGTCTACTCAGAATTGCGAACGCGTATGGCAGTGCGAATTCAGCGCAAGTGGCGGCAAACTGCTCACCAACTAGCAGCACGAAAGCTGCTACAAGCTCAGAAACGAAAGCAAACGAACCTATTCCGAACTGAAACATCCGTGAGTGTCATTATCGACAAAATGTTGTCTTCGTCAACTGTATACTACGACCCGAACGATGAGCTTCGAGGGATGTCAGTACAAGAATGGCTACGTCGGCTTGGTCTTGGTGCGAAGTACGGCGAGATGTTCCATAAAAATCGTTGGGTTTCCTCTGTTGACTCGGTCGATATATTGACGCGACTTCGTGAGCTCCAACTCGACCCAGGTGAAGAAAAACTCGAGAGCATTGGGGTCCACGACACTGAGGACATGCAGATGATGTTAACCAGCCTGTTCGCTTATCATGCAATTCAGGAAACAAAGAGACATCGTAGGGAGTTGGTGCTGGCTAGAGAAAAGCAAGTGCTACTTAAACGCAATGGTGACTTCGCTCAAAAACACCTGCAAACGTGCATTGACGCCCAACAAAAGTGTGAGGACGCCCTGGATGATGTACTTCAAGAAGCGAAAGAGTTTCGGAATCCACCTAAAGCTGTCCGTGATAGACAAGCTGCGTGCACTCGCGAGCTTGAGAATGCTGTCAAGAAATCAACCCAAGCTCATGAAAAATGCGAATCGTCAGCAGCGCGGCACGCTGCACATGCGCGTGAAATCGCCACACTTCAACAACAACTCGCTTCGCAACAAGAACCCAAGGAGATTTCAGCTGTACACAGTCTACGTAATCTGAGACTCATCGACCAGCTCAATGTAGCTCGCGAGATCTTTCTTGAGCGGTTTCCTGGCTTGGACGCCCGTGCGTTTGCATTTGTCAGCGCCCTCGAGGAGAACCAAGTTACGAGATGGCAACTTCAGCGATTCTTCGACTCATACAGTACAGTCTCCGAGGTAAAGCAGAACATGAAAGCGCTCACGTTCTTCTCTTTCGAAACTGAGGTGAAGAAACACAATCATGCAAGATTCGCCCAGTGTGCAGACATACTGCAATACGGTCTTGAGCGGCTCGCTGAGCTCTTCAAAATTTCCGTGGAGGTTATGGTACTTGGGGTTGAGAATGGCAATGGACCAGGCGATGATCAATATATTATGAAGGAACGCATGACACTTGAACGTACAATTCTTGGGACGATTGCAGCCTCCACTAATGCTCGTGGAAACCAGGAAAAGGCACGAATATGGCGGGTGGGGGCTACCGACATTGCCAAAATGAACGCTGCAGCTATCAAAATGCAGAGTCTCTGGCGTCGACGAGCTGGAAACAAGTTAGTTGCTGAACTCCGGGTTAATCGATGCCACAAACAAGTTCGTGAAAAATATATTGCCGAATTCTACACTGACCACGTTACACCATTTTGGCAGTCGGAGCGCAAGAAGGAGCAGGAAGCACTGGATGCGTGGCTGAAGGAAGAGACAAAGGCGCATCGAATACGACAACTATATAACATCCTACGTTATCCATACGTTGAAGAATGGGATGACGAGATCCAGACTTACGTGTATGCAATTTATTCGCAAATTGATGACTCGATGGCACCACTGGGTGAGGACCAACTGCCATTTGAACATGCTCAGACCAGGTACTACGTCACTGAGAAGCCCACTTATACAATTGAGGAAGAAGACCTGGCTATTCGAATTCAGGCCCAAACACGTCGCTTCCTGGCGCAGCGTCATCTTCAAGAGATACAGCGCGTGTATCGTCGTGAGCATCGGCGTGCCGCGTTAGAAGCTGAATGGAACAATTCTCGACAAGAGCGAGCGCAATTGCTTACGCTCAAAGTCCAGTTCCAGTTTCGCAACAATCCACAAGTGAGGACCTGGTTAGGCTCACGAGTGAAATCCAAGCCTGCTAAACCTACTGCAGTGTCACAGACCAAGCGTGGTAGCAACACCAAAACGGTTATCGATCTACCAACAGTAGGTAAGGCTAAATCTCTCACAAAGGCTTCACACAAAGAAGATACCATCAAGCTGAAAGAGGCTGACGGGGAACCAGAACAGCGACGAGTTCGAGTGCACGCTGCTCTAAATGCAGCAGTTGACGCCCTAGCTCCTATCTACCATGCCAGTGTGCGTGCTGAACATCGCCGCAATTGGAGTTTTCCAGTGAATTCACGTCCAGGAAACGCACACGGTGGAGCTATCGTTCGTCTTTTGGAAATGCTACCTACTTTCTATCGGCAAACTGCACCTGCATTACAAGCAACAAGCAGGCTACGATACACCAAGATGGCTCTACGATTCGGTTGGGAAGAAGTGCTGTCAAATGCACCAGCATCAAATACGAGCAACGCACCACAATCATACTTTTTCAACAAGAACACGCTTGAGACTTCGTGGGAACGCCCCGACTATTCGTTCGACGAGCAGATAGCAGCTATTCGAATCCAAGCTCTGGCTCGGATGCTCTTGGCCATCAAGTCGCGTGAGAGGGAACTAGCAGCCATTTCGTTCGTGACCACCGTTCAGGATACCATCAAACAAGCAGCACGAGTCGGTTGGGTTGGATATTCACTCGAGGGCATGACGTCAGCCGTGTTTTTGAGTAGATTTGGCCTCACCAAGTACGTCACGTCGGCATTGGGACAATCTCCACTGAAAGAGCTATTGACCACAATATCATCGGAGGAAAAGGCCAAGAGTCTCGGCTGGAGCAAGGAAGAAGCAAATCTGGTGCAGCAATTTCCTCGAATCCTGTCGCGCAGATATCCACGAAGCTGTTTGAGAGAGACTTCCGTTCCTGCCAGTGTCAAACATCCATTCAACATTCTACCAACTGAACGTGTGATCTCGCAGCTTGTGACCCAAAGTTACCCAAACCAACATGGGCGTGTTGCTGGTCTACTCCGTGCATTACGTGGCTCAACCACTCCAATTTCGTATCGTCAGCTAGAGATGCACCTTCGTCGATGTGCTGGTCGCCCCGATGATGCTATCGCAAACGTTGGTGAAATCGCCTCGTTAGTGATAGCCACTCGAGAGCCACAAGAGAAGACTATCTTCGTGTTTTATCGCCGTTGTGCCGAGCGATGTGTGGTGTATGCTGCCAACCTCAAACTAACAACACTTCAGCGAGAACTGTCGGCTGTACTACGAATGACCCAACGCTTATTGTCATCTCCTGCACCATCTCAATCTCCAATTAATGACGAGGAAACCATGCGAACCGCTGCCTCAATCGCTGCCGTACCCGTTGTTCCCATATCTTCACCAGAAGAAGAACGATGGCTCCAGCAGGCTTTATCTCGATACCCGAGCCGCGCAGTCAAAGGGTTTTGGGAGAATGATGTGGAATCATTGTTTTCATATGCCCAAATGGCTCTCTATCTCCGCGAAGAAGCACTTGAACGAGTGCTTGCCTGGGAACGCACTGCTTTGCTGACTCAAACCGCTTTCCGAATGCTCCGTGTGCGTCGTTGGTATTTGGCTACCCAAGAAGCTCGAGCAAGAGCAGCAACTTCTATCCAGTGCGCATGGCGGTCGCTGGGTGCTCGAGAAGTGCGTGCACTACTCGAGTCTCAACAGCAGTCGCCGTATGAGCAACGTCTGGATAAACGCACGAGCACTTTCTACTTCGTCTACACACCTACAGACGAGAAATTGCTGGAGGAGCCTCGTGACGAAGTTACCGGTGGAATCCTACCGTTCCGTCCCATGATTCAGGATCGTCTCACTAATAGGTGGATGTTGGCATGGCAACACTACACACCAGCCTCTCGGAAAGCAGGGACGTCGAAACCAGCACCTGGTGCTGAGACTCCATGGGTTGCTTGTAGCCTATGCACCGCTGAACGTGCAGCTCGCCGCTGTAACGAATGCTACTCATCCACCGGGGACTATGTGGACTTCTGTCTCGCGTGCTTCTACGACCGACATTTCCCGACTGCGGCAGCAAATAGCCATGAAGACTTGAGCTGGCACACGTACACGGCGTTGAATCCTTTGAGCACGCCGTTCTTTCGCTGCATTGAGTGCTCCAGACCGTCAACTCTTCGTTGTTTGCCTTGTAACGAGCATTATTGTGAACGCTGCTTCACACGTGTCCATGCCCGTGGGAAAACACGCTCACGACACGCACGTGAATGGTATGCAGCCCATGCTACTGCCTGCGTCGAGTGCGAGATGCGAGTGGCTTGCCAGCGATGCCTCACTTGCCAAGATGCGCTGTGCGAAACGTGCATGGCACGTACACATGCTCGTGGACGACGTGCTGACGGGAAGACGCACACGATGGAGTTGCTTCCGCAGCCTCTTGATCCTGGTGAGGTTTATTGCGAGCAGTGCCACGCACGTCGTGGGGATGACCGCTGCCAATTCTGTTCTCAAACACTCTGTGCAGTCTGTCACTGGAACTCTTTATCATCATCTGGAGTTTGTAGTAGCAGACATGCTCTTGTATGTGTGGAGAGGGCCTTAGCTGAAAAACGACGCGAGCTGTTGGGCGATCGAGGCCTTTGTGTTGAATGCGGCAAAGTTGCCGACCGTGAGTGCGTCACATGCGGTGATCGATACTGTAGCGCGCGCTGGATGGGGAACCCTGGATGCTTTGAGCGCTTCCACACCAAGGGAAAACGCTCGGATCACACGTTTACAATGGTCGAAGTGCCGACAGAAATGCCGCAGGAGATACTGGCGCTGGAAGAGCAGGTTCGTGCTAAACGGCGACGCGATGCTGAGATGGCTGAACACGAAGCGAAGCGACTGGCAGCGGCTCTACTTGAAGAAGAAGAAGGAGCTGCTGCGAAGAAGAAGGCAACGAAATCAGGGCAAAGGAAGAGCAACAAGAAGAAGCGCTCGCCGGTGGACGCACCTGATGGCAAGAAGATCTGTGCCGTCCCGCAGTGTCGGCGCCGTGCACTTGTATTTGATAGTCCTGGTGTCTCGTTCTGCCCTGAACATTTCACGCTCCAGCACGCGCTAGAGGTTGCTGGGAAAGACCCTCTGGAAGCTGCACGGTTGCTGGCGCTGGTCGAAAATGGCGGCGGGCGTGTTGTAAAACAACAAAAGACGGGATGGAAGGGATTGTTGCCCGGTAACCTCTTTTCGCGTGTGCATCTCGATACCAAGAAACCCTCGAAAGGGAAAAAGACCTCGACAAGCGTTGAGGTGGAGTCCTCGACCACATCGACAACTTGATACTTGTGGTGTTGCGCAACCGTGAAGAGTTTGAGGAATGACCAGCTTGGCGGACGACTGGGACGAATATCGTGGTCACTGGCCTCCTTCCGGTGTTCAGTCAAGACGAGAGAAAGAAAATAAAAGAGGTGATAACTTCTGAGTTCCGTGAATCTTCGCGATAAAAATATTTTGTTCTTGGCGGTGAGGCACAGCATCGTCGCAATTCTCGAGAACTTTTCCTGTTACTGCAACAGCTAATGCTTCGTCAATCTATAGCTCTCAAGCTCCCCAAAATGCGCTCATTGCAAAGTACTGGCGTCAGCCACTGATAGTTGAATTGATGTCGGCGTATTAGCCTCATCACAAGCTGTACAGACCTGTTAGTCTCAGCTATTCTTCATCTTCTCGAGTCGACGTTGGTGGTGCTTCTTGCACTGAGTGCGCTTGCAAAGCCAAACCCGAGTTTGTGACCAGTGACAACTCGTACAGCGTATTTTATTTAGTAGCATCAGCAGATAGTTCCCATTTGTTAGTGCTCTGCAGATTTCGCCGCTATCGAACAGCATTAATTCTTACCTCCAGCTTCCGCAAATTGTACTTGACCGAGTCGAACTTGCGACGCAGAGAGCCGTTCCTGAAGTCGAACTGGATAAGCTCACCAGAAATGGCTTCCACCATATCCTTACATCGCTTAACCTCGTCCACCTCCCTCGCTGTGGCTTTCACAACTGCATATCGCATGAGCTCACCTGCACAACATTGTCAGTTCACTTGAAACAATTAAGAATCAGAACTCCCCGTCTCACCAGTGAAGTCGATGACACCACCCAGAAACTCATTCTTGAGCACGAGCGGCACTTCCCGACGTGGCAGCAGACACTTCGTATCGAGATAGTAACAGAAGCACTTGGCCTCCGCATCTTCCTCCAGAGAGGACGACAAAGCGTCCCGTAGCGATGGATTTTTCTCCGTCAATGCCACCAGCTCCGGTATCACCTGTGCGATGTTCTAACACACACCATTTGTAACGGCAATACAGTAGAACTGGAGTTCACTGGGGTGCTATTACCTTCTCAGCGTTGCCCAGCAACTTCGAGGCTTCCGGTTTGTCCGATCGATGCAATGCAAGGATTGCCTGCTTGCTGAGTGTAGTGTCGTCATATTGGACACATAGAGCAATTGAAAAGAGTGAAATGTTTACGCCTCGTTGCATCTCTCGTGTAGGTTGCTGGTTTGTGTGGAGTACCTGGCCTTGAGGATCTCTCTCGACCGCTTGATGATCTTCTCGCGCATCTCGTCGTAATCGTGCATCTCTGGACATGGGACGTGAGTTTAAGAGTAGGCGGTCGGAGTTAGGCAAGAGAAAGATTATTTTAGCACACCTTGATTCATGTCAATGAAGTCCTGGCGGTGCAGCAGCTCCGTGGTCGGAGCCGCCGCATTCGCTTCGCCCGACTCGGTCTCCATGCGCTTCATCCAGTAAGCCTAGGATAATACTACCGGTAGTAGTATTTCAAATTACAAATATGGTTGGATGGAGAGAGAAAGTAGGCATTCGATGATCATTAGTACTACTTTCAAGTTTTAGCTTTTTTAATGCATTTCTTAAACTTTTTTTAAAAATAGTTTTTTTAAATTAAAAGAATATTTTATTTTAAAAAATAATGCAAAAGCTACTTCTCGCACGCAGAGCAAGAAGATATCAAACGACTCTCGGTATAAAAGTTTGTTAGCTTTCATTGCGTATACATACTATTACAATTCCCCGAATTTTAATAACATGCGGCGCCTTGCAGGCCGGATAAGGGGTTTGCCTTGGTGGTTTTTTTTTCATTTCGCTACCAATGAACATGTATAGTACAATAATAGGGTACACTCGTTGCGCATGAACAGACCTGCAAAACTATTTCACATTTCGCCCAGAACATTTTGGCGTTGGTACAGTACCATGATGATGGTCAACGGTGCTTCCAGTATTTCTTTAAAAGAAAGTATTAATACCATGACGCACTCCAAAGAAAAAAGATTGCGACGACTTCCTTCTGCTATTGCGTCGATCCTCGCAGAAAACGCAAGATGTTGCGGGGTATTTGGCCTCCGCAATGCGTCCGCATCCGTCCGATGATCGCTTTCACCGCTCGACTCAAATTTTAAAGGGTATAAAATATTTTTAAAAATATAAAAATCAAATACTTCGGAGTACAATTATCTTCAAATTTATCGTACAATCAGGAATTCCCTCTGTTTATGTTTTCGATGGATACCGACATTTTGAATTTATGTGTGTCCAATGGACACACATAAATTGGACACGGTCCATTGCCCTTTTCTATACTGACATGGTCCCGTCGCAAGCCCACAACAGCAAATCACAAGGGTCGTGTTATTCAGTCCCGTAGTTTTTCACGGTACTCCCTTTGTGAGGTAGGGTTCCTGAGCTCCCCCCGCTGTGCATATTCAAGAAAGACGCCCAGAGGTGAGTGAAGTTACGAGTATCCGTCCGCCTTCCCAGCGGTTTCCACGCAGCGCAGGCGCCTTGTCATACGCTGCATTCATCGAAGCTATCTCCTCTGCCTGATTCTGCGTGGAAACCCTGCTCGTTGGCTCCGCATCCGTCGCCAATGGCCGATAATCTGACACCTTCGTTGCGGATTGTGATGCGGACGTGGAAGCGGGACTGATTCTATTGTTGTCACCTGATCTCATTGCTATTTTCTGATTCTAACATGTCCTATTGCTGCCAGTTCTCTTTTAACGACTAGAGCCTGGTACCATGAGCCACTTCGTGCGCCAGAGCAAGTTCCGTCACGTGTACATCGAGCCGGCCAAGCTCGAGTCGTGCTACACGAATGTACGGCTGTCTACGGCGACGGGCGAGCAGAACTACATCAAGGGTAACACCAAGTTCTTCGCCGTGTCTATTCAGGCGGGTGGTGGTGCCATGGCTGTGGTGCCTTACGATAAGGTGGGAAAGTTTGACCCGGATTTCCCTCTTATCTCGGGACACCGTGGCGCCATTTTGGACTTCGACTTCAACCCTTTCCACGAGCACCTCATTGCCTCTGCCTCCGACGACAGTACCATTAAAGTCTGGGGTATCCCCGAGGGTGGTCTGACCGAGACGTGCGTGGACCCCCTCGTGGACCTGACTGGTCACGGCCGTAAGGTGACGCTCATCAAGTTCCACCCTACGGCTAACAATGTGCTGGCCAGTACGTCGTCCGACTTTTCCGTGCGGCTGTGGGATATTGAAAAGGGTTCGGAGATCGTCAAGATGGAGGACCACGGAGAGAACTTGATCCAGGACTTGGCCTGGAGCTGGACCGGCAGTCTGCTTGCCACCACCTGCAAGGACAAGGTTGTGCGTCTGTATGACGCTCGTTCTGGCCAGATTGCCGCGCAGAAGGAGAACGCCCACATGGGCACTAAGAGCGTCAAGATGAGCTTCCTCGGCAGCAAGGAGACGTTCGTTACGGTGGGCTTTACGCGTCAGAGTCAGCGTCAGTTCAAGGTCTGGGACCCGCGTAACCTCGACAAGGAGCTCAAGAAGGTGGATATTGACCAGGCCGCAGGTGTCATCATGCCATTCTACGACCCGGACACAAACCTCTTGTACTTGTGTGGTAAGGGTGACGGTAACATCCGCTACTACGAGATGTCTGAGGGCGAGCCTTTCGCCTTCCCCATCAGCGAGTACCGCTCGACGACTTCTGCGAAGGGTATGGCTATGATCCCCAAGCGCGGTTGCGATATCATGAAGTGCGAGTCTGCGCGGCTGCTCAAGCTGACGTCGAATGCCATTGAGCCGCTGCACGTCTTTGTGCCCCGTAAGTCGGACGCTTTCCAGGACGATATTTTCCCCGACACGTACGCTGGCATTCCCTCGATGACTGCTGACGACTGGCTGGGTGGTGCCGACAACTCGCCGGTGCTGATGTCTCTCCGTCCTGAGATGCAGGGTAAGATCACCAACGATGGCAAGCGCTCACGTTCTGCATCCAAGGCGAACAGCGTGGGTGCTGGTATTGCAGCCCGTGTGGCTCGTTTCGCACGTGGTGGCAGCAAGACGGACAACACTCCCGAAGGCAAGCTTAAGGCTGAGTTGGAGACTGCAAACGCACGAATTGCAGAACTGGAGAAGCTGCTTCGTCAGAACGGCATCTCGTACTAAAAAGCGCCAGGACTAAAAAGTGTCAGGAGAGGACTGACTGCTGCGAATACTGGGTAGGGGGACTATTATCCCCTATCACGGTTGGATTGGAATGCCGTTAGGACGACGCTAATTGTTCTGTTTTGGCTCTTGCAGTCGGAACCAAATACTTATTAGATTCGTGAGCAAGCAAGAGGCCTACGCACGCACCGAGTGGAGAGCAGGACAGCAAGAATACCAAGAGAAGTGTGAGAATACACGCGATTGCATGTCGAACAAAAAATGTGTGCCGTTCAGTTGATCTCTTTTTGCTGTTTTTCAGTGTCGAGAGTATGTCAGGTTGCTGGGCAAGACCAAGGTTATCCGACCTCAAGCTGCGGTGTGGTGTCGATGTTGTGGCGCAAGGAGTCGAAGCTCCATGACAGGATGTGGAGTGTTTGCCATGCGTTGGCCCCCGTTGCACCAGTAAAGCCTACCCATGCTCGACCGTGAAAAAGTTCAAGGGAGTTCTCGATTCGTAATGGCACTGTCAGCACAGGGGTGTTCATATCGTTCAGATAGATCGCGAGTAGCCCGATACCTGACTTCCAGGCGCCTGTGGAGTAGAAATTACCAGCTAGCGTGCTGGCCGTAAAGGATTCGTCGAAGAGCCTGCAACACACAACGTCAAATAATTTCGCGCAATGCTGTTTGCCCGCGACGGAACGTTGGTGACTTACATGCTTTCGTCGAGATTGGGTTTGTACGTGATCCGCACTGTGTGGATGTCCTCCGTCAGGTCCGGAATATTACTGGTAGCGCCGAGTGAGTGAGTATGATTGGGCTGCACCACTCCTCCATGACCACTGACGTGTACGCTGATGTGGTTCTCGTAGACATCAAGCAACTCTGGATTAAACCACGTATCGAACTCGATGGCGAGTGCATTTCGAAGACCGCCATAACCGAGTGACATGCCCCCAGAACCTAATGCAAGCTCTTGCTGCACGTCATTTTGTATAACGAAAGCAAAGCCATCACCTCCATGCGACCGGCAGTTTGTGTGGACGTTGTCCATTACACGGCATGTGGTTGATGGATTGGTCGCTCGAAACGAAAAACTGGTGGTGAATCCTTCCCGTACATTCATCTGTCGAGGATACCATACTGCTCCCGTGAGAAAAGATTGCGACGCTGTGAGCCTCAGTGCAGTGCCGCATGCAGTTGTAATTGGTGCTGCATCAACTGGTTGTTTTAGAGTTGACTTGTTGAAGGCATACACTTGCTTCGCTGGGAAAGGCATGGCGGTCATGGCGTTTGTGGGCAACGAGCGATGAGTTGATCCTTTGGCATAAATGGTGCTGCGGCTCTCGCTTTCGAAGCAGACGTACGAACACTCTACAATGGCTGCGCTCGATCCCCTTGGAGCTGAAGCATCAAAACCATCACAGCACGAAATTGAGGCGTTGCAGTTCTGAACCTGTTTAAAAATCTCGTCAGTGGATCATAATTCAAGTGCAAACAATTATGGAAGGGCTAACCTTACATGGGCATCACCGTTCACATACAGTCCGAAGTGTCCTTGGTCACCTACTTCACCGGTTGGACCAAGAGTCGGAGTCGTACGCAGAGCAATGGCTTCAGGAAGAGCACTGAGATTTGTTAGAAGTCGAGCGCTGAACTGAGGAAAAACAAAATCTGTTGACGAAGATATCACTGGTTAGAAAATTGAAGGCGGTGCAAGAATACTTGAAACAATTGTGGGCTTTTCACCTTGTGGAAGCGTTTGAACACAAGAAGAGGGTGGAGAGTCGAAGCCAACCACCGCATTTGGCAAGACTTGACGGCGGCCGTACAGGTCAATGTCCTTCCACTCCTTGGACCATTGCCACTGATTCTCGGTCAGCGGTGTTACCTTCACCTGGTAACCTGTGGACTTTTCAAGCTCGGTGAGTGTGGTGGACGTTACGTTTCCTACCACAACAGACTGATCAAGAGAGAACATATCATCTGTGCAGGGCTTCCAGGCTATCCGATACCCTGTAACTGTCATGCTCACCCACACATCAGTAGGAGCCTCCCAGTTAACGTCGAGTGCGTGGGCTGCCACGTTGGTGATTATTGGTTGCGTAGGTGCTCTTACTGGCGCAGCGTATGATAGCAACGGAACCTCATCGAATAACTGCAGCAACCGGCCATCGTGAACACGGACTCTAGACGGATATGTTGGATTCTCCAGCCACTCCAACGATGCCGGTGGTAATCGACATTGTAGTTCCACCTCCGGAACGACATGAACAACGTCCAAGCACTCGATACCGTCAATGGTAACGACTGCATCACCATTGCCAAAATGTTTTCCACTGATGGATATTAGCTCACCACCGTCGCGCACACAATTGTATGTAGATGCTCGAGGTAGCGTCATTGACGAGCACATTGCCGCTGAAGAATGGTGAAACCCGTTGGTCCAGCGCTCAGTCTCCGTGCAATTGAGGTGTGCTGCTTTGTCACCGTCACTACTCCCAGGGGTATTAGTGTCTTCGAAATACTTGTCAATGCAGCCACGGACCTTGGTAACTATGGGCGCTTTGGTGAATGCTATCCAGTCAATCGAGAAACTTTGCCCAGTAACGGTGTTGCGCGAGACGCATGGGTGAAAGCGTACGCGACGGATGACACCCGTGACGTGTTTCCAGATAGGAATGAAGTAATGGTCATCTTGCTCCAGAGCGTTGGTATGCAGCGTGAAAGGGATTCGAATCGGGTCGTTCATCACTCTCGGGTCGGCATCTTGCCGGACGGTTGGCTCGGACGGGGATCGCTCTAGCGATACCATAGCGAGATCACACTGGCCAAGAAATTTCATTCGGAAAACGAGGGTGTCCCGCTCGTCAGCGCCAACATACACGTGCAGTTCCGGTGAATCCACAAAAGCGAGCTTCAAGTCTCCGCTATTTAGCACCACTCCACGTAAACGTCCATCCCCGGCATCGATCTCAACTCCCGTTTCCAGCGACGTCGACTGGCCCCAGCCATTCCTACCGTCATTAAAGTTCCATTGAACTTCACACGGAAGGCACACAAGGAGTGAAGTTAATACGCAGACTCTGAAAAATAAGACCGATTACAAGCGTACGGGCAATTGAGTTCATGACGTTTGAAGCCACTGCTGCTTCCGTGGATCTTGCGGTTGCCAACACTATCATCGTTAGCAGTGTGTTGCATCGTCGCCATCTAAGTGACCGTATGAAGCTGCTGAAATGCTGGTAAGACTCCATTGCATATCCACTGTCTGTAGACGCGACTCTTTATTAGCGTAGACTTTTAAATAAAGAAAATTTAGTAGTTCAAAAGATTGGTAAGTCAGCAAGTTCATCCACAGTAATCACTCTGCTTCCGATTACAGGCAAAGTTAAAGCACTTGGCTATAGACCTGTATTTTGCATCATGTCCTATTTGTAAAAGCCGATTGGACTTTTACAGGTAAGGATTACCAACTGATGAGTGATATAGTTGCTAAAACCATGGCTTGAACTATATCACAAATCAAACCTCACGGACATGCATTATTTTTTTGAATTGCACATGCGAATTAAGAATTGAAGAAAAAATACTCTCCTCAGAGGAATGGCATGGCCAAAACGTTTTTATCTAACAGGTCCACTACAGCTCCAATCCTACACTTTCCACCCTTTTCAGCTCCCTATTGGCGCTGTAATGTTTTCCTGGGCACTGATGTCATATGCGCGGAATGCAACGCTTCTTCTCTTGGCTGATGAACATCCACCACGAGTAAACGGAGCTTCCTACATGTACTGCTTGAGCATGATATATGATACTTTGAAGTAAAGTTTATTACTATCAGCTCAACTCCTTCGACCAAATGTCGGCTATGACCGTTACCTGCTCCATTTCTTGGACGAGCGTGGCTTACTGTTCTTGTGCTGGAGTGAATCATTTGCTGTTAACTAGTCAAGTCGCCGCAAAGATGAAAATTTTCCCTTTTCATATTTTGTGCAATTGCTGACTGTGATATCAAACCGTTTTCCTTACAGCGTCGCGACTAAAACCACGCTACAGAATCATTGTGGGAGATACAGTGAGTACCGGTAACTGTAAAGCTTTGCTACATATTCTTGTCAAGTTTTTCCCGAGCAGAAAGATTTTAAACATCACGAAAAGTGAAGCTGCCACTGGTACACCGTCATTCTGTCTTAACCCCAAACACCATAAAGTTAAGGACACATTTTAAGGACAACTATATTTTTCTCTTGATTCCGGTAAACTTCACGGTACCTTTTGTCTTCTTTAGGACAAAAGTATCGAGAAGTTTACTGAAGCGAAGTGAAAACGTTTTTTGTCCTGTCCTGTGTTGGGGTTAACGGACGTTTTCAGTTACTATCACGCCGAGTTCGAAAATGAAGCAATCAAAATCCAGCCAATCCGCGTCGTCCTCGATGTTCACTTCAACTTCTAGTCCAGCAAGCTCTACAGCGTGAGTCACATCGCAATTTGCTTAACACCCCTCAACAACACGCCCGCTCTCACTGCTAGTCATCGCCAATGCGCAACTCAGTTTCTTCCCGGACCAGCTCGAAAGTCAACATTCCACGCGTGTTCCCTTCGTCCGACGATTTTCGCCTTCAAGTCACGCCCCAGTCATCCATCTTCTTCGAGGACTCGAGGCCTGACGCCCCAACTGGCAGCACCATCGCTATTTGCCTTCCTGGAATTGGAGATACACGACGTCAGTTCCGCTTGTTGGCTCCACTGCTGCATGACAAGCTCGGCTTTCGCGTTTTTCTTGGAGACTTGCGCGGTTTCGGCGACTCGACGTTGGTCGGAGACAGCCAAAAGGCAGACAACTACTCTGTCTACTCCCCGGAATCAGTAGCCTCCGATGCGACGAGCTAATGGAGAAGCTGAGCACTGTCGATCCGACCTGCAGCTTCGTGTTGCTGGGAAACTCGCTCAGCGCAGGGTCGATGGTGCTCGCCGCAGCCGCAGCCAAAAAAGAACCTTCGGGTCCTCGCATCAGCGCGCTGGTCTTGCTTGGGCCTATCCTTCGAGACTCTCCAATGGACTCGTGGTTTCGACCTCTTTCGCATTTGATGTTTTGTCCGCTATACGGCGCTTGGGCCTGGGGCCTGTACTACAAAACACTCTTCCCGGGAAAGCTGCCCGACGATTTTGAAGCAGAGCTCGATGTTCTCAAAACGCACTTGAAGACGGAATCGGGCAACATCATCAACGTGGGCCGTTTTGCGCGCGCTAGCAAAGACGGCGTCGCGGCTACTCTTGAAAGCCTTGGGCAGTATCCGACATTTCCTGTACTTGCTTTCTTTGGACGTAAGGATCTGGACTACGCGGGCTTCAATGCTGAGATCGATTGGTTTAAGGTGGCAGTTTCGCACGCCCAGTGTGTTGAGAATGTCAACGGTGGCTATTACCCTTATCTTGAGAATCCAGAACACGTCGTTAAGGTGATTGAGAACAGTTTGGCCTTGTCAACTGGGAGTAGAAGGCATTACTGCAGGCCCGCTACTTTTTTTTCGTTAAGCGAATGATTTTTTGGCCTCCTCTTTGGCAGCACAAAAAGTTTGCGAGCTTATTCAGCTCCATTTAGGCATTAATAATTAGTCACTACTTCGCCACTCGCAAAAAAATGGACAGTAAATCGAACCACCAGGCAACTTCAAGCACCGCCAGAATCAAATTTGCCGCCTCTTTCCATGAGCACTACGCCGTGAGACTAACGCACCTCCAGCGCCTGAGCGACGGAGGCAGGACCAGAGAGCTCCAGGAGGCGCTAGCTGCTTGCAGATCCAGTATGCTGATGACATTTTGCTTGGACTTGGGTCTGCGTGTCGGGCGCAGGAAGTATGTGGCGTATCAGTCCAAGGCTGGTTTCTCGAAGCTGCTCATGAAGAAGCTGGCAATGAAAACGGCAGCGCTGTTGATATACCACAGTCGCCGCCATCGAAGAGGCATAGCTACCTGCACCTCCTCCACGTGATTCTCTCCGATGTCATTCCGCTACCGCTTCTTGAAGAAATGCTGTCGCCAAAAGAGAAAACTCCGGAGCTGGAAGGAGACGACCAAACTGCGCGGAAGATGAAGAGACGTGTAGCCAATGCCGCATCAATCGACAAGGCAGGGAGGTTGCTGAAGGAGCTTTTCCCGATGGGCTCTCGTGCTGCTTCCACGGTAGACGCCGAGTTAACACAATGCCTGGAATGGTTTACTGGGTTGTGGCGAGAGGAGAGCGAAGAGGACAGTGCATAGCTACTGGTGGCTTGCCGTTCTCGTGCGACACGATAATGAATATCTAACGAGTCATCAAGATTGCAACACCCCATTTTGCTGCCAGGACGCTGCTTGAGGAAATATGGATCTCGTGGCCTTGAAATTCTTGTAACTCTGCATGAATCACAAATCACAGTACTACGGAACCCGTACAGTAGTACGGGAGGAATCCTCCCGTTGACGTGGTGGTATGGTTGGTTCCGTGGCCCAAGGCGGCACTCTCATTTGTTGCAGTTCATCTTACTAAGATCTAGTCTCCCGTTCCAGTTACCGGATCCGGACCCACTTCGATGTTACAATCAATTTCACCGCATCATGCCAAAAGCGAGCGAGTGAGGCTCCACCGTGATGCTGAAAGCTTTTGCGACCTTTTGAGCGGCGGGATCAAGATCAATGAGCTATGGGGCGCGTTCAGAGCGATTATGATGTGCGTATTATCGACGTGTCGGGCGCTGAGCCGAGTGCTCGAAGCAGAGAAAGCACAGGGTGTCGCACCAGAACAACAGTAATGTGCTCGAGTCCTGAGTCGAGAGGGAAACGGCGGAGAAGCACCGCGACATTCTAAACGCGGATGATAGCACAACAGCTATCTAGATACTTCGAAGGCTACGAGCATGCGAGGGTGCCGAATAAGTTGAGGACCCCCAACGCCAGCTTTGATTGTGAGCACACAGTGTGGAATTAGCTAGCTTGGGCCAATATGACTCATGTCATAATAATACGTGACGACTGCAGAACAGGAAGTGAATACCATAGTGGTTGCAAGGGCAAACTGAACTTCACGAACGAAGAAATCATAGGACCCACCACCGCGTCAAGCCCGAAATATCGGCTTTCCTTGCCTCGCCGCGTCTCGCTAGCGTCTTTTATCATGTGCCGTGATCATCGCCCAAGTCAGTTCTGTACGTGCTGCGGTTGGCACAAGCTCGAGTTGCTACATTGCAGGCAAAAGTGCGTCTACTTTGTATACTGCTCCGAGCATCCACCGATATTCGACAATCGAGCCTCTTGATTTGGGCTGACATCGGCGTGCGTCCAGGCAGGAGTGTCAATTGAAGGCACATGGAGGTGGTGCTTGGTTTCAACATACCGGAAAAGATGAAGTACCGGTAGGCTGCTTACCGTAGGGCCTGACTAGTCAGTGACTCGGGCTAACTATGCTCGAAGTTGAAGTCGGGTCTCTTTTATAGCGACCGGCCTGACTCCGAAACGGCCCGGGGCCGGGAAAATGACTGGCCGAGATGAAGCCAGATGTGTAGGCTTCGAAAAGCCTGACGGAGACGCGCCAAGCCGAGCTTGTGGACGCCGGCTCAAGGGGGCATGCATACACCCAAGATCGCTACATCTTCTTGCTTGTTGCTGATAAGAGCTTGCACTCTTTGAGCACCAAGTTACCGTCGTGGCCGTTTCGACCTTCATACAAATTTCAAGCTAATGAAAATTCGGCGGGAAAAGATCTAAAATCAGATAAAACCTCGGAGAAGAATTTTGAAAAACCTTTTGATTTCACTATTCCTTTGGGGGCGCGGCTCTTGGAAGGCGAAGTCATGCCCACACTAAAAGAGACTCGGCGGAAGAAACGACCCGCGTGTACCCGCGCTACGGCCTCCTATACTAGCTGGTTAACCGCCTGCCGAAATGCTGACAGAGAGTGCGTCGTTAACGGCGCCACTGGACAGTGGGGAGCGCCGCGCTGAGGCGCGCCACCGCCGCCGCGAGGCCGCCGCCCCGTACTCGAAGCGCGCAAAGGCGGAGGATGATGAGGACGACGTTGAGTTCTTCGCCCGCGAGCCAGACCACAGTCGACGCGGCAGCGGCTTCTTCGCCCGCCTGGCCAGCTATATTCCCATAGTGAACAAGCTAGTAAACGAAGAAGATGAGGAGGAGGTAACTGAGTTACAGCCAGCCGTCGACACGTCTATCGATAGTATCGACATCCAGACGACTCAGGAAGACGTAGACGAGGAAGAGGAAGCAGAGGGCGAGACTGAGAAGGAAAAGGAGACCCCGGAAGAGACCGAGAAAGGGACACAACAGACACCTGAGCCTCAGCCGGAGAAGCTGAAGGAGCCGACTCCAGAGGACGAGGAAATGCCTGAGACCCACACGTCCCCCGTGACGCGTGCTGCCCCATCTTTCGTCACACCCAAAGAACAGCTCTCTACGCCTCCCAGACCTCCCAACAAGCGGGGATCCCGTAAATCTCGCTCGCCTTCCCGTGACAGCAGCGTCGACAGTGGGGAACGCAGCCCCGCCATGATGCGCTCGCAGCGAAAGCGTGGAGACAAGCGCGTGTTCCTTCCCGGCCCTTCACAGCAGTCGAAGATGCTCCGTATCTCCAACTCGCAGCGCAAACGTAAGTCGACGTCCCCGTCGCCCCACGACTCGGCTTTGGCTGTGATTAAGCAGAAGAAAACTATTACGATGGAGGAGTTTGAGCGACTGCAGAAGCAGCTGCACGACATGGTGGAGACCACGCCGCATACTCAACTCGCCATGACTCAGGCAGCTCTGGCCAATGGACTCGAGCGTCCATTCACACGCGGATTCCCTGGCCCCACTTCGTTCCCTGGATACGTCCCAGGCTCCATTGCCAATCAGAACCACGGAGCGTTAGTCGTACACGAACGTGGCTCGGAACTCGCGACGAAAAACGGCGTTCCTTTCGGCAAACGCCTTAGAAACCGCGAGAACGGACCCATTCTCTTCTCAGGTGCCGCTCTACGCGGACAGTTGACGCGCGAGGAGCGTTTGATGCGCAAGCCTCGTCCGTCGCGTCTATTGACTGGCGCTAAACGTGATGCCGCAGCGCGTAATGCGTACTCTGCGGCAGTCGCGGAGAAGATTTTATCGACGCTGAATAAGGTGCAGACTCCGCTGGAACAGGAGGCACAGAAACCGACGCCGTCTACGTCCATGTCGTGGGCTAAGTATCATCTTTCGGTAGCCGACGATGAGAAGAAGAGCCTTGAGAATGGCGTGGAAATTGACAGCGATGACGTGGCACCTCCGACGAGTACTGTACCTCGCGTGGCGTTCCCGCAGCCTTCTCAGAAGCCTACTACTTTGTCGTTCGGTAATGCTCCGAAGACGTTGCAGACGCCAGTGAACAGCGCGACTAGCTCATCGAATGGTGCGACGCCGTTCTCACCTCAAGCGGTGTCGATGACTCCTGCACTTGCTCGTGTGCCGTACCAGCCGAAGTTCGAGAAGATTGGAGAGTTCAAGTTCACGCTTCCGATTCGTGTTGAAGGAGTGAACCAGGTGGACGTTGATGATGAGGATACTCGTGTCAAGTTCATGTTTTCTCCACCGCCTAGTATGCGTGAGCCCCCTGTAAAGGCGTTCAGTCAGAAGTCTGCAGTCAAGAGTACCGGCGCTGCTCCGTTTGATTTTATGCCGTCGTCACCTAAGACGAAGACAACCGAGTGGGTGTCGAAGCCACCGAAGGCGAAAGAACCGGAGAAGCCCAAGGCTGCGGAAAAGCCAGCCGCATTTAAGGAGACGGAGAAACCGTGTTCGACAGAGTCTGCGCCTGCTGCTTCGACCAATGGCGCTGTGAATCCTCTTGCTAGATTCATGCAGCTGATGCCGGGACAGTGGAAATGCCCTGGTTGCAGCGTCCTGAATGAGGCTACGAGTGCCAAGTGTCCGTGCTGTGAGACGGCGAACCCTGCTGGTTCGTCTGCACCTAAATCGGCTGCCCCTGCGGCGCCTAAACCTGCTGGATCCGTTTCGTCAAGTGGCTTTAGTTTTAGTGTCCCCGCTGCGGATGCCAAGAAGGATGCAGACAAGCCGGCTGCTGGATCAATTACTGCAGGAGGCTTCAGCTTTGGTGCTCCATCTGCAGACTCGAAGAAGGAATCGGACAAGCCAGCTGGATCAATCTCGTCGACTGGATTTAGCTTCGGTGCTCCGGCGGCTGACGCCAACAAAGACAGTAAGAAACCTGCCTCCGGTATCACATCTGGCGGATTCAGCTTTACTGCCCCAGCTCCTGCTCCTTCGTCTGCCTCGGACAAGCCAACCTTTAGTTTTGGTGTGCCCGCGACGTCGGACTCGAAGTCTGATGATTCTGGTAGTGCTGCCCCGATTTCGTTCGGATTCTCGCCTCCTGCCAAGAAGACTGGCGATGCATCAACGACCACCACAGTAACGGAGATGTCTGCTGCTCCAGCGTTTTCTTTTGGCGTTGCACCGTCAACTTCGGCCCCGGCTGCTGCCTCAACAGCTGCTACCAGTGGATTCACGTTTGGAGATACCAGTACCACCACCAGTGGTAAATCTAACAAGGGCAAGCGTAAAGCTCCTGAGGAGGACGAGTCCAAGGCGGATTCTACTCCGTCGTTCAGCTTTGGTGCATCCACGACGGCGACAACTGAAGCGCCGAAGCCGAGTGTGCCTGCCTTCAGCTTTGGGGCTACCCCTGCGCCAAAGCAGGCAAGTCCGAAGGAATCGGATCGCCCTAAGAAACGTGTAGCTCCGTCTTCTGTGGCGTCTGACTCGAAGGCTGACGCATCCAATCCGGCTTTCTCTTTCGGTGCGACATCGAAGCCGCCCCAGGTGCCTACCAAGGATACGTCGTTCTCGTTCGGCGGATCTAGCTGCTCGACAACTACCGACAAACCGAAGAAGGCTGCTGCTGCTTCTTTCAGTTTTGGTGCAGCAGATGCGAAACCGAAGGAGACGACGCCGCCGCAGACTGGATTTACATTCGGATCGTCGTCGACTACGTCAATCCCGGCACCGACGCCTAGCACTGGTTTGGGACACGCTGCTACGGAGACGAAGACCCCTGCTTTCTCGTTCGGCTCAACACCGGATACCTCGGCTCCTGCCACGTCTGCACCTGCTTCTACTGGCTTCACTTTTGGCCAGAGCTCGACGTCGACGACCCCCGCCACTAGCAGTGCCCCTGTATTCGGCGCCACCCCGGCAACTTCTTCTGCCCCAGCTTTTGGCTTTGGCAAACCGACGACGCCGTCCTCTGGTACTTCGACTCCTCCCGTGCCGGCAGCTCCTGCATCGACGCCTGCGTTTACATTCGGCTCGTCTTCTTCCCGGCCATCAGCATCCTCAGGCTTTGCCTCGTCGGGAACTACAACGTTTGGCCAGACGCGTGCAACTACATCAGGCTTTGGCCCCACGTCGACGCCTTTCGGATCAAGCTCATCGAGCGGTTTTGGATCTGGCTCGAGTACTGGAGGCTTCGGTAGCTCGTCTAGTGCTGGCCCTTCGACTGCATTTGGCAGCTCTGCATCCGCGACACCAGCTGCACCGGCGTTCTCTTTCGGTGCATCCAGCCAGGCTCCACCCACCACCGCCCCTGCCAGCCAGCCAGCGTTTGCATTTGGCGCATCGAGCGCTCCTGCCCCCAGTGGATTCGGAGCCGCACCTGCAGCTTCAAGTGGCTTTGGTTCAAGCGCTCCTAGTGGATTCGGCGCTGCTTCTGCACCGGGAGGCTTCCGATCTTCCAGCCCTGCCCCCGCATTTGGTAATCAGGCCGCCTCTGCAGCCCCCGCGTTTGGTAGCAGTCTTCCTCCTCCGACGACCACGTTTGGCGCTCCGGCATTCGGCGCTCCTGCAGCTAGCGGATTCGGAAACGGCCCTCCGAGCTCTGGCTTCCGTACGCCTAGCCCAACTCCTGCTTTCGGTGCTGTTCCTGGACCTCCTGCTTTTGGTGCTGCTCCTGCCCCGGCTTTCGGTGCGCCCCTCGCTGCCCCCGCTTTTGGTGCCGCTCCTGCTGCTGGAGCATTCGGCGCTCCTCCCGCTGACGGCGGATTTAACATGGGAGCCGCTCCTCAGCACACAAAGGGCCGGCGTATCCTGAAGGCCAAGCCTCGCACTCGGCGAACGTCATAGAAGCAAGAATGAATCAATTTATCATGCAATGTCTAATAATTTTACTGTGGCGATGGCAACTTTGCTGAGGATGAGAGGACTTGCTCCTGTCCAAGATAACCATAGCGACAGGCGTCCAGATGGGCTTGAGTACTATGGATATGTATGTGTACCGGAGACGAGGTTGAGCTTGTCGATAATTTAACAACTTTTTGTGATGTTCAGTTTTGCTGGTCGATCTCTAAGTATGGCGATGGTGGAACGATAAAAAAAGCGTCGTGCCAAGAAACTGTAAGCTGTGGGCGAAGTAAAGACCAAAGTCGTGATTTTATCGCTGATCGGGCTCAACAACGACATGGCCGACATGAGGGGGGCATCTGCCGTGAGTATCGGTAACTACAAGGGTGTCATGCTCTGCAACCGGCCATTCAATGGAGTTTCAAGCAGTAAGTGGCGAGCTTGGACGGGTTAAAAGTTTGAGTGTCTGATCTTGAGTTTTGAACAGCGTTGGCCAAGGAAAATCGTTACGGAGCTAAGCCAAACAGCAACAATGTGGTCGACAACAGCAAGGCGGCATTTCTCGCAGGCAACCCTGGCGAGCCTTTGGGACTAAACGTGCCAATTCACAACGAGCCTGCGGTGAGATAGCCGTGTTCATGGGTTACTGCGTGCTGGTCTATAACCTTTTGCTGATGTTGCTCCCTCGTTAATTTACAGCACGCTGTCCGTCGAGACAAGAAGAATACAGCTCTATCAAAGCACAAAAAGTGGCTGCACGACTTACAGAAGGAACGCGCTCGACTACAAGAAGCACTAGCGGAGGATGAAGAAGCTGCCCAAAAGCGTCGAGAACGATTCTCACAAAGAGAAGCCAAGATGCGTGAAGCAGTGCGCAACAACAACAATGACTGCGAGGATGTTCCAAACTCTGATGCTGGTCCTGCTACGGAAAAGAAGAACTTGAACCGCCCCATGTGGGCACTTACGAAGGCTACGGCTGACGAGAAGCTTGATTGCTTGGAGGACGCTGAGGCTAATGATCTCATCGAGTTTGCGAACAATCTAGACATTGATCAGTTCATGGACGACGTAGAGATTAAGGCACGCGTCTCACAAGTCGAGCAGCAGCTAGCACAAGTGCAGTCTATTGTGGACTATGAGGAGGCTGAAGAAAAGCGATGTGAACGGGAGCAGCAGCGGCTAGAAGGGCTGGCCAACGGCGGCGGTGTTCTCAATGGGAACGATCTATCTCGACTTGGGCGGGACCGTGCAGATGCCAAAGACGGCGACGACGATGCTATGAGTGTGGCAAGTAGTGTGCTGTCTGAGTGCAAGTCGATTCGGTCAGTACACTCTGTTCGATCAGTAGCAGCGATCACGAAACGTGTCGAAGCCAAGCTCGGACCCTCCACTCCATCTGAGGCAGGCAGTACTTCGCCTGCACCTCGCATCGTGACAATTGACGAAGAGGAAGGTGTTCGGATGCAGATCAAGACTCTACCTAGCAATCTACCCTACATTCATCGGAACCCTGCCATTTAGTGGCATCATACAGTGCTGCTATTTTAATAAAAAAAAACTCTAGTGTCCCAACTGGGTCGTCTGCGACTTACACTGGGAATGCGAGTACAGTTTTTTTCGCGGAATTTGTCTCTCTGCTGAAACTTGTTGTACCTGCGTTAGACAATGGTTGTTGAATAAATTGGTAGTTCCGCATCCTTTTCTGTTTTAACTTGTTGCTGAAAAGTCAATACTTCCCATTCATTTATCGAGATGCTGTGAATACCATCTCGTTCAGCCGTAGCGAGGCAAGCGAAAGGATTTCCGGTGCCTATCAACTACATCAAAAAGACAAGGGACGCGCTACTGGACAATTCGTGTCTGGATTCATTGGATAAACCAGCGCTACGTATTCTTTGAAAAAGAAAGAATTTCTTTCTTCGAGTTCATTTCCTAAATTATTCTATCTGATTCCACAGAAGCTATGTCGGCAGCACAAACTACTTTCTTGGGTTTCAGTACTCTCGCGTGTTTACAAGTTTTCGTCTACGCTTGTCAATTCAGCGACCAGACTATTCTTGATAAAAGAAGACAGTTTTCAACAGTTTTGCATCAAAAGAATAAAAGAAAATTGCAAACGGATCAGCGTTTTGTCGGTATCCAGTATGGCTCATGGCCAAATTTAGCTAGTGTTCGAATTTGCCGAATCTTCTCGTTACAAATTTAAGACTTCTACGCACTACAAAAATAAGTAAGACAAAATAGAAGACCACATTTCAGCTAGGCGCTTGTGTAGACACAGCCGAGGAGCATGAAAGCTCGGGCATTTGCTCAAAAAAGAGACAAAAAAGGAACAGCCACGACGTACAATACCTATTGTGCAAACTTTCGAGCGTGGCCGGCAGACACCAGCCAGAGTAAGACGAAAGACCGTCAGTAGACTGGGGAGCGGTCGGCTCGCATCTAAAACGCCTACCTTTATCTATTCCTAATCTACTGTAGATCTGATAGATTACATGAAACGAAAACAAAGACTGGGATTTTTCTCGTCAACAATATGCACGAACGTATCATACGTTTTGCAGTTTGAATCTTTTGAGGTGACACGAATGTTGACCCAGGTTACGTTACGCTGTTCGATCTACACAGTACCGTGAAATTAATCCGGTGTGGGCTCTCCATACCTCTATGAGGCATTCCCAGTATAATTAAAATTATTGGGACACTAGAGTTTTTCAAGCTGTATTCACAATACGAGGAGTTAGATTGTGCCGCTCGGTCCAAGGAACACTTGCCTAATGCCTAACAACTAGCAGTAGCATTCTTTTAAGAAATATACGTATTGCAAATTCTAAAGTGAAATTGCCATTTTAGGGGGTGTTCTTATCTAAAGGGACACTAATGATCAGGCGGGATACTGAAGCACATTTTCGTTTTGATTGATGCATAAAGCTTCGAACTGTACATTCCTCCCTCCAGGCCACACGCAGAATCCGCAGGCACCTCCACGATGCCAAGAGGCAAGAAATTGTCGAGGAGGAGATCGGACGGGTGAAAGCGCACTTTAAGGATGGAAAACCCAAGCGCTGGATAGCACGAGCGATTGGCCGAAGTGTGAACGCTGTCTGCAACGAATTGAAACCTCCTAAGCCTGCAACACCCCACAAACGACTCGGAAGGCGACCAAAATGCACCAAGCGCCTGATCCGACAGGTCTTTCAACTCGCTACTGTAAAAAAAACTATCGTCTAAACGTATTTCGGAGGCGATCGGCCAAGTTCTACGACCAAGTACCGTCCGTAAGATACTGAGCTCATCAAATATTGCCAAGTGGATCAAGTGGAAACCGGCTCCGGCCATCAAGCCTCACCTCAAGGTGGCTCGGGCAGCCTTTGCCGCCAAATTCCTGAGTAAAACGCACATGTGGCGTCGAGTAATCTTTAGTGATGAAAAGAAGTTAAACATGGATGGTCCGGACGGGTACCAGTACTACTGGCACGACGTCCGGAATGACCAAGAAGTCTTCTCGAAGCGAGCAAGCGGTGGAGACAGTGTCATGGTGTGGGCGGGTATGAACCACTATGGAAAGACCGAGATCGCGTTCCATGAGGGAAGGCAAAATTCTGCCTGCTACACTAGTACACTAGATACGTACTTGGTTCCTTTCCTCGAAAACCTTCGTGAAAATCATGGCGTTCGGAGGCTATTTTTCAGCAAGATAATGCCTCTATTCACGAATCTACGTTCACAAAGGCCCATATTGAGGCCCTTGGAATCAGGAAGCTAAAGTGGCCTGCCAAAAGCCCCGATTTAAATCCAATTGAGAATGTCTGGGGCCAACTAGCGTGGTCGGTCTACGAAGAAGGACGTCAATTCGACACCAGGGACGAGTTGAAGGCTCAGATCAAACGAAGCTGGGCCGCAATTCGACAGATCTACTACTTAGTATCTACAAGGCCTCGTCAAAGGTATGCCAACGCGAATGGCGCAGTAGTTCTCAAAAATGGAAAAGTGCTATTGATAAATAGACCAACATCTAGGTGGTGTCCCTATTGATAAGAACACCCCCTAAAATGGCAATTTCACTTTAGAATTTGCAAGAATGTTATATGTAGCAAGAATTTGTTTGACAATCCTGTGATCGAACTTGACCGAATTGGTGTGTGACTTTTGGAGGCTTTCTTCAGGCAAGACTCTTAAGAGCGACACTGAATGACGACCACCCACTCTATCGCAATGCCCTCTTCGGAAATACTGTTTTGGACTCCGCGTTAAAAGAGCGAGTAATTTGCCGAACGGCACACCCAACCGACCGGATTAGTCCCACTGGCGTCCCTCCTCACGCTCATTTATTGGTAGCGATGGAGAATCAAGCGGCTCAGCTGCAGCAATTGTTAACCTCGGTGAAAGAGCTGGCCCCCGCTGTGGTAGAGCTACTGAAAGCAGAAACGCCTAGTGATTATTATTATGACGACTAGGCTAGTCGTCATAATATTATTCAGCAGCAGAGCGTAGCACGCGTATTTTGCGGACAGTACGAGGTTGCGGAATAGTTGATCTAGTACAATTTGTTCGAGGCCAATTACTACAACAACTACATCACACCGTGGACCCCAATGAACAAGACGATAACACCGCTGATGAATAAAGTGAAAGCTAACAATATGAAGCACGAACCCCTAATGTTCACCAACTCTAGGTTTACACGAGCTCTACCGGGTTGATATCCCTCGAATGCCAGCTTGGGAACACTGGCGCTGCAGTGATCCCTCTGAAAAATCGGTCCATATCGATTTTTGCAGTGGCAAGATCCCAAAAAGCGGGAAATCTGTCAAATTAACGCAGTATGATGCTGGAGATACAATCTAGAGTCCCCAGAAGTAGTTGGACAGCAACACCGAGCATTCAGCAGGCGTGTGCTGTGCTTCAAAGTGTGATGGAAAAGCTTCATATCAGTGACGTTACACCCAAGAATCGCCAAAGATGCAGCGTAGAATGAACCTGAACACGTAGCTAAGTATCACTGCATGTATGCAATAAGAAAATAATTATCTTACCTGGTGCGCAGCAGCTCGACTCACAGTGCATGCACACACAGAGGCAACACGCGTACGCTGGGTGGTCAACCCCATGGCTATCTCCACCGCGAGCCTTGCCTTGAAGGTCTTCTCCTTCTTGCGCTGGACCTATCGGTACTGTTGGCTTAGCGGTTCTTGATCGATTAGCGTTGTGCAACGCAAGTCATTTCGATACGGTATTGATTCTTGTGTTTTGCTGTACTTATTTTCTGTGCGTTGGCGCCAACAAAATCGTTTGAAGCTTGCTTATTCCCCAAAATAACTGCGGTTTGTATGGAAATGTCGCCAGGGATAAAACGAATTCGTGTGCGCACAGACGCACAGAAAACGAAAAAGTTTTCATACAAAAAAGGCGTCAGACGCCAACGAGTTCCAGAGAATTACTGCTAGTTGTTAGGCATTAGGCAAGTGTTCCTTGGACCGAGCGGCACAACCTAACTCCTCGTATTGTGAGTACAGCTTGAAAAACTCTATAGTGCCCCTATAATTAATAGCAGCACTGTACAGTAGTACTTCAAGTAGTAGAACGCAGGACAAGATAAAGTATCATTGTTCGGACTCTTCAAAGCGTCGCTTATTTCCACTTTTGTGACAATTCCTATTCCAACATGGGCCGACGCAGAGTGGCTTCACAGGTTGAAGAGGCCAAGAAACATGGCATGCTCCACCTCATTCAGTATCAACTCACACGAGTACCGTCTGAACTCTTCTCACATACTTCTGGGTCATCCTCATCGACTTCATCCGGAGAATTAGCTACCACACTGGTACGTCTCGATCTAAGTTTCAATCAGCTCCAGGGACCAGACGCCATTCCGGACGCGATTGGATCGCTAGCTGCACTACGTGAGCTGTACGTGAACAACAATCCAAGTCTGAAGCGGCTACCAAGCTCGCTCGTCCATTGCACCAAGCTGCAAGTTCTCGACGCCAGTTTTTCAGCACTCGATACACTTCCGCAAGAGCTCGGTCGTCTGCAACATGTTCGCGTCATCAACATCGACGACACACCTTTGCAGCGTCGGTGGGAGTCTAAAGGCCATCTCCTCAAGAAAAACGAAGACGACGAGCCTCTGATCTTCTCCGTCTCCAGCTACAACATCATCGCTCAACCAGCTACCACATCGATCAGTAGTCGCACCAAGACAGTACCAACACCATGTCAGCAAATACTGCGCAAACTGCGACGCAAGGACGAGCGTGAGCAACTCAAAAGCGAGTTGTTCGACCTCCTTCATGACAAAACATACCGCCTCAAGCGTCACAATGACAGTGCAGCAGCCAGCGCGGTCCTCTACACCGCACTACACCGTGTTCTTAAGTTGTTTCCACAGGCCACGGACGTTCGCTCCTTACTTCGCAACGCCGAGCGTTTATTCCCACAGGAGTTTTCAATCCAAAGCTTCCAAAAACTCGATGCCACACACATACGCCTTGAATTCGACGTCCTGCGAACTGCCACTGAACGCAAGAAGCGCGCTGCCGACCTCGAGCTCAAGATCCGAAACTTGTACTTCGACCGAATCGACCCCACGACGGTGGAAAGGATTGTGCACCAGATCTACGATCACTTGCCAGAACTGGCAGACATTAAGTTTCTCATCAAGTACGCACCTAGACTGTTCCCCAAGGAGGCACGCAGCTTGAGCGGCGAACAAATTAAACGGGATATTGTAGCGTTGCAGCAACAGTTCGCGCAAGAGCGTGCTGCTGCAGTCGATAAACTCCTGGCCGTCGTCAAAACTCTATACAGCGACACCGAACCGGACAATGTACGGGCTCTCGTCGATAACGTCGCAGCACTCTTCAAGGTAGGAGGGAATCGATTATTACCCTGACGTTGCTGTCCCTTGATCACATCCTTCAGTTGTTTCTTATGTTACAGAACACCAAAGAGCTGCTCAGTCTCGCCGCCGATGCTTCAGTAATCTTCCCCGCAGACTTTCTGAACGCGCAGCCAACTGAAGTTCGTTCTAGTTTCTTGCGGATGAAAGCCGAGGTCATGGGAGGTGGTGGTGCCTTAAACGTTACTGGCACTACCAGCCCTGTCCGCTAGCAGGCGACATTGGCATTTTATGAGGTAAAAACTTCACAGTGACTTGTCATTCATTCAGAGGAGTCTCCTTCCCCGCCTTTCTCTTCTTCCTCGTCTTCGCTTACGTCGCTTTCGTCTTCTTCACTGCTTTTAACTCCGTCTTCTTCATCTTTATCTTCTTCAACGTGTACCTGTGTGTTTGTGAAAAATGATCCACGCCGCTTACCGTTACTTGACTGAGTTACCTGTAAATGCGCGGTTAAACTCTCTTCTATCTGATGCAGCTTGAACGCGCGCACTTCCGTGCCACTGATATTAATGTGGGCTTGAGCTTGGGCGCAATCTTCTGCGGTCGGGAACATTAACAAGACGCTCCAGTCCTTCAATCTACCAGGTGTGTGTGCTTCTCGACTGTCTTTCCGTCCACTGCGGCAACCCGGAACTGGAGTCACAGAGCGCACAGACACTTGTAACACACGATCATCTCGTGGATCCATCGTACAGTATGTGCGGTGGATCGGTGCAAACACCTTAACAATGCCTTCTCCTTCGCCGTCATGTGAACTGCTGTCATCATTCTGGTCAGGGATTTTTTCCACGAGCACAAAAGCCTCTGGATTCATCACCATTAGCAGTCTTGTTGGCATCAGCAAGAAGCGTTGTTCGCGATACATACACCTCAACGATACCATGCCATCTAGTGGTGCTGTGCAAGAACCTTTGCCCCCTGCAGCACTCGCCAGCACACTCGTACGGGGATGGCGGTAGGCGACTAGCTGCTCCAATCGGTCACTCACGTAACTTTCATCCAAAACTTCGCGTAATTTTCGAAGGATTAGAAACACTCGCATAGCTTTCCGACACACTTCCATTTCATTCGAAGGACGACGCAGCGCTGAAGTATCTCGTGAGCCAGCCCACGCTGGAGCAACTGGAGGCACCTCCTTCTCGAGTGGAATAAGGCACTCAAACGGTGACGAAGAATCCAGCTGTAACTTCATAGGGAAAGGCTTACGCTGGAAGTTCGCTACCTCCGTCTCCAATACGTAAATGAAAAAATCCACTTCAGCCATAGCGCCACGCATACTCTCCATGACGAGATGTGCACTACTTGAGTGTATATTCTTCAGTGCAGCAGAGTGAGGCTGAGTGAGGCAGCGATGGGACGGAGTGCGCGTGTCAACCATGATATCCACTAGCAATCGTACACATAGCTGCACGCTTAGTAATCGAGAGCTTTGGTTTCGCGCAAGTACATCCAAAATCAGCTCGACTAGCCAGTAAGGGTATGAACCTGTGCAGACTAAGGCATTCTGTAGTCCAGTTTCACTTGGCAATTCTTCGGTAGCGCCATTCATGTCTGTGTCTTCGCTCATTCCTTGTGAACTGGAAGAATCGCATGAAGACGATAGTGACGCGGTAGCTGGTAGAGCAGAGCTGTTCTTATCTTCACTTTCATCCTCCCCATTGGTACAGGGAGCTGGCTTTCCAGCACGATATCTGAAGGGTAGCAGATCCAGCTCCCGTAATAAAGAATGATCCACAGCCTTGTTGTTGACAATGGCTAGTAGAAGCATAACCACTGTCGACGAGAGCCTCTCATCGCTGGAGCAAAGTAATGATAGCAATGACTGACGATAGCAGTTTGTACTCTGCGGCACAAACGCTTTCACCTCATCGACTGGCCACTCGCCCATGGCAAAGCGTGTTTGAACGTAACACAACGACGACTCGCATGTTGTAGCCGAATGAGGACGAAACATATGCATCGGAGGCGCCTCCTTGTCCCATCGCAGAGAAGGTTGCGGAGATAGCGGCCGAGAAGAGTTCTCTGTTGTAGCTGTACTCTCTTCATCATCGTTGCTGTCCACAGTTTCCAAGTAATGTGAGCTGCTAAGCCGCCGTCTCGATCCAGCTCCTAGTGCTACTGTCGAGTATTCACAAGTCTCCGTCGCATCCGAACTCAACAACATAAAGGCGATCGCGTTCACGAGAGGTGTGTGCTCCATAATGCCCAAAAGTCTAGTGAGTAAATACAGCGCCAACTGCGTCGAAACTCGTTGGGGCGGGGGACCACAGTCAGGCAGTATACTCGTCGCCAACAGCCACTTAATATGTCTGGAAAACAACAAGTCCCCTATCTTATAGCAGAGCTCGGGGACGTTCACGTCCAGCAAGTCTTGAAGGTAGAAGCAGTGGTCAATATAGGCGTCCACTGCTTCCTCTAATTTCTCCGTAGTCGCCGTTCGTTCCGCTGCGTCCTCTGCTGACGGCCAAGTATTAAGCAAACCCTGCAGCTTAAGCGTCAGGTCATTGGTGATCTCCACAATGTCTCGGAAGTAATTTAAATCATCATATTCCAGCACGAATCTCCGCACTCTTGCGTCCGGGACTCGGAGCACATTAAGCGTCAACGTCTTCACCGCGACTTTGACCATCGTCTCATTGCACCGTCCGAACCTCAGCGCGCGCGCGTACAGTGGGAAGCGGAATTCTTCTCCTGCTGGCTGCGTGTCCAAAAAGAACTGAACCGTTTCCTCGTTGAGTCGAAGAGACAAGGCCTTGAGTAGCGTCACGTACCAGTCCCGCACATCGTCGTCTCGATCCACTGCAAAAGGACACTCCAGCAGACGATTGACGTGGTTATTACTTAAAATGTAGTACAGCGACGTTTGTGTCGTGATATTCTGCACTAGGATGCTCATAGTCTGCAGTAGTTGGACCTGTACGGGCACGGAGGGCTGGCTGGCGCCCAATTCTACCAGTAAAGCAAGCATATTGGTCTCTCCAAAGTAGTCAAAGAAGGTGCCAGCGTCATCTGGAGCCTCGTCCAACGCCGCCTGGTCCTCCAGTTCCACAGATACGCGGTGTTGGTCCGAGTAGATGAGGAACTCGGACAGGACTCGAAGTAGCTCCACGATCTCAGCATCGGGCAGTGCAGCAAAGCGTGTAAGCTGCGAGTGCAGCGACCGCATGTTGCTCAGCGTGAAGTCGAGGCGACGGCCTGACAGGAATGAGCCCAGGAAGCCGCCGCGAGCGCCCGTGCCGCTGCTACTGAGCGGAGCGGAACTTGACGCGGGGCTGCTGGCGTTGTTTCCCATGTCGAAAGAGAAAATAACGAGAGCAAAAAAAAACGATTCTTTTTCGCAATTTTTAATTTCTAGTTTCTGAAATGTCATTTTGTTAACCTGCCCTAATTTTGCTCCAATTTAGTGCAACACCGGGTACAGGTAGTCGTTGTAGAGCGGTCCCCACTTGCAACCGTCCTTTTGATCGGCGCGCCAGCAGCCGTGCGTGATGTTCTCCAGTTCGTGGATGAAGAGGCCACTGCGTTCGTCCAGCGTCTTCAGGCCGAAGGTGTCCGAGGTGTATTCGAGAGTGTCGTTCATATTGACAATGGTCAGGTTCATGTAGTTGGTCTCGATCTCTTCAATTGTGTCCACCTCCGAGTACCGACCAAAGATGGAGCTCTGCCACGGCATAATGCGCTCGTCAGCGGCCGAGGCGAAGAAGTGAGCCTCTTCCAACTTCAGGAAGTTGGCTTTGCGACGCTGCTGGTCGTAGATGCATTGGTTGTCACCTGGCAGACAGCGGTTGACATTGTTGTACACGGGAAGGAAGAAATTAGCAGTGGAGAAGCTGCCGAACTGCGGCCATCGGTTGACGTTGAACTGCGAGTATGTGTACTGTGCATCCGGATTCTCGATCGAGTAGAGCACGTAGTCCTTCTGCATCTTGCCGTAGAAGTCTTGTGGGCCGTATGCGCTGTAGTTGAACATAGTTTCAGGCACCAAAGTCTTCAGGAAGGGGCCATCGTTCGCGATAGAGTGCTCGACCTTGTCAGGTCCAATGAACTGACCATTCTGAAGACCGGCCATGCTAATGTAGCGCTTGACTTTGTGGTCGTCCATTTCCTCAATGACAGCGCGAGAAATGGTACCGCCCTGTGAGTGAGCGAGGAAGATGTAGCCGTCGTCGAATTCCGAGCTGTTGGCAACTATCTCACGGATCTGAGCGATTGCCTTTGGCACTTGAAGTACGATGGCTTGGAGCGAGCACGGCATCTCACAGAAAGTGAGTGCCACGACTGTGCGGCCTTCGGTGGTGAGGTTAGCGACGAAGTTCTGAGCATTCGTGTGGTCGCCGCGAACGCCATGAAAGTAGAACACCGGGAGCTTAGAAAAATCCGTTGCAGCCGTCGTCAGCGCAAATGCGGTGGAAAGAAGCGTGAACAGGGCACGACACCAGAACATCGTCGCTGTCAACTAGAGACTTGAAAACTCGAGGGGTTGCTGGTGAATTCAGTTGTGGTGCAGCAATGAGTTGCAGCACGATCAAAGACCTTCGCGGCGAAATTCGCCCATGCTGGCCGCATGGCCCATGCGGCCCATGCCATGGGCGTATTGCGGCGTCCAGTCGTTAGTATCCATGTACTGTCCATGTAACTTACAGCGGGCTGCTGTACATACCGTATTTGCTCTGACGCCTGCCGGGACCCGAACCGGGCATTAATCATGCCCGGTCATGCCGCATGATCGATGATCAGATCATGAAGCAGGAAAGCAGCGATTTGTCCCTACATTTACAATTTGCGAGAGCGGCGAAGTGATGTGTTACAGCAGGGATCATCGGGAAAATGACTCGATCGGTGTATTTTAACATTTTCGATGCTGAATCGGTAGGTGGCCACTATCTCTGCGCCATGCTAATCAACATGTGTTTCTACAAAATAATGCACACCGATTCAGTCAAGTTGTAAAATGTATTTGTTGCGAACAGCAACTGAAACGCAGAGGTGAAGGCCACGTCGAGGTTAGTCGACGATCAACTGGGCGGCAAAAGCCACCTTTTGGCACTACTTATATTCTCAACACTGCAAATTCTCGACTGAGCCTTCTCGCTCCAGTCCTTCTCTCCTGTGCCTTTTTGGTCTTACACTCTATAACTTCAAGTAATTGTAGATCAGTATACTCCGCAACAGTATTCAAGTAACCATGTTGCATCTAATTCAACTAAGAGCCAATTATGCGGCGCTTGCACGTGCACCGATTGTGTCCATGCTGATTGCAACCAGTACACGGTACTTAGGGCCGGCGCCATCCTCCCCATTGTTTCTAACCCACTGAGCGTGGTTGCCCGAACTTGCAGCTTTTAAAGTTAATGAAACACCAACCTTCCCGAGCTTTGCTGCTTGAAGAGGCGGCATAGTCACTTCGTCTTCCTTGATGTCTTGGTCCAGTGACTCGATTTCCAGCATCCCGTGGATGGAGCATAACTTGGTTTTAGTATTAGCGGGGGAAACACGCCCGCTACCCATACAAAGGCTGTTTAACCCCTTCAAACCGGACTCTTGCATAATGCATCTTACGAGCTTTTCTTAAGTTGCATAATACAACTTAACCCCTTAGTTCCCATATGTTGGAAGTCCCAACATAAGACGAGTATACCCTAATTCACTTTTTGCGCTGCATCTATGTTATGTTGGAGGTCCAACATAAGAAAAAATACACTGAAATTGTATGGTCCGACTGTCCATGTACCAGTATAGTAAAATCAAGATAATATTACGCTAGAAAAAAAGACGGATGCACAGGTTCAGGTATGAAATTGGAGATGTTCAGTTGAAGGAGGTAGCGACGGGTTTATTCACCCACCACTGACGCCCACCAGCCCCTCATTCTTCAAAACGACGACAATAAGACAAGGGGGTCTAAACTGGCAGCGGGGCACAGAGGCATCAGCTCTAGAATTGATGCAGCAGCCCATTATCCTGGGGCCACTCAGTAAGACTATCATCGCGTTCTATGAGTGATACAGAAGGATGATGCTAATTTTGCTGTAGAGCCATAGAATACGGCGTCACGGAGGAACCAAAGAGCAGGGCAGCGGTAGGCGATGGGTGGTGGGTGGTGGAGCGAAGGCGCCGTGGGGGAGGGGGAGGCGGAGGGCTTAGTTCCACAGCTGAGAGGTGAAGCGGGTGACACAGTTTCTGAAAACGCACCGACTGGGCTGACATCAATTCTGATGCGATAGCGGCCCTGGCTAAAACCGTAGCGACAGTTCCTGGCCAGCACTGCACATTTTCAGCAGTTCTCCCCGCCCCCTCCCCCCCAGTCTATGAAGATGGCGATCCCATGGAGCACTGCACTACATCGGCAATGTGGTATGTGAGGTATGTTATGTTTACCCTGTCCAACATAGCGGTGGTTGTCATGCTTTGATCTCAACATAAGATATAGCATAACGCTATTTGTAATGTAATGTGCTAAAACCTCCCATGAAATATCGGACACGCGTTGTGATGTGTGAGTATGCTAAGGATGTAGTTCTGCACTTGACGAATGGTGGCACATCAAGGCAAAGGTCTAACTATCGCAAAGACTCTAATACGGTAAAACTCCATGACCCAATTGTAACGGATGCATTTTGAATTGACGGTGTTTCAGCTAATATGACTGTTTGTGTATTGTCATTTGTGCGATAAATGAATGAGAACGTGATTTTAGATCATGCACATTGAATCGAACTGCAAGCTAGTGTGCACACTCATTTCGTAAAACCTTCTACACGTTAGGATGTTAGCAAGGTAGACCCTTCATCACGGAGGCAGCAAGAGTAGTGCCAAAGTTAGCCCGCGACTCGGGTATGTGGCAGACAAAGCAGGTGCCTTCCTGTCTTCGTAGACAGGCTAACAGCTACGGACATGCAATCAAGGGAAACGATTTTTTTCGTCCGTATCATTGGTCAAAATACAAATTCGTCGTGATGTTGGAAGTGTGCAACGATTCAAAAAATTGACCGACCAGTAGCCGGGACAGATCATATGTTGATTTTATCAACATAAGAAATATGGTGGCTACATATCGCCAACATAACATGGCTTTATGTTGGAGATGGCATCACTATGCACCCTAGTTCATTCTTCTACTCTCCCCAACCCCCCATCTAAAAATCCGAGCCCAGTGGACTGGTCATGCAAAAAGTTAAATAGATAAATATGGGACAAGATCATAGTTAGGTCCGGGAATTAAAGGGTTAAGAAAATTTAGACTTAATTCAATATAGTATGTACTGTCTCGTGGAGAATGGGCATACAATGTCTAAGATATTGGAAAAGGTACATCTTGCACTGCTTTGCACACCTCAAATCAGCAAGAACACAGACTGGACACTCGTCTTTTATCAAAATTTGAATTTTTATTTTTAAAGTGATGCTGCAAATCGCATTTATTCTTGGAGGTAACGGTATAGCGCCTTCCGACAGCCACAGATTTCAGTCATTCTGGAATTTTCGCGCGCGGAAGACAAGTCGAAGCTGAAGTATGGTTGGCCTTCGTGGAAAATATTGGACCGGCGAGGGCGTGCCGTTCAAGGTGGCGTTATTTTTTTTACGCAAGGAAGGGTGGTTTGCGGTTCGGCCGAGGGGGTGGGGAGCGTCGACCAGCTTGCGTCGATGTGGAAGTACGTGCGGCCGGGCTCCAACCCAGACGGAGTCAAGGGCGTCGACTATTTCTTGGGCGAGGAGGAGCTACTGGATTTCTACAACCTCGGTAAGATTGTTGCTACTGTCGTGCCAGATGCACTGTGTGATCAACTAACTTTCTTATTATGTTTTGATCACTACTTGTACAGCGTCTACGGCCAGAACAACGGAGAGTCCTGCCACACTACGACCTGTACCAGCCGGCGCGAGCTCGGTTGGTGCCAAGGACCGCGCACAGAGTGTTCCGGCTGCGGAAGTGACGGCGAGGACGAAGGCCAAGTCTACTGCTCCTGCGGCTCTACCACGCCGGTCGACATCGCGCGCAAAGTCGCTATCGAAATCGAGCTCGCTACCGCGTAAGTAATCTTTCATATGCAACTTTGGCTAATAAGCACCGATCCAGATAAGCTAACTTGCATATGCATGTATGTCTTCAGGTGATTTAGCAGGCTCGAGTGAAGACATGGCTCCAGCTTCGAGTCAACCGGACCCTCCTCCTACCGCTGCAGCGGATGTGGAAGCGTCTGCGACGGCCATTGCAAAGTCTACGTCTCCGTCCACATCGCGTGCGAAGTCACGTTCGAAGTCGTGTTCACAACCTCGTAAGTAATCGCTCACATGCAAGTTTGGCTAATATGCAGCGTACACGATAAGCTAACATGCATATGCATGCATGTCTTCAGGTGATTCAGCAGACTCGGATGAAGACAAGGCTCCAGTTCCGAGACAACCGGACCTTCCTGCTGCTGATGAATTTGACCTCACGCGTACGCGCTCACAAGTTGAGCCTCAACGTGTTCTGCAAGCACACCCGTCCGTTCAATCGCCGGCAAGCGGCCAAGACAATGACGAGTCGGCGGTCGGAGAAGACGAGGATGTTGTCAGCGTAAATCCATGGACGTTGCCAGCGTAGACTCCGTGTGTGACGGAAACGGTAAGCTGACTATATGCTGCTTAGCAATCATGCATATGCAGGTTTAGCTAAGGTGAATATGTTATTTATCTAACACCTATGTGCTGTGCTGCATGTGACCAGATATTCTTGCTGACACCACGGACAATTTGAACACAATCCTGAGTGGTGACGCACAATCTGAATATGGCAATCTGGATTCGTTTGACGAAGCTGCAGGGGATGATGTACTGTCGGATGTGGCAGATTTTGGGTCTGTGTCGGGTAGTGAATGCCCTTCAGAGACTGACTCGGAGCAAGACCGTGTGGAGATATCGATTGCGGAGGACTTCATGAAGGAGATGGGAGGTAGCGATGCTGTTCTTGCTGGAAAATTGAAAGCAGACGTGCTTAGAGACCTTCGGCTTCGGGGTGGGGGTCTGTACAACAGCCATATATCTATCAACTCTGCAGCAACCCTATACACTTGTTGACAATCGGGCAAGCTATCCTGGTCTACTGCAAGGCAACGCGCGACCTATACCTGAAGTCATGCGCCGCGGCGATTCTCCTATTGCGCTATTCTTATACTTCCTTCCTGTGGGACTGTGGCAGCATAAAGTCATTCGTTCTAACAAGTACCAGCGCGACATGCTTTCCCAGAGAGTGGAGGGTGCGTACAAGCGTCACAAAAAGAAATGTCGCCTCAATCCAGATATCAAGAAGAAAACCAAGCGTGACATTTATCAACAGGTGCAAGCATTCGCTCCCATTTTGCTTCATGAGCTGTGCCGCTTTGTGGGACTGCTGATCGCCCGTACGATAGCTCCTAATCGTTAAAAAATGGCAAACCACTGGAAGACTACCGATGACGGTGCTATCTCTCGCGGCTCTTTTGGATCTTTCATGGCCCGCGACAGATTCATGGAGATCTGCCGCAATATCCATTCAATCACAACAACGACCCAAGAGCCAAGACGGATCGCGCGTGGAGAATCCGAAAGTTGTGGAGGTGCTGCAGAAGACATTTCGGGAACGATATGTTCCTCTTGCCGAACTGTCTTTTGATGAAGCTATGCTTCCAAGCCGCAGCAGTTTCAACAAGATGAGGGTGTACATGAAAGCGAAGCATCACAAGTGGGGCACTAAGCTCTTCATGCTGTGTAGTGCGCACACTGCGTACTGCATCAGGTTTTTTTTTGGCTCTTGATTTATCTTATTTTGCATAATGCATGATACTAAGTACGCTTCGTGATTTCTTATGCTGCATATATGCAGGTTTGAGGTCTACTGTGGGAAAAAGCAGCACTCGAGTGACAGCCACACAGCGGACAAGAAAGAGGGACCTGCTGCGGTGGTGCGGAACCTGAGAGCTGTTTTTGGTGACGTGCCCTCGCTCGCGAAACGGCTAATTGTCATTGATCGGTTCTACACCTCGGTGTCGCTAGCCATCCAGCTCTTGGTGATGGGATTTTACTGTGTTGGAACAATTATGACGAGTAGACTCGGGTTTTGCAAAGAAATTATCGACAAGAGGAAGAAGAGGCCAGCCGGCGTTGAATGAGGTTCGTGCCAGATTGTGGAGTCGACGCAGGTTCCGGGATGCACGCAATTTGTTGGTGGGATTCGAAACCCGTACACTTCCTGGCTACTGGTGGAAGCGTAGGGCTGGATCGCGTCGTTTGGCGTGATATGTGCGGAGTGGAACGTGAAGTCATCGCCCCCCAAGTCATCAAAGACTACCACAAGTTTAGGGGGGGGGGGCGTCGACGTCCATGACCAGTTACGCTTACAGCGCTACCCTATTCAGAGAGCAGTTACTTTCAGAAAATACTACCAGGGTCTCGTGCTGGGCCTAATTGACATTGCCACTGTCAACTGCTACATTGTGCACAAAGCCTACCACCAGCCGAAGTCAGTGCGACCGCTGACTCACGTGAAGTTCATCAAACGTCTGCACAAAGAGCTATGCCAACTCCAAGAAGCAGACATGTATGAAGCAAACACATTTGGCCCCGAGGTGGTTGAGGCCGCTGCGGAGGCTCCGGGCGCGTCTGGGGCTATACATATCGCCGAGCTGTTGGATCTGTGGCGCGATGAAGAGTCGCAGCCGAAGCGTCGGCGTCGCGCTTGCAAGGTTTGCTCGCTGATTCAAGACGGACCCAAGAAAACTACTTCGTATTACTGCGGAAGCTGTGATGAAAATGGGCCAGTGTTTCTTTGCATGGTGCCGCGACGCACCACCCGCGGGGTGATGATGACCTGTTTCGATGTATGACACAAGGAGTGGAAGGACGGTAAGCTTCGGCCATCGAATCAAGAGAGACGATTCAGAATTCGACCGGCTACGGCAGTCGACACTGGAGGTGCACGGAAGAAGCACCGGCAGTCGAGTGGTAGTGGATTCCATATATACACATTAATCAATTGCCTTAGAGCATTTCCACCGGTTCCGACTAAAACAAAGTCAAATGGTGGCGTAGCCGGGCGCTATAAAGTTTTAACAGTTCAACTAAACCTCGACAAAAAGGCAGCCAAACGGTTTACAAAAATCAAGTGAGCTGAATAGTCGGCTACTATCCGCCCACTATTTTTAGTTGATGGATAGACCGAAATAGGCCGTTTTCTGCACTGACTATTCGGCCTCCTGCACGACTTTAGAGTGCCTGGTCTACGTCCAAATCAAATTTAGTTTGACTGAAACCGGTGGAAATGCTCTTAACCTACATATATGTTGGTTTCCATTGCCAAACGCTTTTTATGCTTACCATTCAGTGTGCAATCAAAAGGGTGTGTATCAGGATTCAGTGAAGCTTTCAGCAACATCCGCCACCTGTTTTTCTCTCTTGAAATCTGTATAAGCTGTTTTGGAAGGGGCACGCATCCAATGATTACCCAAATTGTAGTGATGATATCCCATCTCTTTACCGATTTAATACTAATATCAGTATTGGCAGCAAGCTTTCACGACTTTACAAAATTTTAAAACTGGGGGGATCTCTAAAAATGCAAGAGCGCCTGCCAGTGTACACATAGAGAAAGGCGAACTTTGAATCCCATCAACTTCATACATTGCATCATGCACCTTAACCGTGTCAAATTAAGTGTTCTTAACGTGCATAATGCAACTTCAGTTTGAAGGGGTTAAGCTCAGTCTTCCCTCCGCTATTAATAGGTTGAACTGATCGACGCGAGTTCTCTCTCACAGGTTGCGGTGGATATATCGGTCATATCAGTTGTATGTGTAGTCAACACATCAACCTTGTCGGGTCCGATGAACTGACCGTTCTGGAGACCAGCCGTGCTGATGTAACGCTTGACCTTGTGATCATCCATTTCTTCGATCACAGCACGAGAAACAGCGCCACCCTGGGAGTGCCCGATGAAGATGTAGCCGTTATCGAATTCCGAGCTGTTAGCTATAATTTCACGGACCTGAGCTATTGCCTTCGGCACTTGCAGCACAATGGCTTCCAGAGAGCACGTCGTAGAAGGACAACGGCACTACAGTACGACCTTCAACGGAAAGCTTTGCCACGTAATTATCAGCGTTGGAGTGGTTGCCACGGACGCCGTGGAAGAAGAACACAGGCAGCTTGGAAAAATCAGTCGCAGCAGTCGTCACCGCGAAAGCACAGGATAGGAGCGTGAACAGGACACGGGTACCGAGCATTTGGCTTGAGGGGTTGTCGGGAGATTTGGTATTGGTGAGCTTTCGGGTCTGTTTGAAACAGTGTTTCAGGTTGAAACTTTCAGCAACGTTGTCCCGTTGGGAGTCGTAGCTTGGATGTGCACGCAACAGACGAGAGAGTGCAAGAAGGGACCGAGAGACGACAGGCACAATGTGCCTGTCATCTCTCGCCATGTGCCGCACATGGCGTTCGTGGATGAGAGACAGGTTGCAGTGCACTTGTACAGAGTACATTATATGTTGATACAATTTGAAAATATTTAATATTAATAGACAAAGGCTCGTAGTATGAGCCTCGTACAAGTACATATTTGTCTGTACCGTATTGTAATACCGCGTTACTATTTGTAGGATAAATGGAGCTCTTTTTTAAATGGTACAGCAGCTTGTGATGACTGCTGTACAGTACTGTACAGAACATTCTCTTTTATACCAAGCGTATCGCGCTACCCAGCATTCTGCTGTAGGCAACCACAAACCGCATTGTATTCGATATCCCTACATGTATTACATCATGTAATTTATTACATTTCCTTTTATTTTTAAAAAATACAGTGTACAGCACACCCGAGATTCGACTATCAATATCGACACCCTCGTGTGCAGGTTTGAGGTTGGTGTACGTATCGAAAAGCCAGCAGATGAAGTGTGCAATTTGTACCTGTAATTCCGCGAATGTTGAGGTTCTTTTGGGTCTCTTCAAGAAGCTAAAGTACGCACGTCTGTTTCGATAAGTGTATTTTATTTTACGTATTATCTGTCAAACTGACTTTTGGAATACTTACATGTAGACTCGCCGTTTCCAGCAAGTTGAAAAGCACTGCAACCTGTCTTATCAATTGGGGCGCTACCACAACAATTGAAACAAACGTATCTGTAGAGGTCCTGGTGAATTGGAGATGATCCCGGGAAAATGACGCGATCGGTGTATGTTAAAATATTCTTTGCCAAGGCAGTAGTTTTTGTGACTGAATCGGTAGGTGTCAAACAGCTGAATATTTTCACGCTTTTGTGGTGTAATAAGAACAAAAGAAATGTCTAAACCGGTGTAATGAAAATCTATAACAGTGGCTGAATAATGAGTGTATCCCCTCGTCGCTCAGTAAGACATATTGCGATTTAACTGCGTTTGACGCGGAGACAAGATAGTTGGTTTAATGTAGGAAAGATTTTGAAGGTAGCTAAGGGAAGTGGTATGCACAAGGTAATGATGTGTACTGCCTTGCATGCATCTCATAGCTGTTGTCCAAAGTCGTGGAGTCTTAGAAATTGTTTTCGCATACAGTACTTCAGCGAGGTACACACAGGCTCTCCCCGAGAACACGCCCGCTCTTTGGAAAGTTCTAAATTTAAATGCATGGTAAACGACCTAATACGTGCCAGGGGTCAATGGAAGTCTCGATCAAAAACGACGCACCCTTCCTTGCCCCACTGGTTCCTGAAACCATGTTCAATTACAGTGCTTACGGCCCTGAAAACTATTACGGCAAGATGCAGAAGGACTACGTGCTCTAAACTATTGAAAACCCCGACGCCCAGTACACGTACTCGCAGTTCAACGTCAACCGATGGCTGCAGTTCGGCAGCTTCTCCACTGCTAATTTCTTCCTTCCCGTGTACAACAATGTCAACCGCTGTCTGCCAGGTGACAACCAATGCATCTACGACCAGCAGCGTCGCAAAGCCAATTTCCTCAAACTGGAGGAGGCTCACTTCTTTGCTTCGCCCGCTGATAACCGTATCATGCCGTGGCAGAGCTCCATCTTCGGTCGGTATTCAGAGGTGGACACAATCGAAGAGATCGAGACCAAATTTATGAACCTGACGATTGTCAATATGAACGACACTCTCGAGTACACTTCGGACACCTTTGGCCTGGAGACGCTGGACAAACGCGGGGGACTCTTCCTCCACGAGGTTGCTAACATTTCCCACAGCTGCTGGCGTGGAGATGACGGCGACTGCAAGTGGGAGTCGCTGTACAATGACCACCTATCTGCCGTGCTGCACTAATTGTAAAGTCCCGCGGTGCTAGCCATACACCATAATTGAAAAGCCAAGTTGAAGTGATGCCTCACAAATAAGTCAATAGGTTAGCTAGATACCCGCGGTGTCGTTCTGCATGTCAAATAACTCAGCAAAATACATGTACCGCCAACAGAGGAGAGCTGGACATTATTCGCAGCAGAATTACAGCATTCAAAGTATGAATCAAACTCGGTTCTGCATCGCACGAAGTGACGTTGCCGTGGTACCGGTAATGCATGGGCGGGACGAGCCGAGCCAGAACCCGGATTCTCGATTTGCTAGGGAGCCCGAAATCTTTGAGAGCCCGGCTCATTTAATAGTTCGGCTCTGTTTTAAGAGTAGGAGGCCGACTCGGGTCTCCAAATAACGCTAATTGATTTGTCAACTGACAGTGAAGTTAGCCTAATAAGTTTTCGTTCTGTTCTCCGATTCATGTTTTACAATGGACACCTTAAACGTTATGTAGATCATCGACTTTTTCTAGTCGCTATGCGGTAGATAACGACCATTTTGGCGTGCGTCTCTCCGCTCAAGAATAACAAACCGACTTTACAAGCTACACGACTTCGCTGCAATCGCATGCATGTTGTAGCGCTGACAGCTGTAGCAGTTGTAGCAGTTGTAGCAGTTGTAGCAGTTGTAGCGCTGACAGCTGTAGCAGTTGTAGCAGTTGTAGCGCTGACAAGGCTCCCGAATACTGGTAATGCATAATGACGTAGTGCAGTAATTTGACTATTGTGTATGGGAGCCACTGTGATGCTGGAAATGCATAATGTATGGCAAGAGTATTTACGCAAACATTATTAATGAGGCAAATGTGAACCGTTTTACTTGCGCCGCTTAAATAAGGCAACGCTACTCTGCCTCGAGCTCTATTTCTTGAAGAAATGCTCGCTTTAAACTACATCCTTAAAACTTTAAAATCTGATTTGACTGCTGTGATTAAACGAATCAATCTTGGATTGGGTGCCACAATAAAGGAAAGTTTCGTCGTGCCCAGGTTGATTGGAGTCCAAGGAACACACACACAAAGCGTGACCTAGACCATTATTACGTCTTTAACTCTAGCAGATCATTTGTTCACATGTCGATGAGCCACCTGAATCTATTTCCATTAATACCTAATAAATATTAATAGCTATCATGTATCGGTGTCTTCTTGGGTTTGTTAATGCATAATGGATGGGTGACTCAAAAAAGGGCATGCAATTAATCGGGAGCCCTGAGATGATGAAGACGTTACCCACTTGGGCCGTGTAAGCCATGTCAATTGGGAGCCCTGAGCACCAGTGATTATTCTACTTCAAGTACTTCCATAGCAAAACTTAGATCATAATATGCTAAGTTTTGCTATGCTTATAGGAAATGGCGTTGATGGTCGGTACATGTACCCCTCCGGCATGTAAAAATCGATAGTTCCAAAAAATCTCAATATGATATGGCCCAGTTGCCAATATGATTGAATAACAATCATAAATAAAGCATTTCATTGGTTAAATTTTTTCAAGAATAGATGCCATTAGTTTTTGTTGTTGTACGGCCTCAATATTTGGCGGCAGAAGACGAAAGTTGGGTGCCCATAATCTATCATAATCTAAAGATAATTTCCTTCATGTACATCTGGTGCGCGCCACAAAGAGGCTCTTGAGGCCTCTTTATAGCTCATTACATTTTGGCGTTTTCACGGGGTTACAAAATAAATTGTAGATTCTGTATTTTATATGTTTTGGGCAACCAAAGCATTTGATAGAATGAGAACAACCTGTGACGTACTGCCGTACGTGAGCTGCAAGTGCGCAGCACTATGCTCTCGGGACCGTGATCTTCTACCGTACTTGGAGCAGAAGGCGAGCTGCGCTCCACCTCGCTCCTGGCCTGCTGGTGCTCAAGGCTCGAGATACGACGCGCCGTCGTCCTGCAAGACTCCTGTGTGTCTGTGCCGGTAACGTGGCCAGCGAAGCCCGGACAGGACACCGCGTGGACTGTCGCCAGTAACGCCGCCAAGCTCAGCCTGAGCAAGACATCTTGTCTTGCTGCCAGTAACGCTGCCGGTGAAGCCTGGACAAGACGCCACGCCATCTCATCCTGCAGCAGTGCTGCAGTGAAGGCATCGGATGCTACCGTTGCTGTGCGAGTTGGTTCTGCAACGGACGCTGCCGTTGCCGAGACGATGCCGCTGCTCGTCCGTTAGGATAGCTGTAGCACAGTTAGATAACGACCTAATATTACTCGCACGGGTTGAGATGAGTGGCGAAGGCACTCGAACGGAGCGCACTGAGCTAGACAGCTCAGTCTCGAACTTACCTCGAGCTCGCCAACCCATCCTCAAGTCCCTGTAAGGCTGCGCCTCGCATACCGGTGTCCAGTAGCATTTCCTTTGCTGCAACGAGCAGCATTGTAACGGGGTCGGGGCGTCATGGATTCCTCTGCTGACAGGTCCACCGACAACGCCTCGTCTCACAACCTCGGCTTTATTTTGAGGGATAGCTTGTCCTAGACAAAAAAATCTACGACTGCCAGAAACCAAAGTGTCGATTCTTAAGTGGGCCAGAGAAGTATTCAAAAACGTAGCCCAACCGATAATAAGGCCCCACCATAATGTGTTAGTAAATATGATCGCTAGAACACACCCTGAGATCATGGAGGTCGTTCTCAATTTGTTACCTGCCGTGTGAAGTCGTAGTTTGTGGTGCTTTCTCAACGCGCAAACCGCACCTGAAGTGTATTTGCCAAACTGATGATGAAAGGCGTTCTGTTGACTCTTTATTTGAGTTTTCCTACAATGTAGGAAAACATGTCATGTAAAACTCCTTTCAATTTTACAACTAGATTCTTGCTTTGCTTGCTCTGATAACATTGAACGTTAGCTTGCGAACAACTCTTCTTCCGCTCCTCGTCATATCATTGAATCGTAATGGCTACAAAGGGTTATTGATCGCCGAGAAATGCTCTGGGGTTAAACCCTTGGGCATATTTTAGTATGCTTATTTATTTTTAAGAAAAAATAGTCAATGAGAAAAAATAATAACCTAAAATTCGATTTTCTCAAAATCATCCCGATCTTAAGCTTAGAAAAAAATCATTTCGGGCCAAGAAAAAGAATTGGGTCACTTCCTGAGATTCGGTATTAGATGAGAGGTAGGTTGAGCATAGATGGCTAGGCAGGTAAAAACACAGAGCTGTCGGGCGCTGTTGAATCAACCGTGTTGATTCAAGACGCTTCAACAGTGTTGAAGCGTCTCGCTGGGCCCGCCTACGCAAATACAGTACCGAGCGGCCCTGCTTCGCGGGCACCCCGCTCGGGTTTGCTTTGGCTACGCTCCTCGCACCCGCGGTCACTCCCGCCTTCTACTTCACCTCTTTTCACAATCTGTGGATTTCACGTTTTTGGCTGTGAGGTTACCCTTTCCTCTCGCTTCAAGCGGAAGATACCGACCGTCTCTTTTCCTGTGTTTCCATTACCGCATGCACCCTATTTTGTGGGCTCTATTTTATTTTCGTGAACCCGCTTGATGGCTCTCACGAATTTAACTTGATTTCGAGAGCCAAAAAACAGAAAAACGGGGCTCCCCGCAAGCTCACGCAAACAATGGAGTGGGGCTCCTGCTATTATAGTAGCAGGTTACAGACATGATGAAATTCGCAGTTGCCGTATGGCTGCCATCAATATTTATACGACTAAGAGCGGCGACGTACTGCTCCCAGGCCACGACCAACCTACCTGTGATCTTCTTCCATGGCGCCACCATGACCTACGAGGCCGGTAATAACTTCGTGGCCAACCTGACTGCCGAGGGGCGCACTGTGGTGTCGCTCTCCTTCTGCGATGGCACATGCTCGGTTAAATCACTTTTGCTTCAAGTTCCAGAGGCTCTGAAGGCGGTGCACGATGTGGTTGCGAACAACTCGGTCTTTGACAACGGCTATATCTTCATCGGCCATTCGTTAGGTGGGCTTATTGCTCGCGCTGTGATTGAGGAAATGGACGACCACAAGGTCACGCGCTTTATCAGTCTGGCTGGGCTTCAGAACGGTCAGTTCGTTGGACCTAGCGACGACGTGGAGGAGTCTATCGCCAATGGCGCGCTCTTGAATGCGTACTTGCCCGAGACTGTATACAACTTCAGCGTTTACGGACCCAAGGACTACTACGGCAAGATGCAGAAAGCGGTCGCTTTGCACACGATTGAGAATCCAGACGTCCAGTATCAACACTCACTCTTTAACACTTACCGTTGGCCGCAGCTCGGAAGTTTCTCCACTGCCAATTTCCTCCTGGCCGTGTACAACAACCTGAATGTTTGTCTCCCCGGTAACGATGAGTGCATCAACGACCAGTGCCGCCGCAAGTCTAACTTTCTGAAGTTGGAGCAAGCTCACTTCTTTGCCTCGCCAGCAGATGAAATTCTCAGACCATGGCAAACATCCATATTTGGTCGCTACTCCGACGTGGACACTATCGAGGAGATCGAAACGAAGCTCAAAAACTTGACGGTGCTGGATATGAAGGATACGCTGGAGTATATCTCTGACACTTACGGCTTGCAGACACTGAATCAGCGCAGGGGCCTATTCACCCATGAGATCGCGAACATCTCTCACTTGTGCTGGGTCGAAGACGAGGGTGAATGTGCATGGGAGACTTTGTACGACCAGCACATCTACTCTACTCTTGTGTAAGATCTCGAGTCGCTAAATCCAAAGTGCGATGATAAACAATTCAAAAAAAACAACCATACTGTGCCTGTCACCGCTTTTCATTGGAGCTAGGATACATTTTCCTTGTTGCTGGGCAATCTGATGTCACGGGTGTAGCCGTATTCAAGCTGCTGGTCTTCTGATGCTTTAAAGTTAAAGCCTTTAAACGATTCGCTGAACCCACCACCACCCACAGGACTGTCAATGCTGCCCAACGGAACTTTTGTAAATTCATCGCGAAAGTTACTACCATCGATCTATGTAAAAAAAAGAATACGAAGTGAAGGGTTAGAAGAACGCAAAAATTGCAGCAGAACCAAAAACAGACATACGATCGCTTCTGGGGATGGACATGGCTGGATCAGAGGTTGAATCTCTCGAAATGTGATCATTTCCCAGTCGATATAACGGAAGAATGCATGCTCCTGGATTTCTGAGCCCCCATGCAAGGAGCCCAATCTCTCATACGGGTTCCGGTTGAGTAGTTTTTGCATCAAATCTTCGGCTTCCGGCGAAATAACGTCTGGGATCGAAAGTGGTGTATATAAAACTTGCTTGCACATTTCCTTTGCGTTCTGGCTGTACCATGGCGGCAACCCTGTCAGGAGTTCATATAGCACGGCACCAAACGCCCACCAATCCGCAGCTGTGCCGTAATCGTTCCCTTTCAATATTTCGGGAGCTATCACAACGAAGCAAAGGCAATTAGGCACTTAATCTTATCGTCAACCAACTCACTACTCACCTAAATATTCGTAGCTGCCACAGATTGTCTTCGCCCCTCGAGTAGCCTCGGTAATCCCGAACTTACTGATGCCGAAATCTACGAGTTTAAGGTGCCCATCTTTTGTGAGAAGGATATTCTCCGGTTTCAGATCTCGGTGAAGAATGCCATGTTGATGCAGCTGCTGCACCGCGAGAAGTAACTCAGCCGCATAAAATGCCGCCACCTCTTCCGTAAACCTCGTCGCTCGCTCCAGATGCGTGGACAGCTCTCCACCAGGACAGTATTCCATCACAAAGTATAAGTTGTCCTTGGTCTGAAAAGCCCAATACAGTTGAACTAGACCAGACTTCGTTAACAACCACTACACCACCACCAATAATACTTTTCGTCACGTACCCAACGCATGGTGGCACGTCCCCCCGAGTACGTCACGCTCCGACAGAACTCTCGTCTCCATGTCCTTCTCCTTCACCGACTTTTTAGACACGACTTTCATTGCGTACAGCTTCTCATCTCGTCGATGACGAACCAGCAACACTCTTCCCATCCCGCCGACTCCGATCACTTTCATCTTGTGGAAATCCCGAGGCGACACAGGGTCTGCCCCATTTTCTGCTGCGCCTGCAGTGGTTCGTGCAAATTTTTTCACTCTCCGCTTGACCAATTGAAGCTGCTCCTCTTCATTTACCACCTGGGTCTCAATCTTGCGGAATGTGTGACCCGTGGAGCTCAATGCGCTGGGCAGCGCCATCCACACACCGCTCTCCTCATCCGTATCGCTGGCACTCTCACTGACATCGCTCTCCGAGTCAGAAAACACACCGGTTTCCGCTTGGCGATGCAGCTCCAGAGGTTTCAATGACGAGTCCGAGTAATTGGAGGTGGGGCGCGACTGCTGGACGCCCATGCTGAAGACTTGCGGACTGGCATCCGAAATGCTTGTCTCAATTGGAGCTGCTGACTATTTGAAGTGAGATTGGTCTCAGCTCTTCATTGGTCAAAAGTCGCTGGAACAGTATAAATTGAAAAATGGGGAACCAGCTCAATTGCTTGGCGCAATGCCAGACACAAGAGGAAGGTGCGCAGAGATTGTTGGTGCTGCAGAAAGGTGAGGTTTATTTTTGCTAGCTGAATACAAGGGCGGAACAGTGTTTTTATAAACGTGGAGCGTTCAGGTGCCTATTTCATGCGAAAGAAGACGATTTTAGGGGTGAACACCGGGACGGAACGAATCCATGTGAAGCTTGATGAAGATGGACACACGTGCGTTACGATTGCAGTCGGATAGTAGGAATGGTTTGTTGACATTTTTTTTCGGTTTTAGATTGTTGTGGAAGTTGCACGACTCGATTAAGAATCCGATGAAGATCGAGCTTCACGCGGTGAACTTGATCCAGGCACAAGGTTCGTGGTCCATTTTACATTACAGTTTGTATATTTTTATGTGATTTATGAACGCTATATAGGCCTGGTTGGGTTTACCATTTCGTCCCAGAAGGGCGATACATTACTGGATGTGGAGGCAGACTCGGAGGAGGTTCGCGATACCTGGGTGCGTTGTTCAGGTTTCAATTAATTAATGACAACACCAAGATGCTTTGTTGTTGATGCGAGGTTAGCTAAACTGTGTTTCGACAGGTCACACATTTGCAAATGGTGTGCGAAGACAGCAATCCGAACGACGAGACCGAAGAAGAAGTACAGTCTGGTTTGAAGTTCCGCAAGATGGTGGAGGATCGCGCTAAAAAGCAAGCGTACTGGGCGAAACGCACCCAAGAACTGGAGCAACGAAAACAAGAAGCTGAGGAGCGAAAGAGAAAGTTTGCTGGCGTCGGCATGAAGTACACAGCGCTCGCTATGAGCAACAGACCCGATAAGGATTAAAATTATAAACGGTGAGAGATCACAATCTGCACATCTGAAGTATCACTTTAGAAGGAATGCTACATGTAGTTAACAAAAAGAACTTAAGCAGCTTGGAGGCAGCTGAATGACGAGAAGAACGCGATGACAAAGTATTGTTAACTGTAAAACGTTGTCTGGTGAGCAGACTGGAGGCCTTGGATTTGATGGTATAAATTCGGGAACCACGGAAGTGAAATTGTGCCTGTGTGGACATTCGCCAAGCTACCGGCTTGCCGCCGCCGCCCGCAAGTTGGCGGCTTAGCTTTCCGGTTGTGATCCAAAATTGTCTGTGATGCATCAGCGCGTTTCCAATATTCAGCCGGGGTAGACTCCGCTGTCAAGACGACCCGATCGTGCCTTACGCGTGAGGCCACGACCTCTGGATCCACCGGACCAAGAAAAATGATTTCATCTACTTTGCCTTCATTCGCCTCACTAGTGTGTGCCCGCTTGCTCGTCCGATTACCCGGTTGATCTTGGCTCGATTCTTGCGGCACCACTTTTCCGTCGCCAGACTTATCTTTACTACGCAATAGGTTGTTGCGGCGCAGTCTATCAATTTCACGGATCGCGTCAAGGTCATAAACTTCATTGCCCAACTGTTTAAACTGTTCTGCGACTTTGTTCAGCACTTTTCGACGTGCATTTCGAATGCGTCGGTATTTCTTCAACGCGACTTCAAGCTCTGCAACGCTGGCCATTGGCGCAGGAATACCCCCCGCTTCTTCTATTTCTTCTTCTTCATGACTTTCTTCGTCCTCGCTGCCGCTAGCCGCAGCAATCACAATCTGTTGCTGACGCGTAGGATTCGTAGATCTCTCTCGTGACTTTGACTTGGATCGGCTCCGTTTCTTCTGTTTCGAGTTCGTACTCGCCACTTTAGACTCCAATGCGTCCACAACGGGCTCAGTGACTTTTACTGTCTCCTCCCGCTTATCTGACAAAGATCTTGATCTCTCTTGCGGTGAGGAAACCGGAGTGCCGTGCAGCCATCTTGGACCGAACCGGCTGTTTGTCCTGCCCCGCACTATCGGTATGCAAACTTGGCACGGACTGAGCGCGCTCCAGGTGTTGAGCAGGATGCGACTTTGTCGTCTACTTGGCTCTTGTCTCTGATTAATAGTACTGGTTCTTGCCGCAGGAGACCGTCCTCGAGGAGGGTGACACACTTGAAGCTGGGATTGCTGGCTGGTACTGCCTGCGCCTTGTTAGTGTTGGTGGTGCGAACTGCAGTGGGCTTGAGCGTCGTCAGGTCAGCGCTGTGCTTGGATCTGTGTTGACGCACTACATGTACGAAGTTGCTAGACCCGTTGGCGGCAGGCATAGCTGTTGCGAGCTCTTCTAGCCTTTTAGCGAAGTTTTCGATAGTGGCAGGAGCTTAACTGGGCCCAATCTCGCCATATAAAAGCCAGTCAACCGTGCAAAGCCATGGAGGTCACTCCGACGCTGGACGATGCTCAAGCTCTTCGGCAGCTAACGCTCGCAGATGAGCATCTTGTACGTCAGCAACTACGCAGAGAGATTGTCAATCAACGCTAATCGGTCGGTATTTCGGTAGATGATCTGCTTGTGTGGAGTGAACGAGGAGCACAATGCCGACGCTCGAGTGCTCCAAGAGGCGGTGCAGAAGATTGTTCGAATTAAGATGCAAATGGGGGGCAGTGTGAGTGGCGAAGCATGACAGCATCAGTTGGAGATGGATATGGATAAACTACTCTGTTGCAGCACCAGATTAGCCTGGCCAGAGTTCAGGGATCAAGACTCGTTGTCGAGCAGGAGGTTGAAACTGCACCTGGCATGGCATTAAGTTAATTTCTGACAAGTGGCCCATTGAAACAGTTCACGAAAGAGGTCGACGCTTTGGTGGCGGCAGTGCCAGGATTGTTTACTTCAGTTCGAAGTGATTCTGTGATAGACATTGATGCTCTTTTGGCCGATGCTGCTCGCAACTTTGGTGCACAACGAGAAATGGTTCAGGAGAAGTATAGCTTGCTCTCTTTTGCATTGCGGAAAACCCTGACATGGAGATTGTTGTATACGGATGAATGAACTCCAGGAGCGCAGGGCCACTTCGTCGTTCCGCCTCCTGCTAGTCTACAGACAAGTGAAACAGGTGCAATTTGTTGCTTGTTGGTAAACCTTGCAACGTCGGCCTCAAAGGTATTATACAATTTGACAAATCTGTACAGAGTCCATCGCTGCACACCAGCCAGAGTGAAGCCGCCGAGACATTTATCAACGACCTTGTTTGTCATCTGGATGTCATCTATTGGCACGAAGGCACCCCGCAAGAGGCAGCTCAGGTGAGTTTATTGCCACAATCTAATCTAAGCTTTGTTTTCACACCTCTTTTGCTTTCTCAGAATGTGTTCAACCAATTTTGCGCATATGACAACACGAACCCGTTTGCCAAGTTTTACTTCCTTGAAGTCAGTCAATCACTCGAGAGGTTGCACCAGGTACGCCTTTCGGTTCATTTTTATTGTAAAGCTCACGATCGACATCTCAGACGCACGCGGGATTGCCAGCAGAAGCGTGTATGTTTAACAATTACGTTGGTTGATGTTGGCTGTGTCAGGCGCTCGTGCTGATGTTGTCGCACCCAGCACATCGAATGAGTCAAAATGCTGCTGAACAGCTTCTGGGGTCGTGGTTTTCACCGAGCAAAAGAATCGACTCCCAGCAGGGTTAAATAGTTGAGCAGGCCTGTTGTCGGTGCATACGAATGGAACCAGTCGTCGCTAGCGAGGTAGGCAGCAGGCTGAAGAGTTTGCTAACATTGTGCGCAATGACTGACGCCGCCATCCCTCCCTTATGGAATGTCTGCAAAAAAGTCCGAGATGCCTTCGCTGTCGTCCAGATTGAAGCAGAAATCTGGATCGGTCTGTTCAATGACAGAAAACAGCGCGTACATGCACATGGTTAATAGGAACATCGTATTGGACGCATAAGGTTGTACTTAAGTATACTAATTGCTTCAATACCTTTAACGGAGCGAGTTTGAATAATCCGATGTCCGAATCGTATGATCTCTGCTGTAGTAAAGAGACAAAATGGGGTGTAAGAAATAAGTCGAGATAACACAGAGAGAGCACCGTAGCACCCAGATATACTAACCTGATCTAAAGGAGGTGCTGGGCTATCAGGAGATGTAAGTCCTCGAGCCTTCGCCGACTCACTGGCACCCTCAGCCTCCTTTTCATCCATTCGTCGAACTAAATACACATCCACGGGTCCATCTGAGGAGCCAGTGGTAAAAAATTGTAAATTACATCGTTCAACCCGAAGTGATAATAAACTGCAGACTATCATACCTGTAGACTTGAGGAAGATCTGAAAACGGCGTTTACCAGCGGGCATACCCTCATCCGGATCGGGCACTTCCAGTGTCGTTCCTGGAGGGGCTTTGATTGCCATAACGCTCTGGTCTGCAAAACTCTCCTGTCGTCGCATGTCATCGTGTGTGACATAGCAAAAGTTTTCAAAGCTACCTTTGTCGAAAGCTTCGTCTTCATATAGACGTCGAATGTTCTGGCTAACCATCTTGATATGCTGATCGTACTTGAGCTCCTCTTGTCTAAGATCTGAAATATTTTGTCGAAGGTGATCCATACCCTGGTAGCTGTCGGTGGCACCAGTAGGTCCGCTTGAACCCCTGCACAACGTAAAAAAATTCATTACATCGTCAGCCTAATACGCAACATTCAACCTAAGCGCCTACGCATTGGATGCATTCAAGCCACGCACTTCCAATGAATGTTGTTCTTGGATGTCTTCTCTATCAGCCCGATACCTTCCAGGACGTTGGTAATATCGTATATACGTCGTTTCTGTCAATACGCAACACCAATACCAAGGTCACCAAAACTGTGAGAACAATCTATGCAGTTCCGTCTCCCACCTGAACGCCAAGCGATTCTGCTGCTGTGTTCAGGTCTAAATCCTTGGACGGTGCAGCTTGGATCAGCTCCACAAACCGCTTAGTCAACAGGCCTAACGAACTGTCATATCTGCTCGCCGGCGATGGCTTGGACGCTATACGCACCAACCCGCTTAGAATGCTACTAAACGGTGAAATCCACCCCTGTTTCTACATTGCTATCTGCAATGCAGCTAGAGAACGCACCCCGTGCACTGGGACTGGGCGACTGCAACTTGGGCGGCGCCACGGCTGACGCGAGGGCAGTGTTGCCAGTGGTTGAGACGGTTGTTGCCGCCGCCGACTCGTGCCGCGCCTTGGGACGCTTCATCTTGTGCTTAAGATCCTCATTCGAAACCTTGGCTTTTGCCATCGTCTCAAGCTGCACCAGGATCCGGCGTTGTTGCTACTTGTCCTTGCTGGGACTGCTGTCTCTTGGCAAAGCGTCCGGTGGCTGCGTTTCAGTATTCAGACAGATGCTCACACTACCATATGGCATACAGAATACCGATAATAATCGGTAAAGTATGCAGTATGAGTTAAGGTCGTTTTATTCCTGGTGAAGGGATTATTTCGCAAAAGTGCCACATCACCACTTTCGGCAGACAGCAAGTATGGGCGCCTCGAGCAGCACTGTGGCCGCGCCGGAGCGCAAGGATTCAGAGGACGAGATGGTGCTGAACGGTACGAAGCGCTGGTATTGGTTATGGTGGCTTAATTCGCTTGTGGCCTTCTTTGCTCACACGTTGATGCAAGCAGACCTGCATATCGAGACTGGAGACCAGAACGCCGTCAAGAACTTGCTAGACGACACCATCGTCGAGTTCTTCCAAGGGAAGGAGGGTTTTAAGCTTCACTATGGCTGGGATAATGCTAAGCTTCTGCTTATGGTGCTGGCGACGATCATTGCGGCTGTGTCTCACTTCTACAAGCACCCGGCCATTCCCGAGGATGTTCTAGTCTATTCCTGCGTCGCTGGGTGAGTCTAAATGGACTAGGACGCTGACTATCGATGTGATCTGTATTATAGTGACTGAAGCTTACTGGTATTGGTGGACAGATTTTTCTTCATCCACGCGCTGGTGTTCGGCTACACCACGTTCGTCGAGAAGGACATCCTGCTGCGGATGACACGATCGGTACGCAGCGCATATTCGTATTCGCAGGATTGTTGTTGGTATGTTCGCTTACCGCGTATAAATTTTGGTGGGAACATTGCAGGGATCGAATCCAGGCAAGACCATTTTGGTTCGGACGACGTTCCCTTACACGGACTCGCACTACACCATCAGTATCCACCATGCTGACGTGAAGGGAAATCAGCGAAAGGAAGAGCTGTATGTTGGCCGTTACTTCGATAAGGACGGCTACTTCAGCAAAGAGGCATTCGTCAAGGATATTGAGACCGTTCTGTCGCGTTTTGAAAACAAGGACAAGAAGCAGTAAGTAGGCACGGTATTGAATCTGCTGCGATTTTGTGGCGCTTAAATGTCGGCTTCAGGGTTCTTGTAAGCTACCATCGCGTCGACTTTGTGAACCTGCACAATATACGATGCGGATTAGTTGAATGAACGCAAAGAATTCATCTTTCGATGAATATAATTCGCACCTTTGTAGAGAACGAACGCAAGCGAACTTCAGCCGAGTCTTTGATGTAGCGAGGATCCGACTCCTCCCACAACGCAGGCACTTCAGAGTTCTTGTCCGTATATACAAGTAGGTCGAAAGCACACTGCTCCTCCAAAATAGGCAAGAACGAAACACTGGCTGTGATCTGCCGAATGATGGCCTGGATCTCAGCCATGATCTCCTTCTTGGGCTTCGAAGCAGATGCACTACCACAACAAACCATACCCAACATGCGTCCATCAGCAATCATTCAGCAAATGCCTTACTGTGCTTATGCACCTTTCTACTGTGCCGTTGTCCGCGTGAACTTCGAACGCCCACCGCTCCAGCACTTCCTGGGTCTCAATTCCTGTGATGACCAGCACAAGCTTCTGCACTTCTCCCTTCAACAGCCAGTCTACGCATCGCAGTGACATCTTCTGTAAGCAAAAACAAGTATATCACAGCAACCAGATAAGGATGCAGACGTACTTGACAACTGGTGGAGGAACTTTGTGAAGAAGTCATTGAGTTTGTCGTCGTCTGTGACGAGCATATTCAAGCCATACTTCTGAACTTGCTTGAAGCTCTCGGCAGGGTAGACACCGCGCTGATACAAAATGCTGCAGATGCCAGCACAAACACGATCAGTTCATTGCATCGCAACCATTGCCAGCAATACCGAACGCCGATTGTACGTGTTGATACTGTACGAAAAGAACTCGGTGACGATCTCAGTCGAGCCCTTAAGCGTGATGACGTTCTCAGAAACCTGTGCCGTCGCCTGTAGAAGTATGTCACAATCATTATTAAACCATACCGGCAAACCGACAGTGCTATAGCGCTTCAAAGCGCTCGTACCATCTTGATCGACGCACGTTTGAAAATGCGGATAGTGTGTTCACCACTCCAATATCCTGCCAGATCGAATGCTGAACCTTTCGTAACACATACGTTGCAGTGACCATCACTCCTCGGGAGAGAGGGATGGGCTCCATTCCGCCAAATTCCGCATTGAAGCACGCGCCGCAGATTGCCCTAGATGTCGCGACCACGACCACAGGTATCCGTATGAGTCGATACAGATGTGGATAAAGTACATAGGTCTGATGGCAGTACAAGCAGCTACGAGATGAGGAGGGGAAGGAGGAACTGTCCGACCCGAGCGACAATGAAGTGGAGGAGGAGGAGCTAGTTTTCATGTCAATTCTCTTTGACCGAGGAGAGCTGGGCGTCGCGATCTATAACGCGCTTGCGACGAGTCTCAAGATACTGCAGCTACAGATAGCTGATCCCCAGGAGTTGGAGGAGGTGGGTAGTTGGCTGTTCTGAATGTGAGCCGACATCTAATCCAAATCCCCTTTGTCGTGTTTTCGGTAGATCGTTGAACGCCTACACACGCAATTCGAAGTGAATCATGTACTTCTTTCCTCTCGGAATGCAAGTACAAACGGAATGCTTCGAATGGTAAAGAAGCTCGACGACATGCACCCGACGAAAACGAGGGTTAGCGTCCGCAAGGTAATTTGTAATACACTTTATGATATGTCACGAAGTGGTTGGGCTGGTACAAGTTATTAACATGTTACATTGTAGCATTCGGGTATGACGTCGTCGCGAAAAGAAAAAGAATCGTCGGCGCTTCGATCTGACCCATTCTGGTTTTGCCAAGCAGATTTCAACTACTTGAAAGCTTGCCAAGCAGTTGAGCGTGTTCAGATCGGTGCAGCTTCTAACGAGTATAGGGACCTAAACGGTCAGTCATCTCGGTAGGTGGTGTGCTCCGCGTTCTTTGATCACATCGGATTTATAACGACGGTGTTTTAGGGTGGAAGCGTACACGTTTCTCGGGAGCTTCTTTAATTTCGAAAGCACTCAGCTTATTCGCGCTACCGGAGGTAGGATTGCTTGAGCCGATTTCCGTCTGAGATGCATCTCACTGCACTGGTTTGCAGCCTTGTTGCTCTATTTGATGACCGAAAAGGTACGTAAACTTTTCCGTTTAGAAGGATAAACTCTTTCAACATCCTGCCTAACAACCACCAGATTGGGAATCAATTGGACGACGTCGAATCCCTGTATTTCTCAACTGTGGAGCAAGTTGCACTCGACGGCTTCATGTACATCGACAAGTCTACGCTACAATCCCTTCAGATATTCAACCATGTAGGCCGATTCAACATCCAATGTTTAAAATGTGGATGTGTGATGTACTAAGCTTAATTCGTTTTAACTGCCGGGCAGGAGGAGCATCCATCACTAGTCAAGGTAGAATGTGATGAAGAATGCCAATACTCCTTGCATCTAACCCAGTGCCCCGCCGACTCTCATTTTATAGGGGTCTGGTCGAGCTAAAGAAGGCTTCAGGTGTGTGAATTTAATATTTTTTTCGTAGACCTGCTAACTAACAACTCCACGTAGTCTTTTTGGCCTTCTTAACCGAACTGTGACCAAATCAGGTGGATGTTTGCTTCGCCATTGGATGCTGACTCCACTTGTCAGCAGTGCTCATATCAACGAGCGTCATAATTTGGTCGCATTTTTCACTCTCGCCGAAAACGACGAACTGCGGCAACTACTGGTAATGCTTAGCCTATCATTTTGTCAATGCAATACGTGGTTTAACCAAATGTAGCTTGGGAAGTTGAAGCACTTCCGAGATGTAGGTGGGATTTTTCAACGCATTAAAAGACGCTGCGCTTCAGTTGGAGACTGGTGTCGCTTTGTCACATCTATTCGGAGCTTTCTGGAAGTACAGTAAGGCACATTTAGGTACCGCATTTGTATAGAACTGGTACGATGGGAAATTAAAAATTGGCTATGGATTGTTCACGGCAGGTCCCTGATGGAAGGCGTGTGTGAAACGAACATTTCATCACTGCCCATTGTGTTCTCAAGAGTAAAATCAGAGCGTGGTATCATCCACGTTAGTAACCTCCTTGGAAACATTGTGGACTTCGAAGAGAGTCAACAAGAAAGCACGGTGGTAATCCGAAGTGGCGTATCGGAAGCTCTGGATGCAGCACGGGAGCGCTATGAAGACCTCGACAATGTACGATGTTGAGGCCTCCTGACGCACGATTCCAGTGACTAACTTATGTGTGGGCAGGTGCTGACGGAGGTCGCGTTTCAGGTTCAGGAGGCAAATCCGGTTTTGTCGTCGATTACAGTCCAGTATATTCCTCAAGTAGGGTATGTAATCTGCTGTGAGTCGCCCACAACACTACCGGACTTTGTGTTCCAATTCCAAGAAGACGACACAACGTTCTATTACAAGGTACGCAGTGATACGCCATTGTCTCTAGTAGAAATATTCACGGCAGTCTTTTGTAGGATGACTGTTGCCGCGATTTGGATGAGTCAATTGGAGACATCTACGGTACATCACTTTGCACTTTACATTTTACCCGTTTCATACTTTAAACACTTCGTCTGTGTTGCAGGATACATTCTTGACCTGCAAAGAGGTAGGAAAGCTTCTCAAATTTTGTTCTTAATAGTGGCAGTTGACATACGATATTTGATTATTAGAGCTCCTGGAAGAGCTAACAATCGCATTGTTGGAGTATGAGGGTAGTATCCATGGTAAAAAAACATTTTCGAGCTGTTCAAGGTCGTTATTCCGAAAACTGATAATAGCTCTGCTTTGCAGGAATGACCTGGATCATGTCGAACCTCGATTGTTTGATTTCGTTTGCATCCTGTGCAAAGAGCTTCAATTTTACCCGGTACAGCGAATCAGTTCAATAGGTTGAGTTATGTCTAGCTGAATTATATGTTTAGACCTCATATTTCCGAGGGTAACACCTTGAAGGCAACCCAGGCCCGCCACCCTCTCCAAGAGCTACTTGTCGAGCACTACATTCCAAACGATATTTTTCTCGATTCTAAGGACTCCATGAAAATTATCACGGGACACAATGGATCGGGTGAGCAAAACAACTTCGACAAGTTGAAGTAACCAGCCGATATCTACCTAACAGCCCTTCTTACTTGTGCAGGCAAATCCGTGTATTTGAAAATGGTCGGCCTTCTCCAATACATGACACAAATTGGATCATTTGTTCCAGCAGAAAAAGGTATGCAATCTGTAGCTAGACAGTGTAACGGAAGTCTAAGGACAACGTGAAGCGGAGATCGGACTGGTTACGAAAGTCTTCACTAGAATACAGAGGTAAGAGTGCCAGTTTTTCAGCCAGTTTGCAGGACCTGAGCATGTCATCAGTATGGAATCCGCAACAGTGTCCCAGAGCTCGTTCACAATCGACTGTAATCAGGTATAACAACAAAACACGAGCTATTTGCTTGTGGACGAACATATTTGACCATATTCTTGGTTTTAGATGGCGTGGATGTTAAACCACGGAGACGGCCGCTCGCTGTTTTTGATCGACGAATTTGGAAAAGGTTTGCAATGCTTCTGTCGGCTAAGTTGATCTGACAGCTCATACCCTTATTTTGAAGGAACGGCGGAACTTGACGGGATAGCCTTGCTCGTATGTAAAGATTCCGATTCTGGTGGCTTTACGATGACACTTCTTTCTCATGTTTCATGCTGCTACAGAGTTCCATTATCAACTACCTCGCCACAAAGAGGTTTACAACGGGGCTACCGCGTGTTGTGCTGACGACACACTTTCTGGTGCATTTATTTCTATTCCTCGTTGCCTTCATCGCAGTCATATTAATCTGTCTGCTTCGTGAGCAGGAAATATTTCGGGAAAAAATACTTGAACCAGATCTGATAGCCGATCCGCAGAATGGTGGAGGGCAAGGTGGAAGCTTGTCCGATACAGCTCGTGTAGTTTGTACCGTCATGGCGTCGACGGACGCACCAGAATCATTTTCAGCTACATCAAACGCTGTTCCGCTCTATGAGCTGCGCCATGGTATATCGAGCTATAGTAATGCCCTAACGTGTGCTGCAAAATGCGGTGAGTTCGGACTGTGTCATTAGTATAGGAAATCCTACGATCTCATCGATATTATTGGCATCGCAGGAATACCGCAGGTACTGGTTGAGCGAGCCCAAGAAGTGCTGGATTTTACCAAGCGCAGTGTGCCAATTTCATCTCGGCGACAGTCAGCAGGTCCATCACCCGCGGAGCAGGTTTCTGCGTTCTTCTCGTCAATTGACGACTGGCAAGCTGCAGGTGACGACGTTATTTCCAAGTTCTTAATGATAGCACGGATGGGCACCCAGTAAAATGGTGATTTTTTTCACGAATGAGTTACGCTTGAAACGTACTTAAGAAAAAAAATACAACAGGGTTCAGGGAGTACAGGGACGCTAACCTTACGGTGTAGCATGTTTTCGAAGCCATTGAGGGCTTTTAAAACAAACTTACTCGTTGCACACCACTTCAACGTCCACGCTGAGGAGATCCTTAAGTAATCCGTCATTATCGAGGTCGGCAATATCATCTTCAGGGAGGTTGTCCGGCGGTGGCAGGTGCTTGAGATCATCTTCCACTTGTTCTTCTTCCTTCTTCGACTTATTCGTATCCAATTCTTCTGCTTCTTTCTTGCTCTGTAGGTCAGGCGAAGCCCACCACGGAGAAGGAGGCTCTCCGCTTTCCAACATGGCCTTCTCACGGCTATCATCCCAGTCATCGACGACGCGCCTGGGATCAAAGTCGTCAAAGAGCGTCGGCGTTTCATCATTCAAAAGGTCTTGCCAAATGTCATCACCCAAGCCCCTTATGTAGGTCGATTCTGCCTTAGGAGACGAAAGTCCACCGTATGCAAACTCAATATCCTGCGCGAAAGATGCAATGAAAATGAGTAACTTTGAGAAAATGTGCTAGATATCAAACGCACTCACCGGTACTTCTTCAACGCGCGGAGTCTTGATTGCACACTTGGAGGTCAGTGTCGCTCGTACTTTTGGTGTTAATGAAGCTCGTGTCTTCGGTGTCAGCGGAGCTCCCAACTTTGGTCTCGCAGGTGTCAGAGGTGTCCTCTTGTTAGCGCTGAGCTTTTTCGTATACCCACCCAGGCCCTTCTTACTTGATGCGATCCCGACTGCATTTCTATTTCCCTGACGAACCCGTGGCTTGTTGGAAATATCACTGAGCACACGTCTGCTATAGAAAATAGCTGCTTATTAACCGATACATCAGCAGTAGGTAACTAGTCAAGGAGACCCAAGCCTCACCTGTTTTTTGTCGATTTTTCTTTCAGTCCCTTCTGCTTAGTTGACTTGGGGTCATCATGGATCACGAAGCCGCGCTTGGGCGTCGAGAACTTGTTTGTGTCTTTCAGTAAGAAACGAGAAGAGACCCAATCAGCATATTCAACAGAACGAGGACATTGCCGTAGATACTATAGAGAGAGCTTAACGCTTACCTGAAAAGCGAGTCTTGCCAGCAACCCCATTACCGACTACGTTGCCGTCCACGTTCTCCTTCTGCGCGTGAAGCGCGTCCATCGAGACGCCGCTTTCTTGCTTCCAAAATTTGCTGCTGTTTAAATTTCCGAAAACTAAAAATAATTTTCTACCAATCATCTTGGACCGGTGAGATGGCTACACCAACTTCAACTCGTCGTGCAGGGTTGAGGGCTCGGCAAAATGACGACAGCAATACAGTAGCGCGCTCAGGCCTCTGTCGAGGCCGCTTCGCACACGAGGTCTCTCAGCTTACTAGTGCTAACAAAATATACTGTGTGCCCAATACGCACGTGAAGGTGCAAATGAAGCGAGAGTCTGGATCAGTCGAACAGTACTGAATTAATAAAAAAAACCGAATCTCAGTGACGGTGTGGTGGACGTAGCACGCAAACGCCGCTCAGACGACCCCGAGGATGTGTCCGAGCGTAAGCCTGGACGTCATTCAATGTCATTTGAGGCGAAGTCTCCGAGCGAGTAGCCCTCACATGATCTCTGTGAGCTCTGGCGTTGTCTTGTGCACACCTTGCCCACCACAGCGACGAGCTGTCAGCGCTCACCACGCACGGCTCCCACCACTTCGTTGCTTACTGGACGCCAACGGCGCGTTGGCGACCGCTTGGGGATCAATGTGGGATTAAACGCCACAACAACGAGCTGCCACTCCTGCACACCACCGTTCATCACTTCTCGCCGTTCACGGCTCCCACCACCCCGTCGATCACCATGTGCTCTGCACACCTTGCCCAACACAACCACGAGCTGTCACTCCTGCACACCACCGCTCGCCATCGTCGGCTTCCACCACCTCGGCGCCCGCCATGTTGGCGTTGTCTTGTGCACAGCTTGCCCACAACAGCGAAGAGCTGTCAGCGCTCACCACGCACGGCTTCCACCACCTCGTTGCTTTCTGGACGCCAACGGCGCGTTGGCGACCGCTTGGGGATCAAACGCTAATGTGAGCGGTTGCATTTCTATCAATGTGCCCAAACACAAATGTCGAGAAAATACTTACGGGACGTATCGCTATTGGTCCGAATTGAGTGATATTACCCAGAGATGTATACAGCTTACTCACAGAAGTATCCTTTGACAGCTCTGTGAAAGTTCAACTAAGTATTAATAAATGCTGTATTAATCACCGGAACCGCATCAGCCCAGCTCTGCAAAACGGGGGGCTACTTTATCGCTAATAGAAATTTCTTTTAGACAGCCGACTCGTATGCAATTTTTAGCTTGAATTTACTATTGCTGGTTTTAATCTAAGTGTTTAAAACCTGAAAAAAATAAAAACTTCAACATTAAGTTTCTAAATGTTCTCGCTGTTGTGCTCTCAGCTAAAAGCTGAGAGAACTGTAAACTGCTTACTGCATTTCTACCCTCGGGGCAGCAGTAGCCTCGTGAGAAATGCGTTTTGTTGGAACGTTTTGGCTTGCAGTGAGATTTATTCATACAGGACTTTTAGAGAGTAGATTCTCCTTACATTATGCATGAAGATACTGTACCACTGCTCCACCAGCATCGACAATTGCTAGGCTCATCATGAGGCGCTCATGTTGCGTACTGTGTACTTATACAGTACTTTGAAGTGCTTAAGTATCTAGGAGTAGCGATCGACTCTACCACGGCACAATGAGAATATTCCACGATGATCTTCATCACCATGATCGGATGAAGTGAGCTTAGCTGGAAAGCTACTACTTGCAGCTTACTCCTTTACGGATAGCAGCGTGCTACAGTACTGGTAAGCTGAAGTTGACTTGCTCACTCCTGGATTGCGGGGGTTGATAAACTGGTCGTGATTGACGTTTGTGGTTGGCGCTGACTGGCCTGCAAGTGCCCGAGCAAGATATTGCCGTCATGAATTCTCGAGTAGTTGAAAACAATGCGGACGTTACGCGAAACTTGGACTCTCGTGCCGAACGTTTTTGCAAGTGCTGTGGCCAACGACTTTTTCCTAGGATTTTCATGCGTCGCAGCAACACTAACCTACAGCACGTCTTTCGATTTGAAGAAGCAACATGCCGTCATACATATGCAAACGGCGCAGGACACCGCAAACGCGACGCCAGCAAAGGTTTATCGGTTAAATGATACGCTCCTGTCGTCGGCGTTTCTCTCCCTACAGTCTCCAGCCTGTCCGTCGTCTAGTTTAGCGGCGAGGGTCGTGGTGTCCCTTCATCATACGGATCACGTGGAAGTTGAGTGTGGAGCGGTGCTCGGCAGCGCGACGCTTCCTCTTGGCCTCCAGCACGAGCATCATGTGGCGTGCCTCGCGTTTGCATTTCGTCTCATCGAAGTCGTTGCGCTCCAGCGCGTCCAGGAACGCGAGCGTCTCCGGCTGTCCTTCCGTGCTCTCGCGCACGGTGCGCAGCGTCATGCGCTTGATGTGCTCCACGTTGATGCCTCGACCAAGCTTCATGGCGTCGATTTGTCGTCTGTGGCTGGCGAGACGCCACAAAATAAGTCCCAAAATGCAAAAGTATCCTTTTCACCAAAATAGACAAATTAATAACTTGATTTAAATAAGCTGATGGTATGGCTTCATAATCTACCCAAAATTTATGGGATCTATTGATCGTCATGTTGCTCATTAGTTCCCACGTAGCCGATGACAGACCCCGTGGAGCAGTCCAAGTCGCCCAATGACCATAAGAAGTATCGGTTGCTGACGCTGCCCAACGCGCTACAGGCGCTTCTTATCTCCACTGCCGAGGTAGCGCACGTGGCGGCAGCCATGGCGCGCGAGAGCGAGAGTTTGAACCGCGACGAAGACAATCAGAGCGACAGCGATGAGGACAGTGAATTCAGCGAGAGCGAGGAGGACGATGGAAGCAGCTTCGACGGCAACGAAGAAGAACGCGAGGGTATGCCCAGCCGTCGCGCTGGAGCCTGTCTCACTGTGGGCGTCGGCAGCTTCGCTGAGCCCGAGTCGCTTCCAGGACTGGCGCATTATTTGGAGCACATGCTGTTCATGGGCAGCAAAAAGTACCCGGACGAGAACGAATTTGAATCCTTTCTAAGTGCTCACGGAGGATACAGCAACGGGGCTACGGACAACGAGGTGACCAGCTATACGTTTGAGGTGGGACCAGCCCATTTGGAGCCTGCACTCGACATGTTCGCGCATTTCTTCATATCTCCATTGCTGAAGGCCGAAGCCATGGATAGGGAGCTTTCGGCCATCGAATCTGAGTTCAGCCAGGCCACACAGAACGACCGTATTCGCACGCAGCAGGTTCTGTGCGATGTGTCGCCTGCCACGCACCCGTACCATCGGTTCAGCTGGGGAAACAAGAAGAGTTTGCAGGAGATGCCTGAGAAAACGGGTGTGGACGTACGTCAGCAGATCCTGGAGTTCTACAACAAATACTACTCGGCCAACATCATGAAGCTTGTTGTATGCGGCGAAAACACACTGGACGAGCTGGAGCAGTGGGTGACCAAGTCGTTCAGCGCGATTATGAACAAGCACGTGGAAGTGCCGTCTTTTGCATCAGCAGGGCCACCGCTTGGGGCACAAGGTGCTGGCGCTCCGTTTTTATGCAAGATTGTGCCTGTCCGGGACATCCACACGCTTCATCTTGACTGGATGATCCCTCCAGTTCTTGGTCAGCATCACCAGAAGCCCTCGGACTACATTGCTAGTCTCCTGGGCCACGAAAGTGAAGGATCTGTGCTGTCACATGTAAGCTAAGCAGCCTGGTTATTTTTTTATTTAGGTGGATACTTACGCTTTAAATTGTGTGCGTTGCAGTTGAAGGAGCGAGGCTGGATCTCTGCGGTGACAGCTGGAGGAACAGACACGGATGGCTACGATTCTGGTAGCTACGCCGCGAAGTTTGATATCACCATGAAACTCACACCGGAGGGCATTTCTCACTGGGAGGACATCGTCCATGCAGTCTTTGAATATCTTCATATGCTCAAGGAAAATGGCTGCCCTGAGTGGGTGTTTGACGAGCTGGCAGCTCTGGCCGACATCTCGTTCCGTTTTCAGGAGGAGGACAGTGCAGTCGAACGATGCGAAGAGTTGGGTGAAATTATGCAGGTGTGAACAATTCACAGCACATTTCTTTCGTGTTTTTGAACTAATTGTTAGAATGGATATAGTCGATGTTCAGAGTGGCGCCAGAGGACATCTTGCGGTACGACCTGTTCAAGGGTGACTTCAAGAAGGAGCTTGCGGAGGAAGTGCTGAGCCATTTGACTGCTGAGTCTGTGTGTGTCTCGATCGTTTCGCAAATGTTTGAAGAATCTGCCGAATTTCAGACGCAGGTACAAAACGAGCGGGGTTATCTGTAGCGCTTATCTTTTAGATATTGTGTATTGACACTTTTTTGCTGTGATAAGGTTATCGAGGAGGAATGGTTTAGCGTCAGATACTCGCGAGAGAATATTACGGATGCTGCTATTCAGCGCTGGAAGAGTGCAGGAATTAACCCCAAGCTGCACCTGCCTCGTCCAAACCAGTTCATTCCTCGTGACTTTTCGCTCGTGGATTCGAAGAATGTTGAGGATCTTGTGTGTGATACGACGACGTTCGGCAAACTGTGGTACAAGCCGGATCGCGTGTTTGCTACACCTCGTGCTCATGTTGCGCTATTGTTACATTTGCCCAGCGTGGTGGCCAATGTGGACAATTGGAGTCACACTCAGCTGTACGTGAAACTCGTTCGAGATGCGCTCAATGAATACGCCTACCACGCAAATGTGGCCGAGCTCATGTACTCGCTCCAAGTAAAGGAATCTGGGGTGGAATTGATCTTTGGCGGCTTCAACGATAAACTCCATCTTCTTGTCGAAGTTGTAGTTGCGGCTGTGTTTGGAACGGAGGTCACTGAAGCGCGCTTTGACGTGATGCGAGAGGAATTGATGCGCGAATCGAAAAACGCGATAACCAAGGTGGCACAAAAGGCAAAATATCTTCGGCTACAGCTTCTGGAAAAACGTTCATTTGCTCTGGAGGAATGCTTGGATTCGATTGAAGTTGCTACGGTGGAATCGCTCAAGAAGTACGTCTCGAACGACCTCTGGGCGGGCAAGGCATGGTTGGCAAGTTTTGCACACGGAAATATTCCCCATGCAGTAGCGTCAAAAATGGTCGTCAACGTCGAATCGCATCTGCAGCGGGTGTCCGCACCGCTCCAGTTGCGTGATTCCCCCCGACGCCTTATCAATGCCATCCCACAGACTCCTATGGGTTTTCTGCTAAAGGAGCGCAGTGAGAACAAGTCTGAGACAAACACACAAGTGGAACTCTACTACCAGATCGGCCCGTTGACTCTGCATAGTCTTGCCTACGCCGACTTGCTTCACCAGTTGATGGAGGAACCGCTTTTTGACACTCTGCGCACCAAGCAGGAGCTGGGCTACGACGTTTCTTGCACTGTTCGTGTGACGAACGGCATTTTGGGTTTTGGTGTGATGGTTCAGTCGTCATTGTTCGCTGCAGAGTATATTTCTGCGTGTGTTGACCGCTTCATGGTTGACTTTGAAGAGGCGATCGAGATGATGGCAGACGAGCATTTCCAAGACCACGTCCAAGCGCAGATCCTGTTGAAACTCGAGCCTGATCATAACCTTCTAGAGACGACGCACCACTACTGGTATGAGATCACGTCGCGTCGACTTGCTTTCGACATGGACGCCCAGCTTGCGAAGGAGATGGAGACGCTGACCAAAAGTGAGATGGCCCAGCACTACCGTGAGTGGATTCTGCAAAGCCCTAAGAAGTTGATTGTTCACGTGATCGGCCGAGGCAACCCGGCGGAGAAAAAAGCGCACGAAAAGCGCAAGAACGCCACCAAAGCGGAGCTTGCAGAGATGCGTGCGCTTCCTCGACCTATTCGGATCCGCGACTTATACCTGTTCAAGTCGGAGTTGCCTACTTATCCCGATCCCATCGACGAGATCAATGCAGATGAGACAAGAGCAGAGGACAAGCGCCTAGAGCTATAGAGCGGCAGTTGTTTCGACATGAAAGAACGGTGTTGTCTGCATTTTGCCTTTAGCTTTTTGCTCAGATTGGGTGCTTTGGTGTTTCAACGCAGAGGACCTCGGTTGATTGGGTTGGTGCCATTGCAGTGGCAGTGCTATCAGACATAATATATTCTGTAGACAGTCTTGGCAATCGGAAGTTGACCGTCGTAAAAGGCCGTCTCAATCGTGAGTTTGCCACTGGGAGACGCATAAGCAATGAGGAATTGACAACTTGGTTATCGTAAGCAATGAAGTCGTACCTCATCACATCCGGATCAAGCATATTTTCCGGCCCGGCCGATTCGATGGTTTGCTGCCAAGTATTAGTTGAGCCCGGGATCACATAACCGAAGTTGAAGATCCATTCTGTTGAAGAGTAGATATACCAGTCATGAATTCCATAACGTATTTTCAACGGTGAACGGAGACCCACCTTCAATGCAGCTACCTGCTAGGAAGACACGCTGCTCCAGTCGAAACTTGGTAATCTCTTCAACTGAGCTAAAGTTGATCTCGCGAGACACTGCAGAGCACTTCAGGATGTCCACCGGAAGACGTGCTATTTTGCAAAACGAATCATGAACTCCAGGACGATTCAACAAAATACAGGTTTGTTACCTTTTTGCTCGACACGGTAGATGTCTTCGCCCCTATCATCAATCACCAAGGTCAGGCCCTCAACGAGCACAATATACGAAGTTAATTACTTGCTTGAGCCTACCATTCATCCGATTGCCACATCAGTCTACCAGTGTCGGCGCAGCGCATGTTCATGTGGTTGCTACCAACAGAATAAACTCATCAGCGCTCCTTGCCATGCTACTCAATCGAATTTACTCGCTCTCTTACATGACGAGACCCTTGCAGACCTTCTTTGCCCAGGAACTGTTGGCAATCTCCATCTTTCCAGCCCCAGCATCTTGAAGTTGCTTCCATTCCCGTTCGACCTCGAAATCCAATTTGGCTTGGGCGGCACGGGACTCATCGTCCTTGACCGGCTTCTCTTCGTCCTTCAAGCGGCACTTCTCACTCAGCTTCACGTTGCTGATCTTGCAGCCGAGTTCCTCCTCGTCAACGTCAAAGCGCTTTGGCTCCATACGTGATTATAGGTCAAAGAACGGAGGACTGGCGGTAGCCGTTGTCTGGAATAGGTATTGAGACCCCACTAGCGACCGACCCTTTGGCGTAATGGACGTGTTGAAACGGTAGTCCTGCGAACGTGCTTTACAGTGTCGAGTGCTGCTACGGTAACTGCTCTCGATCATCGTAGGCTGCTGTTGTCGACGAATTCATGCGGCGTGGAAGACGTACCGAAGGTAGATGGATACTTAGTATTGAACAGCAATGCCTATCGAATGAACGAGTTGGTTTGACGTGCCTTTATTGCAGCTACACTCCCGTTTACCAAGGCGGACAAGTCCACGATCATCAATGCAGCTGCGCTGCAGGTACATGTAGAGACTATCATCTCAATTTTTTCTGATGCTTCTGCTAACGCTTGAATGATCTCAGGATCACTTAGCAAGATCCATTACCCTGGACTTGCATCTTCGTCCTAGAAGACCTCGCCAACCCGTATGTATCCTCCATTGTTTGAATGTACAAGGAATTCTGTAAGCACGCAGTACTCACACACGTGGCATATTAGCATATCGAGAATAAAGACAGCTTGACTGCTCGGAGCGCATCAAAGTCTGAGTATCGATGCGTCTGGGTTTGCGAGGCCTGCACTTTTGAAAATGATGAGCAACCGCTCTCAAATTACTGCGGTAGAGATTCGAATCGGTGTTCTGCTTGCGGAACGCAACGCAGCCAACAGCTTCGGCCTAGACTTACCCTTGCGCAAAAGAGAGGCCTTGTAGGTTCGACACGATCAATATGAGCATCCAGTATGCCTTACCATGCGTCCCTATACGTTGACACAGATTGCGCGTCCGCCTCCTAAGCTCACCCGGGATGAATGGGAGCATTGTGAGCTGCAAGCACAAGCACGTGGTGACACCAGGCACCCGTGCTCAATCTGCCGCGAATCGTTCGGAGTAAAAGAACAAGTCATTCTGAGCTGCTCTCACATGTTCCACCTCGATTGCATCACGAGTTTTGAAAGGTTAGATGTACCATCTTGATATCAAGTAATTGTGCGGCAACAGAAGACGCTTACAGGTATCGCTTTCGTTGCCACCCCAGATTTTTGCGTACGAATCAGCATGTGTGTCCACTTTGCCGGAAACAGGACTACCAAAAGCGATGCACCACAGTGGCATCAGCTGTCCATCGCGAACACAGTGCCAAGCGCATTCAGGTTCGATGAAATCTGTAGTGGTATGGTTTATCTAGAGCGTGACGTTTGCTGTGTTTAATGCAGGCAGTGTTTCGGGGGTTTGCAGCGAGACGGCATGCAGAAATATTGTGGCAGAAGGTAGGTTAACTATCGCATTCAGATTCGCCCCGTCGCTCCTGCTGACTTTACTTATTGCGTTCGTCTTCAGTTTTATAGCTCCGGGAAAGGTGACCCCATTCGTCGTCGTCGATTTTTCGCCGACAGGTACTGGAGTACGTGATGGAATGCAGTTCGTCAAAAACTTTTTGATCATTTGCCTTTGGCAGAGTTGCAAAAACAACCGATCGATTGGTGACTGCGATGAGCAAGCGCGATGACTCGATAGATGCCCTACTTGCTGAGTTCGACAAATCGCTGAGTATGAGTCGTCGTGTATTTCAAGACCATGCCCCTGAGACCGAGACTGGTGAAGATTTCTGCTGTAGGTATGAACTCAATAGCCACACCACTAACCTGCGTAATTCTCGCAGATCAACTGAAAGAAACTTTTTCACCCGGAGGCGACGACTGGCTGGCCATCTTCAAAAAGGTTGGCAGAAATACCGAACGCATCAATGTTTTGCATGCTCACCAGAGTTTTGTGCTTTTCCTGTAGGCCAACGCCCGAAACGAACGCGAGTGCGCCATTTGCATCAACGCGTTCAGGTGCGAATTTTGCGATTGCCAACTCTCAAACCTTATCAGATTCTCAAGATAATTTCTGTACAGCTCATCAATGGAGGGTGTATCGCTCCTCAGTTGTTCTCATACCTTTCACACACGGTGCCTCTCTGCATTCGAGGACTTCAACATTTATGAAGTCTCGCTCTGCCCAGTCTGTCGCGGTAGCTATCGCTGGCAGACATGGCTACATCTTGCACACCTCAAATAGCAATCCGTCACACTCTAAACAAACTTGTCATAAACTGATCAAATACGATACTACTCCCATTATATTTCTGCTCTTCTGTCTTCACTCGCCAATTCAAGTGGGGGAGAAGTGTTCGTCCTCCCTCGTTCTACCTGATCCTTACGCGCAGGGCTCAACCCTACGCACCCCACCGTACCAAGCTTTGGCAACGATGGACCTTGACGCCGGCGCCGACGACTTTTTTGCGGCTCTAAACAACGGTGCAGCTGAGGATGTGTTCGCGGGTTTCGGGGCCGCTGAAGCAGAGGCAAACGCGGCCGTGGAAACTGGCGGCCGCCCCTCGCTGGATGATGAACCTCTCGTCATGGTTTGTAACAGTTAATTCGCGTATCAATTGCTGTAAAACACTGTACTAATAAAGTGTGATGCCGACTGCAGATCGACAGGAAGAGGAAGGCGGAGGCAGCCAAGAAAGCGGCCAAGAAAGAAGCGGCGGCTCGTGCTGCAGCTGCCAGAGCTACCCGACAAGCTGCTGAACCAGCGCTCCCCATGGAAGAGCGCATTGTAAACTTGCTTGTGCCCGAACTTAAGGTGAACGACGTGATGCTATTGATCCGCAAGATGAAGCAGGCCGGCAAGTCGGACGCCGACGAGTTCTCTGAGCTGGATGCTGAGCAGAAGACAGGTATTTGTCGGGCTAATACACGCCACCGGTGGAGTTTCGGTTGCACTAAAAAGTGGTCTTGACTTTGTTATTTTGTTGAAACGTTGACAGCACCACGGTTCCGGTGCGAGACTTGCGGCAACACAGAGCAAAACAATTTCATTACAGACTACGCGCGTGGAGACACGATCTGTAATGGCGTGGATGGCAATGGATGCGGAACGGTCGTCCAGGATCACATTGTGCACGAAGGTAGTGCGTACCGTAAGTTCGAAGGCGAAGAGGACAAGTCACACCACGGACCTGCTCCAAACAAATTGTTCTCGACTGGACACAATTTGCGGACGCTGATTTCGCAGGTAATTGAGACTGGAGGTGCCGAAATGGGAGCCTTTATTTCACGAGTGCTGGTTTGATCTAGGACGGCGAGATGGCGGGGAACTTGAGACGCGCAGCAGAGTTCGTGGAGATGAATCTTAGTCAAATGGGCAAGGATGAGCGAAGGACGCGTATTGGTTACAAGGACCAGGTACGGTTGGCGACATGTATTTGACCTTCGTTTAAAGCCTGCTCACGGTGGATGGCGTCGCTTCTAGATGAAACAAAAAGCGTGTCGCTTGATTGACCACACGATCAGTAACTTGGATCTGCACGAAATCGTGGGAAGTCGCGCTAAGAAAATGTTTGCCGAGTTCCGTGACGTCCGTGAGCACGTGCATCAATTCGATGCTATGGTGGCTGGCTGTGTGATCGCAGCGTACATGGAGACAAGCAAGGAAATGTACTCGGCTCAGAATGGCATTCGTATCGGTCAAAATAAGCAGGCGGGTATCGCCAGTTTGGCGTTGTTGCCAAACAAGGCCGTGGATGAAAAGAAACTGCATCCGTTCACGTGTCCGCTGTGTGATATGAAGTTCAACGCACGTCGCGGTATGCAGTTCCACAAGTGCGCAGGTAAACCCGAAGAGGGCAAAGAAAAGACCTTGAATGAGACCAACTTGGCGCCCGTGGTGTTGCCTGACCAACTCCAGCCTATCATCGAGATGAAGAACGGCAAGAAGTGGTTCAAGTGTCCAGTGTGTTCGCGTGTGTACGGGAAGAAGGAGAGCTTGTCTGAGCACATGGTCCGACACAAGAACCAGAGCAAGAAGCGCAAGCATCACATAGAGACCAGTACGATCGACTCGACGCGTCTGGCCAAGACGACTAAGCTGGCGTCTGCAAACCCTTCCGTGCAGGTGAACACACACGAGCAGGTCATGTTTCGCGGTGAAGGCCGGCGGGTGTGGCTCCAGCATCTTACCGAGGAATAATCAAACTAACCCAGCGTCAATTCGTGTGGACAGAAGCTAGAATATCACGCAGCATTTACCTAGCCTGTTGAACACATCAAATTGAAAAGACATGTATCCACCGCGTTGTCTGCAAGGACAGAATCTCTATTAGAACTCTCTTTGCTTTTGTATTGTACTACTCGGTTGTCTATTCCTCGCTCTTGTTGCCGAGGATGTCGTTCTCTGTGAGCTCAAGTACGTTCTCGCCGGTGACGAAGCGAACGTTCTCACCCTTCTGCTTTAGCAGGCTCTCCACGTCCGTCGAATCGTCCTCGAACCAGCCAAGTCTGTCGGCAACAAGGTGCAGGTTTTCGCAGCCGGGGCAGCGCACGAGCACGACGCCATTGTAGTAGGCATGCTTGCTGATGGTCTTGGCTGAGCGTGTCTCGCATACGCTACACGTGTAGACCATCACGAACTTCTCACCGGGGCTCTCTACACCCGGTGCACCTGAAAATTCAGTGGTAGAGGCTGTAGACTCGCTGGAAATCGCAGGTGCTACTGGCGCGCGATCGTCGTCATCGCTCTGAGTGGCGAAGCAGCGGCGGTGGCTGTGCCAACGCTGGGATGAGACGCTGACACCGCGCAGTAGAGGCGACGATGAGGAGCTGGTGGCGCATACTTGGAGAAACGCTTGAGATGAGTGGAGTGGAGCGCACGACGATCGCACCGCAGGCGCGCAACGCACAAGACCTCGTCGCCACATAATATCGGTTTGTAAATGGTCTTTGACCTCCTGGAGCATTTATAATTTCCAGTTATAACTGGAACTATGCTGAACCCATCTGGAGGTCCGATCATGAATAGCTGCGAAAAGATACGTTGCCTTTGATGCGCCAATGCTGTTCTCGCTACTGCTGTGGGCGTTGTGCGTTCAGATTTGTGATACATTGATCACTTCTCCATCTGTAACTCCGACGTCTCCGAATGCTGGCGTCACGGGAGCGATCAACGTGGCCTTCACGACAGGAATTACCATCCCGGTCGGCGGGACGATTGTGGTGACGTTCCCCTCCACTTTCTACGTAGATTCTGCGTCGACGCTCTCCAACCCTGTGGGCATCGATTCAACTAGTACAGTTGCAGCATCATCCGCTACTGGAGTGGTGACTATCACGATTGCAACAACTAGTGCTGCAGCTGGAGCCATCTCCTTCACACTTGACAGCATTTCGTATCCAGGTATGTGTGCGTGTGTGGTTAAAATGGAAGCACTGGAGACTAACATAAATATATGGGTTTGGTACCCATAGGCTTAGGCACATCGTCAAGTTACTCGATCCGCACTAAGAATGCTGGAGGCACTACCCTCGAATCAGCTACAGCACCAGGTTCTACGTTCTACTCGTGGACCATGTTGAATGCTGCATCGGTGACAGCTCCTTCATTACTCGCTGGGAGAACAACATCATACACGGTCACCTTGACGACTGATGTCACGTTACGTATTGGAAGCATTATTGCGCTAAAATTTCCTATACTCAGTGACAGTGCTATAATGTTCAGTGGCGCTACGCTTGCAGGATTGGTGGGTATCGACGCAGCCTCGACGGTACTGCGAGTGGTATCACCGTACATTCTTCTCACAATTGCTGGTCAAGATATCGCTGCAGGACAAGCTGTGTCGATCACCTACGGCAATATTATCAACGCCGCAGCACAAGTCACACTACCTTTTTACGTTGATACACGACACCCAAATGGAGCCATTTTCCAGGTCAGTCCTGCTACAAATACACTCTCCTTCACAAGCACAACGCTTCCATCAGCGACGATATCTCCCGCATCGTATTGGGCTGGCGTTGCGACAGACTACAACGTGGTGTTTGCCAACTTGGCCTACGTACCATCAGGAAGTCGAGTGGACGTAACATTTCCATCCCGTTTTGACATTAGCGGCGCTACTTTGAGCCACATTACAAATTTGCCTACCGTGAATACTGTTTTCTCTCTGTTCAGCTCAACTACTGCAAGAGTAACTCTGGGTAACACTGCAGTATTACCTGGAACTGGACGCGGATTTAAGCTGGAGAACATCGTAAGCCCTGGTTCCTCCTGCGACCAATTCATTGTGGAGTATTGCACACCTACATGGGAGTCGTACACATTGACAGTCACCGACAGTGGTGGCAACATCTTTGAAGTATTGACGACAGTGGCAGGAACGCCAATTGTCAAGAAGCCACTTACGTATGGTCGTGTTCGTCCCTTGCTCAAGACTCCCAACACACTCACAGTAGCGACTGTGACGCTCGATACCGTGACAATAATTCCTCTTGGAGGTTATATCGAAGTTGTGCTTCCAGCTGACTACAGTGTTGGGGCTGGCACGATCACAGCTAGTTCTTTGGTAAACATCCCCGGCGCTAGTACTGTTGTTACCTCCACGTCAAGTTCCGTGAAACTACAGATTGCAGGCGCGAATATTCCAGCAACCACCGGCATCTCGTTTACGGTCGACAAGGTCATTACGCCTTCAAATAGTGCGGTTGGGAATTTTATCGTGCGCACTCGGGACGCAGGAGGGAATACGATTGAAGAGAGCAGCACAGTAGGTGGTGAAGGGTGTACCTATGTAAACGACTGCAGTGGTCACGGCACGTGTACATTGCTCTCGAAGGTCTGTATTTGTAACACTGGCTGGGGATCACCTACAGACGTAGCAGATTACAAGTCTCCAGACTGTTCTACCCGTGAGTATCCTACCTGACCATGAATCAGATATTCTAACTCGCACGTTCGTTCATGCAGGTGTATGTCCATCGGATTATGCCTGGAATTCCATTCCCACAAGCACCACCACAGCTCATGATATCCTTGTCGAATGCTCGGGCATGGGGGTCTGTGATCGAGTAGCACGGACTTGCAAATGCTTCCCCGGTTTTGAAGGGTCTGCGTGTGAAAGAAGTAGGGATTTTGGCTTTAGAGTCTTGCGTTTGTTTGCTCGTGCTCAGTGTTGAAAATTGTATGGCAGTGAGTTGTCCAAACGAGTGCTCCGACCGAGGAACGTGTATGAGCATGCGCAACATGGCTGCAGCCAAAAACGCATTACCCATATCTCCACCGACAACCTACGGGGACAACCCGGTACGTCCGTTTTCAAGTGCTAGTATCGGATTCAGCAAGTTAAATTGATCACTCCTGCAGTTCTCCAGTACTTGGGACGCCGACAGAATTTTTGGTTGTGTCTGCGAATCCGGTTGGGCTGTCGGGACGGCCAGTGGCGAGCTACAAGCGACAGAATACTTCGGCGCGGACTGCTCGAAACGTACGCTTGATCCTTGTCCAACGCATCGTACGGTAAGCCTAACATGTCCAACCTTGACAGGTCACTGCCCCATTGGAAACGACCCAGACACGATAGTAGACGAAACCAACTGCCAGGGTAAGACAGTACCAGGGGGCACCGCAGTAGGCGTCGCTGGGAATAAATGTCTTGTCGAGTGTTCGAACCGCGGTGTATGCAACTACAAAGCAGGCACCTGCACCTGTTTCCAAGGGTACACAGGGTATGCCTGCCAAACACGAGACGAACTTGCCAAATAGCGTCAGTCAATCAAGATAGGGAAGTCGAATAGGAGAGAAAAAGATCCGAGCAGTTGGCATTTTCCGAGAGTCATTACTGTCCAGCTTGCTGTGAATTTAAATAAGTATGCATGGCTGCAATGTCCTGCTCGCTTCCTGTCTCCGTTCTAAGGATTGGCGGTGCTCGACCGATAGTCAAAAAGTCGGTCGATTGTAAACAAATTTGGCAGTTCACCGCGTTATTCCATCTGAAGTAACAGCTCCTTCTCGTCCAGAGCTTTCTTAGTGCTGATGTCGCAAATGTAGACTTTCGACTTGCGCTTCAGGTCGATCTTGGCCAGCTTCGACGGAGGCAGATCGTTCACGGTGGCCTCCACGAAGCCGCGCTCCAAGAACCAATGGGCAGTTCGTGTCGTCAACACGAACAGCTTAGTGACGCCCATAGCTGCTGACTTGCGCATAATGTAGCCGAGCATAGCATTGCCCTTGCCGAGGTTGCGGTAAGTGGGATCCACGGCCACACAGCCCATCTCAGCAAAGTTGTTCTCGTACGGCTGAAGTGTGCAGCAAGCAATGATAGCACCGTCGCGCTCCACAACCGTAAATGTGTCCACGTTACTCTCAATCTGTTCCTGGTCCCTCGACACCAGCACGTCATCGTCCAGCAAAGGCTGGATGAGACGCATAATGCTCACGATGTCATTGGTTGTAGCCATTCGAATCCCTTCGTACATGTGCTTCGTGATCATGAGGCCTTCACCATCACGAGTAAAAAGCTCCTGTAGTAAACCACCATCCACGTGCCGACTGACAAGATGCGAGCGCTTGACTCCATTGACACAAGCCTTAATAGACTCCTTCAAGTACAGCAAGAAGTCACCACTAATATCTGGGTTTTGTCGAGCCAGCTCCACATATTGTTGTGCCTGTTCAATCACCAGAGTCTGCACGACCGAATTGGATCGCGAGTCGATCAGTTCCTCGCCGTTGTGCATGAAGATGAGCTTGGCACTCTCGAGCTGAATAGCACACTTGCTGGCCACCTGTTCCGAGAGGCAATTGAAGACCTCACCGCTGGCACTGTAGCCGATGCTCGAAATGAGCACAATATCCCCGTCGTCCAGTGCAGCGCGCACCTTGTCGACATTGAGTCGTCGCATTTCACCAGTGTTTTTAAAGTCCACACCTCCTCGGACACCCACGGGTTGGGCTGTGATAAAATTGCCCGATGCAATGTTAATAGTTCTGGCCCGTCCGGGGGAGTTGACGATCCCTCGTCCAAGATAACTTTCGATCTGGAAACGCACCGATCCTGCTGCGTCCATTGCACATTGAAGCTCCATGGGCCCTGTGATGCGCATACCGCAGTCGAATCTCTGCGATAGCTTCCGAAGCGAAAGTTGACGATTAAGTTGAGGCCGCGAACCAGCCACCAGCACGAGTTTGACCCCGAAAGTATTGAGCAATGCGATGTCGTGCATGACGGCGCCGAAGAGGTTGGATTCAACGAGCTGTCCTGGTAGATGGATGACCATTTTGGTGCCTCGATGGAAATTAATGTAGGGCGACATGTCCCGGAACATGGCAGTAAAGGAGGACGGGCCTACTGTGGCATTGCGACCCTCCGTTTGAAAACCTTGCTGCACGCGCAGACACTCGGGTGGCACGATTGGCATGAAGTCAGAGTAGGCGGCCTGTTGGTCCTCCGTGGGTGGAGCCAGACCGATAGGCCCCAAGCCGTGGCCGCGGCCGGCATGCGCGAAGCCATGTCCGTGTCCGGTTCCAAGTGCCTCATTGACGGGGGCGGAGGGAGACCCCGCAGCCTGTAGCGTTGCACGGGCGGACGTGAAGACGCGTAAACTACCCAGAGTCGAGCGCGAGTGACCGCAGGCGGACGAGAAGAGCAGTCTACGAGAGTGCATGACGCCGGGACGGACCCACATGGAGCTTAGAGGCGTGAGACTTGATCAGAAGGGAGAGCGCTTGTCTGTGGCGTGGCAAATGCGAGTGTGGCGAGCTGGCGGGCGCAGCATTGCCGGTTGGCCATGCAAAACCACCCGACATGCTCTTTTTTTGCTGGCTTGTTTGACAAGCGTGAAAGATCGGGGTTCCATGCTGGAAAGAAGGAGAAGTTTGGCCTGGAAAGCTGAAAACTGAAGATGTTGCATGGGAGGACAGACGGTAAGAGAGTGTTGAAGCCTAGTTACAAAGGTTCGGACATCCGTTATCTCGCGCGATCCGCGCTTCGACGAGCTTTTTATTGTGGCCAGCGTCGCAGTGTAAACGTTTAAAGTGAAGCTGCAAACATTGTCACTGCGACGGCAGCGGGGACTATCGCTGAAAAAAATGCATATTTGCTTCTACCACAATGTTAAACTGGCTACTTCAGTTTCCAGGTTGCTGTTGCCAGTAGAGCTGTTTCGTGCAATGGTCCCCAGTAGGGCTAGTTTTGTAAAAAGAAAACTTTATTCGGACCAAATTTGTGGGCAAACACAACCTTCTTGCCAGAAAACGCAAGGTAAATAAATCCTTGTTGCTGCAAAACTTGAAGCCCGGTACCTCTGTGTAGTAGGCCACCAGTGAGACCAAAGTTGCCGCTGTGTCGCCACCAGGGAGTCCTGCTGTGATATACGCTAGTCTGGGTTATTTTCGTAATAAAATTTAATGCAGGTGCACCAAAGTCTGTAAGAAATGATTTAGTGCTGCACGAAAATATTTTCGTGCATTTTTGTGCACTGCACGCAACAGCTCTAGCTGCCAGTGACGGATTGCAATACAATTCTAAATCTAGCATCCTCACGGGCTGCGTTACTCCATTGCTTTTTTGTTCGCTGCCACGCGAAATCCCATGCCGGTGCTTGAAGGAGGGTGCTAATCTGCAGTTGTAGTCGGCTGCACTCCAAAAATGGGGAAGTTAATGATATTAAAATCGCTTTTTAACTGTCTTTGAGAACGATTTAGGCCCTTAATAATGTCTGATAAGAAAAAGCATATTTTTCTTTGTAGGTTACAATAAAACAAAAAGTTGAAAAGTTGAATTTTTTGACCGAGATATTTTTTTGACGGGCTTATAACTTAGGAACTATTTAGCGGTTTTAGAAGTGGAATGGCTATATTGCAAGCAAAACAATGATATGAAGCTACTGCATCGATTCAAAGATCTAAATTTAACGATTCTTTAAATAATAAATCAGAGTTTCTCTCATTCTATATAATCATGATGCTCAAAGAAATCGCAGTTTCATCGTCAATTCCAGTTGCAAAGCTCAAGAGAGCTTTCAAAACTGGTACACTATCCTTGACTAAAGATGAGCTCCAGGGATCTGGAGCAACGCTACATCTTCATCCTGAATCTTATGCTAAAGCTCTTCGAGCTCACAAATCTGGTAAAGGGACGTGTTTAGCGATAACTCACAAAGAAATTGGATATCCATTCTAGCACATGCAAGGAGGCGGTATGCATGGAGCCTCAATATGGGGTAAAATATGGGGAGGAGTCAAATCTGTTTTCAAATTCGCTAAAGACTCAGGGGTTCTATCTCGCATTGCTGATGTAGCTGTCCCCGCTCTTGCTACGTATGCTGGCCAACCAACCTCTGCCATCCCAGCCAGAGCTGCTATCCGTTCTATGACTGGAATTGGAATTTATGATGACGATACCGATGATCTTGGTGGGCGATTAACAATGACTGACGTTAAGAAAGGCGCTAAGCGGGCTCTCGCTTACACAAAATGTAAGGGTATCCTCACAGATGTACTCGATGCTGGAGAGAAGTTTCTCCTGAGTAAAGCTACAAAACCGGAGCATGGTGATCTAATCAAGACGCTCCGTGGAGAAGTCCGTCGTCACTATGGAGTTGGAGTTGATGCTACCAAGCCAAAGGGAAAGAGGTTTGCTAAGGGTTCTCAAGAAGCTAAGGATCACATGGCTAAATTACGCGCGATGAAAAAGACTGGGGGCAGCTTTAGAATGTGATTTACGTAAAGAAAGAAAAAAAGAAGCAAATGGAATTTATTTTTTTGACCTCAGTAAAAGCATGATTGATACGGAAGTATCACGGAATCGAACCTTCTGATCATTCTGGTTGTATAGACTGATTGTGATAGTCGATCTCGATCCATTGTGGCAATTCATCCACGCATACTGAGAGGGTTTATAGCTAACCAGCTGACCAATACCCACATCTCCTCTATCAAAAGTGCTTAGAATATCACCAGAAGCAACGTAGTCGTTTTTGATCAGATCACAGCGGACAATATATGAGCTGGTATCTGTGGAATAGTATTGGATAACTGAGCACTTGCTACTGTTGCAAGGGTATGTTGAAACGGTCAATCCAAGTACCGAACCGAATGCAGCGTTATGGATGATTAGATGGGGAACGCGAGTCGTTGTAGGGAAACCACTTCCTCCAGCTGAATAGAGACCTGTAGCAGGCCTCGTGTATCCCACAGGAAGACTCGAAGGAGTCGGAGAGAAATCAACCTGAGCAGAATAATATACGCTGTTCTCCGTCAGTTTGATATAGAATACATTGTTTCCAGTAGCATCGATTAAGTAAGCTCCAGTATTATCGAGAGCTGTCTGGATACTTCGATTGATATCATCATAGGAGTAATACCCATCAGTAAGATTGATACTAATTGTAGAAGTGGTTGCAGCTGTCGGAACCTCGACTTGAAAGGTTGTGTTCTGGAATTGAGTTGAATCGATGTTGTATTCACTGTTGAAGAGGCTTATCGATTGGATTGCACAAACTACATCACGGAAATCGGCAGCTGATCCAGGGAATTGGTATTTCCACGCGGAGTTATATCCATCTGCTACGAGGTTAGTTGAATCAATCTTTACAAAACTCGCCATTGTGTATATAAGATAACGACATATTTATTCTTGGATTCCAGTATCAATTGGCTTATCAAAGTTGTACCTGATTTGACCCTTCACAGAGTCTATGAGCAACATTTGACCTTTGTTTTCAGTAGCCTTGTTGTAGTAATAAACGATTGACCGATCATCTACCCCCTTGATATTGAAATCCTTGACGACCATCTGCAAGTCTCTCTTCGAATTTGCCTTCAAGATGCATACATACTCGGAGTTGAGTCTAATCATCTTATCAGTTGCAAAATAGCTGTGGCTTAGGAATATGGTACTCAACTAGAAATGACGACCTCTGGTCATATAATGTGAGATGATGTTCTTCTGGAGGAGTTTATCGTTGCTATAGTCGTCTATTATTATAAGCTCAGGCTTGTTAGAGCTCAAAGGAGTATACCGCACCTGATCAACTTTTGGAGGTGTATTTGGATCAGAGAAAGTGATAAAATATTCAAGCTTGTCTTTAAGGTAATCATAGAGCTCTTGGTGTGGATTATGAGCAATAATCGTTAGATGAGCAAATACGTGTGGAGAGTGCTTGAGAATGAACAAACAAAGATTGTTCTTTCCACTGAATGAGGGACCAAGGACAACCATTCTAAATAGCTTTTTGATGTCAAGTGCAGGAATACTACCCATACCAGCTGACATGAGCTTTTTAGGCAACGAAGCGCCATAGTTTAGAATACCGCTCATGGTCGTGTCTTTAATCGCTAGATCTATAAAGCTTGAGACAAAAAACAACAATGAGTTCTGGTTTCTCGTATCCTCAACCAATATTCAAATCACCAATTTACAATCCTGTATTCTATCTATCATTAGAAGCTAATGGATACTTAACATATGACTTTTCACAAACTCTTTACCTTAGTAAGAATGATTATCGCTTGACATATATCTCAGGCATTGAACCAGGGGTTGCAACACAAGGTATAGCCCTGTACCCGATATTAACAAAGATATCAGCGGTATCGGAGCGATCAGCTGTAGCAGTCTCTTTATTAATGGATCCACCGTTTTATCTGCTCCTGCTTACACGCTTGGTATCACAGCTGGGACTGCCTCTGCGGGAAAAGCACTTGTTCTGGATGGAACAGGTTCTATATCGACGATCACCTCTCTGACAGCTACTGCAATTATTGGAACCCTACAGACTGGTTCGCAACCTAACATCACGAGCATTGGGACTCTCTCGGGTCTTACGATTAATGGGAATTTAGTATTCTCAGGAGCATCTCGATCGATTTCAGGATTGAGCTCATTAACAGCTACATCGATAACCGGCACTCTACAGACTGCTTCACAGCCTAACATCATGAGCATTGGTACTCTTGGCTCGCTCACTGCCGCATCGATAACAGGCACTATACAGACTGCTTCGCAGCCTAATATCACCAGCGTCGGCATACAGAGCTTCGTCGATATTCAGCAGCCTGGGAACATATCGTTATCATCATTCATGAATTCATATTCACTCTTATCTCTAAGAAGCTCAACCTCGATTGGGGATAGCTGCGGTATTGCTCTTGCTGTTTCCACCGTTGCTGTGAATGCTGCTACTCCTGGGTCAAGTATCGTATTCGTTAGATCAGCAGCAAACGGAGTAGGTTCGCTTAAACTCAATATAAAATAGTCTGCTGATCTGGTTGAAACCCTACGGATAGACCCCGATCTTTCAACGACTTTGAGTGGTGGGCTTAACGTGGTCGGCAGCGCTACGATCAATAGTACTTTGATAGTTTCTGGAGTCGCTACCATTGGCGGGAACCTGATCATTGATCCAACAAAAACCATATCAGGATTCTTGAGCACATCGAATCAAGCTGCTATAACAACTGTAGGCACTCTTACCGAGCTATCGATAGGTACCACACAAACAACAGATGCATACATGCTCATCAGAGGTAGTGCAACAGGATATCTCGACGGAAGCTACAGCAAAGTATGCAAATATTAGCCCAGTATCCATGATCATCGAGGTTGACAACGGTTAAAGCGGTACTACAACGAACGCAGGATTTATAGGCACGGAAACGAACTCTGATTTGCGTTTTGGGACGTCAAATTCGACAAAAATGATACTGACTGCTGCCGGACGCCTGGGAGTCGGTACGGTGTCTCCAACAGCTCCTCTGCAAGTTGTTAATACTGTATCAACGACGATCGATCCCGGTGGCTCTGGGTTTAGCTATTTCGCCCGTAGCTCAGGCTTTAACAATGGCTCGATCGGTCCTCTCAGCTCGGTACCCGTAGCTATATTATGTTAGGGGCTGTACAAGCTTCAGCGGGGTTCTACGCCACCTCAGACGCAAGGAAGAAGAACTTCCATTCATTTGACACATCAACTATCATATCGTCAATGTTGAAAGTATCGCCTCGTCCATTCAATACAAAAATCAGCCATCGACAGTATCTCTGCAGGTAGGATATTCAGCTCAAGACTTGTTGAAAAATGGATTGAGCGGGGTCGTGAGCTTTACCCAAAATGATGGTCTCTCGGTTGAAGATCCTTCGGTTGATATAGCTGGTACTGAACTCAACGTGGATTATAGTAGAATGGTCGTATATGCGCACGTCGTTATCCTCGAGATGAACAAATTATTAACCTCACAATCCGCAAAGATATCTACTCTGGAATCTGCGAACACATCTCTTACTGCCAGAGTCCTCAAGCTTGAGCAAAAAATTCTTAATCTCCTACCTTTATAGAGTTATCTAATATATTACCATGCAAGTAGTTGGATACAGATTTAGAGTTTCGAAGAGGCGGTTTCACAAATATGACGCTTTGTTATCTGATGGTCGTATTATATCATTTGGGGGTATTAGGCGGAATCGCGAGCCTTATGGTCAATATCGTGATAAAACTTCGCTCAAGGCATACAGCGATATAACCACAACGATAAGGTTAAAAGAGCTCGATACTATAAGAGACACGGCCTTATCGATAATCAAAAACCATACACAGCAGACTGGTTTTCAAAAAAGTATCTATGGTAGTATATAGCTATGGGGTGTGGACCGAGCAAAAAACTCAAATCAAATTTAAGTACAGATGATCCTTCTCAATTCGTTGGCTCCACCATGTTGAAAGCTGATCCAATCGTAGTGCTTGGTGATAGTGTTTTCCTCCCAACACAGAGTCTTAATGGTGAATCTGCAATTCTTGAGATTAGCATAAGTGATAAAAAAATTAACACATATAGAAGATTAGCTAATAGAGCTGTTAGGAACGGTATATCTTAGATAGCAAATGTCTTGACTGTCTTTGTTTTTTACGGTTGGTAGGCCCACACTCTCCCTCCTTGAGTTTGAGTTGAAGCTTCCACCGTCTTTGTTTTATGACGCGGGTCGAAGACCCCGTCCGGAGCCCTCAGGGCTCTTTTGTCAAGATCAGTTGCCCAAACAGCTGCATATGTCTTCCGTGGCCTATCATGAATGATGAGATTTTTCATTATTGCCTTGAGCTCAGCAACGTTGAGGTCAGCGTTGTCGCCGTAGCTATCTCCTGATTTGGAAATGATGCGTGTATTGAGAAAGAACATGACTATAGTAGTCGAGTGATAATCGATTTAAATTCTTTATCATCAAAGAGACAATTGCTGTACATATCCACGGAGAGAGACTTTAATTGCTTTATGATGCTTGGATTGTCATTTCCTAAATCAAGCTCTCCATTTAGCTTTTCATATTCAGCTCGGAGGGTATCAAGTGGGTCCTCGAGCTTATCTTGAAAGTTGTATTGGAGATGGGTGATGACAAGAATCTCTTTAAACATTTTCCGATCATCGATGCTTAGATTATCATAACCAGATTGGTCAATCTGTTGCTTATAGACAAGAGTTCTGATCATACCTTGGAGACTATCACTGATCTGAAGCTTAGGGCCACACTTCCGTCTGTTCGGCTGAACGATGACGAGAGTCTTAGCACCAAGGTCAGGTAATCGGATGTACTTGCTACCAAGCTGTCGAATACGTAGGCACTTGGAGTTGCCAATCCTTGTATTTCGTTCAGGTTATAGGTTCTACCGCGTCGGACTACACCATCCAATGGAGCAACACCAGCCCCTCGTAACCCTCTTCCAGCTAACATGGGACGAGAGTCAGAATAGATCCTAGCTTTCATCTCATATACAGCTTTCGTCGCTCTGAGTGCCGATTGGGTAGCTTTCAAAGCTGACCTTAATGCTTTTGAATTTGACCCTTTCACAGCTTCCTTAGTTGCTTCATATCGCTTCTGAGCCTCTCCATATGCTCGAAAAGATATCTCCGTGTCATCATGGAGTTTCTGCAAGGCTTCATCATGATCATAAGCCTCGACACTTTACCCCTTGATACCTTGAGCAGTTCCTTGATCACCTGGCTCATCGTTGAAATTCTCAATCTTTTTGGTTTTAAGAAATTTTTCAGCTTGTGCATTCATAAATTCACTGCCATTGTCGCTCGTTATTATGTCAACTTTGTGAAGTCGAATAAACGCCTTGAGAGCTGTTAAAACAGTAGGTGCAGTCTTATTCACCAACACCTTAGCATATCCGATGCGAGAGTTGATATTTATACCAGTCAGGATCGGTTGCTTCTCCCAGAAAGCAAGATCTATCTACCAAGAGTTGGGATTGTGAGAGGCTATCTTGAACCCATCGAAGCTCTTCTTCTGCTCTGAAATCGCTGAATATCAGACTGAGTAGCGTACCAATCCTTTACATTTTTCAACGTTATTTTTGAATTTATCTCTCGAGCCTTCTGAGGAAGCGCTTCAGCACCAACATAACCAGTTTTGGCGTTATAGTATAGTTTGTGGAGGAGTTCATTCAACATTATTCATATATACTATTCAAATAAAAAACATCTGATAGGTTGTAGAACCTCTAACTATCAAGTGGAATAGTACTAATTCCATCCTCAAGCACTTGTCGCTTATCGTAGAAATATGATAATGCAGTTTTGGTCTGACTGTATGAGATAATTGATTTTGTCTCTTTCGACAATCTAAACCCCTTGTTAGTACCTTGAAGTGTGATGCGGTCGCGAACAACTGACTCAAACCCCGAAGCGTTGAGAATATCCTCATTTCGGCCACGGCTCTGGTGCACACCCTTAGCAGAAACCTTCTTCTTGTATGACTCACCAGGAAGATAGCATATATAATTCTTACTCGAGAGTGAGACCATGGTATCACCAGACCATTCATCCTTGAACAGACCAGGGGTACGACAATCAAACTTTACCACTTCCATGTTATAGTCGCGTGGGAACCAATCGTACTTGTGCTGTGTGAAGTGATCACGTAGCTCAGGTTTGATACAGTTCTGGAATGGATTATCACAGCTGAATGCGATGTATGCAGAATCAGTATCCATCTCTTGGTATTGAAAATTGCTTCGGTCGAAGTACAAGTCAATACAATCGTAGTAGAACTCGAGCATGCGTAGTTTAGCACGCTGATATATAGCAATCGATAAATGGATTGGGTTTTTGTTGTTGAGACGACGCTTTTTCATGGTTATCTCACATGAATCGTTCAGCTCCTCCAGCTCATGAAATGTGAAGTGCTCAATACGCGACTTGATTTTATCCTCATTTGATTCATACTTGACCTGCTTGTGCTTGCTCATATCCATTCCCGATCGACCAAAAGCACTGTTGCCAACTAATTTCATCATCTCTGCAATCATAGCCTTTCTATTATCTTCATTGCCGACACGTCGTTCACTCGACACAGCATCCATAAATGGAGCAAAAGCCTTGTGAGCGCTGGCCTTAATGAAGCTGTAGGTCTTCGTGATTTCCATTCCGTGGGATAGATACCATTTGACAAGCGGTGCGTAGATCAGAATCTTCTCACCAAAGTAGCTTCCAATCAGCTTGCGCGCAGGTTTAGCTTGGCTTTTTCCACGAGTCTGGTTGTAATCATACATATGTGAGCCAACGATGTTCTCGTCGGTGCAATCGATTAGCGTATTTTTGAAAATAGGCGTCATCTCACTAAAGTAGTCTTTAAGGTGCTCTGGGGTATGGATGTCGCATTCAAGAAATCCAAATATTTTGTTAGCCTTGATGTCTTCAACAATACCGGGATAAGCCTCAATGGTGGTCAATCGCCCACAGGTACACAGCATTAGCGTCGTATCCGATGATCTTTTTCACGAGCTTACCACCTCGAATTTTAGTCTCGTTGCGCTTAGCGTAGCGGTTGAAGATGATTGATGGTTCACCGGCGATATTGGCCTTCATTTTAGCGTAGATGTCCTTCTCCTCCCTGTCTATTGAATAGACAAGCTTGTCCGAATTAAACTCAAGTAGTTTCTTGAAACGAAACCCGCTGAGAGACATGTCCTTACGGGCGACGTTGCATTTAACGCACTAGATGAGGACATTACCGTCAATAAGCCCCAATTTGTTATTGATACGGTCGGTCGACGCAGTATCGGCAGTTAGCTGACACCAACATAGACCGCATAGGTATTTTTGCTTTCCAGCAACAAATCTAAGTGATTAAACGTCATGTTGAACTCGCGCTTAGCATCTACATCCTGGCGTTTGTAGCCAATCATACGAGTAGCTGGGAATCTGAAAGGCTTAGCAGGTACAGTTTGAGGGCGTTGAAGCTCTTTGAAGTAGGTTTGATACATAGCCTTTTCCGACAGCCCTGGAAGAGAAACATCATCAGTGAACATATCGAGATCAAAACGCTTGAACAATTCACGCTGAGCCTCGATAGCCTTAATAAATGGCACCACATCTAAATTATTGTACCAGATAAGTAAGTTTTGATGGGCTTCATTCCATAGTGCTCCCACACGAACTTTACTCGCTCGTAGTCAGAGTTGCTTATACTGGTACCTCGAAGCGCACTATCGAATGATGATTTGGGAGGGATGGTCTTCTCGCTTAGAACCTCGAAAGCTTTGATGTACTCGTATGGAAATATCCCCTTCCCAAGACCACATACACGCCTAATCTTGTCATCGCACTTGCATCCACCGAGATATGTAGTAAGATACTTCTCATAGCTTGTTCCAGCAGGAACATAGTTGCTAATATCAAGCATCTTCACGTCCGAAGTTGCGATGCACATGTAGCTTGGATTCTTGATCACAGATTTTATGTTTTCCGTGCCGATAACGGCAAATAGATCGCTCTTAATTAAGTTGATATCGTATCTACCAGAGTTGAACCCTAATACGGGCACTTGATCAAGGTGTTGCTTGATCTTACCGTAATCAGATCGCTCCTTCCCAAATGAAATTGTTTTATGAAAATTGAAGAAGCTACTGTAAGTACCTTCCTCGATCCAGCTATCTACATCATTCATTGAGTACTTTTTTCCAAGCTTTAAGCCAGGAATCTCCATACCACTAAAGCCGTGAGCTTTGATAATCTTCTTGAGAAGTGCCTCATACTTTTGAACATTGTACTCCTGAATCTTCAAGCTGACTTTGCTGATGTAATCAAACATATCTTTTAGCATAGCTTTCGGTTCATCATTCACAAAGCATCTTACTTCGCCTGAGAGGCTATCAGCAACTGAAACTGAAACAGGAATGTGTTCATACATAAAGAGTGTGCTTCGACCGTGCTGGATACCTGTCGGCTTCAGTATGGCCTCAAAATCATATACGATGAAGTGATCAATGTAGTGATCAATATGTTTGATCGAGTACTTCGTCATCATTGATCTTATGGAGTTCTGAGGTGTCTGTAGATAGTTGGCTCAGCTGGAAAACTCTCAATATTAACCGTCTCACATTGGTTCTTCTTGTGATTATTTAGCTTGTCAGAGCTAACGAAGACCATCTCACACTTAGGACACTGATACTTGCTTTGGAGCATATCGATGCTCTTAATGTATAGAGCGTGGTTCTCATGAGATAGAATGGCCATGGATTCATACTCCATGTCAGAGCGACAAATGCACTCAACTTTACCAGACTCCACATCCATCGTGTATACATTAATGCTGAGCTTGAAGCAGTCCTCACGATCATCAAGTTCTAAGAGGTCAATAGGCATCACGCTCTTAAATAGACTCAGAGTATAGTTAATACCCTTAAAAGAACAGTATCGCTTGAATGCTTCCTTTACCTGAGCCTGAATCCTACGAGGATCCTTCTTAGGATCTTGCAACGAATGCCATGCAATACAATGGAAGACGCACTTGTTGTTCGTCTTGGGGAAATTAATGACGTGCTTGTTTTCCCGAATGACCTTAGGAATGACAGCTTCGCTATCACCAAGAGCATGATTGCGATTATAGATATAAATCTTAAAGCCTGTAATCGCCTTGACCTTGTATCCAGAGCTGGGATAGTTTAGCTTGTTAGCCAGCTCCATGGATCTGATTTCCGAAATGATTCTCTTACAGATATCAGCCTTGCTATTGACCGCAACAGGAGTGTTAAACACATAGGTATTACCCAAGTTCGGGTGAAAGTACCGTGTTTCATTCTCGTCGCTGAGACTAATCAGGTCGCAGCCTAAAGCAACACTCACCTTGAACGCACGTGTTTGCTTGGAGAGAACGTGCTCAAGCTTGTCGTAGAACTCCGATGGCTGGATATCCTCATATAGATGCGACTCCATGTGCTGGCCGCGGTAGAAACGGTACTTGGGGTCGGTCTTATAGTCCTTAGATACGTGCTTCGTCAAGTCTTTGATAGAAACATTGTACTGCTTTGCGATCAGCTTTTGATTACTCGGACGAGTGATGTTGCTAACATAAACCATCTTACCGGTTTTACCTCGAACCTTGACACGATAATCGGTACCCCATCGGACTACCTTAATATTTAATCGCTTTAGTCCTTCACGTTCGTAAGGCAGCATATTATGCTATATATTTGTGCCTATAATGTTCTCGTGGAGATGACTTTATATTTATTTGATGTTGTATCAGGATTGACTTTATATCATTGCTCCATAGTATGTTTCTGAATTTTAATTAATTAATTCTGCCGCCTTATAAATGGCCTGACTTTTTATGTGAGAAAAAAACAATTAATTAGTTAAGTTCGTTTTCGGTGTTAGGTTCGCTTTCACTTGAATAAGGGTCGGCTTTAGCTTTTCGCTTGCGAGTCCGAATCTGATCTCTATTCTTATCGTCATACACCTTTTGATAACCTAAGCGCGCTTCACGTGTGCGCTGATAGTAGCGCTTCTGTGCCTCTTTAATGCGCTCTTAATTAGCTAGGTATTGCTCGGGAGAGTTCTTCATCTTTGTATATAACTAACTTTATATTATCAGGATAATACATATTTAATGGCGACTCGAATCTCGCTGTCTCACCAACGAAGGGGCTGGTGAATGTTCAGTCTTTCTACCTCACCTCGCAATCTGATCTGTTCACCCGCCCACTTAAGTATTCATTGCTCATTTGAAAGTCTTGCATCCGCACCATTGTCGTGCGATTACTATTTAAAAACTTGCAGCTAATCTGAAAATGCCAAGATTCGACAGACAACTTCGGCCAAATGATTAAGGTCTTCTCGTGTAGCTCTTTTGCCATAGTTGTCGATCGGCTGCTCCAGCGCTGGGTGCAACAAAACGGTCCGAGAGACACTGAGTATGGACCGTGTGAGAATTTCGGCATCAACTTGTTTCAAAGTGGGGCTCGCTTCCATCACTTCCACAAGATCAATCCAGAGAGGCAAATCCCCATTAAGGATCACATTCGGCACGCGAGGATCTCCATGGACGAGGCCATTCTCATGGAGCTGCCATAACAGTCCATAGAGGTTTCGTACTTCCTGTCGTGTCGTTGGACGAGGCAAGGGTTTCCCAACTGGAGACAACAATAGCGCCGCGCTCTCAGGAGTTTCGATAAGCTTTCCCACAGGACTAATCGTCAAGCCTGTGTGCTGGGCACCCGTCAGGGCCTTCTCCTCTTGATAAAGACGTTTCACAAAACAATTCTCCACGATTTTTAGAGCAAAAACTTCCCCATCTTGCCCAACTACCTTAAAAACGCGCCCATAAGCGCCACGTCCAAGAAATCCATCGCCGTCTACCACATCAACGCCCAATGAAGAGCATGCATTGGTTAACCGAGCCACCCATGGAGACATGTTATCAGTTATAAAGCTCCGAAACAATGATTTCGAGCCCTTCTGGACCCACATCGATCTCACAACTTTGACAACAACAGGTTTGTAGCTCTTGATCAACCAAAAGGAGCAGCGATCAAAGAGAATAGCGCTCGCTGTTGCGTCGGGGGAAATATTCTGTAGATATCGTACCACCTGGCCAAACGCAGCAGCAGTTATAGCGAGCTTGCTTTCGAACAAAATGAGGCAATCGAACAACTCTTTCTCTGCTACTCCGAAGTGAAATCCATGCGGGCGTTGCACATCATCATGCGGTACTGGCTTGACGCGGAACATCCCACGGTGGGTCGCAAATCCATCCGGTTTAAGATCTGTACTCTTAGACACAAGAGGAGACTGAGACAACCATTGATATCTCTCACTATTGACGAATACCATTCCACAGCTGTGAAGTACGCTGCTGAAAAAAGGCGTAATAAATGCGTCAAAAGCAGCCTCAGATGTGATGGCATTGGCTTGAGCCTGAATTTCATCGGACCAAAACGCTTCGCCATTCTCGATTGAAGCTGCATCGACGATCATTCCGTCCTTTTCCAATCTGTCAAGCTCCAGTTGACCCAACGCCGCATCTGAGTAAGACTTTGACTTTTTGTGGTGTAAGGAGGCAACAGTTTCTTCAAGCAGCATTTCGATCCGCATTTGGCGAACGTTATATTCGCGATACATAGACGCTGAATCATCAACTCGCAGTTGCTGATCCTGATCTGGCAGCTTCACCAGCACGTGAACTTGGCCCTCACCCGATGTAAAGTTCTCTCCAAAATACTTGGCGTTCTTGAGCCACAGCAAGGGATCCATCATCTCGAAGCCTTGCGGGTTTCCATTCTCATCGTGCGTTACAGGTGCGCCAGCCTCATCAAGCGCCACAGCTGCCACGCCAGCCCCATCCAGCCACGCGTCGCCCTTCTTCGCTAGAAAGAGCTGTATGTCTTTCGCGTCGCACTTGATTGTCGCTGCGTTTTTCGCCTTGATCTCGTCCTTCAGTAGGCCCACAACCTTGCTCTTGCCGATAACTACGGGAAAGACGTCCACTCCCCCTTCCCGAAGTAGCGCACACACCAGGGTAACCTCATCCATCTTGTACTTGAGCCGGCGGATTGGGGAATGCCAAAGTGAGGGAGAAAGTGTGCAATCGTACTTAAGACGAAATTTGTGTGGCCACATGTGGTTGCAGGAACTGACCCCTCTTAGACCCATCTAATATGTGTTTGATGACCCTAACGCTCTGAGACTATTGATTGGCAGTCTGGTTAGAAACAGCGCCTTGTTATTAGAATTGATTAAACCTGGTCTCGACTAATCATTAAGGTTAGAATTATGGAAAATAAAAACTGCCGGCGTAATGTGCTGATACATACTACTAGCATCGAGGGCAGCATTATGTCTGGACCGTTAAAGGGTAAGAAGGTGTTCATTCCTCGCATCATCTTCTGCAGCGAGGACGATGACAAGGAGTTCCCGTTCAAGCTCAAGCGTAAACAGTTTCCGGTGGTTCCAGCGTTTGCTATGACTATTAACAAGGCTCAAGGACAATCGATCCACCACGTGGGTATCTACTTGGAGTCGCCAGTGTTCGCACATGGACAGCTATATGTGGCGTTGTCGAGAGTGACTTCAAGGAAGGCGATCAAGATTGATGTGGACCCAGAGGCCATCGACGAGGACGGGAATGTGCATACCAAGAATATAGTGTACAGAGTGACCTTTGGGACGCGGAGTTGGTAGGTCACGCAATACATATAATACATGTAGCTTTGAATTTAGTAGGTTTTTTTAAGCCGCCGCAGCGCAGCGGAGGCGGCCAGCCCACGCTACACTAAGCAACCATGCCCAGAGCGCTAGTTCTACAACTCCTAAACTTGTAACCTGTCTGTCCGTCCGTCTGTCAATCGGTCTGTCGTTTTCCTTCCTTCCTGCTTTGACCTTCCGTTTCGCATGGCTACACTCAGCCTTTCTAATACTTCTTTCCTCCCATCCTATCAGCTGCGCCTATCTTTCTGACTCGACCTAACTATGCCAAAATCACAATTATAGCCAAAATCGCCACACTTTAACTCGCGCCCTAATTGGACAATATCCCACAATTTGCGACACTGACTGGATCTGTTGCACGATCAGGCTGTCTCTGGCGATTTCGATTGGACGTACGGTAAAATCTGGTTTAGATCGAATCGTATCGATTGGATAAAACCTGCTCCGCTTGCATGTCTATTCTTAGGTAACTTACATTTTGCTATTCATATCATGTCCTACGTACTGCAAATCGGGCACGGTAACCGTCTATTTTTGTAAACACTATGATTGCCATCTTTTTTTTTGTCTCACAGAGCACACTGTGACCGTACAGACGCTATAGAGGCGATCGGGTCTCGCGACCTAGTAGCAGCGGCACCTGGTCACAGCGCGGATCTGTGCATGCACACAAGCTATTTAAAATATGGGTTTCATCATTTATGACTTTCGTAAGTTCTAATATAGCGATTCGATACAATATATTCGTAGAGTAAGTAAAACAAAAATTAAAATAAAAACATAGCATTATAAAATTATATATATTATAAAATATTTTATTTTTATAGGTTTAAAACACGAACGTGTCATTGGCTAATATTTCAGCTCAATCTAATGGTGGATATAATTAATTTATTGTTTGGCTCACAGTTTGCAAAATGGTGTGGCCTACATGCAAGCAATGCGAAGCGAAGATTGACCCGCTTCTGCTGAATCCGCAGCGGTCTACGACGGATACCCGGGCACGCTGCGTCTGTTGCGGAAAACTGCAGTACGGTTACGCGTTCCGGACTATCAGCGGACGAAACATCGCGCGGCGCTGTATTGCATGCGAGAACGGCCCAAAAGCGACCAAGTTCTGGGAGGAAAAGGCTCAGCCACCTGATTCGGCCGATGTGTGCCGCCAGGAAAGTCTGGCGAACGTTAAGAAGGCGATGGGTCCTGACTGGTACCCCAAGAAGGAAAAGAGATGCAGTCGCCCCCGCAAGCTGACCACCCGATACACCAAGTACATCGAGCAAAAGAAGCAGCAGAAGCGCAAGTAACTTGAAATATACACCCTTATAGGCCCTCATTATTCAACCTCTATTTGAATTTGTATACGGACGGATGAGGTGAGACTTGGTGTCGCACATAAGTATGGCCCTGCTAATAGTATTGACACGCGGGTAATTTCCATGAACTGAATGCAACTATTGAGCGTAGCGCGATGGATACAACAATTATCTACTGTGTACCGCTGCAAGTAGGCAGTCCCTATCTGCATATGCGTCACAATAGATGGCAAAGGCACTCGCTCACTTAGATGCAAGCAATACTATCTATTTGTACAGTCAACGCTCACAGCGTATATGTGCGCCCACAAATAGAAACTACAGTATAAAATGAGCACTTATCCGAGACTACGCGCGGAGAATTACTTGTGGTCTCACGTGTGCGGTAGTGCAGACCATACAGATGGGCGCGACGAGTCGATGCGGCTGTACGCACTATCGTACCCTACGCAATACTGTACTTATGTGTCCTGTCCGTAATGATCGAAATAAGAGTGCGGTTGAGGCACGAATGGCAATAAGGCGTTCCCTCGATGCATGTAGGTATTGCGTTGACTACTGTTAGAAATGCGTGGTCACCTTGCCTGTGAATCACTACGGTATGACCTGTGCCCAGGTAGCGATTTGATTGGCCATATAGACTGCTACATCAGCAGCGTAAGCGTAGTAAGGTAGCACGACAATGCAAATACCGAGAAAGCGATAGTGATGTTTGTTTTATCGCGAGCGCGTGGAGTATACACTCAACGACGACTTTGGAGATAAGCTACATATGTATGCACGGGCACATAAAATAGCACACCGAAAGTATAGGTAGGCACCAAAAATAATTCATCTAATGCACTTTATCGACTATTCTATTCTTTTCATGCTAAACGTCACTACGATCTGACAGTCTGCCTTCCGCCATGTGACATTGTACATAGCTGAACCAGTAAACGCCACTCACCAGTGATTATGCAGAGACGTCGGTAAGTAAGGCAGCGACGTATCATAGTTAAAAGACGGAGTTGATTATAAATACCACTGATTAGTTGACCCGAGTCACCGATCAGCCCTTGCTATGAGGTGGAGGACAGACCTTTCAATGATATCACGAAGATCTCAGCTAGCCATGTGGAAGCAAGATATTGGTGTGTTTGGTGACCATCGGCAAATACGAGCGGCACTATAAGATAGCGGAGATGGTCAAAACTTACTCTAACAGCCCGTCGCAACCAATGCTATGGTAGTGAATACCTACGGCGAGTCGAAGTAGTACCTATCGCTCAACTCACGCGATGGTATGGCAGATTCCAATGTGCTTTAGTAGGTATATTTACGCTCGCTAAGCTTATATGGGATCTCCTCACCGAATACGTTTGGTTTTGGGACACCAATGATAATGGTCCGCCTTCTGAACAGTAGAGAGTGACTTTGCGACAGAGCGCGCCTCAGAGTAGTGTAATTCGGGAGCGAAGGGCTCAACATAGAATTAAGGCAATTCCTACCAGGGTAAGATGATCCCCATCTTGCTGATCACTTAAAACCCTGGTGGTGACGACGAAGGCTTCCTCTTCGCTATGATTTACAATCACATCCACCTTTAACATGACGGTCAACAAGCCCCCACAGGCGCTAAATCCACCACGCGGGTATTTACCTGGAATGGCCAGTTGTCACGCATACACACCAGTATGTAGTGCTATAGAGAGTGACATCAAGAAATGCTGTCAAGACTTCTGTAGGCCAAGAGGCGGGCGGTGGGGCAGAAAGCGTGAGCATTAAGGATATTGTATACAGCATTTTCTATAAAAAATTGTTGGGACACGGTATACATATATGTAATGTAGCCTTGCTTTGAGCAACAGTTTTTAAACCCACCGCAGCGCAGCGGAGGTGGTTAGCCCTCTCTATACCAACTAACCATGCCAAAGCGCCTGTGGAGCGGGCGCTAAGAGCGCTAGTTTTAATAAATAAAATGAATGTCCGTCTGTCCGTCTGTGTGTATGTGTCTGTCTGTCTGTCATGTTACGCAAAATCCGGACTTATGATTGGCTGGTAAGTCTAGCCTAACTCAGTAAAACCAATTTGTGACATGAAATATTTCTGATATAAAAGAAATCTATTTGATTAACTGTAAGTTTAAAAGGCGTTTGTTTGCTAAACGAGAGCTGACGTAGGAGTATAGTCAAAACTAAAACTGGAGTGACGTGGCTAAAACAGCTCTAGATGTTATGGTTATGACCAACTGTTGTCGTCAAACCTTACTCTAAAAAAAGTCGCGTGCTGCTAGGCGCCGCTATTTAATAGACGACTGCTTATTATATACCGGTACTTTTTATTATTTATCTTCGAGGGCACTTCGAACATTTCAACAACCTGCCACGATGTAGGAACTGGACTAGCATCATTCAGCATAGCAAGTGCTACAGCTGCGAAGCTGTCCTCCCTAAATACTGCTGAGCGTTAGGTCTTAAGAGCATGGTTATTGAGTACAAATAGGAGGTATTGCGAGTTCTAGTCAAAATTGGATTGACCGGTAGGTTCAATCTCCAGAGAGCCGAATCGCCAATCGCACAAGCCCTTGATTGCTGGGGATTCCCACTAAGTACGAGTCCTGAGAGCCAAGAAAACATATGGTTTCATGTGGCGCGATTTTCTTGTGACTTGCGTTTTGTATGTGAAAGACTCGACACATTTGCTTTACCTCCCAGAATACGCAATTTTAGGCGGAATTCACAATAGATGGATAGAGAACATTAGGTTAAATTTCCAGCTTCTTCGGGCGAAGCATGACTTTCAGAAAAACGGAGTGACTAGGTTGAGATTTTAATATTATTGCGTGGAGAAGTTCACATGTGCGAGAGTGAGAGTTGGCTGCGCCGCAAAGCGGCGCAGCGAGCTCGCTTGTCTAGGAAAAACGTAGGACAGCTGTCGGACAGCACATAGTGAGTTACTATTGGTAAGAAAAACATGAAAGTAAAGGTACATTTGTCCAGTTAGGGAGCACGCAAGTGCTCATCAAGTTGTCGACTCCCCATAATGATACCAGTACTTGAGACGGACACTCATGGGCATCGCCACGTCCGGCAATCCAACGACGTTCGTACTACTCGAAATACGAAACTGGACGCCCACCAGTACCACCGGCATCGGTATAAGTACCAGTACCAGCTCCTGGAATCAGTGTTGTTCCGACTTGGAACTTCCAAATGGCATTGAAGATGCTTCAACTTGGAACATCTCCAATGCCACTCGGAGGGCAACCTTTTAACGTGCCGTGGCACTTGGGGGCTCCAAGTGGTTCGGCACGTTCAAAGGTTATCGCAGCACCCAGGCAAGTCTTGTATTATAGTGTACTTATTATAAGATGCAAGTATCAATGTTCCTGAAAAAAATGCGTAAAAAAGCAATTTCACACATGAAGCCGAATCCAGCTTAATTAAGTGAGTTGAAGGCCACTTCTCTGGAGAGGTATTCGACGACGATACTGTGATAACAGTTGTAGTTTGAGACGACCGCCTTCTTGGCGGCACCTAGCATAAATTCTGCTTCCGCTAAATACATCTTGTCAAAGCGCTCATTTAGTTGACTAAAGGTGCACGCATCTTATTATTTGATGCATGCAACTTCATCAGCGGCGACTTTAGTACATGCATCAAACTAACAGTGGTTCCGAAGCTGACCAGCGCTGTTGCGATTCTGTTGGTCCTTCTGGCCAACTCGGCCGTGGAGAAGCTACTGTTGGTCTACTGGCTAACACGGCCGTCGATATACTGCTGCTCAAGAGGGCCGACGGCGGCCTCGAGATACTGTTTGTTATGCTTGCCACGGATGTCTGCGATGATCGCCAATGCTGCCGTGCCTGTAAATGGGCTATCGGTGAGCGTGGCCCACTGGTGAGGTCGTGCTTCTGCTTCTGTCAGCGCTGCTACTGGCTCTGATTATACAGTATGGCGGGGTTGATATGCTGCTGTTGCTGACCACTTCGTTTCGTCAACTGCTACGGGCCCTGACCTTGTCGTTGGTGCGGCGGGCTCCTGTTGTGCATCGGGGCTGCCCAGTTTGCTAAAAAAAAAACTAACATTATTCTTGCGTAGGACTCTATACAAATTTTCCACCAATCCTGTGCATTTGCCTCGCGTAGGAACCCCTGGCTACGAAATTGAATAAATGCTGATCTTTGTTTTAGTGCATAGACTGAATAGTATTTCTGTGCGCCAACATTTTGCCAATGTCGACGTTTTCTCCGCTAATTTTCCTACGATTGCAGACAAAGTCCAAGATACCGCCTACGTTTCTTCGATAATCCAAAGTGAGGTCTGAGAATCTCATACAGAAACATCAACTCAATTTGAGTAAAGATTAATACGTTTCATTAGATCTCATAACCAGTAACAGTATAATTCGCAAGCTACCTACTCTGTAATAAACGAAAGGGGAACATACAAACGACCGCACTCCTTCTAAGAGATCATTGAGATCGCTAACTACGTATGTCCCGAGTCGGGGTGGGCAAGAGTCCCGCTAAGGCTGGTAGTGTTGCAGATGCCCGGCGTCTCTACTGCCGTGCCTCGTACTGTACCAACTGGTGGTGAGATGGATACATTCGGTGTGGGCCACATGGCCTGAGCAGTCATCTTGGAGAGGAGCTTCGGTTTCTCGCGTCCGTCGTTCGAGATCCCTATGGCACGCGAGAACAAGGGATGACACGCTAGCTCGAATGTCCCTGTGAGGCGCCATTCGAGGCGGGGCGACACTAGGACGAGAGGCATGATGGGACACTGATACTGAGCAAGGTGCGCGCGAGGTGGAGTGTCACGATGAGGAGAGTGGACACCCCACAAGCGTACCTGGTGTATGAAGATGGCGAGGTGTCGCCACTGCAAGTGTAGCCAGTGGAGATGCCGACGCCTTCGTTCTTCAGTTAGTCGTGAATTCCCCTCCTAGCAACTACATCAACTAACAACAACAAACAGCTTTTCTTCTTTTACACTACACTTGGCTACTTTCCTCGCTACCCCGCTCAAGTCCGTACTCGCGTACAACAGCCGCGGAGTACCCGACCCCGCTAACGAGGTAACGAGGGAGGCGCGCGACAATTTGCTCTCATGACCAGTAACAGTATAATTCGCAAGCTACCTACTCTGCAATAGACGAAGGGGGATAATACAAACGTCCGCACTCCTTCTGAAAGATCGTTGAGATCGCTAGCTGCGCAGCCCGTTCCTGGAAATCCTCATTATTTACTAACTAATTAGTAGATAATAATTTACTCTACTGCTCCGTATCATCCCAGTCGCAACCTAAAGCGTCATGACCCGGAAGCGTCAAGGTCACGGGGAGTCACAATTTGTGCCTTCGTCTTCGCTCAAATAGCACAAAAACCTATAAGCTCGGCCCGACAAACGTTGAATCGAGCGTCAAGCATTCTGAGCTATTCCTGGCGGTGCTCTGCGTCGGTGACGGGCAAGAAACAAGTGGAGTGACTCGATATTGTGGGCGAGTAGGGTGGATGCAGAGTTATTTGGTAAGGGATTGGTGAATTTCAAAGTGACTGAGGCCTTAGCGAATCAAATGAGAACCTACGAGCCATAAAACATCATGGCGTAGCTGCATGAAGTTCTATAACATCGCTAATAGACCTGGAAAGTTGATTGTGCCCCATCTAGGAGAAGTTACGGCTTGATGTCCAATTTTTTTGAGTTGTTAAGTTCTCTGCTCAGATACTCGCTGGGTGATGTGTAACTGGTCGCTAGGTCTAGTTACTAAGCAAAACAAAATTAACCGAAAAAAACGTTTTTTTGTTAGGTATTCTCGACCTGGAATGTTTTTTAACCAATATAAATGCTCATTGAAGTTGAAGAGATAGGGCACTAAAAGCGAGCTGTAATGGATGGTTGGGGCGCCGGTATCGTGCCGATTGAACTGCTGAAGCCTAATTCTTACATCGTTGACGAGATACTAAGCTCAAGAGGGGTCGATACCTTCACTCGATGCTGCTTACTCCTCCCCGAGGAGGTCTACGAGCGTGGAAACCTTCCAGCCCATGATACCATATGTTTCTCAAAATGACCGGGTAAAAGACCAATAAAAAACTTTCCTAACGATTTTTTTTCGGTTTGATTCGCGACAATCTGTAAGCTACCAATCAATAAATTTGAGATCGACGGTACAGTACATATAATGTTGTGGTGTGGCCACTGCTGAGTGCATAGATCAAGCGTCACAAGGTGAAGGTTAGTGGGACGCGTGCTGTGAGCGAGGATATCAGTCGAGCGTGGCTCCCATCTGAATATGGCTCCTCGCGCGCCTCCTAGGCTAAACAGCAAACAAACCATAACGATAGAGAAGTGCACTGAGTCCTTGAGTGTTTAGAACGGTCGCCTCTTTACTCACAGCATCGTGTTCTTCCACACTGGCCTTTATCACTTCTAACGCCCGATAAATCGCACTTAAATGGGAATAGCATAAAATTACCTTGTATCTGATATTTTTCACATTTCAGTTAATATTAAAATACCATTTTAGCTTTGAAGAATTTGAGCAACTATTAATATTAAAAATCGATAATAATACAATTAATATCACAAATATCATAAGATACTTGGTTACCACTAGCCTCTGGCTGCGATGCCACACAGCACTACCGTAATATACGGCCCCAGTGCAACGCACGGGCTTACTGCAACACTGTATAAACCACGGCTTGAACGAGCCTTGTGAGTTCGATAGACCGATTTTAGCAGCTCACTCGGACGCTATTACCGGTTTGTGAGCCTGCTATACCGATACACTGAGTATTTGATCATATTTGTAACTTCTTCCAAACCTTTCAAATAAGCGTTTCGTTGATGGCTCGTTTCCTGGTATAGAGATTGGCTGTTATGTTAGAGATGCGTACTTTTGCGACTTTCGCCCACAGCCGCACTCGCGACGCTCCTAGAAGTGTGGTGTAGCGGGATCAGCAAAATCTTGCGAGACTGCTAAATCCAACTTCCACTTAACCCGGACACCGACTAACGGAGGGTGTCCCCCGATGATCCGTGATCTTGTGCTGAACTTTGCTCACCTTGTGTACCCGACGGTAGGGCTGGATCTGCCCCTCTGGTGACTTCGTGAAGGTCCAAGTGGTGAAGGTTTGAGCGTCTTGGCGAGACTTTGGGGATGGGGTGGAGCAGCGGAAACTCTTCGCTCTGCTGCCGATATAGTCCAGATCGTAAGCGAATACCCAAGCTTGGATCTGGCGGCCTGGATCTGGACCCGGCCGCGGGGTTGCCTTGATGGGTGCCTTACGGTCTTCCTTTACACTTGCTTGCCGCTTCCTATAGCGGGATCTTGAGGGTAGTTGAGAACCGAAGGATCTCCCGGATAAGCAACGAACTCCGGTCGATCTGGGATCTGCACTTGAGGGTAGATCACTAGGTGGCTAGATCCGGTATGTATATTACCAGATATTAATAATCAACACTATAAAACTTATCCCTGGACTTGCTAACACGGCGCGCGGCTAATGTAGTTCCTCTTCTCCGCGGGGCGTGGAGCACTTGTTGTTTCCAATGCAAATTCGAGTCTGATTTATGGTTAAGTATGGTCCCATCCTAAGTCACTATCCTCATACCTGCTAGACGACCACCTATCACCGCCTTTATGTCCTTAGCACTCTTACCCGTCTCGAGGTACCTTCTTCATCGTGGATTCGCCAGCATCCTATCGTAGATCTTGAGATCATCCTCGAACGCTATGCAGGGATCCGGGATCCGAAATCCCGATTACCATCAACCTGGATCCAGATCGCCTTGCCGCTTGGATCCGGATACGCTCCTCTTCCTTGGGCCTCTAGCATCCTGTTGCTACTTGATCCTGCACTGTATCCGCTTGGTATTCCTTGGGGAGTGTGACTCTTGCATCTACGGTCTCTTGATGTCTGATCGGGGATCGCCTCTTCTGTCCTACCGGATCTCCAGTGGTCACTCTTCGGTGAAATGACCGGGTCCAATATTGTCACTCAGGTCACGATCCATCCTTCTCTCACTTTTCCCAGAATCCACTTCACCACAACCGCCTCATGCGTGAAACTGTTACCGCACAACGGTATCGCTCCACGCACTCACTCCACCATTTCCCCGCGAACGCGATGACGCTCTCTGGGATGCTGATCAGGAGAGTGCTCAAAGCTCCAAGTTGCGTAAGTACCGATCTACCGCTTCTTGTCCAATGTCTCGCTTCTAATTCTCCATTCCGTTAACCGGTGCCAAATTAGCGCCCACTCACAAAGCCGTTGCGCGATTCAAGCGTCAAGTAGCTGAGATCGAAGGCCAGAGTCGAGTATTGCAATCCGATTTGCAGAATATCGGCACGAACGGGCTGACCTCCGCCGAGAACATGACACAGCGCTAGCCCGTCTTGCTTCCGTGGCTGCCGCGATGCAGGTCGACACCTCTCAGCGACCCGCCGCTCAGAGATCCAAAATCGCCTCTTCTTCACGACCATCCGATCTCGCGTCTTCGGGATCTGGGGGGGGGGGGTTGTCCCACTCCGGCTCCGCAGTCAGCATCACCAGATCCTGCGCCTGCGTCGTCCTCCGGTTCCTCTAAGCGCCTTCGGAGCACGTCTCCGCTTCCAGGATCTTCGCGCCCCAGCTAACGGATCTCTCGCCCGCTCTCCTTCGACGATACCGAAGATCCCGACTTCGACATGGGGGAAGACGGCGAGATCCCGCCCTCGCCCCGCGCCAGTAATCCTCCTTCGACGCCTCGTTCGGATTCACCGCCCAAGTACTTGTGTAAATCCAAATCGGCTCCTTCCACGGCTCCAGATGCAGGTACACCTCGCCCTCCAGCTAAGAAAGGTAAAGGCAAGGCTACCAAGCTGAATGCCGAGGATGAGGAGGAAGACGAAGAGTCGGCCGAGATGGCTAACTTCGTCCTGGAAGAACAGACGCTACAGACACTTTCTAAGTCCAGGTCCGAGGAGAGAGTGACAGCACGCCACTCCACGTCGCAATACAACTGCATCGGGATCGGGACCGAACGATCCAGGTGGTCCGGGTAATGGGGGTGATCCGGATCCTGCCATTATCGATCTCTTCTCAGGATCTCCTCGGTCTCCTAAACGACCCCGTCTTGGTAGCGTCGGTGGAGCTGGTGGCGCAGGTAGTGCTACTCCGGGCGGTCGCATGACTCCTGTAGCACCGCTCGGTTCGGACGCCCAGTGCATCCCAGGTCGTACTCGCTCCAGACGCATGGCTATAGACGAAATTGACATCTGGCTCATGGCGTCGCTGGTTGATGTTACGATCGCCAAGCTCACAGTGGATCTGCTATTTCCTGCACTACCGTCCCGTCCTGAGTGGATCTTCCCTGTTCGCACCACCATCGGCCCCCCCGGCCCGCGGCCAACGAATACCTCGAATTCCTCGTTACGGAGGGCAATGTCAAAACCTTGATGGATGAGACGCCTTGGGACATCTCGGAGCGAGTGGATCTGTGCATCAGCTTTGAGATCGAAACCGATGGGCGGATCGGAATCGTGATCAACCGGTACCAAGGCTATGAAAGCATTGAGCTGTTGACGTACTGGGAATCCACACACTCATTCCCAATCACCAAGACCATGTGCAAGCAAGATCCGTGGCTAGCAGAGTACTGCAACAAACGCAGCAACCGCCGATCGCATGCCGGCAGCAAGTGGAAAGGGATCCTGCGACTCTTCATTATAGCGATGCGAGAAGGCTGGTGTGATCTGGATCTACTATTGGATCCGTTCTTCCTGCACGTCCCGAAGAAGACCTACGATGTCGTCTGGTACCCAGCGATCGAAGCCCGCCGCGCCAACTTAGCAGACCCTCAGTTCCACCGTCCTGAACCTACCAATCTGGTAGAAGCTTTGGGCGACTGCGATACTGCTGATTCAAAGCGCAACCACTTCCGGGACTCACCTGGAAATCACCCTGCGCGCCGGATCCCTCGTCTTGTCGACAAATTCTTTGGCGTTCGTGCGTCTAGCACACCTTGGCCATCCCACATCTCGTGCAGTTGTAGCAGCCACCAGGGTCCTCTTGATTCAATCAGTAAACGTACGATTCGATCTCCATTGCTTCTGTCTCAGGCCCGTGTGCTACGTAGTGTCACGGTCTGGATCACCACAACTTAGGGATCTGTAGTTTCTGCGTCCACACCACCATTTTCATCGTTGAAATTGTAAACACGTAACCCAATCCACCGATCCCCATCCTCCATGTGAATCCTTCTCCTCACTCCCACCAAACCAGCCCGCCTGAGCTAGTGGATCGCAGTCCAGTATCCTTCGTGGGACTGCATTACGTTGAACCGATTCCGGTTCACGTGATCCCACAAGAACTCATGTAATAAAGCGCCACAATTGAGATCTGCTTCGTCGACCCAAGTAGGTTCTTCATACCCCTGTCAGTGAACCAAGAATTCTCGGTAGACCCGGCCGTACCGCGTCTTCCTCCCTGTTCGCAAATCCGAGATTCGCTCGACTTCGTATTCATCGTCACCCAGATCCTGGATCCAGCTATCCTCCGGCAACTAACTGTCGTCGAAATCCAACCGATCGGTGTCTTGCCCAGATCCTGGATCCAGCTATCCTCCGGCAACTAACTCTCGTCGAAATCCAACCGATCGGTGTCTTGCCCAGTCAGTTGTGATCTCGGGCGATCCGGAAACTCTCTTACCAACTTCAACTTAGAGACATGCACCACCGAGAACAGTTGATAACCTGTGCCGGTTGTCTCGATCTTCACAGCATGCTCGTCGATCTTCTCGATCACACGGAACAGGCCATACCAGAGATGTGCCAACTTGCGAGCGTATCCTTCTTTAACGCGATCCAAGTAAAGCCACACTTGAGATCCAACGCCGATCTGATGAGGTCGGACTACGTCGTTATGCCGTTCGACACGCTCTGAGATCGCCTCTCGCAACAGATCGTTTTCTTGTTCTCGAGCACGCTGGTAATACTTCTGCATCCGATGTCTCCACCGACGCGGATCGCGATCTTGCCTTCTGGTACTCCCCATCGGGATTGTAGCGTAGATCGAGGACCCCACGCATGCACTAAGTAGAAAGGCGTTTCCCCGCGGATCCAATCGTGAGCCGTGTTGATCGCGAAAGTTAGTCTCTCGGCGTTCTCGTCCCAATCCCGTTGGTTCGGATCCTGCCCATACATCTTCAGAGCTTGCGTGATCGTCTGTACCATGCGTTCTGCTGTCCCGTTCGCTAAGGCCTGATGCCGATAGGTCATCATAGCCCGTTGCCGTTGTCCCAGGATCTTGTTGAACGCCCGAAGAAGTCGGACATAAACCCCGGCTCGCGATCGTGGCGGATCGCCTCGCTAGCCCCGAATCTTCTGAACACGCACTCCTCGTACGGCTCTGCAATGATCTGGGCCGTTCTCGAGAAACTGGCCTTCGCGATCACGTATCCCGAGAAGAGATCCACCCAAACCAGCAACTCAGTGTTACCTTTGTAGGATTTTGGCAGAGAAGGGATGTGATCCATAGCCAGGATCTGGAAGGGATACGTGGCTTGTACGTTACTGGCAACTCTCCTTGGATCGTTGGCCGGCCCTTGCCCGCTTCGCGGTCCACGCGCTCGCCCGCGTAACGCTGTACACTCTTGTACAAACCTTTTTCAGTGAAAGTGTTCTCGGATCCGTTGGTAGGTTCGGCCGATCCCTTGATGGCCACCTTTCAGACTCACATGGTAGTGGTGTAAGACATCCTCTAGTTGAGTCTCCGGGACTACCAGCCGCATCGTACCATCGCTCTCTTCATCGGTCCGCTTGGTCGGTGGGCAGTAGTAGAGTAGGTCGTCCAAATCAACTTCATAGTTCTCTGCCTCTTTGCCACACGATCTAGCTTCGTCTTGCGACAGATTGCCGAGCTCGCCACTCAGATACTTCTTGAGGCTCGAGATCCACGCCTACTTGTACTGCGCCTGACGGATCCGTCCGACCCGGAGCGATCTCACTGCTTCTTCTTGCCGAACGGTGGGGTTCGAACTCGTTCTCCGTCTCGATCTGGTCGTAACTGGCATGATCCGAGCAGCGTCTTCTTCCGACTTCACGATCAGGATTTCCTCCAGACGATTTAGAATAACCAGAACCTGCCGATCTCGTTCTTCCACAATTTCGATCCCGTTTTGCCGCTGGAGCGCCTCACTCGCCAGCTTTTCCGCGCTACTATCCCAGTCACGCTTCACGTGAGCCAGCTCGTGATCCGGCCAAGCTCGCAGTTTGTCCAGGACCTTCTGCTTTAACAACGTCAACGCCGGGGCCTTGTAGTCGATCTCGCGCACTTGTCGTACTACCAGGTTCGTGGCACCGCCGATCACCAGCCGTTGCCGATCCATGTCCTCGAGCAGATCAAGGCCTAACATCGGCCCATGGTACTCTGCCTCATTCACAGCCAGTCCCTCAACGTGTCGCGATTCCGCTCGGGTCACTGTCCACTCAGGCAATCGCCATACGATCGCACTTTTTAAGCGGCTCCACCTCGTTTCACCCTCGCCGATCCATCGAAGCTAACCACTAGAAGTTCTTCGTCAGCTCACACAGTCGGTATAGGCATCTACATCTTGCGACATGGCTCCTTCTGGGGTGCGATCGCGATCAGCGCTGTGTCAACTTCGGATCTTGGTGTGATACTGGAAGCGATAGCCCTCAAGATCTCATCCTCGCCTTTAGTACACTTCTCGATTTCCAGTGTACATGGCGACAGAAGAGCAGCCCACTATCCCAACCTTCCTTGTAGCCCTGTCGATTTGAATAGACACGATATCGTAGAGTGCCGTGTCAAAATCCGGATATGTCGACCGACCAAAATATTGTAGATGAGATCTAAGATCCGTAACAAGGCCAGCACTTCCTTCTCCACCACGCCAGAGTTCAGCTCGTTAGACTTCAGCGTCCTACTAAGAAACGTCACTGGGCAGTAGACTCCATCGTACTCTTGCGTCAGTGCAGCGGCGATCGCCCATGCACTCGCATATACGATCACCACTGGTTGTCGATCCGGATCGAAATGCTTCAAGATCGGGATCGATGCAATCATTGACTTCAAAGCCGTAAAGGCACGGTACTCTCGGATCCATCGCGGTTCCACTTCGCTCAGATCGTGGGTCAGCACTTCTCGATCCGCCGTTCTTTCGGGGCTCGTAACTTCAGGATCCCGGCCCACGAGATTGTCGTCCTTAGAACATGGGTCCGCTGCTGCTGGATCAGCGAGATTTTGGTTCTGCGCTCCAGCCAGCTGCTCGATCCGCGTCAGTTGACCTGGCTTGGCGATCGCCGCGAAATCCATCTCACGTAACTCGTATAGCACCGCAGCGTAGATCGCGTAATTGTCGATGAAGCGGCTATAATAATTCAGACTGTCCAAGTACGATTGCATCACACGCAACGATCCTGGAAACGGCAGATCTACGAGTGCGGCAGGATCTTTTGGGTTTGCCTCTAAGTCATCGATCGACACCCGGTGACCGAGGTAATCCACCTTCCGCATCCCCTTTGCCACGCTGATCGAGAGATTCCACTCGTCACACGCATCAAACAGATTATCAACACGCTCGCATAGCTGATCCCATGACTCCGCCGTGATGAGTATGTCTTCAATGTACGATCTCCTTCCCCAAACCGATGGTTTGTCTGGATCGCCCGATTCACCTCCTCCTTCGAATAGATCTAGCTGATCTTGGCATCCAGATCGTGGGATCCGGGTGAAGCCGTACAGCACATTGTCGATCTGCGGTGCGTTCTGGAGTCCAAACGGCATGCGATTCCACTCGAAATGACCGAAAGGCGTGATGAATGCTGAGATCGCACGGGACCGATTCGTCATCTTCACTACCCAGAATCCGCTAGCCATGTCTAGAGAGCAATACCACAGCGCCTTGTCGAGATCTTCCAACTGCTCGTTGATCCGAGGCATCGGGTAGACCATCAGCTTCGTCAGACCATTCACCAGTCGGTAATCGAGGCACAGCCGGATGTCCACGCCGTTCTTCTTAATGATCACGACGATCGGAGACACCCATGGGGATCTCGAGTGTTTGATAATCTGGGCTCCCAGTAGTCCCTTGATTAGCGCTGCTAGCTTCTCCCTAAATCGCGGGGCGACCTTCCTTACACGCTGAGCGATCGGCTTCGCGTCCCCGACATCGATGTCGCACTTGACACCTCTGGCTGTCGGCGTCAACGCGTTGCCTTTGCCTATGCGCAGGTGTTCGCACCGCCAGGTCAACCGCTGCAGGCGCTTCTCTTGATCTTTAGTGTTGTAGACTAAGGTCGGATCACCGACGTTGAGATCTTCGACAGTCACTTCGTCAGTCGTCAGCACGACTTCCGGTAGAACGGCCATTTCCGCTTGAACATCCTCCGCAAATAGCTCACCGCCTTCGTGGAAACATTCTTGCTCATCTTCAGCAGCACTGGCTCCTGTCGTCGGACCTGGATCCAGCGGGGATCGACTGGGTCTCGCTATGCCGAACCGCATCTGGCACCTATCTGCGACCCTGATCTGATGGGTCCGGTTGACTTTCCGGTGTCTGCCCGTTTCTGCTGAGACATGGTCCAGAGTCTCTGGCGCCACACCCCCTGTCGCACCATGTGGATCCACTGCCTTCGACATCCGCATTGCTTCCGACTTGGGGCCCCGCGGTGTTTTGGTGCCCTGGGCATCCAGAATTCCACAGTCAGCGCCTCTTCGGCTTGGTCCGGTGTCACCGACTTCTTTGCGGCCCCGATCAACCTCCGGCATACCGCGATTGTGGGTGGTTGAAGATCGTCCTGTTGCATCCCGCGCTGTCGCACTGCCCATCACACCTGATGACACCTGCACCGTGGTACTGTCCGGCTCTGACGGTGAGTCGCTTGGTGTGACACTTGATTCCAACGGCGATCTTCTCGCCGCAGTATTCCTCGCGGTGTCGGGCACTTCGGATGACCAACCAATGGACCAGTCCACTCTTCCACTTCCGGCTCCGACACCTCGGATCGTGCTTCATTGGTGGCGTGGTAGGCCAGGTTCTACCACTCCATGTATCGCCTGGATCCGACGGACACGTACACCGGAAGGCGCGGCACTCGATCTTGAGCCAGCCACATCCCGACTCGCTCTGCATGAGGACCCGCTTGTCAGTGATGTTGGTAATCTGGAGGTAGCGGATCTTGCCGGGGCCTCGGACTTCTGTCGGGACCCACCGATCGCCGCGTGTGACCCACAGCTTCTCGTGATCTGGCAGCATCAGGCGGCGTGGAATCTTCCACGACCTGGCGACTTCGATCCACATGGACTCTCCCGTCATGATCGTGCCGACCTTGTCTCCGTACAGCAACCGCCGGCCACTTAGCTGGATCCGCATCTCGTCCGGGAAGCACATCGTGCCGTCGGCTAGATCCAATTGTACGCCAGAAGGGACCATGAAGTCCATGCCCAGGAGCGCCTCCTGACCAGACAGATCGCCTACCCAGATGTCGAAGCAATATACCAGATTTCCAGCCAACGTGATCTTGATCCGAGTTCTCCCGTTCGTCGTATACACATCGTCACCTATTCCATCACAGTCTTGGATCTTACTTCCATCTACGTAGCACCCTACCTTACGAGCAAAGGCAGTGTCCAAGATGGAAACTTTGGCGCCATTATCCAGAAGCGTGATCGCTTTCTCATTGTTGTTCTTACCAGCGACTTTGGCTTGACTGAACCTTTTCCCAGGGGCATGGTATTTCCAGTATCCACGCGATTCAACCGGTAAGAGATCTACCACTCCTACCATCACTGATCGTCTAACATCGGCGATTCGGCTTGCCTTCGGAAGGATCTCGCCTTCAGCAGGCTTGAACCATTGACCCCGATCTTGCTGAGTCCAGAACCCTCTCGCTTCCCCGTGATGAAGATCCAAGGGCGTCACTGATCGGTCGAAGTCGTTGGCCTGATACAGCCTCGAAATCCTGGCGGTAGGTTTCTCGTGCAGATCACATGTATTACCGGATAGATCGGGTCGCTTGGTAACTTGATCTATCGATGTCTTGTTCACAAATGCATAGATGCAATATCTAGAACGCTCGGCTCGTACCGTACCGATCCAAACCCGGCGAGCGTCCTAGTTTAACATCTTCTCAGCGATCTCTGGTAGAAGACCGCCGTGCTTGTGAGAATTGTACCACTTCCGGATCTAGTTGTGAAACTCCTCCATCGGGCATTTCCTGAGATCGTGTAGTTCACCGCAGCCGCGGCACACCAGGAAACAGGGATCCACTGGGTGACCCTTCTTGCCACATTTCTCGCAAATCAAGCGTTACCAACAGTCGGCATCCGTGTGGCGGAGCGATCCGCAGTCGGTGCACCGATCGCGACCCGGCCGTTCAGACTGGAAACGAGTCCGCTGATCACGGGGTTGCAGATCTTGTCCCTCTCGGGTCGGTTGACTTGGATCACGAGCGCTCTGGGTCTCTCTCACCGCCGTCGATGTTAGATCTTCGTTCGCAGCCAAGTAGATCCGGCGGCGATAGTTCTCATCCAAGCTGTATTCGTCCGATCCGGAGTCCGATTCCGAATCCGACGCTTGTGTCTGGATCGCGTGGACTTGTTTCGCCTGGACCGTCGCAGCTGGGGCACTCGACGTCTTCTGCCGGTACTTGCTCCCGTACGCCGACTTCTTCTGGCGAGCCTTGGCCCGATCCAGCGCTCGTGACACTTCTTCGAGATCGTCTGCATCAGCCAATCGCAACAGGGTTAGCCGATCCGCCAACTCTTCATCGCGTTACGTTTCACTGACGTGCTCGACATGCTCTTTGCGCTCCTTCGACCCGCCATCTTTAACTTTCAGCTTCGCGCGCAGGGCCGCCACACTGAGACGATACAGATACTCCAGCGGGGACTCGTCTGATAGCTTGCGCGCGTGAAAGTACTGCCGCGCTAGCGAGATCCCGAACCCACAGTATTGGATCTGGAAGCCTCGATGCAGATCACTCCACATATTTCGCGTATATCGGCCAAGTTGGCGGTACCAGTTCTTCGCCGGTCCAACCAGTAGATCTGCAAAGGTAAAACACTTCTCTTCATCCAAGGCTTGGTCCCGCATGAACGATGACTTCAATTTGCTGATCCAGGCTCTGGCGCGATCTTCGTCTTGGTCATTGCCAGTGAATTCCTTCAAATCGGAGATCGCAGAGATCCGAACTCTCTGGATTATCGACGATCCCGTAGACCCGACCTCAGTGGAGGTTACTGCAGTGCGCGCGGTAGACTTGGGAACTTGGAAGTCCACGTCGTTCGGATCATACTCCCAGCTGGAGGGTTTTTGATCCGGTGATCCCACCGACTCCATATCTACATCTTGCGACCCCACGTTTCTAGCTACCACCGCGCTCGATGTGGCGGACAAGATCTGCTGCTCGTGCAGGAATCGGCTCATGGCGGCTTGGAAATACGATTCCAGCCTGCCGCTCGTTTCCTCGGGGGATGTGGTATTGGCTGTTGGATCCGTAGAACGTGGGGTCTGCTTCTACTGTAAAGATCGCGGCTGATCTCGACGTGTTGACTTCGTTCTAGCTTCCAGCATAGCGCCGCCCGATGGTCCCAGTGACATGCGACGTGGCTCAGAGGGGCTGTCTGATCCCAGTTCGGCTGCTGACGCGTAGTGTGACGACTCACCAGCACTGATCGCTGGCGATACTGACTGATCTTGAGCAGGAGGCACATCGCCTACCACGAGCCGCAGCTTGTCGATCAGGTTCCGAGTCGACGTCTGGATCATGATTAGATCCAGGTTGAATAGGTCGTCAGCAGCGAAGGCGCCGGCGGTGATGCCAGCATCCTTCAGTACGTATCACTGCCGGCTATACCTCACCGGCACCATTCAGACTGATCGATCAGGTTACGCCAGTGGGGTGATTACAAAAAAAAAAAACCAAAACAGTGAACAAGCGCAAAGTGTCGGACCCACCCCAGGGGACCACATTGCTTGCGCAAAGTAAGCAATTTCCAATGCTGACAGCAGCAATGTGGATGGATCGCAACCCGGTCTACATGTTGTCTACTGGGGGCAGCAGAGCGCCAGACACAGTCAGTGAGTATGCATTGATTTATCTATTTCATTGTATGAGCTAACAAACTACTGATATGTCATAACAGTGAGGCGTGTACATGGGGAGATGCGTGCAGTACCTGCACCCGGTCTTGTTTGGGACTACCATCGATGGATGGGGGGCGTCGACGTCCACGACCAGCTGCGAATGCAACGGTACAGCGTGCAGCTCGCGTACAAGAGCCACAAGTACTACAGAACTTTCTTTTGGCATGTTCGACATGGCGCTCCTGAATTCCTTTATTGTGCATCGCCACTACCGGAAGATGAAGATGAAGAACCCACCCAGACATTCGGCCTTCTTTGAAACGCTGATGGAGCAACTGCTTGCAGTCGACAGTCAAGAAGCTTTCGAGCAATTGAGGTACGTCATTATACTGACTAGTCAACATAAGAATCGCATTGGCCAGTGCCAAATCCAACATATGCCGTTATGTTGGTAGCTTGTAGCAAGCGACATCAGCAAAGGAACGGATAGCGGCGTCACCAGCAAGGTGTGAGTCTGCACCGCGTGACCAAAGAGACGAAGGGGTTGCTGAAACAGAAGACGGGCGTCATCTGGAAGAGAACCCGGACACGGTGGACTGTGACCAGGGCATCAAGAGGCGACACCGCTCGTGCAAGGTCTGCGCTGAGTACAAGTCGAAGCCAAGGAAGTACACGAAGTACTTCTGTTCTGAATGTTCCTCCGGAAACCGACGGTACGTCATACTCTAATCTACATCCCTATATGTCTACCTAACACACTATTTTGAATAGTAAATATCTCTGTAGTATTGCGTGAGCACCGAGAGAGAAAACTTGCTTCCAGATATGGCACGAAGACTGGAGAAAAGGCAACGCCATCCCGCGCACGTTGCTACAAGAGCACACGATCCGCAACCGCCCGCCTCCAACTCACCCAGGCAAAAAGCGCGCTCGTACCGCGTAGGATCGACGCGGCGATTCGCGCAGCGATGGAGACAGTAGTGCGGCTCAGTACGCACGCGAAGGCAGCTCAAACGAGCGCGCGGTCGACAACTAGGAGTAGGATGTAAGGTCATAAATGTAAGTAAGCTGTTGCGACAGCATGCAATCAAATGAAACCTATTTTTGCTGCTATTGTGATTAGTTAGCATTTCTGACTCCACAAATGCTGCACGTGTGCAGCACTCAGAAAAAGGGTTGACTCAGTAAAAAGTACATTTCCTATGTTGATATATTAACGTTAACGCTGAAAATTGTTCGATTTGTTCAGCATAAAACGACTTATGCTGTATATGGCTGTTTTCTTTCTACCAAGCAATCAAGTTCCACTCCCTCAACCCTCCCGCCATAAATCGAACTTAAAGGTGACACATAGAATTTCCTATAAATTCTTATGTTGGACCTCCAACATAAGGAGCAAAATATACCCCTGATTTTTTGGCCGGGAACTAAGGGGTTAACTACCGGTACGCAAAACATAAACTTAATTAATGTGTGCAACACATGAGCAGCTAATTACCAAATTATGGTCCTACAGTATCAAGACCTTTTTAAAAAGTATTCAAAAGAACTATGTGCGATTGGTCGAAAAAAAACAAAGGATCGCGTTACAATTGGTCATAAACTATCATTGATACTCACAGCTGTTTCATAGCGTGGGTGAAGTCTGCTGGCTGCTGGACGGATGCAATTGTCATTCGTCCATCCGCCAAGCTCCCACGCCCCGATTTTCACTAAACTTTCGCTATGGCCAACGCCACTCCGACTTGTACGCAAATGCAAGGCAACAAAAGAACTCGAACCATCGTCGAACCAACCTTTGATGACGTTACAGGTGCAGAGCTCAAGAGCCTGTCGGCCGCGTGCAACAAGCTCTGGGAGCTTGACACCAACCGACTGGAGCCCAACGTGCACTATGAGCTGAATTTGCAGGAAGGAAAGACCGCCTACGCTCGTGGTGACGCGGCGCGCGATCCACTCTTCACCTTTGTGGACCCGTGCGTGTTTGAGCGCCGCACGTACAAGCTGCTCTTTGACCTGCTGGACAACTACGAGCGCGAGGTGCGCATTCTGCCATTGGCTATAGATTAAGTTTGTGCTGATGTTACGGCATTTATTGCTATACAGACAGGCGTGACGGAGAGAGTGACGCCCAAGGAGCTGGCGGAGAACAACGCTTTCCTGAACGCCGTGCTGGAAACAGCGCCCATGCGCTATGCGCACGCGTACGTTGCGGCAATACAACTACTCGACTGGCATAGACTAATTAAATTGTGTGTGCACTTTGCAGTTGGTTAGTGAAGAACAAAAAGTTTACGGGGGATATGCAGGATTTCAAGAAGAAGTTAGAGTTCCTTTGGTTCGGACTGTATCGCCGTGAAGTACGCAACGACTCATCGGGTTTCGAGCACGTCTTCGTGGGCGAAGAGAAGAATGTGAGTGGTGACTTGGAGTTTGATACTGTATTCTTGTCACTAATGGTTTGCACATTCACTGAGCAGGGCAAGATTTGCGGCTGCCACAATTGGCTCCAGGTGTACAATGAGGAACGCAATGGCCGAATTGACTACAGAGGTTACATCCGTCCAAAGCATCGTGGGTGCAAGTTCATGGAGCCGCACAACAAGGAGCAGCTCATTACGTTCCAGTTCCAGTGGAAAGACGAGATGAAGCCCGTCTCTACGAGGTGCGAACTAATCATTGCAACCAATACTCTTCTCACAAGTCCAATACGTTAACCACGTTTTTGCTTTGACCTCGTCAGTTTGATTGGAGTGAGTCCAGAGTTCGAAATGGCTTTGTACACTATGTGCTTCCTCAATGGCCAGGAGAATAACCGCGTCCAGCTCGGCCCCTACCTGTGCAATATCAAGTGCTTTACTTTTGGACGTGGCAAAGACACGAAGATCGGCACGGCCTTCCCGGAGGCGCTACCTTTGACTGAGGCGCAGGCCGCGACCAAGATCCAGGCTATCCTACGAGGCAGTCACGCGCGCGTTCGGAACCCGCATGTTCGTCGTCAGGCTCCGCCGCCTCCTCCTGGTGCTGCGTGGGGCCCACCGCCCGGAGGTGTTGCCACCCCAGCTCCGCAGCCTACTCGATCGACTGGAAATGCCTGGGCTAAACCGCTTACGCAGGCTGCCCCTCCGGCACCCGCTGCAGCTGCTCCCGCAGGCCCGGCACCCACTGGAGCTTGGACAAAGCCGCACAAGTGGTAACCATACAACGAGTCGTGACGGAATTTTATCGAGAGTGATCCAACTGCATATAGTACAGCATCGTGTAGATAAACGCGACAACAAGAACTTCTCGGTACAGTGTATCCGTTTCGAGGCTTCATCCCAGTTGACATGCTCACCCTTCCGCAATTAGCGGAGCCCACGTCGCTGATGGTTTCACAACCGAAGAAGCTGATCTTGATTCTGGGCGACCCCTCCATTCTCAGCAGTTTCGAAGGCAAAAGGGAAGCAGCAAAGCTCGACGAAGTAGCCGAAACAATGGAGGCCAAGGGCGAGGACGACTTTACGCACAAGGCTTCGTCTAAGGGCCGACCTGATCAAGACGACATCAACACGGACGAATCTGGCGCCCCCACGCCCGAGATTGTGGCTCTACGCGACGGATACAACCAGACGTATATCGTCCGATCCAGCAAGAACAATCTTCACGAAGTTCTCTTTCGGTGTGGCAATTGGTGCTACAGCGGTAAAGTCGACTTGGGTAGTGCCGATCTAGAGCTCGCCGATGTTCCAGTCGTTGTACCTGCACTACAGAAGCAACAGGCTTCGTTACAATATCTTTGCGAATGGAAAGCCATTCCCTCAACATCACCGTACTCGTCTCCACTCGAGACGTTGTACGATGTCTACGACTTTATTGGTGCCGAGCTTTCAAGCGAGCGTATTGAGCGTAAATTGATGAAGGCAGCTGAAGAACATCTTTGGGTGGACAGTGACGATGACGGCAGCTCTAAGACCTTCTTTGAGTTGCAAAGTGGTGGCTATGAGTGCTTTGACGGGGTGGACATCGTGGCCAGCAAGACTTTTGTGCGTGGTCTTGTGCTTTTGGTCATTTATTACCAACGCAGTTTCTACGTCGTGTTGCAGGGGGCCGACGGCGAGCAGCCTCTGCTGGATGTTCGTTTCCCCGACCTATCTGCTCATTTACAGGGTATCCACCTTCAAAGTTACCGTGACGATGACTGCAGCAACATGAAGAAACTCACTTTATGGCAGGCGGCAACTGTTGGCAAACACCAAAGCCCACCGAAGCCGTTGAAGGTGCAGTGCACGGACGTAAGCGGCACAGGTTACAACCAGACCTTCCTCATCCGACGTACGCCACGTGCTGAAGGATCAACGAACACCCCGAGTTTGCGCGAGGTGCTCTTCCGTTTTGGAAACTGGTGCTACAATGGACACGTGGATCTGGGACCAAAACTCGAATTGTCAGACATTCCTGTCATTATTCCCATGCTACGACGACAACAAAGTGCTCTGGTAAATATCTCGATCATTCAGTTTGTGCAGCAACATCAGTTCTTATCGCTCTTTTTTCCTGTTTGTGTATGATCTGCAGACGTTCATGTGTGAAGCCTCCAAGATGCCGGCAACTTCCCTGTTCACTCCATCGATGGAGCATCTAGCTGAAGTTGTGCCTGCCATGCAGGAGGAAATGTCCAAGGCAGAGCAATTCGTGCAGAATTTGGCTCAGAGTGGAGGATCCTTCGTCAAGAGCAAGAGTAATGTTGGAAGCTGGCTCGAGGACGATAACGTCGAGTGCTTTTTTGAAATCGCCATGGACAAATGTGCAGCATTCCAGGTCGGTCCACTTGATCAAATAACGCCACTATAAGCTGCGTTAACATTCTAAGTCATGACTTCTGTGCACAGGACGTTGAGGCCATTGCAAGCAAGATTCATATCGGTGGTGTGGTGCTTGTACTGCTGTACTACGACTACACTTTCTACGTCTATCTCGAAAATGGAGAGGAAGAGCAGCCTCTGCTGGACACCAATTTCCCCGACGTCTCGTTGCAGAAGGAGGGCATTCAACTTAAGACTTACCGAAAGGGAGTTCGCGGCTGTGAAGAGCTGCGGCGAATTAGTCTATGGAAAGTTGAGAACGAATTCACCGATGAGGAAGAAGACGAAGACGCCGCAGCCGTCGACTGTATCACTTCGCACAACAAGGGTCAGCTCCAGGCCGAAGCCAAGGAAGAGCACAGACGCGAGGAAGGCGTCAAGTCAGATTCAGACTCTAAAGCGGCGAAGGAGATGCAACCACGCAAGTCAGCGTTGCCGCATCACGTCGCCCCACTTAAGAGACCCAGTGGTGCAGCTACTACCCTCAAAGCCATGCCCGATCTTGGTATGAAGGCTCCTTGGGACGAAACTGGTAAACCACTTGGAATGCGGGCCAGCAAGTAACAAACTAAGAGCGCCAGACAGTAAACTGCTAAGTTGTTCTTGTTACGAGCTATAACTTGTTCGGTCAATTACATCCTAAACTCTTCATAGTAGTACAACAATTTCAGCAATAGGAAATACAAAAATCAGCATTCAATCAGTACATCTACTCACCAGCAATGCTAGAATTCATCATCTGCGACAGTGAGCCAGTCAGGGATACTGGTGCCTTTAGAACTGCTGTACTCTTGCGACGAAATAGCCGAGACACGGGCGCTTTCAGTGGCAGCATATATTGATCCACCAACCCACGCTAGCATGTTCCGTGGGAAGTAGGTCTGAACAAGCTGCGCTCGATCAACAGCAGTTGAAGCAGAAGCAAATTCGTTGTCATGGTGCAGAGCGTCACGTACTTCATCCACCACCCGTTGCGCCAAGCCTGAACACATACCTCCATTAGCATCAAGAATCACTCCAATGATCGGCCCTACGCATTAAACATACCAGGAATCATCGCAGTTCCTCCGACCAAGAGCAAGTTTTCCAGCATTGACGCTCTCACATCGAGTGGGGTCTTCTTCAAGACCTGAACGATGCCATCGACTATCGAAGTCCCATCCGTGCCTTCATCACCTGGATGTCACCAAAGAGAAATAAGCAGGTATTTTGACTTGCTATTTTCTCAATCAAACAGCGTACCAAACAGTAGCTGTTCCACTGCATCAATGCGAATGGTCGCAGGAACCTGTTAAGCAAGCGATGATATTAAATTTCTAAGACTGGCACCAGAAAACAGTATTAATACGACGTGTCTAGACCAACCTGCAACACGTCGTGATCTTGCGTCTGAAACTCAGCGTCGACGCCGTTCAACAATGGAACCTACACAATACAAATGCATCGAGGTAAACCGAGTGCAATACCGCCATTTAATATGTCAGCTTTGCAGTACCTTTTGTTGTGAGAAGCACGCTCGCTCGAGAATATCCTCTGCCACGGCTTCAGTGACTGGCGTGACAGTCTTAGAACTGTTCATCGACTGATCGCGAGAAGAATTTAGCTCACGCTGAATAAACTCGCAGCAGTTCCGACTACCAGCAGGGACAGCTATGACGCATCGGTTAGCTCTACGATCACTATTTAACCACAGCAATGTGCCAAAACCTTACTCTCATAAAGATACGGCAAAGGAACGCCCTTAAACACTGGCAGCAATCTTGTCTCCGCCCAGCCGCAGTCCACCACCAACGCGGTATGATTGGCCGTAGCGTATAGCACTGCCATCATCGACGGCACCAACGTTACCGCCGAAGCCTAAAACGTACCGTAGCAACAATGACCCTATTCAGCCCCATATAATATCCCACCAATAACTACTTCAAACTTCACCTTAAGAACACCGAAGAGAATGTTGAGCAGCGTCTCCCGAAACACGCGCGGCAGTAGCAGATCCTCACAAACCACAAAGCGCCGTCGCGCCGGATTCACCAGTAGCCGCCTAAGCCACTCACTGCGTCAGACACCACCGTAATATACCCTATAGAGAACACATTTCACTCACTCAAAGCACAGACTGTGCAACTTCGGGTACAGATACTGGTGCCACTCAGCAGCCCTCAGTGACTTCTCCAGCATGTCCCCGACCTACAAGTCGCATTATATTAGCCATACTGAAACCAATAATGGTGATAAGGTGTGGACGCACCTGCCAGCGCTCCACACAGCGAGGTGAGCGCTCCCCAGAGACGCCGCATCGCGCGTAACGCGCGCCCAGCTCCAGCACTAACGCGCTCTTGTCGCTGAAGGAGCTGCTCATGGGTATCTAGTGACCGCGTGATAGTGACCGCATCCCTTTTAGTGACCTCGTATCTTGCGAGTTGAAGTCAAGATGACATCTTGAAGATGTAGGACGAGCTGCTTTCTGTGTCACAGGGGCGTTCTTAACAGCGGTAGAATGGTAGAATTGTAGTACTCGGTACTACAAATTCGAGAACGCTTGCGTATCGCCATTTGCATAAAAGCTGACGACGGTAGTACCATACACCACGCACAGGGGAACGAGGTGAACGGTAGAAGTAAAAGCCAGACAAAAATTTGCAGTGAAATTCACAAAAGCAGCATGGATCTTGGCTCACTCTCCAAGAGGTCGTCGTCGGAGTAGCTGCTGAAACCGTTGTCGTCAGAGTCACTGCTGCTGTCATATACTGAGATCCACCCCCAAGTCTCATCGATTGCAGTGCCTTCTACTCTCAGGTCGCTGTTATGGATGGCGCTGCCCTTGTTCATCTGTAGCCGTTTTGTTGTGATTATTGCGCAGAAGAAAAAAGTGTGAACCGTGACGTATATTATCAACAGCGGGTAGAATTGTAGTATTGTAGAATGATCTCGTCTCTTGCACTTTTTCGCCCTCGTAAAATATTCTACAATTCTTCCTCTGTTAAGAACGCCACACAGAGCTTAGGTAGTAAACTCTCGACTTTATCCGTTCTCCAAAGGAAGTAAACCAACTATTCCGCGAGGGGTTGCATACGAAAGTCGTTAAAGTAACGTTGAAACCGAGGTGAAAAGGTCTCAATGTTGCTGATCGATAACATTGGCGAGAGGTGATATTTCTATTTTAAAATATTAAGATAGAGTAAAAAATCTTGATAACAAAATTGGATGTGTCGTCGGGTGGCTGGAAACAGTAGAGATTGTCGGAAACGTAGGCGGTATCTTGGACTTTGTATGCAATCGTATGAAAATTAGCTGAGAAAACTTCAACATTGGCAAAATGTTGGCTCACAGAAATACAATTCAATCTATGCACTAAATAAAAGATCAGCATTTATTCAATTTCGTAGCCAGGGGTTCCTACGCGAGACAAATGCACAGGATTGGTGGAAAATTTGTAAAGAGTCCTACGCAAGAATAATGTTAGTTTTAGCAAACTGGGTAGCGCCGTCGGGGCCCCCGATGCACAACAGGAACCCGCCGCACCAACGACAAGGTCAGGGCCCGTAGCAGTCGACGAAACGAAGTGGTCAGCACCAGCAGCATATCAACCCCGCCATACTGTATAATCAGAGCCAGTAGCAGCGCTGACAGAAGCAGCACCACGACCTCACCAGTGGGCCACGCTCACCGATAGCCCATTTACAGGCACGGCAGCATTGGCGATCATCGCAGACATCCGTGGCAAGCATAACAAACAGCATCTCGAGGCCGCCGTCGGCCCTCTCGAACAGCAGTATCTCGACGGCCGTGTTGGCCAGTAGACCAACAGTAGCTTCTCCACGGCCGAGTTGGCCAGAAGGACCAACAGAATCGCAACAGTCGTGCTGGCCAGCTTCGGAACTACTGTTAGTTTGATGCATGTACGAAAGTCGCCGCTGATTAAGTTGCATGCATCAAATAATAAGATGCGTGCACCTTTAGTCAACAAAACGAGCGCTTTGACAAGATGTATTTAGCGGAAGCAGAATTTATGCTAGGTGCCGCCAAGAAGGCGGTCGTCTCAAACTACAACTGTTATCACAGTATCGTCGTCGAATACCTCTCCAGAGAAGTGGCCTTCAACTCACTTAATTAAAAGTTAACCCTGGATTCAGCTTCATGTGTGGAATTGCATTTTTACGCATTTTTTTTTCAGGAACATTGATACTTGCATCTTATAATAAGTACACTATATTACAAGACTTGCCTGGGTGCTGCGATAACCTTTTAACGTGCCGAATCACTTGGAACCCCCAAGTGCCCCGGCACGTTAAAAGGTTACCCTCCGAGTGGCATTGGAGACGCTCCAAGTTGAAGCATCTTCAATGCCACTCGGAAGTTCCGAGTCGGAACAACACTGATTCCAGGAGCTGGTGCTGGTACTTATACCGATGCCGGTGGTACTGGTGGGCGTCAAGTTTCGTATTTCGAGTAGTACGAACGTCGTTGGATTGCCGGACGTGGCGATGCTTATGAGTGTCCGTCTCAAGTACTGGTATCATTATGGGGAGTCGTCAACTTGATGAGCACTTGTGTGCTCCCTAATTGGACAAATGTACCTTTACTTCTTTTTTTCTTACCAATAGTAACACTATGTGCTGTCCGACAGCTGTCCTACGTTTTTCCTAGATAAGTGATTTGTTGACTTTTATCGCATTTAAATAAACGTTTTAAACGTCTTTTTAGAAAGAACGATTTGAAATCATTCGAAGTCGCCCCATCACAAGTATTAGCGTACGTTGGAGAGCGTTCGGTGATCTCGTTTCTGGCAAAATTACTGAAGGCGTACTACGTAAATTTCACCGTGCTGTGGTGATGATGTTGTCGGCAGTGTGTAGTGGCTTCCTTGGCCGGTGGTTTCCCAACCAACTTCTCTGTAGTGCTGCTCCATCCTCTCTGTTCGGTTGGTAGCTGTGGTGAACGCTTAACTCGGAGTCTGTGTCTAGTTTGACAGGCATGCCAGACTCTCCTCTCTTTCCAGAGAATGCTCTGTAGCTGCCTGTATGCCTTATTCATGCGAAAGAATGAGTGCGTAGACAGCAGAACTATAAAAAAACGCATAAAAGACGGAAATATACATTTTGAACATTTTAAATGTTTCAAATGGCAAATTTCTAAAAAGAATCAATCCCTAGGAAACAAGCACTGCGTATTTCCCCCCGTCATTAAAGAAGCGCTCGGTTGACTACGGCAGCTGACTGGGCTGTGGGCGGCAACGGGGGTGACGCTTTGCTGGAGGAGGCTGTGCTGCAAGACGTCTGCCAAGAGAAGTTGCTTCTGCCAAACTTGATGAGTGGCTAACCGCGAGGTGCATGTTTATCTAGCAGCGTTCGCCTAAATTCTACCGAGAGGATGCGTCGTTGGAGTGTGGAGATCCTCGAAGGCCCCAAAGTAGGCGACGGGAGTAGCTGTTGGAATTCGAGTCGGCCTATCACGCTGTAGGCCAACGCAGAAGCGATGGTAACTCGAGCTGTATCTTCGACGCTCATGCGCTACAGGGCCATGGCAAAGCCTTGAATCGTATGTCCAGCACCCACACAGAGCTCAAGTGCACTACCACATAGTCTTAAGGAGCAAACAAAAGCGATTCTCCGGCTTCGAACGTTATGGCATTTGGCGTGTGCTTGAGTTAGCTGTGTTCATTCACTATGTAGCGGGTCGGAAGCCATGGCATTATTCCCGCTACAAGAGCTCTAAGGCGCACGTACATCTTCGCAGTCTAATACTTTTACGCTCAGTCAGAAGCTTCACCTCGATATAACCTACACTAGCTGTGCTTGAATTTATTTACATTCAGCGAATGACTTGTCTAGCGCTGTCTTGTGTTATCTGAATCAGCTCCACATTTTTGTGGTTGCCGTAACGGGTTTCGCTCTCACGTGCACAGAATGATGAGCTCTTACATGTACATGTGTGCTCCAGCTGTTCAGGCTATTGTAATTTTGGACCGTAAGTTAAATATTCGGCCTTCGCACAGTGCGAATCGCACTGATTTCAATGGCCAACATTGAGGCACATCAAGACACCTTCAATGTTAACGATGGCCAAAATTGACACCTTCGGACGCGTTCAATGTTACTGATCGCCAACATTGAGTTTTCAATGTTGCCGATCAGTTACATTTCAGTGTTGCTTTAATCAGTGCCGTTGCATACTGTAGATACATGTACATTGCAAAACTTTCATAGCTTATAATATCTTAATAAATAAAATGAATGCCCGTCTGTGTGTGTGTGTGTCATGTTACGCAAATACGGACTTATGATTGGCTGGTAAGTCTATCTTAACTCAGTAAAACCCAATTTGTGACATGAAGTATTTCTGTTTGATTAAGCTTAAAAGGCGTTTGTTTGGCTAAATGAGAGCTGAGGTAGGAGTATAGTCAAAACTAAAACTGGAGTGACGTGGCTAAAACAGCTCTAGATGTTATGGTTATGACCAACTGTTGTCGTCAAACCTTACTCTAAAAAAAGTCGCGTGCTGCTAGGCGCCGCTATTTAATAGACGACTGCTTATTATATACCGGTACTTTTTATTATTTATCTTCGAGGGCACTTCGAACATTTCAACAACCTGCCACGATGTAGGAACTGGACTAGCATCATTCAGCATAGCAAGTGCTACAGCTGCGAAGCTGTCCTCCCTAAATACTGCTGAGCGTTAGGTCTTAAGAGCATGGTTATTGAGTACAAATAGGAGGTATTGCGAGTTCTAGTCAAAATTGGATTGACCGGTAGGTTCAATCTCCAGAGAGCCGAATCGCCAATCGCACAAGCCCTTGATTGCTGGGGATTCCCACTAAGTACGAGTCCTGAGATCCAAGAAAACATATGGTTTCATGTGGCGCGATTTTCTTGTGACTTGCGTTTTGTATGTGAAAGACTCGACACATTTGCTTTACCTCCCAGAATACGCAATTTTAGGCGGAATTCACAATAGATGGATAGAGAACATTAGGTTAAATTTCCAGCTTCTTCGGGCGAAGCATGACTTTCAGAAAAACGGAGTGACTAGGTTGAGATTTTAATATTATTGCGTGGAGAAGTTCACATGTGCGAGAGTGAGAGTTGGCTGCGCCGCAAAGCGGCGCAGCGAGCTCGCTTGTTAGAGCATACAAGCATCGATGAATGTAAGCATGTTGGTGGCAACAACAGCTACACGATTGATTACTTCGCACGGCGTGGCAAGACTTTGAGGAGACGAACACTGGATATCTTGCAGAATTCGTGCCGACAGTTTGCGCCGTAAACGCGACTTTGAAGTACTGAAGTAGTCAACATCACAGCGACTTACTATGATAAGCAGACAAAAAAAGCTGCTTGAACGTCTTTTGAACGGTAAAAAGCAAAACGAAAACATTCCATTGGAAAGTCTCCTTGCACACGGTCGTAAAAAGTTTATGGTAAACTTCATGTCCGACCATGCTGGAACTGGAACACAAAACCGCAGTGCTTGGATTGATGTTAGATTTGCATATGGAGTCCGCATCGCCGCTTCGGAATTGGGCTGCATGTACTGTACATGTACCGGTACTCGACACCAAGCCGCATCCACCAAACACGTCATTCCAAGACCAGCAAAACCACCCGTTCGAGCACTAATGTTTCGGTTGCTTATGGTAACTACCGGTACATGTACATACATGTAGATGTACATGTGTATGAGAGCCTTGTGCCAACGATATTTGCAATGGCAGCAAACTTGTCGATACACATGAACAGGTCGAACTCTCACTTTACTGACTATTAACAACTCAAAAGTTTTCGTTTGCTGGATTGCCACTCTATCGAGGGTAAATGTAGGCGTAATCCACATCCGAGTGAATCCGGTGCAACGCCGGTGCGTATTTCTATACTGAAACGCAGTCACGCTGGCTCTGGTCAATGCTTGTGACTGTCATTCCACAACGTTGGACTTCGAGGCCGCACAAACCTCAAGTACACGGCGTGAACCATGGACAATGCGCGCTCGACGGAGGCGTCGATGCTGTACCAGGGCATCGGCATGCTGCTGCTGTGCATCATCTTCTTCGTGGTGTGGCTCATGGCTTGTCGACGCAATCGCCACCTGCTCGACATGGAGGTTCCGCTGCTGTCAGGTGAGTCGGTCGATCACCGAATAGATGCCGCCACTCGAGAAGCAGAAGCTGGCTATAGCGTCTGCGCAAGCTGCGAGTTCGAGAACTTCAAGCGCTTCGATTACTGCGTGTTATGTGGCGACAAGCTCCCGTCACTGTCCATGGTGACGGCAGACGACGAGAGCGACGAGGAGGGGGAGGAACAGCAGCATCAGCTTCGACGTGCAGAGAGCAACTCGAGCAGAGGAGGAGCCGTGAGCATTGTGGTGAATGAAGCCCAACCGGCGCACCTGATGTCGCCACGACCGAGGAAAATGTCGTCTCTGAGTCGCCAGCAGCGACGCGCCAGGAACCGCCGCGAATGGAGCCGGAAGTTGGACGTGGAAGGAAATCTGTTCTGGTACCGCAGTGGAGGCGGCAACGTACCGGTAAGCAGTGAGCTGGATACACTCATGCCTGGATACACGTTGAGTTTCAAGTTCCCGGATGAAAACGAGCCGGAGCAGGAGAAGGAGACGACCAGTCAAGACCAGGAGCCGGAGGAGGGTCAAGAGGAGGCAACCCCTGAGAATGAACCGGTTCTCGCTGTGGAGCAGCCACAGGAGATCAAGGAAGACATCTTAGAAAAACCGCTATTACCGACGGAAGTGAAGGTAGAGTTGATTGAGGCGTCGGCTTCGGACCCGTCGGAATTCCCGACGGGCAAGTCTACGCTTGCCGATGCTGGCCCTGAACGACGCAAAGAGACAGTATCCATGGCTGCTAGTGACTTCCCTTCCAAGTATGCACACTTTGTAGTGAGCACCGCTTCGCTCATTGTGCCTGCCGAAGTGGAGTTTTTGAAGTTGTCGGTACACCGCGACTACATGATGGAGGAGTCTATGGACCACATGTACTGCATCCAACCCAAGAACCTGCGCTCGTTCATGCGTATCAATTTCCTCGATGAAAGTGGCGTGGATGCTGGAGGTGTACACCGTGAATGGTTTATGCTAGTGAACGAGCTACTGGCGTCGCCGACCTTGCGACTCTTTACGTGTACGAACAAGGCCGATCAAAGCTACTACTTTAACCCGCAGTCCTCCGCAGAGGTGGGAGAAGACCACCTTGCCTACTATTTTGCCACTGGACGTTTGATTGGCCGTGCTCTGCTGGAAGGCGGCATCTGGGGTTTTCATCTTGCACTGCCATTACTGAAGGTGATCTTGGGTGTTCCAGTGACCTTTGCCGACATGGAGTTCCTCGACCCGGAAACTTACCGAAGTCTACGTTGGCTAATGGACAATGACGGTGTGGACGATCTCGGACTTGACTTCAGTCTAACCGAACAGATAAATGATTCCGAGAAGATCGTGGTGGACCTGATTCCGAATGGAAGGAATATTGCAGTTACGGACGCCAACAAACGCGAGTATTTGGATCGTCGCTTTCGATACGTACTGTTCGAGAGTGTGGCAGATCAGATGCATGCGTTCCTGAAAGGACTATACGAGGTTATTCCTCGTGAGATGCTGCTGATCTTCGACCCAGAAGAGTTTGATTATCTGCTCTGTGGATCCCCTGAAATCGACGTCACGGACTGGGAGGCACACACCGTAATGTCTCCAAATCTTGAGGGTGCGAACGTGACCCGATGGTTCTGGGAGATCGTTCGTCAGATGCCGAACGAATACCGCCGGCGTCTTCTGTTGTTCGCGACGGGATCAGCCTGCGTTCCGCTGTCGGGTTTCCGTGGTCTTACCAGTTACGATGGCCGCCTCTGCCCGTTCAACCTCAAGGGTGTGTCGTACAAAATGACCCAGTACATTTCGAGTCACGCGTGCTTCAACCGATTGGATTTGCCGTTGTATAATAGCAAGAAGGAGTTGAAGACGATGCTGTATGCCACGCTCGAGACCGATCTCACAGGTTTCACGACAGCATAACCCAACCCTGGCGTTTTTGGGCGTCGTAATGTATCTACACTATCTAGGGATGCCAGTGAGCAAACCTATTGTAAGCAGCTACACTTGCTGCAATAATAATTTCGAGATTTTTGTACTCTCTGGATATCGTTGAAGGCATGCCAACAAACCGATTCTACGATATGTAGTCACTTCATTCTGGCCTGTGGTGCTGTTTATACCTCTCTTTTTTCAGCCTGAGCAAAGCATGGCACAAACTGATAGCCTTATCCTGTAGGTTCCAACTTGAACTTTCATGCACCATTTCGAATGCCGAAGCTCATCAGGTTGATCGACTTGAGAACCAGACCTTGACCTCACTTTTGCACACCACCTGCCCCCGCAGCTCGCAAAACTCTCCGTACATTTCTGTTTCTCTTACATTTATATAGCTATCTAGCAATTTCTTGAATAAGTGAACAGTTTTGCTTTTGATCGTGGTTTTGATTTGACACCTACCTGATCGCATGGCACCAGAACTTGAGATGACCCCACCGTGGCACTCTCCAACTCGTACGCCCTTCTCAGTGAGAATCACAGCCGAGTCCGTGAGCGATGTCCGTGGGTGGAACCATCGCCGTTGCGTGTGCGCTTGCGCTGTTCCTTGCCATGTGCTTCGGCTGGTTGGCGCGACGGTCGTTCAAGAAATTCGAGCGCGAGGTGGAGCTTAACGCACCGCTCATCGAGTGCGTCAATGGTATGGGCGACGGTATTGCCCAATTATTGTTGAGCACAATCTAATGCTCATTCTGTACCTTTACTCCTGTGTTGCCACGAATGTAGCTCGGATGATCGACGCTTGGATGCAGCGTTGAGGTCTGTCTTCATTCGGATATTTACAGTAACAGAGTCCGGACTGCAAGGCAGAGCTTACATTATGCGTTGTTTCGCTGTGTAGAGATGCAGAAGAAGGATTTAATAAGTGCGCGATTTGTGAGTTTAAGAATTTCAAGCGTTTTCGATTTTGTGCGATTTGTGGAGAGCTGAGCTGATGAGGAATGTTGTCGACGATGGAGACGGCGAATGCGACGCAATAAAGAAGAAATCATCGGTGAAGTTTTCGCTGTTATCAATATTTCGACGTGATAGTCACGTGCAGCTTGCTGCTGCATCTGTGTCGACACTCACGGGGCCTGGTACTCGTCGTAGCCTACGCGCACAAAGACGCAAGGAGTGGACACGGAAGCTGGACGTCGAAGGGCGAATTTACTGGTTTCGTGATAGTCGCTTTGTTAAGACTGACGCACTTCCCGCAGCGTTCGTTGCAAAGTTTGAGCCTGCAACTACAGGAACTGTCATGGTCGACAAGTGTTTTTGGCCTCAATTACTACCCAGCTTTCAAAACTCTGGTAGGTTACCACCTGCCACACCTGCAAGGCAAGAGCAACCGAAAGAAGATGCGACGACGTTGCCAACGTATTCCTCACATGACGAGGATTATGCTTCAAGTAGTCCACGTACTACCGAACCGGAACCAGAAGTTAAAAATGACACCCAGATGCCACCCAGATTTACCTGTAGATCCCTTGAGCGGCGCATGGCGAGTTTGAAGAAATCCGTATAGAAGGTGGAATTGATGTTTCTACCAGTTTGGATGCATCGAAACTACCTCGCTGTCCCTATCAGCCCAAAGCTTACAACACAGTACCCTTCTCAAGGTGACAACGTCCCAGAAAATGTTGAAACGCCGAAATCTGATACGGAAGCCATGGTAGATTTTCCCTCTAAGTATGCACACTTTGTAATGAGTGCTTCAAGCCTATTGGTTCCCGCTGACAAAGAGCACCTTCGGCTCAATGTCGAACGTGGTAAGGTGTTCAAGGACTCTATGGAATCTCTCGCTATTATTCCGCTTCGGAATCTGCATTCTGTAATGCGTATTAACTTCGTTGACGAGAGCGGTATCGATGCTGGAGGGCTCCAACGCGAATGGTTCGTAATGCTCAACGAAGCGCTAGTGGATCCAGCTAATCGGCTCTTTGTGTGCACCAACAAGAGCGAGCAGACTTACTTTTTAAGACCCTGTTGGGATGTCGCCGATTTTCCTCGTCAGCTTCTTCACCTCCTAGCAGCTGGTCGTCTTCTTGGAAGAGCTTTGCTAGAGGGATCAATGCTGTGCTTCAACTTAGCTCCACCTCTACTGAAGCTGATTTTGGGGTATCCACTATGTTTTTAGATTTGGAGGAGTTGGACCCTGAAATGTACAGCAATTTGCGATGGCTTTTGGACAATGATAACGTGGACTCGTTAGGGCTCGACTTCACTATAACCGTCAAAGATGGAGACATCTACGCACGATTGAGCTCGTACCCGGCGGAAAGGAGATTGCAATCTCTGACAGCAACAAACGTGAGTACGTGGAACGCAAGTGGCAATATTTATTAGTGGAGAGTATAACACCCCAGCTGCAAGTTTTTCTCCGAGGGCTGTACGAAATAATTCCTCGCGAACTTCTGCTGCTCTTCGATCCAGAGGAACTCGACTTCTTGCTGTGCGGCTTTGAAGAAATTGATGTGGACGAGTGGGAGCGGAATGTAAAATATTCAGGAGGACTTCATCATCACAGAGTTCTCAGGTGGTTTTGGCAGCTGGTACGTGAAATGCCGAACGAATATCGCCGTCGACTGCTGCAGTTTGCCACAGGTTCTTCACGTGTACCGCTAGGTGGCTTCAGTGCGTTGACAAGCTACGACGGTCGTCTGTGCCCATTCACACTCAAGGTAGTACCGCTCGTGGGAGATGGCTTTATCCACAGTCACGCTTGTTTCAATCGGTTGGATATACCGCTTCACGTGGCGCGAGATAAACTGAAGGCAGTGCTGGAGACGGAGGCGTATGGCTTCACAATAAACTAATTGTAATTTCAATTGCCATTTTGAATAAACAAATTCAACACTAGGATCTACGTACAGTATGATGCTGACTCGACTGGCAAAAGCAAGTTGATCAGCGTTGCCAACGTCGAGTAATCGTGTCAATTTGTGTGAACCGTCCGAAAAGGTGCACACTCATCTGGTTGTACACCGCCATTTGTTCTCAAAAGTTTATACTTCTTTCTCAATTCTCTTTCTTTCTCTAATCAAATTGTACCTATGGTAAATACTTTCGTGATCCTGCCTGACGAACGTCTTTGCCAGTACCACACATAGATTCGACAGAGACCGCAAGCGCCATGGAGGCCGTGCTGGGCTTCCTCGTGGTGCTGGCCATCGTCGCATTGCTCTTCTTCTTCCTGAGCATGCTGGCCAGACGCGCGTATATCCGCCGACAGCGCTCGCTGGAGCTTCATGCACCGTTGCTCAAGTACGTCACAAGTCACAGACGAGTACCATTCGATTTATCAGTAGCGCAATTCTAACCTTATGGTGCACTTTATAGCTCGGATGACCGTCGTCTGGACGCAGCACTCCGAGATGCCGAGGAAAGGTTTCAATGTGTGCTCAGTATGTAGCTTTGAGAATTTCAAGCGCTTCAAATTCTGCATAGTCTGTGGGGAAGCAATAGTCAATGACGAACAAGATGAAAATCGTGATACGAGTTCCAGCAAGAAACAATCATCGCGATTGTCATTTTTATCTCTGTTTGGTCGTGAAAACAAGGTGGAGTTAGTCACTGTGACGCCTCCAAAGCAAGCAACTAGGCGTCGTCTATGTGCTTTGCGACGCAAAGAATGGACGAGGAAAGTAGACGTTGAAGGCCGTGCGTACTGGTTTCGAGACGGCCGATGGGGGGATACGCAATTTGCCGGGTTCATTGTGAAGTTTCAGCCCACGATGGGCGTTGCAACCGATGCAAATTCTTCATCATCGCGACAAGATTTAACGACAGAGACTGGCATCGAGATGGAAGAGCTGTCGTCTAACAAGCGTCGGAATGTGGAACCGATGCTTTGGTTGAGAAAACCGCTGCATCTTTTGTTGGAACGGATACCTCCGAGCCGAACCCGGCCAGTGCAGATACTGAGAACGCGGGGCAAGATAATACCCAGCAACCTTTAGTTGGATCAATTGAAGATTGCATTGCCACCTTCGTACGTGGTGCGGAGGAACAGCACGTTGTGGTTACTCTATCGTCTGATACGACCGTGGATGCTTCGAAGCTGCCTCTTGTTATTCCACTGCCACGGCTTCAACCCCTCTAACTCAGACAATGTCACTTGCTGCAAAAGATTTCCCGTCAAAATACGCTCATTTCGTCACTGCGACGTCGGCACTACTCGTTCCAGCTGAGAAAGAACACCTCAGGCTCAACGTAGAGCGTGCAAATGTATTCGAAGACTCGATGGAGTCGTTGGCTATTATCCCGCTCCAGAATGTGCATTCTGTCCTGTGTATCAATTTCCTGGATGAAAACGGTGTCGATGCTGGTGGATTGCATCGTGAATGGTTCGTGCTCCTCAATGAAATGCTGGTGGATCCTGCCCGTGGCCTATTTGTATGCACTAACAAGAGCGAGCAGACTTACTATTTGAATCCCTGCTCAAATGCGGATTCCTTGCCCGACCAGCTATTTCATTTGTATGCAACCGGTCGACTTTTGGGTCGTGCGCTACTCGAAGGCTCCATGCTGTGCTTTCATCTTGCATCCCCTCTGCTTAAACTTATGCTTGGTTATCCTCTGAGTTTTGAAGACGTAGAAAACCTCGACCCAGAAGTGTACACAAATCTACGTTGGTTACTAGACAATGATAACGTCGAGTCAATTGGACGGTACTTCACCGTGACTGTCAAGAATGGAGAGAAGTACCGTGATGTCGAACTTGTCCCTGATGGAAGCTCCCTTGCCGTCACCGACCGCAACAAGCGCGAGTATGTTGAACGCAAGTGGCAGTATCTGCTAGTGGAAAGCGTTGCACCGCAGTTGCAAGCATTTCTTCGTGGCTTGTATCAAGTAGTTCCTCGTGACCTCTTGCTACTCTTCGATCCAGAGGAGTTTGACTTTCTATTGTGTGGATCCGATGAAATTGATGTCAATGACTGGGAACGCAATACGAAATACTCGGAGGATCTCCATCATCATCGCTCACTGGTTTGGTTTTGGGAGCTGGTTCGTGAGATGCCGAACGAATATCGTCGCCGATTGCTACAGTTCTCCACAGGTTCATCACGTGTGCCTCTCGGTGGGTTTAGTGTGTTGACAAGTTACGATGGTCGTTTGTGCCCGTTTACTCTGAAAGCAGTGTCACTGGTAGGCGACGGGTTCATCCACAGTCATGCTTGCTTTAACCGTCTAGACCTACCGCTTCACGTTGTGCATGATGAATTGAAAGCTGTACTGTATGCTACGCTGGAAACAGAGGTCTATGGATTACAACGGATTGAGTTGTTAACAACTACAGCAATTATTGCGTTGTGTAATAGTGTGAACATACATGACCTGTGTAGATCTAACATGTACTTGTAAAACAAATAGATTGACGGCCATTATCTGTACGCGACTACTCACACTATATTCTATATGGAGTTTTTGGATAGATGGATGCAAGCTGCGGGAGACGACGATGTGGAAGTTGTGAGCAGTTTGATGAGCAGCAATCCAATGTTGCTGGACAAACGACACCCTCATACTGGCCGCACAGCTCTGCAACATGCATCCGCGTGGGACGCCCACGATGTTGTCCGCTTTCTGCTTAAGTAGGCCATAGGCCCCAATCTGAGATTTCAAGTGGTAGCAAAGTGTAACTGGTTAACAACTTGTTGTAGGCGTGGAGCTGGCGTCCTCGTGACGGATGCGGACGGAAATTCCGTTCTACATCTCGCTACAGCAGCCAACGCGCTAACCTCATTACAATTGATACTGCGTCATCTTCGCCGGTCCTTCTGCATCGATGAGGATTGGGCTCGAACACTGGTTAACCAGCGAAATCATTTTGGATACACCGCTCTGCTGATCGCTGGAGAAGAAGGATTCACCGAATGTTGCGTTGCATTGATCGAGGAAGGTGGCGCCGATTTGACGCTACCGCTTCCGCTTGTGCCTCACCCCACTGCAACAGATCTAGCACTGCGTAACGGCCACCACGAAATCGTTGATGTTTTGCGTCGATATGCGCATTGATATCAAATATGATTCCGAATACTTCGCCGTATCATGGTCTTCATGGATTTACGTTAAAGTAGACCTGCTGCAAATGGGGGTCTAGTTTTGTGAGAGCTGGTTTCAGTTTGTCTTTCACACCTTCCGGCTGCAATACTAAAGTCGCAACACGCTCTACAAATTCTCGCTTACCTGGAAAGAAAACGGTTAATGAATCGTACAGATAAGGCAACGCACATGCAGTCATACATGGTTGCAAGAGTCCCGTCTTGAACAGCTCGGATACATAGGCACTTGCGAGAGCGTCCGATTTGCATGACAACATTGCAGCCAACCAAGGCTGGAATGTCCAGAATCGAACAGGTTTACTCGTTACCCAGTCACTCACGATGTTTACGAGGTCTCCCATCATCCCTCTAAGCTGTTGGGGCTCCTCTTTGGGCCATTCACACATAACCAGCATCAGCACGACAACTTCCTGCAAAACAAAAAGATTACTCATGAGATATCAATTCATCATAGCCAAAAACGACCTTGTGTGGGCGTACCCGGGCATATTTACTCTCAGGACCTTCAAAGCAGACTCGCAAGTCATCCAGAAAGCAACGATATACTTCTGAATTTACTGCAGCTCGTGCATCCACAGCATTCCGCTGCAGCGTTTTCGCCATGGCTTTCAGTTGGAGTGTGCGCGGCGATAGTGCATAGCTCTTGAGTGAGGGCACGAGGACCCACCCGGAAAGCACTAACGTGTTATTCCATGGACAATTCTTCAGCACTCAATAACTGAACTGAGTACAGCAAAGCAAAAAAGATACCTTGTACACGAATGCGTTTGCTTCTGCTACTCATTCTTCGTGCAATCGCCAGCATGGCATCGGTGCGTGGAGCTCCGACGACCCCTTCAGTCAGCAGCTCACTATCAGATTATTAACACGAAGACAGGATAAGTATCCTATAGCCACATCACACAGGAAACAGCTTCAGCATTATGTCACCTATTGGTCGACTGCTCTTCTACCTCATTAGTTGCCGTGTACGAGGAGTCTTCACGTCTGCTTTGAAGCTCATGGAGTACTGTGACCAGCAATTCCGAACGTGTCGGATGTGACGCTAGGAACGGACTTTGCAAAATTGACCGCAGCAAACGGATCCTTGCGAGGCGCAAAGCGTCAGCCGTCAAACCTCCACCTAGAGGCAGCGTGGGTAGAGTGGCGACTGGAAACCACTGACGAATGCGCAGCTCAACGTCCTGTGACGACCCACCCCCATCCACCGCATCTTCAGCTGCGCAGGCCCATTCTAGAGCTCTTTGAAGAGACTCAAGGTTCCACTCATGCAGCTGCGACGTCTGCGTGAGATTCGCGAGCTTCACGAACGTCCGCAAATGCAGCTCCTGCTCCAAAGCGTCTTTCATAATCGAGATGACTTTCTGTAAGCCTGTGATTTTAGCGAATCAAAATGGTCGAAACAGGGTTATTATGGAGTCATAATGAAATCATCATGCAGGTAGGTCTAATAGTGCGGTTAGCCTGGAGGTTTCTACGACCATGATTCTACGACGTAGCGTTTCTTGCGGGCCAGTGTCTTCATCACTTTCTCGGCGGTTGGCAACGGGATTTTTCCTACTGATCGAAGGATATCACGTAGCACTTCGTAAACGTCGGTAGGCATTCGCTTGGCGGACCCGGCAATATAGATGCATCCCTCGCCGTTCATGATGAAGTCAAAGATGGCCTCCTTGTTCTCTGCTAGACGCGTCTGCACGTAGATTTTGTGGTCCTGTGAAATATGATGAAGCTAAATAAAACAGCGCAACTATACCAACAAGAGCTTGTGTGTTGAGGTACCTGATCACGCGAGAACGCGGTGTGGAGTTCTGTGAGATCACCTGAGACCACGAGTCCACGCAACTCGTCACCATACAGAAAATCCTGTACAGTAGAGAGCTCTTAGCTGGTTGGTGTGTTTTAAACACTCGTGAAAGCTTCGTACCTTGCTTTCATGACGGCATCCGAAGTAGAGGTACGTCGCCCCTGTGCTGTTTTCACGTGCTTGTTTGCGCAGGAACTGACGCTCTTGTACCATAGCTCGCATGCTGGCGAGACCTGTACCAGGGCCGATTAGTAATACATCGCGCTCTAAGCTGAGTGGCTCAAAGAGGCCCTTCTTAATCCACATCGGCACACGCTTCATCTCTTTGGATGGATCCAGGGACAAGAAGAACGACGAGCAAATGCCGCTACGACGGCGCTTGTATGGCGTCAAGAAGTCCACAATGGCCACGGTCAAATGAACCTATAAACAATTACACAGAAGGCGACGGAATGAATGAGTATCAATAAAACAACATCAACACCCCATTAGTGAGAAGTATTTAACTTACGCGTCCAGGGTGCAGCAGGGCCGATGACGAGATGGAGTACGACCGGGGCTGTTGACGAGGAATCAGCTGCAGCAGGATCGTTAAAGGCACGTCCACGCTCGGAAAGTCTGTGAGAACTTCTGCGTACGTCTTTTTTTCACGGATGCAGTAGTCGTAGAGCAGGTCAACACCCTCCGCTGAAGCCAGCTCCTCGAGTTTTTCTTTCTGCAGAATCACGTTTTCACATAAGTATGACCAATATAATCAGCCAAGCAGGGATCCTTACCTCCTCTTCGTTCGCCGCGAACAGGGAGAGTCTCTCGAAGAAACTTCGGCGAGGGATTTCCAGGATTGCAAGGTATTTCGTGAACAAGTCACGAACAGACGTCAGAGAAGGCAGATCAAACTGCTTCGAGCCGTCCGCAGCGTTGATCGAGATTACAGTATCTCCATCCAGCTTCACATATTTCAGCAAAGCGTCCACACCCGTCACATTCTCAGGGTACACCACGGCAATATCTCCAGCTCGGAACGGAGGTCCAATTGCTTCAACATCACTAGAACCCTGGCTTATATCGAACTCCAAGTGCCTTACATCTTGGTCCCAGTCCTCGGCGGTTATGCGCGTATTCACCAAGACAGGAGCCAAGTAGATGCCCTTCTCACGCCCCACCGTCGTGCTTGGTGGCGCGTAAAATCTCGATTCGTCCGTCCTCGGTGTCAAAACGTTTGCCTTCTGCACCTCTTCAGCTCCAGCGTCATGCACAATGACAGAGTATCGAGGTTCGATTGGCTTCGGGGAGTCATCAATTGTGAGTCCCTCGACCAGCGGATGCAGTTCCAGAATTGCCGCCCACAGCTTCTCCATCCACGGGTTCAAGGCTCCAAAGTATCCGTAGGCATGCTGGTCGTCTCCCAATCCTCGATTGATCAGCTCCGAGGCCCCGAGTTGCACCAGACGCGCCTGTAGACGCCTGGCCACAGCATTGTACTTGGCGTAACTGGAATCGCCCAGGCCGAAGACAGCTACACGAACACCTGCAAGCCACTGATTTCCTAGTGTCTTTCGCAATAAGCTTCGCCAACTACTGCGCATATTCTCGGGTGCCTCGCCGTCGCCAGTCGTGGACACTACGAACACGACGGTGGAGCACTGAGGCAGCATCTCTGCCACAGGAAACTCGTCCATAGCTGAAACCTGCGTTTCCAGCAGATTTCGGTTGAAAGAACGTTGTTGTACGAACTCGGCTACGTCCTGTGCCGTGCCCGTCTCGCTGCCGTAGAGCACCAGCAGCCGCGGCATCGCTGGCGCTGGAGCTGGCATTATTGCGGTCTCTGATCTGATTGGGTAATGACACGATTGTGTTCCAAAGTGAGGTACACATATATATGTACGTGGAGAGCTCCACGTACGGTACAGGTATTGTGGTGACCACAATGTGGTCCACAACTTAATCCAAGTACCGGTACGTCAGCAAACCGGGTACCCAATTCTTCATCAGTCTTACCCATTTTATCATGTACGCTCGCACATTGATTGGAGGTCGTCTTGCTTCCCTTTCACCATTCACTTTGAGCGAGCGTACGCGAGTGCCCGTGCTATTTTCGTTGTGCATTAGCTGTCTGCTTTTACCGGGATGCGGCTTGCATTCAATAATGGAGTAAGCCCGTTTTCATATAAATATAATATATTCCACTATAATAACTATGAGCGCAAACAAGACATTGCGTCAAGCTTACTGTATCGGCATCCGAGCTTCATGATCAATTAACGAATGGGATATCCGACCATCGTCCCGAAAGGTATCTAATGTAGCTAGTTGTTGCGAAAACTACACTATTCCCGTGATTAGCTTTCGGCACCTACTATTGCTTCTGCAAGCTAGAATCCGTTGACTGGAAATGTTCGTAAGCACGCCGCAATGGCGAACCCACCAAGTTTGTTGCACGTTCTCAATGTCTCCCAGTAAACCACAGATCCTGCAACCTACCAGAACTTGTACACACGCTATGTCACACAGTACTAGAAGCCATAGCAGAGGTGAACATTATGTTTTTAAGGTTTAGACAACGTTTAATGGTGGACGCAAAATGGGTGAAATGTGCGAGCGTACGCACTGAATTGGGACACTTTTGGATAAATGGGCTTGACCTTCGGAATGTTCAACACTGCACTGCGGTGCTTTACGGTCTCAGTTCCAAACCTGCCTCACGACTGCTGCTCTCCGCTATGATGTCTTCTAAGATCCACCGTTCCGTCCTGCCAGCCGCCTCGCGCCGCTTCTTCCATTCCGAGGTGAACAACAAGGAGCTTATCCAGTCTGCAGGTTTCATCAATGGCAAGTGGGTCGAGGCCCACTCCATCAAGCACTTCGCTGTGATCGATCCTTCCACCGACAAGGAGATTGCGCGTGTCGCCAACATGGGCCGCGTCGAGACCAACGAGGCGATTGAAGCGGCGTTGGCGGCCCAGAAGAAATGGTGCAAAACTACACCGGCGGCCCGCTCCGTGCTGCTTAAGAAATGGCACGCAGCCATCGTGGCCAACACGGAGGACCTGGCTGTCATCGCATCCGTGGAGAGCGGCAAACCGCTGCCCGAAGCCAAGGGCGAAGTGGCCTACGCTGCCGGGTTCATCGACTTCTACGCGCATGAGATAATGCACTCGAGCGGCTTTTTGCCTTCCTCATCAGCACCTGACCACAAGATCATGGCCATCAAGGAGCCTGTGGGCGTCTGTGGCATCATCACGCCCTGGAACTTTCCTCTTGCCATGATCACTCGTAAGCTAGGCCCATGCCTGGCTGCCGGTTGCACGGCTGTGGTGAAGCCAGCAGCTGAGACGCCGCTATCCGCCTTGGCACTGGCAAAGTTGGCCGAGGATGTCGGTATCCCAGCCGGTGTCATCAACGTGGTGCCGTCCCCCAATGACAAGGCCGCCGAAGTCGGCGGAGCTCTGACTGGCAGCCACGACGTCCGCAAGATCTCGTTCACGGGCTCCACTCGTGTCGGCAAGCTTCTGATGGAACAGTCAGCGGAGACGGTGAAGCGCGTGTCGCTCGAACTCGGTGGCAACGCCCCGTTCATTGTGTTCGAAGACGCCGACATTGGCAAGGCTCTAAATGGACTGATGGCCTCTAAGTTTCGCAACACTGGCCAGACGTGTGTGTGCAGCAACCGCATCTTCCTCCACGCTAACATCTACGACGAATTCGCGGCGAAACTCGTAGAGCGCGTCAAGAAACTCAAGATGGGTCCGCCTCGTGAGGAAGGCGTGAACCTCGGTCCGCTGATTGGCCCCAATGCATTCCTGAAGACGTCGGAGCTAGTCGAGGATGCGATCACGAACGGAGCAACGGCTCTTATTGGTGGCAAGCGCAGCGACATCGGACGCAACTTCTACGAGGCCACTGTGTTGGCCCACGTTGACAACACGATGCGTGTCTGGAGCGATGAGATTTTCGGACCTGTTGTCCCGCTGTTTAAGTTCTCAACCGAAGAGGAGGTGGTCGAGATGGCAAACGGAACGGAGGCTGGGCTTGCAGGGTATTTCTTCTCGCAGAATCTGTCCCGCACGTGGCGTTTTGCAGCCGCTTTGGACTGCGGTATGATCGGCGTGAATACAGGCGTTATCTCCAACGTGCAGGCCCCGTTTGGCGGTGTGAAGCAGTCTGGGTTGGGACGTGAGGGCTCCTTCATGGGCCTGGAGGAGTACCAGGAAACGAAGATGGTTTGCGTTGGTGGACTGGATTAAGCTCCCGTTGCCAAGGATTTGTGAGTAGTTGGAGTGCTGAATAAAATTATTAGAAATTCTGGTGTATTTGGTTCTAGCTAACCTATGCTGGTTTGAACCATGCCGTCTCGCCAGTCAAGATGTTGTAGTAGTATGGTGTACAATTATTGTCCTACATCTCTTGCCATTGACTTGCAGCTCCGGTATCGAGCGCTATTGATGGTTTGCTCCAGCTTGTTTCTCCTGTTTCCTGGTTGTAATAGTATGCAGCACCAGTGTTTTCGTCTTGGCACTCAATCCAGGTGCTTGGAGTTGGATCAGAGATAGTCGGAGCAAGACTATTGCTCTCCGCCACCCCACTTGAAATCACAGACAACCTCTCTTCTTCGTCTTTTGCCTTCTGTTCGGTCACCACTTGGCTCTGCTCACGGATGAAAATCTGCTGGACAATCGCATCAGCTTTTATCCAGTCCTTCTCGGCGATGGCTGCTTCCAGCCAGTTCATATGCTGGTCCCGTGACGAATAAGGCACCGGAGACTCACGGAGCTGCTTCACTTGCGCGAACAGAGCCAAGGAGATTTGATCTTCCGTGTCGGAAGTGTCACAAGCGCTGCGAGGTGAGAGAGACCACCTCGATTCTCCTGTCACTTCGTTGTAGTAGTATGTGTTTTGAGTCTCTGGATCGATAAGCTCAACCCACTTCTTTCCAAGAGCACGCGACTTTGATGATCGAGTTGTGAGAGAAATGCTGCCATCGTCATTCACCTTTTGGTGAGCCATCTCGAACCATTTACGAGCAGAGCTGCTCGCACTTCGTCCACTGGCAAACGCTTCGTAGTTGATGTCGAAATCTTCAGGCTTTTCCCACCGGTACTCGTTGCTGAGTGCATTGTAGTAGTAGGTCATGCCATTGTCCGGGTCCGTGTGCTCAGTCCAGATGGGTCGCGACTGAGCTTTCGAGCTCGCGACAAGCTTGCCATTAGCGCCGTATTTATAACCATATCGATACTGCCAATGAAGCGATCGAGAGGTTCCGATGCTGCGAGCAGAACGTCGCGAGTTCATGGTAGTATGGCCTAGCGATGCATGGACACTTCGAGGTGACAGCGATGCTTTGATCACCCCCGTCAGTGGATGATAGAAGAAAATGTATTCGGTGAATGGGTCAACGCGTCTTTCCCACGGCCCTAACACCGGTAAACAGACTGGTGAAGTAGCAAGCAAGCCTTCAGAATCTTGTAGCTGATCTTCGAGCCATTCTTTCCGCTTTCGAGATGTCTGACTGTCGGTGAAATACGCGTTATCGATAATATCGGGTTTATCCCATTGGTATTCTTTGGTCTGGCTGTTGAAGTAGTACGGGGCTTGAATCTTGTCATCGAAAGCTTCATACCAGTTGCATGAAGAGGGCTGACGTCTGTCTCCGCTGACACATTGCAGATCGGAAACACTGCGGTGACTACCTCGAGGTTGCTGAACAGAGTTCTCTATAGATTCCGTCATGGGCTCCATAAATTCATCTCCGAAAATTTCCATTGCTAATGGTCGATGCCACCGTGTAGCTCCAGTCAGCGCATTGTAGAAATAGGGTCGGCCATTTCCGGGTGAAGCCATTTGAATCCAGCAATTGCCACCCTCTCGAACTGCTGCTCTAACACGAAACCCCCGGAATATTTTCTGAATTGTGATGGCTGCTCTGCGTTCGTGTCGAACCTTATCTTGAAGCCTTTTCACTCGGTTTTCGCGAGTTTTCTTGATCACACCCTCGGTTAACGGTTCAAGTTCGCGCCTAACACCTCGCAACTGCTTTTGAGCATCATTCAGATGTGTCGTTAATGTCTCGAATGCTCGTACATCAAGCGCGATCTCGGTTCGTTTTGCTCGTAGCTGGTCGGCAAGCTGAACTTGAAGGTATTGCGTTAGATAGCGTTGCGGTGTTCCGGTGATACGGCTGGAGTCGTGATACTTCGATTTGATTTGGAGCGTTTTCTCGAGTTCTAGTGTCAACGAGCGCTCTTCGGCTTCATCTGCAGTGATTTTGCGCTGTAATAGCTCCACCTTATCATTCAAATCACTCACCGCAGACTGTAAGCGTGTTTCTCTCGCGAACAACGGTTTTGCTTGGTGACGGAAGCGATGCAACTCTCTCCGCAGCTCTGCCTCGGCTCGTCCACGGTGGCCTCGTATCAGCCGTTGAATATCCGTCGCAGCTTGTACTCGTTTCAATTGTGACGCTAATGCCAACTTCATCGCCTTCATGAATCCTCGAGATGCATACATACGATAAGCCGCCTGAATCGAGTGTGCAGCCTCGTTCTCACGGGCACGCAGCTTTATTAATCCGATCAGTACAGCGGCCAAATGCTTGTCTCGAATACCTCGCCAGTACCTCTGAATTGTTAGAGCGGCGTTATATATTCGTAGCTCATTTGCTTCCACACGCAAAATAACTGCGTGCCGTCGCGCCTGGTGACCACGGAACACTTTTTGCATCTTGATGGCACATTGATGACGTTGTTTCTGGTAAAGTAATTCCGCGAGTCGTTGAGCTCGAAGCTTACGCCCTTTGTGGCCTCGATACACTCGTTGAAGGTACGCTGCCGAACGAACTTCTCGCTCATGTTGAAGACGCTGAGCTTCCTTGATTGAGCGCAGCATTGCAGCATCGGATCGCCCGCGATGACCCCGGTATGCCCGTTGCAACTTTGTGGCTGCCAAGTTCTGCATAGCTAGCACTCGAGCTTGGAACTGCTGCTCGCAATAGATATCGTACCACATTTTCGCTACGAGCTTGCGATCTCGATAACCGCGGAAAATCTTCTGGAAAATTAGAGCAGCTTCATCTTCGTGCTCCCTAATTTGACGAACCCGCTTGGCGAGTTTTAACATCCGACGAAGCTGCAAGTCGCGATACGAACGCCCTATTAACCACGCAGCATGGTCTTCTAGCCGGTATCTTTTCCCTGCCGCAATGCGCTTTCGCACTAAAAATCCACGTACGCGTGCTTGGATCTTTGGTAAAATCTTTCGTTCCACAAACTTGAGCTTTGCCTGCCATAGCCCACCTCGAGCAAGACACCCGCGCATCGCCGACTGGATTTTAATGGCACTACGCAGTTGTAGCAAGCGGAGATCGCGTTGCCGACAAAGCTCAGCGGCATTTGGGAGTGGCTCGTACCCGAAGAAACTCGTCGCCCATTGCACGAATGCCAGCCTTGTGATGAGTTTCTGTAAGAACCTTCTGCCGATCTGCTTGCAATTCGTGAGGTTGAGCGTGATAAGGTTAGAGCAGACAGCAGTTAGCGCATCGACCCCATTTTCCGTAATTCGTGGACAATCTGCAAGAGATAACTCTCCTAAAGACTTTGCGAGTCCTCCAGCTCCTGCGCTGGCAAGTTCACCCAATGCAGCATCTCCCACACGTTGGCATCCAGCTAAGCTCACATACGTAAGAGATGTACAATTCTGGGCCAGTGCACGCACACCACGGGCGTCGATGTTTGGGCTGCCGCTGATGTCAAGCCACTTAAGCTGCGGGCAGTTGGTAGCCAGCAGCTCGAGATCACTATTGGTCGTCTTAATGCATCCTGAGAGAGATAAAACCTCAAGCTGTGTACACTGCTGCGTCAGTGCGCGAATAGCGCTACTGCTGACGTCTCGACAGCCGGTAAGCCTAAGCGTGGTCAACAACGGACAGCCTTTAGCAACGGCACGGACACCTGGATTATGCACGTGCTGACAGCCAAATAGATCCAACACACGTAGCCTCGGGCAGCACTTCCCAATTTCAAGCAGCGCCTTGTCGCCGTATTCGCCGAGCCGAGAGCACTCGGAAACATCCAAATGGCGTAGATCTTTGCAGCATTGGGCGATTTTGACGATACCGGTATCTGAGACTCCACGACACCGTTTCATTATAAAAGTCTCGATCATCCAGCAACCAGCAGCGAGCGTCTGCAGTGCGGCGTCATTGAGTTGAGGGCAGTCACTCAAATCTACCAGTACAAGCCTGCAATTATGAGCGAGAAGGCGCAACCCAAGCTCTGTTACCTTGTTGCACTGGGCTAGATAAATAGTGTCGAGCTGTGCTTGGCAGTGCCTGGCCACAGACCACAGTCCGGCATCCGTGATGTGCGAGCAACCGGAGAGGTTAAGTCCACGTAGGTTCGGCACCGTGAGCACCACTTCTTGTAGTGTTGCGTCTGTGACTGTAATTCCCGTGTCAATCCCATGCTGACGCAGATCAATCACTTGCTGGAAGCGTCCACTTTCACCAATAGCAAGAAAGTTGCGCAGGAACGAGTGCATTTGTCGTTGTTGTTTTTCTTCCAGCGTCATAGTTATAGACGCAACAGGTGAATTGGAAGTTGCTGGTCTAATAGGGGGCAAGGTTATTGTCGTTGACATAGTCGAAGCCGCAGGTATCTTGGCTGGGTGTGGCCCTCGCTGCCGCTTTATCAGCTTCTGAGGTAACACGCCAACAGCAGCGTGATTGACATTCGGATAGCCTCCACGAATCGACTCCTGCGTGCGAGCTGCTTCCTCTCCAAAACCCTCGGGATACTCTTCATGAGGACTAATTGTCATTGCCCAGAACAAGCTCTTGCGACCAGCATTTCTGACCTAAATAGCCGCCACCATTGGTCGTTACCTCCAGACTGTTATAGCAATATCAACACAGGACTAAAGCACAACAGCGTCATTCTTACTGCACCCACATGACCTCCCTTCACTGCTCTACTGGATAAACTCGATTCTATTCTCCCTTTAAATCTACGAGCCCGGGGCTTCGACAGTTTGGGCCGACGGCATGGGCATGCCCGGACGCATGGCGCCCATGTAGGCAGACACGAGAGCCGATGTGGAGAAGAAGAAAGACATGGCCACTTGCGTCGTGTTCATGTCCTGCGACTTCATGTTAGTAAAAGAGCCAAAGCACAGCAGCAGGGAGCCCCAGGCCAGCTCCTTCCACTAACGTATTTACACAGCATTGAATTAGGGACACGTATAATGCGAATACCAAATAGGGATGTGGCAAACCTTCATGGTGAAAGCTAGGAAACCCAGCACGAGCGAGAAGAAGGCGTACCAGTCGCCGGGGGCGTCGTCCGGGTCCACTTGCTCGCGCACAAACGGGTGCAGGTCACCGGGGCGTCGCGGGTCCCCCTGGAGAGCCTTGATTGACATTCTTGTCACTCAATAGTCTACAGTATTGCAAATTGAAACAAATTCGGCCATCGCGAAGCAAGGGAATTGTGTTTTCCACACCAGTTTAGTACCGGTATACCGGTATGCACTCTTCCCTGCTTGCTGCTGTGGCGCGCTCTCACTTCGTATCTGGAAGAATAAGCAGCAAGCAAAGGTTAAACTGCTTAACATCGCCATGAAAACTCAAAAAGCCACCGAAGCAACCAGCGCTCCCCAATTGTAACGGGGTTACACAGTGTGGCGCACACATGGGTACGGAGTACCCGGAGAGTTAACAGACTCTCAGTGCATGATGTCTAGAACTAACTGTGGCCGCAGTACATAGGTTGAGGGCCACACGTAGTGCATGTGTTTAGGTTTAACTATGATAGATAGTTAAACATAGATAGCGGCTTGGCCGCAATAAAGATAAATAAAACACTTCGGATTTTGGAAGCAAAAAGAGTTATTTCGAGTTAATAACTCTGCGCCGTGGTTTTAGGGCTGTGTTAAAGTTCCTTCGGATAAGGAACTTTGTATTACGGACTCTTTGAGTCGAACGTCTTCCTCTGACGCTAAAGCTACGGCAGCCCCGCTGCACCAATCCTCCGGCGTCCAGGGCAGGTAATGCCCCTTCGGACAGCGTATGTGGTGTAGGGAATCGACAGTCAGCCGCGGCCCAAGTCGCGAACCTTCGGAACCACCTTTCAAGGAATCCTCGTGATGTTTTCCACCAGTGGGTACCTACTGCGAAGGTTCAAGTGATGTCGGTGCGTCAAGGTGGAGTGACGTACACGAACTAGGCTTCGTTCGACTGGTTGTACTCGTCCGGTTGAGACGCATGGTAAGATCCGGATTGATTAACTTGGGTTTTGTATATAGAAGATAGGAGGGGCAAAAAATTAGAAGAGAGTATAGGCCTTTCGGACTCAAGTGTTCAAGCGTCGAGGTAAGCATCTTACACGTAGTAGCTTTACAGGGCATGCCTACCAGCGAACTGCGACCTTCCTGAAGCTAGCGTTCGTTTCTGGTAAGGCCAAGAGACTAGTAGTGTGTGTGTTTTGGTTTATCCCTATTTGAGGGAAAGTCGGGTAAGAGGATTCCCGAAATTAGCGGTTTGAGTACTGATCGTATACTCTAGACAACTTACGGCCTGAGTTATTCTCGGGCATCCCTGTGAAAGAGTCAAGGAGACTAGGCAACCTCCGCTGTTGGTGCCACAGGGTATTAGAGAGAGAGAGAGAGAAGTTAAGCGTACAGGCGAAGCTAGTGCCTGTCACGTTTGTGTATTAAGTCTAGTGACGCAAACAGTGAGCGAAGGAAGCGCCGGCTCAGGGTGCTGGGTTGAACTTGGTTCCTTCAGGTGCGCCCCAACTTTCGCTAACCCTTGTGGACAGTGTATTGTTGTGTGCGGAAGCTCGCTGTGCGTAGAGCGACATTTCTACGTGAATTCCTACATCACAACTGGTGCCGCGACCCGGGATCGGTGTGACCTTCTGTTCTTGCTTACGTTCTGTTAGACTTAAATTCGAGCAACAACCCAAGTCAGCTGAAGATGGCGAGAGAGTCGAAGTCAGCGGTACCAGCGACTCCGATGAAAGGCGGAGCGAATCGAGCGACGGATCGCGGCGCGGTGAAGGTATCGGCGCGCATGGCGACTATTGGCGAACGCTCGGTGAGCTTCGAAGCTTCGGGCGACGAAGACTCGCGAGCTACGGATAAAGACTTGGGCTACGGTGATGACCGCGAGGAGTCAACACCTCCGACGGAGGTGAAGACTGAGTCTTGTGGTGTAGTGGGATCAGCCAAAATCTGGTTGAGGCCGATCGCCACTCACTCACCGCGCCCAGACACCGGCTTACGGAGGGGGTCCCCCGATGATCCGTGATCAGCTGAACTTGGTCTCACTTTATGTACCCGTCGGCGGGCTGGATCTGCTCTCTCAGGGATCCGAAGGTGTCCGATCAGTGAAAACTTAACCGTCCTGGCGGGACGCGGGATGTGTGAGGCAGGGCGGAACTTCTTCGCTCTGCACCCTTGAGATAAGCTCTAAACAGGGTCCGATTAGGGACGATCGGCCTTGATCTAGGGGGTTTATGCCTATTTTAAGCACCGAAATGCCTAAACAAGCGTGTTCCTTGTTCTTCTTCTCCTTTCCGGGTTGCTTGCCGCTTCCAATAGCGGGATCTCTAGTCTTGAGAACGAGTCTGACATCCAGTCAAGCACCAAACGCTGGACGATCAGGGACTTATGCACTCAGAATAGGGAAAACTATACACTACGACGCTAGTATCCGCTATCTGAAGTTCCTTTTAGCACTTTATACCGGACCAATATGTCTCTAAGACGTCCCGGGCGCGAGGAAGGCCACTTGTGCACTTCAAAGTAAATTCTGTTATGATTGATGTTGTACCTACTGCCTACCCATCTCACCGTGCATTCTGCGCCTTCCTATATGCCATCCTCGGATAAGATCGGCTCTCACCATCTCTGATCGGACGAACGATCTCGCGATCTCCAACTTCGGCCCTTGACCGCCGATCTCGCTTCTGATTGGTGATCTTCGTCCTGATCGGCGATCTTGACCTTACCTGGTGATTTTGATCATGATTGGCGATCTACGTCTTGATCAGCGATTTTGATCTAGGTTGGCGATCTCGATCCTGATTGGTGATCTTCGTAAAGATCGTTGACCCTCCTCCTCTCGATCGCCGATCTTCAACTTGATCGCCGGCTCTTCAATAACGCCTCGATCTCCACTAATCGCAGCTGATCTCAGTCCCTGGAGCCTTGGTCTCCGTCCCTGACCCTTTTCCGACTCGTCCCGCAAGCCCGATCGGCTTGACCCTCCAGACGATCTTGACCTGATCTTGTGCTTCCGCCATAGATCGGGACTTCCAGTGTCTTGATCCCTCTTCCATGCATCTTGGCTGGCATTTTGAAGCTTTCAGTTACAGCGTTTGATCTGAGATCGGTTGCGACCCGATCGCGGCCGCCCACTCCTGATCTTCGGTTTCTGGCTTCAAGTCAGTCACAGGTTATACCGGATCTCCATTCCTTCGCCCCATGTTGGATGAGATCGCCATATCCCGATCCTTCCCAACCGTTAGTTGTCCTTCGGGGAAAATTCCGATGTCACTTCACCACAGCCGCCCCTCGTCCGCAAGTTGGGTCACCCGGTGGCACACTTCGGATGCACGCTCTTGATTTTTGCCTGACCTGATGTTGAGTAGGCCGACGTCTCGTCTAGGGCCGTCTTATCACATGGTGATCCCATGGTCTGGACCCATCCATCACGTCGAACGCCGCTCTTCGATCTGGAGTCATCCATCCCACCACACATTAGTTTCAATCCATACGTCCTGCCTTGATCCCTGTTGGTCTCTCCTCATCACTCTCCGATCCGACATCGCTAACTCGAAACTCCTCACTTCTGCCTCCGACACCTTGAGCTCAATTCAATTCCGGCGACTCTGGCGGCGGGGAATCTCCACCTCCTTCTCCGAGCAGCGCTCGTTCCCTACAATATCCTTCCCCACGCGCACGCGATCAGCGTCGCGTGTCCTTCTTGGAAGCGGAACTCCGGCGCGTTGCACGGAGCTATGAAACTCTCGAGCACGATCGAGATCGCTTAGAAAACACGATCTCCCGCATGCGCATGGATCATCACGACTTGGAATGTCTACGCAACGACCAGGAGGTCGAGATCAACCGACTTCAAGCCGAAATTGACTTGCTCCAACAGGGTTCCCAAACGGGCGCCCCACCTGTATCCACTCGCACGATACACGATTTGCGCGTCCAGATCGGTCAGCAGAACGGTGATCTCCGCGACATGGAACGCAATCTCACGCGATCGCAGTTCGCCGTAGACGACGCCAACGCTCAAATTCGGCAGTTGGAGATCGAGCTTCAAAGATCTGGCCTCGAGATCGACTCTCTCCGCCCAACTCCGACAGGCTGGCGCGGAGGTTGACACCCTCCACGATCAGGTGGCCAATCAAGAGCGAGAGCTTGATCACTTGCGTGACGACCTCTCGACTGCTGAAAACAGCATAGATCGCCTTCGTTCCGCCCTAGCTTCGGCGGAATCGGATCTTGCGACGGCCCAATCTGTCGCCGGGACTTCACAAAGTACTCAGGCAGCCCGCGATCAGGCCACGGCAACCTCGACTCGTTTGGCAATTGAGCTACGTCGTGTTTGCGCGTCTCTAGCTCAGGCTCAAACTACTCTCGCCTCTACCGAAGCTGATCGCGATTCCGCGGTAGCCGCCAGGGACACAGCCCGAGAGGTTGCCACAAAAGCTGAAGCGGATCGTGATCACGCCAGGGACGAAGCTCAAGCCTCGTAAGTATCTTTATCTTGACCGAACTCGACTCCTCATTGCTGACCTCCAATCTCCGCTCTTGTCTAGGTCATGATCTCAACCGTGCTATCGCTGATCTGCATCGTGTATCGGAGATGTACGATGAGCTCCAGCAGGATGTCACGGATATTCTTGGTATGCATGCTGAAACCCTCGAGATCTTCGCCAAGTCCACTGCCGACCTGGTGAGCGCGACCGGCCGCCTCCGCGACCATTGTATCGACTTACGGGATACCTCGTCCGATCAACAATCGTCCGGTCAACCGACGGGCAAGCGCGCGCGCAGTCGGCCATCGCCTCCGCTGCACGGTCAGCCCACCCCCAAGAAACCAGCTCGACGTGACTCCATCCCCGCCGGCAGCGGATCTGCAGGCATCGGGTCCACAAGCCCCCAGATCAATTGTCCACTAGGCTCTGATCGTGGTGCCAAGGGAGGATCTCCCCAAGCCGAGATCCAGAACGAGGGTGGAAACGAAGAAGAGGAGGAAGAAGAAGAAGAGAAGGAATAAGAAGAGGAAGAGATCGATGAGGATCATGATCAAACTGGCGCGGAGGGATCCAGTAAAGGATCCCCGGCCTCATCTCCCCGATAATCCGGTCAAGACCAGACCTCTCCTTCCGACTCGGATTCAGACAACGCTACACGAGCTGCTCTCGCCCGATCTCGATCTGACGCCCGGCGCCACAGACCTACCGACCCGCCGGGACTGCCGACCGTCCGATATCCTTCTCTGGTCCTGGTAGCCCTGATGCCTCTCCGGGGGAATAGCGTCACGGTTGTCCAAGCCTGGGGATCACCCCACCGGTCACCACCACCTGCTTCTCCTCGAGGCGCGCCGTAGGGACCACATGCGGGAGGGGGTCCGCCGATCCCATCTCCTCCCGGCACCCCAGAGTCTCCTGACTCAGCTCCACCTTCTCCTGCTCCGCCACTAAATCCGCCGCTCTTCCACGAAGATGACATGATACCGGGGCTCAACAACCCGCGGCAGCTAATCCAGGCTGATACGGAGCCCTGCAGAACTGACATCTTGAATATCCTCCAGATCACAGCCTTGATCGTACGAACAATTCTCTTGGTGATTGCGTTCCCGATCGGATGGCTATTTCCGGTTCGAGCGCCGAGAGCTTCTCGTCCCGTTCCTGGATCCGGATATCTCGACAGCTTGATCACCGGGCCCAACCTCGTCGCTCTCATGGCAAGTCATCCGTGGAGGGTCCTCAAAATCCTCGACGTCCATTGACCTTCGATCTGGCCCTCCATCGACGTCACAACACCGGATTGTACCGGTTTGCCCGAGCGTATTTGGCCTTCGAGTGGCAACACCGGATCGCCTTCTGGGAGAACACCCACTTTCTTCCTATTACCGCCGAGCAGCAAGCCGATCCCGCCGTGGAACGGTATTACCAAGCGCGACGCAATCGCCGGATGCGCGCTGGAGATCAGTGGAAGGGTATCGTGACTTCTCTCCTCCCGACGTTGCGAGAACGCTGGGCGGACGTCGACCTCTTGTGGGATCCGTTCTTCCTACACCTGATCACCGATGCTGATCGCATTAGCTGGTATCCCGGATCGTTTTCTAGGCGTCGTAATGCGGGCGATCCTAACCGACACCAAGGCGAACCGAACGACCTGATCGAGGCTTTAGCTGAATGTGACGCGGCCGATCCTTGGCGCAATCACTTCCGGGACCGGCCACAATAGCATCCGGCTCGACTTATCGCTCGCCTTCACAGCAAATTCAATCCACCTGGCGTTCCGGGCAGTCCGGCAGGGGGTCCGCCCCCAGGTGGTAATCTTCCCGCGGGCGGCAATCCGTAAACTTCCGGCTCGTCTCAGTCGATCTAAGTTCCCCCCGGGCAGTAACCTCTTGATCATCACAGTTGTGGTGGATGGGTATCGCATAATTGCGTTGCGATCCGATCTCACACACAGTGCCCGAGACTGCCGACTAACGGAGGGGGTACTCCGATAACCGTGGGGTTGCTGAGGGCTCACCTTGTGTACCCGTCGGCGGGGCTGGTTACACTCCTCTGGTGGACTTGAAGGGAAGCTTGGCCTGCCGTTGGTTCCGCCTTGGTGAGGCGCAGGACGGTGGGGGGTGGCGTAGCGTGGAACTCTTCAGGCTACGCGCCAGGTAGGTCGTCGATCTTGATCGACTTTGGGTGTGGGGTTCCTTTACGTAGGGTAGATAGACTTTTTCTTGCGAGGCTTGACCGCTTCCTATAGCGGGGGAGTTGAGGGCGAGAGCGACAACAGTCGGGCCGGCCAAGCTGCTAACTCCGGCGTTCGACGCGTGTACTTGGTAGTATGAACTTGATTACTGTATGGGTCACTGCAATTTCCCGCTACAGTATCAAAGTCCAAGGTACTTGTTGTTGACAAGGCAAACTTTTCTCTGTTATGACTTAAGTCCTTCAGACCCACTACCTTGCGTATCCTATGATTACCGATACTTTAAGGTCCAATCGTACTTTACCGAACTTGGGTACAAATCAGCTAACCTGTACGTGATGATTCCAGGGCATTCTCAGGAGGATCGTACATCCGATCTCCCGCCACAAGCCGATCTGATCCACGCGGTGACGATCCGACCTAGCTAGCGGCGATCCGATTGCACCCTTCTCTGAGACGAGGTCGCTCCAGCTTCACCCCGAACCCGCCTGGTCAGATCGAGTCAATATATATCACTCAGCCCAAGCTGCCAAAACTTAACGGGCGCTTCACCACACAGTCTCCACTTGTTTCTTGGGGTTTTATGCATATACTACATAAACCCATCCTCCGATCTGCAACCTCCTTGAGAGTCCTTCTTCCCACTTCTCTACCGGAGCGACCAACTCGCTCAGTATTCCGATCTCACACCTCCTCGTGAGACTGCGTCACCTCGAAACGGTTTCTGCTTGCATGATCTCGCAGGAAATCATGTAGCAACGCCCCGCAGTTGAGATCGGCTTCGTCTACCCACGTGGGATCATCGTAGCCCTTCCAATACACCTGAAACTCCCGCAACACTCTTCCGTACCGCGTTTTTCAACCCGTCCTCATATCGGAGATCTTCTCCACTTCGTATTCATCTTCGTCCAACCTTCGAGTCCAGCTATCTTCAGGCAGCAGAGCTTCGCCAAAGTCCAATCATTCCGATCCCGGCTGGGCTAACTCCGCTTGGGGCCGATCCGAACACTCTTTGACCAACTTCAACTTAGAAACGTGTACGATCGGGAATAAACGATACTCCGATCCGGCTATTTGCAGCCTCACTGAGTACTCGTTGATCTTTTCCGCGACTCGGAAAGGGCCGTGCCATAAGTGGGCTAGCTTCCGGGCGTATCCTTCCTTCACTCGATCCAGGTAGAGCCATACTTGAGATCCGGTGTCGATCTGGCGAGGTCGCACCTCGTCGTTTTGATCTTTGGCCCGATCATTGATCGCGTCCTTCAGATTAGCATTGACCTGTCGTCTCGCATGATCGTAGTATCTCTGAATCCGATATCTCCACCTCCGGGGATCTCGATCTCGGGTCTTGGTACTCTCTAACGGGGTGATTGCTTCGAGGGTGGACCTCGGATCCCAGCCGTGCACCAAGTAGAACGGTGTATCTCCGCGGATCCGATCTTGGGCCGTGTTGGTTGCGAACGTCAGCCTCTCGGCATATTCATTCCAGTTGCGTTGATCAGCGTCCTGAACGTACATCTTCAAAGATCGGGTTAGCGTTTGTACCATGCGTTCCGCCGTCCCATTCGCCTGTGGTCGGTACGCCATCGTCGCTCGTTGGCTCTGTCCTAAGTTCCGGTTGAACGATTGGAAGACATCCGACATAAAGCCCGACTCACGGTCGTGTCGAATCGCTTCGCTAGCTCCGAATCTCCAAAACACACATTCTTCGTATGATTCGGCGATCGTCTGTGCTGTCCTAGAAGCACTAGCCTTCGCGATCACATATCCGCTGAACAGATCAACCCAAATCAGCAGCTCGGTGTTACCCTTCCTCGACTTGGGAAGCGACGGGATATGATCCATAGCTATGATCTGGAAAGGGTATGTGGCCTGAAGATTTCCGGGTGACTCTTCCCGGATCGTAGGCCTTCCCTTCCCCGTCACGCAGTCGACACATTCTCCCAACATAGCGTTGCACACTTCGGAACAAACCTCGCCAATGGAAATTCTTCCTGATCCGTTGATAGGGCGCCCGATTCCTTGGTGGCCTCCTTTCAAACTCGCATGATAATGATGCAAGACGTCCGCTTGTAATGACCCCGGTACCACCAATGTCATCAATCCATCGCGATTCTCTTCTAATCTCGGTGTAGGCGGACAATAGAACAATAGATCGTCGCTGCCCACCGCGTACTCCTCAGCCACTTTTCCCAATTCTCTGGCTTCGACTTGGGTTAATCGTCCCTGATCACCGACCAGGTACCTCTTCATGTTGGAGATCCAAGCCTCCTCGTCCTGAGCTCACCTGATCCGATCCGTCCGCAGCTGTTGGACTACCTCCTCTCGCAAGACTGGTGGATCTGGCTGAATACTTGCACGAGATCGTGTGTGCACAGCGGCGATCTTGCTCGGATATCCCGACCGTTCTTCCTCCGGACTGATCAATATTTCATCCAAACGATTCAAAGTCACCAGATCTTGCATACTGCTCTCTTCACACACCTTGATTCCTTGTTGTGACTGTAGGGCTTCACTCGCCAACCTATCCGCACTCGCGTTCCAGTCCCGCTTAACATGCACCAGATCATGATCTGGCCAACGTCTCAGCCGATTCATAACCTTCTGCCTCAGCAGGGTGAGCCCAGGCGCCTTGCGGTCGATCTCTCCGCGCACTTGTCTGGCGATCAGGTTAGAGTCGCCACAGATCACCAACCAGGTCTGACCCATGGGGTCCAAAAGGTCGAGGCCCAACAGCAGCCCATGATATTCTGCTTCATTCACCGTCAGATCTTGCTCGTACTCGGACCCGGCCATCAAGATCGTCCACTCTGGCAGCTTCCATATGATCGCTCCAAGCGCACCCCCACCGCGTTTCACCCTAGCTGAGCCATCAAACCTCAGAACTAGCAGCTCCTCCTCGGCTCGCACTGTCGGGATCGGGGCTTGGACCTTCTTCCTCGGCTCTTTCTTAGGCGCAATCTCTAACAGCGCTCGGTCCACTTCGGATCTTGGCGTGATACTAGCAGCGATCGTCCCTAGGGTTTCGTCCTCCCCATTTCCACACTTCACTACCTCCAGTGTCCAGGGTGAAAGGAGAGCAGCCCATTGAGCTGACCGCCCTTGTAGACCTGAAGATCAGAATAACCACGCGAGCGTAGAATGCCGTGTTAGGACCTTGATCTCCCGACCGACCAACGTATTGTAGTTCAGGTCGATAACTCTCAGCAGCGCCAAGATCTCCTTCTCCACCACGTTGTAGTTCAACTCATTCGATTTTAGCGTCCGACTAGCGAAGGAGATCGGATAATAGATCCCGTCATGTTCTTGCATCAGCGCGGCCGAGATCGCCCAATCACTAGCGTACACGACCACCGCCGGTTGTCGATCAGGGTCGAAGTGACGTAGGATCGGCGTCAAAGCGATCTTCTGCTTGAGAACATCAAAAGCTTTTCTGGCCCGATCCCATCTCTCTTCTTCCTGGTCAGTCGAGATTGCCGGGGTTGGGGTCTGCTCCCTTCCTGACGGATTCGGTCCCTCGGCATCTTGCGCCCCCATCCGAGCGCGGTCTGCTAAATATGTAGTCCTGCTGTCCGATCGTAGCCCCGGCAGCGAACTCGGAAATGGCAGATCGATCAGCGACGCCAGATCCTTCGGGTTGGCCTCCAACCCTTCCTTCGACACTCGATGTCCGAGATAATCCACTTTCCGTATGCCTCAAGAGCTCTTTTCTACGCTGATCGACAGGTTCCACTTATCACATGCTTCCAGCAGGAGATCTGCCTTGTTGCACAGCTGATCCCATGACTCCGATGTCACCAGGATATCGTCGATGTACGATCTCCGGCCTAACACGGATGGAGAACCCGGATCTTCGGAGTCTCCGTCTTCGAACACATCCGACGGTTTCTCTTGGCTTCCTGATCGCGAGATCTTCGCGAACCCGTATAGTGCGTTGTCCACCAACCGCTGATAAATTGGAGGAGCGTTCTTGAGACCAAACGGCATCCAATTCCACTCGAACAACCCAAAAGGAGTCACGAAAATGAGATCGCTCTCGCCCGATCTGTCATTCGGACCACCCAAAATCCACTGGCCATGTCGAGAGAACAATACCACAACACTTTGTCGAGATCTTTCAGCAGATCGTTGATCAGCAGCATCGGGTACACCATGAGCCGAGTTAGGTTATTTACCACCCTGTAATCGATGCAAAGGCGGATATCCACGCCATTCTTCTTGATAATAACTACGATTGGCGAGGCCCATGGTGACTTCGAATGTCGGATAATATGTGCGGAGAGCAACGCCTTGAGCAGATCGGACACCTACTCCCTGAAACATCTTCCTGACCCGCTGGGTGACTGGCTTCGCCCCTTGCACATCGATATCACAATACACCCCTTTGGCCGCGGGTGATAATGCGTTACCTTTCCCGATCAGGAGATGATACCGGTTCCAGATCCGCTTTCTCAACCTCTCGATCTCTTCTGTCGAGTTTATTTCAGGATCTCCGATTCGGAGATCTCCCAATTTAACCTCCTCTGTCGTGATCACGACCTCGGGGATCACTGCTAGCTCGCCTTCCACCTCTTGTGCGAAAAGATCACTCCCCTCGTGCAGATACACTCCATCGTCCGACTTTTCACCATTACTTTCGGGTCGAGGTTCGGGTTCCCCTTTCCGGATCGGCTCCGTCTGTGCTGCTCCCGTTTCAGGATTTTCGATCGTCTTGAGATCAGGTTGGGTTCCACCTTCGGTCTTCCGACTTCCGGCATCCTGATCGCTCTTCTCCCACTTCACCTCGGCATCTTCCACGGCGGATCGGAGGTCGGAGTCTCCAGACTTCTCAGGAACAGGACGGAGTACACCTACTCCCATCTTCACCTCGGCTTCTGGCTCGCTTGATCGCTCCTCCGGCTTCACCTTAAATTCCCCACTCTTCGGTCCTTCTTCTGGACCGGATCCCTGCGGATCCGGTCGGGTCCTAATGGCCAGGGCTGGTACCCGCCTCAAGATCGCCTTTGGTGTCGGATAGACATGATGATTCACCAGAGGTCCCGAATCTGCGATCTGTTCTTCTACCGGACGGAGCTCAGTCGTAGCCTCATAAGTCAACATCTGCCACTACCGATACCGTCTTGATTCTTCGCTGACATATCCGTTTCTGTGAGGAACTCGATCGGCAGATACCCACATTCCGACTATGGTAGCTGGACTTAAGTTCAACACACGATCTCCGATGTTAGTAATCTTCACATATCGCAGCGCCCCTGGTCCATGGACTAGCGTGGGGACCCATTTTTCTCCCCGCGTCAGCCACAACTGTTCTCCAGTTACCCTCGATCGCAGATTGACTGGCAACTCGATCGCTTCTCCCGGATCGATCAGATCGATCTCTCCAATCCACACGGTTCGGGCGTTGTTGCTATACAACGGCCTGCGTCCATGCAGTTGGATCTTGATCTCGTCAGGCAAGGACACCTTTCCTTCGGATACGTCCAGCCTGATCCCCTCCGGTATCATGAAACCCATCCCTAAGATTGCCTATTGTCCTGCCAGATCGCCAACCCAAATGATGAAATAGTACACCTGCGATCCTGCTAGAGTGATCTTGATCTTCGTACGTCCTTCTGTGACGTATACATTTTCCCCGATACAGACACATTCTTGCCTCTGACTTCCATCCACTTGACATCCCACCTTACGAGCAAAGGAGGTGTCCGGTATTGAGACTTCTGCGCCGCTATCGAGTAGCATGACCGCTTTATCGTTATTGATCTTCGCCGTCACCTTAGCTTGACGAAACCATTTTCCTGGAGCGTAATGTTTCCAGATCCTCGGACTTCACCTGGCAAGAGGTCTAGAGTCATCTTCACCTGCGATCTCTGATATTCGTCCACGCGTAGACTTGAGATCGGGAGAGCAGAAGTAGTAGGTCGGTGTAGATCACGTGTATTATTCGATCGGTTCGATCGAGTGCTAGGCTGATCTACCGACTTCTTCTCCACAAATGCATATATGCAGAACGTAGAACGCTCGGCTCGTACCGGATTCCAACCCGGCGAGCGTCCTAGTGTAACATCTTCTTCGCTGATTCCGGCAGTATGGCTTCATGTTTCGCCGGATCGTACCACTGACGGATGCGATTATAGAATTCCTCCATCGGACATTTGCCCATCTCATGGACATCTCCGCAGCCGCGACAGACGAACAGGCAGTGATCGGACGGGTGCCCGCGACGGCCACACTTATGACAGGTCAGATTCTTCCAACATCCCAGATCGCGGTGCTTCCTCATCCGCAAGAACACCGAGGTCGGTCGGGTGACCGATCACGAAAATCCCGATCCCTCTCGATCAGTGTTCGGGCGGGTAGGCGCCGCAGTTTCCCGTGCTTGGCGATCGGGTCGCCCGGTATCGCCACTCGCGGGGGTCCGATCTCCTTCGGCCGAAGCTAGAAATACGCGTCGTAAGTCTCCTCCTCCATCCGAGCCATCAGACCCTTCTGACGTTTCGGGATCTGAAGTCGCCCGGGGAACTTGGACCGCCTGAACAGCTCTCTTGGAGGTGAGCGTCACCGACGACGGAACTTTCTGCCGATACTTAGAGCCGAACGCTGATCGTTTCTGTCTGGTCTTGGCCGGTCACGAGCTCGGAGTATTTCCTCGAGTTTGTCCGTGTCGGAGAACAGGAGTAGTGTCAGCTGATCAGCTAACTCTTGATCGCCTAAGGTATCGATGAAATGCTCGACATGTTCCTGTCAAGCCTTGCGATCTCCATCCTTGATCTTCAATTTGGCGCGTAGCGCAGCAACGTTCATACGGTAGAGATATTCCAACGGGGATTCGTCTGATCGCTAGCGAGCATGATAATATTGCCATGCCACCAATACCCCCAGGCCACAATATTGTGTCTGGAAGCTTTTAAGCAGATCGTTCCACTTGTTCCGCGTAGATCGGTCCAGTTGTCTGTACCAGTTCTTGGCCGGTCCCGACATCAGATCTGCGAACGATAGACACTTTTCCTCCTCCGAAGCTTTATCTCGTAAAAACGCCGACTTAACCTTGCTCAACCGGGCTCGGGCCCGATCTTCGTCCATATCCTTTCCCATGAACTCCTTGAGATCCGATATAGCTGAGATCCTAACTCGTTGGATCATGGCGGACTCCGATCCTCCTCCGGTCGCCGCAGCGACGGCTGCTCTGGCTGGAGATCGGGTAGGGCGATCGAGATCGTCCGGGTCGTATTCGCCAGGGCTTGCCTCGTGTACCGGGGATCCGACCGATTCCATGTCGACATCCTGGGCGCCGACGTTGATCGAGGCGGTTGTGAGCCTCTTCTTTCCGGCTGCGGTTGCGATCGCCCTCTGTTCTCCCAGGAAACGGTTCATTGCTGCCTGAAAATATGATTCCAGGTTATCGGTCGGCCGATCCTGCAGCGAGCCTGACTTGACTCGGCTTCCTTCGGTTGAAGGGATCTCCGGCGCAGGCCGCGCGATCGCCGTCGACGTGGATTCCTTGAGCCGTGATCTTAGCAGCTTCGCTCCTGACGGTCCTAGCGACTTCCGCGGGGGGGGGGGGGGGGGGGGGTTGATGAGCTGACTGAGCCCTGCTCTGAGGTAGCCGAGGCGTAATGCGATGATCCCGTGTGCGGGTCGGCGGCGCTGCTTCGAGGCGAAGAGTGAAGTTCCGATATCGGCGTCTTGTTCCCGTCTAGAATCCTAAGTCGTCGATAAGTTCCAACGTAGCCGATCTGATCTCGCCAAGACTCGCTTCGAAGAGATCGTCAGCATCGAACGCTCCGGCGACCAACCCTGCTTCCTCCAGCAGCTGTAACAAATCCTTGATCGCGACCAGCTTGTCCACGGTCGCAGGGGCTTGTTCACCGATCCGTTTAGCATCCCGATCGGCTTAATCTGTAGAAGCCTCAACATCGGGTCGTATTCCAAGAAATCAAGTACGACCTTCCGGTGGTAAGCTCGTTCGAGCGCATTTGCGTTCCAAGCCGGCGCGATCTTGCCTGATCCCGGTTCGTCCATGTCTGATTCCGGCGTCTTCAAATTTTTCTTGCTAGATTTCATCTTCTTCTTCTTGGTCGCCGGCCTGGGTGCTTCTGAGGCAGAAGATTTAGACTCCGAAGGTTTCCCTCCGGAGTCATGCAGATCACAATTCGCATCGCGATCTGCGGGTGTACCCGAAGGGACCTGGGGAGGAGGTCGAGGTTTCTCTTCCAAGTCTGGATCGTGATCCCGACTTTCCTCTTTGATTCGTTCAGCAAAACTCCTCCCAAAACTCTGCTGATCCGCGGATCTCGCTTCATTCAGCGGCGTCGTCGTCGATCCGACTTCCGTCGACGCTCCATCCCGTGGTTCTTGTTTCACTTGGACATCTTCATCGGACTCACGGTGAAATCCGGAGTCCCCAAGAGATCCGGGCACACGCACCATTGTGGTGTAGTGGGATCAGCCAAAATCTGGTTGAGGCCGATTGCCACTAAGTCACTACGCCCAGACACCGACTAACGGAGGATGTCCCCCGATGATCTGTGATCAGCTGAACTTGGTCTCACCTTATGTACCCGTCGGCGGGCTGGATCTGCTCTCTCAGGGATCCGAAGGTGTCCGATCAGTGAAAACTTAACCGTCCTGGCGGGACGCGGATGTGTGAGGCAGGGCGGAACTTCTTCGCTCTGCACCCTTGAGATAAGCTCTAAACAGGGTCCGATTAGGGACGATCGGCCTTGATCTAGGGGGTTTATGCCTATTTTAAGCACCGAAATGCCTAAACAAGCGTGTTCCTTGTTCTTCTTCTCCTTTCCGGGTTGCTTGCCGCTTCCAATAGCGGGATCTCTAGTCTTGAGAACGAGTCTGACATCCAGTCAAGCACCAAACGCTGGACGATCAGGGACTTATGCACTCAGAATAGGGAAAACTATACACTACGACGCTAGTATCCGCTATCTGAAGTTCCTTTTAGCACTTTATACCGGACCAATATGTCTCTAAGACGTCCCGGGCGCGAGGAAGGCCACTTGTGCACTTCAAAGTAAATTCTGTTATGATTGATGTTGTACCTACTGCCTACCCATCTCACCGTGCATTCTGCCTTCCTATATGCCATCCTCGGATAAGATCGGCTCTCACCATCTCTGATCGGACGAACGATCTCGCGATCTCCAACTTCGGCCCTTGACCGCCGATCTCGCTTCTGATTGGTGATCTTCGTCCTGATCGGCGATCTTGACCTTACCTGGTGATTTGATCATGATTGGCGATCTACGTCTTGATCAGCGATTTTGATCTAGGTTGGCGATCTCGATCCTGATTGGTGATCTTCGTAAAGATCGTTGACCCTCCTCCTCTCGATCGCCGATCTTCAACTTGATCGCCGGCTCTTCAATAACGCCTCGATCTCCACTAATCGCAGCTGATCTCAGTCCCTGGAGCCTTGGTCTCCGTCCCTGACCCTTTTCCGACTCGTCCCGCAAGCCCGATCGGCTTGACCCTCCAGACGATCTTGACCTGATCTTGTCCTTCCGCCATAGATCGGGACTTCCAGTGTCTTGATCCCTCTTCCATGCATCTTGGCTGGCATTTTGAAGCTTTCAGTTACAGCGTTTGATCTGAGATCGGTTGCGACCCGATCGCGGCCGCCCACTCCTGATCTTCGGTTTCTGGCTTCAAGTCAGTCACAGGTTATACCGGATCTCCATTCCTTCGCCCCATGTTGGATGAGATCGCCATATCCCGATCCTTCCCAACCGTTAGTTGTCCTTCGGGGAAAATTCCGATGTCACTTCACCACAGTCTCGCGAGGAGGCGGTGCTGTCGTCGGGGGCACGGGGTGCTGCGAAGCCCCTGTCATGAAACCTCGCCGACGAACTTTCGGCTGTGGCGGGGCCGGAGTCGGCTTACGACGAGTGCGGTGACGAAGAGAAAGAAGATGAACCCTCGCCGAAGCCTGCACGAGGACCAGACGCGCTTGAGGTGCGTCCACCCGTCAACAACGACACTCCAGCGGCGAACAAGGTCTTGGCAAGATGTGTCGAGAAGATGCAGTCAAGCGACTGGATTCAGCAGTTCAACCCTCGCCAGGTGCGACAGGTGATCTGGGGTGACATCCGTGACGAGTTGGCGTACCCAGTGAACTCGCGGGGCACGACGCAAGTTGCGAAAGACACGGTGTCGTTACTGCGAGCGATGGGAATGGAGATTCGAAACTACCCGTCGAACCTAACTCTGAAGAAGTAGACTCCCTCGGAAGCGGGAGAACACGCTACTAGCACGAGCAAAGCTAGCAGGTGTTATGAATCCTCGTGGTCCCAACAGCGGAAGGGTACCAGGCACGGGTAAGCGTTTTACGAGGGCACTGAGTGTTCAACACTCGGTAGGAAGAATATATAAGAGGCAATACAAGCACTCCTAACCGTGCAAATAAACAAGATATAGCCGTCACGTAAACCTTCCGATATATAATCGGCCAATACACACACAGTCTCTTGGCCTTGCCGGATGAACCCTCGCTAGTAAGCTTGAAATCCACCGACAGGCATAACACACTCAAACAAGCTTGATCAGACGCTTACCTTGAAGCCGGACCTCGCTCTGTGTGCTTGAGTGGAAATTCTGTTCTGTATTTGTGTTGCCCTTTCGGGCCATGTCCTGATATGCAATCCTAATCATGTATACTAATATCCGATCCGTTATGGATCTTCTTGCATGCCAAGCGACGCTCACACCGTCGCATGTGCCTCTTCATCCTCCAACGTCCCTTCCAAGCCGTGACCGTGCGCTCAAAAGGCCGTGGAGACTTCCACGAACTCATTCCAATCGCTCAAAAGACCGTGGAGACTTCCACGAACTCATTCCAATCGCTCAAAAGGCCGTGAAGACTTCCACGAACTCATTCCATCCGCCACCGAGTCTTCGTACCGTGGCTGGTCAGTTCTTGGCCGCTGAATGCGAATCCGGCCAGTCCCATTATTAATAATAGGGATATCCTGGATTGAGTGACATCTTGACCGCAATGGGGCTCAACGAGGACTCGGTGGTGACATGGTCGAGTTTCTTGCACCACGAAGTCACTGTACATCATGTGACCGAGTGTCCGTAGCTCGGACAACTTGAAGGCTGTCGGGTCTTCGTCTGATGATGATTATCGGCAATGGCGCAGAAATCACTACACCACAACTGCCCCTGTCGCAATGGAAGCCACGATACTGGTGCCCGTTGTGACACTGCTTCATTTTTCTAATCTCCACACCACTGCCGAGAGGTCGAAGCGACTGAATCGTGCTCTCTCGCGTGCGTTCCAATGACTTGGACCTCAGCACCGGTGGGAACGTCAACAACTGGAGGGAAGTCTGCACATCTTGACCATCACTCCTCGGTACTGTGCTCATCACCTCGTATCGATTGTCGTTAGTCTTCTCAGGGCGACACCGAGCGTTCGAACGAGCCACCGGCACCGGCAGAAGATCAACCAGCACCTCCGTCCGCTGCAACGTCGGCGTTCCCATCTCCAGCGTCTTCCGCTCCTGCCTCAGGTTCTATCGCAGCTTCTACAGCTCCCGAAGCCTCGTTCATGGTCTGCGCGTCACAGCTGTGAGCGAGATAAATCAGCGTCTCCTTCCTTGTAGTGTCTTGAGAGGTATTAATAGCGAATACCAGCATCTCAGCAATCTCATCCCAATCTTGCTGCAGAGGGTCCTCCGCGTACACACGTACGGAAATCATCACCGACTTCACCGAGCGTTCCTGTTGTCCATTGGCTTGCGGACGATAACGCAATGTCGCTCGCGATCTTGCCTGCATCATCCCAGTGGCCGCTTGGAATACCTCGCTCATGAAGCGTGGGTCACGGTAATGTCTAAATAACGACGGTGCTCCGAACCTTCGGTACACACATTTTTCGAACACTTGAGCTACACTCAGCGCCGATGTGCCCGACATAGCCTTGGCGATGATAAATCCTGTAAATGAGCACTGAAATAGCAGTAACGCCGTGTTGCCCTGAGTCTTCGGTAGCGGTATGACGAAGTCCATTGAGACGTTCTGGAACGGTCGCTCGGCCGGCACATTGCCTGGTGAGTAGCCTCGAAGCTGTGGACGGCTTTTGCTTGAACTACAGTCCAGGCATGACTTCACGTGCTTCTCCATGTCGGCGTATAAGTCAATCCAATTATAATCGAACTTAACACGTTTGAACGTTCTGAGCACATTTTGGTGTCCGCCTTCCAGCGAGTCATGACAGCTCTGCCAGACCTCTTGAATCATCGTTGTCGGTACTATTAGACGCAGCTTGGTCTCTTCTTGCCAATCATGGTCGTACCGACGATTCAAATCCAAGTAGTGAAGTACACCGTCCTCTGACAAGACGAATCGGTCAGCATATTTTCCAGGCATCTCGAGCTTCCTTATAATTCAGCTCTTCTGCTTGACCTTGCAGCACCTTCTTGATGTTCGACCACTTCTGCTCCTCGTCCTGCGCCACGGCTGTCCGTCTGCGTCGTTCGCGTTGTATCGCCATAGGGTCAATATCTTCAGCATCGGGAACTGCTGCTGACACAATCTTGGAGGCAACGTTTGTCGAATCTTCACCTATAGAATCCTCGTTGAGTGTATCTCGCCGTTCGCCATACCGTTCTTGAGCTTTTGTGACCCCCTCCGAGTGTTCTTCGACAAACCTGACGCGTTTCCGGTATTTCGTCTGCTGTCTGGTGATCATATTACCGTAACCGCCTTCTGGTGGTTTGTCGTCACGCACGAAATTTCCAAAAGTTTTTCGTTTTGAAAACTCGCTGCCTGTCAGCACATGTACCTGACGCTCCGCTTCACGTGATGGGACGTCTGCCGAGTCTTCATTCTCCAAGTAGATCACTTTTTGGATACGGTTCAGTGACACCAACTCCGACTTGCGATTTTCAGCCAAAACCACACAACTGACCTTCGATTCCAGTGCTTCTGTGGCCAACAAATCCGCGGACGCGTTTTATTCACGTACTACATGGAAATATTTCACTGATCGAAGCTTGACCGTGAGTTCTTTCGGACTATTCAGGAACGCCAGCAATGATTCCTTCCGACATGCGATCACCCCTAGTGATTGCTGTATCGCGAGCCTTGAATCACCCATAATTACTAAATCCTCGGCGCCATGCGCAATTGCTGCTTTGACTCCGTTTATCATACCCGTGTACTCAGCAACATTGACAGTGGCGGACGGGAGGTAAGCGCTAGCAGCGATCACTATTTTCCATTCCGGAAGGCTCCAAAACACCCATGAGCAGCTACCATATCCACCATATTTCTCGGTCTTAGCTGATCCATTGAACGACATAACGAAGCCTCGGTAGTCGCGGGGCAACTTCGCATACAGCATAGAAGGGTCCATGCGAACTGTAGGTGAGCCTTTACTCGGTGGGGCCACCGGCGCCAGCGACTCTTCCAAGTCTACAAAGTTCGTAATACCGGACTGAAGGAGCTGCGCAAAGGCAACATCCTTCTCCTTAACTCGTTTTACCTTCAAATGCTACGGCGAAAGCAGTACTGCAAACTGGACCGCACGTCCGAAGAGCGTCTTGGATTTGTGTACCCACTCTAACGTCGAGAATCTGGTGTAGACATGTAACATCTTCCCGGCCAGCTGCGTGTAACACACCTTCAACAGCAGAAGTAACATAAGGACCTCCTTCTCAGCTGGATGGTAGTTTATCTCGGACTCCTTGAGCACCCGACCGAGGAATCGTACGGGGTGTAGCTTGCCTTCAGGCTCCTGCATAAGCGTCGTACTTAGCGCCCATTCATTCGCAAACAGCATTATAGGAACCTCCTTCGATCGATCGAAGTGTTTGAGGATGGGCGCCTGTGCAACTCTTGCTTGCAGTGTTTCAAAAGCACGACGTGCCACAGAAAGGTCGCCACCTGCGTGTCCGACGATGGACGGCGCTTCTGAAGGCTGAACTCCATACTTACGGGCGTAGCTATTTCCATAGCATCTGCTGTACGTCCTGCAACTTCCTCTTGCTCGACTGGATTCGCTTCCATTCGCTTCGACTTCAGTAGCGACAGCATGATCTCCCCAAGGAGCATCGCCGTGGAGCGATACAAATCGAGGCGAACTCCAGCGGGTATCATGAAGTCCATCCCAAGGACCACATCCACTCCTGCATTGTGCGGCAACACCCACATCTCGAACTCGTACATCAGCCTCCGCTCCAAGGTGACCTTCACGAGTTCTCGTCGCCTCGTAGTCAACGCTACCTTGCCTATCCCTTGACGTCGATAGATTGTCCATGGTTCGGTACGGACCGTAGCCGAGGTTTCCGGGCGAAGCTCTCCGAGACCACGCTAACGTTCGCGCCGCTATCCAGTAAGATCGCAGTGGGTTCGTCGTTGATGGCCTCACTCACCATAGCGCGCATCCGCACTCGTTGATCATACCGCTGCGACGACCATCACCCCATGGATTCGCCAGCTAAGAGTCGCATCACCTTTGGCTTGCGGCGCGGTATGGGCCGCCCCTTGTTCACAGCACTGGCGATCGAACCTTCGCTATGTCCTCCTCGGGATTCCTGGTCGTCGTCTTCATGTCCCTCGCCGCTGGCGAGGGTTCCGTCGTAATATTCTCCAATTTCAGTCATGTTCACATGTTCATCCAATTTTTCGTCCGACCACCCGCTGTCTCCTCCAAAGAAAGCAAGTATACATCCTGCTTCTACCGAAGGTTCAGTCAACTGTGGTAGCCCGTTCGAGCCCAACCCAGTCATTGTTGACGGGCTACCTAGTTTAAATGGCCACCTTCGACGAAGGTTCGTAGCCCGGGCGGAAGGTCGGATTTATCTTCCTTCGCTTGGACATACTTGACGAAGCCTTGGAGATGACGGTACAACTTGCACTGACCCGCAGCGTGTACTTGCTTACACAGCTTGCATCGACGATTGCGGTAATGGATCGAGTGGTTCTTCCCGCCGCAAGCTGCGCAGGGTCCGAAGCTCCTGCGGCAGTTCTCGCGATCGCCACGGTCTCCGTCGCGTCGTTCGCGATTGTCACTACGACCAGCTTGATCATTTCGCCGCTGACGATGGCTCGCCCGGGCGTACGTCCCCTCGACTGCATTTCGACGTTCGCTTTCGTTTGCCGCGGCGAGCTGTTGCAGGCTACCGTCAGAGGACGAATCATCGCTGTTTGACTCGAAGTCTCCTTCACTTGACGTTTCATCCTCACTGTCGCTCCAACCTTCGCTGCGAAGGTTCGCTCGTGAGGGCTTCGACCCTCGGCCGCTCAGCTCCGCTACCCAGTCTTGCTCCGTAGCGTCCGCGAACGTCACTCGGGGTGCGCGGCGTGTGTCCTCGCGTGAGTGATCCAGGTCGTGCCGCTCGCGGCGGTCGTAGCCGCGCCGATCCCGACGGTCGTAGTCCCGACGGTCGCGACGATCATTTTCGCGTCACTCTGGACGGTTTGAACGGTCTGGGTCCGCTCGTACTTCGCTTCGACTGCGACCATCGCCACGGCGGTAAGTTTCTCCTTCGTATCGGAATTGTTAGACAGTCCCTCTAGCAATGAGCCGTTCTTCCCCCTTCAGCAAATCGATGAGGACTTCCTCCAATTCCCGTATGTCGGTCAAACGCAGCCGGCCGAGGTCTCGCATCAGCCGTTCTCCCCCGCAGGTCAGTAGGAACTGCTCCACGTGATCCTTCGCATCGCGCTGACCCTTCTCGACCTGAAGGCGAGCGTTGCGAGCGTACCCGTTGAGACGGTTGAGGTAATCGCAGATGTTCTCCTTGCGTTCTCGAGTTGCAGCATAGTAGCGAGCTGCCGGCGACTGTTTATACTGCGTACAGTAATAGTCGATGAACGCCTTGTGCAGCAACTTCCACTTCCGACGAGTCTTCTTGGGGACCAATGGAGAGCTCCGCCCCAAATGCTCAGCTCAAACGTAACGCACCACTCGTCGGGGTGGGTTCGGCTCCCATTCATTTCGAACACAAAAAATTTCAACCACTGCATCGAATTGTCGCTCTTGTGCTGAACAATTTGATTCGATCCAGTGGCACATGTGTTGCCAGCTCAAGCTTCGGTTTGGCATCGGTGGCACTCGCCGCACACAGCGCACCCATCTGCCGGGCTAGCTCCTCACGCGGGTCCTCGTCAACTTGGTCCCAAAAATCGTAATCGCTGTCCCACGAATCGTCGCTGCGATGGTTCGCTGCCCGTCGTTCTCGAGCTCTGACGCTCGACCTCTGCACCCCACGACCTGCATTCGAACCTTCGGAATCAGCGGCCAGACGTTGAGCACGACTCGCTGAACGTGGTGTAACCATGTGCGAATCGTGGAAGTACGGGGACTCGTCTCCCTTGGAGAAAACGTTGTCACCATAGTCTAGAGTCTCGTCGCGAACCTTCGCAGGGGTATCTGGTAGCGGAATTATCGCTGGATCAGCCACCTGAGCTGCGGTCCTGGCCACGGGCTGTCTTCCCTTGCCGATATCCTTCACCCGAACGCAGTGGGAAGCCTCTTCTTCCACTTGTGAAGATCAGCTCCCGCTTCCGAGGGAGTCTACTTCTTCAGAGTTAGGTTCGACGGGTAGTTTCGAATCTCCATTCCCATCGCTCGCAGTAACGACACCGTGTCTTTCGCAACTTGCGTCGTGCCCCGCGAGTTCACTGGGTACGCCAACTCGTCACGGATGCCACCCCAGATCACCTGTCGCACCTGGCGAGGGTTGAACTGCTGAATCCAGTCGCTTGACTGCATCTTCTCGACACATCTTGCCAAGACCTTGTTCGCCGCTGGAGTGTCGTCGTTGACGGGTGGACGCACCTCAAGCGCGTCTGGTCCTCGTGCAGGCTTCGGCGAGGGTTCATCTTCTTTCTCTTCGTCACCGCACTCGTCGTAAGCCGACTCCGGCCCCGCCACAGCCGAAAGTTCGTCGGCGAGGTTTCATGACAGGGGCTTCGCAGCACCCCGTGCCCCCGACGACAGCACCGCCTCCTCGCGAGACTGTGGTGAAGTGACATCGGAATTTTCCCCGAAGGACAACTAACGGTTGGGAAGGATCGGGATATGGCGATCTCATCCAACATGGGGCGAAGGAATGGAGATCCGGTATAACCTGTGACTGACTTGAAGCCAGAAACCGAAGATCAGGAGTGGGCGGCCGCGATCGGGTCGCAACCGATCTCAGATCAAACGCTGTAACTGAAAGCTTCAAAATGCCAGCCAAGATGCATGGAAGAGGGATCAAGACACTGGAAGTCCCGATCTATGGCGGAAGGACAAGATCAGGTCAAGATCGTCTGGAGGGTCAAGCCGATCGGGCTTGCGGGACGAGTCGGAAAAGGGTCAGGGACGGAGACCAAGGCTCCAGGGACTGAGATCAGCTGCGATTAGTGGAGATCGAGGCGTTATTGAAGAGCCGGCGATCAAGTTGAAGATCGGCGATCGAGAGGAGGAGGGTCAACGATCTTTACGAAGATCACCAATCAGGATCGAGATCGCCAACCTAGATCAAAATCGCTGATCAAGACGTAGATCGCCAATCATGATCAAATCACCAGGTAAGGTCAAGATCGCCGATCAGGACGAAGATCACCAATCAGAAGCGAGATCGGCGGTCAAGGGCCGAAGTTGGAGATCGCGAGATCGTTCGTCCGATCAGAGATGGTGAGAGCCGATCTTATCCGAGGATGGCATATAGGAAGGCAGAATGCACGGTGAGATGGGTAGGCAGTAGGTACAACATCAATCATAACAGAATTTACTTTGAAGTGCACAAGTGGCCTTCCTCGCGCCCGGGACGTCTTAGAGACATATTGGTCCGGTATAAAGTGCTAAAAGGAACTTCAGATAGCGGATACTAGCGTCGTAGTGTATAGTTTTCCCTATTCTGAGTGCATAAGTCCCTGATCGTCCAGCGTTTGGTGCTTGACTGGATGTCAGACTCGTTCTCAAGACTAGAGATCCCGCTATTGGAAGCGGCAAGCAACCCGGAAAGGAGAAGAAGAACAAGGAACACGCTTGTTTAGGCATTTCGGTGCTTAAAATAGGCATAAACCCCCTAGATCAAGGCCGATCGTCCCTAATCGGACCCTGTTTAGAGCTTATCTCAAGGGTGCAGAGCGAAGAAGTTCCGCCCTGCCTCACACATCCGCGTCCCGCCAGGACGGTTAAGTTTTCACTGATCGGACACCTTCGGATCCCTGAGAGAGCAGATCCAGCCCGCCGACGGGTACATAAGGTGAGACCAAGTTCAGCTGATCACAGATCATCGGGGGACATCCTCCGTTAGTCGGTGTCTGGGCGTAGTGACTTAGTGGCAATCGGCCTCAACCAGATTTTGGCTGATCCCACTACACCACAATGGTGCGTGTGCCCGGATCTCTTGGGGACTCCGGATTTCACCGTGAGTCCGATGAAGATGTCCAAGTGAAACAAGAACCACGGGATGGAGCGTCGACGGAAGTCGGATCGACGACGACACCGCTGAATGAAGCGAGATCCGCGGATCAGCAGAGTTTTGGGAGGAGTTTTGCTGAACGAATCAAAGAGGAAAGTCGGGATCACGATCCAGACTTGGAAGAGAAACCTCGACCTCCTCCCCAGGTCCCTTCGGGTACACCCGCAGATCGCGATGCGAATTGTGATCTGCATGACTCCGGAGGGAAACCTTCGGAGTCTAAATCTTCTGCCTCAGAAGCACCCAGGCCGGCGACCAAGAAGAAGAAGATGAAATCTAGCAAGAAAAATTTGAAGACGCCGGAATCAGACATGGACGAACCGGGATCAGGCAAGATCGCGCCGGCTTGGAACGCAAATGCGCTCGAACGAGCTTACCACCGGAAGGTCGTACTTGATTTCTTGGAATACGACCCGATGTTGAGGCTTCTACAGATTAAGCCGATCGGGATGCTAAACGGATCGGTGAACAAGCCCCTGCGACCGTGGACAAGCTGGTCGCGATCAAGGATTTGTTACAGCTGCTGGAGGAAGCAGGGTTGGTCGCCGGAGCGTTCGATGCTGACGATCTCTTCGAAGCGAGTCTTGGCGAGATCAGATCGGCTACGTTGGAACTTATCGACGACTTAGGATTCTAGACGGGAACAAGACGCCGATATCGGAACTTCACTCTTCGCCTCGAAGCAGCGCCGCCGACCCGCACACGGGATCATCGCATTACGCCTCGGCTACCTCAGAGCAGGGCTCAGTCAGCTCATCAACCCCCCCCCCCCCCCCCCCCCCCCCCCCCGCGGAAGTCGCTAGGACCGTCAGGAGCGAAGCTGCTAAGATCACGGCTCAAGGAATCCACGTCGACGGCGATCGCGCGGCCTGCGCCGGAGATCCCTTCAACCGAAGGAAGCCGAGTCAAGTCAGGCTCGCTGCAGGATCGGCCGACCGATAACCTGGAATCATATTTTCAGGCAGCAATGAACCGTTTCCTGGGAGAACAGAGGGCGATCGCAACCGCAGCCGGAAAGAAGAGGCTCACAACCGCCTCGATCAACGTCGGCGCCCAGGATGTCGACATGGAATCGGTCGGATCCCCGGTACACGAGGCAAGCCCTGGCGAATACGACCCGGACGATCTCGATCGCCCTACCCGATCTCCAGCCAGAGCAGCCGTCGCTGTGGCGACCGGAGGAGGATCGGAGTCCGCCATGATCCAACGAGTTAGGATCTCAGCTATATCGGATCTCAAGGAGTTCATGGGAAAGGATATGGACGAAGATCGGGCTCGAGCCCGGTTGAGCAAGGTTAAGTCGGCGTTTTTACGAGATAAAGCTTCGGAGGAGGAAAAGTGTCTATCGTTCGCAGATCTGATGTCGGGACCGGCCAAGAACTGGTACAGACAACTGGACCGATCTACGCGGAACAAGTGGAACGATCTGCTTAAAAGCTTCCAGACACAATATTGTGGCCTGGGGGTATTGGTGGCATGGCAATATTATCATGCTCGCTAGCGATCAGACGAATCCCCGTTGGAATATCTCTACCGTATGAACGTTGCTGCGCTACGCGCCAAATTGAAGATCAAGGATGGAGATCGCAAGGCTTGACAGGAACATGTCGAGCATTTCATCGATACCTTAGGCGATCAAGAGTTAGCTGATCAGCTGACACTACTCCTGTTCTCCGACACGGACAAACTCGAGGAAATACTCCGAGCTCGTGACCGGCCAAGACCAGACAGAAACGATCAGCGTTCGGCTCTAAGTATCGGCAGAAAGTTCCGTCGTCGGTGACGCTCACCTCCAAGAGAGCTGTTCAGGCGGTCCAAGTTCCCCGGGCGACTTCAGATCCCGAAACGTCAGAAGGGTCTGATGGCTCGGATGGAGGAGGAGACTTACGACGCGTATTTCTAGCTTCGGCCGAAGGAGATCGGACCCCCGCGAGTGGCGATACCGGGCGACCCGATCGCCAAGCACGGGAAACTGCGGCGCCTACCCGCCCGAACACTGATCGAGAGGGATCGGGATTTTCGTGATCGGTCACCCGACCGACCTCGGTGTTTTTGCGGATGAGGAAGCACCGCGATCTGGGATGTTGGAAGAATCTGACCTGTCATAAGTGTGGCCGTCGCGGGCACCCGTCCGATCACTGCCTGTTCGTCTGTCGCGGCTGCGGAGATGTCCATGAGATGGGCAAATGTCCGATGGAGGAATTCTATAATCGCATCCGTCAGTGGTACGATCCGGCGAAACATGAAGCCATACTGCCGGAATCAGCGAAGAAGATGTTACACTAGGACGCTCGCCGGGTTGGAATCCGGTACGAGCCGAGCGTTCTACGTTCTGCATATATGCATTTGTGGAGAAGAAGTCGGTAGATCAGCCTAGCACTCGATCGAACCGATCGAATAATACACGTGATCTACACCGACCTACTACTTCTGCTCTCCCGATCTCAAGTCTACGCGTGGACGAATATCAGAGATCGCAGGTGAAGATGACTCTAGACCTCTTGCCAGGTGAAGTCCGAGGATCTGGAAACATTACGCTCCAGGAAAATGGTTTCGTCAAGCTAAGGTGACGGCGAAGATCAATAACGATAAAGCGGTCATGCTACTCGATAGCGGCGCAGAAGTCTCAATACCGGACACCTCCTTTGCTCGTAAGGTGGGATGTCAAGTGGATGGAAGTCAGAGGCAAGAATGTGTCTGTATCGGGGAAAATGTATACGTCACAGAAGGACGTACGAAGATCAAGATCACTCTAGCAGGATCGCAGGTGTACTATTTCATCATTTGGGTTGGCGATCTGGCAGGACAATAGGCAATCTTAGGGATGGGTTTCATGATACCGGAGGGGATCAGGCTGGACGTATCCGAAGGAAAGGTGTCCTTGCCTGACGAGATCAAGATCCAACTGCATGGACGCAGGCCGTTGTATAGCAACAACGCCCGAACCGTGTGGATTGGAGAGATCGATCTGATCGATCCGGGAGAAGCGATCGAGTTGCCAGTCAATCTGCGATCGAGGGTAACTGGAGAACAGTTGTGGCTGACGCGGGGAGAAAAATGGGTCCCCACGCTAGTCCATGGACCAGGGGCGCTGCGATATGTGAAGATTACTAACATCGGAGATCGTGTGTTGAACTTAAGTCCAGCTACCATAGTCGGAATGTGGGTATCTGCCGATCGAGTTCCTCACAGAAACGGATATGTCAGCGAAGAATCAAGACGGTATCGGTAGTGGCAGATGTTGACTTATGAGGCTACGACTGAGCTCCGTCCGGTAGAAGAACAGATCGCAGATTCGGGACCTCTGGTGAATCATCATGTCTATCCGACACCAAAGGCGATCTTGAGGCGGGTACCAGCCCTGGCCATTAGGACCCGACCGGATCCGCAGGGATCCGGTCCAGAAGAAGGACCGAAGAGTGGGGAATTTAAGGTGAAGCCGGAGGAGCGATCAAGCGAGCCAGAAGCCGAGGTGAAGATGGGAGTAGGTGTACTCCGTCCTGTTCCTGAGAAGTCTGGAGACTCCGACCTCCGATCCGCCGTGGAAGATGCCGAGGTGAAGTGGGAGAAGAGCGATCAGGATGCCGGAAGTCGGAAGACCGAAGGTGGAACCCAACCTGATCTCAAGACGATCGAAAATCCTGAAACGGGAGCAGCACAGACGGAGCCGATCCGGAAAGGGGAACCCGAACCTCGACCCGAAAGTAATGGTGAAAAGTCGGACGATGGAGTGTATCTGCACGAGGGGAGTGATCTTTTCGCACAAGAGGTGGAAGGCGAGCTAGCAGTGATCCCCGAGGTCGTGATCACGACAGAGGAGGTTAAATTGGGAGATCTCCGAATCGGAGATCCTGAAATAAACTCGACAGAAGAGATCGAGAGGTTGAGAAAGCGGATCTGGAACCGGTATCATCTCCTGATCGGGAAAGGTAACGCATTATCACCCGCGGCCAAAGGGGTGTATTGTGATATCGATGTGCAAGGGGCGAAGCCAGTCACCCAGCGGGTCAGGAAGATGTTTCAGGGAGTAGGTGTCCGATCTGCTCAAGGCGTTGCTCTCCGCACATATTATCCGACATTCGAAGTCACCATGGGCCTCGCCAATCGTAGTTATTATCAAGAAGAATGGCGTGGATATCCGCCTTTGCATCGATTACAGGGTGGTAAATAACCTAACTCGGCTCATGGTGTACCCGATGCTGCTGATCAACGATCTGCTGAAAGATCTCGACAAAGCGTTTGTGGTATTGTTCTCTCGACATGGCCAGTGGATTTTGGGTGGTCCGAATGACAGATCGGGCGAGAGCGATCTCATTTTCGTGACTCCTTTTGGGTTGTTCGAGTGGAATTGGATGCCGTTTGGTCTCAAGAACGCTCCTCCAATTTATCAGCGGTTGGTGGACAACGCACTATACGGGTTCGCGAAGATCTCGCGATCAGGAAGCCAAGAGAAACCGTCGGATGTGTTCGAAGACGGAGACTCCGAAGATCCGGGTTCTCCATCCGTGTTAGGCCGGAGATCGTACATCGACGATATCCTGGTGACATCGGAGTCATGGGATCAGCTGTGCAACAAGGCAGATCTCCTGCTGGAAGCATGTGATAAGTGGAACCTGTCGATCAGCGTAGAAAAGAGCTCTTGGGGCATACGGAAAGTGGATTATCTCGGACATCGAGTGTCGAAGGAAGGGTTGGAGGCCAACCCGAAGGATCTGGCGTCGCTGATCGATCTGCCATTTCCGAGTTCGCTGCCGGGGCTACGATCGGACAGCAGGACTACATATTTAGCAGACCGCGCTCGGATGGGGGCGCAAGATGCCGAGGGACCGAATCCGTCAGGAAGGGAGCAGACCCCAACCCCGGCAATCTCGACTGACCAGGAAGAAGAGAGATGGGATCGGGCCAGAAAAGCTTTTGATGTTCTCAAGCAGAAGATCGCTTTGACGCCGATCCTACGTCACTTCGACCCTGATCGACAACCGGCGGTGGTCGTGTACGCTAGTGATTGGGCGATCTCGGCCGCGCTGATGCAAGAACATGACGGGATTTATTATCCGATCTCCTTCGCTAGTCGGACGCTAAAATCGAATGAGTTGAACTACAACGTGGTGGAGAAGGAGATCTTGGCGCTGCTGAGAGTTATCGACCTGAACTACAATACGTTGGTCGGTCGGGAGATCAAGGTCCTAACACGGCATTCTACGCTCGCGTGGTTATTCTGATCTTCAGGTCTACAAGGGCGGTCAGCTCAATGGGCTGCTCTCCTTTCACCCTGGACACTGGAGGTAGTGAAGTGTGGAAATGGGGAGGACGAAACCCTAGGGACGATCGCTGCTAGTATCACGCCAAGATCCGAAGTGGACCGAGCGCTGTTAGAGATTGCGCCTAAGAAAGAGCCGAGGAAGAAGGTCCAAGCCCCGATCCCGACAGTGCGAGCCGAGGAGGAGCTGCTAGTTCTGAGGTTTGATGGCTCAGCTAGGGTGAAACGCGGTGGGGGTGCGCTTGGAGCGATCATATGGAAGCTGCCAGAGTGGACGATCTTGATGGCCGGGTCCGAGTACGAGCAAGATCTGACGGTGAATGAAGCAGAATATCGTGGGCTGCTGTTGGGCCTCGACCTTTTGGACCCCATGGGTCAGACCTGGTTGGTGATCTGTGGCGACTCTAACCTGATCGTCAGACAAGTGCGCGGAGAGATCGACCGCAAGGCGCCTGGGCTCACCCTGCTGAGGCAGAAGGTTATGAATCGGCTGAGACGTTGGCCAGATCATGATCTGGTGCATGTTAAGCGGGACTGGAACGCGAGTGCGGATAGGTTGGCGAGTGAAGCCCTACAGTCACAACAAGGGATCAAGGTGTGTGAAGAGAGCAGTATGCAAGATCTGGTGACTTTGAATCGTTTGGATGAAATATTGATCAGTCCGGAGGAAGAACGGTCGGGATATCCGAGCAAGATCGCCGCTGTGCACACACGATCTCGTGCAAGTATTCAGCCAGATCCACCAGTCTTGCGAGAGGAGGTAGTCCAACAGCTGCGGACGGATCGGATCAGGCGAGCTCAGGACGAGGAGGCTTGGATCTCCAACATGAAGAGGTACCTGGTCGGTGATCAGGGACGATTAACCCAAGTCGAAGCCAGAGAATTGGGAAAAGTGGCTGAGGAGTACGCGGTGGGCAGCGACGATCTATTGTTCTATTGTCCGCCTACACCGAGATTAGAAGAGAATCGCGATGGATTGATGACATTGGTGGTACCGGGGTCATTACAAGCGGACGTCTTGCATCATTATCATGCGAGTTTGAAAGGAGGCCACCAAGGAATCGGGCGCCCTATCAACGGATCAGGAAGAATTTCCATTGGCGAGGTTTGTTCCGAAGTGTGCAACGCTATGTTGGGAGAATGTGTCGACTGCGTGACGGGGAAGGGAAGGCCTACGATCCGGGAAGAGTCACCCGGAAATCTTCAGGCCACATACCCTTTCCAGATCATAGCTATGGATCATATCCCGTCGCTTCCCAAGTCGAGGAAGGGTAACACCGAGCTGCTGATTTGGGTTGATCTGTTCAGCGGATATGTGATCGCGAAGGCTAGTGCTTCTAGGACAGCACAGACGATCGCCGAATCATACGAAGAATGTGTGTTTTGGAGATTCGGAGCTAGCGAAGCGATTCGACACGACCGTGAGTCGGGCTTTATGTCGGATGTCTTCCAATCGTTCAACCGGAACTTAGGACAGAGCCAACGAGCGACGATGGCGTACCGACCACAGGCGAATGGGACGGCGGAACGCATGGTACAAACGCTAACCCGATCTTTGAAGATGTACGTTCAGGACGCTGATCAACGCAACTGGAATGAATATGCCGAGAGGCTGACGTTCGCAACCAACACGGCCCAAGATCGGATCCGCGGAGATACACCGTTCTACTTGGTGCACGGCTGGGATCCGAGGTCCACCCTCGAAGCAATCACCCCGTTAGGGAGTACCAAGACCCGAGATCGAGATCCCCGGAGGTGGAGATATCGGATTCAGAGATACTACGATCATGCGAGACGACAGGTCAATGCTAATCTGAAGGACGCGATCAATGATCGGGCCAAAGATCAAAACGACGAGGTGCGACCTCGCCAGATCGACACCGGATCTCAAGTATGGCTCTACCTGGATCGAGTGAAGGAAGGATACGCCCGGAAGCTAGCCCACTTATGGCACGGCCCTTTCCGAGTCGCGGAAAAGATCAACGAGTACTCAGTGAGGCTGCAAATAGCCGGATCGGAGTATCGTTTATTCCCGATCGTACACGTTTCTAAGTTGAAGTTGGTCAAAGAGTGTTCGGATCGGCCCCAAGCGGAGTTAGCCCAGCCGGGATCGGAATGATTGGACTTTGGCGAAGCTCTGCTGCCTGAAGATAGCTGGACTCGAAGGTTGGACGAAGATGAATACGAAGTGGAGAAGATCTCCGATATGAGGACGGGTTGAAAAACGCGGTACGGAAGAGTGTTGCGGGAGTTTCAGGTGTATTGGAAGGGCTACGATGATCCCACGTGGGTAGACGAAGCCGATCTCAACTGCGGGGCGTTGCTACATGATTTCCTGCGAGATCATGCAAGCAGAAACCGTTTCGAGGTGACGCAGTCTCACGAGGAGGTGTGAGATCGGAATACTGAGCGAGTTGGTCGCTCCGGTAGAGAAGTGGGAAGAAGGACTCTCAAGGAGGTTGCAGATCGGAGGATGGGTTTATGTAGTATATGCATAAAACCCCAAGAAACAAGTGGAGACTGTGTGGTGAAGCGCCCGTTAAGTTTTGGCAGCTTGGGCTGAGTGATATATATTGACTCGATCTGACCAGGCGGGTTCGGGGTGAAGCTGGAGCGACCTCGTCTCAGAGAAGGATGCAATCGGATCGCCGCTAGCTAGGTCGGATCGTCACCGCGTGGATCAGATCGGCTTGGGGCGGGAGATCGGATGTACGATCCTCCTGAGAATGCCCTGGAATCATCACGTACAGGTTAGCTGATTTGTACCCAAGTTCGGTAAAGTACGATTGGACCTTAAAGTATCGGTAATCATAGGATACGCAAGGTAGTGGGTCTGAAGGACTTAAGTCATAACAGAGAAAAGTTTGCCTTGTCAACAACAAGTACCTTGGACTTTGATACTGTAGCGGGAAATTGCAGTGACCCATACAGTAATCAAGTTCATACTACCAAGTACACGCGTCGAACGCCGGAGTTAGCAGCTTGGCCGGCCCGACTGTTGTCGCTCTCGCCCTCAACTCCCCCGCTATAGGAAGCGGTCAAGCCTCGCAAGAAAAAGTCTATCTACCCTACGTAAAGGAACCCCACACCCAAAGTCGATCAAGATCGACGACCTACCTGGCGCGTAGCCTGAAGAGTTCCACGCTACGCCACCCCCCACCGTCCTGCGCCTCGCCAAGGCGGAACCAACGGCAGGCCAAGCTTCCCTTCAAGTCCACCAGAGGAGTGTAACCAGCCCCGCCGACGGGTACACAAGGTGAGCCCTCAGCAACCCCACGGTTATCGGAGTACCCCCTCCGTTAGTCGGCAGTCTCGGGCACTGTGTGTGAGATCGGATCGCAACGCACTTATGCGATACCCATCCACCACAACTGTGATGATCAAGAGGTTACTGCCCGGGGGGAACTTAGATCGACTGAGACGAGCCGGAAGTTTACGGATTGCCGCCCGCGGGAAGATTACCACCTGGGGGCGGACCCCCTGCCGGACTGCCCGGAACGCCAGGTGGATTGAATTTGCTGTGAAGGCGAGCGATAAGTCGAGCCGGATGCTATTGTGGCCGGTCCCGGAAGTGATTGCGCCAAGGATCGGCCGCGTCACATTCAGCTAAAGCCTCGATCAGGTCGTTCGGTTCGCCTTGGTGTCGGTTAGGATCGCCCGCATTACGACGCCTAGAAAACGATCCGGGATACCAGCTAATGCGATCAGCATCGGTGATCAGGTGTAGGAAGAACGGATCCCACAAGAGGTCGACGTCCGCCCAGCGTTCTCGCAACGTCGGGAGGAGAGAAGTCACGATACCCTTCCACTGATCTCCAGCGCGCATCCGGCGATTGCGTCGCGCTTGGTAATACCGTTCCACGGCGGGATCGGCTTGCTGCTCGGCGGTAATAGGAAGAAAGTGGGTGTTCTCCCAGAAGGCGATCCGGTGTTGCCACTCGAAGGCCAAATACGCTCGGGCAAACCGGTACAATCCGGTGTTGTGACGTCGATGGAGGGCCAGATCGAAGGTCAATGGACGTCGAGGATTTTGAGGACCCTCCACGGATGACTTGCCATGAGAGCGACGAGGTTGGGCCCGGTGATCAAGCTGTCGAGATATCCGGATCCAGGAACGGGACGAGAAGCTCTCGGCGCTCGAACCGGAAATAGCCATCCGATCGGGAACGCAATCACCAAGAGAATTGTTCGTACGATCAAGGCTGTGATCTGGAGGATATTCAAGATGTCAGTTCTGCAGGGCTCCGTATCAGCCTGGATTAGCTGCCGCGGGTTGTTGAGCCCCGGTATCATGTCATCTTCGTGGAAGAGCGGCGGATTTAGTGGCGGAGCAGGAGAAGGTGGAGCTGAGTCAGGAGACTCTGGGGTGCCGGGAGGAGATGGGATCGGCGGACCCCCTCCCGCATGTGGTCCCTACGGCGCGCCTCGAGGAGAAGCAGGTGGTGGTGACCGGTGGGGTGATCCCCAGGCTTGGACAACCGTGACGCTATTCCCCCGGAGAGGCATCAGGGCTACCAGGACCAGAGAAGGATATCGGACGGTCGGCAGTCCCGGCGGGTCGGTAGGTCTGTGGCGCCGGGCGTCAGATCGAGATCGGGCGAGAGCAGCTCGTGTAGCGTTGTCTGAATCCGAGTCGGAAGGAGAGGTCTGGTCTTGACCGGATTATCGGGGAGATGAGGCCGGGGATCCTTTACTGGATCCCTCCGCGCCAGTTTGATCATGATCCTCATCGATCTCTTCCTCTTCTTATTCCTTCTCTTCTTCTTCTTCCTCCTCTTCTTCGTTTCCACCCTCGTTCTGGATCTCGGCTTGGGGAGATCCTCCCTTGGCACCACGATCAGAGCCTAGTGGACAATTGATCTGGGGGCTTGTGGACCCGATGCCTGCAGATCCGCTGCCGGCGGGGATGGAGTCACGTCGAGCTGGTTTCTTGGGGGTGGGCTGACCGTGCAGCGGAGGCGATGGCCGACTGCGCGCGCGCTTGCCCGTCGGTTGACCGGACGATTGTTGATCGGACGAGGTATCCCGTAAGTCGATACAATGGTCGCGGAGGCGGCCGGTCGCGCTCACCAGGTCGGCAGTGGACTTGGCGAAGATCTCGAGGGTTTCAGCATGCATACCAAGAATATCCGTGACATCCTGCTGGAGCTCATCGTACATCTCCGATACACGATGCAGATCAGCGATAGCACGGTTGAGATCATGACCTAGACAAGAGCGGAGATTGGAGGTCAGCAATGAGGAGTCGAGTTCGGTCAAGATAAAGATACTTACGAGGCTTGAGCTTCGTCCCTGGCGTGATCACGATCCGCTTCAGCTTTTGTGGCAACCTCTCGGGCTGTGTCCCTGGCGGCTACCGCGGAATCGCGATCAGCTTCGGTAGAGGCGAGAGTAGTTTGAGCCTGAGCTAGAGACGCGCAAACACGACGTAGCTCAATTGCCAAACGAGTCGAGGTTGCCGTGGCCTGATCGCGGGCTGCCTGAGTACTTTGTGAAGTCCCGGCGACAGATTGGGCCGTCGCAAGATCCGATTCCGCCGAAGCTAGGGCGGAACGAAGGCGATCTATGCTGTTTTCAGCAGTCGAGAGGTCGTCACGCAAGTGATCAAGCTCTCGCTCTTGATTGGCCACCTGATCGTGGAGGGTGTCAACCTCCGCGCCAGCCTGTCGGAGTTGGGCGGAGAGAGTCGATCTCGAGGCCAGATCTTTGAAGCTCGATCTCCAACTGCCGAATTTGAGCGTTGGCGTCGTCTACGGCGAACTGCGATCGCGTGAGATTGCGTTCCATGTCGCGGAGATCACCGTTCTGCTGACCGATCTGGACGCGCAAATCGTGTATCGTGCGAGTGGATACAGGTGGGGCGCCCGTTTGGGAACCCTGTTGGAGCAAGTCAATTTCGGCTTGAAGTCGGTTGATCTCGACCTCCTGGTCGTTGCGTAGACATTCCAAGTCGTGATGATCCATGCGCATGCGGGAGATCGTGTTTTCTAAGCGATCTCGATCGTGCTCGAGAGTTTCATAGCTCCGTGCAACGCGCCGGAGTTCCGCTTCCAAGAAGGACACGCGACGCTGATCGCGTGCGCGTGGGGAAGGATATTGTAGGGAACGAGCGCTGCTCGGAGAAGGAGGTGGAGATTCCCCGCCGCCAGAGTCGCCGGAATTGAATTGAGCTCAAGGTGTCGGAGGCAGAAGTGAGGAGTTTCGAGTTAGCGATGTCGGATCGGAGAGTGATGAGGAGAGACCAACAGGGATCAAGGCAGGACGTATGGATTGAAACTAATGTGTGGTGGGATGGATGACTCCAGATCGAAGAGCGGCGTTCGACGTGATGGATGGGTCCAGACCATGGGATCACCATGTGATAAGACGGCCCTAGACGAGACGTCGGCCCACTCAACACCAGGTCAGGCAAAAATCAAGTGCGTGCGTCCGAAGTGTGCCACCGGGTGACCCAACTTGCGGACGAGGGGCGGCTGTAGTGAAGTGACATCGGAATTTTCCCCGAAGGACAACTAACGGTCGGGAAGGACCGGGATATGGCGATCACATCCAACATGGGGCGAAGGAATGGAGATCCGGTATCACCTGGGACTGACTTGAAGCCAGAAACCGAAGATCAGGAGTGGGCGGCCGCGATCGGGTCGCAACCGATCTCAGATCAAACGCTGTAACTGAAAGCTTCAAAATGCCAGCCAAGATGCATGGAAGAGGGATCAAGACACTGGAAGTCCGGATCTATGGCGGAAGGACAAGATCAGGTCAAGATCGTCTGGAGGGTCAAGCCGATCGGGCTTGCGGGACGAGTCGGAAAAGGGTCAGGGACGGAGACCAAGGCTCCAGGGACTGAGATCAGCTGCGATTAGTGGAGATCGAGGCGTTATTGAAGGGCCGGCGATCAAGTTGAAGATCGGCGATCGAGAGGAGGAGGGTCAACGATCTTTACGAAGATCACCAATCAGGATCGAGATCGCCAGCCTAGATCAAGATTGCCGATCAAGATGTAGATCGCAAATCATGATCAAGATCACCAGGTAAGGTCAAGATCGCCGATCAGGACGAAGATCACCAATCAGAAGCGAGATCGGCGGTCAAGGGCCGAAGTTGAAGATCGCGAGATCGTTTGTCCGATCGGAGATGGTGAGAGCCGATCTTACCCGAGGATGGGATATAGGAAGGCGCAGGATGCACGGTGAGATGGGCAGGCAGTAGGTACATATGGATAAACATCATTCAGAACAGAATTTACTTTGAAGTGCACAAGTGGCCTTCCTCGCGCTCGGGACGCCTTAGAGACATATTGGCCTGGTAAAAAGTGCTAAAATGAACTTTAGATAGCGGATACTAGCGTCGTAGTGTAAGATCTCGGTTAATATACTAGCCAGATTTACCTACACTAGTTTTCCCTATTCTAAGTGCATAAGTCACTGATCGTCCAGCGTTTGGTGCTTGACTGGAAGTCAGACTCGTTCTCAAGACTAAAGATCGTCGGGGCTGAGCGGGGCGACGAAGTCGCTTTCGAGGAACCTCGCCGCTGAGCTGGACGACGTTGCTGGCCCAGATCCGGACTATGATGACTTTGACGATGGGACCGAGGGTTTTAAACCCTCGGTGGCGAGTGCAAAGCATTCGGCACTGCTGAATACACCTCGCCCACTTATCAACGGTGATACACCAGCTGCCAAGCGCGTTTTCGACCGCGTGCAAGCGCTGAAGAACAATGATGAGTGGATGCAGCTGTTTAAGCCCATCCCCAAGAAATAGGCCGACTGGCCGGCTCTCGCTAATGAGCTACAGTACCCTATCAAATCGGTATCGACGAGCCAAGTCGCGGAGGACTCCGTCTCGCTACTACTTGCGTTAGGGTATGAGAATGACACGTACCCGTCAACGAAGTCGCTCCAAGACGGGAGCCCACGTGAGGATGGAGCTGCTCTCCAGAAGTGGAAGAAGAAGCTTCGGAAGACCTTTGGGGCGATCGGAAGCAACTCGGGGAAGCAGCCAGTAAGCTGACCGACCGTTCAAGATGAAAATCCGTCCAAGATTCTGCTTCCACCAATACCAAAAGGGCTCGAACGGACCCCACCGAGGAATTGACCGAGGTGCTTTTGGCTCTACCGAGTCTTCACCGTACTTTCAAGACTCGCACATGGTGACACCACGTTCGAAGAGTCGTACTCGACGTATGAGCACCGATAACGAGGCTTGCACGGTCGTCGTGGCGGTACACGAGCTTCCGTAAGTGGTGCTGGACAACGTCGGACCACCACCGACGATTCGTCTAGTGATGACGATGAGTTTTTGGCTCTTGCGTACGACGACGAGGACCCCCAGGCCGAGTTGACTCGCCACATGAGAGAGATCGCTGCGCTGAACGACTCCGACCCTACACCGAGGATTGAAATGGCCTCGCACCGACCGTTGGATCGTATCAAACCGTTCTCGGACTCGCGTAACAAGAGAGAACTCTATGCAGTGGCTCCGAACGTTCGTCTACGAGATGACTGGAACGCATGCAGAGGCTGACAAGTGGTGCGTCCCGTTCGGGTTGAGCCTTCCGGGCAGAGCCATTCATTGGTTCCGTCATCTTCCGAAGAAGACGAAGCGCAAGTGGAAGCTGCTGAACAATGCGTTCATTCGTTATTACTGCTCGCAGTTTACTCAGACTGCTCTGTCCTGTTACTACTCGGCGAAGCGCGACCGTAATGAGCACCTTTGCGACTATCTAAATCGACTGAATGGCTACGCTCGAAACGCTCGCCTACAGTTCGAGAAGGGTGGGCGCGATGCGAAGGAGCACGTCCAGCAGTTCTTGGTGACGTGTGATGACGATCCCATGGCGGAAAGTCTCTATCATACCCGTGTGAATGATATTCATGAGCTCGAAGAGATTATTAAAGACATTATCAAGGGTAAAGAGCGTATGGCGGAGCGTATCGCGCTATCCCGCCCCACCAGGAACCGGGATTCACGTCGTGATGAGTCCCAAGACCGACACAGACGACGCAATAGGCGCGAGTCAGACCGTCGCCGCGACGACTATCGCAATACACCGAGATTGACGCTCACTGAAGCATCGGTGGACGACCTACTAGCTGAATTGGAAAGTCGCGGTGCTGTTCAAGGTGGTACCGAGCGTTCGGAAGGAGAATGGGACACGTACGATGATGACCAAGACGGGTACCGTGATTATTACCCCGACCAAGGCGATAAAGATAGTTCACCAGCTGATGAAGATCGACACCTCGCTGCGGCTAACGAAGATGAGCGACGAGCAGCAGCTGAAGGCACGTACGCCCGTTCAGACAACCGTCAACAGCGTGGGAACTTCCCCGATCGCGAGCGAGGCTTCGGACAAGACCGTCGAGGTGGTGACCGAGGGTTCAATCAAGACTTTCGTGGTCGCCGTGACTTTAACCGCGACAACCGACGTCCACAGTACGGACCATGCGCCGTGTGGGGTGGGAAGAACCACTCGGCTCCTTACCGCAATAAACGGTGCAAGTTTTGCAAGCAACTCCACGACGCCGGACAATGTGAGCTCTTCCGCAACTTCCAAGACCTGGATAAATTCGTGCGAACGAAAGGCACGAAGGGAGAACTCCCTCCTGAGCTCAAGGCCGTCGTTCAAGAGCGCCATTTAAACTAGGCAGCCCACCAACTACAACTTGTTTGGTCCCTATAGGGCTGCCACAGTTAGCCGAGTCTTCGTTGGACGCGGAGAGTATCTTCGCGTACACGGGGGTGATCAAATGGCCTGAAGATTATATAACAAGTGTGAACGCGGCGGAAAATGAAAAAGAGAGGAGTAGAATCCTCGGTGGAGGTGTTGGAGAGAGAGAAGAGTGTGCTGGTGCTGATGGAGGCGCCAGCGAGGGTTCGATCGACGTGGTTTCGAGCCCAAGGGTCACTCCAAGATGATGAAGTTGAACCCTGGTGAGAGACAGGGTTGGTGGCCGGCGAAGGAATTCGATCGACGAATTCGAACGAGAGCTCTGGTGCAGGGTGCTGTGAACGACAAGCGAACGAGGATTCTCCTCGACACAGGAGCGAACGTTAGTGTGATCACCGACACCTTCGCCAAGAAGTTGCGACTCCGTGATGTACCTAATCACGGACGCCGCATCGACATTCAAGGCAGCAGCGAAGGCAAGGTGTCGGCAACAAGACGAGCGCATGTCAAGATTACGCTCGGATGGGAGATGGTGTACGAGTTCGAGATGTGGGTCATGGCGCATAGCGCCGGCGTCGACGTGGTACTCATAACCGACTTTACGATCCCAGCTGGGATCCGTCTGGACCTGCTTCACGGCGCTGCGCAACTACCGAACGAAATCCAGATACCGCTCGTCAAGACGAAGAACATGATTGACAGCGAGGATTATAGCAGGCATGTTACCACAGGGCCTACCGAGCCTTTGACGATACCTGAGCATGAGTGGCGAGAGTGTCGACTATCGAAACGACAGATAGCACTATACACACATACTATGGCTCCAACGGACGGAGAAACTTATCCCGTCGGTAACGAGTTTTCGTCGTGCGCGTCCGGGGCGAATCAAGCTGACGAATATTTCAGACAAGATGGTGCACTTTCCTGCTTTCAGCCCATCGCTATGCTGGTGCCAGCTGGGGGGTTGCTCGAGGCGAAGGCTACGTGCGTGTGGACTCCAAGAAGTATCAAGATAGGCAAGTGCTCGCCTACGAAGGTTGTAGAGACCGCTAGCTGTTCAAACGTGAGTGTGAATTCTACGAACAATGGCTAGCAACTCAACCTCCGTCGGTGGAGCGACCGGAGTATCCAAAGCCCCAAGGGGTGATGGCGCGGCCTTTGGAAGACTCGTAGAAGGATCCAAGCGATCGGCTGACGTGTGCAGAACGTTGGGAGACGATCCTGGTAGAACATGAGTGGGTCGGAGCCACTACGGAGCCTGGGGTGACAGCCGGGGACCCAGTTGAGGTCCAACCTTTCGGAAGTCCTTTACGACAGCGTGCGGCAGAGTTAATATTGCGAATGGAGACCCGGTTGCACGTTTACACGATCTATTGAGTGCGGCGAACGTGGTGCATACGCCAACGAGCATTCGTTTCGAGTCTGGGGCGACGACGGAGGCGGAGAGTAGCAGCATCGGCTCAGATGGCTACATCAGCCGAGAATATGGTGGACCGGCCTTGTCTGCGGCCAGAACTGCGAATGTTCCATCGGTGGCTGGTTCAGATGATGCAGACGGTGTGACAACGGTTTTGCACCAGGCAACGAGCGTTCGTTTGCAGTACATGGTTGATACAGGGGCACCAGACCTGGTAGTGATTACGCAGGAAGAGATATGTCCGGATGACAACGCACCGACTCTGTGCTCAACGACTATTTCGAGCATAGATTTGATGAACGACCCAGAAGCTCAAGCTACCACGACCATCGTGAAAGAGCCTGTACCGAGGGTTCACTCGGAGTTTAGTGGTGGCACCACCACCTTATCGGTCCCATTCACGGCTACATCCGGGGGCATATGGCTTGGTGAGGATTCGGTTCGTATAAACACTTCTTTGTCTCATGCGACGCTACCACGCGACTACCGAGGGTTCGTCATGTCGTTCGATGGATCAGCAAATCCCAGAGAGTACCGTGGGCATGGCAGTTGTTCGTGGATATTATGGAGACTTCCCGACTGGCGGATAGTAATCGCTGCGAACGCTTACCTTTCGTCAACTACGCTAAACATCGCTGAGTACGCTGGTATGAATAACGGTATCAAGGCTGCTATTGCGTATGGGGCCGAGGATTTGATCATAGTTGGTAACTCAAGGTTCGTGATCCAGCAATCACTAGGGGTGAGCGCATGTCGGGAGGAATCTCTGTTAGCGCTGCTGAATATTCACAAGGAGCTCACGGCCAAGATTCGATCAGTGAAATATATCCATGTAGTGCGAGAATGCAACGCAGTCGCGAACTCATTGGCCACAGAAGCGTTGGTATCGAAGGTCAGTCGTGTGGTTTTGGCTGAAAATCGTAAGTCGGAGTTGGCGTCACTGAACCGTATCCAAGAATTGATCTACGAGGCGAACGAAGACTCGACAGATGTACCACCACGCGAATCGGAGCATCCGGCATATGTTCTAACTGGAAACGAGGATTCTCAGAGGAAAATTTGCGAAAATTTCGTGCGGAGTAATCATTTCGAGCAATTATGGTGAATTTTGTGATATTGCCATTTTGCCTCAACCACAGCCGAACACCAGGAGAGACGACACGCACGCAGATGAACCCTCGGTAGCTAGCTCAGAAGCTTCAACATGTGCGAATGAAGCTGTGGAAGGTCTACCGAGGTCTCGTTACGAGTTTAGAAGTCGGGTGTGGCCGTACATGGAGCGCGGTAAACAGGGGAAAACCAGCATAATGGCTCATCAGTTGCACGGATCTTTCCGGATTGCGCGGCGTGCGGAGTCAATTCTCGATGATCGTCCGTCACCGCCAACGGGCACTGAGCGTGTTGGACGCGAGTTCAATCTCAAATGGGTCAACTGTGACGAGCCAACATGGGAATCGCCGTCAAACTTGTCATGCTGTGACTTGTTGTACGAATATCTGCGGACCAAAAGTGAATACCAGCTGCAGATCATTCACGTGGCTGATGAAGACTAGCGTGACGCTCTCACGTATTAACCTGAGCACCGGGAGGCGCAGCCGGAGTTACCAGACGAAAAGAGCTACTGCATCAACACTTTGCATTCGAGTTTGATGATTTGCGTGAACAAGATTAAGTTGTCAAGTACTTCTCTGGTCCACTGTAAAATGGCCATTTCCTAAAGTACACTATAACTTCCTCATTTCTGAAGCATTTCTGACAAAAATTACACCACGAGAGAGCTTTCTGCATAATCTGCAAAGCCTGTATTTCTGAACCAATCACAGCAGGCGCAGCAGAAGATAACTTGACAAGTTCAGACGAAATATTGAACACAGTGATTTTTTTTGTCGTAAATCTGTCAATATTTAGCGATATTACGTGGTACTTTCAGGATACCGTACAATGAATATATTGGGGGCGCTAGATCCCTGGTAATGCGCACTGTGACTCGTTTAGGAATGAGGTTTTTCTGCGTATTCAGTTGATATCATCACGGTTAACAAAATAATGGCTTATGCTTGGCTGAATTATGGATATGTGGACCACAAAAAACCTTAATGGCCATTTTAAGGCGGACCAGAGAAGTATGGATGAAGAAACACAAACATGAACGCACGTTGAGCGGCAACGACCGGAGATGAGCAGTCGCAGATACCTTCAATAGTTTGCTGCGCTGCAGAGGAAGGTGAAGGACCCGGCAGCGAGAATTCAATGGTCAGGCGAACGACACTGGCCCACATTACCTCCCATTGGGAATATACTATTCGTATCCAGAGGTAGCATGGGGCAGTCGATGATGGAGAGACTGCAGATGACGCGGAACGCTCGCTGGTAGTGTCAACACACGTAACCACGGGCAAGTAAGGTGGTGCCGCTGAAAGCGAGGGTTCAAGTTGAGTCAAGCCTCGAGGCTAGTTCGTACGGTTCGTACAGTACTGTACACCTTCATGCCCAACCATGTTGTGGTATGGGTGGCACAAGACCGGCTAAGACACCACGTACTGCTTCGCTTAATGAAGCTTCGGTGGCTGGCGTGCACAATTTGAGCAAGTTCGGCGAGGTGGTCGACGCGTGCACCGCGGTCTCTGATGCACCGGTGATGCCGACGGCCCTCAACAGGTGAACAGGGGCAGGCGATGACGCGGTCGACGAATGTGTCGTCGTTGCGGACACAGATAAAGCGAGCGAACACTCGTTGGTGCCTCCCATTATTTCGTCAGCGCCTAACGGTGGATATTTGCACCTAATGAGCGTGGCAGAAGGTCCGACGGTCATGAACACATCGGTTGTCATCGACACGGATACGGACGTGGCGCCATTTACAACACCTGTCAGCCCGTACGACATGCGATGACTGGTGTGTGACACGGCTGTCAAGTTGTACGATATGCGTTGACATGCGAGAGACATGGTGTCACAACGGTCACCATTTCGGTGGATCCCATTGCGACAGGGGCAGTTGTGGTATAGTGTGTGGTATAGCGATTTGCCTCGGAAGGGATTCGCGCCGCGTCGCAGCGTGGGTCGATACCCGTCGTCGTCGCCGTTCAAGGATTCGCCGGGACCGGCCCGACCAATCGGCGCAAGTGGCGATGGCTACAGTGACGACGGTGTGTCAAGCTGATGTACACTACACAAGACGAAGGCATCGACTGGTCGCAGCCGTCGCGATTGGACGCACGGTAAGATCCGGGCTGATTTTACTTGATTTTTGTATATAGATGACCGTAGTGGCAAAAGATTAGAAGATAGTATGGGCCTTTTGGCCTACACAATACAGAGCTGAATTTTCCCTGAAGCACACAAGTGTTCTAGCGTCGAGGTAAGTACCTTACACTTAATAGCCTTACAAGGTATGCCTACCAGCGAACAGCGACCTTCCTGAAGTTAGCGTTCGTTTCTGGTAAGGCCAAGAGACTAGTAGTGGGCTGTTTTTTGTTATTTCCCTAATTGAGGGAAACTCGGGTAATTTATTCCCGAATTTAGTGGTTTGAGTATTGGAGGTATACTCATGACAACTTACTGCCTGAGTTAATCTCGGGCACCCCCGTAAAAGAGTCGAAAGAGACTAGGCAACCTTCCGCTGTTGGTGCCACGGGGTTAAAGAGAGAGAGAGAGGGAGGGAGGGAGAGAGAGAGGAGGGGGATAGACGAACAGGCGACGCTCGTGCCTGCTATGTTTGTGTGTGAGGCCTACTCATGCTAACAGTAATCGAGGGAAGCGTCGGCTCAGGGTGCTGGGTCGGATTTGGTTCCTTCAGATTCGCCCATAATATTCATCGACCCTTGTGGAAGGCGTATTGTTGTGTGCAAAGGCTATCTACGTGTCTAGCGATAGATAGAAAATAGTGATTCCCTACATCACAAGTGATTGCTCCATAATTGTCACAGAAAAATACTCAACCACGAACAAGTTGCTCAAGCAACGAACGCTCGGTCACATGATGTACAGTGACTTCGTGGTGCAAGAAACTCGACCATGTCACCACCGAGTCCTCGTTGAGCCCCATTGCGGTCAAGATGTCACTCAATCCAGGATATCCCTATTATTAATAATGGGACTGGCCGAATTCGCACTCAGCGGCCAAGAACTGACCAGCCACGGTACGAAGACTCGGTGGCGGTTGGAATGAGTTCGTGGAAGTCTCCACGACCTTTTGAGTGCACGGTCACGGCCTGGAAAGGGACGTTGGAGGATGAAGAGGCACATGCGACGGTGTGAGCGTCGCTTGGCATGCAAGAAGATCCATAACGGATCGGATATTAGTATACATGATTAGGATTGCATATCAGGACATGGCCCGAAAGGGCAACACAAATACAGAACAGAATTTCCACTCAAGCACACAGAGCGAGGTCCGGCTTCAAGGTAAGCGTCTGATCAAGCTTGTTTGAGTGTGTTATGCCTGCCGGTGGACTCGAAGCTTACTAGCGAGGGTTCATCCGGCAAGGCCAAGAGACTATGTGTATTGGCCGGTTATATATCTGAAGATTTACGTGACGGCTATATCTTGCCTGTTTGCACGGTTAGGAGTGCTTGGACTGCCTCCTATATATCCTTCCTACCGAGTGTTGAGAACTCGGTGCCCTCGTAAAAGGCTTACCCGTGCCTGGTACCCTTCCGCTGTTGGGACCACGAGGATTCATAACACCTGCTAGCTTTGCTCGTGCTAGTAGCGTGTTCTTATTCTAACTGGTTGGCCTATTTAAGTAGTTTGCAAGGTCCAGTCTGTCCCGGTGCAGGGCAGAACTGAGGTCTTCGGGTCCACCCGAACGATCGTTAGCTATCCTAGCTGACGTATTGTTGTGGTAACATCCTAACTACACTAGTAGCTAGAGCTCACGTGGGATTTACTACACCACAGAAGCCAGAAACCGAAGATCAGGAGTGGGCGGCCGCGATCGGGCCGCAACCAATCTCAGTTCAAACGCTGTAACTGAAAGCCTCAAAATGCCAGCCAAGATGCATGGAAGAGGGATCAAGACACTGGAAGTCCGGATCTATGGCGGAAGGACAAGATCAGGTCAAGATCGTCTGGAGGGTCAAGCCGATCGGGCTTGCGGGACGAGTCGGAAAAGGGTCAGGAACGGAGACCAAGGCTCCAGGGACTGAGATCAGCTGCGATTAGTGGAGATCGAGGCGTTATTGAAGGGCCGGCGATCAAGTTGAAGATCGGCGATCGAGAGGAGGAGGGTCAACGATCTTTACGAAGATCACCAATCAGGATCGAGATCGCCAGCCTAGATCAAGATTGCCGATCAAGATGTAGATCGCAAATCATGATCAAGATCACCAGGTAAGGTCAAGATCGCCGATCAGGACGAAGATCACCAATCAGAAGCGAGATCGGCGGTCAAGGGCCGAAGTTGAAGATCGCGAGATCGTTTGTCCGATCGGAGATGGTGAGAGCCGATCTTACCCGAGGATGGGATATAGGAAGGCGCAGGATGCACGGTGAGATGGGCAGGCAGTAGGTACATATGGATAAACATCATTCAGAACAGAATTTACTTTGAAGTGCACAAGTGGCCTTCCTCGCGCTCGGGACGCCTTAGAGACATATTGGCCTGGTAAAAAGTGCTAAAATGAGCTTTAGATAGCGGATACTAGCGTCGCAGTGTAAGATCTCGGTTAATATACTAGCCAGATTTACCTACACTAGTTCCCTATTCTAAGTGCATAAGTCACTGATCGTCCAGCGTTTGGTGCTTGACTGGAAGTCAGACTCGTTCTCAAGACTAAAGATCCCGCTATTCGAAAGCGGCAAGCAACCCAAACGAGAAGAAGAACAAGGAACACGCTTGTTTAGGCATTTCGGTGCTTAAAATAGGCATAAACCCCAAGATCAAGGCCGATCGTCCCTAATCGGACCCTGTTTAGAGCTTATCTCAAGGGTGCAGAGCAAAGAAGTTCCGCGCTGCCCCACGCATCCCGCGTCCCGCCAGGACGGTTAAGTTTTCACTGATCGGACACCTTCGGATCCCTGAGAGAGCAGATCCAGCCCGCCGACGGGTACACAAGGTGAGACCAAGTTCAGCTGATCACGGATCATCGGGGGACCCCCTCCGCTAGTCGGTGTCTGGACGCAATGAGTGAGTGGCGATCGGCCTCAACCAGATTTTGGCTGATCCCGCTACACCACATTATTCTAACTGGCTGGCCTATTTAAGTAGTTTGCAAGGTCCAGTCTGTCCCGAAGCAAGGTAGAACTGAGGTCGTCAGGTTCGCCCGAACGATCGTTAGCTATCCTAGCTGACGTATTGTTGTGGGAGCACCCTAACTACACTAGTAGCTAGAGTTCACGTGGGATTTACTACACCACACAGTGCATGGACGAAGGGGGGGGGCGCCCTGTGTTTCCCAACCTGTCGCTCACAGAGGGCACGTAGACGCGCAATCTCGCTGCTTGAATGAATCGAGAGGTTAAACATGAAAGTTTTAAAATTCGGGTTGCCGGGATTCAGCGTCTGCGTCTGGTCCTTCCACCCTTTGGGCCATTGCGTACGCATTGGTGCTTGAGCCTCTGCAGCCTGCATCGTAAACCGCCCGAGTAGTTTTGCGAGGATGTTGAAGAGTGATAGCCGAGAATGATACATTCGCCGGCAGGATTCCTCCACCGATCGACGCCACTCGGACCAATGACCGGATCGTTTCACAACGACCTCGTAGAAGAGGTCAAGTAGTCGTTCTTATTCCGGTTTACTTAACTTTGAGAGTCTCTGCGCTGCAAAGGACAGGGATTAATAGAGCCTTTCGGGCATACTCGTTCAAAGAGTTGCTGCACTAAGTCTAACCATACTTGCAACTTTGGCCGGATTGTTGTAGCATCCCTGAGAGCTTGATGCTAGGCATCCGCCAGCCGATCAACCGAAGCCCGTGCCTTTCTTGTAGATCCAGGATTTGGCGCTGCTGCCGTACTAGTAGCTCCAGATGCGGACTGTCCTTTGGGTAACTCGCTGACGTAGCACTGTTCGTGGGTACTGGGCGTGCTGCCTCCGTCGCGCTGCCGCTGTCCGCTCAGTCACTGTGAGCGTCAGTTTGTGGACTTGCGTCGTTTTCCTGGTCCGATGCTCCTCTTGCGTTTCGGACACGATCTCATCCTCACACGGGCGTATCGGCCGGCTTCCTCCTCGACTCACCCGAGAGATTTCGCCAGGCGACACTTCTCCCGGGTCCGGCGGACCCGTTCCATGAGGGGTGTGTGGGTATTGGACTTTGTATGCCGTATCAGGATCGCGGTACGTTCGACTTCCGATCCCTTTTCCAACCAGTACCGGAGTTTGGGGGGGGGGGGGGCTCGTCGCTAAATCGAAAGTGTTTTTTTTGGAAGTGATTCGTGCACCCAATTGGGAAGGAGGGGTGAAATAGAGTGCAAATCAAAACGGAGAAGACCAACTGAGGCGAGCGGATGCGAGGTCGCGTAGCCGTAGCAAATCCGCGCGGGGTGCCCGCGAAGCAGGGCCGCGCGGTATTTGCGGAGGCAGGCCCAGCACCGAGCTCCGCAGCGAGCCGAGCACCGCACTCTCCAGGTGAGAGAATCTTTTATCGCAGGAGCGCAGCGACTGCCTTTGCGACGCGAAGCGGAGTAAATATTAAAGATGTAAATGACACCCGTCCTTAATTTCTATGCTGAGGGTGGTGCAAATTAATATTGGTTTCAGTAAGGTTGTACTTTCCCAGTTGGAGGCAGCAACGGCGCGTTGCCAACGGGTGCCTTTTTTCTCGTGTCATTGATTGAGCCCTTTGACTTTGACAATCACTCTGATTTTGGGTGTCATTGTCAGACTATTTTACATGTTAATAGTCCGACAATGATATTAAAAAACATTCGATTTGCTAAAACAAACATTCGATATGCTCCGTTGTGCGGTGTTGATTCGGACCCAATGCGCACTTGGCGCCAGCCTCGCGCGCTGCGTTAGCGCGGCCGTCCCCGATGTCCCTCGCCGTCGCGTGTGCGTGGTCGGCTCGGGCCCCGGGGGCTTCTACGCCACCAAGTACCTTCTGAAGGAACACGCCGGTGTGAGCGTGGATATGCTGGAGGCCCTGCCCACGCCGTTTGGCCTCGTGCGCTCCGGTGTAGCGCCAGATCACCCAGAGGTAAAGAGCGTGATGAGCGATTTCAACAAGGTGGCAACTGATGAGCGTTTCCGTTTCCTGGGCAACGTGCGCGTGGGTGAGGACATAACGCTCACCGAGCTGCAGCGGCATTATCACGCTGTGGTGTTGGCCTACGGTGCTGCAAGTGACCGCAATCTGGGTGTCCCGGGTGAGAACCTGCGCGGTGTCATGTCGGCGCGCACCTTCGTGAACTGGTACAACGGGCATCCGGCCTTCCGCGACCTGGAACTGGACCTGACACACGCCGAGACAGCAGTCGTCATCGGACAGGGTAACGTGGCTGTTGACTGCGCGCGCATTCTCACGAAGAACGTAGACGATCTGGCGACTACGGATATCGCTGCCCATTCGTTAGATGCGCTGCGCAACAGCGGCATCAAGAAGGTTATCCTAGTGGGCCGACGTGGCAGCGCGCAGGCGGCGTTCACTATGAAGGAGATCCGAGAGTTGACCAAGCTGGAAGGCGTTGCGTGCATTGTGGACCCGGAGGATTTGAAACGCAGTATGACAAGCGCGTCCGAGCAGGAGATCAAGGAACAACGTGCCCGCAAGCGCATGAACGACTTGCTGGTCAAGGCGGCGGAGCAGTTCGAGAGCGCTGGCGACACCAAGCGCGTTGTGCAGATCAAGTTCTTGAGCTCGCCGGTGGAGATTATTGCGGATGAGAAGGATCCAACTCGAGTAGGAGCTATTCGTGTGGAGAAGACAAAGCTTGAGGGCGAGCCAAACCAGCAGTGTGCAGTTGGCACTGGAGAGTTTGAGGATATTTCGTGCAACCTTGTGCTACGCAGCGTTGGCTACAAATCCCTGCCCATTGAGGCAGATATCCCTTTTGACACCCGTCGTCACGTGGTATCTAACGATCAGGGTCGCGTTGTCACGATGTCTAGCAACGGCAAGAAACGACCTGTGGTTGGCTTGTACTGCACTGGGTGGCTAAAGCGTGGTCCATCTGGCATCATTGGCGCCAATATCGTGGACGCGCGGGAAACGGTTAGCTGCATAGTTGAGGACTTCGCAGCGGGGAATTTCCTTCATAGTGAGGGTAATGCTGATGAAGATTTGGGTGGGTTGGAGGCCGTGAAGAAGCTTGTTAAGGATCGTAATCCCGATAAGCAGCTTGTTAGCTGGGCTGAATATGAACGTCTTAGCACCGAGGAGAACCGCCGAGGCGAACTTGTCGGGAAACCCCGCGAGAAGGTCACGTCATTGACGGAGATGCTGGAGATTGCGAAGAGTGTCAACTGATGTAGGACAGAGGTATGGAGTTGAGACTTTAAAGTGTCGGCGTAGAGTAGAAATACACGCAAATTTTGAAGAAACGTTTTTTGAAACAACATAACGAGGTGCTTCGAAGAGATTTCACAATGTGCCTTTTCACGCAGAAATTTAGCATCTAAAAGCCGCCATTCCCCTATCAGGATGAAGATGCCCTCCGCACCGATCACGTCCGTCAAATACTTACATAATGTGCTGGAACACATCCAAAGCCTATGTGTCAAGGCTACCGAGGAAGGCAACCCCGACAAACATCAACGGATTCGCGTTAAACATTGGGTGCGGAAGCTCCGCAGTCAGCCAACATCTAACCCCACCTGGTTAAAAAGCGTGTTGGAGTATGCAAATGTGCTGCTTCAAATGGTCTTGGAAGGTGTATGTATTGAATAATAAAGTTTGTGCTATGAGGAGAGAATTAGCGCTAAACTGTTGTGCTTGTCAGGTGATCGAGGAACCCTTTACGAAAATGCCACCTCAAGGGCCATTGGCAGCACTTCCAAGACATCAGGTGAGACTCCGCGCAGTGCATATGTGTGATACATGAATTGCACGTTGCTGAGAACGATTGAACCAGGTTACACGACTACGAGCAAAAGAACCAAGACAGGTCGTTATAACACAATCAGTACGACCTTCATCACTGAAGACACACCCCAACTCAACGCAACAGCTACTATGCAACAACTCGAAAGGAAATGTGCGAGCTATAGCTGCGGCAGATAAGCAAATTCAAACCCAAGAGCAAGACGATCAGTGGGAATGGCAGCGCGTCTGGAAAGGAGCATTCGACAAAATGCATCACCAGTTACAACTGAAGATGGAGACCGTGGAGGCACTCGCAACAGAAACCAAGGTTTTGCTTTTTGGACCTTCAAACTGGTGTAAGCTATGACTGACCCTTCCGTCCTTGTAGGAGCTACGTGCTCTTGTGGCAGGCTACGAGAAAGCCCTGGAAGAAGCCGAACGCAACCAACGCGACATCGAGGCCAAGCACCTAGCCGAGATCGAAAACCTACGTGCAGTGCACTCTCTAGAACTATCAGATCTCCAAGCTCGGCACCGCCAGAAGTTGGAGGAAGTCGCACTGCAGAACGACGAGAAGCTATTCAGCAGACGACGAGAGAGCAATTGCATCCGTTCTGCACTCAGCTGCAGCACCACGGTGCGTCAAAATTCTAAAAGGCAGTAAATCCAAAACGTTTAATTGGCCTTTGCTGTTGCACTAGCCCCGAGATGACCACGCCGACGCCAACGCAGACTTCCTCCAGTATATTGACTCCTTCTACTTGGACACACGAAACCTTGCTGCTCGAAATAAAAAATGACAAGCTCAGCAATCCCGGTATGCTATTGTGGAGGTTTTCAAATCTTGGGACAAGTTCAAGAAAACCGGTGTTTTGAAGGTAAATCATTTCCATTGCAGAAAACGACCATCACAAAATGAGGTTTCTTCTTCTCCGTAGTGGCACCACTTGTGCGTTGTGGAAAAGCTCATGGGTGAGATACTTTCGCCACATGAAGGCATGCACTGCAATTACAGCACATAAGGAGGCACACTGTCATGGTTACTGCGCCGCACGTTAGCCGTTTGCCAGCACCTTTGATCAAATCCTTTTGCGCGCCGTCCGTCAATCCCCACTGGGGATTCCCCAGCCGCTGCCACGTGCAGTGTTGCCAGCTGCACTGGCCGGGCTATGTTGTTGTAGGATGTTGTCGGATCAGAGCTATGTTACAAATTTCAAGTGAATGAAGTTGCTACTTGCAAGATGGCTCCACTTACGGTTATGTGCGGTATCTTGCCAGCTCCCCTTCGGCTCAAGTCGACCCATTCCGCTTTAGGCCGTCCGCCGCGCCAGCTTCCTGAGTTCTTAAGAGGGGCCGAGGGGGATTTGAAAACACCATGAGCGACCTGCAGATGGTGGTGGGCGCCAAGTGCTTCGTGCCCGATGAGACGCACGTGTGGCTCGCGGCCGAGGTACTGCGTGACGAGAACTCGGGTGATGGCAAGACACGTAAGATCTACTGTAAAGTGGAGCTGCCCGACGGCGAGACCGAGGAGCGCTGCGTGGACATGCTGTCCAAGAAGACGAAGGCGCTGCTAGACGTGCACCAACTCGAGTCGCTTCCCTACCAGAACGAGAACGTTGGCTCCGAGGGCATTGAGGACATGATCACGCTCAACTACTTGCACGAGGCCGCCATTCTGTTTAACATCAAGAAGCGCTTTTTGTGCGAGCTTCCCTACACGTACACAGGCGACATTTGTATCGCCATTAACCCCTACAAATGGCTACCAGACCTGTACGCTGAAGAGCAGCACCTCCGCTACCTTAACCAGCCCAAGGAGGAACTGCCCCCGCACGTGTACGCCACATCCGTCACTGCCTACGACAGCATGCGGCGCTCGGAGCGCAACCAGTCCATTCTGGTCAGTGGTGAGTCCGGTGCCGGTAAGACGGAGACCACCAAGATCCTTATGAACCACTTGGCCACCATCGCTGGTGGTCTCAACAACTCCACCATCAAGAGGATTATCGAAGTAAACCCGCTGCTCGAGTCCTTCGGTAACGCCAAGACTGTGCGTAATGACAACTCCAGTCGTTTCGGCAAGTTCACCCAGCTTCAGTTCGACAAGAACGGCACGCTTGTCGGTGCCAAGTGCCGCACGTATCTTCTGGAGAAGACGCGTGTCATCCAGCACGAAGCACCTGAGCGCAATTACCACATCTTCTACCAACTGCTCGACTCCCCCGACATTGCGTCAGAGCTGCAGCTCGACTCGTCAAAGCACTACGTGTACACGGGTGACAACACGGCACAGAAGATCGAAGGTCTCTCAGACGAGAAACATTTCAACAAGACACGAGAAGCGCTGGAGCTTGTGGGTTTGTCGCGCGACGACCAGAGGCCTCTGTTTGAAGTGCTGGCTGGTGTGCTTCACCTTGGTGAAGTGCAGCTGCAGTCAGACCCGGCAGATGACGAAAAGTCTCTCATTGCTGAGGGTGACAGCGGTGCCAGCTCTGCGACGCAGATGCTGGGAGTCACGTGGGAGGCACTTCAGACGGCTTTGTGTTCGCGTACGATGCGTGCAGTCAACGATGTGTACAGTGTACCGCTCAAGAAGGAGCTGGCCATGGACTGCCGTGACGCCCTTGCTAAAGCTATTTACTCCAACGTGTTTGACTGGCTTGTGGCTACGATTAACCAGTCGCTTGCTGACGATGCCAATATGGCCAACCACGTGGGTGTGCTCGATATCTTCGGTTTCGAGCACTTCAAGCACAATTCATTCGAGCAGTTCTGTATCAACTACGCCAACGAGAAGCTCCAGCAGAAGTTTACCCAAGATGTGTTCAAGACGGTGCAGATTGAGTACGAGGAGGAAGGGATTGTGTGGGACCACATTGAGTACGCGGACAACCAGGACGTGCTGACTGTGATTGAGTCGCGCATGGGTATCATTTCGCTGCTGAACGAAGAGGTGATGCGACCGAAGGGCAGTGAGGAATCCTTCATGTCCAAGGTCACGTCCCTGCACAAGGATGATATGGCGCACGTTATCGAGTTCCCTCGTACATCTCGTACTGAGTTCCTCATCAAGCACTACGCCGCTCCTGTCATGTACGACTCAGTGGGATTCCTGGAGAAGCACAAGGATTCGCTGCTGCCTGATTTGTCCGAGCTCATGCGTGGTTCCTCCAAGCCGTTCATCGCCAAGCTCTTCGAGCCGAAGCCTGAGCCTAAAGCGGCTGTTGCTGAGGCGTCGGGATCCGGAGGCCGCCGGAAACGTGGTGGAGCTCTGTCCATCACGACGGTGGGTACCCAGTTCAAGGAGAGTCTGACGGAGCTGATGGCTACGATCAACTCGACCCGTGTGCACTACGTGCGTTGCATCAAGCCCAACCCGATCAAGAGCGCTACTGTCATGGACCAGAATATGGTGGTGTCCCAGTTGCGATGTGCCGGTGTGATTGAAGCCATTCGTATCTCGCGTGCGGCGTACCCGAACCGATTGCAACATACGGAAATTCTGGACAAGTTCTGGCTGTTCGTGCCGAGTGGTGGCGAGACTGCTGCAGACAAGTGCCAATTGCTCATGGACAAGCTCAAGCTGGAGTCCCCCACTCAGTACCAGATGGGTAAGACTCGTGTGTACTTTCAACTGGGTGTGCTCGAAGAGCTTGAGGACCGCCGCAAGAAGTTCCTGGATGCCAAGGCCACTTACCTGCAGAACATCATGGTTGGTTTCACGCAACGTATCAAGTATCTCCGACAACTGGAAGCAATCATCAAGTTGCAGTCCGTTATTCGGTGTGTAATTGCCATGCGCAGATACAACACGTTCCTCAAGGGCCTTATTTCGGCGCAGGCTCACTGGCGAGGCATGCAGGGTCGCAAGGTGGCAGCTGAAGTCAAGAGTAACCACAACGCTGTTATTATCCAGCGGTATGTGCGTGGATTTGTTAAGCGTCACCGTTACGTCAAGATGCGCGAGATGGTCGTCCGTGTGCAGGCTGTGGTTCGTATGACGATCCAGCGACCGAAGTATCTGGCTGCCCTCGAGGAGAAGCGTCGCGAGGCGGACATGGCGTACCAACTGCAGAAATTGAAGGCTGCCCTGCAGGAAGAGCAGGAGCGGAATGCGCAGCTTCAACGCCGCAGCAGCGTGGCACAAGATGACGCGCCCGCTGCCTCGAGTGTTGTGATGGCTGATGCTGGCGGTATGATCGAGACTCTCACAGACGAGAACAAGAAGCTGCGTGAGAAGAACGAGGACATGAAGGTTGCCATGAAGGGGTTGAAGGCCGAGATCGAGAAGTTCAAGAGCGACAAGGAGTTCTCGTCGGCTGGTAACCACGTGAAGGTCCGCCAACTGCAGGACACTGTGCGTGACAAGGACAAGAAGATCTCGCAGCTTGAGGCTGAAAACAAGAAGTTGACGGAGCAGATCGCCAAGCTTCACGCGGAAGGTGTGGTCCCGGAGAAGAAGCCCACGCCGAAGAAGTCGATCTTCCGCACGCTGGGCTCCAAGAAGGAGAAGAAGCCTCGCGAGACTGTGCTGATGGACTCGCTCACTGGCTCGGATGACCTCAACCGTCGTTCATCAGAGACGCGTCCGTCAGAACGCCACTTCCCGCGTATGCCGAGCATGAGCGTGGGCTCTCGCTTCTGGAACTCTAGCAAGAAGGGTGACAACGGCGACGGTTTCGACGTGTCGGAGGTTGAAGGTGAGGACAGCCCCACCAATAGTTCCTCCACGCGCAACACGATCGTGAAGAGCATGGAAGTGGGCGTGACCGGTGCCATGTCGAGTCTGAAGGGCCGCATGTCGGTCGTCAAGGGGATGTACGACAACCGGAGCAAGCGCACGAACAGTAAGCCAGAGGAGAACGCCAACCCGTCCGACAACGTTGCGTCGACGACGGTCGTTACCTCAAAGAGCGCCAAGGTGAAGCCGGCTGCCAAGCCGGCGGACCGTCCCGTGCGCGAGTCGTTCAACCTGGACGCGTTACCGGAAGTCTCTCTTCCTGTCGGCTGGGAAGCCAAGGTGTCGCGCTCCACGGGCCGTGTGTACTACGTGAACCGCAAGCTCGGCAAGTCTCAGTTCGAGCGCCCCACTCTGGCCTCTCTCAGGGCACAGAAGCTGGCGCGCCAGAAGTCGGCTAGCGGACTGTAAGTAGACGAAGCGATACCATGGGGTGACCAGCACGAACCCGGTGAAGCGTGTTGCCGCCTCGGTGCTTCGACATGCATGTTATCCCTCTATTAGCAGTAGTGCGTGTTCGGCTAGCTTGGAAGCTTTGAAGATCGATCCATAATAAACATATCAACCATGCTCCATACCAAAGTGAACTAACATCAAAGTAGGTAACCACTGCAAACGATATTGTACAGGCATGGTGCAAACACTATTACTACTGTAGTACTACCTCCGTGCGGAAAATAATGCACCTTAAAAAAAATTTGGGCAGCGCTCCGCCTCGTTTTTATTCGGGTATAAGCTGTGCAGAGGGTTTGCTTTGTTTTGTTTTTGCTGGTGGTTGCGGATGACAAGATTGCTTCGAGAACGCTAACTGAAGAGGCATCTACTGGCGTACTTGCTCCGCCAGCTAGAAAAGGAATAGATCTAGATCTAGGTCAAATACAGGTGGGGTTGACTGAGGTACATGAGCGTGTCGTCTACTCTGGGGGTGTCGTGCAGGAGAACGCCGCGCAGTTTGGGGATGAGACCTTTGGAGAGCTTGGAGCTGAGCCGCTTGAGCTTGAGTAGCAAAGATAGCAGCCATGGCAGTCTGCGCATATAGTAGAGTTTGTATATCGCCTTGAAGTCCGATTGATGCTCGCTCGCTGCGTGATGTAGCTTTCCCAACCGGCCATATACCGACCTTGCCACCCCACCCTCCACGCAGTCGTGCAAACTCACACAGAAACATCACTTTCTTGATGTATCGTTTGCTCTGGACGTACTGCACGGGCGCTTCTTCGGCAGGAACCCCATCCTTCCGCTGTTAACAGGAATGTCAGCCACACGCTCACAGAGCTGTGCTCGCTCGAGTTTTTTTTCGCCCTCGCGCGCTCTTCCTTGACTTTACCACAGCGGCAACGCGGGCTCCCATTGAGCTGATACCTCACCCCATATGCGCGCAATAGGGAAACGAGATAAGTGAAAGTTGGCTGCTATCTCGACTATGTCACCAGGCTTAACCTTGCCTCCAATACAGCGAAAGAGCAGTGTCTCTCGCGGCTTGGCGCTCTTCGTCGGACGCTTGCTTCATGCAGAAGAGCTCAGTTTGCGAAATGACAAGAACTCCCTCGAAAGGGAAATGGGCGGGAGATCCAAAAATCAAAACCTCTAGCGATTACGACAGGGTATTGTTTTGGTAAGGGAGTGATTTGATTGGCTAGGTGCATTATTTTCCTCACAGAGGTAGTAGTATACAGGTACCGTAATGGATGACCTTAAAACCCAACATTGTGCTGCAAAGTGTGTTGATGGACTGGGGACTGTGGATACGATAGACATGCAAACATATTGTGGATACCACCTCGAAAGACTTATCGCGGTTGTCGACCTTCTTCTCCTCCTTTTCATGCATTTCTGTCGTATATGCAGAGAGCAGTGAATTCCGGTGGTTGGTGGCCTGTGGGGCCTTCCAGGGCGTGAAGCTCGTGGGTGGATGTAATTGTAGCTGACTTTCAGCTATGTTGGTTAAATAATGAAAACGGAAGCAAGCTTGCATCGGGTTTCAATTATGTTGAGCGAGCACCCTCCTCAAAGCACCACGACAGGGGGCTCGCGGTTCTTGCGATACGGCCCGCTGTGCCGTCGGAAGTTGCCATAGTGCGAATGCGTCGAGAAGAGCTGGCTCTTAGTCGAGTCGGTCGTGCCCTTGGCGTAAGACAGGATTGGCGGGCTATCCTTGCTCATCCTGGCTCGGTAAGGGCCGTCAGGGCTAGCTTTTGCTGTGGGGGGGATCATATAACTCGCGGCCGTAGTGAGACCATGCGCCACCATTTCCACTGTTGATGATCGTCGCTGGCGCGGCATCGACATACCTCGCGCTCGCTGTATCGTGTGGTTTAATGCCGAGGACATCTTACGGCTGACGGGCACCGGTGCCGGCTCCTCCTTGACTTCGACCTCGTTCTCGGCTTTCGCGTTCTTGACAATCTCCGTCATAGACTGACAATGCGACCGCAGCGACGTGAGCTCCTCGTCCACCGTCTCGAGCTCCTGCTCCAATGTCTGCACCTTTTTGTTTCCCAAGCTCTTCAGCTCGTTTCGTTCTGAGCTCAACTCCAGCACCTCCTTCTCCAGCGTCGTGTTGGCACTAAGCAGCGCGCGGATCTCACGCGCTAGGATTTCGTTCTCAGCGCGAATTTCGTCAGCGGACGCCATGCTTTCAGACTTATTGCTTGCTGCAGTGACACCTCGCAGCGTGGGATAGAACGAGAATGGCAAGGTGTCATGGTGAGCGAAGATTGGGCTTATCGATTTTGATGCGGCATTGACTTGAAGTTTGTATGGTATGCGTGCGGGAAAGACAGACTGCATCCCGTCTTTTCTTGTTTCTGATTCGTTGACGAAAGGGTGGACTGACAACAGTGAGTTTGCCATTTTCTAGAAATAAAATGTGGCAAAAAAGAAGTACCCAGTACCGGTATGCACATGCAGTTTGGTTGGAGAAAAATAATGGGAAATTGTCAAACCCTGGTAAAGCAACCAGTTATCCGCCACCTGCGCAAAGGTCGGCACGAGGAATTTTATATCTCCGGATCCAGGGCTCATACAGGCAAAAAATAGGGTACCGTTCAAAAGCTGAGAATCTCGACTATCTCGTCGAATTTTTGCACCTAAAAAGGAGCTGTCTGAGTAACTCAAAGTCTCAATAGCGTGAGGCGACTGGTCAGAGAGGCCCAGCCAGTTGTCCGCCACCCGTCTTTTCTACAGATTATCTTGGGTTTTGTAAGGACGAGAAATTACTATCCTTTCTCCTAAAAGTATGAGGGTTAGGCGTAAGGGGTCGCCAAACTACACCTCTCTGGAGGCTATTTTAAAGGTATCAATGAAAGGCACAGTGTATTAAAATACAAAGGTTTGTGAGTGATCAAACCCGACTGGAGAAGACGCAGCAGGCGTTGCTCCATTTGTGACAGCGGCTCTCGAGTCTTGCGCTGATGCAACATTGGTTGCTGCTCTCTGGCGCTTTGATGCCGGCGCTTTCACTTTGTTACTCGTCGAGCGTTTTCTTGTTGTTTGGCCTGCGGTCTTCGGCTGTTGGGGTTGTTTCGGCTGTTGTGCTTTCCTCGATTTCTTCTTCGCCTCATTGGCGGCCGCCATGTCCTGGAGCAACTGTCGTGTTAAGAGCTTTCCTTCCTCCAACTATGACTCGCTTTTTCGCTGGCTTTGCCGTTTTTCGCGGCGGAGGCAGTACGAGAATGCTGTCTTGCACTATTGATTCGACTTGGGACCACGAATGTTGCTCCAACTCTTCTGGAACGTTTCTCTTAAACTCTTCCAGACATTTTGTTCATTAGACTTAGAGACAAAGGGTACATACCGCAGCCTTTGAACCCAGCAGTGATGTTGTCGAGATATTACAATTACGCCACGCGAGGCTTGCCATCTCAACAGCAGTGTCCTTAGCAATCGTATAGGAGTTGGTGGCGTCGCTGACGAGAAGCTCAATAAAGGTCCGTAATTTAGCTTTAAAGGAACCAAAAACAGCAACGTCGAGTGGCTGAAATAGGTGTGTTGCGTTGGCAGGGAGGCATACAAGTTTAATTCGAGTTCTGTTGCCATATCCACGACTTCAACTGAATAGTGAGAACTGCACCCGTCCATTATTAAAAGTAGAGGTCGCTTCATTGTTTTTGGCACTTGCTCAGAAAAAAACTTTTAACCATCGGATGAAAAGCCAAAATCCAGATTCAGTTGTCGTCACAGCGGCGCCAGACTTGTCGGTATCTAAAATTGTTGTTTTATCAGGCAAAATAAACAGAGGAGGGACCACAAAACCTGAGGCACTACCACAAGCCACTATAGTCATGTGACATGACGTAGTAATCTCCGTTGTCCAAACGTTTGAGGACCCTCGAGCTGCTACCACAGATTTCGTCTTCTTACGCGACTGAAATGCGGTCTCATCCATATTAAAGATGCGACTTGCATCCATGTTCTCATCCTTCATCACTTTATTCAACGTTTGAAGCAGCACCTTCACTTGATCTTCATTTACGTTATTGCGGACTTTGTTGATAGCTTGAGCAACGCGTTTAGTCAATTCTGGGTGGCCCTCCATGAAGCGCGTATACCATCCGTCCGTGAGGGGCTTGGCGTAAAGCAGCATGGAAATGTCACTGGCTCGTCGAACTGTCGCTGCACGGCTCACAGGATGACCAACCTGTTGGCGTGCATAATCCATTCGAAAAGACTGACCTCAGCTTCATTGGGAGCAAAGGAGGGGGGCCAGGTCGTCGCTGGTCTTGGCGGGTTCCAACTCGGGCACGTTTGACGTGGTCATTACAGTTTTACGAGGAATATTTGTTGCCTGGGATACTGTTAGTATTGCGCCACCAGCCATCACCTGATCCACTGCACCGTCAAGATCCTGTTCGGAGTACGCACGCTTCCTTCCCATTGTGCAAATTCACGACTGGCGCGGACATTAGCTTCTTTGGCGCGCGGCGCGCATCAGTTATTGCAGGATGTGCGCCAAAATGCCTTCAGCGTATTTTTATCCGATCATTAGAAATCTCTGATCTTATTGGCCCACCGAGTGATACATCGTGGGAAAAGGCGCCAGATGCAGTGTAAGGTCTTGGAGGGTCGGTTCCGATACAAAATACCCCGAGTGGCGGACAACTGGTTGCTCTCTGACCAGTCGCCTCACGCTATTGAGACTTTGAGTTACTCAGACAGCTCCTTTTTAGGCGCAAAAATTCGACGAGATAGTCGAGATTCTCAGCTTTTGAACGGTACCCTATTTTGCCTGTATGAGCCCTGGATCCGGAGATATAAAATTCCTCGTGCCGACCTTTGCGCAGGTGGCGGATAACTGGTTGCTTACCTTATGCCAGATTATGATTACCCTTGCCAAATCCTGGTACTCAGGCTAATTAGATGTATGTACTACAGCGTACTTAATGTGTAAATACAGTACAAGTACATATGCTTTAAAAATACATATTCCAGTGCCACAAATAACATAAATACCTGAATGTTCCTTTTACGCAACTCAATCTGTAGCACGAACGACGTGAGCGATGCATCGCAAACCAGAACAAGCAACAACTCGGTGCGAGAGTCGTAGCGCCACCGGTATTCAGAGCCAATGCTTGCAACTACTTCTATTATACCGGAATCGACGAAAACAATGCAACGCTGTAAAATCACCACCCCAAGTGAAATCGTAAAAAGGTAAAAAGTCGTAAATATTTTAACACTGCGCTCAGAGCCAATAATTTTATTAGCGCCATCCAATTTGACTTTCCCGCGCATTTTCATTTCGATCACCACTTCTTAGCTTTCTCCGATGCGGCGCAAGCTGCAGTGCACCAACGAAGAGCGCCGACAGGTACAGAAGTCCTTAAATACCTAGCGTGCTATCATTGTGTACTAATATTTTTATAAATAGGCTGTACTCGATGTTAGAGCTGCAGGAGAAGTGACAGAGGAGCTGGCCGCCAAGTACAGGGTCCACCGCGCAACGCTGTGGCGCTGGGCTAAGGCAGAGAGCAAAATCAACGAAGCCCAAGTAGCAAAGCCGAAGAAGAGGGTGATAAGCACGGTCAAGAGAGGCGTAAAACTAGACTTTCCCCTGCTAGAATCACGGTATGTGTTGAAAATGATCGTTTTGCTCGATGAAATTGTTTTTTAATTGTGTTTCTGTCCAGTCTTTTAGAATGGTTTACGGATATGAGAAAGAACAAGTCAATGTGTACGCCCAATGACAAAATGTTATAAAATTCTTCTAATTCTATGCTTTGAGTACGAATTGGGTGTAACAAGTCAGTGCTTGCTGCTAATGGCTGTCCGCTTCGAGTAGGAGTACCTTAGTGGAAGGTCTTTGGAAGCCGCCGTGGCGAGCATCAGGAGATTTTGTCTTCGTTACCGCCTCTCAGTGCGTGTTATCACCCACCGGGGCACCAAAAAACGTTCGGAGCTGTAGGTAAGCGGAATTAAAACGCTTTAGATCTTACTATTTTCTGACAGTATAATTGCTGAAGGAGGTTGCGGACAAATTTTCAAGAACTATTACCTATAACCTGGAGATGGATGGTCTGCTTGCTGGTATCCACGGACCCGACAAGTATGAATCAGTGTTTAACATGGATCAGACGTCCATTTACATTGACATGGGGCCAAAACGTACCATTGAATCGTCGGAGCCAAAAATGTGGATGCTGTTCAAGGTAATAATTGTTGCTCACTTCTATTGATAATTTTTTCTATTAGTTAGCATGTCTTATTGGTTTTTCAATTATAGGAATGTCGGAAAACTCGTTTCTTGCTTCGGTTTTTCTCTGTGATTCGGCAACTGGGAAAAAAAACTTTTGCCGTTTGTCGTTTTTTCGGGGGTGCGAAGTGGGCCAGTCCACCAAGAGTTGATGGGTAACCGCAATTATCGTGAGGGAGCTATCCTCACAGTTCAAAAGAAAGCGTGTTGTGACGAAGAGCGGATGCTTGAATGGATAGATGACGTTTGTCTTAATAGTTTTTTTATTTTCTATTTAATTTTTGATATTTTTTATTCGTATCTGTCCAATTAGGTGTGCAGGCGGCGCGATAATGTGAGTAGGTGGAAAATTTAGCGACTTGGCTGTCGAGTGTCTTCCACTGAAGCTGAAATGGTCTTCACTACACCAGCGTCTTCGCTGTTGCTTATCCGAATCCGTCGTGTTGTTTGTTTGGAAGAATTGAGGTTGTCAGTAGTTCTGGAAATGGATTTAGAGGTCCCGGTTTTTAGAGTCCCCTTACCAACCCAGTGTCACTGCCCCGAGGTTGTTGTTATTGAACTCGCTCAAGACCTACCAAATGAGTTCCGTACGGAATGGCTCGAAAATGAGTGCTGCACATCGGTTGAGTTTATTCCACCTGGAATTACAGCTTTAGCTCAGCCCATGGATGTTTCAGTGATGAAAGAGTTCAAGAACTTATGCAGAAACTACTACGTCAGCTACCACGCTGTCAAAGATTTTGCCCATGACGCGCCTGCGCGCCGTGCGCTCATTACAGAGATCGTAGTTAGAGCATGGAGAGAGGTTCGGACCAAGGTTATTGTGCGAGGGCTCATCAAGGCGGGCATCGTGCCCTACGGACCGCGATATGTCAAGGGAAGGTTTGTCGTTGAGGCGCCAGACGAGTTAGATAATACTACTATAGAAGAGGAAGACGATAATACTGGTAGTGAAGATGAAAAATAATGACGTCTTATTTGGGACGGGGTGTCATCAACAAGGTTTTTGTCGCATTAGATTTTTGGTCGTGGTATTGCATGCTTTACGTCATTGCATTTTTTTTCGTCGATTCCGGTACGTCGAAGTTCTGTAATTCCTCAGTAATGCTAAAGAAATTGTAAATGAACTCTTCGCAACGGTATAAACTTCCAAGTAAGCCATAGTCGAGAATAACGCGCGACAAGCTTTGTCAGCGCATTTGGATATTTCAGTGGAGTTATCGGTTGAGAACAATGAGGCAATGTATCTGCCTCATAATCTGCCGCGGGGGCTCTGATTCGGGAACGACTAAGACACCTGATTGCCATTGCACGAAAAGCTGCCTCGGCAGTGGATGGCGGATAAGTTTCACGTGAGTCAACGCTGCAACAATGCGGTATTAATAGGATTTCGGACAAGTAATGTAGGTGTCGTCTGTAGGGGAGCGGCAGAATCGATATGTAAAAAATACTTCGAAAAAGAAAAATTAATATAATAAAAAATAATTTTAGTTAATTTAAACTATTTTATTTATTACAACAGGGTTACAGTAAGAAGTGTAATAGACTCCTAATTAGTCTCGATAGTCTGGACCAGTCTGGACCAGACTAATTGTGTTTAGGAGAAAGAAATCCCCAATCCAGACTAATTGCGTTATTTACTTCGAAGTAACGTATAATAGCGAATAGTGCTCCCCTAGCGAATGCAACGCCCTCTGATTAGAGTACCCCATTTGACCACGCATTATTAAAATAGAGAGCTATTGAATAATACGCCCTCCTAGTATGTATTTACCTCGTTAATTGATTTATTGAACTTCTGCATCTAGCCAAAACTGCGAAAGCTTGGTTCGGCACAAGATGGGACGCCACCACCTTCACGCTCGCAACAATCTATCGTTTATCTTATTAAAATAAGTTTAAATATTATGTCACGGTCACTTAAATATTGTCGGGTACCTACCTGATATAGCACAGAAGCGAGATGGTGCCATGGTGGCTCCACGGAATACCGAAGTGCACGGCTTCTTAAACGATCAAGTGAAGCCCAGTAAATATTGGATAAGCTGATTTGCTGAAGAAGGCGCAATCGATTCACGAAAAACGACCTGCTTTCATCAAGAGCTTTTTTAGAGTCAATATCGAGATTTTAGGCAACAGTATAACTTAGGCTGAGTACACTGTGCGATTCGAGCTGTGGCTGTAGCGGGCTAGATCGAACCAAAGTTGTATTTTGGGGTGCTTTGCAACGCCATGATATAGTGGGTGGTTGCGAACCTTATCTCAGAATTATCGAGTGCCAGCGCGTTTACGGCAAGCGATTGAGACGGTTTTCGGATTGAGACTGCCACCAGAAAATGAGACTTAGCAAAATGGGGTTTGAACCTGGCACAACCTGCTCCCCAAACTACCCAAGCTGTCATCGCAGGACTTAAAAGTAGAACACCATCGAATACAACACCCCAAATCAATTTTACCGCGTACTATAATAATAGTAGATGGCGTATTATTCCGTTAGTATGGATTGAACTTTACTTAAGACCCATAATAATTGGTACTCGCTTCTGCTCATTTTCGGAAGTGCAACCAGAAGACAAGAACCCACAAGAACACAAAGGACTTTGAGCACCTGCAGTGGCTGTGGTGGCGATGCGTCTAGCGTGCTTGTGACGTGTGTGGCAACCGTAACCACGTTTTCTGTGGGGTTATCCTGGAAGAGGAAGGAGACATGGGCATAGAGTGAATTCCGACAACCGACAGCACCAACGTGAGCCCGCCGAGTTTGACGACGACCAAGAGCACCAGCGCGAGCCCGACGAGTTCGTTGTCACGGCTATGTGTGACGGCTTCTGCAGTTACTTGCTTGGCGAATTTTGTAAACTCCACAGTACCAGTCTGGCCCACTTACGAATCGATACTTCGGTTTTCAAGCCATAAAATCTTCCAGAAATTTTTGGTACTGGCGTAAAACTATCCCGTGAACTACTCTTGCAGATTGCGCGTGGCTCCTTCGACGACCTGTGTAGAAAAGTAGTAGAGTCACCGTTTGCTGGAACTCATGAGGATGAACAGGGAGTTGCCTCCAAAGGAACGAATACATCTCGGTGGATTCGCACTTCTGTGCAGTGCGTGCTATCGAAGGGTTCGAATGGGCGATGGGAGGTATCTTCGCTTTAACTCCTCTCCGAGATACTAGTAGTATGAGTGACCGATACCGCGAGAACTTTGAGAGTGGTACTTGTCCGTTCCACATTTTTACGGAGTATATATTCAAAATTTACTTGATGTGGTCCACACCTAGGTGTTTCATTGGTTAGCTTTCCAGGATGTGAAATTTCAACCAATGATATCTTATGTTAGCTGGCATATTGTGCTCAGCCGTGCCAATCATAAACGCGTTAGGGAACACATTCAGAGCTCTTTTCACAATTTTCCTGAAAGCAGCAGATCTCTGTGAACACGCTCATATATAATTTTTTACTCACAGCGACAAATAGGACATGAGTTACGGAGGAAAATGCAAACCCTCCTCGTAAGTGACCATGCAAAACGCCCCTGTATCTTCCTCAAAACAAACGCCGATGTCCTATAAAAAATTGAGCAAGAAGCACGCCTCAGGAGCTTTCTCATGCTCCCTTCAGCTCCTGAATCTGACCTTGCGTGCCCAAGATATTACATGTTAAAATTTTACTCCGTAAAAATGTGGAACGGACAAGTAAGGAATACGTCGTAGCGAGCACAATCGGAGAAAGTCATAATTGTAAATAAATAATATTTACCTTTTTTTGCTGAAGTGCTCAAAAAATGGTCCTGAACTTGACCCATTGATGAATTATCTTGATAATTGTAAAATATCGGTTCGCAAATAGTCTGGGTGCGCAATTAGTCTGGATGCGCCGAGTCCAGACTAATTGTGTTCGCGCGTCTCGAAAACTCGATTCCCAATTAGTCTGGTCCAGACTAATTACACTTCTTAGTGTAGTTGTTTCAATTAGGTAATGTCATTATAGAGAGGGGACGACATCACCACCTTTTTTCACTTCGGCATGGAAGGCGAAGGAGATAGTCGCGTGCACTTCTCCGAGGTGAGCGACCCATGGTCCAGCTCGCGGCATGTGGCGGTGCTGCAGGCGCTCGATGGCGTCGAGAAGGTGCGTGAATGTTTGATACCAGCCGTCATATTTATGCTGCCTGCTGCCACGTATAAGACCTACAGCTCGAGACTAACCCATGAAGTTGCCACTAGAAACTGGTGACGGCGTTGCGTACGGCGGCCACGGCCATGTCGCTCATGGCACCACATGTGTCGTCCGAGGAGAGCTCATCGCTGGCCTTCAACTCGGCATGTACCGAGTTTCTACAGCTGGTCAAGGAGATCCACACCGAGTTGGCCAACCACATTCACCTGGTCTCAGACTACCGCACCTTTGCGCGGAGCACCTATGGCGCTGAAAAGGACGTGGAGATCTGCCGTGAAAAGGTCAAAGTTGTGTCTGAGCAGCTTCATACATTATCGCGCTTCCTCGAAGACCACTACACACCTGAGGAGAGCTAATGAGCGGGAGCTGGTTACCTGCGGGCCGCCCCTTAGTATTAATTTCACACAGATTGCAAATTTAATTGCTGGTGGTGGTTGTTGCTGGAATTGATATGTGGCGGAATTGAGCGAAGTGCTTCTGTAACTGGACGCGCAAGTAATGCTCGCGCTAAAGGGCTTCCAAGATCTCCATCACCTCGGTCACGTCGGCGTTTTCTCCCACTGTGTTTGGATTTGCAGCTAAGTCAGATAACAAAGAGGTGACTTCGTTAGGCGGATTGACATGTGAAGGAGAAGATTGCCGCTTATCATACCTCAGATACGTAGTCGCGTGCAGCTATCTCGACACTTTGCTCGATGTCGCTGAGGACGCGATTTGAATCATCTTGCTCGACTTGCTTTCTCGGACACAGCGGGCGGTACCATCGTCGCTGGTAAAAGTTGAGAGCAAGATGACTGCGACGAGCTTCATCGCCTAATAGAAACTCACCAAGCATCGTGCCATCATCTTCTCGTTTGTCTTTCCATTCGAGAAGCTCACCTACCGGAACTTCGAATAGCTCACCGAGTTGTGCAGCAGCTCTCTTAATCACAGATAACAAATAATTCAGTACATCGATAGGTACTGTACATGTATAATGTCCAAACAAAGCGTCTGTACCTGGTAGTGGTGTGAAATGATGAATTGGATACTGATCGCGGCGGCGTACCATTTCAGTGAGCGAGGTCGCTCAATAAGGAGCACGAAAGCCAGAGGAGTCAAGAGATCACATCGATCGACCTGGTCGGTAAATGAACAGAAAAAAGATTATTTTACTGAAGTGCGTGCCCAGGAATATCCGACGTACCAAGATCAACAAGACGTTACGGTTCGAGTTCATCAGAATGTTGACAGCTTGGGATGTTAGAGTAAAACCTGATCGGAGGTGAACATAGGTCTCATGCTCTGTGGTGTCTTCAATTAATGCGAATCGGTCTTCAACGTTGCTGGAAGTGAAGGAAACAGCCAGAACCACAACCGTGGGAAAACTGGGAAGTGAACATAAATCTACTAGCAGAGTTGCATACGCATCTAATGCCTTGGCACTGTCTTCAACCAAACGAGCGAGCTTCTCACAAATAACCTCCTGTCCAAAAATCATGGATGAGTAGTTTGAATCCAAGCCACCAACGGACAACCAAACCTGCAAATGTTTCGACTGCAGTAGAGCGTGCAGAAGTTCGAGGCTCTCATGCTGAAGGTAGACGTCGCTTGAAACGAGGAGGGACAGACAAAGAGGCACAAGATCGTACTCTTTCCGTCTTCGATACTCGGGGTCAAAAGAAAATGAATTTTCGGAGATTAACTCGCGGAGAACCTGAATTGATGTTCACAGTTAGTTCAATATCTGCTAACAAATTCAACAAGACGCCACTTCACCTGTGCTCCAAAGAGTTGAAGACGCACTTCAGAGTGCCTTAGCATGAATGTAATTGCTTCGTGAGATCGATCCAGACTGTTGGGGTTGCCTACGAGCTGCTCAAGGAGGATCTCCCGACAAAGAGTCCACACTCGAGACTCCGCTTTCCAATCACCAATCTCACCACTAGCTAAAACCCCGTGAATCACAGCTAGTTCACCGTCAAGACAACTGATTTCTTCCTTGCATTGTCGACTCATCTTGGAAATCCGCAGGATGATGCGGAACAAAGTCTCTCGCTCGGTGATAGATACCAGAGGTTTTTCAGAATGGGGGGAATTCTCGTGTATGACCACAATCTTCAACACCAGCTGAAGACCATCAGCATGCTGGAACTCTCCATAAAATTCGTGGGCGTTTGCGGACTCGAATAAAACGCGAAGACAGGCAACTTGCTCTGCAAGCGCAAAACACGTTACTTTTCCAGGCTTACTTGTGGCACTGCAACTGTTGTTTGTGCTACAAATGGCGCTAGCAGTTGTTTTCTGCATCCATGACAGGAGACGTGGCAGAAAGAGAGCGATGTCTGCGCCGTACTCGCTCTCGAGCAACCCACTTCCGTCCTGGGTCGGATCGAAATGCCTGCAAAACCAGTTCAAGAGCTTCTTGCGCTTGGTTTTCGAGCCTGAAAAAGTAGAAATAACGACATGAATCAGCTGAAGAGCAAACCAACAAACAGGAAGGCAATCGTATCATTTCAAGCCGACCACGACTAATGGGTTGTGCGTACACACCTTCGTCCCAGTCATGGAGGAGCGTGCTCATCTGGTTACTGGTAGTTAACAATTTCAGTACGACGCTTTGGGGGTAGTGGTGCTATTTGCGAGGCAAGTACACGCCGCCTGCTCGTGAAACCCAAGTCTCAGGTTCGGGTCGATAAAGTGGGTCTACCTGGCGGGCTGGACTCGGACTGCGATCGTCGAAGGCGTTGTGAGTCCACTTACGCTCCAGTGAGGCTGATGAGCGTCTGCGATGCGACCTAGAAGATGGTGGACTCCGACTCCGACTCCGACTCCGACTTCGGACTCGGCTTCGGCTACGACTCCGCAATGAGCTCCGACGAGGGCGATGTCGGTGACCGTCGGTTCGTGGACTTCCAACTCCACGGCTTCGACTTCGGTGGTGGCCCCTTCTGGGTATGCTGCGACTTCGACTTCTGTGATGCTTGTGGCGCTGCGAACGTCTGCATCGATCTTCGTCCAGCTATCAAAAATGCGTATCAACAGTAGTCAGCGACTTGAGTCGAACGAGATTAACGCATTCCAACCACACGTACCTGTGGACGGAACGGATCTGCCGGCGGCGGCGTGCCAACAAGACGACCCCGAAGGCTCAGCGACTTCGATCTATTGCTTCTCTTGTCTCGGTGCTGTTTGTACTTCTGTTTGTGTTTGTGCTTCCGTTCCTTCTTCCTGTCCTCCTTTCGCTTGACCTTGGCCTTCTTGCGATGTTTCTCCTCGACCACAACCTCAACGTCGCGACCGAATTCGTCCTTTCGGAGCGCTCTCTTTTGCACTGGGCGCCGAGCGTCCGACGGAGGCGAGCGCGGTTCTGTCTTCCGAGATTCGTGTGCAGTCGAAGGCTCTTTGTTTGCATCACTCTCCGGGCTACATGCAGCGGTTGCGGGCTGTATGATCTCACCACTGCAACCAGACACAGAGAAGCGGCACATACGTTAGAACATTATCATTTGGCAGTAAATGCAAACCACGCACCGCCAGTTGCGCAGCCCCACTTGTCGTGGCGGAGGTTGCTCTCCACCTCCCGCACAAGAGCTCATCGTTCGAAGTATCCACAAGGTCACAAAAGTAGAAAAGCACCACACAAATAACAAACGGGATCAAATCTTTCTCTATAAAATCGTATCTAATTGAAACCCCACAGCACCGCTCCCCCACACCCAAAGAAGGAGCAACCACCAACACGAAAAGCGCAGCAACCGAGCACCTTATTGACGGCCGCCGCCATGAGCAGCAGCAGCCCCAGTAATGACGACGACTTTGTCACCATAACCACCAAGCACCGCAAGAAACAGCAGCAGTCTGCTGCCCCAGGTGACGCGGCTAGCAAGAAACCTCCCACGACCAACAACGGCGCCAGCACTAGCAGTAGTAGTAACATCTCGCTGCGGCCGCGTACAATGTTTGCCATGAAGGGCCGTGGCCGTACTGAGTCCGAGGGATCAGCTTACCGTCCGCAATGGTCCAAGGACGGTGAAGGCTTCGTGTCGGCGTCCTCGGGCGGCCCCGCGTCCCTTAAAGACGCGGCCACAGGAGGCGGACAGAGCGACGACCACCGGGGCGAGCGCCGCAAAAGTAAAGTGCTACGTTACACGAAGGAAGAGCTGCTGGCGCTGCATTTCACAACCACAGAGGCGCCCAATTTCCCTCCCGATACCCCAGTGGCCTCAGAGCACAGTCTGCCACCCGTCAGCACGCTGCCCTTCGACTACGAGGAGATTTACAAGCAGTGGTCGCTCAACCGCAATCGCGGACGTGGACGTGGTCGTGGCAATGCACCGCCTGGAGGCCAACAGGGCACACGCGGACAGCAGGAACGAGGATCTCGTGGGGACGACGGAGAGGGAGCAAAGCAGCAGAGAGACGATCAGCAGCGACACAACGAGAGAGATTCAACGTGGGAGCGCGGCGCCAAGATCATGGAAGGATCGCATGGAGACGACGTATGGGACGATGTTTTGGAACCTGGAGCAGACAGCAATGAAATGGTAGCGACTTGTCAGGCGATATGGTGATATCTAGACGACTAGACGGCTGATGTTATTGTTATGTGGAATGCAGGACCTGTCAAGTATGGCGGAGGCGGCGGAGAAATTCCGACGAGAGATGGATGCGATGCGAGAGGAGCTCGAAGGACCGAAGATCGACCCGGTAAGAGCTCGAGCCAGCGACAGAAACTGGTGGACGCAAATAACTGACGATACGTTGGTTTATTAGGACGAGATTAAGGACGATTTGGATGCTTTCGACAAGAAATTAGAAGATGCTGCGGCTGCTGGACAATTTGATGACAGTGATAACGAGGAAATACAATGGGATGATCCTGCTCCTGAGGAGCAGCTCAATGCTAGCAGTGGTAATGATCCAATGGAAGATCGCACGGCGAGTCTCCTGGGTCGCCAGTCTAGTGGGAGCCACTTGTTCGACGCGCTGGAGCCAGCTGGGGAACAGCTTGTGCTTGAAGAGAAGAGTAGCTTCTCGCTGTCTCAAATGCCGGCGGATGAAGGTTTCAGTGGCTTGTCGTCGCTACGACTGGAAGTGGAGGACGAATGGTTTTACCTAGACCCGCAGGGATTGCAGCAAGGTCCGTTTAAGACTGCAGAGATGCGGGAATGGTTCGAGGCTGGCTACTTTAAGCCCCATCTACCGATTCGTTTCGGTCGCGAGGGAGTTTTTACTCCCTTGGCGAATCAATTTGTTCACGGCCAAATGCCTTTCGCTACGCCGCCAACGGAACTGGAAGGAATGCATGTTGACCCTCGTCAGAACAAGCAGCAGCGTCTATTGGAAATGCAGCGTGAGCAGCAGCGTCAACAGCAGCAGCAGCAGCAACAACAGCAAATGATGGAGCTTCAGCGACAGCAACAGCAGCAACAGATAATGCAGCTGAACCAAGAAGAGAAGATTCGGATGGAGATGCAACGTCTTGAAATCGCCCGTCAACAACAGCAGACACAATTGTATCAGCAGCAGCAGATGCTGCAACATCAGCAAGAGCAGCAACGACAGCAGCAGCAGCAACACCACCAACAGCAAATCCTATTGCAGCAGCAAAGTTCGTGGCAGCGTAGCCAGCGAGAAGGTATTATGAGCGCACTAGGCATTTTTGGAGGGAACCAAGACGCCAACGGCATGCAGATCCAATTCCAGTCCGACTACCGCACGCAACACCAGCTAAACGTGCAGAATGTTCAACCTCAAGGCTCGATGTTTTTAAATGATGAAGTTCAGAGACGTGACCAGGCATTTTGGCCAAATGCAGCTCCGGAAATGGCTGGATTAGAGAACCCCTCAAGCACAGTAGGCGGCGACTTGCAGCTAGCACGACCGTCGAGTCCAGCGGCACCGGAATCTACTGAGCCTCTCGCACCGAAAAGCCCAGCTGCCAGCCCCGTGGGTGATGATTGGGGGGCCAGACCAAAGTCCCCGGAGCTTTCGTCATCAACACTTTATGACATCCAGAACGAGGAGAAGCGTCGTGCTGTTCGCGAAGCTCGCAAAAATGACGACCAGTCTGGCAGCCAGCAAGAACCCAAGGCTGCATCTCCTGTCAAACCGACGCCGAAGGAACGGGAGGCTGAGAAGGAGACGGACACGAGTCAGTCTAAAAAGAATAGCAAGAATGTCAAGACTGAGACCAATGCGTGGGCTACAAAAGCGTCATCTGACAGCTCCAAGTCGCTCAAGGACATTCAACAGGAGGAGCAGCGTGAAATGCTCAGTAAGATGAGCGCTGACAAGGGCGATAACACAAACCTTGCGCAAATGGGAGCACAGTTAAAGATGATGCTGGGCGTCGACTCGACGGCTGTGGCACCGAGCCCTCCTTCGCCTCCTTCTCAAGCCCCCGCAGCCAAGGCCGCTCCAGAACCGGCACCAACGCCAGCTCCTACTCCGGCAGCGCCTGCAGCAAGCCCTTGGGGCACACCTGCTGTTGTGACGAAAAGCACCACCTCCAAGTCCTTGCGTGATATTCTGGCAGAAGAGGAGCGTCTGGCACAGGAACGAGCTAAAGCCAATGAGAATGCACCGGCCAGCTCGCACTGGATGAATATCGTGGCAGGCAACAAGGTCGCTGCAGCAGCCGCCCCCAAGCCATCCCGGTCAGTATTGGGCCCTGTTCCCGCGTCCGTGCTAAAAAGCCGTCAGCAAATCCGTGCTACCAATGGAGCTGTGGCGAAACCTTCTCCGCCAAAGACCGAGAGCGATGCGTCCTTCTGGAACTTTGGAGCTGCACAGAAGGAGTCCACATCCAGCAGTGCTCAAGTGGCCAGTTCAAATGCTTTCGGCTCAAAGAATGTGTCGTCGGAGTTTATGGCGTGGGCCCTGAAGCAACTGAAAACAATTGACAGCAACGCCGATGTGACGTTGCTGGAATACTGTGCCACAGTAGAGGACCCTGGTGAGGTTCGCGAGTATCTTGCGGCGTATCTGGGGTCGACTCCCCGTGTGTCTGCCTTCGCCACGGAGTTTATCCAACGTAAGAAGAGTCAACACAGCGGCAAGAAGTCGCCGGACCACCAGGACGCCCAGCAGCGTGCGCCCGAGACTGGGTCATCGAACAAGCGGGGTAAGCGCCGCTCGAAGGGCCAAAAGATTGATCCGTCGCTGCTGAACTACTCGGTGGGGAGCAAAGTGATGCAGTAAGCAGTGACGAGCTAGTGAGTTAGTCGCGTGGTAGGAACACGCTGGATTGGACATTGCCAGCAGTCGTAGGAACAAACAAATCACCTCTCGGTTTCCATCCTGAGCGAATTGGAGAAGACGATGAAGCAAACCATGCAGTTGCAGTGGTTGGTTCATCAACAAAGACTTAGGTTGAAGCTCTTAAGATTTTGGGAATTTACTAGGATTATACAATTTGAAAATAGTAGTACCGGTACGAAGTAATAAATTCTACTGTGGTGCACTTTAGAACCGATATCGGTGATCATTTCCGTACAGTAGCATCTCGGTGCTGTCAGTAAGGCTGGGTTGCACAGCCTGTGCAGGATCGCAGCGCCACACCGCGCCATTATAAATGCAGCTGCGAAGTTACGCACTATAATTACAGCAGAACTTCCTTGTATCGAAGTCGATTTTTAGATGGAAACCTCCTGAGCTGAATTCTATCTCCGGGATGCATCTTGTCCGCTTGCTTGCCCAGGAATAGCTGCTCGTCCGGTTTGGCCATGGGTGCAATCTCATTCTCGATTCGACTCGAGCAAGTGCGTGAGGAAGGAAGACCACGCGACTGCCAGCATGCACTATCGGGCGGGTCTCATCCTGCTGCTGGGCAAGACAATGTGGAGTCCGGCGCTTGGGACTAATACTACGTGGCCAACAACGTGCTCGAGCGCGGCGGATCAGGTGTGGCAGGCTACTTGCCCGGTGCGCACGGCAAATAACACCAACTACGTGTCGCCGACGGGAATGACATCCGCAGAGATCAACGTGGACGAGAACAATGCAGCTGTGGCCTATAAAACCGCACGGCAGAGTGCGCTCAAGTTGAGCGCCGTGGCAGGCAATACTGCTATGTCTGGGATGCGAAAGAAGAGCGACAACTGGTACAAGCAGTCGTTGGCGAGCTTCACCACTTATATCTGCGTGAAATCGTCGTCGGAAGCTGAATTGGAGCGCTGCGTTGACCCCTCAAGCAGCGATGCAGTGCGCGACATCAACGGCAAGTGTGTTGTCATGCTAGACGCCGACTCATGCAACAGCAAGGGGAAGTGCGAGCGCCGGAGCAACTGCAAGTGGGACGATGTTGTGCCTGGCGGGTCAGTAGCCCGTCGTCAGCTTTTCACTGATGCGGATGTTACTACTGCGACCAAGTGGATGTCAACGGGCTATCCTAGCTCACTGGCGCCTTTCGTGGCCCCCGGTACTGTCATGGGAGTTCTCACAGCGTTGGGTTGCATTGGATTCGTGGTGCTTCGTTGCGTCTTCAACCGCTGTGGTGGACGCGAACCCAACGAAAAGGGCTACACACGCTGCGATATAATTATTCCAACGCTAACGTTCCTGGTGTGCTCACTGGCAGTCTTCATCTGCATGGTCGTCACAGCAGCACTGAACACCAACATCTCGGATGGAGTCGAAGATGTGTTATACTCGTTGAAGGCTACTCTAGAGAACGCAAACAGCTTCGTATCCAACCTGCTGACCCCACTGAACAACGCCACCACGGAACTTACTGTTGCTTCAAAGGCGGTCAATGCTCAACTCAAGAACTCAGAATGGATTGCTACGGACGGCGCCACACTGAGACAGATGATCACGGACTTTGGAAGCATCTACTACAACCACGGAGCATTCCCCACACTGACTTGTGATCCCGCTACTAGCGAGACGTTCTGCTTGGCCTGCCCCGATAGAGTGTGTGGCTCTCCTGTCACATTCTTTGTTAACAACACTGCCGCTGCGATCTCTGCTAGCAGCGATGTGGTTGGTGATACTGTCAGTTTGTTGCAAAGCTCGTTTGTGGCCGGGGGTAATGCTCTCAATGCAACTTTGCGCACGGCAGTACGGGATATGACAGCTATGGGTGCGACGACTAACAGCTCCATGGACATTGTGGACGTGCTCACCACCACATTCAATGACTTGTCATTCTCCCGCAGCGCGCTTGTGGTTTGCGTCTTCTTCTTCGGGATGATCGCATCAATAGTGGGCATCATTGCCATCGTCAAGAACGCATGCACGACCAAGACGACTAAGTGGGTTCACTTGCTGCACGTCAGCTGGTCCCTGGGGGTGCTCGTGTGTGTGCTGAGCTTCGTCCTGTCGGCGTCCCTCCTCGCTGTTGGTGCTGTGTGGTACGACTCGTGTGAATACATGAAGTTGTTGCACCAGGATATGTCCCCCTACGCATCTACACAGATGGCCTCAATGGCGAATGCCTGCTTTAATGGCAGTAACATTCTAGCACCGCTGGGACTTGACACCCAGCTGTCGTTTTCGTGCAACGTAGAAGACGAATACAAGGTTCTCCTGGGAGCGGACACGACAAGTCTGCCGACCATCGTCTCGACGTACGGCGAGATCGTCTCGAACTTTGATCTCACTGACTTCAGCTTTAACTCGACGAAGGCTAGGAATCTTGTCTCCAAGCTTTCTACAGCAGCTGAGGCTGCGAAAAAGAAACCAGCCGTCAAGTTTACCCAAGAAAATGTCTTGGCGCCTTGGCTGGCGTACAACGAGCTGCCTACATCCTATGGTTGTACCAACAAGACCTCCGACGAGCTGCCCGTGTGCTACATGACAGGTCTGTGCGAGTCTGACTCGACCGCCAAGACTACTACGCAAGCGTCTTGCCAACTCGCCTTCTACGAAGCGTACGAGTACTTGGTGGCCTTCGATAAGGCAAGCGCGATGCTAGACGAGATGCGCGAGACTCTACTGGGCGACACGGGCAAAACGTTCCCAGATCAGTGGAACTACACGGTCTCCATCAGCGAGTTTGCCACCAACTACTTCACGAAGATCACAGCGTTAAAGAACGGTCCATTGTCGAAGATGCTGGGCGATAACGGTGCCGTGCGCAATTTGCTGACAACTGTGGAGCAAGCGCGTTGCTCGAGTGACTGCGCGTGGGCGAATCTGTCGTTCGACGCCATCAATGAGGCGCTCTGCAGCAACGTGCTGGGCACGACGCTGGCCATCTCGCTCTGCGCACTGTTTTTGAGCCTGTTCCTGTTGCCGCTGATCATCTCCGCAATTATCTTACAGAAGCGTCTGCGTGGTGTGGCCAAGGGCACGTACGACCAGCTGGAAGCGAGACTGCAGGAGCTGGAACGCCGTGCCAAGCAGCAGAAGACGGAGAGCGAGGGCCTCAGTGGCGAGAGCGCCAAGCCGGCGGGTGGCCTCAGCGCGCTCGGCGGACTGTTCAAGGGCAAGAAGGTTCAGCAGCCTAACAGTCCCTAACTACACTTCAACCACTTCAACTTAGCTATGACTGGCCAATATAAACTCCATTTTCTATTTCTAGCCAATAGACGGTGTTTCGTATCCATGCTGAATCCGCTGCATTTCCAACCACAGTTCAGATCTGCCACCTCGTAGTGACGACGATGGCGACAGCAGCTCGTGAAGTGGTCGTCCTGGGTGGAGGCATCTCCGGTCTGACCCTGGCTTATTTCCTGCGCCAGGCGCTGCCAAAGGCTGTGGCCAATGCTACCCGCATCCGCGTGCTGGACGGCAGCACCATCTCGGGCGGTTGGGTGCAGACGGCTAAGCGTGAGGGTTTTCTGTTCGAAGAAGGGCCCAGAGGCTTCCGTCCGTCACGCAATGGTGCCGAGATGTTGCGTCTCGTCGAGCAATTGCACTTGCAGGGCCAGATGCAGGCCGTGGATCCTGCCGCACAGGCGCGCTATATCCTGCGCGACGGTAAGGTGGAGAAGCTGCCCACGTCGCTGCTGGAGGCGCTGCGTTGGCCGCTGTCACTGGACGTGGCGCGCGCAGCGTTGCACGAAATGCTCGTCAAGCCAGGGGTGGTCGAGGATGAGTCGATACATAAGTTTATATCCAGGCGGTTCAGTCCTTTGGTGGCTGAGAGGCTACTGGACCCAATGGCTTCCGGCATCTTCGGTGGCGACATTAGGAAGCTCTCCATCTGCTCGTGCTTCCCCATGCTTGTAGACCTGGAAAAGAAGCACGGGTCTGTAGTGAAGGGCATGATTTTCGGTGGTGCCAAGGGGGACGACACGCTGTTGGACGGTAGCAACAAGTCGGAGTTTGTCAAGAAGCACGAGAAGTCCATCAGTGTCAGCTTCAGCGACGGTATGAGTACACTAATCGATGCACTGGCAGATAGCATCAAGAATGACCCAATGGCAGATCTGCAGCTTAACACAAAGGTGACAAGGCTCGAGGTCCACGGACACAATAATACGTCGTCCAAGGGACCACGTTTCGTCGTGGAGAGCAAGGATCCCACGTCCGGTGAAATCCTGGAGCCTATTCGAGCCTCACACGTGTTCTCGACGATTCCATCGTGCCATTTGGCCCCAGTAGTGAAGGATACAGCTCCTGGCTTAGCTGAGGCACTGAACGAGATCAGGTTCGTGGATATGGGTATGGTGCACGTTGGGTACAATGAGAAGGTGTTGACAACCGACGGCTTTGGATACCTGATCCCCACTTCAGAGCGTGAAAAGGTGCTTGGTGTAGTGTTTGACTCCAACACGTTCCCCGTACAGAATGAGAGCAAGATGCAGACGCGTCTGAGTGTCATGAGCGGCGGTGCCCACTTCCATGAGGTGGCATCACTACCCAAAGGAGAACTGGAGCATTACGCTTTGGATGCCCTGAAGCGACACCTCGGCATCTCACAGAAACCCGACTACATGCGTGCAATGACTATGAAGAACGGGATCCCGCAATATCACGTTGGCTTTGGTCAGACTCTGCAGCGTATCGAGAAGCAGGCTGCTCGCAACACTCCAGGTCTGTTTCTGGGTGGCAACAGCTTCTACGGCATTGGACTGGCGGACTGTGTGACCCATTCCAAGCATCTCGCACTCAAGTTTGCCAAAAGTATCTCGTCGTAGAACAACTACAGTAGCATGTGCACATTTTTGGATCTTCCACATTACGATGAAAAATGTGAATGCCGTTGTAGTGTCATGCTATTTACACAGAACGCCTCCTCGCTGAAAACAGTTTTGGCGTCGTGGCGTTTCTCGCTGTAAAATACCGCTCCATTCTTGAGAGCTCTAGCTTGTTTAGCGCTTCTGCACAATGTCACGGACGGTGCCATCCCGGGCACTTGATCCTGTCTATGGTAGGTTCTTTCGTGTTGCTTATGCGATGTAGCTAACTCGTATGTGTCCTCTGCAGACACGGTGTACACAGTTTCAAACTCAGGTGGCTCGTTCCGCAAAGGCGTCTATCGAGCATCCTCCAAACCGGCAAATACAAGCAGCACCACCAGCAACCAGTATCCAACAGAAGGCAGTCACCTCATTAGTGGCAGTGAACGTGTTAAATTTCATCGAAGACCAGTGCTGCCACATCTACAAGCTGAGCCACCGGAAGTGTTATTAGCTCCTGTATACACCGTCCCCACACTTCAAGTCAAACATCGAGATGCAAAACCATCGACGGCTGCCCACGTCGCTGCTGAAGTACTCGACGGAGCTACACGGTCAGTGGGCATTCAAACTGTTTATCGTGACTCGGAGGCACAGACAGATCCATGCACACCTGACTATACCATCCAGAAGACTGCTACCGGTATAACACCCGAGATAGCAACGCTTGTGGGGTTAAATCATGCTCGTGGACAGCTCCCAATTGGCCATGCTGAGCTGGAACTCATCGAACGGAACCGCAAGAAGCGCGCTTTTGAGGCGTCATTACCGCCTATGACCGACGAAGCCAGCTTCTTGTTGCGTAAGGCCATGCTGGAAGCTCAGGAGACCCGTGAATGGGCATATCGCGAAGCTGAGATCGACGCGTTCCATGATCAACGTGTAGCTCTGCTTGAACAAGCACTTGCAGAGCGTGAGAAGGAGAACGCCTTTCTTTCGGAGCAACGACTCGAAGCGCTTCGTCAGCGACTACTTCACGAAAAGGAAAACGCGCTTGAGGCCATCCAACAGGAGCGTGTGGCAGCTCTGAGGAAATTAACCAAGAAACGAGCTGAGAGGCAACACGAGCGTGGATTTGGAGCCTCAAAGCCAGAACGAGGACGTGACATCATTGCTGAATATGCCAACTTCGGTTCCCAGGTGTATGCTCCTATCACACGGGAAGGCAAGGCTGGCAAGGTCGAGGTTCGTGAGTCGGGTATAGGGAAGCCGCAGTTTCTAGAGCTTGATGCTTTACGAGAACTCGAGAGTGCGTTACCTGCACGAATGGTACAACCTGCTGCGGGTAAGTACAAGCCTCATGAGAAGAATGGTCGTACTGCCAAGGAAAGGAAACAAGCGGCTATCGAGGCCCACCTCCTCAAGATGGAGTCTATTATCACAAAGAACAAGGAACAGAGCGATTCCGGCGACGCAACTCGTGGAGCTCGCCAGCACGCTAACAGTCCAATGTCACGACGAGCTAGCCAGAGACAGCAGCAACTTGTACGTCCACCCACACCCGACTACCCGCTTGCCCACGTTGCTGACGCGCAGGAGAACGATGTGGACGACGCAGTACGTTTACTGCAGAAATTGCTACGTGGTCGTGCCGTCCAAAATATGATGTTCGAAGGCAAGGAGAGGCGTTCTGAGCTTATTACGGAGCTGCGTGCAGCCGACGAGCAACTTGCACTACAACGTCGCAATGAGTTCGCCGTCCTCCAAGGATCTGGCACTGAGGCGATGGACCGTGTGGCAAATGCAGCGAAAACACGCGTAGAGGGTGAAGTGGTCTCTGAAATGCTCGACTTCTTGTCTAAAGAGCTCTCTCGATCACGTGAAATGGCCAAGATGCGTGCGTTCGTGATCAAGGCGACTGAAGAGCGACGCGTCCGAGAAGTAGCGGAAGGAGGACGACGACAAGCTGAAGATCTGCTGCGTGAGCGTGAAGACGAGGTCTTCCGACGTGTGATGCAGGTACACCAGGAAACTTCTCGTGATTTCGTGGATGATGTGCTGGAAGAAATTGCTCTGGAACAATCTCATGCCCAAGCACTGAACGAGCTGCACATCCGCAGTGCTGGCGTGGACGGAATCGTGCTGCAACTGGAAGATGAAATGGACACTGACGAGACTGTGGTGCGCGATCTTGTAGCAAGTTTCTTGCTGCCACATGTACAAAGGCAGCATGTACGTCGCCAAGTCACCCAGGAGCAGAAGAAATATGTGACGGCAGCACACGCATTGCTCACTGAAATGGCTGCTAGTATGAGTCACCCTCCTCGTAGCGGCGGAGCTGAACAGGCAACATAACTTGAATGGCTACAGTACGTGTGCAAGGTTATTAAAACGCTTTATCGCGACGCTGATGGGGATTATCAATATCGGTATTTTGTTTCCATGTTGCGAGTATTTCACTATTCTGCTACATCTCGTGCTTACTTGGCACCTGTAGAAACACCAGTACCGCCTCCAGCAGACTTAAGGAAGGCATCGAGATGCTGGCCTTGGTACTTGAGGAAGTCCAGCTCTTCTTTAAACTTCTTCTCCTGCAGAGCCTTGCGTTCGGCTGCTCGCTTCTCAATGACTTCGAGTTTGTTGGTGAGCTCAGCCACTTTACTCTCGCTCTCCTCCTTGTCACGCTGAAGATTTGCGATCTGCTCTGCGAGGTCTCCCATGCCATCTTCAGCCTGTAGTTGTTTTCGCACTCCGAAGGTCAGACTCGAGTCGTAGAGCGTCTTATAAGCATCCGTTGTAAGTCGCAGTTCATCTCGAACTCGCAACAAGAGCAATCCTCTCTCGGGACAGTTGAGTGTCACCTCACGGATCAGTTCATCGAAAGCTTGCGAGTACAGATCCTCTCGAACAGGACAAATACCACTCTCGCGAGCTTGTCGCTGTAGTAGCTTGGCATCAAGAGCTTCCTGCAACTTCAGCACATCGAAGCGAGTCGAGGGCACACTCGACGCGTATCGAAGCCAGAAACCCGAATTATCCTCAGACCACATCCTACACAGCAGCAGAATCGATAGGTTAATCTAGTTTTACCATATTGAACTGGGAAGAAAATGCGTACTGAGGTGGTAAAATGGCATTTAGAATATCTTCGACACGAGCAACTCCGTCGGAACCTTTGCCGTTAGTGGTTGATCCGGCCGATTCACTGGCTGCTGCCACGACAGTTGCTGCGGTGATTGAGTTCGAGGAAGATCCCGCCTTGGCAACACCCGGGGCCTTCTTTGGTGGATCGAGTGTCTCGCCTGTGAAGATTGGCTCGCCATACTGCACAAGCGATTCAGGAGGAGTTGGTGTCACCATCTTGGATATAATAGAGTGTTTTAGTGCTGGTGAGGAAATGTGTCGGCTAGCAACCGTCGCGTCCGTTCACAAGTAAAAAGACTATTAACCCAGTTTATCCCTAGTGGCGCTGGTTTGTTTTGGCAGCTGCGAGTTCCTGCTTTTCCTGACGTTTGCGCGCTGCGAGCTCTTTCGAAAGCTGTTCTGGACTCTTGTAATTTTCCTTTGCTTCGACCTTGTGTCGCCATTTCTCGCTGTTGGTGACCCGTGCTGCCTCCAATGCCATAAACTATCAAAATACTAAAAGTGTTAACACTAATCCATAAGTATGGCGTCACTTCGGTCCACGTACGTGCTCCTTGCGAACTTCCTTTGTCAACTCGACTGACTGGTTCCAAAGTTTGACATCGCGCAAGTCTGGGTGGTTGGGCAGCTCCTCTGTGCACTTCGCGATTCCCTGGATCATCATTGTATTTTTTTTAAGGCTCAAAGATATTGCAACGAGTGACAAACGTACTTTCATCACGCGCTCGTCCCCGAACGCTTCGCCAGCGTATTCGTCCTTTATCGCCACTTCCAGGATACCTGTGCTGAAGCGGTTTGATTTAGGTTTGTGCGTCGGGTTCTTCTTTGGCAGTTTCTCGGCTCGGTAGTTGTAGTTGAACATGTGCGCAGGATTCCGCTGCAAACATGTCCACCAAATTGAGATTAGCTTAAGTTTTTTCACAAACAATTCCTCATGCAGCAGTGATAACTAGCGCACCTCTGCGTTGATATTGGTGCGCTTGTAGCACTTGCCAGTCATCTGCATGTTGTCCCAATTCGAAGTCGATTGATCCCATTGCGGCTTCTCCGATGAAAGAATGCGCGAGCGAAGCGTTTCCACGACCTCCAGCTTCGCTGCAGCCTTGTCAGGAGCTGTATCACCCGGACAGAATACTCGCTCGTCAAACGAAAAGTTGATAGGAGCATCCTTGCCACTAATGCGCTTTGTCGCGTGCATTTAATTCGCTGCGGAAGCGTTGAGTGAAGATATACCCCCGCTCTTCGCAATATCTACGGTGGGCTTCACTATCGCTTGTAGACCGATTGTGTGTCCGCTTGCCCCCTACGGATCACAACAGAGAACAGGTCATCGTCGAAAATACTCACCAGGTTAGGACAAAAGATGCAGGGATCTATTATCGTCAACAGGCCTGGGATCGATCCACTATATTTGATCCGGTCAGTACTTTTCGATACTGGAGACGCATTCCACGGTTCAAGCTGACTCGGTAGCAGCTGCAGCAGCGGTTTGAACTTGCTGGGCTTGCCGAATGCTATTGCGCTCGGCTTGAAGGTGGCGACACAAACTCTCGAGCTTCTTGACCTTCTCTTGCAGCTTCAGCGTCTCCTCAGCGGATGCTACTTTCTCTTGAATGGAAGCAATCGCTCCGCTGTCGTAGGCGGCGCATTTCTTTCTGAGCGCAAGGTTCTCCTTCTCTAGCTTCTTGGTCGTTTTCGCCATCTTATCCATCTCTTCACGGAATGTGGTGAACATTTGGTTGCTCTTCGTCAGCGTTTCCTGCACCACATCGAACTTCTCCGAGTACGAGTTTAGCTGCGCTTGTAGCTTAACCTCGCGATCCGAGAACTCTTTCGCCTTATCAAGAGTGATTTTCACCTTCTCTGCCTCGCGTGTGGTGAGCTCCACCTGGTGTTGCAGCTTCGTCTCTGCAAGCTGGACTGTCAGATCCTTGGCTTCTAGTTGACGCTGAAAGTGTTCTTCGCGCACCGCGTATTGTTCCAGGAATGTCTTCAGTTTCTGCTGAAGGCTGTGCATTCAATTTAGTATTAGTTAGTGCATTTGTACGACCTATTCGTAATTGGAGGGCCCTGCAACGTACTTTTCGTTCTCTTTCAAGGAGGCCACGTAGTCTTGGCCCTGCTTGTCCATCTTGGCACTCACATCTTCAATCGTTTTTTGGAATTGCGCTGACAGTTCGCGTCTGTAGTCACAACAAATAAAGCTAAGTCATCGAATATAACAAATTTTACTAAACTCTAATTCAAAGCACACCTCTTCTGATCTTCTTCGTCAGCGATACGACGGCTCTCGCTCTGCACGAAGAAGCCAAATGTCAGCGAATACTAGCGGCAAACATTTTAGTGACAAACCGCACATACCACAATGAGTTTGTTCTGCTTCTGCAGTTCACGACAAAGTTGCTCCAGCTTGACCTTGGACGAGTTCGTTTTGACCAGCTCGGTGCTTACTGTAGGCCCCAAACATTAGATAAGACCCCCATAAGTAATTCAAAGATATGCACACAGACACACACCTGCACTCTTTCGCTGCTTGAGCAGAATGCGCTTGGAGTTCAGCTCGGTGATCTTCTTTTGCATGAGCTCCAGCTGCTCGCTCTGTCGTAACTCCACCCGTCAGTATCTAACAGCAATCACCTCACTATTGCCATGCACGTACCGCCTGATTGATACCACTAACGAGCTCCGACACCTTCTCCTCAATGGGCATGTCCTCGTTCTGATTCAGATCCATCACCCTGTCCTTTAGTCGCGTCGCAAGTGTCTCGTCCTGGTAGATTCCCGAGAGGTCAATGGGTGCCTCAAGGTTCTCGTCGCCGCCCACTTCAATCTCCGCGATCTTTCCAGCCAGTAATTCTCGCAGTGCGTCCTCGCGGTTGGCCTTGGAGTTGCGTTTGGAGTGGACGTGGTGACGGCCAGGGGACGCTGCGGCCGACGGCGAGCGCTTGAGCTCCCCACCCTTGCTGGCGTCGCACTTGCCACTGCGCTTGCTTTTGTGCTTGTGCTTGAGGTTTTTGGTCTCGCGGCCGAGCTGCTTAAGCTCCAGGCTCGGAGGTTCCATGGTGGCGCGCCTCTGCTCGTCAGACGTCCTCCGATTGGTTTTTGGCGGGTTTTTAATTGGTCCAAAGATTTAGAAGTTGAGGCCAGAATAATATATTTCTAATTGAGCTCACTACACAAATCATCTTGCAGAGGGATTGGTAGTCGCGACGATAAGTTTCAGAACGTCAAGCACAGTAGCCGAGTCGCCAGCAAGCGCTGATACCTCAACGTAGTCAGCACCGTTATCACTACACCACGTGCGAGCAGCGTCTCGCTCTTGTTCGGCATCTTTGTCTATGCAGTCGCGTTTGTTGCCGACCATCACAACCGGCAAAGGTATCGTTGAGTGGTTTTTGATCGTCTCACCCGCGGTGATTTCTCGACGGGCAACGTCGAGGTACGCTGCCAGTTCTCGCCATGAAGCTGGAATCTGTAGGCTGAGACTAACACAATCGCCCGGGCATCACTAAAGTAGCGCGCGTAGATACTCGGCCCAGCAAAACTCTGCGGAGGCACGTCCCATAACTGCGAACACCAACCTGTTAACATCACCTCTACGTACAATAGATATGATCTCGTCACCAAAGCAACATGTCAAGGGCGTACCTCAAACACAAGTGGTTCGTGTCCCTCCAACCGAAGCAGCTTGGCGCCTACACTAGCTATGACGAGATTTGTTAGATGTTCACGTGTTGGCCATTTCATTTACACACAACAGCTTCACTTGCGCACCTGTAGTGGAGGATCCGTAGTTGTCGTCGAGCGGGGAGCCCATCCATCGCCTAAACAGCGTCGTTTTGCCCGCGCCGGCCTTGCCCAGTATAAACACCTTGATCTTGTCCACAGACAGTGAATTCGAGCCCGGAACTGCAGACGCGTGCCTTCGCCGTCTGCTGGATGCTGATGCAGCAACACATCATTAGTCGCGCAGCTTCAAGGCACTGCTCATTATGAGCACTATGAGCCTCATATGCCGTCCACGTTAGCAAATACATGTAAGTACTGTACAGGTAAGACCGACCTTGTGCTCCCATGCGTCGTTTGCAACCGGAAAAAAAGGTGCCGGAACATCCGCCTTCGGACAAATCTCTTTATGCTGATGCAAAGCCTCTTTATGCTTGTACGTTATTTAGAGGTACAGTTGAATAGGACACAAGTCCACCTGTCATGTCGATTAAAAGTCATTTGAGCCTGCAATACGATATATTTCGAGGGCTAGAAACCTGAACAGGTTTTCACACATCCATTCGCCACGCATTTGGTGCGCCGTCGGATAAAGCAGAACATGGCCGCGATGAAGCAAGGAAGCCCAGCGCCTGCACACGCAGCTTTTCACTCTGCGATTTTCCGTAAGGCGCTAACAACTGACTCCAACCTCTGCTCCACTCGGACAAGCGATGGACCGTGTGGACGAATTCAAGCTTGCTGCGGCGCTCTTTATTTGGGTGCTGGCCCTTGTCGGTGGCATTGCGCCTTTGCTGAGCAGCCAGCGCGTGAGCAAGCGCGCCAGTAGCGTACTCAACATGGTGGCGGCCGGTATCTTCCTCGCCAGTTCGTGCATGCACCTACTACCGGACGCGCAGAATAACGCAGCACTCACTGAATGGGGATGCGAGCATACGGTCGAGGTTTTTCTGGCCGTGCGAACACGCTACGACGGCGACAACAAGCGTTGCTTCAAGTGGGCCAACTTTTTCTACGGCTGCGGCTTCCTCATGGTGCTGCTTATTGAGGTGCTTGCACACACGCTGCAACGACACTACAGCAAAGTGCAGAATGGACATGGCCAGTTAGAGCGCGATGCGCTGCTAGCGATCGATGTTACGCGTGCCGCCGAGGTGGACAACCTAACTAAGACTAATGGTCACTCTCACTCTCACGGCCACGCTCACGGTCACTCACATGGACAACTGGAAACTAGAGACTATGGCACTCAAGGAGCAAGTAATGAGCTAGCCGTCCACGCTGAAGACGCCAGGGAGGAGCCGCACTCGCACATTCACGGCATTGTCAAGGGCAACCCCATCCTGGCGCTCGTCGTGTTCATCGCCCTGTCTTTCCACTCTGTAATGGAGGGCATGGGCATGGGAGCCTCGAGCAGTCCAGCCTGGGATATCCTCGTCGCCATCTTGGCTCACAAGTCCCTCGCTGCATTCGCGCTTGCGCTGGAGTTCCTGCACCACAACGTTTCGCGCAAGCAGCTCCTGTCGTCTGTTGCGGTCTTCTCGCTCATGACGCCCACCGGCATTTTGTTTGGTCGACTGCTGGTGGACACCAACCATGCGACGCCTGCGGGTGGCGTCTGTGCTGCGTTCGCTGGTGGCACCTTCCTATTCGTCGCCATTATGGAGATTATTCCTCAAGAGCTGCAGGACCCTCGATACCAACTCGAGAAGTGCTCTGCTCTGCTCGCTGGCTACGGCGCCATGGGCGTGCTCTCCCTCTGGACGTAAAACACTGTTTGAATTTATGTATTCTCGAAGACAAGAAGCTTCGATCGTTAGGCATTCAATAGCCCATAAACCGATTCGCGTGGTGCGAAGGTAAACTCACAATTCGCTGATAAAACGTTAGTAAAAGAAGTTAATGAGAGAAAGAACGTACTCAAGTAGCTAAACTACGCTCCGTACGACTTGGCATTTACTTCTTCTTCTCTCTCTCTTAAGCTTGTTGACGACACCAAATGCGTAGTCCAAAATGTGCTTCACAGTAGCTGCCGTCAGGTGCACACACAGTCGTGCAGCATCTCTTACTCCACCTTGTATCCTCTTATCTGCCGTACTTCTGGAACTCCCACTCGCGGTTGTCCAGTGGACACACCTGCCGAGTCTTGAGCCATCGAGAGATGCAGTGGAAGTGGAAGGCGTGGTCTGCAGCAACATAAAACAGTAATAGTACATAGTTTCTTATCAACCCAAAATAATGGGTCCGGACGTACTGCAGACACCCCAGGCCACCGTACACTCCTCGCTGGTGGCTGATGCTTGATTAGCCTGACATTCGATGCATAGGTCCATAATATGGTTGCGGCAAATAGCGCAGTTGTCCACAACGATGTCTGTAAAAGAATTATTAGTTGCTGAAAGATCTCGACTGCATAGAGTCGCAGCGCACTCACCCCAGGACCAAAGCGCCACAGCATTCCACTTTTTGATCTCAAAGCGCTTCTCATCGCTCGTGGCTGCCGCCGGCGCCACCTCCACCACTATCTCGCTCTTCATCTCCTCGTCCATCGCGATCGCAGTTAGTGTAGCTGCCACCTCGGAACAACGATACGGTTTCTTCCTCAAACCCATATTTCGTACCTAAACGGAAGGTGGAACAATGTACCATATTAAATAATTCTGAAAGCTGTTCCGACGGCGTGAAAATGCTAACTTATGACTGTGTAAGAATCTCTCGCAATATTGACTACTTCGAAGTACCAAGTGTTACGACGTCCAGATCTGTAGCGTAGCTCGAGTAAATCTAAAGCTAGGAAGCGAGTAAACTAAACACAAAATCCTATCTCTACTTATCCACTCAGCTCGCTGTCTCCTTACGCTGCTTGCGTTCTTGATGCACTATTCGACTGAGACTAAATGCATGGAGAGACCAACGGCGCCAACCAATCGGATCCAGCTCCGTGAGCTCAATGTCCTTGACCCTTGTCTCTCATATGGGACGCGCTTGTAGCTTTGTACTGGTCGCACACGGAACTGCACTTCAACGTAACCGGACCAATCACAGCCAAAGTGTAACACGCCCCCACCGACGCATGCGCCGGAACATTTAATTGCTAACAGATGGCAACGCGTGTGCCATGCCAATCTGTTGGCAATATCTGTTGAGACTGTCCTTCGGCAGCGCCTTGGTGAACATATCGGCCGGGTTTTGCTTCCCGTCGACCTTGTAGATGTCCATCAGGTCACGCTTGACTTGATCGCGGACGAAGTGCCACCGAAGCTCGATGTACCGGGTCCTGCTGTTGTATGTAGGCGCCTTAGCCAACGCGATTGTGGTGAACTGGATTCTGAGAAAGGAGAGAGAAGGATGGATCGTGACCTGATGGACTATATTGGACCCGGTCGTTTCTCCGAAGAGTGACCACTGGAGATCCGGTGGGACAGAAGAGGCGATCTCCGATCGGACACCAAAGAGCTATGGATGCAAGTGGTGTACCTCCCCGATGGACATCAAGCGGGTGCGGTGCCGGATCCAGCAGCAGCGTGATGCTAGAGGCCCAAGGAAGAAGAGCGAATCTGGATCAAAAAGGTAAAGTGATCTGGATCCAGGCTCACAATGATCTGAATCCTGGATCTCGGATCCCGGATCCCGAGATGGCGATCGAGGACGATCTCAAGATCTACGATAGGATGATGGCGAACCCACGTTGAAGAAGGTACCTCGAGATGGGTAAAAGTGCGAAGGACATAAAGGCGGTGAAAGGTGGTCGTCTGGCAGGTATGAGGATAGTGACTTAAGATGGGACCATACTTAACCATAAATCAGACCTGAATTTGCATCAGAGAGAACAAGTGCCTTCCCTGCGGCGAAGAAGAAGAACAATAAGCCGCTCGCGGGGTTAGCAAGTCTACGGTTAGTTGGTCTAGTGTCGGTTATTAATATCTGGTAATATAAGCGCCAGATCGAACCACCTAGTGATCTACCCTCAAGTGCAGATCCCAGATCGACCGGAGTTCATTGCTTGGCCGGGAGATCCTTCAAGTCTCAACCACCCCAAGATCCCGCTATAGGAAGCGGCAAGCAAGTGTAAAGGAAGACCGAAGAGTCAAACACACCCCATCAAGGCAACCCCACGGCCGGATCCAGATCTAGCCCGAGCAACCGCTTCGGATCTGGACTATATCGGCAGCAGAGCGAAGAGTTTCCGCGCTGCTCCACCCCATCCCCAACGTATCGCCAAGACGTTCAAGCCTCCGCCACTTGGACCTTCACGAAGTCACTGGAAGAGCAAGATCCAGCCCTACCGTCGGGTACACAAGGTGAGCAAAGTTTAGCACAAGATCACGGATCATCGGGGGACCTCCTCCGTTAGTCGGTGTCCGGGCTTTGTGGAAGTTGGATCGCACTCTCGCAAGATTTTGCTGATCCCGCTACACCGCACGATCGCAGCGTTGTTGTCAACTCCCAGCTTCAATCTGATTTGCACATCGATGACATGAAGAACTTCGTCCAACATGTGGATAATACCGCGACCCTCCATTGCGGCCTCGCAGGCCGCAACGTACTCGTCCTCTGCGGTTGATAGTGTCGTGGCGGTCTGTCGTCGTGCAGACCATGCTACTGCGCCTCCTGCAATAGTAAAAACATACCCGGTAACGGTCTTCCGTGTCTCGGGATCGTTGGCCCAGTCTGCGTCGCTATACCCACTGACAACAATCTTGTCTGCAACCTCGTCACTTGTTGAGTACAAGATGCCCTAACTGGTGGTGGCAACTAAGCAGCGTAAAATCCGTTTTACAGCTCCACAATGCTTCTTCGTCGGGTTACCGACAAAACGGCTCAGGTAACCGACTGAAGAAAGCAATGTCGGGACGTGTGCTCGTAGCTAAGTACATTAGCGATCCAATAATGGCCCGATAGTCAAGTGAAGATGTATCACCATCTTCAGTTCCGTCATTCGGTCGAAATTGAGCGTTCGTCTCCATTGGCGTAGCACTTCCGTTAGCTTCGCCATAACCAAATCTTTCAAGTACTTGTTTGCAGTACTTCTTCTGATTGATCCAGATGCCTCTCTCATTTTGCTCCACTTGTACGCCTAGGAACTCGTGAGCGAGACCGCCGTTCTTGAACCCGTATTTCTCGTCGAACGCAGCAAATACAGTCGTCTTGTACTCCTCCGAGTTCGTCGCGAGTACCACATCATCTACGTAGAGCGGGATGAGTGCCAATACGCCGTCTTTGTAGTACACGTACAGGCACGTCTCGGTTTCCGTGCTCGCGTAGCCCAGAGATTTCAGAAACGTGTCGACTTCCTCGAACCACTCAGCGCCAGATTGGTGTAATCCATACAGTGCGTTTTCTACCCGGTAGACCTTTCCCTTTGGGCAAGGAAACCCAGGGATTCCGCGCACGTACAGCTTGATCTTGAGCTTGGCGTTCAGGTAAGCGGTGTCGATGTCTTCTTGGTAGAGAGTGAGGTGGAGCTTAGCGGCCACCGCCACTACCTCACGGATTGTGACCATCCTAGCGACTGGAGATAAACTAATTACGTAGTCAGTCCCAAATTTCTGCAAGTCGCATCGGCCAACAAGACGAGCGCGACTTGTTCACGAACCCTTCCAAATCTGTTTTAGCACGATATCTCCACATCGTGTTTAGTAAGTGCGCCTCACTTGGTATGTCTTTCTCATTGATTATGACAAACACACCCTTTAAGAACATTGCCTCTACTTCCCGACGCATGCCTTCCAGCCATTCTTCTCGCTGCGGATAGCGCACAGCCTGACTGTAGCTCTTTGGCACTTGTATGTCTCTGATCTGGAAAATACCGTCTTCAACCGGTATTGTCGTCAGTTGTCATTGAACTTTGCCAGTAGTAGATGAGCGTGGATTCGTATTGGATACAGACTTAGATTTTGCAGTCAGTTCGAAATCAGCCAGGGAATACACGCTTCCCTTCGTTCTCACCTCGGTCCCTGCAGTCCTCTAGGCGTGAATACAGATCAGTCTCTGCTGTGCCACTTCTTCTTGGTACTGGAGTCGGTAGCATGGTCTCTCGCACAGTAAGTCACGTAGTCGTGATAGTCGTCAAGACGCTTTGGCGAGTGGCGTTCTGCCTCACTGCGAAGCGTCATCTTGCGTGGCTGGCCGTCCAGATCACGTTGTCGTTTCAACTCGCCTATGTCTTGAAGCTCTGCTTCCAGCGGAGATCTTTGGCACCCTGCAGATTTTCTGGCAACAAACAGACGTCCATCCCGTTGCCTGCGTCAATGGCGACGATCTCCTGGCCACTTGGTCTTTCGTCCATTGCCATTGGCTCATTTGCAGCAGCACTATTCTGCTCAGGTAATTGTCCAATCATATAGGCATCGACAATATCCAGTGTATTCCACGAAGGACGCTGCGTCCAGTCGGTGGCGGCGTCTGGCTCAGCGGCTTGGGTCGAGTTTCCTTCGCCTGACTCAGACTCACTTGTTGGTTTCTCAAATTGCTCCTCAGAAGCGGGCCTTTCAGGATCAGGCTCACATTCTGATTCATCTTCCTCCGCAATTCCTGTTACTGCCAAAGTTGGTTGTTCCAACGCCTCTGGCTGTGCGAGTGGTGTCTCCGGCTCCAGATTGCTCTCCGTGGCGGCCAGAAGACTCGGGTCCGCCTCGGCCTTCTCCTCCAGCTCGTCAACAGCTAGCAGGCTCGGATCAGCCTCGGCCTTTTCCTCCGATTAGTCAGCATTGCCAGCAGCTATCTAATGTGCTCCGCGTACAGCAATTCTTGGTTTGTGTTCAGCACTTTTCTTCTTTGGGAATTATGTGTAGATAGGCATATTACCCCAGTCGTCAATACAAGTGTTGTATTCGAGCGGCTCGTCCCCCATATTAACATCCGAAGTCTTGGCCGGCGACATCTCGTCGAGATCCTTGTAGTCTGGGAGCTCGGAGTCGTTCGGATCAGCGGCTCTGGCGGGGGGGGGGGGGGGGGGTATATCGTCCCCGACCTCCATCTCTGCGTAGTCACTCGTTTCATCGTCGACGTCAGCGTTGCTGATCTGGTCAACGTCGGTGCCGCCTTCCACGACGGACATCCACTTTGCTACTGTGGAGGTATAGCTGTTACTACTGTACCTGTCCTTGTACACTATGTCCTCGTTGATGTGAGCATGTTCGACATGCTGCACTACGTGCTCTACTGGGAAGTACACCTCGTATCCAGCTTGCTCCTCCAACAAACCGACGAGGAACCCGAGGCGATAATTGTCATCGAGCTTGCGACGCATCGGTCCAACTGGCTTGGACACATACGCAATGGACCCAAACTTCTTGATGCAGCGCAAATTAGGTTTCTTGCCCTTCATCAACCGGTAGGGAGTGTCCTTAATCGCCTGGTGGTAAGTACGGTTCCGCACAAACACTATCAACTTCAGCGCGTGAGTCGCAAGGGACGGTGGCAGTCCCGCTGCGCTCATCATGGTCTTCATCATGTGGGTCAGCGTCTGGTGCGCTTTTTCGTACGGATTGCGGTGGGAACTGTGGGGCGGATTCGGCAGGAATTCGATCCCCTTCTTCTTGTACCACTGATCCATCTTGGAGTTGACAAACTCACCACCTCCATCGCTGAGACGACCTTGCCCACCTTGGCACCAGGAATCTGGCGATCTCCCCACTCGATGTACCACTTCATTGCAGCGTTCACCTCAGGCGCACTTTTCGACTTCAGCGGGTACGCGGTGGTGTAGCGTGAATATCCGTCCACAATAACCAATATGATAGTTTGATCTTCGGATAGCAGATCCGCAAAGACCACCTCGTTCTTTCGTGTGATCTCGCGATCCATCTTCATCTTGGGCGGTGGCTTGCGCTCCTTTCCCATGTGACAGGCTTCGCATTCAGTGAACCGACGCTGGCGAAGCATCATTCCATCTACCAGGTCTCTATCCACCTTCACTTATACGAACTGTGGGAAAAGGTGGCCGAGTCTTTCGTGCCACCGTTGGAGATCAGCAGCTTCGTCAGCAGCAGAAATGTTCACTCGAGGTTGTGGCGCAGCACACATCCGGTCAGTCGCCTGCACCTTCGTGCCTGGGTCTGTCAAGAACGCATTCCTCGGCGCGAACGTGAACAATCCGTACTTGTCGCGTGCCACGTCGAGTAATTTTTCGCTGCCCTTCCATAATTCATAGACGTTGACGCCAGACCGACCGTGGTACTCAACCAAGTATCCTTGGTCTGCGATCTGCGAATCTGACAGTAAGTTTCTGCTGTTTAGGACGTGGAAGACGTCACGAAGCGTGAGGACCAGATTCAGTTCATCCCGTTGCAGAACTAATTGAACGGTTCCCTGCCGCGTCGGGCTCGCTGCGAACGTCCTTTTGAAACCTCGTACAGACTCTGCATCCTTTTCGAACGGCGTGTAGACCACAAAGTATCTACGATCAGCAGCCACGTGCACGTTGGCTGCGTTGTCGAAGCACCACTCCGACACTTCGTAGCTTGCGTCATTTGCGTCAGCACTCACATGAACTGAGAGGTCCTCATTTTTGTGGCTTCTCGTGGGACTGGGCGTTCGAGTTCGACATAGTCGCACGCTGCCACTTCGCGGCCACGTTGATGGAATTCCCCGCAGTTACTGACTCCGTCTGCTCGCTCGTGCCAAGTCGTCTTGTGTACGTTGCCTGCTTACTGCCAGAAGCACGTACTTGTACTGGAGTTTTCTTCTTACAGTCCGTCTCCGGATGACCCGAGCGGTGACAGTAGAAGCAGTTTCCCTGTTGCTTGTCCAGTTTCTTGGCAGCGATGGCAGCAGCTTTCTCGGGGTTCTGCGGCTTGGCTGCACTGGTGTTCACCGACTTCTGCTGTTGCTGCGACTTCTGCTTCGCGCCCGACTGTTGCGTCTGCGTCAGTGCCTCGCCTGTGCTCGTAGCAGTCAGTTCACGAATGCACTTGTTTCAGCCGTCCATCCTGAGAATCTGGTCCTTGACCTTGTCCGGTGTATCGACTTCGGTCGCACCGATCTCGACCAATCCACGAAATCGATCGAATCGGGGGTTCGACGGCAACGACCGCATCAACATGTTGATGAAGATGGGGCCTCGCACGTCGGCGTTCAGTGCAAGTTGTGCCTTAACAAGGAACTTAGCGTTCACATGCTGACGCACATCCCATCCTGGCTTGCACCTTGCAGTCTGAAGCTTGTTGAACAAGATGATCTCCTGGTTGGTACGTGTGACGGCATTGTTCTTGCCCTCATACGTATCTTCCAGGTACTTCCACATCTCAGTTCCGTCCGTATTAATCATGACTTGCTGCCCTAGTTCCATGGACAACGAGGCCATGATAATGTGCTCGACCTTCATCTGCGCGTCGTTGAACTTCTTCTTGTCCGCCGCGCTCGCGCAAGATGCCAAGGTTGCGTCTCCTTCCGCGTACTCGAGAACATCCTTCTCCGCGAATGAGAACTCCATCATCTTCTTGGAGTACGTCCAGCACTGACCTTGCCAGCTCACCGGGCGACCACTCTTGTTAAGTTCGACTTTAGTTGCCATCGTGGAAGCTTGTGCTTGCCCTTGGCGGCTTTAGGCTTATAACCCGGTTACGCAGCGACGTCCAGATCTGTAGCGTAGCTCGAGTAAATCTAAAGCTAGGAAGCGAGTAAACTAAACACAAAATCCTATCTCTACTTATCCACTCAGCTCGCTGTCTCCTTACGCTGCTTGCGTTCTTGATGCACTATTCGACTGAGACTAAATGCATGGAGAGACCAACGGCGCCAACCAATCGGATCCAGCTCCGTGAGCTCAATGTCCTTGACCCTTGTCTCTCATATGGGACGCGCTTGTAGCTTTGTACTGACCGCACACGGAACTGCACTTCAACGTAACCGGACCAATCACAGCCAAAATATAACACCAAGCTCTATCAAACGTATCGTATCTTTCCGATACAATCCGAGTGTAGTACGTATCGGAGGAGAAGTCATACATCACTAGTTATAACTCCCGATGTGTATACACTAATTGAATATTGTAGTAGGGTGACCTACGACAGGGACTTGACGAACTCGAGCGGGCAGTCGGTCGAGGTGATTGACCTGACGGCCGAGGATGGCGTTGATGACACCAGCGAGTTCGGTGGTGTGTGAGTGTTATGGGTGCAGTGCGGTGGCGGGAGTGAGCCAGCAGGATGGCGCCACCTAGGACAGAAGGTAGCAGTTGAAGTTGAGCGGCGCTCGAAGATCGCAAGGAGAGCGGACGTGCGCGACAAGCGAGCGAGGGCAGAAGGCAAGGAGGCGAGGCGACATCAGTAGGATAGCAAAGGACCCTCTCAGTAGGAGTAGGTAGGCGGCAGTGGGCTTCGTAGGGAGGATCACGAGCGTGCGGCTGGCCGCTCGACCTTCTGTTGAGATTGTTCCCGATTGGTGAGCGACTAAGCTAATAAAGGAGAGTGGCGCCGAAGCACGAGTTATTAAGGGCAAAGAAGGTGAGGCAGGGTAGTGCAATAAAGTCGAGGGCGGAAGAGCCAGTAGGTTGGCGAAGACCATGGAGAGACCATTGGGGTCGTAGCTGTCGACCGAGGAGGCAGATCTCGAATACGGCTTGCCGTACGGAGCTCACGCCCACTGCATGTTGTATGAAATACGGGTTCACTTTGCGGGACACAGCCCATAGACCCTTCCCGGGGGTGCCGATCGCCAATAATGTGTCCTCCTCGCTGTCCCTGTCCGTTTGGGTGGCTGATCCAACGGCCAGTAGCTATCTGGTAGACTCTCCGTACTGGTTTTGAGTACTATCTGGGGGCTTCACGCCACCTAGGTGTTGACGCTGTTGCGATCCTGTCTAAGGGTTTCAGCTGCCCTGGACGAGAAAGAAGAATAGTCCTCACGTGGGACATAACTACATGGTGGTCATGACAGGCGCCTTCTGGGCAGAACCTGTAGTTGCTGTGGGCTTGGTATTAACCGACGAACCCGCGGAAGAGAGCGACACGGACCTAGCTGTGGTCTAAGTGTGCTGGTGGACAGAGAGGGGAACGGAACCTAGCTGTGGTTGCTGTGGGACTGTGGCGGGTGAGAAACCCGGGCCAAGAGTGCCACGGAGCGAACGGAAAGAGGAGCTAACCGAGGTGATTGTATTTGAATTACAGAGATCTGATAATGACGTTGGTTACGGAACGAGACGAACGCGCTCAGCGACGTGCGGCTTCACAGGAGAGAGCTGTGAGCGCTGCGCGGAAACGGCGAAGGGGAAGCGGCAGCCGGGAGCACCGACAACTGTGGACACGGGTGGCGGTGTCGTGGTGACACTGGAAACGGGCGAGATCCGGTCGTCGACGGGACGCCCGCCGATGAACCTGGACCTGGGTGGCTTCACCTTTGACGATGTGGACAGGAGTGCGTCGGTGGGAAGCGGTACGGGTGGCAGCCCAGGAGCGGGACGGAACGCTGGCGGCGTCTCACGAGAAGCAGGACGAGACGGTGACGAAGCGCCACGGGACGACGGTGCTGGCGTGGACGCGGGCGCGAACGCGGACGAGAACTAAGACGTGGACGTGGGTATCGCGGTGGACACGGATGCCCGGTCGTGCCCCCACCAATCGCTCCAGTGGCACCGACGGCGAGAGTTGCAGCATTCACTGGAGCGAGAGACTATCCTCCACGGCAAGTGGTCGTGCACGAGAAAGCGAAGGCCTTAAGGCTCACGAAGTTCAAGGGACTAGGTGATACGATGCCGGTCACGATGTGACTCAAGACGGTGAGGGCAGAGGTCCGTCGGCAGGCGGTGACGATGGGCGTGGAGTGGAGAGACGATCAGCTCTACCACAAAGATGCATCGCACTTGGACGGCGAGGCGAAGCGCTGGTTCGCGACGGTGATGAAATCCGTGTCGCCCGGGGAAGAGAGCATCAACACGCTGGCCGAGATGCTGCGCGCCAAGTACATGATGCAACGCACGGGACTGGAGGTGGTTGACCGGCTCATCTCGAGAAGGCAGATGAAGGGCCAGCGGCTGGTTGAATAAGCGCAGTCGCTGCGCATGATCGGAGAGAACGGCGATGTGGTCGAAGCCTGGCTCGTCAGCGCGTTTCGGAAGGGCATGATCAGCTCGGAGGGGGTGACGCACGTGCGAGGGCACATGCTCGGGCGCTGGACGAAGAGGTGAGCCTGGCGATCCCGCACGTGGGCGACTACGGCGAATCGACCGGAAGCGGCGAACAGGAGCAGTTAGGACTTGACGGCGGATCTCAGAGTGCGATAACCGGCTACGCCGAAGCGGCCCCGGTAAGATACCGAGGGTAGGCAGGTATCGGCCGGTGGAGCCAGTGCGACGGAGTGGTGGAAAGCGATTCCGCTAGGGTTTTAACTGGTACCTACCGGTAAAGAAGGCGGTACGAGCGACGGTGCGAAGTCTCGAACGGTCAACAGTGACCAAAGTGGAACGCGTGGGCGGAGACCCGGCGGAGATCAACACTTCCGGCGTCCGGCGAAGACGTTGAAAGTAGAGGCCTAGTATGGCGGCGGTCAGAACGCTACGGGCGCGGCTAATCCAGCGTATGCGACGAGAGAGGCTCGCCTCCAGAATATGGAATGGTACCATGCGCAGCTGGCACGGACGCAGCGTGCACCGTTCGCGCCTCGGCCAGGGACGGAGTGCTTCTATTGCGGTCGCGAGGGCCACTTCGCGCGTGATTTTCGGTTGAAGCAGGCGGATCCGGCGGCAGGACAGCTCAGTGCGGTGCCAGACGAGAACGAAGGACGGGGAGCGGGAAACGCTCAGCGGGCGTAATGGCCCCGGTGGTACTGCTCGCAAGGTCTGGCCCAGAAAGGAGACATGAAGGTTCAAGGCGGCGCGCACAGCGTGCGAGGAAACGAGGCCCGGCGGAGAGCACCCACACGCAGCGGCGGCGCGTGGTGGTGCGTGCGACTGGAGATGGCGCAGCAGCCACGGTCGAGAAGGGCGTGGTGCGCACGACTGGGGATGGCGCGGCGGCCACGGTCGAGAGGAGCGTCGTGTGTGCGGCTGGGGATGATGCGATGGAGCCCCAGCGACGAGTGGCGATTAGGAACACGGAGGAGAAGTGTTCGAGTGGGGATGGCGCCGCGGTGCTTGAGGTAGTGTCCTCCCACGGTGATGGTACGGTGGACGCGAGCGGCTTCAGCGGCGTGCCGATCAAGGACGAGGTGATGGCGGCCGTCAAGCGGCAACTCGACGAATGGCAGGAGACACACGGTGAAGACGGTAGTGGAGGTGCTGTGCCGCGAGCCGGGAGCCGAGGCGGCGACGATGGCACTCCGAGGTGCCTGGAGAAGGCCATGTCGGTGGAACTGGGCAAGGTCGACAAGGAACGGGCCCGAGTGATGTTCGCGAAGGTGAAGGCGAGGAGAGCGCGCGTGCAAGGGCTGATGAGGCCGACCAATGGGCACGGAAGCGACGGAAACGTGTCGAGCACACCAAGGCACGCCGGGCAAGGCGAGCCGAGCGCGAAAGGCTGGCAGCGGAGATGGCTGAGGGCGATGTTGCAGGAGTGGTGACGTTCGACGCGTGTACCCAAGTGTGAGATGAACCACCCAGAGCGGGCAAATGACGGCGTTGTGACTGAGTGCGAGGTGGCGATGCCTCAGCCAACGGACGAGTTCCGGCGTACACTGCGATGGAGCGCGGTGGCAGCACGGTCGTTGAACGAATTGAGGGCCGTGAAAAGGCGTTGAAGGACGGTTATGCAGGCCTTGCAGTAGCGGAAAATTGACGATAAGAGGGACTGGCAGCGGGTGGCGTGATCGGAGATAACGACGTGCGCAAGGGAGTAGCTCAGCAGCTGCTGCTGGCTGCTGCTGGGCTTGACGTCATTAGAGAAAGTGATTGGACGGTAGAACAAGAAACGCCGTTGCAACGGTCCAGGACGCGACGGAGGTACGAAGGGAGAGTACGAAAGGCGCTTGCGAAAGAGAAGCGTGAACTACGGGCCATGCTGGCGAAGGGGATGTACCCCGAGCAGGCGTACTTTCTGTTTGGCGAGCGTAAAAGAGTGAGTCAGGCACGGCGCGGGCCCTGAGCCGTGAAGAAGCAGACGCAATCGGGTACGCGCTCCCGAACGAGGAATTGTTGAAGCAGAAGAGAGCGGGCAAACGAGCGTCGAAGATGTACGAGTACCGCAGTGGTAGCGTGTACGCGTACCCAAGTGTGAAGGTGCTGGACGACGGGCAGCGACCCATGAGAGTCGGGCAGCTCAGAGCCATAAGGCTCCAGTGGTGGACTCACTGCCCACGGCACGAGTCGAAGTGCGAGGAGAGAAACGTCACGTTAAACTGGATACGGGCGCACAGTACAGCGTAGCCGGGGAAGCATGGAGAACATTGGGCGAGCGACTGAGTGTGCTGCCACCGGTGGACTGCGTGGAAGGCTTCAACGGTGCAGTGGCGAAGGTGATTGGGGTGTGGCGCTTCCGGCTTCCGGCTTCGTACGCAGTACGACCAGATGGTGGAGGTCGACGCGCCGATGGTGGAGGGTGCCACCACCGAGCTCCTACTGGGAGAGGATTGAATGCTGCGAAATGGAGTCAAAATCGACTTCACCGCGTGTGAGATAAAGTGGAATTGCAACGACAAGAAGCTGATCATGTCGTTCAGCTGCAGCTACGACGGGCAACAGGATGGGAACGCAGCAAGTGTCAGAATTGTGAAGGCCGCGAAGGTCACGACGAACACGTGCAGACGAGTGGAGTTGGTAGTGCCAGCGCCAGAGGGAACGACGGGTTTGTTCATGCCTGCCCGACGCGTAGAGCCACACCTGTTGCTAGATCCTACTCTAACGACGGTTCGGAACGGCCGAGTGGTGGTTCCGGTGATGAATCTGGTGGGCAGTAGAGCGAAGCTGCCGGCGCGAGAGTTGTTAGGAACGTGGGCGCCAACCACGGACGGCATGGAGGTGCTCGAGGTGACAGGAGCCTTGACCGGCGATCGCGTGGAGCAATGGCTACGAGACCTCGGCGTGAACAAGGGGACGCTGAGTAGCGAGGACGAGTTAGACATCAGTAACATGAAGGATACGGACAAGGAGTTGCTATTAACGCTGTTACAACACTACCCGACACTACCAGAACCACGAGAAGGGTGCTCGCCGATGACGACGCTGGGAGTGGAGCACAAGATCCACACGGGGAACGAGGCGCCGATCAAACTGCGGCCACGACGGCACGCTCACGAGGAGCATCAGATCACCGACGACAATTTCGACTCGATGCTGAGGGATGGAGTGGTCGAGGAAGGTCACGGAGCGTGGGGTTCCCCGTCGTGCTCGTGAAGAAGAAAGACGGGTCGATACGGTTCTGTATCGATCACAGGGTATTGAACGCGATAACGAAGAAGGAGTGTATCCTCTTCCGAAAATTGACGACACGCTCGACAACTTGCACGGCGCTAGGCGGTTCACTAGCTTGGACGTTTACTCGGGGTACTGGCAGGTGCCCGTGGCAGAGCAGGACCGAGACAAGACGGGCTTCGTCACTAGGAAAGGTTTATTCCGCTTTGTGCGTATGCCGTTTGGTTTGGCCAATGCGCCAGGGACTTTTCAACGGATGATGGACGCGGTGCTGCGCGGGCTCACGTGGCAGTCGTGTCTGGTCTGCCTAGACGAAGTGATCGTGTTTACCAAGGGCAATGTCGTAAGGCACGTGGTGGAGCTGGCCACGGTGCTCGAGAGGCTGTCACAAGCAGGGCTCTCGTTGAAGGCGAAGAAGTGCACGTTCGCAGCTGAGAGGCTGGAGTACCTGGGGCACGAGTTAGACGCTGACAGAGTGAGGCCGATGGAAAGCCTCGTGAGCAGCGTGAAGGACTTCCCGGTCCCGAACGACGCGACAGAAGTGAAGCGGTTCGTTTCACATGGCGGGCTACTACAGGAGGTTTGTGCCGGAGTTCGCGAGTAGGGCAGCGCCACTCACTAAGCTACTGAGGAAGGGCGTGGTGTGGTGCTGGGACGACGACCAGTAACACGCGTTCGAGGACTTGAAGAACGCGCTGACGGAGCGGCCACTGCTGGCGTATCCGGACTTTGCGAAGCCGTTCCGACTTGTGACGGACGCGTCGAAGACAGGGTTGGGAGCAGCAATGGCGCAGGACCAAGGTGGCGGAGAGTGTGGCGTCCGCTAGATTTTAGATCGCGCGCCTTGAAAAGCGCCTTAGCGAGGCGGAGAGTTCTGAGTCTGTTCGCCGGAAATACGAAGCCGAAGTGTCGGGCCTCAAAACAGAACGTGACAACCTGAAGCGTCAGCTGGATCAGCATACCGCTGAGGCGAGTGTTCTCAAGGCCGAACGCGATCAAGCCCGTGATCAGCTCGCGGGCATCGCCTCGCTAGTCACTCCTGTCGTAGCCTCCAGCCATCCGTCCTCTTCTGCTAGTTGGAAGCGTCCCCGGTCGCCTAGCCACTCTCCTAGCCGTCCCCGTCGGTTCTCCAAGCATGCTCGGACTGCTACTCGGCCACCATCATCCCGATCGGCGGCCAAGCGTCCGATCGACGTGCTTTCAGCGGCCGCAGCTACCTGTGGTCCGGCTTCTGAGATCCCCTCTCCTTCTCGCCCTCCGTCTAGCAGTGAGGATGACGAATTCTTTACTGCTCTTTCCCAATCCCTATCTACCCGCCGGTGCTTCAGTGTTGCGTCGTCATCCTTAACCGGTCGCTTCTCTCAAGGTTCAGGCGCCTCTCGGGCTTCAGGTCGCTCGGGTACACACGGTCAGGGGTCTTCATCTTCTCGGGCATCCGGATCAGGTCCACCCCCTGACGACGGCACCTCCAGCAGTTCCAGCGATTCCAGCAATAACAGTGATGAAGCGTCGTCTAGTTCCGAGTGCAGCCAGCCGGCTCGTGAGCCTCTCGATCCGCTGTCCGATGCTGCGTGGGCCGCCTTGCCTCCTACACGAGTTCACCGGAGGGAATGGATCCTCAGCTATCGCCGTGGGAGCTCTCGCCAAGGACGCGACGTGTTTCCATGGCTGCTCGTAGAAATTCGTCAGGCCTGCGTCGTGGAGATGGACCAGGATCTCCTCTTTCGCCAGTTCACCAAGCCTCTTGAGTGGCTGTTCCCTCTCCGTGGTCGGACGCCTTCTCCCCGGGATTGGAACGAAGACCTGACCAATGAGGCCGGTGTGCGACGCTTGGAGGACGCGCGGCCGTGGGACGTGCTTGCGAATCGACGCCCGTATACCTTTCGCGTAGAGGGCTGGTTCGTGTTCATCGTGGAGACTTATTCCTCTTACGAGGATGAGTATATCCGCGTTTACTGGGACTCCACTCACGCCTTCCCGATCAGCATTGCCAAGCGTCGATCCAGCCGCTATCTCTCTGCGGTGTACACCCACCGCAAACAGCGTCGCTCTCGTGCTGGCGCCCGGTGGAAGACATTCCTCCAGCAGTTGCTGATCGGTATGCTGAGTGGCCACTGCGATCTCGATCTCCTACTCGACCCTTTCTTTCTCCACTTCCCACGACACGGCGAGGATGGGGGGTGTTACCCTGGCTCGGAGCCTCATGCTGAGCCTGTCGATCGGCTGGATGCTCTGGCTATCACGGATCGTGCCGATCGCTGGCGTAACCACTACCGTGACGCACACGCTGCTCACCCTGCGCGCCAAATTCCCGGCTGGCCGGCAAGTTCACCTCTCCGGCTTAATCCACGTTGCTTCGCCACGCAGCCCTCCCCGTTTTACATCCGATCTTCCAGTAGTCGCAAAGCAGCAGTAAGAATAGGGTAGATCTGTCTGGCTTGATAATTCCATGTGACCTTGTTCCAAGGGTTCGTATTTCGAAGCTTCTCTTGCTCTTGTTCTTCTTTTTTGCGGATTCCTTCCAGCCCAATCCGCTCCTACCACTCTTTTCATCGTGGTTGGCGTATCGGATCGGTCTATCCCTTCACGCATAACATGTTACACCTCCTCCTTGAAACCTGCAGCCATCTTGCAAGTCCTTCTTCCTCTCGCTTCTCCACGGTGGCTAGCCCACCGTAGATGTTCCACCGTCTACTCCTCGCGTGACTGCATCGCCTCGAAACGGTTGCGACAAGTCCGTCCTCGCTCAAAGTCTTTCAACAGAGCACCACAGTTTAGATCCGCTTCGTCGATCCACGAAGGTTCTGCGTAGCCTTCCAGTACACCAGATATTCGCATAAGGTCCGTCCATAGCGCGTTCGTCACTCTGTTCGTACGTCAGCGATCCGATCGACTTCGAACTCGTCTTCGTCCAGCTCACGCTCCCATCTGTCTTCAGGTAGTAGGCGCTCGTCGAAGTCTACGCGGTCTGCCTTGTCGTTCGTCGGCGAGGTGGTCGGACGGTCCGGGTACGTCTTGACCAGCTTCAGTTTCGTCACGTGCACGATCGGGAACAGTCGATACTCAGTGCCAGCAGTTTCCAGCCTTGCCGCATGTTGATCGATCATCTCTGCGACTCTGAAGGCTCCGTGCCACATATGCGTCAGTTTCCTGGCATAGCATTCTTTGACGCGATCCAGATATAGCCACACCTGGTCGCCAGGCTTGATGTCATGAGGACGCACACCCTCGTTATGTCGATCTGCTCTCGCCGCGATCGCCTCGCGCAGTGCTGTGTTGACGTGTTCTCGGGCCTGCTGGCACTGTCGCTGGATGTTGTAAGCGCCATCGCAGCGGCTCCGAGTCCCGGCGTCGAGTGCTGCCGAGCGGAAGTGTCGCCTCCAGGGTGGACATTGCGTCCCACCCGTGGATCAAGTTGAACGGCGTCTCTCCGCGAATGCGGTCATGCGCCGTGTTGAGGGCGATCGTCAAGCTTTCCGCGTACTTGTTCCAGTCCTACTGATTTATGTCTGCGACGTACTTCTTCCACGATCTGGTCAGCGTCTGCACCATCCGCTCAGCCGATTCCATTGGCTTGAGGGCGATACGCCATAGTGGCACGCTGTCGCTGTCCCACGATGCGATTGAATGCGCGGAAGAAGTCAGACATGAAGCCTGGCTCCCGATCGTGCCGGATGACTTTACTTGCGCCGAATCGGCTGAAGACACATTCTTCGTAGTTATCGGCGATCATCTGCGCAGTTCTCGACGCACTTGCCTTTGCCACCACGTATCATGAAAACAGGTCAACCCAGATGAGCAGCTCGGTGTTGCCCTTGTGCGACTTCGGCAGAGACGGGATGTGGTCCATCGCGATGTACTGAAATGGGTACGTCGCCTGCATGTTTCCTGGCGAATCTGCTTGAAGTGTCGGACGTCCCTTCACTGTCTCACAGTCCACACATCGTCCCAAGTTGCGCTGTACACTCTTGAACAGGCTGCGCCAATGGAATCGCGATCTAACTCGCTGGTACGTTCTTCCGATTCCTTGGTGTCCGCCTTCTAGGCTTGTGTGGTAATGGTGAATCACGTCTTGTTGTAGGTCTTCCGGCACTACCAGCTTCGCTTCTTGATCACGATCGGCGTCGCTTCCCTTCACGCACGGACAATAAAAGAGCAGCCCGGTCTCGTCGACTTCATATTCGTCGGCGATCTTGCCGCAGGTGCGCGCCTCGCTGGCACTCAGTAGTAATACTTAGAACATTACGCCGGCAGTTTTTTTCCTTACCGTAATTTACCGCCGAGAACATTCCTGAAACCTTCTTTCGGGACAGCAGCGATTTCAACGACGCAACCTCTCGACCACCTTAGAGCGAGAGCCACGACCTTTCGATATTAGGGTAGATTTAGAACCGCTCGACTGTTGGAATACAAAGCAAGATTTTTAATATAGAAAGTCAAATGATCCTGATACAAGAATCTTAATTATATAAAGCCTATATCATATATACGAACAACCGATCTAAACAACTGACCATAACCATGTGCAATTACATTATGAAAAATGGAAGACAATGTCCGAAGTCCAAAACCTTAGATCGATGCTACGTTCATCCTATCTCTAAATATCCAGAAGCAGAAATGAATGTTGATACAGCAGAGGAAATGATCATGACTATATTCGACAGCGACAATCATGAAGAGGTCGTGTGTCCTTGTGGAAAAGCTACTAAGCGTTGGAATTATGCTTATCACTGTTCATTTCCTAAGCATAAAACATGGGTAAAGATGATGCCTGAACCAAAGACAATTAGATTGGATTGCTACTGGTAACGAGCTTGGTGGTTTTAACTAATTCTAACTTTCACAGGATTTCTCATGATTTCCGAATTAATTTATTTTTTTCTCAAAAAATTAAAGGGGTATATATATAGATACCCCCACCAGATAACATGTCGTTCGAACTCACATTTGGAAAATACAAGGGCAAGCCAATCGAAGAAGTACATACTTCTGACCCTGGTTATTGTCGATGGATGCACAACCAACCAACTCTTAACATTAGCGAAATATCAAAATCTTTCTTCACTCCAAGTTTCTCTCTAACGATAACTCATATATGATGACTTGGGGCAAGTATCGTGGTAAGACTCTCAAGCAGATTAGTCGAATTGATCCCGGCTATATCGATTACCTTCGTAAAAGTGAATTCGTGATTGAGAAGTGTCCTAAGCTACTCAAGGAACTTAACTAAGAGATAAAAAAAATTGTTTCATAAAATCGTATTTAGAACCTACCCGGTTGAGAATTCTAAAATTTCTCCGGTTAGTCTATCGAACGTTAGCTCTTGCTCACTGATTACAAGAACCAATAGATTTACGCCTTGACAGCCAGCGTTGGTACCCTGAATCTGAATCGACTGAGGTACATCTCGCTCTGTCAGGCGACTGACATCAGCGATAAGCATTCGATTAGATAGCGACCAAGTCTGGTAGTCAAGTAGTCCATTAACAAGCTCAGGAGTCAGATCACCGTTAATGGCTCCAATCTTAGCAACCTCATTAGTGAAATGGTGGAAATCATAGTCATGGCTGATATCGAATACCTGCGTCGAACCGATGCGGACGTTGAAGTTGCGAATCGACGAGCCTGGCTGTAGCGTCCAAGGAGCCGAATCGAAGTGGCTTTGGAATTCCTGTACCGCTGCGGTTGCGAAACTACTTGTCTGCTCAGCGAAAGGTAGTACTACAACGTATTTAGCATTCTTAACACTTTTGGATAGTTGTAGGTCGAAAGAAGCATTGAACTGAGTCGATTGCTTACCGATACCGGCTCTCTGATAGAACCACTGAGCATAACAATCATTGTAGCGAGCCTTTTTGACAGGCTTGGAAATAATACCCTGCGGATTTTCGAGATGTGCAAAAGGTACATACAATCGAGCAGTCGTGAAAGGCATGTAGGTTCCATCAATAGTTGGCTCAAGAGAATTAACAACCGCCCCCCAAGAAATACTGAATCCAGCAGATGCTGCAAGAACGCTAGCCATGGGATTACCGGTGGAAGGAGCAGCAACCATTACAGGACATACATTGCCTGAGGCAAGAGTAGTACTTGTCAGCGACATACCCTTTGTAGCATCTACCGCAATAGCAGAAGTACCCTGATTGACACGGAAACGGAGACGAATTTGAGGATTAGCCATGAGGTCGAGCTCCTTGAAGATAGGGTGGAGGTAGGTAAGCTTGATCTTGAGCATGTAGTTCCAAGGTCCCGTAATCACGTTAGCAGTGGCAGCACCAGCAACGAAGGCACCACGAGCGGTTTGGTTAGCAATGGTAGTAGAGGCAGCAGCTCCACCTACCGAGGGCCACGACGAAGAGAAATCAGCTCCAGCGGTAGGAGGGTTCGATAGAAGACGCTTTACGAGACCATCGTTAGGAATCGTCGCACCTGCAGCAGGGGCAGAAGTGGAGAACGTTGAAGAGAAGGCAGCAGTGTTCGAATAGCCATCGCCGTTGAGGGAATTAGTTCCAGAGCTGTATGAGACGGACTGAGCAGTATCAGGGAATAGGAACGACTCTGCTCCATGCTTCTCAACATACTGAGGACTATAGCCAGTCTGAGCGCGAACATTGTTCCAAAACAGCTTGTAGTCAGTCATAGAGACGATGGTCTTACCGTTTAGCTCCAGGGACATGCTATCAATAACATTCCAGTTGCCACATTTCAGCGTGGCACAGAATCGGTTAGCAGCAGCGGTCTGAGCAGTAGCACCACTCTTCATCGATACCTTGTATGGGAGCATGATGATGCATCACGGAGACAAGCAAAGCCTTCAGAGCCGTTCAGCTGAGCAGTAGCATCGATCGTAATAACACCATTCTGGTAGGAACCCTGGTTCAGATCGATTACAAACGGTACGCGCTTTCCGGAAGATACCTTAATCTCCGGATCGCTCTTGAGCGAGCTTTGGTACAAGTACTGATCAGATAGTTGAGTTTCACTCATCGTTGAATCTATATGGATCCTAATATACTTTAGCGAAATATAATTATTATGTCGCACCTCATTAAACCAATTACGTCAGATCATGATCTCATTGAACTTGCTGAAAAGATTGGGGTTCATCTCGATAATATCTATGGGTCGAGTGAGATAACACAGCCACTTTTGAAGAAATGTACATATCTGATACTGTTACGGCAACCCGATATGGATGTTGTACATTGGACATGCGTCCATGATGGAGAATACTTCGATTCTATGGGGGAAGCAGCTCCGACAAAGTACGGGATCGTGAAATACAATCCCAAGCAATTTCAAGGTACGTATGGGAATTATTGCGGGATGTGGTGTATGCTCTGGTTATATTGCAAGCAAAAAAATAAGATGAAATTATTAAATCGATTCAAAGATCTGAATTTAACTATTCTTTAATAAAATGTTTCAAGCTATATAGCACTAATGTATCGCGAACTAACTATTTCAAGCGACGTACCAGCTCCAAAGCTGACCAAAGCTTTCAAGACTGGTAAGCTAAGTCTGACAGCTGATCAACTCAAGGGTAGTGGCTCCGTTAATCATCTCCATCCAGCTTCGTATGAGAAAGCTATCAAGGCACGCAAGGCGGGTCGTGGTGTGCGTATTGATATCACACGACACGAGGTCAAAAAGGGATACAAAGAGGGCCCAAGGTGGTTCTATTTGGTCTAAGGTCTGGGGAGGTATCAAATCCGCCTTTAAGTTGGCTAAGAACTCAGGACTATTGTCTCGCGCAGCAGATATGGCTGTACCGGCTCTCGCAACCGCTCTCGGTGCTCCTCAGGGAGCTATCCCAGCGCGAGCAGCTATCCGTTCTATGACAGGCATCGGTGTTTATGACAGCGAAAGTGATGTGGAAAAGGAAGGAGGCCGTGTCTCACTAGCTGACGTTAAGAAGGCAGCTAAATCCGCTCTTGGATACGCAAAGAGAAAAGGAGTACTCACGGATGGAGTAGATGCAGCTGAGAGATACCTACTAAGCAAAGCAACGAAGCCGGAACACGAAACACTTATCAAATCGGTACGTGGTGAAGTCCGTCGTCGCTACGGCGTTGGTGTTTCACAACCGAGAGGTAAGAAATTCGCCAAAGGGTCGCAAGAAGCTAAGGATCACATGGCTAAGATCCGAGCAATGAGGAAGAATGGTAAGACAGGAGGCAGTTTTAGATTATGAGAAAAAATAGCATTAGACAACTTACTTTTTTGGTTTCAAAAGTAGCATGATTGATACTGACGTATCGCGGAATTTTTTTTTGACCTTCTGATCATTCCGATTGTAGATACTGATCGTGATTGAAGTACGAGAGCCATTGAGACAGTTCATCCAAGCATACTGACTCGGTTTGTATGAAATAAGCTGACCTACCTGAGCATCACCACGGTCAAATGCGCTCAGAATATCGCCAGATACGACGTACGCATTTTTGATTAGATCACATCTGACAATGTAGGATGATGTAGGGTGAATCTGAGGAATGATGTTTGAGAGCTGAGCACTTGCAACCGTCGCTGAGGTAGAAGGATACGTACCCGCGGTCAGTCCAACTACTTTTCCAAACTCAACGTTGTCGATAATTAGACGCGGAACACGTGTAGTAGTCGGCAATCCAGTACCACCAGAGGAGTATAGACCTGTCGTTGGTCTTGTCCAAGTACCACCAACCGTCGGTAAAGTTGTTGGAGTTGGAGAGAAATCAAACTGAGCTGCGTAATAAACGCTATTCTCTGATAATTGAATATAGAATACATTTTCACCAGACGGATTGATTAAGTACGCCCCAGCATTAACGAGAGTAGTCTGAATGGATCGATTGATATCAGCATAGGTATAAATACCATCCGCGAGATTAACACTTACGATGCTTATTGTAGCAGCTGTGGGTACTTCAATTTTAAATGTAGTGTTCTGGAACTGGAACGAATCGACATTATATTCGGAATTGTACATCGTGATCGATTGTACAGCACAGACTACATCGCGGAAGCCAGCTGCCGAACAGGGAAACGAACACCTCCAAGTTGAATTGTATCCATCTTGAACGAGATCGGTTGAGTCGAGTTTCAGAAAGCTTGCCATTGTAATAGTATATGATTCTAACTATAATTCTGATCGATAAATTTGATTTAGTTATCAATCACGATTGGTCTGTCGAAGCTGTACCTGATTTGGCCTTTAACAGAATCTATGAACAACATCTGTCCATTGCGCTCCGTGGCTTTGTTGTAGTAATAGACGATCGAACGCTCATCAACGCCCTTGATATTGAAGTCCTTGACAACCATCTGAAAATCACGCTTCGAATTAGCTCGTAGGATAGCTACGTACTCTGAATTCAAGCGAATCATCTTGTCGGTTGCAAAGTAGCTGTGGCTTAGGAATATGGTACTCAATTTGAAGTGTCGGCCCCTTGTGAAGTAGTGTGAGAAGATGTTCTTCTGGAGCAGACGGTCATTACTAAAATCATCAATGATGACGAGCTCGGGCTTGTTAGAACTGATTGGAGTATACCGCACTTGATCAACATTAGGGGGTGTATCTGGATCAGCAAAGGTAATAAATCCATCCAACTTGTCACGGAGATACTCATAGAGCTCTTGATGAGGATTTCGAGCAATAATCGTGAGATGCGCAAACACGTGAGGGGAATTCTTGAGAATGAACATGCATAGATTATTCTTTCCTGAAAATGAGGGACCAAGCACAACCATTCTAAACAACGATTTAATATCAAGTGCAGGAATGTCGCCCATTGATGCTGATTTGATCTTTTGGGGGATAGAAGCCCCGAAATCAGGTATAGCACTCACGATTATCGTCTGATCTATATAGGATCAAACAAAATGAGTTCAGGTTTTTCATATCCGCAACCAATTTTCCAATCGCCGATTTATAACCCCGCATTCTATCTGACGTTGGATGCGAGTGGCTATCTCTCTTTTTTTTCGTTTTTGATTACGCTCAAACGTTGTATCTCAGTAAGAATGACTATCGATTGACATATCTCGCTGGGATTACTCAAGGGATTGCAACTCCTGGAGTAGCTCTCGTACCAGGTGAAAATGGTGATATTAGTGGAATTGGTGCGTTAAGCTGTAATACTTTGACCGTGAATGGGTCATCTATAACTTCAGCCCCAGCGTACGTGCTATCCATCACTCCCGGCTCAGCAGCCGCGAACAAAGCACTCGTTCTTGATGGTAGCAAACAGATCACAGGGGTCAACAAAATTTCGCTTCATGGTACATCTACCACAGCAGGAACCTTCGAAACACTTCTAAGACTGATTAATGCAGATGCATCGCCCGCTACAGCCGAGATTCAATTAAAGGTTGGAACAGCCGCAACAAGCGAATGTTTCATTGGAACGACCTCAGCAACCAAAACTGTTCTTATGGTAGGTGGTGCTCGAATTATTACATGCGAAAGCACAGGGAATGTTTCAATAGGCGGAACCACAAGCACTTACAAGCTCGACGTGTCTGGAACGATTAACTGCAACAATCTCTACCGAAGCGGTGTCATCGCAGATCTGACACTGATCAGTGGCATCACTACCATTGGTACTGGACAAGCATCAAAAGTACTAACACTCGATAGTTTTCGCAATGTAGTTAATGTCGCTTCGCTCGCTGTCGATACCCTTGTAGCGAATACAGCTACGAATATTCTTAACATCAATCCAACGACTCTTCAGATTAAAGGAACCACATTGACCGCGACTGCTACTCAGTTGAATGTTCTGAATGGTTTCACGGGTACTACTTCTAACCTCAACGTGCTCGCAGGCACAAGTGCAACCTCCGCTGTTCTAACAAAGCTCAATGCGATTACTGCTTCAGCTACTGAGCTCAATACTCTCGCAGGCGTTGTAGCTGGAACAGCTGGAAACGGCAAGGCAGTTGTACTTAGCGGGTCTGGTAGCATATCAAATATCAACACTCTATCTACGACTGGTGCTATTACAGCTGGAGGCCCCCTCAATGGAGTTTTAGCTTATGGCAACCAATCAGCAATTACAAGCGTTGGATAGTTGATAGAGCTTGGTATCCATTCTACACCTACGGATGAATATTTCTCGATAACAGGCTCGGGTTTTGATTATCTGGATGGTAGTTATACGAGAATGCTTACGTTTTCGGGATCTAATCTGACGCCCGTCAAGTTTCAGATCGAGGTTCATAATGGAGTAAGTGCAACAGCCGCTAATGCGACATGGATCGTAAATATCACAAACAACGATCTACGTTTTGGAGTAAATTACTCGAATTTGATGATCCTAACTACGACAGGGCGCCTCGGGATAGGCACAACAAGCCCTTCAGCGCCTCTGCATGTCTCGGGCAGCAACAATTTTGTATTTGGAGCAGGAGGTACGATAGTGTATCGTCTCCGAACAGATAGCGGAGCACCAGAATCCGCCCTTGGTCCCATATCATACAGCGTTGCAGCTATATTCGGTGGATACATTGCTTGTACCGCGATGGCGATGACGAGTGATAGACGTCTCAAGCGAAACATCCAACCATGTCCAATCGATCGAGTCAAGCGGCTCTATGATCAATGCGAGGTCAAGCTATACGATTGGATAGAGAGCAAAAATCGACCTGGTCAGGAAGTGGGACTCACAGCTCAAGACCTCGTTAAATCTCAGCTAACGGATTTAACCTCTATTTTCTACCGAGACGATATCGAAGAGGGAGAGGATCCGTCGCTAGAGCCCGCTAAGCAACAGCTTAATGTTGATTACAGCCGGATTAGTGCTTATAATTTGCGAATGATTCAGCATCTATTGAAGGAGATTGAAGATCTAAAGACAATTATAGCTACTTTAACATAAATATGAGAATTGAACGCTGGGAGGTGAGCCTATTGAGCTATAAAAAAGTACAGAGTGTGCATCCGATTAGACTCTGGAAAGCTACGTAATGTTGATTTTGGTGCGAAAGGTTACGCTCAGTATCGTGATCAGACCCTGCTTAAGGCTCATTCGCATTTAGATCACAATGACTTAGAGCGCCGTAGGAGATACTATCTACGACACAAAATTGATTATCCACCCTATAGTGCCGATTTCTCATCGAAAACATATCTCTGGTAGTGATATACAGCATGGGTTGCGGTCCGAGTAAAGAGCTCAAAACTAATTTAACTAACGATGAACCCAGTCAGGTCATAGGATCAACATTCATGAACGCGAATCAGATCGTAGCTCTCGGAGATAGTGCATTCGTCCCTATCAGAGATGCTTAGACTGTGGAAGATGCGATAATGGAGATACATGTCGGTGAGAAAAAAAAGCATATATCGCGGAATGGCAAATAGAGAAGTTAGGTCTGGTATTGCTTAGAAGCTTATAGCTTAAACGTCTTTACAATCTTTTTTTTCTTGGATTGGTAAGCCCAAAAGCGACCGCCTTCAGTCTGAGTTGAAGCATCTACTTTCTTGATAGACTTATCGAGGTCAGTAGCCCACACAGCTGCCTGAGTCTTCTGTGGTCGATCATGGATGATTAGATTCTTCATGATGGATTTAAGCTCAGCAACGTTGAGATCGGCGTTATCGCCATAGCTACCACCTGAACTGGAAATAATGCGTGGGTTGAAGTAGAACATGTTTCTATAGTAGTCGAGTTAAAATTTGCTTAAACACTTTATCCCCAATTAGTCGGTTGCTGTACATATCCACAGTCAGAGACTTAAGCTGCTTGATGATGCTTGGATTATCATTCCCTAACTCCATCTCCCCTTTCAGCTTATCATACTCAGCTCGAAGTGTCGCTAATGGATCCGTGAACTTATCATGAAAATTGTACTGGAGATGTGTGATCGCAAGGATCTCCTTGAAGAGCTTTTTATCATCCATACTGAGCTTATCGTAAGCGGCTTGATCAATATGCTGCTTATAGACGAGTGTCTTAATCAAATAGATTGAAGGCCATCACTAATTTGACACTTAGGACCACATTTGCGTCGATTTGGTTGAACGATTACAAGGGTCTTAGCATCCAAGTCAGGGATACGAATATACTTGCTACCAAGCTGCTTGTAGGTATATGCTGACGGTTTTGCTAATCCTTGAATCTCATTGAGATTGTACGTACGACCACGACGACGACGAACGACACCTTCCAATGGAGCGACACCCGCGCCTCTAAGACCACGTCCCTTCAATCCACTACCGGAAACTTGACTGGCGTCAGAATATCTCTTAGCCTTCGCTTGGAATACAGCCTTTGTAGCTCGCATCGCTGCGGTAGCTGCCTTCAGTGCTGATCTCGCTGATTTTGAGTTAGATCCCCTCATAGCTTCCTTAACTTCTTCATAGCGCTTCTGAGCTTCACCATACGCCTGAGCTGCTGTCTCCGAGTCATCGTGAAGCTTTTGCAAATTATCGTCATGGTCGTATTCCTCGATACTTTGACGTCTGATATCATGAACAGACTTCAATATCGCATCATTTAATGCTTCGAGGTTATCGTCAAGGTTTTTACGTCTTTGTTTGTCCAATTTTTTCTCTTCAACCAATTTAGCTGCTTCTTCATCATTTGATGGGGATGGATATTCATCGTCATCATTAAGGTATATATCCAAATCCTCAAACCAATCAAGTAGTAATGCAAAGGTATCCATCCACCTGATAGTTCTCATTAAACCCTTCCAAGCTGCACCAGATACTTGCTTATGTTTTTTTTATATTTATCTTCCGTCATGATATTTGAATGTCTGGATTCAGTTGGCTGACCAAAATAGTATGTTGGATGAGGTTTTACTCCATTTGTTGTATCAACCACTGGTATTAGCCTGAAAGGTATTTCAATATCCTTCGAATGAAGTTGTGCGTAGTAATCAGTCAATATCCTTTTCGCATCATTGTCCGCGTTGCTCAGATTTTGATCCATATCTTCATCGATGCCACTCATTGTTCCATGTCTTGGTTCCCTATCGACTGGCGTAAATTCCTTGACGTCAATTTCCTCGTCATGCTTACCTATTATTTCTAACTGAAGTCCTCTGTCTCTGATCATATTTATAAATGAACGGAGCGTAAGTTGCCAATTCACCCTTTTAGTGATAGCTGACTTAGACCTATCGCTTTCTTTCCCATAGACGCTAATTGAATTTCCATTAACCCAAACGTATCCATCATTATCAATTGGAGATGATTTGCTTGTTCCATTAAGTATCGGGACAATCTCCTTTCTCAAACCATTTGATTCAAGTAGTTCCATATTTTTACTAATGATCCAAAACAGTTTGAGTTTGCTATCAGTTTGATCAGACGTTGTTGAACTTGAATTATCAAAGAGAAAACTGTCCTCAAGTCTTTGTTTGGTACGATCGCCAGTATCCCGTCTGATGCATTGACTCTTTTTCTCTTTAAACCGATAGTCTGCCATATCGTCTAGGGAGTATTTATATCCTCCTTTCCCATTTCGTTGCGTTCCCTCTTTTCATTCATATAATTTAGGAAACGAACGTCATTAGCTATAACCACGCGAATATGATCATATGTCTCTGACCAATTAATACTTGGGACCAACACCAATCTATCTGTTTTAATATTATAAGTTTTTGCATTTTTACCAATATAATATTTCGACAGCTGCCGACCATTAGATGAAAGGGGATGAATACGTAAATCTGCAAGAATTGGATAAATCTCATATATTTCAGCAAACCGCTTGTTTTGATCGCTTCTGTTCTTCGATTTCAGCGTTATCATCATCATCACTAAATACATTTTTTTCTATATTATCAGGAGCATCTTCCCCAACCATAGCATCATTCATGATAGGGGTGTTGTTGATACCAACATCAATTACTAAAGGCTTTGCTTCGACGCCAGTATCGACCATCATCGGTTTAACATTTACTTCGGGAGTAGTTGATACCTTAGGGTTTGTCTGGGAGTATTCATCAATCAGCGTTTTCTTTAAGGCCTCAGATGGCTCGGATGTTGAGTCTGTCTGAGTTGATTCAGTTGCTTTCTTGGCAACAGTTGTAATTCCATTCGAGATATCAGTAGCCCACGAAGCGCCTTCATACATTTCACGCTTCGCTTTAGCTTGACGAACTCGACGCTGAGCTCTTTCAATAAGCTCTTGTCGTTTTTGCTCTCTCTGAGCGAGGGATGTGAAATTTGGAAACATCGTATCTATATTTTGTGAGCTATAAAAAAATGAGTACTCAAATTACCAATAGCTCGGCATAACTGAGTCATGGTGGAAAGGTAAGTAAGAATGGCAGATACGGTTTCGCTCATTGAGAAGATTCAAATAACGATCTTTAATACAATGGAACGGGACGCCAAAGATTGCTTCCAATTCATGCTTGTACTTTTGATTGGCTACCGTTTTGCGAAAATTTGAAGCTGCATCAAGATTAAGCAACTCATTCTTGATTCGACTTACTTCTTGGATGATCCACAGCTTGCGTCGAAGTTTTACAAGCTCACGTTCTTTCTCTACACAATTTGGGCACATTATTACGATATCAGTGTTTATACATAAAGTCAGATAATTCATACTCTCACAAAAAATATTAAAAATAATATATGGGTCAAAGCTTAAAGAGGATGTCTCTATCCATTTAATTTTAAAAGCTAATCATGGCTCATTTTTTAAGCGCCCAGTAATCTCTCTCAAGAGTTCATCTCCTGTTCTTGTTGATTAACCGCAGATTATCTTGTGGCTCCCAAGAGTCAGGCTCATTACCAAGCCACCTAACTAAGTATTTGAACTTACCCGATCGCATATTTTTGTGTTCTAAGATCTTCTCGGCTTCTAAAATATCACCCCTGTTAATTGTGGCATCTGTGGTCTCTGTTTTAACAAATTTAAGATCATTTGGTGCCTTGTAGAGGGTATGACGATTTTTGAACGGATTTGGACTCGGTAGCCATCAATTCCAACGATTTTATAGACTGCTTTGCTCCATCGAGCAGCTTCTTTATCAAATGGCTGCTTCTTGAGACGGTATAATACGCTTGATCCGATCTCAAACTCCTTCTCAATTCTATCAGCTTCCACCTGATTATGACTCAGATCCGCATTCATTACTTTGCCTTTTGCCTCATTTGGGGTCATACCAATTGAGCGATGAAACGTGCTATTGTAGTTTTCGATGACATCGCCAATAAGCTTATGCGCAATCCTATTGGGAGACATTTTAGTTAGTCTCTGTTTTAACGTTCTGTTGAATCGCTCGATTTTTCCCATAGTACCGTGATCACCGGGCTCGTTATTGTAGTGCTCAATTTTCTTGGATTTGTAGAAATTTTGAGCCTGTGAGCTCATGAGCTCGCCACCATTATCACTTGTCAGAATATCAACTTTGTGAAGGCGAACAAACGCTTTAAGCGCTGCTAAAACAGTTGGCGCAGTCTTGTTTGACAAGAGCTTTGCGTACACCAACCGTGAGTTGATGTTGATAGCACTCAAAATTGGTCGTTTCTCCCAAAACGTAAGATCCATTTGCCATGAGTTAGGGTTATGTGAAGCAATTTTGAATCCATCGAATCGCTTCTTCTGTTCCTGGAATCGTTGAATGTCCGTCTGACTGGAATACCAATCCTTTACGATTTTGAGAGTTATCTTAGGATTTAATTCCTTTGCCTTCTGATACAGTGCTTGAGCCCCGATAAAACCGGTTTTTGGATCATAGTAGAGTTTTGTTAGTAAATCTTGTAACGACATGATCCTATATTTTATAGCAAAAAAAATGGTCAGACTTAGAAGTCAGCATCATCTAAATATATTCCCTTAGATAGTAAGTGGAATCGTAGAAATGCCGTTCAATAGTACCTGTCGCTTATCGTAGAAATATGAAAGGGCGCTCTTTGTTTGAGTATAGTTATGATAGATTTTGTTTCTTTCGAAAGTCTGAACCCCTTGTTAGTCCCTTGAAGTGTGATGCGGTCCCGTACAACAGTCTCAAATCCGTCAGGGTTAAGGACATGCTCATTCCGACCACGACCCTGCTGCACACCCTTTGCTCAAACTTTGACCTTGTAAGATTCGTCGAGTAGATAGCAAATATAGTTCTTACTCGATAGTGAGACCATAGCATCGCCTGACCATTCATCCTTGAACAGACCAGGGGTGCGGCGATCAAACTTAGCTACCTCTGTGTTGTAGTCGCGTGGGGACCAATTGTATTTATGCTCCTTGAAGTGGGCACGTAGCTCGGGCTTCATACAGTTTTGAAACGGAGTCTCGCAGCTGAAAGCGATATAAGCTGAATCATTGTCCATCTCTTGATACTCGAAGTCAGAGCGATCGAAGTAGAAGTCTATGCAGTCGTAGTAGAACTGAAGCATGCGTAGCTTGGCGAGCTGGTAGATGGCAATCGACAAATGAATGGGGTTCTTGTTATTGAGTCGCCGTTTCTTCATGGTGATTTCACAGGCGTCATTAAGCTCCTCGAGACCATGGAACGTAAAGTGTTCGATCTTGTTCTTAATAGCTATGTCGCTCGACTCATACTTAACCTCTTTATGCTTGCTCATGTCCATTCCAGATCGACCAAAAGCATGTTGCCTACCAGTTTCATCATCTCGGCAATCATAGCCTTGGACTTATCGACGTCTCCCTCTCGTCTAGCATTTGATACAGCCTCCATAAATGGAGCAAACGCCTTGTGAGAGCTGGCCTTGACACAGCAGTAAGTCTTGGTTATCTCCATACCGTGAGAAAGGTACCACTTAAGCAAAGGGGTGTAGATGAGAATCTTTTCACCAAAGTAGCTACCAATTAACTTGCGAGCAGGCTTAGAACGATTTGATGTACGGGACTGGTTGTAATCGAACATGTGCTTACCAATGACACTCTCGTCGGTACAATCGATTAATACATTCTTGAGAATGGGCGTCATTTCACTAAAGTAGTCTTTTAGATGGTCTGGAGTACGAATATCGCATTCAAGAAAGCCAAATATTTTATCGGCGTTGATGTCGTCGATGATACCTTCATACGCTTCAACGGTAGTCAATCGACCGCATGGCATCTCATTACCAAGTGCTCACAGGTACAGAGCGTTAGTGTCGTATCCGATGATTTTCTTACAGATCTTACCACCACGAATCTTCGTCTCATTACGCTTAGCGTAGCGGTTGAAGATAATAGATGGACCTCCGGCGATGTTGGCTTTCATCTTAGCGTAGATATCCTTTTCAATAGAATATACCAGTCTGTCTGAGTTGAACTCAAGCAACTTCTTATACCGAAAACCTCCGAGCGACATATCTTTACGAGCGGAATTGCACTTCACACAGCTGATCAAGATGTTGCCGTCGATGTGGCCAAGCTTATTGTTGATTCGATCAGCTGAAGCGGTATCAGCGGTTAGCTGGCAGTAGCATAGACCACACAGATACTTTTGCTTTTGCAGCAATGTGTTCAAGTGCTCAAGTGTCATACCAAATTTTCGCTTTGCCTTAGCATCCTGATTCTTGTATCCACTCATTCGCTTAGCTGGGAATTGGAATGCGTTAGCTGGCTTTTTATCCGGATATTGGAGATTATTGAAGCAAGTCTGATACATGACCTTCTCTGAAAGACCAGATAGCGACACTCCATCCGCAAACATATCCAGATCGAAACGATTGAAAAATTCTCGTTGAGCCTTGGTAGCCTTGATGAATGGGACTACGTCGAGATTGTTGTACCAGATCAATAAGTCCTTGATCGATTTCATCTCGTAGTACTCCCACACGAACTTTACTCGCTCGTAGTCATCCTTGGTGATGCTTGTTCCTCGGAGCTTGCTGTCAAAAGCTGACTTAGGTGGGATAGTTGTCTGATATAGTACATTGAATGCAGTTATGTACTCGTAAGGAAAAAGACCCTTACCAAGACCACAGACACATCTAATTTTGTCATCACATTTACAGCCACCGAGATATGTTGTAAGATATTTATCGTAGCTGGTAACAGCTGGTACATAGCTGCTAATATCGAGCATTTTCATGTCCGATGTAGCAATGCACATGCAGCTGGGATTCTTGATGACAGATTTAATGTTGTCAGTACCAATAACGGCAAACAAATCCTTCTTAAATCAAGTTAATATCGTATCGACCAGAATTGAAACCGAATACTGGTACCTGATCAAGCTGCTGTTTTAGTTTCCCGTAATCAGACCTTTGCTTACCAAAGCCGAGACTGCTATGAAAGTCAAAGAAGCTGGCATACTTTCCTTGTTCAATCCAACCCTCGACATCAGACATCTTGTAGGTCTTACCAAGATTGACTCCTGGAATTTCTATACCTATCAGACCGTGAGCGTTGATGATTTTCTGTAGAAGCGACTTGTACTTATTGTCATTGTACTGCTGGATCTTCACGGATACATCACCGATGTATTTGAGCATATCCGTAAGTAGCATCTTCGGATCATCATTTACAAAGCAACGCACCTCCTCGGTTAAGCTATCAGCTACTGATACAGACACCGGAATGTGTTCGTTCGTGAAGACAGTATTCTCCCCGTGTTGAGTCCCAGTAGGCTTAAGGATGGCCTCAAAGTCATAAACGATGAAGTGATCGATGTACTGGTCAGCATCCTTGATTGAATACTTCGTAAGCAGTGATCGTATTGCGTTCTGAGCTGGTTTGTAGATAGTTGGCTCAGCTGGGAAGCTTTCGATATTCACGAGCTCGCACTGATTCTTCTTGTGGTTTTTAACCCTTTCAGCGCTGACGAAAACCATCTCACACTTAGGACATTGATACTTAGCCTGAAGCATATCGATGTTCTTGATTTGATGTAAAGAGCATGATTCTCGAACGATAAAATATCCATAGCTTCATACCCCTTGTCCGATCTACGAATGCATTCTTCATTTCCAGAAACTACATCCATCTTATATACGTTAATACCAAGTTGGAAGCAGTCTTCAACCTCATCGAGCTGTAGTAGGTCAATGGGCTTGAAACTCCTAAACAGGCTCGACGAATATTTAACCCCCTTGAAAGAACAGTAGCGCTTGAATGCCTTCTTCACCTGAGCCTGAATTCTTCGAGGATCCTTCTTAGGGCTCTGGAATGTATGCCAGCCGATACAGTGGAAGACGCACTTGTTGTTGGTCTTGGGGAAGTTGATCACATGCTTGTTTTCGCGAATAATCTTAGGGATAACAGCCTCACTATCTCCGAGAGAATGCTCGCGATGGTAGATAAAAATCTTGAACGCAGTGATAGCCTTGAGCTTATATCCAGAGCTGGGGTAATTCAGTTTGTCAGCCAACTCCAAAGAACGGATTTCCGAAATAACCTTCTTTTGAATATCACCCCTGCTATTGATAGCGATAGGGTTATTAGATACATGAGTATTAGCGAGATTTGGGTAGAAGTAGCGAGTGTCGTCAGGATCGGTCTTGCTTACAAGTTCGTACCCAAGAGCAATATTTACCTTAAACGCACTCGTTTGTGTGGAAAGAACGTTCTCGAGCTTGTTGTAGAAATCAGATGGTTCAACACCCTCGTACAAGTGTGATTCCATGTGATTACCATTGTAAAAACGGTACTTAGGATCAGCCTTGTAGTCAGGCGACAATTGTTTCTTAAGGGTTTCAATCGAAACATTGTACACCTTAGCTACCAATCTTTTGTTGATTGGGCGCGAAACGTTGCTAACATAAACCATCTTATCCGTTCTACCACGCACCTTAACACGATAGCTACTACCCCATTTAATAGCTTGGATATTTAATCTCTTTAATCCTTCGAGTTCGTATGCAAACATGTTGCCTATATATGCTTGGCTATATTATTCTCCGTAGATATGAGTTTATAATTATTTGACCTTGTATCAGGATCGACTTTATATCATACTTATATACAAAAAATATGAAATTAATTAATTCAAATATTTGGCAAATACCTTTTTGGAGGTTTTAAGCCATTGTCATTGACTATATTGGGATTGACTTTTTATTTGAGAAAAAAATTAATTAATTAATTAAGTTCGGTTTCATTATTAAGTTCGCTTTCAGATTCGCTAAGTTCGGTTTTGGGCTTGCGCTTTTGCGGGCTCTCTATTCATATCGTCGTAGCTCTTTTGATACAACAAACGAGCTTCGCACCCCTGCGCTGGTAGTAGCGCTTTTGCGCTGCCTTGACGCGATCCTTGTTAGCCTGGTATTGCTCAGGAGAGTAAGCCATCTTTGTATATTAATAACTTTATATTTATTAGGATGAAAAAAACTACTAATGCATCAAGCCGAAGCAAGAATCAGCTGAAATAACTTAACGTGGGAATAGATCGAGTGACCTGCCGAGCCACAGAACGCGCCATCCCAATGTCGGGACCTAACATACTGGCAATGTCATAGTATCGCTCGATGCACTCACGAATCCCGCTGCCACTAGCCTCTGCGATAGAGGGCAAGACCCGAGATAGCTTCTGTCGCTTCACAGGTTCTTGGAAGCACGGAAGGCTGATCTCTGCGCCAGCACTCGGTGACTGATTAAGTAAAGTCCTAATCACCGCGAACGCCTCGCTGGGATCATGTAGAGTCACTGATCGGATATTACCGTGGTTGTTGATCGTATCGGAGACCCAGAAAAACTGCCAATGATCAGTCAAGTCGGTCAAGAGTGCCATCACGGGTTCATCGACGAGAACATCCAGGGCTATCAATTCTGACAAAGCCTGAGAGATGGCGCGTTCTTTCACCTTTCGCTTCACTTCGATGAGCAATCTCACGCCAGGCAGCATCCCTAAGTCGAGCGGGTTCTCCAAGACGAGATCACTCAGTATGATCATGTCCGTGCGTCCAACAAGTTCGATGTTATGACCAGGGATTTCAGCCTTGAGGATATCTTTCCCATTTTCCACACCGTACACGCAAAGCCTGTTCCTCGTGAGCACATCACCGATGTTGACTTCCACGTACGCGCGATATCGTTCACGTTGCTGTTCCTCGGTGAGCGCGATATTCTGCCCACGCTCGTCACTAATGCTTTCCCACCTGAACTGTTCAACGTGCGTCAGGTCCCAAGTAGCGAATTGAACCGCGCGGGTAGCTTGCAACCGAACATTCAATTCAGTCAGAAGCGTCGAACTCGCGCTTGAGTGGCGATATACCTTGCGTTTGCCCAGCACAGTCTGCTCGTACATCATGTCAACCTTTTCGACGAGTTGATCCATCTTGGATGCCTCGCTCGCTGAACCACTAGCCCCCTCAGTAACCTTCACCAGCACGTGAACTTGTCTCGACTGCGGGGTGGTCATGTGGTTCTCTTCCAGCACGTCCTTAATTGTCCACGTCGCCCTCATCTTCTCTCCATCGATCATCGTCTGGACGTCGGGATGGATCCTCCCTTCCTCCATCTCGAGCACACCAGGGTCACCATCTCGCAGCCACGCGCCGCCCTCCGTCTTCGCCAGGAAGAGCTGCAGGTCACGCGCAGGACCCTTGATGTCTTCATTCTCCGCCTTGATCGCCTTCTTCAACGCCGAGACCGACTCAGTATCGTCGATCTTCACCTCGAACGCGCTGCCCGCCACGCCAACGATCGCACAGAAGAGCTTCACCATCTTTCCATCAGGTGGCAGATACTGGAATGAGGAAGGAGGTAGGGAGAATTTCTGGCGTACTTAAGCGGACATGAAGGTGTGTGACATAGATTTTTAACCAATGCCACGTCGCGCTGGTCCTTGAGGTAAAAAAAAAAATCTGCCGGCGTAATGTTCTATTGCTTTTATCAATATAGTTTGAACGTTGTTGGTCGAGCGGTCCCGAAACGCCCTAAGATCCAACAGACGTGGCTCTCGCTATAAGGTGGTCGAGAGGTTGCGTCGTCAAATCAACGTCTGTTAGATCTCAGTGGTTGAGCGGTTCTAAAACTACCCTAGTATCGAAAAGTCGTGGCTCTCGCTCTAAGGTGGTCGAGAGGTTGCGTCGTTGAAATCGCTGCTGTCCCGAAAGAAGGTTTCAGGAATGCTCTCGGTGGTAAATTACGGTAAGGAAAAAAACTGCCGGCGTAATGTTCTAAGTATTACTACTGCACTCAGCCTCTCCAAGTCTCCATCCAGGTACGTCTTCAGATCTGTGGTGCACTTCTCTTCGTCTTGTGCTTGCCGGGTTCGATCTGTTCTCATACGTTGTACGATGTCTGACGATAGCACTTCCGGAGAGCTCGCCAGGCGCGTCCGTGAGCGCGTCGCGGCCGCTACGCGTACCGTCGGCGTCTTGTCCTTCGGGAGCAACAGCTCCGGCAGTCGATTGAGGACGATCAGGTCCTCTTGATCGGCCTCCGAGGTAATCACGGTGCCTGCCTGATGATGTAGTCCGTTGCTTGCTAACCGATCTGCGCTTCGATTCCATTCTCTTTTGACACGCAGGAATTCGTGAGACGGCCACGATCTCAGTTGATCTAGCGCTCGCTGCCGCAGAGGCGTCAAGCCAGGCGCCTTGCACTCGATCTCGCCACGCATCTGTCGAGTCACCAGGTTGGAGTCGCCGCAGACGATCAGACGTCCCCTGTCCAAGCTGGACAGTATGTCGAACGCCAACAGTAGCCCGTGGTACTCTGCTTCGTTTACCGTGAGGTCAGGCAGATACTTCGACTCCGCTGCGACCACGGTCCACTCAGGTAACTTCCATACGATAGCACTGCCTGCACCTCCGCCGCGTTTGACACGCGCCGATCCATCGAAACTCACGACTAACAACTCCTCGCCTTGTTTAATGTAGGCGGGATTGCGGCGACATATTGGCGCGGCTGTTTCCTCGGAGCGATTGACGACAAGATCGAATCGACGTTCTCCCGAGGGGTGATGCTTGCTGCAATGGTGCCCAGGATTTCGTCCTCTCCTCACGTGCATCTGACAATCTCCAGCGTCCACGGTGAGAGCAATGCCGCCCAGTTACCCAGCCGCCCCTGCAGACCCGACGATCGCACCAGCCACGCTGGCGTGGCTGGTGCGTGGTGTAACACACGTCTAGTATCCGGAGAAGAGCCAAGATCTCTTTCTCAACGGTGCCGTAGTTCAACTCGTTGACTTTCAACGGGCGACTGGCGAACGTTACTTGTATGTACGTGCCGTCGTGTTCTTGCATCAAGGCCGCAGAGATCGCCCAGTCACTCGCGTAGACAATGATCACCGGCTTCCGGTCTGGGTCGAAGAGTCTGAGCACTGGCGCGTCTGCGATCTTGTTTTTCAGCCTCTCGAACGCCACTCGAGCTCGATCCCACTTCTCCGTTTCGTCCGCCGAGGCGATCTGCTTCTCGTCCTTAACAAATCAGTCGGGCTTCTGGCCCATCTCGTGAAAATCCACTTCTCGCAGCTCGTACAAGATCGACGCGTAGATTGCAAGTCCTCGATGGATCTATTGTAGTAGTTGAGGCTACCGAGGAAGGACTGCATCGACCGCAGTGTGCGCGGGAATGGCAGAGTAGTCAATGTCTCCAGGTTCTTCGGGTGAGTTTCGAGACCGCCCGCTGACACACAATGTCCCAGATAATCTACCTTGCGGCAGCCCCATAAACTCTTCACCACGCTGATCGACAAGTTCCAACGGTCACGTACGTCCAGCAGTCGGTCTACTTTGTCGCAGATAGCGTACCAGGATTCAGCTGTCACCAGAATGTCGTCGATGTACGAGCGACGTCCCAGCACCGGTGATCCCGAGTGCACGTCCGGCTCACAGGCCTCGAAAGCATCTGCCACGCCTGACTGGACGCCGCCGTCTGGGATCCGAAGATAGCCATACAGCGCGTTGTCCAGGAGCTGCTGATAGATCTGCGGCGCGTTCTTCAGCCCAAAAGCATACGCAACCATTCGGAGAGACCAAACGGCGTGATGAACGCCGACACCAGGCGCGCCCTCTCGGTCATTTCCACGACCCAGAAACCGCTCGCCATATCCAGCGAGCAGTACCAGAGCGCCTTGCCAGGTCTTCGAGCATATCGTTGATCAGCGGCTTGGGGTACATCATGAGACGCGTCAGACTGTTCACGACGCGGTAGTCGATGCAGAGCCTGAAGTCGACCCCATTCTTCTTGATAATCACCACGATCGGCGACGCCCACGGAAAGTTGGACATCCTGATAATCTTGGCAGAGAGCAGACCCTTGATCAAGTCAAACAGCTTACCACGGGATTGGGGCGCGACTCGACGTACGCACTGAGCCACCGGCATGGCGTCCCCAGTATCGATATCGCAGTAGACGCCTTGCGCGGCTGGCGGCAGAGCGTTCCCTTTTCCGAGGAGTAGATGTTGCCGGCTCCAGATAATCTTCCTCAGCCGTGCTTCATCCTCCGGTGTGCTCCAGCCTTCGTGCTCGATCCGGATATCTTCCAGTTTCACATCCTCGGGCGTCGTCGTCACTTCCGGCAAGATCGCCATCTATGCGCCCACGTCTTCGGCGAAGAGTTCGCCTCCTTCACTGATGCAAACTTGTTCGTCCTCCAGAGGTCGATCTGCGGCAGCCAGGTCCGATTCATCCGCGACCGATCTCAATCCTACCGGACTCTCGATCGGGACGACTTCGGCCGCATCTGCACCCGGACCAACTCGATCATCACCCGATCCGTCGACCCCGCTTTCCGATTTGCTAATCGGTGCGACCTGCACATCCTCGAGTGCGCTGGTGGTGACCACATCGTCAGCCGCTGCTAGCTCCTCGATCTGGATTTCTGGCGCGTGCGTGCGCACGGCCTCCGCTCCAGATACTTCAACGTCGGTGATCTCAGCCTTCTCGACTTCGGGCATCCTCACAGCTTGACTGCTGACGATCGCCCGACGACCCGTGGGTGGTCTCAAGAGGCCCGTCGGTGTGTCATACTGCGGTCGAACGACCATCGGCTCCATGGACTCCGCGGTCGAATCTTCTTTCTCATCCGTCGCGTCCGTGGTAGCCTGCAGTATCAGATTCTGCCAGTCGGCGTACCGACGTGACCCCACAGTGATGAAACCTTGACGTCTCGGCACGCGATCTCCAACCAGCCACATCCCGACTTGAGTATGAGCGGGTAGGCACCTCGTCCGGTCGCTGACGTTGGTGATCTTCAAGTACCGCCTCCGTCCAGGACCGTCAACCACAGTGGGAACCCAATGTTCTCCCTGGGTGATCCACAGCGTCTCCGACGGCCTGGGTCACAACGGCACCTCGATGCTCTGACCCGCGTCTATCACCTCAAGCCCGTCCAAGCCAACTGCGCGAACGTGTTCGCCATACAGGGGGCGTCGTCCGGACAGCTGGATGCTGACCTCGTCGGGCAAGCAGAGCGTCCCGTCGGTCAAGTCCAAGCGGATCCCCGCCGGCACCATTAAATCCATGCCGAGGATCGCGTCTTGGCCTGACATCTCGCCGACCCACACGTCGAAGAAGTACACCAGTGCTCCGGCCAAGGTGACCTTGATCTTGGTACGTCCCTTCGTCACGTACACGCCTTCTCCAATACCAACACACTCTTGTCGTTGACTTTCATCCACATAGCACCCAACCTTACAAGCAAAGGCGGCGTCCAGAATGGACACCTCGGCGCCGAAATCTAATAGTAAATCCGCTTTTTCGTTGTTGATCTTCCCTCCCGTCTTGGCTTGCTTGAACCACTTACTGGGTGCGTGATATTTCCAGTATCCACGCATCTCCCCAGCAGTAGATCGAGCGCCATGACGGTGTCAACTCTTGCGAACTCATCAGGCCTCCGAAGACTTGCAACAATACCGGTATGTTTTCCATGAAGGTCATATGTATTGTCGATCGGGTTCTTCCGTTCACTAACTTCAGTTCTCTTCTCGACGTATGCAAAGATGCAGAACTTGGAACGCTCGGCACGTCCTAGTTTAACATCTTCGCGGCGCTTTCCGGCAACATGCCGCTGTGCTTGGCTGGGTCGTACCACTGACGGATCACGTTGTAAAATTCCTCCATCTGGCACTTGCCGACGTCGTGGATCTCGCCGCACCCGCGGCATACGAAGAGGCAGTGATCCGACGGGTGGCCCTTCTTGCCACAGCGCTGACACGTCAGCCGTTTCCAGCAAGGTAGATCGTCGTGACGATGCGAGCCACAGTGCGTGCAGCGTTGGAACGTGTCACGTCCACGCGGTCGGCGATGTCCTGGATCGGGGTCTCACGGTGGCGGTGTTTCGCCAGGCGTGGCTCGATCTGGTTCCTGCGGTGGCGGCGTCTGGGTTTAAGCTTCTCCTTCAGCGGCGACAATGTAGATCCGGCGTAGATCGCCATCCGACTCCGATCCACTGAGACCAGAGTCACTGTCGCAGTCCGTGGCCTTAACGGCTTGCACCTTGCGCGTTGGAACTGACTTCGTGGCGTCAGAAGTGGTTGCCTTCTGTCGATACTTGCTCGATCCGAAGTGGGTCGTCCCTGACGGTTCTTCGCGCGCTGCCGCGCCCTCAAGACGTCTTCCAGAGCTTCCGCGTCAGAGATTCGTAGTAACGCGAGCTGATAGGCCAGCTCGCGATCGTCCAGTGTCTCGATGAAGTGCTCCACATGCTCGCGGCGGACGTCCGGTGGGCCGTTCTTCACGCGCAGCTTCGCCCTCAGTCCTGCGACGCTCAGACGGTGGAGGTACTCCAGAGGCGTTTCGTCGGCGCGTTTCCTCGCATGGTAGTACTGTCTCGCGACAGATCCCCCGAGCCCGCAAAACTGCACTTGGAATTCGAGCAAAAGTTCCTTCCAGTCGCTCCGCGTAGTCCGGCTGAGCTGCCGGTACCAGTTGCGCGCCGAACCGGTGAACAGGCCTCCAAGCACCAGACACTTCTCGTCGTTCGGAGCCTGATCGCGGGTGAAGACTTTACCTTGCTGATCCAAGCTCGCGCGCGGTCATCGTCGTCGTCCTTCCCAGAGAACTCTTTGAGCTCCGACATCGTGGAGACACGGAAGCGTGGAGTGATCGGTGGTGTTCCGACAGCCGAAGCAGTTGTAGCTACTATCGCTTGACGGATAACAGTGAAGGCCAGATCGTCTGGATCGTACTCGCCGTACTCCGAGCCAGCCGACTCCATGTCGGCATCCTGTTGTTCGGTCACCGTTATCGGTGCTGCGGTTGGTGTCCCCTGTGCGGCGCGCTGCTCTTTCAGGAAGCGCCCCATCGCCGAGTTGAAGAACGTTTGCAGCTTATCCGGATTGTCGTTCGATTTGCCGGTTGTCGCGGGTACACCCGCCTTGGGCCTCACACTCGCCGTACGATCCGATCTGGCCTGCCGCATTGCGGCTCCTGAGGGGCCAAGCGGCATGCGCTCGACTCTTCCAGAGCTGCCCAGATCGGCCATCGAGGCCGTGGACACATATTGCGAGTGCTGCGACGATCCAGCCAGCGACTCAGAACCCGGAAGGTGTGACAGCGAAGCCGCTGGCTTGAGCTCGGCCTTTACTTGAGCCGACTCACCAACCAACACCCTCAGGTTCTCGAAGGGCTCCGACAGCGCGATCTGCAGCATCTCCAGGTCCAGATCGAAGAGATCCTTCGCATCGAAGTCACCTGGTGTGATTCCGGCCTCTGTCAGCAGACGCAGCAAAGCCTTCACCGCGTCCAGCTTGTTCGCTGTGACTGGTGGTGGTGCCACCGGTCCTGTCAGCGATCCAGGTACCCGCGGCTGCACGATCATCATCACTGAGTTCTTGGTCAGGAACGACTGAAAAATTGACGACACGCTCGACAACTTGCACGGCGCTAGGCGGTTCACCAGCTTGGACGTTTACTCGGGGTACTGGCAAGTGCCCGTGGCAGAGCAGGACCGAGACAAGACGAGCTTCGTCACTAGGAAAGGTTTATTCCGCTTTGTGCGTATGCCGTTTGGTTTGGCCAATGCGCCAGGGACTTTTCAACGGATGATGGACGCGGTGCTGCGCGGGCTCACGTGGCAGTCGTGTCTGGTCTACCTAGACGATGTGATCGTGTTTACCAAGGGCAATGTCGCAAGGCACGTGGTGGAGCTGGCCACGGTGCTCGAGAGGCTGTCACAAGCAGGGCTCTCGTTGAAGGCGAAGAAGTGCACGTTCGCAGCTGAGAGGCTGGAGTACCTGGGGCACGAGTTAGACGCTGACAAAGTGAGGCCGATGGAAAGCCTCATGAGCAGCGTGAAGGACTTCCCGGTCCCGAACGACACGACAGAAGTGAAGCGGTTCGTCCACATGGCGGGCTACTACAGGAGGTTTGTGCCGGAGTTCGCGAGTAGGGCAGCACCACTCACTAAGCTACTGAGGAAGGGCGTGGTGTGGTGCTGGGACGACGACCAGCAACACGCGTTCGAGGACTTGAAGAACGCGCTGACGGAGCGGCCACTGCTGGCGTATCCGTACTTTGCGAAGCCGTTCCGACTTGTGACGGACGCGTCGAAGACAGGGTTGGAAGCACCAATGGCGCAGGACCAAGGTGGCGGAGAGCAGCCGATCGCCTACGCATCCAAGGTGAACTCGGAGACGGTGGCCAAGTACAGCATCACCGACTTGGAATGCGCAGCCGTGATATGGGCGGTGAAACTGTTTCGTCCGTATCTGTACAGGCGACGCTTTGAGCTGTTAACGGACCACGCGGCGTTGAAGTGGCTGATGACGAGCAAGGATCTGACGGGGAGGCTGCACCGTTGGGCGTTACAGCTCCAAGAGTACAATTTCGAAGTGGCATATCGGCCAGGTTCGAGCAACGTAGTGGCTGACGCTCTCTCGAGGGTGCCAGTGGACGCAGCGACGCCGGTGGACGCGGCACCACCAGCGAACGCAGTGGCGTCGGTGAACACGGTGGCACCGGTGAGCACGCCTTCGGCGGCTGAGCACGGTGGCAGTGATCAGGCAACAGAAGGGCGTGACGGTGCGGAACGGCCGACGGCCGGCAACGAAGGGCAAGTGACGGACGAGGAGATCCAGACGGAGCAAGCGAGTGACAAGACAGTCAAGATGTTGACGGGGACGGGATGGTACGGCAGGCAGAAGATCATGACGAAGGGCGGGATGGTGTACATCGAGCTGGCAGGCAACGGGAGCCGCGTGGTGCTTCCTACGGCCCTGTGGGCAAGGGCCCTGCGGGAGAGTTGTGGTGGAGTGGGTATCGCAAAATCGCTTTGCGATCCAACCTCACGCACTGTGCCCCGGACTGCCGACTAACGGAGGGGGTACTCCGATAACCGTGGGGTTGCTGAGGGCTCACCTTGTGTATCCGTCGGCGGGGGTGGTTACACTCCTCTGGTGAACTTGAAGGGAAGCTTGGCCTGCGGTTGGTTCCGCTTTGGTGAGGCGCAGCACAGTGGGGGCTGGCGTAGCGTGGAAGTTCTTCAGGCTACGCGCCAGGTAGGTCGTCGATCTTGATCGACTTGGGGGTATAGGACTCCTTTACGAGGGGTAGATATAGCTTTACTTGCGAGGCTTGACCGCTTCCTATAGCGGGGCGGGGGGGGGGGGGGGGGGGGGGCGAGAGCGACGACAGTCGGGCCGGCCAAGCTGCAAACCCCGGCGATCGACACGTGTACTTGTTAACTTTGACTTGATTACTGTATGGGTCACTGCAATTCCCGCTACAGTATCGAAGTTCAAGTTACTTGTTGTTGACAAGGCAAAATTCACTCTGTTATTACTTAAAGTCCATTCGGCCCACTACCTTGGTTATACTACGATTACCGATCTGGTACTTCAAGGTCCAATCGTACTTTACCTGACATGGGTACAAATCAGTCAACCGAAGAGAGGCGGATCAAGGGCTTCTCCGGGTGATCGCGTATCCGATCTCCTCGTCCCCAGCCATCCTATCCAATCAGCTGCAATCCGATCCGGTGTAGTGCGTCATCTCTCTTTGACGCGCCGCCCTCGCTTCACCCCGAACCCGCTTGGTCAGATCGAGTCAATATCCATCACTCAGCTCTGGGCTTGTCAAAATTCAACGGGCGATTCACCACAGAGTCATGTACGCGTGTCATCTACGTACACCGCAGACGTACCCGAGGATAGCAGCCACTTACTGGTGGCCCGACATGGGGTCGCACGTGCGCAAGTGGGTACAGTCCTGTCGGGACTGCGAATCGAGGAAAGCCAAGGCGAGAGAAGTAGTGCCGCCACTAAGGAGTCAAGGCGTTGGGAGTCCTGGCGATTGATGGGCTCTTGACGTGGCAGGACCGTTACCTGTCACGGCGGACGGTAACAGATACGTAATGGCGGCGGTGGACTATGCGAAGCGGTACGCGGTGGTGGCGGCAGCGCCACACCATACGGCCAAGGATGTGGCCAAGTTCATCATGGAGAGGTTAGTGTTCGTGCACGGGCCCATGCGAGAAATCGCAATGAACGGAGCACCCGAGCTGAACGGACGGATCGTCGGGGAGCTGGTGATGATATTAAATAAATGTCAATTCTATTATTATTCCCTTATTAAATTTAATGGAAATACCAAATTCCGCCTTTGGGTCCATTTATTTGAAATATAGAAATCATAAAAAGGTAAAAAAAATTAAAAAAAAAGAGGAAAAAGAGGAAAACAATACCAAACAGTTTTTTGTGCTAAAACAATAGAAATTAAATTTAAAGATTTAGCGCAAACAGTTACTGAAAGAATTAAAAATCCAATAGTCAATTCGTAGGAAATCGTTTGTGCAGTTAATCTTAATGCACCTAAAAATGAATATTTTGAGTTACTTGACCAACCACCAATAATAATACCGTAAAAACCTAATGATGAAATTGCTAATAAATATAAAATAGCTATATTTAATTCAGTAAAAAACATACCAAATCCTAAAGGAAGACGCTGCAGGCGCGGCAGCTGACACCTGTACCATACCGACCGGCCTTACTCGAGCTGGTCGAGCGTTTCCACATAACTTGGAAGGATATGGTTGCGATCTACGTGGCGGAGAAGCAAGACGACTGGGATCGGTGGCACTCAGGCACGGTGCTCAGCCCCAACGAGCTGATGATGGTGCGTCGCCTGAGGACGTCGGACGAGCTGTTAAGGACCGGCGGAGTCACGGAGACGGGGCCCTTCGCGGGGTACCACCGGCAACTGGTGGACAATATGGAAAAGGCGACGAGAGCGACTCGCGAGGCAATAGCAACGGATCAACTACGGCGTGAGCGATACTACAACAAACGCAGTCGGCAGGTCGCGATGTTCGAGGTAGGCGATTTGGCATGGGTGCTGAAGCCACCACGGGGCCAAGGTATCACGAAGTTGGCACATCGGTGGGTCGGACCGGCCAAGATCGCGCAGAGCGCGGGATTCGACAATTGGGAAGTTGTACGAGAGGATAACGATGAACGGATGATTGTGCATTGCAGCTTCCTAGTGTCGAGTCGATGCCCGAGTGACTCGTTACGCGTAGTAGCGGACCGGATTTTGGCCGAGCTCGCTGGGGAGGACGGCGAGACAGACGACCAGGACAGCGATACGGCAGCGTCGCGGGGACCGGCTTCGGTAGCAGCCGCGGTCGACAAAGAAGGAGGAGACGGTGCACGGCGAGAAGGAGATAATCGCCCTGGCCGGAGTTGGCAAGACGAGGCAGAATACGAGCGGGAAGTAACCACGGCGAGTGACGGAGAAACGGGACCGAGCGGACCAAGAATAGCAGCGACGGGCGGGCACGCCGCGGAGGCGCCCGGGGCGAGTGAAGCCGTGGGGCCGCAACAGTCAGTGCGCAAAGGGAAACGCGGGCGACAAGTGCAACAGGGCGAGCGCACCAGCACCCGCGACAGACAAGCACAACTGCAGGGACGGATTGGCGATGGCGAGCAAGGAGGACGAGCATCGAAGCGGCAGGCTTTGTGTGACGAGCCGACGCCCGCAGCCCGAAAGGCACTGGATACAGACGCAACTGGCGGGCTACACGGCGGTGATGATGCCACCATACACGAAAGGAGTCCTGGTGATGGAGGGCAGCAGCGACGATGGCATGCCGACGGCGACGAGGGCCAAGACACGGAAGGAGGAGAGCGAGAGAGGATCAGCACGGACGACGACGATGAGGACGGCGCCACGACAGGTGTCGGCGCGAATGAAGCAGCCGCAGAGGTCGAGATGCTACGAGGCAGGGGTCGGCCGAGGCGACCGGAGCCGATGCCCGCACTCCTGCAAGTGGCAACGGCTGGTTACCTTGTTGAGCGAGCAAGACGAAGGGTACGGAATCGAGCGGGGCGCTACACGCTCGAGCACCAGGTTGAGTACAGCACGCAACCGGGACGGCCGAGTGGGCGGAGATGGCTCACGCACAAGGAGTTCGAGGAGTTGGACGACGCCGGCAAGATCGAGGACGATCTTGCAGCCGGGGATGGCGTGTAGTAGGGTGACCTACGACAGGGACTTGACAAACTCGAGCGGGCAGTCGGTCGAGGTGATTGATCTGACGGCCGAGGATGGCGTGGATGACACCAGCGAGTTCGGTGGCGTGTGAGTATTATGGGTGCAGTGCGGTGGCGGGAGTGAGCCAGCAGGATGGCGCCACCTAGGACAGAAGGTAGCAGTTGAAGTTGAGCGGCGCTCGAAGATCGCAAGGAGAGCGGACGTGCGCGACAAGCGAGCGAGGGCAGAAGGCAAGGAGGCGAGGCGACATCAGTAGGATAGCAAAGGACCCTCTCAGTAGGAGTAGGTAGGCAGCAGTGGGCTTCGTAGGGAGGATCACGAGCGTGCGGCTGGCCGCTCGACCTTCTGTTGAGATTGTTCCCGATTGGTGAGCGACTAAGCTAATAAAGGAGAGTGGCGCCGAAGCACGAGTTATTAAGGGCAAAGAAGGTGAGGCAGGGTAGTGCAATAAAGTCGAGGGCGGAAGGGCCAGTAGGTTGGCGAAGACCATGGAGAGACAGACCATTGGGGTCGTAGCTGTCGACCGAGGAGGCAGATCTCGAATACGGCTTGCCGTACGGAGCTCACACCCACTGCATGTTGTATGAAATACGGGTTCACTTTGCGGGACACAGCCCATAGACCCTTCCCGGGGGTGCCGATCGCCAATAATGTGTCCTCCTCGCTGTCCCTGTCCGTTTGGGTGGCTGATCCAACGGCCAGTAGCTATCTGGTAGACTCTCCGTACTGGTTTTGAGTACTATCTGGGGGCTTCACGCCACCTAGGTGTTGACGCTGTTGCAATCCTGTCTAAGGGTTTCAGCTGCCCTGGACGAGAAAGAAGAATAGTCCTCACGTGGGACATAACTACAATATTAAAGTAATTCGAAGTAATAAACTAGGGCTGATGTGGAGACTGGGATAGCTGGTTTGAAGTATGCTGGAATGAAGATGAAGAAAGGAATACGACTGCAGTGGTTTGTAATAAAGTATATTACTTAGTGATACAGAAATATTTTGGCAGCGGTTCCTGTTATTATCTGTTGCTGTTTAGGCTACGATAATAAAATATGGATATATCGGCTCATTGCTCCTCACAAACGCAGCCTTCGACAGTATTTACTTCAAATATAATGGCGATACACTCCAGAAATATCAAAAGACGAGATACGTTTTCAATCCGTGGGTGTTTCAAGAAACTTGAGGCGGAGCAACCGAGTTGTAGACAAGATCCGCAAGTTCATTAGCAATAGCATATAGCATCACATTGATAATTCCCCGCAAACTATGGTGAAGAGGAATCACGCCCTCCACATAACTGCTTGATGATGATGAAAGGTGGCCTTCTATTTTGTTTTAGTTATCTTTTACTTTTTCTATAGAAGCCTTATATGCCTTGAGACGCGAGACTACGTCGTCTTTCGATGTGGATATAGAAGACCCGCGTGGGTCTGTGGTTCTGTTTTCCTGATGTACTCCCTTATTATACGAGAGTCGGTGTTGATCGGTTCAGATCATAAAACGTATTGGCTTGTCTTGTAGCCAAAAACTTGGCGGCCTGGAGACGTGATTTTGTTGGCTTCTACAAACACCTGATTGAGTAATTCCACCAACACTGCATCATCTTTCGTCTCCTGGGTTTCATCTTCTGTTATAGCTGTCTTTTCGGACGAGAATCCAAAGTTACTATCCGTAGACATGCCCTGTGAGCGGAGGTCGCCGTTGGTAGAGCATTTAGCCCCTGTTGTACTATCTTGTGAAAAGCGAGGAACGCATACAGCTAATTATCTATTTATCTATTTATTGTGCTTTGCAAAGCTTTTGTCGTTTTCACTTAGCTGGATGTTCGATGTATAATAAATCGAGGTCGTTTTATAAACCGATGTTATAAAAGGGACAGATCGATCAAGTTAGGGTAGCTGCTAAATCGAGCTACGACAAGCCAGATCGAGCGCTCGTGGTCGATTTACGACAAATCGATCTCGATCTCCTGTAAAACGACCCATTTTGCGATTTTGAAACGCAAATCGAGGACAGATATAATAATTCCAGGTCTGCCTTTCCCATCTCATTTTTACGCCTGGTTTTATGTGCCGATCATGCTCGATCTTGACCATAAAACGGAGCGACATTTCATCTGCAAAGCACAATATATGTAGAAAGAATTTGTTTGACAATCCTGTGACCGTACTTAGTCGAATGGTGCGTGAAGTAACTCACTCTCTGACACTGGGCATGCATGTCATGATCGCACCGCTTTCAACTCTGGGAAACACAGCGAGAGACTACGAAATGCAGTTCAAATTCTTTGATAGATATCGCGGGTTTCACGAGCATTTATTTTTAGCCCTGGTAATTTTTATGTGTGTTTGGGAGCTTTAGCGACTTGGTGACGATTTGGCCCAGGCCAGGCTTTCAAGCATTGTTGTCATTTTAACGAAGCGCCAAAAGTTGTACTATAGTAGTACTGCCAACAATGAAGTTGAAATAGATCACACTTTGACACATATCCTCAGCAATGCCACCGCGCGAACGATGCAGTAGACGCAACCACGATATAATGATTTAAGATCGTCCTGCCACGACTCGGTAGCTGAATACGCAGAACCTACACTACGCGGGGCATCTTAGTGAAGGTTTTGCGTATCCAGCTACCGATATTGGAGGGAGGTGGTGGCGCGTAGCTCTAGATTATTAAACCATGGCGGCGTCGACTGTGACGGTGGCCGAGCCACTGCAATGTAAACCTGAACAGCTACTGCAAGAGTGGCGATCGTACTAAGATTTAGCCATATAACGTCATCTCCATAGAACGCAGCTCCTCAACACGCTGCTCCACCTTGAGCTTAACGCCTCGTGCTCTGCAATGCTAGTCAGCGCGATATGGCTTTTAGTTTTGTGTTTCACAGTAGAGTTTTCTGTGCGTTTGGCGCCAACAAATTTGTAAGCAGTTTGCTTACTCCCCAATATAGCAGCGATTTGTATGGAAAAGTCGTCCGGGTTCGTGTGCGCACAGACGCACAGAAAAACCAAAAGTTTTCATACGAAAAAGGCGTCAGACGCTAACAAATTCAAGAGAATTATCTATGATCAGTTCGGTTCTCACGGCGACAAATGCCAGCAGTGCTGTATATGCGAGCGACACTGACTTTCATTAAAGCTGCGCTGTAAATGTACAACCGATTAGGTCTGGTTTTGAAGCTGACGTTTAAGCGTTTAGCCACCTTAGCAGCAATTTGCTCTTGCTCAGTTTTCCTCTTAAAACCGCTCTTGGATTTCTAAAGGGAGAGGTACACATCCTTGAGCCACGGCGCTAGGCAGGACGAGCGACATGTCGGAGCAGCATAATAACGGCAACAAGAAGAATCGGCACGTATCCAAGCCCGCCGCGGCCCGCGAGACATCGCCACCCGCTTCTGCTGCGTCCAACATTAACAGCAGCTCCTCCAGCACAACAACCAGTCACCGGCGTGACCTGCTGGATGGTTCTATCCAAGAGATCTCGCGTAAGACGCTTATGGAGCGTTTCCATAAACGTGGACGCGTGGAGAGCGCTAGCTACGACCAGCGATCTTATGAAGGACGAGACCCGTCGGTGGTGAACACTACGCTGCAGCCCAACAGCTCGTCCTTCTCCAACACAGACAGCATTGTCCCCATTGTGCTACGAGCGGGGCGAGCACCGCACCATGGGACGTTCCTAATGCATAAGGGCACGCTATCCAGGCCACAATCAGCCCCAAATCTTACGGAACAGGTGCAGAGAATGCAGAGGATGCTAATAGGAAAAATGTCGTGACTGACGCCGTTTTGATAATTTTTTTAGGCAGACGACGAAGTGATCGCTCAAATCTTCCCAGATATATGTCCACGAGAGCTGCGAATTGCAGAAGTTAAATCATGGGAGTGCCCGTGGATGGAAAAGGAGTTTCCAGTCTCTCCGGAATCCGAAGCAGCTTTGTTACAACAACCGGAATTATTGCAGCAAGTTACAGAAGCATGGAAATCAACGTCACCTCCTGCCCCCAAAGGTGCTGATACCCCGCCGCGAACCCCGCTTGCAGCATGCAGCAATGGGTTATATCAGACTAAGACAGTGAACAACACGGCGACGGAGGTCGACAAGGAAATCGGCTCACTGACTAACCAGTTATCACTTGAAGAAAAACGGCAGAAGCCGCCATCACCACTAAACAAGGCGGAATGGTCACCGTCAGCAGGAACACCACCTCCAGTGTCGACTCCACGAACGCCGCAGTGGAAAAGTGTTGAGTCAACAAAAAGAACTCCGGGTAGTCGTACCGGCAAGCGGCCTCAGCTACGGCTTAAGCTGGAGGATATGCCTACGCCTCAGCAAGCTGAAGAGCGGGCCCAGCGAGCTGCAACTCGACTCGTTGCCAAGCGAGACGCTATGGAAGCCGCTGCGATTGCAGCTGCTGCCGTATCGGGATCAAATGCCCCTGTACATGGACCTAGTGCTGCACAACAGGCGATGATGAAGTTGAATTTCAGTTCAGGCTCAGATTCGGATCTTCCTTCGCCAAGCGGTGCGTTTTATGGGGATTTTTTTTAGGGGGTTTGGCCTCCAACTCTAACGTGCTATTTGTCATCATTTTGAATGGTATAGAAGGCGGGCGGCACAGTGCAGGAAGTGCTTATTCTCCCAATCACGGCATGTTTACAACCAGGAACGTTGCTGTATCAGAGGCTGGTATTTCATCACCTGATGCTGCGTGTCTACACCTACAAGAAAACCTTGAGCGTGTAAAAGAGATCGGTCGAGGAGCTTCCGGCGTGGTATATAAGGCTATCCATATCCCGACACTAAAAGTAGTCGCCGTCAAGGTTTGTGTGTTAGCTTGCTACGGACAGATTTTGGGGTTTAGTGCTCACTTTTATTGGTAATGTTCTTTGCACCGTGAAGGATGTTCCTGTGTATGGGCGAGGTCAACGTCGCCAAATGGTCCGCGAACTTCATGCGCTTTATTCAAACCTGGTGCCGATGGCAGATAATGATAACCCAGTGCCAAAACATCCTGCTACCGGGAAAAGCACCAACAAGCCCAAAGCGAAGTACGTTCCACTTGTGAAGTGATACCACAGTGTACTAAGATACTATTGCTCGTTGTGTGCAGGCCCAGCCCCTACATCGTCTCCTTCTACGATGCATTTGTCGATCGTCCCAAGAATTCCATCTGCATGGTCATGGAATACATGAGTACGGGGTCACTTCAGGATATCGTCTTGCGCGGTGGCTGTCAGAATGAAAAGGTGCTAGCGCGGCTAGCGACTGGCGTGTTGCACGGCTTAGCCCATATCCACAACAAGCGAATGGTCCATCGCGATATCAAGCCGCACAACTTACTTACGAACAGACAAGGCGAGGTCAAGATTTCAGATTTTGGATTGGCGCGAACTCTGAATGATAATTCCACCTCAACGAAAACTTTTGTGGGCACCCTATTATACATGGCCCCAGAGCGAATAGGTGGTGGTGATTATTCCTATCCAGGTGAGACAGGGTTTTTGGTATATGCGCTCGCTTACAGAGAGCTGTGCTAACCTACACATTTCTTTTCTGTTCTCCAGCTGATATCTGGTCCTTTGGACTTGCCTTGATATCGGTCGCATTAGGGCGCTATCCACTTCCGACGCAGGATGGATTCTTCGGCTTGGTCGATTCCGTAAGTTTTTGGTTCAAGGTCGCTTATTTTGGTGAATTTTAGTTGACACCGTGCCAATGTTTCTTGCAGGTTTCAAATGAACAATGTCTCAAATTGCCAATTGAGTCATTCTCCGAGGAATGCCGCTCGTTCATCGATCAGGTTCGATAAATATGCGAATTCTTAGATCTTGCTGGATAATGACATCTGTGTGTTTATAGTGTTTAACAATTGACCCAGACGAGCGCCCGGCGGCAGAAACACTCCTTCAGCACCCTTTCATTCACAAATACACAGCGGAAGAAACCATGGCTGAGGTACGACTTCTGTTTCCAGTAAACTTACGTTGGAGTATTATGCGGATTCTCATAACGCTTTTCGTGCAATGAAGTGGGCATCGTTCGTCGACAGAATACATCTCTGTGAAGAACGAGTTAGTGAGCTGGAATCTCTGAGTGACGCAGTTTATCGACACATGTATGAGCACTCGGTCAAGTTCTCGCATTTGCCACAGGTACGTTCAGGTTCGTGTATTTTCCCATGGTTACCAGATTTATTCTAAGGAGATATTCGCGATTCTTTTCTGTTCCGCTGACTTTGCGCTCAGTCTGACTACGGCGTATCGTTCGTGTCACAAGCGACCCCGACGTTCTCTCGACGAGAAATCTCACTCCAGCAAGTTCAAATGAGGTATGTAATGAGGCTTCACTAGCACTGCTGTGTACTTAAGTAAGCCATACGAGGTCAAGACTAACTTGTTTCTTTGCCTCTATCTCGACAGCTTACAGCTTGGCTTGGCGAATTACTTGAATGTTCCTGTGCACTTGGTATACGAGAAATTCGAAGAGGTGGGTGGGTAGCTGCGCTGCTAATACTGTATGCTAATGAGAAAGACTGACTTATTATTCCATTGGCCTGGTTCACTACAGAAACGATGCTTTTACAGCGACAAGCTTCTGGAAGATTATTGCTATTCCCCGCAGAGCTGGACGGCCTCTCCTGGTATTGCACGGCGTCAGCAGTTTGGTATCGGCACTGACAGCCCCCAGTGCACACCAAGAGAGAAGGGTTCGTTCTGGAGAAAGTTGCAGGAGAGTATGGCGAAACTTGGTCATAGCAAACGCAGGAAAGAGCGAGAAAGAGGGCGCTCCTCGGCGGGATTATAGCTTCACTTTGGTCTAAGGCTACATCGGGAAATTGCAGACTGTAAAATGCCAATGAACGCTTGTTTTGTTCTTGTCGGCTATCAACCTAGCTGGTCTCTGCGGGGTTAGTTTGTGATATTCTTTTGGCTGCATCCGTCGACTCGAGTTTCGCAATGTCATGGCATGGAACCGCGTAGAGCTCCAGCCCTTTGGCATGATAAAACGCCTGCGAGCGAGCCAACTCACTCACAATTTTCTGCGGTAACAGCAAGAGGTTGTCAGCAAAATCCAAACGCGTACAGCAAAGCCAGCGAACGCGCCTTCATCTTCTGTATGCGATAGCGATCAAAGTTCTCCGAGTGTGAATCCAGCAACGCGTTGACGTTCTCTACTCGCCGTTTCTGGTCCGACAGCATCCTCAGCTTCCTCTCCTTTTCCTTGGCCGAACTTCCTCGCTGCAGGCAACAGTCAGCATTATCCACAGTCTTCTCGTTACCTCACATCGTCACAGACCCTCAACTCGTCGTACTCCTTTTGTAGCTTGGCCTCGATCTTGATGGCCTTCTCCCGATCTTCCAGCAGCCTCTGCACCACTACCGAAAGTCAGATCCCTCCTCTGCTCTCTCGAAAGTCTACTGCCCCGCACCTTCATGGGAACGATGGCCCAGTCCTGGATCTGTGTGACCACCTGTAAAATATCCGTCTCGGGCCGCATCATCATGACGTCGTGGCTTTCGCTCACCAGCTTCTGACTGCTCTCGCCCAGACTCCCGAGACATTGTGCCAGCGGCTCACATTCTTCCTGTGCCGCGATGTCCTCAAGACTCTTGGCAAATGAACCTAAAAACGCCTCTTGCTCCTCTCGCGCCTTCATCATTTTGGCCACCAGCTCCTCCAGCGCGTGCCCATTGCGCTCCATAAACTGCAATTGTGCCGCCAACGTGCGCCGCTCCATGCTCAGATGACAAGCTCAGATGTTAACTTCAAGATATGTGCCACACCATTCAAACACGAACTATGTATGATGATGTGGCGCGACTTTATTGGGAGCCAACCTCCAGTCTCGGAAGTGAACTCTCTCGCTGCGGCCCGCTCCCTCTCTGGGGCAGCCATGCGGATCATGATCAAGGGCGGCGTGTGGAAGAACACGGAGGATGAAATCCTTAAGGCGGCAGTGATGAAGTATGGCATGAACCAGTGGGCGCGCGTGGCGTCGCTGCTATCGCGTAAGTCAGCGAAGCAGTGTAAGGCGCGCTGGTACGAGTGGCTGGACCCGAGCATCAAGAAGACTGAGTGGAGTCGCGAGGAAGAAGAGAAACTGCTGCATCTTGCTAAGCTCATGCCCTCGCAGTGGCGCACCATCGCCCCTATCGTTGGCCGTACGGCTGCGCAATGCATGGAACACTACGAGCGACTACTGGATGCAGCCCAACAAAAGGAGGGCGTCGAGGTCAGTGATGATCCGAGACGTCTCCGTCCAGGAGAGATCGATCCCAACCCGGAGAACAAACCCGCACGTCCAGACCCCGTGGATATGGACGAAGACGAGAAGGAAATGCTGTCCGAGGCCAGAGCTCGTCTAGCAAATACCAAGGGCAAGAAAGCCAAGCGCAAGGCTCGTGAGAAGCAGCTAGAAGAGGCAAGACGTCTCGCTGTATTGCAGAAGAAACGCGAATTAAAGGCTGCCGGCATCATGCCGTCCAACCCGAGAGTGAATATGAGGAAGCGCAAGTTCATTGACTATTCCAGTGAGATCCCGTTTGAGAAGAAAGCCCCCGCTGGATTTTACGACGTTACCGAGGAGAAGCGGACTTCTAGTAAGGGTCTTGACCCCAAACGTGCTGCTCTGCAGCTGGACAAACTCGAGGGCGTGCGTCGTGACGTCCAGGAGAAGAAAGAGCGCAAACAGGATGCCAAGCGACAGAAGTCGCTTATGAAGTCCAATCTGCCACAGATTATCGCTGCGGTGAATGAGAAGAACGACCCGATCAATGCGTTAAAGCGCACTCCGCTTAAGTTGCCTGCTCCTGTGGTTTCTAACGACGAATTGAGCGATCTCGCAAAGCTGGGCATGCATGCCACTCACGCAGCTGCGCTAGCTCTTGAGAATGGCTCAGCCACCGAGACACGTGCGCTTATTGGAGACTACACTGCCACTCCATTACGCTCTACCACGGGAGGTGCGACGCCTTCTAGTCGCGATGTGCACGAAAATATTATGCAGGAAACAGCCAATCTGCTTGCCATGCGAAACAGTACGACGCCTCTACTTGGCGGTGAGAATGTCGAGCTTTACGAAGGAACAGGCTACGCCGGAGCTACTCCATCTAGGACACCGTCGTCTGCTGTACCCAGTGCAGTTAATGAGAAGACGCCAATGTCTGCGGCGCGTACACCTCTGCGCGACGAGCTAGGCATCAACCCGGAGCAGCTTTACGGCACAGAGGCTGAGAATGCTAAGGTGGAGATGGCTCGGACAAAGCGCTTGGCTGCTAGCCTACGGAAGGGCTTCGATAGCTTGCCTGCTCCCCAAAACGAGTACGAAATTAACATTCCAGAGAAAGACGAGGCTGATGATGATCGCGCCGCTGCTCTTCGCGAGGAGGACGCAGGTGAGCGGGAAGCTCGTGAGCAGCAGCAGCGCGAGTTGGAACGGGAACGTGAAATGAAGCGGCAGTCTACTGCAGTGCAAAAAGGGCTACCTCGTCCTTCTAAGGTGAAGAAGATGTTGATTCATAGCGAGGTGGACGAGGTCGCAGACGAAATGTACCGAATGTTGGAGCATGATGTTATCAAGTACCCTGTGGATGATGGCAAGGCAAAGAAGAGCAAGAAACGCAAGAAATCCTCAAGTGCGGCTGCAATCCCGAACCTGCAACAATTTTCTGACAGCGAGATGGAACGTGCTCGGCAAATGGTGCAGATTGAAGCTAGTTTATGTGGAGCGAACGACGTCTGGGAGTCCCAGGAAGCCTCAGTTCTTGGTACGAAATGGGAGGAAGTGCAAGCGCGCTGTTTGAGCAAGGCTGAGGGCGAAGGGAAGAGTGGAGGTGTGCCTTTCCAGTTTGCTACTACTGACGAGGACAAATTGCGTGCCGTGCAAGCTCGTTTTGCTGAGCTGAAGGAAACGGAGCAGTTCCTTGCCAAGCGCGCCCAAAAGCTGGAGGAACGTGCTCGAGTTGTTAATGGCGGGTTTTACCGCCGCTCCCAGCAGGGCTTGGAGCTTTTGCACGAGCAAATGACAGAGCTTCAGAACGCTGCGATAGAGCACGCATGCTTCAAGGACCTCTCGAGTCTTGAGACACAGGCGCTGCAGAGCCGCATGACACGCTTGTCGAACGAAGTGAACTCGCAGCAGCTTCTTGAGGTGAAATTGCAGAAACAGTATGCGGCTCTGGCCCAAGAGCAGCACTAGTGCTACCCAACATAAACTTTCAAGCAGGTCCAGTTAATCTGTATCCCTTGTTGCCTTGCACTCACTTCTACTCATCGTCACTAAACGACAGCACAGTCTTCGCAGATGGCGATTCACTTCGGACGCGACCGATACGCAAATTCTCAAGCGAGTACTTGCGATGCATGAGACTGACCAACGTCTTGAGCTCGTGCCATTTCGCTGACATTGTCGACTTGTGGGCATCGGCCAATTGGTCAAGCTTGCCCAGCATTATTTTCATTTCCTTTGCAGTGAGAATATTCAGGAACGCCTGCAGTGCCAGGTCCATTAGAGCGACCTTTTTGCAAAGCAGATCGAACGGGGGCGTCTTCTTGGATTCCTTGCTGCTCTTGCGAGTCTCGGCATATTTCTGGGTCAAGTCCTCTACAATGCCAGCGACGATGTCCACAACAAGTCCACTCTGAATCGGGAATTTTAGAGGTTTTTCCGACATTACCTGCTCATAAACCCACGAGTACTCAACAATTAGCACCTTCGATAGATAGTCCATTAAACATGAACCCAAGCAAAATAACGTACCCCTTCTAGGGGATCTTTGTCGATTCGATGTTGCAGGACGTAGATGGCCAGACCTGTGGTGAGTTGTGTGCCACGCATCGTACGTGGAAGTCGACGGGCAACAGCAAGCCAGCCCGCGGCTGAATCAAACAAGCCTTCGTTGGCTCCAGCAATGCGAAGAACGAGCTGCGGTGCCCACTCCCGTCGCCACTCAGCTCGAGGAAACACGTCTAGTAGTTCTTCGATGCAGATGGTAGCCAGGTCCACGACACTGGCATGGATGTCACTCTCAAATTGCATGCGCAGGAAGAACATCGTAAAGCTGAAAGCGTCATATCCCTCCAACTTCAGCGTCTTGGTGCGTAGACAAAGTACCAAATACATGAGCACAAAATGCATATTCAGGGTCGGAAACGGCAGCACGCGCTTCTTTGTCGACGGGGGCGTCACGGGGATCTTGTTTTTCACACTCATCGATCGCTTGCTGTCCTGGAAACCGTATGCACGGAAGGCGTTAAGGAAATCGTAGATAGACGGCTCCCATTCCATCTCGATAGACGGCGTGTTGGTGCCAAATGTTGATCGAAAGTCCTCAATTGGATGCGAAAAGCACGCCACTGGAAGAGCTGAGCTTAGATTCGGGATGGACATCTTCTTAGCGGAGCTCTGAATTAGGAAGAGATTGCTGAAACACCCCCCGACCACTTGGCTGTTGCTGTGTGTTGACACTACGGCAAAACAGTCAGACCTTTATCTTCATCCGCCGGCAACCTCGCAACTTACTCGTCATAAATAACCACGATCCAATCGTTGAAGGTAGGATAATTGGTGTCATCCCAGCGTCTCGGGTGGTCAATTCACTCTGGCGCTTGAGCATGTAGCAGATTAAGATAGCTTTGGACCACAGCAGACCGCTCAGTTCTTCATCATCAGTAGACTGCATGGTCTCGTACACGAGCTTGAGGTCGCTCTGCAGCTCCGTCTCCGTCGCCTTATATGTGCGGAATGGCAGTGGCTGTTTCAAGCAGCAATTAGTCACCAGACCTCGTTTCTATCCTCTTTCTACCTGGCAACGCACCTCTGTCATAGGCGTAAACACGTAGCCGAACTTTTCTTCCGCGACTGTGACCTCCGAGGCTGAGAAGAGGTAGTTGTCGCCCGATAGTGTCGACATGTTGGTGTTCATGCTACTCATGAGCTTTCCCAGCGGCGCGTCCTTGTCTATAGTTTCACTTTCCTCGCGCAACTTCTGCAGCTTGCGTTCGCGGTCCTCGCGTTTGCGCTTCTCCGCCAGGTCGTTGCTGAGTAGCGCGTCCAGACTCGTGAACTCGTTCAGAATGGCGCTGGCCTTCTGCCGCTTTCCACGGCCGCGACGCGTGTCTTTCACCAGCTCCTGCTCGTCCTCAGAAGAAGAAGAATCGGTTGACGTACGACGCCGCTTGTGAGCAGCAGCGGAGGATGCAGGCGCCTTGGCGACTCGCGTCCGTGACGGAGCCGTTCTCGCCATTCCAGTGTCTGTCTGAGTCTGTAGTGCGTCAAAAGGTTATACCGGTAACGTATAACTGGCTAAAAATGTAGTGCTACTAGTATTGTATTATCCAATCACCACTTGATATACACAAAAGGACAACAGTAACGTTACATGTACCGGTATTGTCAATTCCGTCCAAAGTTGCCGTTTGGAGCGGTCGGTCGAGTCACTCACATAAAAAGTCCAAGTAATGTGAGAACCGCTCCAGCGATTATACACTGCGATACAGCTGTCACTTACCACATGAAATCGTACTTAAGGTGGGAATACAACGAATATTATGCCGCCGAGCGAAACTCGGAGCAAAACTCCGGAGCCGTTCAATCGGCCGGTTTGGAAATTTAGACTAGAACTCACAATACGTACTTTGTAGCTGTGTACTACGGCTTCGCGTAGGCTGAGATAGCCTTTTTCCTGGTAGTGCTACGAGTAGTAGTACTGTATTGCACGACTTCTCTGCAACCACGGATTTCCTGCAACAGGCGTAAAAAGTACATACAAAACTAGCATGTCCAATGTATTTACCACTTTATACATTTTCCTTATTACTTGAAGTGACCTTTTCACGCGGTTGCAGAGATCTCGTGCAATACGGTACGTACAACCCTACAGTATAGGGATTAATCTACGAGTAGTACGTACAGCCCTATAGAGATTAACTCGAGATTATGTGTAAACATCAATAGTAGGTATCGATTCAATACAAATTTCAAATGAGAAGGTCTTCTTTTCCTACCAATTTGTATAAACTTCACAGGTCTAACTTCGCAGTAAAGGTTTAGCATGGGTATAAACTGATAGAAACTTGGTGCACGAAACAAAATTCAGCTCACTTTCTTCAAGAACTTCTCGACGTAAATGCTGGGATTTGTACTTTTTAGTATATTTACCTTAATTCAGTTTTTTCTTACACTATAGACGGCTAGATGTTGTGCAAGAATATCACTATTCATAGTAGATCTCAATAACTCTAAAGAGGTCTGTAAACGTAGCTGTCGAGGGCGTTGAGTTGTGTGTCGAGCGGCAGAATGATAGGATCTGAAGACTGGCAGCCCAACGAGAGCACGTAGCGCCGCCAGGCAGCGCGGCATCACCCGTCTACCTTTCGCCCTTGCTCGCTTGAAGTTGTAGTGGTTTCAACGCCTTGATGCTGCCACTTGACGCAGCATCGAGACGCGAAACCTCCTGGACATGATGGTTTCGGAGCTCTTACTCTGATAGGTCCGCTCGTAGGGCTGTCTCGATTGGCCCAGAACTCCCCGAGCTGAGCGTAGATAAGTAAATAAGTGGAAGATAAGTAGACGAGCAGAAGAGCAGGTGTATCATGTAGATGAGTAGTGAAGAGAACCGCAGCAGATCACTCACCGCCGCGGCGACGAAGCATAGTGCCCTCAGGCGATTGTCGCCGCGGCAGGTGAGCTCGCTGAGAATTGCGGTTGTGAGCTTTTTAAAGAAACAATTTTTCCGATGATAGAAAATGACAACCTCGCTCAAATCGTATTACCTTCTTAACAGATATACAATTCTAGAGGTGTTGGAGTTTAACTGTAATAACGTATTTTTATATAAATTATTTTTAAAACAGATCTAAAGTCGTTTATAAATACTGAAAAATTCACAAAAGCACTACCAGCCCAATTCTCTAGTTCGAGATTATGTGCACACACCAATAGTAGGTATCGATTCTATACAATTTTCACATGAGTAGGTCTTATTTTCCTACCAATTTGTATAAACTTTAAAGGTTTCACTCCGCGGAAAAGGTTTCGCATGGGTATAAACTGATAGAGACTTGATGTACGAAACAAAAGAGAATTCATTTTCTTCCAAAACTGCTGAGATCTGATTCTTTGAAGCCGACACTATGCGCAAATAACACTCGCCGAACGTTGTGCCGCATTGATGTTAGAATTGGCTGATTGTGGCTGCATCGCGCTGCGAACAACTCAAACGTTGCGTACACGGACCAGAACCACCACACACAAGTTATGTGCGTGTACGACCTTTGGATGTACAGCGGTTGCTGAGTTTAATGTTGTTGTATTCTTACTATATGCGCACTATACTTGAAGAAGAGGGCGACATTGTGCTGCAGTGGAGAATAAGGGCTGATCGTTTATATTTATGTTATATTTGTCTTATGTAGTTAACGCCGGTGTATCTACTTGTATGTATTGTTGTGATGCTGTAGTTGTGGCACTATGGTCATCATGTTAGCAAGAAGGTGAAATTTTACGCATCTGGTGGCTAACAGAACGGACTGTTTAACGTTACTTTTTTCAACAGTACAGGTAATAGCGCTAGGTATGCACTAATGCATGCGTTACGTTGATTATAGGTGGAGCAAAGAGCAACGGCAGCTGACCAGCTCCCTCAAAGCCACGGTGCGAAGTATGCGCCAAAGTAATAACGTAAGATGTGTGCATCCGCTGGTGCATATAGATAGAGCAAGGAGAAATCGAGGCAGACAATACTACTAGCAATTTTTGTTTTGTTTATACTAATGGACAAAACGTAGAAGTCCAAAACCTAAAATCCATCCACTACCATCCCTACTCTCTCGTATTAGTCCCGCCAGCAACACTAGAATTTGCTAAATTCTCTACTACTTTATTAATAGCGCAAAATAAAAAACATGTGTTAAGGGCATCTCCACCGGTGCGCCAAACGCTATCTAAATTCACGATTTGACTCTGGTTTTCACCCACCCGTTCAGCCTAAACTTCAGGCTAAATGCTGGTAAATGGTACAAAGGTCTCCGCTCAATGTAGCGCGGTTGACATTCTTATCCAATGCGATCGTTTGAACACCATGGAATCTAGGACGCGTTGTACAAACAAGTAAGTGCGTATCCAAATCATCAGTTCCAGATGCACAATACATACAAATCGCCCCCTGTCGCCCATGTTAAACTCCAGTCAAATTTGACAAGCATTTAACTCAGGTGAGGTCAAATTGGCGATTTGACTGCTACCGGTGCGCGATTTGACCCCCACCGGTGGAGATGCTCTAAATATTTCCACTGCAAGAAAAATTTTGTCTTGGTGAAATGATGCTTTTGTTTGCAGTATGATACCAAAACACAGCTACATGTATCACGGCCACCTTCACCAAAATACACACACATAAGCAGAAGCATGAGGAAAGTACCGGCTTGGATGTAGAACTGCGTATTCAGCACAGCCTTCAGATCCATGAACACGCGCTGGTCGAAGTTGTTGGCAATGTTTTCGGTGATCACCGCGGTCGAGTTCATGTCGTACACAATCTGCTCCTGCACACCAGCCAGCGCCAAGAACACCTTGCAGTATATGTACACGAAGGTCATAAAAGAAATTAAGGTCCTCCGAAGTGCTTTCCTCGTCCTTGCCATCAGCCATGGGGGTCACGCCGTGCGAGTACGAGTGGCCCAAATACCCGCAGCACTTAGTCGATATGTCAGCACAGCACAACTTACCGATGTTCGGGCTGGCATTCGAAGCTGTAAGTTCAAAATCAAAGATAAACAGTATTTTCAGAGTAAATCTAGACCATCAAAAGCATCTACTGCGCCTGCTTCGCAGCCGCAGCATCTGCCAACCAATAGGACGACTCATTGTATGGACTTGCAGGCGCATTCAGGTTAGTAGTCCATACAGAGTTATTGAAAAATACGCAATGTTGCTCACCGTACAATGCCGTTGGAAAATAAAATTTGTTTCAGTTAGTTGACTACATGATGTATTTAGTTCTTTAAAGGCTTACGTTGTTATGTCGGGCCACCAACATCATAGACTCCGGTTCGTGCAGGCAGAAGAAGACGCTGCGACCGGAGTACCCTTGCATGCTCTGCCTCCTTGTTGTGTTTTAAAGTGAGCCTTCTTTTCAGCGTTTTCTTGAAAGTAGTCAACTTCTGTCTTCTCTCTCTTTTAAGTTCACTTTCATCTGATTCGCGGTTTTGACAACGAGTAACCTTACTTAAGCTACACCTGATTCGGCTTCAAATGACATGATTCGCAGCTTTGCTGCTACAGTATCTGACATTTTTTTTTAATAATGGTACGTGTTGCTGTACCCGACTGATAATGTTTGTCAATATAAATCCACGACATTTTCTACAATATCCAAGATAGAGGGGACAGGTGTCACGGAACGACCTTACAAATGAGGAAACGTGCTGAATTCTGAGGAAAGCCCGATATCTCCTCTCCTTGGTTAAACGATTGACCAAGACAGCTTCGAGAGGGGTATGATGACCCAAGCTGTCATATTGACCGGACCCGGCTGGATTTCAACTTCAGATACGTTTAAACAGACCTTTCAGGATTCAATACTTGTAATCATTCCAAGAAACAAAGTATAAATGTTTGGCCCTTTTATAACTCATTAGGCCCTGTATCTTGTTATCGAAGACATGCATGTAGCTTTGCAGCGGCCAGCCGCTCTGAGTATCGATGGAGCAGTCAAAATGTCCAAATATTACTCAATTTTCAGTCATTAGAAAAATTTAGTTTTTGGACTAACTCGGAGACCTTGGAACATCGGAGATGCTCCAAAACATTATTCCAGAGGCAGAATCTGAACTTTAGCTGACAGGAATACCGCACTGGAACATCTGGGCGCGGTCCAACCGCTGGTTCGATATAATACAGAGGTAAGAAAATGCAAATTACTGCAATGCCAAGTGAGCTGACGTTCATGGTGGCTGCCATGTTGGCGATGGGGTATCCGCTTGTGGACGCCATCCGGCATCTGCTGCGCTACCTCATCCTGAAGTGGCTTCAGGACAACCCACCTCTCGTGGCAGGACGCTTCTCCCTGGACTCCATTGACACTAGCACCTGCAGGCGCCGTTTTCGCTTTCTACCAGACGAAATTGAGCTTCTTGTTGAAGCTCTGGACCTACCCCTGTGGTGAAGCGCCATCAGGATTTTGGCTCAGAAGCTCCAGCAGCTGACGCCAAGGATTGGGGATCGTAATAGACATCCGCAGTCGGTGTCGCGAACATGGTACCTAACAGGATGCCACCTGTCTCCGGCCAAGCCATACACTCTATTTGTGTTATGGTGCAAAGCCATACCTGTACTAAGAATCTCTTTGTGTTGTGGTATTCTTCTTTTTGGTGTAGCTCCAGTGGGTAATATCATTCGCATTACTATCCGTCTATAACAAGAGGCTCTTATAGCCAGGTAAACCGCGAGTTATTCTCCACCTGCATGAAGCAACTCAGTATCAAATATAGTGGTTGGTGTACGGCAGCCATTGCAAGAGGCAATCTCAAGGATTTATTCTAGAAATCACCTTAATTCGTACCGACGTACCGTATTCACTATCCAGTTGTGGTAAGTCAGAGCAGTGTTCGGTTCTGCCGACGTGGGACGAAGCCGCGGTGGTTTGCATCATGCAGTTGAACGCGAACGCGGAGCCATACCAGCCTGAGATCCTCAACGGATCGCTGGAGTCCAAGTGCTCGAGTGCTACTATTGGGGTTGCTGCGGTATGACTGAGTAAACTCCTGAAATCAGTTTTGGTACACTGTGCCACGCGAATAGACGTTCATCGTATATACACTCAGGGGGTCGTTTTAACGCGTTTGTTTTTAACTTTAAACGTTTATACAGTCCTTGCCAGAAGCGGTCCTCACGTACTTTTGCTACGTTTTTTTCGGAAGTCAAAATTCTGCTTTAGTAGCATTATACCCTACATTAGTGACCCTCTTTCTGGAACCCTGAAAGCGCCCAGCCCTGCGCGTGTTGGATCAAGCACGTGTACAGCCCCTCGATTTAGTAGCGCTATGAAGTAGGCACGCTACGCTATCTGTTTCGCTACGTAATACTCAGTTCCTCTTCCTATAACTGCTGTAAAGATGCGCGGCTGCGGATCCATCGTCCTCACTGTTGCAGTTTGCTTCTGTCGCAAAAAGCGGACTGAGAACTACGTACTTTTGCTACGTAAATTTGAAAAGACGTGCTTCTGAACCGCAAGGTACGTAAAACCCATAGCGGTTTTTACGTATCTCCCTTACGTGTTTTTGCGTAATGTGTTTTTCATTTATCGGTACCGTAGATGACAAAAAAATCACGACAAAGCCAAAGCGATGTTAACAACGAAATCCAGGAGGCCCAGGATGGCGAAGCACCGCGGGATCCGAAGATGGAAGCGGTGTAAGTGTCAGACACCACGGATCCAGATGATGCGACAGGGGGCGTGGCGCAAGAGGCATTGGGCCATGCCCCAGCAGAAACGGGGCAGGTGCCGGAATGTCAACCGAATTCATCAGATCTGGGTCACAGACAGGCGCCTGGCGCGGATCGTCATAGTGAAACCCAGTTGATCTCGCCGGATCCAAGTTTGGCGACAGTAGCCAGTGCTGTTGAAGATAAGCAAGTCTGTTTCCACGAAGCCGGCGATCTATTTGCGGAAGATGTTCAAGCGGAGATGGCCGTCCTACCGAAGTCGTGCTGACGACTGACGAAGTGACTGCCGAAGATCTCAACGTCGGTGATCCGACCTTCACCTTCAACACTAAAGATGAAGAAGAATGCCTGCGGCGGTTAATCTGGCGGTGCGAACACCTGCTCATAGGCAAAAGCAACGCGCTGCCGCCGGCAGCCAGAGGCGTCAAGTGCGACATCGACGTCGGGGACGCGAAGCCGATCGCTCAGCGTGTGAGGAAGGTCGCTCCGCGATTCAGGGGGAAGCTGGCGGCGCTCATCAAGGGACTACTGGCGGCCAAGATCATCAAGCACTCGAGATCCCCATGGGCATCTCCGATCGTTGTGATCAATAAGAAGAACGGCGAGGCCATCAGGCTGTGTATTGATTACCGGCTGGTTAATAGCCTGACGAAGCTGATGATCTACCCGATACCTTTGATCAACGAGCTGCTAGAAGATCTCGACAAGGCGCTGTGGTACTGCTCGCTAGATATGGCCAGCGGATTCTGGGTGGTGGAGATGACGGACAGGGTTCGTTCGATCTCGGCGTTCATCACGCCCTTCGGCCTTTTCGAGTGGAACCGCATGCCGTTTGGACTCAAGAACGCACCGCAGATCTAGCAACGGTTGATCGACAATGCGCTGTGCGGATTCACCCGGATCCCGCGACCCGACTGCCAAGATCAGCTAGATCTCTTCGAAGGAGGAGGCGAATCGGGCGATCCGGACAAGCCATCGGTACTGGCAAGGAGATCGTACATCGATGACATCCTCATCACCGCAGAGTCATGGGATCAGCTATGCAAACGTGTCGATAAGCTGTTCGATGCGTGCGACGAGTGGGATCTCTCGATCAGCGCGGGTAAGAGCTACTGGGGGATGCGGAAGGTGGAGTACCTCAGTCATCGAGTGTCGCTCGATGGCTTGGAGGCGAACCCCATGGGCATCTCCGATCGTTGTGATCAATAAGAAGAACGGCGAGGCCATCAGGCTGTGTATTGATTACCGGCTGGTTAATAGCCTGACGAAGCTGATGATCTACCCGATACCTTTGATCAACGAGCTGCTAGAAGATCTCGACAAGGCGCTGTGGTACTGCTCGCTAGATATGGCCAGCGGATTCTGGGTGGTGGAGATGACGGACAGGGTTCGTTCGATCTCGGCGTTCATCACGCCCTTCGGCCTTTTCGAGTGGAACCGCATGCCGTTTGGACTCAAGAACGCACCGCAGATCTAGCAACGGTTGATCGACAATGCGCTGTACGGATTCACCCGGATCCCGCGACCCGACTGCCAAGATCAGCTAGATCTCTTCGAAGGAGGAGGCGAATCGGGCGATCCGGACAAGCCATCGGTACTGGCAAGGAGATCGTACATCGATGACATCCTCATCACCGCAGAGTCATGGGATCAGCTATGCAAACGTGTCGATAAGCTGTTCGATGCGTGCGACGAGTGGGATCTCTCGATCAGCGCGGGTAAGAGCTACTGGGGGATGCGGAAGGTGGAGTACCTCAGTCATCGAGTGTCGCTCGATGGCTTGGAGGCGAACCCCATGGGCATCTCCGATCGTTGTGATCAATAAGAAGAACGGCGAGGCCATCAGGCTGTGTATTGATTACCGGCTGGTTAATAGCCTGACGAAGCTGATGATCTACCCGATACCTTTGATCAACGAGCTGCTAGAAGATCTCGACAAGGCGCTGTGGTACTGCTCGCTAGATATGGCCAGCGGATTCTGGGTGGTGGAGATGACGGACAGGGTTCGTTCGATCTCGGCGTTCATCACGCCCTTCGGCCTTTTCGAGTGGAACCGCATGCCGTTTGGACTCAAGAACGCACCGCAGATCTAGCAACGGTTGATCGACAATGCGCTGTACGGATTCACCCGGATCCCGCGACCCGACTGCCAAGATCAGCTAGATCTCTTCGAAGGAGGAGGCGAATCGGGCGATCCGGACAAGCCATCGGTACTGGCAAGGAGATCGTACATCGATGACATCCTCATCACCGCAGAGTCATGGGATCAGCTATGCAAACGTGTCGATAAGCTGTTCGATGCGTGCGACGAGTGGGATCTCTCGATCAGCGCGGGTAAGAGCTACTGGGGGATGCGGAAGGTGGAGTACCTCAGTCATCGAGTGTCGCTCGATGGCTTGGAGGCGAACCCCATGGGCATCTCCGATCGTTGTGATCAATAAGAAGAACGGCGAGGCCATCAGGCTGTGTATTGATTACCGGCTGGTTAATAGCCTGACGAAGCTGATGATCTACCCGATACCTTTGATCAACGAGCTGCTAGAAGATCTCGACAAGGCGCTGTGGTACTGCTCGCTAGATATGGCCAGCGGATTCTGGGTGGTGGAGATGACGGACAGGGTTCGTTCGATCTCGGCGTTCATCACGCCCTTCGGCCTTTTCGAGTGGAACCGCATGCCGTTTGGACTCAAGAACGCACCGCAGATCTAGCAACGGTTGATCGACAATGCGCTGTACGGATTCACCCGGATCCCGCGACCCGACTGCCAAGATCAGCTAGATCTCTTCGAAGGAGGAGGCGAATCGGGCGATCCGGACAAGCCATCGGTACTGGCAAGGAGATCGTACATCGATGACATCCTCATCACCGCAGAGTCATGGGATCAGCTATGCAAACGTGTCGATAAGCTGTTCGATGCGTGCGACGAGTGGGATCTCTCGATCAGCGCGGGTAAGAGCTACTGGGGGATGCGGAAGGTGGAGTACCTCAGTCATCGAGTGTCGCTCGATGGCTTGGAGGCGAACCCCATGGGCATCTCCGATCGTTGTGATCAATAAGAAGAACGGCGAGGCCATCAGGCTGTGTATTGATTACCGGCTGGTTAATAGCCTGACGAAGCTGATGATCTACCCGATACCTTTGATCAACGAGCTGCTAGAAGATCTCGACAAGGCGCTGTGGTACTGCTCGCTAGATATGGCCAGCGGATTCTGGGTGGTGGAGATGACGGACAGGGTTCGTTCGATCTCGGCGTTCATCACGCCCTTCGGCCTTTTCGAGTGGAACCGCATGCCGTTTGGACTCAAGAACGCACCGCAGATCTAGCAACGGTTGATCGACAATGCGCTGTACGGATTCACCCGGATCCCGCGACCCGACTGCCAAGATCAGCTAGATCTCTTCGAAGGAGGAGGCGAATCGGGCGATCCGGACAAGCCATCGGTACTGGCAAGGAGATCGTACATCGATGACATCCTCATCACCGCAGAGTCATGGGATCAGCTATGCAAACGTGTCGATAAGCTGTTCGATGCGTGCGACGAGTGGGATCTCTCGATCAGCGCGGGTAAGAGCTACTGGGGGATGCGGAAGGTGGAGTACCTCAGTCATCGAGTGTCGCTCGATGGCTTGGAGGCGAACCCCATGGGCATCTCCGATCGTTGTGATCAATAAGAAGAACGGCGAGGCCATCAGGCTGTGTATTGATTACCGGCTGGTTAATAGCCTGACGAAGCTGATGATCTACCCGATACCTTTGATCAACGAGCTGCTAGAAGATCTCGACAAGGCGCTGTGGTACTGCTCGCTAGATATGGCCAGCGGATTCTGGGTGGTGGAGATGACGGACAGGGTTCGTTCGATCTCGGCGTTCATCACGCCCTTCGGCCTTTTCGAGTGGAACCGCATGCCGTTTGGACTCAAGAACGCACCGCAGATCTAGCAACGGTTGATCGACAATGCGCTGTACGGATTCACCCGGATCCCGCGACCCGACTGCCAAGATCAGCTAGATCTCTTCGAAGGAGGAGGCGAATCGGGCGATCCGGACAAGCCATCGGTACTGGCAAGGAGATCGTACATCGATGACATCCTCATCACCGCAGAGTCATGGGATCAGCTATGCAAACGTGTCGATAAGCTGTTCGATGCGTGCGACGAGTGGGATCTCTCGATCAGCGCGGGTAAGAGCTACTGGGGGATGCGGAAGGTGGAGTACCTCAGTCATCGAGTGTCGCTCGATGGCTTGGAGGCGAACCCCATGGGCATCTCCGATCGTTGTGATCAATAAGAAGAACGGCGAGGCCATCAGGCTGTGTATTGATTACCGGCTGGTTAATAGCCTGACGAAGCTGATGATCTACCCGATACCTTTGATCAACGAGCTGCTAGAAGATCTCGACAAGGCGCTGTGGTACTGCTCGCTAGATATGGCCAGCGGATTCTGGGTGGTGGAGATGACGGACAGGGTTCGTTCGATCTCGGCGTTCATCACGCCCTTCGGCCTTTTCGAGTGGAACCGCATGCCGTTTGGACTCAAGAACGCACCGCAGATCTAGCAACGGTTGATCGACAATGCGCTGTACGGATTCACCCGGATCCCGCGACCCGACTGCCAAGATCAGCTAGATCTCTTCGAAGGAGGAGGCGAATCGGGCGATCCGGACAAGCCATCGGTACTGGCAAGGAGATCGTACATCGATGACATCCTCATCACCGCAGAGTCATGGGATCAGCTATGCAAACGTGTCGATAAGCTGTTCGATGCGTGCGACGAGTGGGATCTCTCGATCAGCGCGGGTAAGAGCTACTGGGGGATGCGGAAGGTGGAGTACCTCAGTCATCGAGTGTCGCTCGATGGCTTGGAGGCGAACCCCATGGGCATCTCCGATCGTTGTGATCAATAAGAAGAACGGCGAGGCCATCAGGCTGTGTATTGATTACCGGCTGGTTAATAGCCTGACGAAGCTGATGATCTACCCGATACCTTTGATCAACGAGCTGCTAGAAGATCTCGACAAGGCGCTGTGGTACTGCTCGCTAGATATGGCCAGCGGATTCTGGGTGGTGGAGATGACGGACAGGGTTCGTTCGATCTCGGCGTTCATCACGCCCTTCGGCCTTTTCGAGTGGAACCGCATGCCGTTTGGACTCAAGAACGCACCGCAGATCTAGCAACGGTTGATCGACAATGCGCTGTACGGATTCACCCGGATCCCGCGACCCGACTGCCAAGATCAGCTAGATCTCTTCGAAGGAGGAGGCGAATCGGGCGATCCGGACAAGCCATCGGTACTGGCAAGGAGATCGTACATCGATGACATCCTCATCACCGCAGAGTCATGGGATCAGCTATGCAAACGTGTCGATAAGCTGTTCGATGCGTGCGACGAGTGGGATCTCTCGATCAGCGCGGGTAAGAGCTACTGGGGGATGCGGAAGGTGGAGTACCTCAGTCATCGAGTGTCGCTCGATGGCTTGGAGGCGAACCCCATGGGCATCTCCGATCGTTGTGATCAATAAGAAGAACGGCGAGGCCATCAGGCTGTGTATTGATTACCGGCTGGTTAATAGCCTGACGAAGCTGATGATCTACCCGATACCTTTGATCAACGAGCTGCTAGAAGATCTCGACAAGGCGCTGTGGTACTGCTCGCTAGATATGGCCAGCGGATTCTGGGTGGTGGAGATGACGGACAGGGTTCGTTCGATCTCGGCGTTCATCACGCCCTTCGGCCTTTTCGAGTGGAACCGCATGCCGTTTGGACTCAAGAACGCACCGCAGATCTAGCAACGGTTGATCGACAATGCGCTGTACGGATTCACCCGGATCCCGCGACCCGACTGCCAAGATCAGCTAGATCTCTTCGAAGGAGGAGGCGAATCGGGCGATCCGGACAAGCCATCGGTACTGGCAAGGAGATCGTACATCGATGACATCCTCATCACCGCAGAGTCATGGGATCAGCTATGCAAACGTGTCGATAAGCTGTTCGATGCGTGCGACGAGTGGGATCTCTCGATCAGCGCGGGTAAGAGCTACTGGGGGATGCGGAAGGTGGAGTACCTCAGTCATCGAGTGTCGCTCGATGGCTTGGAGGCGAACCCCATGGGCATCTCCGATCGTTGTGATCAATAAGAAGAACGGCGAGGCCATCAGGCTGTGTATTGATTACCGGCTGGTTAATAGCCTGACGAAGCTGATGATCTACCCGATACCTTTGATCAACGAGCTGCTAGAAGATCTCGACAAGGCGCTGTGGTACTGCTCGCTAGATATGGCCAGCGGATTCTGGGTGGTGGAGATGACGGACAGGGTTCGTTCGATCTCGGCGTTCATCACGCCCTTCGGCCTTTTCGAGTGGAACCGCATGCCGTTTGGACTCAAGAACGCACCGCAGATCTAGCAACGGTTGATCGACAATGCGCTGTACGGATTCACCCGGATCCCGCGACCCGACTGCCAAGATCAGCTAGATCTCTTCGAAGGAGGAGGCGAATCGGGCGATCCGGACAAGCCATCGGTACTGGCAAGGAGATCGTACATCGATGACATCCTCATCACCGCAGAGTCATGGGATCAGCTATGCAAACGTGTCGATAAGCTGTTCGATGCGTGCGACGAGTGGGATCTCTCGATCAGCGCGGGTAAGAGCTACTGGGGGATGCGGAAGGTGGAGTACCTCAGTCATCGAGTGTCGCTCGATGGCTTGGAGGCGAACCCCATGGGCATCTCCGATCGTTGTGATCAATAAGAAGAACGGCGAGGCCATCAGGCTGTGTATTGATTACCGGCTGGTTAATAGCCTGACGAAGCTGATGATCTACCCGATACCTTTGATCAACGAGCTGCTAGAAGATCTCGACAAGGCGCTGTGGTACTGCTCGCTAGATATGGCCAGCGGATTCTGGGTGGTGGAGATGACGGACAGGGTTCGTTCGATCTCGGCGTTCATCACGCCCTTCGGCCTTTTCGAGTGGAACCGCATGCCGTTTGGACTCAAGAACGCACCGCAGATCTAGCAACGGTTGATCGACAATGCGCTGTACGGATTCACCCGGATCCCGCGACCCGACTGCCAAGATCAGCTAGATCTCTTCGAAGGAGGAGGCGAATCGGGCGATCCGGACAAGCCATCGGTACTGGCAAGGAGATCGTACATCGATGACATCCTCATCACCGCAGAGTCATGGGATCAGCTATGCAAACGTGTCGATAAGCTGTTCGATGCGTGCGACGAGTGGGATCTCTCGATCAGCGCGGGTAAGAGCTACTGGGGGATGCGGAAGGTGGAGTACCTCAGTCATCGAGTGTCGCTCGATGGCTTGGAGGCGAACCCCATGGGCATCTCCGATCGTTGTGATCAATAAGAAGAACGGCGAGGCCATCAGGCTGTGTATTGATTACCGGCTGGTTAATAGCCTGACGAAGCTGATGATCTACCCGATACCTTTGATCAACGAGCTGCTAGAAGATCTCGACAAGGCGCTGTGGTACTGCTCGCTAGATATGGCCAGCGGATTCTGGGTGGTGGAGATGACGGACAGGGTTCGTTCGATCTCGGCGTTCATCACGCCCTTCGGCCTTTTCGAGTGGAACCGCATGCCGTTTGGACTCAAGAACGCACCGCAGATCTAGCAACGGTTGATCGACAATGCGCTGTACGGATTCACCCGGATCCCGCGACCCGACTGCCAAGATCAGCTAGATCTCTTCGAAGGAGGAGGCGAATCGGGCGATCCGGACAAGCCATCGGTACTGGCAAGGAGATCGTACATCGATGACATCCTCATCACCGCAGAGTCATGGGATCAGCTATGCAAACGTGTCGATAAGCTGTTCGATGCGTGCGACGAGTGGGATCTCTCGATCAGCGCGGGTAAGAGCTACTGGGGGATGCGGAAGGTGGAGTACCTCAGTCATCGAGTGTCGCTCGATGGCTTGGAGGCGAACCCCATGGGCATCTCCGATCGTTGTGATCAATAAGAAGAACGGCGAGGCCATCAGGCTGTGTATTGATTACCGGCTGGTTAATAGCCTGACGAAGCTGATGATCTACCCGATACCTTTGATCAACGAGCTGCTAGAAGATCTCGACAAGGCGCTGTGGTACTGCTCGCTAGATATGGCCAGCGGATTCTGGGTGGTGGAGATGACGGACAGGGTTCGTTCGATCTCGGCGTTCATCACGCCCTTCGGCCTTTTCGAGTGGAACCGCATGCCGTTTGGACTCAAGAACGCACCGCAGATCTAGCAACGGTTGATCGACAATGCGCTGTACGGATTCACCCGGATCCCGCGACCCGACTGCCAAGATCAGCTAGATCTCTTCGAAGGAGGAGGCGAATCGGGCGATCCGGACAAGCCATCGGTACTGGCAAGGAGATCGTACATCGATGACATCCTCATCACCGCAGAGTCATGGGATCAGCTATGCGAACGTGTCGATGAGCTGTTCGATGTGTGCGACGAGTGGAATCTCTCGATCAGCGTGGTTAAGAGCTACTGGGGGATGCGGAAGGTGGACTACCTCGGTCATCGAGTGTCGCTCGATGGCCTGGAGGCGAACTTGAAGAATCTCGCCGCGCTCGTGGATCTGCCGTTTCCGGGATCGTTGTGTGTGGTGCAGCCATTCTTGGGCAGTCTGAATTATTATAGCCGCTTCATTGAGAACTACGTGATCTATGCTGCGGTTCTGTATGAGTTGCGTGAGGAGGACTTCGCGGCGATCGCCAAGCCAGGTCAGCTGGTGCGGATCGAGCAGTTGGCTGGAGAGCAAGACCAAGACTTTGTAGATCCAGCAGCAGCAGCGTACCAAGGACGACGACCCCGCGAGCCAGGATCCTGAAGCTGTGGATCCCGAAAGGATGACGGATCGGGGGACGTCGACTCGTGATCCAAGCGAAGTGGAACCCCGATGAACTCGTGCGTAACGTGCCTTTACAGCTCTGAAGCCAAAGATTGCATCGACCCCGATCTTGAAGCACTTTGATCCGGATCGACAGCCAGTGGTGATTGTGTATGCGAGTGAATGGGCGATCGCCGCGGCGCTGACGCAAGAATACGACGGAGTCTATTACCCGGTGACGTTTGCTAGTAGGACGCTGAAGTCTAACAAACTGAACTACGGCGTGGTGGAAAAGGAGGTGTTGGCCTTGTTGCGGATCTTAGATTTTAAATACAGCATCCTAGTCGGGCGACATATCCGGATCCTGACTCGGCACTCTACATTAGCATGGCTGTTCAGATCGCCGGGACTGCAAGGAAGGTTGGGACAAAGGGCCGCTCTTCTGTCGCCGTGGACGTTGGAGATCGAGAGGTGTACCAAAGGTGAAGACGAGATCCTGGGGACGATCGCATCCAGTATCACGCCAAGTTCCGAAATCGACAAAGCGCTGATCGCGATCGCTCCCAGAAGGAACCACGTTGCAAGATCCAAATGGAGTGACAATATTGGACCCGGTCATTTCCTCAACGAGTGACCACTGGAGATCCAGTAGGACAGAAAAGGCGATCCCCGATCAGACATCAAGAGACCGTGGATGCAAGCGTTAAACTCCCCGAGGAATACCAAGCGGATGCAGTGCGGGAGCAAGCAGCAACCGGATGCTAGAGGCCCAAGGAAGAGGAGCGGATCCGGATCCAAGACTTAAGGCGATCTGGATCCAGGTGGATGGCAATCTGGATCTCGGATCCCGGATCCCGACATGGCGATCGAGGACGATCTCAAGGTCTACGATAGGATGATGGCGAACCCACGTTGAAGAAGGTACCTCGAGATGGGTAGAAGTGCGAAGGATATAAAGGCGATGATAGGTGGTCGTCTGGCAGGTATGAGGATAGTGACTTAGGATGGGACCATACTTAACCATCAATCAGACTCGAATTTGCATTGGAAGCAACAAGTGCTTCACGCCCCGAGAAGAAGAGGATCTACATTAGCCGCGCGCCGTGTTAGCAAGTTTAGGGATAAGTGTCCTAGTGTTGGTTATTAATATCTGGTAATATACACACCGGATCTAGCCACCTAGTGATCTGTGGTGAAGCGCCATCAGGATTTTGGCTCAGAAGTTCCAGCTCCAGCGGCTAACGTCAAGGATTGGGGATTGTAATAGACATCCGCAGTCGGCGTCGCGAACATGGTACCTAATACGACGGCGGGAAGGCCCGGAGAAGAGATCAGGACACCAGAAGCCAAGATTCCCAGCCCAAGTACAAGATCAGGTTGAGATCGTCCAGACGATCTTGACGATCAGAGTAGCCATACGTGCTGGAAGAAGGCCAAGAGACGAAGGCCGAGTACCTCGGGGAAGATCAAGATCGCTCACCTGGATCAAGATCGTCGGACAAGATCAAGATAGTCGAGATCGTCAACCCCGATCAGAACGATTACAATCACCAATCTCAGCCAAGATCACCAATCAGCATCGAGATCGCCGGATAGATCAAGATGGGCGATCTTGGCGAAGATCACCAACCAAAGAAGAGAACGGCGATCAAGGGACAACGTTGAAGATCGCGAGATCGGTTGCTTGATCGAGGATGGTGAGAGCCGATCTTATCCAAAGAGGAAACATAGGACGACGCATGATGCATGGTAAGATGGGCAGGTAGTGGATACACGTGGGATAAACATCAATCAGAACAGAATTTACTTTGAGGTGCACAAGTGGCCTTCCCCGCACTCGAGACGTCCTAAAGACATATTGGCTCGTTACGAAGTGTTAGTAGGAGGCTTAGGTAGAGGTTACTAGCGTCGTAGCGTAATGTCTTGGTTAATATAATAGCCGGGTTTACCTACACTAGTTTTCCCTACTTTAAGTGTACAAGTCCCTGATTATCCAGACTTTGGTGCTTGACTGGAGGTTAGATCCGTTCTTAAGACTAAAGATCCCGCTATTGGAGCGGCAAGCAACCCGGAAAGGAGAGGAAGAGCAAGAAACACGCTTATATAGGCATTTAGGTGCCTAAATTAGGCATAAACCCCTAAATCAAGGCCGATCGTCACTAATCAGGCCGTATTTAGGACTTATCAACCGGGAGCAGAGCGAAGAAGTTCTGCACTGCCCCATACATCCCGCGTCCCGCCAGGACAGTCAAGGTTTCGCTTATCGGACACCTTCGGATCCCTGAGAGAGCAGATCCAGCCCGCCGACGGGTCACAAGGTGAGACCAAGTTCAGCCGATCACGGATCATCGGGGGACCCCCTCCGTTAGTCGGTGTCTGGGCGCAGTGTGTGAGTGGAGATCGGCCTCAACCAGATGTTGGCCGATCCCGCTACACCCCCCCCCCCCCCCCCCCGTATATCTATACGGCCCAAGACTGTCTTGTGCCACGCAAAGAAGCCTTGGGTCTCCTACTAAGTCGCCTCGCCTATCCGAACCGATTAAATTATCTCGAAGAAGAATTTGGACGCACAGAGTGTGTGCTATCATCCGCGATCAACGTTACGGTGAATCTGGTCTTCAACAAGGTTCATCAGAAGATGGAATTTGACACGCGAATTATTGACCGGTATCATGGTCGCTCTGCCGATGCAGTCTAAAAGGTGGGTCATCTATCAAACTGCATCGGGTTCATTGATGGAAGTATTCGTCCCATATGTCGGTCAACATGGCCCTTAGAGCAAGCCTATAGTGGGCACAAAACAATTCACTGCCTGAAGTTCCAGAGTGTCCCTTTAGCAAATGGATTGATTGTATCTCTTGTGGGTCCGTTTGAGGGGCGCCGATACGAATCGTACATGTTGCCGAAAAGTGGTATGGAGCAGAGAATGACGCGGTATCCAGGTTACGTGCTCAATGGGGATCAAGGTTATCCGCTCAGGAGCTGGCTAATCACACCTTTTGCGAGTGCGGCGATTATACCGGCTCAACAGCGCTTCAACACGAATCTAAGCAAAGACCGAATCGCAGTGGAGTAATTTTTTGGCTGGATAGCTCGTGTGATATAGGGAATCACTAATTTCTATCTATCGCTAGACACGTAGATAGCCTATGCACACAACAATACGCCTTCCACAAGGGTCGGCGAATATTATGGGCGAATCTGAAGGAACCAAATCCGACCCAGCACCCTGAGCCGACGTTTCCCTCGATTACCGTTAGCGTAAGTATACCTAACACACAAACGTAGCAGGCACGAGCGTCGCCTGTACGTCTATCTTCTCTCTCTTAACCCCGCGGCACCAACAGCGGAAGGTTGCCTAGTCTCTTTCGACTCTTTTACGGGGGGTGCCCGAGATTAAATCAGGCTGTAAGTCGTCAGGAGCATACTTCCAATACTCAAACCAGTAATATCGGGAATCCAAAACCCTATTTCCCCTCAAATAGGGAAGTAACCAAAACGCAGTCCCACAACTAGTCTCTTGACCTTACCAGAAACGAACGCTAACTTCAGGAAGGTCGCTGTTCGCTGGTAGGCATACCCTGTAAAGCTATTAGGTGTAAGGTGCTTACCTCGACGCTTGAACACTTGTGTGCTTCAGGGAAAATTCAGCTATGTATTGTTTTGGCCAAAAGGCCTATACTCTCTTCTAATCTTTTGCCCTCTGGTCTTCTACATATAAAAATCAAGTAAAATCAGTCCGGACCTTACCATGCGTCCAATCGCGACGGCTGCGACCAGTCGATGCCTTCGTCTTGTGTAGTGTACACCATCTTGACACCGTCGTCACTGTAGCCATCGCCACTTGCGCCGATGGTCGGGCCTGTCCCGGCGAATCCTTGAACGGCGACGGCAACGGGTATTGGCCCACGTTGCGACGCGGCGCGAATCCCTTCCGAGGCGAATCGCTATATCACAAGTGCCCCCGCCAAGACACGAACCACGGAACTTGGCGACTATCTTCGCGCATTTTGCTTCTATCTGCCATGAGCGGGTTCCTTCGTCGCACCGCAGCACGCGCTCTCAACCTGACCGGCTATTCTTCGTCGCCTTCACCTCCGGTAAGTCGTACCCATCGCAACTATTCGCTTCTTGCTTCTCACGACGCATTTTGGTTGTCCAGGGCTCCGGCGATGAGTCAGCCGTCGTGCCTTCCTCGCGGCTCCTGCTGCCTCCGCCCGAGACATCTTCACTGATACCGGGAAGAGCAGTCTCGGGCGAGAAGGCGTGCGTTATCGTCGACGACGACGGCGGGGCGTCCAACGAAGGGTCGCTCGACAGGAACGACGCCTTGCGGGATATCGTCGCCGGTGCAGCTACATCGGCGTCTGACGTAGCCTTCGCGCATCCGCCGATCAGCTCACGTCTGCGACGAAGGTCCAGGTCCGCGCAATGGTTTAGCGCCATCGCCCGAATGATCAGGGATTTTGTGATCGCTTCGAGTCAAGCTCGGACCGTCGAGGAAGTCGGTTCTGCTCTCACGGCAAGTACCGCTCAAGTCTACGACACGTCGACTGACGTTGGTCGCCTGCGCGCTCGACTCGATTCATTCCAGGCTGGTTACACGTCGCTAGAGAACAAGTTGCGCATCGAGGTTGGCCTTCGTGAGAATGCGCAGCTGTTCGCCCAGCAGGCGACGGCTGAAATCAACGAGTTGAAGGCTGAGCTTCGACGCGTCCGAGACTCCGACGCCGCGCATCTCATGAGGGCTCTGGATGCTCAGGCGACGTTGAAGGCGCACGAGGAAGTTGTGGCGCGGCTTCAGCAGTTCACCTCCACCATCCGTGACAAGAACACCATGCTTGAAAAGCAGGTTCATCGTGAACGCGAGACGTTCAAGGCCAAGGTAGCTGCGAATACGTCCCTGCGGGACAAGCTCCATCGACTCTTGTCGGATCTCATTCACGGTGACTCCTCCGACGTGTTGGCGCTTCAGACGAAGGTTTCCACGCAGCACGACCGTATTGAGAGGCTGATGCGTGCGAATGCTATCCTTCGCCAGCAGGTGAACCTCCGTGCTCTCGACGCTGATACGTTGGTGCTCGCTACTGAAGGTTCGCCTCATGCGTCATCTTGTTCTTCAGCTTGCGCTCGACTTGGGCTAGCTTTTCTCGACGCCTAACTCCTTCCAGGTATCTCCACAGGTGACCTCGACTTGGACCAATTGCAATTGGACCAATCGACGCTTGATCCACTGGCTCAGCTACAGGAGCTGGACGCCGCTGCTGGAGTTACGACGTCTCTGGAGATTAACGTCGCTAAGGCTGTCTGCCAAGAGTCCAGGCAAGCGTCGCCGTGTCCGACGTCACGGTCACTCCAGCGAATCGTCGGAGGATTCTCCTGAGGACTCTTTGCGAGCTCGTGGCCGTTGTCGTAAATCTCGCGATGCTGCGATGGCTGCTGCTGGCTTGCTCGATATATCTGGCATCGTTGGCGAGCCAAGTCCGACTCGTCGTCGCCGGCTCGCCATGCCCGAAGCTTGGAAGAAGAACAAATCGTCCAAGCCGACGAAGAAGCGTCGAGGTGCGTCGGACCCGATTGCGGTCACCCCGTCCAGTCGCGCCCCACTCAGGACGACGCCCGTGCGCATTGAGCACTCGCAGGCGCCACCACTGAGGTTCCAAGATGCTCCTCCGCCTCCTGTGATGTCCGGCGGCGCGTCGCCTGTCGTGTCGTCTCCCATCGCCGGTCCTTCGACTTCTGGTGCTCTGACTCCGAGTGCTCCACCGTCGAGTTCTGCCCGGATCACTCCGGCCCTGACTGCCTCGACCACCCGGATCCTTTCCAGCGCTCGTCTTCCATCGTCTCAGAGTCTGCTCGCTCCAGCACAGACCCCTCCTTCATCCGCAACGTCAGGCGACGCTTCCGGCCGCGCTCCTGCTCAAGCAACGACTTCTAGCTCCGCACCCGTCGCCGGGTCATTCGTTCACGTCGGCTCTCGTCGTTATTCCTCGTCGATGTTCAGATCAGCCTTTTCTCAATCGTCGACGTTGCGACCACCGTCTCAACCGTCGCGGTTTCGACTCCGAGTTTACCGGGAAGGGGGACTCCCCGTCGTCAGTCATCGCAGCGATCGCAGTTCAAGTCGTCGTTACTGGTCGAACAAGAGGAAGCTTCCGACAGCGATGTCCTCGGTCTGACGGCCAAGGTGGAAATCTCGTACGAGGAGGGTCGCTCCCCATCGCCGGCTCAATCATCGATCGTTGCGTTTGAGGAGAAGACGGATCAAGGTGTCGTCGACACTTCGACGCCAAGTACGGATACTCAGCCGTCGGACCCAGCTTCTTTGGCATCGTCGAGTCTCACTCCATCTCCTCCAACCTCCGGCGGAGCTTCGCCAAGTGGTGAAGGTGCTCAAAGGGCATCACCGGATCCAAGTCCCGTTATCAGCGAGGCTCTTCAACCTTCTGGCACCGTGGAGGCGGCTACCAGTGTTCCGACGTCAACTCAAAATCGACCTGGCGTGGTGATTATCTCGACTTTCGCGCCGGGTCACGATCCTCGTCGCACGATACCTTCGTCAGATGTTCCAGCGCCTACTCATGGAGTTCGGCCTCTGGTCCGTCCATCGGCGAAGATTCCGACTTCGTCAAACATCTTCGTCGATCTGATTGTCACGCGGAAGACTGCTCAGCGATGCTGGTTCCGCATCCTCGGTACTCGAATTCCAACACCCATCGGTGGTCAAGCTGTCGCTCCGAGCAGTGTCGAAGGATCATCGCCTTCGGCAACTCCCAGGACTCCAATCACCCGTTCCAGCGGTATCTACGCTCACTTCCCGTAGACGCCAGTCTCTTCAGTCGTGCGGATTTACCCGTCGACATTGTGGTCTCCCTCAAGGCAGGCGTCGCACTTCGCTACTTCCACCTTTGGCGAGGCTTGCGTGGTGAGCTCCCGCCGTTGAGCCTTGTGATTGCCTTGCGGGAGCGTCATCACTGGGTATCCGGTCGCGCCGTGAAGGCAATGATTCGTGCCATGCGTAGAGACCCGTCGTTTGATCAGGAGGTGGCCAAGGCGATTCTCGCTGCATGGAATCATATGGAGGCTGAACGGAAGAAGCGTTCCGACATCCTATTCATCCACTACAAACGACAGTTCCACGGAGAGTGGCTGGCTGGAGAGCAGGAAAAGCCGACGGATAAACAGGAGCTCCCGACCGAAGTGGCCTTCGAGCCTTCCGTCCCTGTGGTGCCCCTCGAGCGCTTGACGTGGGTCCCCTCCAGCGATGACTGGAACGCATCGGTCGTCGAGGTGGACACCCTTGAACCATGGCTCAAATGTTGGCTGGATCAGCCCCATCTTCACCCATTCAACACGACGTTCTACCCGTGCAACTCGAATGTGATGATGTTCGTGCCTCGCGGGTGGGCTCCTCAGACGATCGGGCCACGTATCGTCGTCGACAATTCTGTGGCTCCATCGAAGTACGCTGTTGGTTGGGACCATTACTGGGCTCAGGCTTCTGCAACTTCGAGTGAGACTCAGGCTTCGTCCGGCGATGCTCCAGGCGCTGCTCCTACTCCTTCAGCTGCTCCCGCATCCAGCGAAGGTTTCTCCACCTCTGATTTGGGTATGCTGGCGTCTGCGGCTGGAGATGCTGGTTTCACGATCTAGCCTTCGCCACTTCCGCTACGTCATCGTGCAAGTGGTCTACACCACGGTACCACTTCTCGCGATTGCTTCATTCGTCTTGGACCTTGCTCGATAGCGCGGTAGCTACCTTCATTTCGTTTCTTGATTACTATGAAACACGCAGTCATTTTTATGCAGTAACTTCTTTCGTCTGCTTACGAGGGCTGCACTGCCCCTCGCGCAGTTCATATTCTTGTTCACAGTATCATTCTTCATCTGTTGCTGTGGGCTGCGATGTCCCCACAGTCAGCTCATCATAACTGGCCATGCGTAACTTACGCTTCGTCGGCGACTTGGACCATTTGGAGTCGCCGGTCCTTCTTGCGCTCGAGAAGGTAGTCATACCGCAAACCTCCACACGACAAGTTGGACACCGGTTCCCACGAAGGCTCTTCATAGCCGTCTCACTTGACCTTGAACTCTCGCACTGGCCACTCGGTGCCCGTGGAGATCGTCTAGGGTAGCTTCGACTACGAGCTCATCCGTCGCTGCTTCTGACACCCGGCTGTCCTCGGGCAGCAGTTTCTCGTCGAAGTCGAGGTGATGCTCATCGTCCACTCCTGGAGCTAGTCTGACTGTTGGTCTATCTCCGAACTTGGTCACTGGCTTAAGCCGTGATACATGAACGACAGGGTGAAATCGATACCCTCGACGGTCGGGGAGCTCCAACTCATAAGCGAATTCTTCAACCTTCGCCTTGATCCGGAACGGACCGTGCCACAAATGGGCGATCTTCTTCACCAGTCCTGGTTTCACTCGCTCCAAGTACATCCACACTCGGCTCCCGACCTCGAACAACCTGTAGTCGACTCGTCACGACGCACTGGGCCATCTCTGTCATCCTCGACGCCGATCTCTCACTTCTTCGCTGAGTCGAGGCTCTTTCCATTCTGCTTAACTCATCATTGTGTTCCTGTGCCCGTCGCTTCTTCTCCGACGCTTGGTAGTCCTTCGCCATCGCCAATGCTATCTCCTGCTGTCTGTTGGCCTCTCGCCTCCAGGGGAGTGCCTCCGATTGCTTCCCGACGCCTCGCCGTACAGACGTACTCATCGCTTTCAGCGTCGAGCGTGCATCCCAACCATGGACGAGGTAGAACGGCATCTCCTTACGGGTCGTATCCATCGAGTTGTTGATCGCCGATATGAGCCGTTCCACTAGTTCATCCCAGTCCTGTTGCAGCGGGGTTTCGACGTACACCCTCACCGACGCCATAACTGACTTCACCGAGCGCTCCTGCTGACCATTCGCCCGCGGCCGATAGCAAAGTATTGCCCTCGACTTCGATTGCATCATTTCGGCTATGGCTTGGAACACTTTACTCATGAAGTGGGGGTCGCGATCGTGGCGTATCAAAGACGGTGCTCCACAGCGTCGGTACATACATTTCTCGAACGCTTGAGCCACCCTTAGCGCAGACGTATCTGCCATAGCCATGGCGATGACGAAGCCTGTGAAGGCGCACTAGAACAGCAGCAAGGCTGTGTTTCCTTGTCCACTCTACGGAATGACGAAGACCATCGACACCACGTGGAACGGTCTCTCCGCTAAGATGTTTCCCGGCGAGTAACCGCGTAGCTGAGGCCGGCTCTTTCTTGTACAGCAGTCCGGGCATGACCTTACGTGTTTCTCGACGTCTGAATATAGCCCGGCCCAATAGTAATCCTTTATCACTCGTTGGTAAGTCCGGACTACTCCTTGGTGGCCTCCTTCCAGGGAGTCGTGGCAGTTCTGCAAGACCTCCTGTACCGTCGTGGCTGGTAGCACCAGTCTCACCTCGAGCTCTTCTTGTTGATCGTGCCTTCCTCGACGCCTTGATCCCACGTAGTAGAGGATTGAGTCCTCTGTCAGCACGAACTTGTCAGCCCACTTCCAGGCCTCCTTCACCCCGCGATAACTGAGTCCTTCAGTGTCGCCCGTCAGCACTGACTTGATGTTTTTCCACCTTGCTTCTTCTCCTTGCGCTGTGGCGATGCGTCGTCGTCGCTCTTCCTGCACTTCCACCGGTCGATGTCAAAGGCTCCTGGCTCCGACGACGTATTGTCCTGTCGAGGGCCCGGGGGGGGGGGGGGGGGGGGGGGGCAACCCTTCCTAAAGCATCTCCCGTGGTTCTGCTTCCTTTCCTTGCTTCTTGCAACGTCTGTCGGTATCCCCGGCGACGGTTCAGGAGGGTCTGGTTCCGCTCCGTCGTGTGGCGAGGGAGTAATACTTCCCTCGGCATCGACGATCGGTAACTCGGCTGTTTCTCCTCTGGCAGCGTCGCCAGATTTACCATTAACTTCAACATCTGCGGGCGGTCCTGCTGATGTCTTTGACGATGCTCTTCTCCCACTTCGTCTCACCATTTTATGTGACGAAGGGTTCCGCTCCAAAGCTTCGTCGGTCCGTAACTCATTCAGATTTGGGTCCAAAGCGTCGCCAGACCCATCATTTGCTTCAGCAGCTGCAGGCGGTTCTGTTGATGTCTTTGGCGACGGCCAGTTCTTCGTCTGTGTCTTTCCCGACTTTGCTTGGCTCCTCGTCAGTACGGATACGAAATTTTCGAAAGTTTTCCGCGAGGAACTTTTACACTTCCAGTCTTCGCAGACGCACATGGTATTTACCTTGTTTGTCTCTCGTTCAGTCTTCGCTTCTTGAGTCGCGTCGGGCGAAGCGTCGTAGATGACATTGTCAATCTTGCTCAGTTCCTGTAGCTTCGTCAGCCGCGCTTGGTCGTTTACTCGTAGCGACTGCTTGGACTCTAACGCCTCCGTCGCCAATGAGTCTGCTGCCGCGTTGTACTCGCGTATAATATGTAGATACCTGACACTACGAAGTTTGGACGTCAACGCCTTGTGGCGATTTAGCTGCGTCTGTAGCGTCTCCTTCCGACACGCGATCACCCCTAGAGATTGCTGGCTTGCGAGCCGAGAGTCGCCGACGACGACTAAATCGTCGACTTTCAACGCAATAGCTGCAGTCACCCCATAGTTCATGCCCGTGTACTCGGCGACGTTTACAGTCGTCGCCTCGAGGAAAGAACTCGCAGTGGTCTATATTGTCCACTCAGGAAGGCACCACAGAATTCAGGAGCAGCTTCCGTAGCCTCCGTGCTTCTCCGTCTTCGCGGAACCGTCGAAAGAAAGCACAAAGCCTTCGTAGTCGCGAGGATGACGTGCATAAAGTAAAGCAGGATCCATTTGCACCATCGCCGAACCCCACGACGGAGGCACCACAGGTGCTAAAGTATCCGCAAGCTCGACAAAGCTCGTCACCATCGACTGTAGCAGCTGCGCGAACCGGACAGCTTTTTCCAGAACTCGCTCCACCACCAGATTCCACAGCGATAACAAACAGCGAATTGGACTGCTCGCCCAAACAGAGTCATAGACTTGTTTATCTATGCCATCGTCGAGAACCGCGTGTATACATGTATACGCTCCCCAGCGAGCATCGTATAACGCGCCTTCAGAAGCAGCAGCAACGCAAGAACCTCCTTCTCAGCGGGACAACGTCACGCAACACTCGCCCTCGGAAGATGACAGGATGCAGCTTCGACTCGTGCTCCTGGAGCATCGTCGCACTAAGCGCCCACTCATTCGCGAACAGCATGACATAGACTGCCTTACTGCGATCGAAATGGTGAAGAATTGGCGCGTCGACGATCCTCTTCTGCAGCGCGTGGAAGGATGCCTTCGCCGTGGTCAAGTCACCCCCGTCGAAGTCAGCGTCGGTTAGCTGATATAACGCAGCCCCGTATACAGCGAAGTCCTCAATGAAGCGGTTGTATTAGTTCAACGCCCCGAGGAAAGACTGCATACCTTTCTTCGACGTCGGGAATGGTAGCGTCGCGATTGCCTGCATCTTCTTCGGGTCGGCACGTATGCCGTCCCTCGACACCTCATGCGACAAAAAATCTACCTTCGACTTAATAAAGAGGCTCTTCGTCAAGCTGATACTGATTCGACACTCCTCAAAGCGCGAAAGCAGCCGATATAGCGTCGCGAAGCAGCCCTCGAAGGTGTCCCCACCGAAGCAAATATCGTCCACGAAAGAGCGACGTTCAAATACCGGCTTCAGTCAGGTCGGAGAGGAACGCAAGCTCCCGAGCGTAGTCCTCGAGTCCTGTATCAGCCGTCGGGTGTTCGTAAGCAACGTCGACTTCCTCCGTATAGTCATCCCCCTCAGCAGTCATAACTGCGATCGAGGAGACATAGGCCGCTTCCAAAGATGCTACGGCGTCTAACTCATCATCGGCCTTCGTCGTTGGCACCGACACTTTCGGGCGATTGCGAGGGTCATCGTCACCCACCGGCGACGGCATCGTCGCCGTTTTCACAGCTTCCTGTTCTGGCGCCTCTGATCCATACGAGTTGTCGTCGATCTTGTCCGCGCCAGCGTCGCAATGATCGATCGAAGCTTCGTCGATGCTTCCGATGCTTCCGCTACCTCCAGGTGGGTTACCTTGCACATCACTCGACGTCAAACGCCCCGCACTTGGTTTCCGCCAGCCGGTCGCCACGGTAGCGCTCTCCTCATCGTAGTCGGAAGGCCTGTCCTTGTCGCGACACTCCACATGCGCCCCGGTTGACTTCGAGTCTTCGCTAGGTCTTCGTAGAATACCAGTAGGGAGACGCGTATCGCGGTCGTTCTACCGGCGAAGGTTGGGTGGCTAACCACCGTTCGTAGTTCTCCCGCTCTAGCTCCAGTAGCACTGGATCTCAAGCCCCGGTATACGCTAAGACCTGCCAGTCCCGATACCGCTGCGACGTGTGTAGCACGTAGCCGTCGCCACGGGGTAAATCACCGTGCGGAAGCCACACTACAAAAGTAGTGAACGCGTCGCACGTCGCGTGCTTGTTCGTAATGTTGGTCAGTCGAACCCGCGCAGGCTCGCCACGACGATTCTTCACCAGAGTCGGAATTAGCTTCGCTGTCCGTCGCACCCACAACTGGTGTGTTTCTGTCGACGGGCGGCCCCTTTGCAAGCGAAAGTCGATGCACTCATGAGCCGCGATGTCTAGTGCTTCCGTGGTCCGACCGGCGACTTCGTGTAGTCCCACTGAGTTTTCTTCCATCTTCTTCGACTTCAGCAGAGACACCATAATCTCCCACGGGAGCATCGCCGTTGATCGGTACAGGTCGAGGCGAGCTCCAGCAGGGATCATGAAGTCCATGCCGAGGACTACGTCGACTCCCGCGTTATGCGGAAGCACCCACATTTCGAACTCGTATACAAGCCGTTGTTCTAGAGTCACTTTCACCGCAACCCTGCGTTTCGTCGATAGCGAACCCTTGCCGATACATTGAACATCTATCGTTCGTCCATGGTTGGGAATAGCTCGCAGCCGTAGTTTCTTCGCAACGCCCTCCGAGACGACGCTGACGTTCGCCCCTGTATCGAACAGGATTGTCGTCGGCTCGTCGTTGATAGCGCCCCTGACCATCGCTCGTATCCGCACGCGCTGGTCGTAGCGCTGCGATGACCACTGCCCCATGGATTCGCCAGCGAGTAGCTTCATCACCTTGGGTGCGCGTCGTACCGCAGGCTGTTCTTTCACTATCGCACTTGTCACCTGGGCAGCGTCGCGTCTTCCACGAGCTTCGTCGTGGCCATCTTCACTTCCTCCGCCGTCGGCGATGGTTCCTTCGTTATAATCTTCAGTTTCCGTCGGTTTCACATTCTCCCAAATTCCATCCGGCCATTCACCACTCCCGACGAAGGCGAAGATAAACTTCGCCTCTACTGAGGAGTTGGTCAACTGTGGTAGCCCGTTCAGGTCCAACCCAGTCATTGTTGGCAGGCTACCTAGTTTAAATGGCATTCTTCGACGAAGGTCCGTAGCTCCGGGAAAAGGTCAGACTTGTCGTCCTTTGCCCGGGCGTACTTGACGAGACCTTGGAGGTGTCGGTACAGCTCGCACTGTCTCGCATCGTGAACTTGCTTGCACAATTTGCATCGCCAATTGCAGTAGTGGGCAGAATGATTCCTCCCCCCGCATGCGGCACACGGGCCGAATCTTTTGCGACGATATCGCGGTCACCATGGCCCGAGTCACGTCGTTCCTTGTCACAGCTTCGACGGTCTTCGCGGTCAGCCGCGTTCCGACGCTCAGTCTCGTTGGCTGCTGCCAGGTGGCCTTGATCGTCGTCTGACGACGAGTAGCTTTCGATGTAGCTTGAGGTTGACCCCACGTCGCTCGACACTGCGCTCTCGCTGTCCCTCCACTTCTCGCGACGAGTAGAGTGCCGGTCCGGTCTCGAACTCCGTCCGCCTAGATTCGCTACCCAGTCGCTCTTGGCAGCGTCGGCAAACGTCACCCTCGGTCCTCGGCGTGTGTCATTGCGAGAACGCTCCAGTTCCCGGTGCTCACGACGGGCATAGTCGCGACGGTCCCCACGGTCGTAATCACGCCGGTCACGACGGTCATAGTCACGTCTTTCACGACGGCTTCCTCGGTATTGGTCGGTTCGCCCTTCGCTTCGGCTACGGCCATCGCTGCGCTTGTACGAATCTCCTTCATACATAAACTGCTGAATTGCACCTCGGGTGGTGGCAAGTATTTCTTCGCATTGAGCAAGTCGTTTAGCACCGCCTCCAATTCACGAATGTCGCTCAGTCTCAGTCGCCCAACATCACGCATGAGCCGATCGTCGCCGCACGTGAAAAGAAACTCTTTCACGTGATCCATCGCGTCACGCTGACCCTCCACCACCTGAAGGCGAGCATTGCGCGCGTAGCCGTTCAGACGGTTGAGGTAGTTGCAGATGTGCTCCTTGCGTTCACGCGTTGCCGAATAGTAACGCGCAGCTGGGGGCTGCTTGTACCTCGAGCAATAGTAGTCGAGGAACTCCTTGTAAAGGAGCTTCCACTTGCGACGAGTTTTCTTCGGTAGTTGTCTAAACCAGTGGATAGTGCCATCGCGCAGGCTCAGCTCGAACGCCGTGCACCATTTATCCGGCGACGTGCGAGTCCCCTTCATCTCGTAGACAAAGGTCTTCAACCACTACATCGAATTGTCGCTCTTGTTGCGACGACCACTAAACAGCTTGATGCGATCCAATGGACGATGCGACGCCAGCTCGATCCTCGAGCCTGAGTCCGCCACACTTGCGGCGCACAACGCGTCCATCTTTCGCGATAACTCCTCCCGCGGATCCTCGTCGACCTTGTCCCAGGCATTGCTGTCGCTGTCAGACGAATCGTCATCACGCCGACTTCGTGATCCACGCCGACGCGATGCCTTGCTCGACCTTCGCGGGTTCCGCCCTTCGTACATTCGTCGTCGTCTTCGGTGGCTATACGTCGAGCACGACCGGCTGAACGTGGTGTGAATCCGGGAAATACGGGGAATCCTCTCCCTTGGAGAAGACATTGCCCCGGCCGGCGTCGGCTTCGTTACCCTTCGCCGGTGTATCCGGCAGCGGAACCATCGCTGGATACGCGGATTCAGTCGTCGCCCTGGCCACGGGCTGTCTTTCCTTCGCAAGGTTCTTCACCCCGAATGCAGCACGAAGCCTTTTCTTCCATTTGTGGAGGTCGGCTCCTACTTCGGACGGTGTCCATTTCTTCAGGGACATACTCGACGGGTAGTTGCGGGTCTCCATACCCATCGCTCGCAACAGCGACACCGTGCCATCCGCGACCTTCGTCGTACTCAGCGAGCTCACAGGGTAGGATAACTCGTCGCGCAAGTCACTCCAGGTCGCTTGGCGCACTTGACGAGATTTGAATAGTCGAATCCAGTCACTCGTCAACATCTTCTCGTAACACCTCGCCAGGACTTTGTTGGCCGCTGAGGTGTTGCCATTGACTGGAGGGCGTACAGCAAGCGCCCCCAAGTCACGTGCAGCCTTCGGCGATGGCTCAGCGTCTTTCTCTTCGTCTCCCCAAACGTCGTAAGCTGCGTCCGGCCCCGCCACGGCCGAATGATCGTCAACTAGGCTTCGCGAGAGAGGCTTCGCAGCCCCGTCGACAGCACCGCCTCCTCGCGAGGCTCAGTCGTCTTCTCCGTCGGAGGTGTCGACTCCTCGCGGTCATCACCGTAGCCCAAGGCTTCGTCAGTCGCTCGCGAGCCATCGTCATCCGAGTCTTCATAACTCGCCGAACACTCTCCAATCGTTGCCCCGCTCCGATCCATCGTCCGGCTCACCCCGCCTTTCATCGGAGTCGCTGATACCGCAGACTTCGACTCTCTCGCCATCATTAGTAAAATTGGGTCTTTTGCTCGAATTTGCCTACGAAACGTAACAATAATAGATGGTTACACCAATCACGGGTCGCGGCACCAGTTGTGATGTAGGGAATCACTAATTTTATCTATCGCTAGACACGTAGATAACCTCTGCACACAACAATACGCCTTCCACAAGGGTCGGCGAATATTATGGGCGAATCTGAAGGAACCAAATCCGACCCAGCACCCTGAGCCGACGCTTCCCTCGATTACCGTTAGCGTAAGTATACCTAACACACAAACGTAGCAGGCACGAGCGTCGCCTGTACGTCTATCTTCTCTCTCTTAACCCCGCGGCACCAACAGCGGAAGGTTGCCTAGTCTCTTTCGACTCTTTTACGGGGGGTGCCCGAGATTAATTCAGGCTGTAAGTCGTCAGGAGCATACTTCCAATACTCAAACCAGTAATATCGGGAATCCAAAACCCTATTTCCCCTCAAATAGGGAAGTAACCAAAACGCAGTCCCACAACTAGTCTCTTGACCTTACCAGAAACGAACGCTAACTTCAGGAAGGTCGCTGTTCGCTGGTAGGCATGCTCTGCAAAGCTATTAAGTGTAAGGTGCTTACCTCGACGCTTGAACACTTGTGTGCTTCAGGGAAAATTCAGCTATGTATTGTTTTGGCCAAAAGGCCTATACTCTCTTCTAATCTTTTGCCCTCTGGTCTTCTACATATAAAAATCAAGTAAAATCAATCCGGACCTTACCGTGCGTCCAATCGCGACGGCTGCGACCAGTCGATGCCTTCGTCTAGTGTAGTGTACACCATCTTGACACACCGTCGTCACTGTAGCCATCGCCACTTGCGCCGATTGGTCGGGCCTGTGTCCCGGCGAATCCTTGAACGGCGACGGCGACGGATATTGACCCACGCTGCGACGTGGCGCGAATCCCTTCCGAGGCAAATCGCTATATCACACTCGGTACTGGAAGTTGTTTGAGTTGCGGTGCAACGTGAAGGTGTTTAAGTTGCCCCTCGGACAGTTGTACATCACCGCAGCATTTTTTGTAAATTGTCTGTCATGCGTCGGACGCCGCAACCAAGCAAAAAAGTATTTCCGCTGCCGTTTACCGACGCTAGACACGTATTTAGCTGACCTGATGACAGAGGGAGAAGTTGTTGAAACTCAGTACAGCTCGAACGAGAACGCCGATTTCTTTGAAGACGAGTCCGATTTATCTAGCTGGGATGGAAGTGAAGATAGTGACACTAGTAATGGGTTAGAAGATGACAGTAGTGGTGCAAGTGAATACGCAGATAGTGATGAAAGTATGAGCGAGTACGACTGCAGCGCTGGACATGATAGCTGCAACGACTAAAAAGAGGTCATCGAGTAGATTTTTAGGGAAAAGGATAGCAACACAAGCGTGGCGAAGCACAAGCGCACGTACCAAACCGTAATTTTAATTTAAAAAAATTGTTACGCTACTTAAAGTCAAACTGAATGAATGGCGAGAGAATAAAAAATGCTTTGTGCTTCGTAACTGTGCGTCAAAGCTGATGTCATCCTGGATTCCTGTCCAGAACGGCGTGCTCGGAATATGAGGTCGAACACATCCTTATTCAGCAAGCGTGTTTGGCACCACCGTGGAACTGGCCCTCATCATAACTCCTTCCAAAACCTTTGCCATCTGCAACATTATCGATGATGTATTCTGCTCCATCTGGGCAACGCGGAGCCGAATCTCCTTGTCACGATTGACACGCTCGTCGTTTTCGCGTTGACGCTCTTCTTTGCGGTCTTGATTGAGCTCCTTCAGAAAGGCTACGGGATCAATGCGCATGGAGCCAGTCAAGTTTTCCTTGTGTGGGTGCTCGACGCTGACTTCCGCATCGCGAATGGCGGCACCTCCGATGCGATCTACTTCAACCTTCTTAGATTTTCTCGCTGTGCGCTCTGCTTTCTCGGTGTCTTCCGTGTCTTTCAGACCAACGTAGCGAGCCATGAGTGATTCGAGCTCTTTCTCGTCTGTGGACTTCTTTGGCTCTTGCCTACAAAGCAACCGCATATATTTTGTACGTTGACAGAATATTTAAAAAAATATATATAAGTAAAACCTAAAAAGAAAATTACCAGAACGTGCACGATCAGCGTTTGCTTCTTTCTTGTATGACTTCTCGAGTTTGTTGATGTGCTCGCGAAGACTATCAAGGCTAATCTTCTTTTCCAACGTCGTTGCCAAGCGTTCGGTGATCTTCACCCAGCATTCCGCTTTAGATTCCTTTTCACCGCGATTGAAAATTCCAAAGTCACCCAGAGCCTCCTGCATCACGATGCAGTTTTCCTTGGCGCGGTAATGCATCCTCTTCTGGCTCTTGTTGCCCGCACCATCTGCCTTGACCCCAGTATCGCCATCATTTTATTTGTCGATCTCGTCGGAATCAGACAGAGCAGATGCCTTCTTCTTATAGACAATTTGGTTTGTGTGTGCCTTCGATTTAGACGAAGTCTTCTTTGTCGTTGGGTTCTTCTTGCCCGTAGGTTTGGTGGCACGAAGCTTTGATGCAGTCCCGTCCTTCGCAGGCTTCTTGTTTATGCTGGTGTTAGATTTTGCCTCAATGCCCATGTACTCCACCACAAGCGAGTCTTTAGGTGTATTCTTCGGGCCCATCAGCATCTTCACATATGATTCATCAGCAGAAGAGCACATATCAGCAATAGCTGTTGACGTGAGATCAATGGTTTCACTGGCGGCGGGCGAGGAAACCTTCATATCGTCATGGACTGAGTTCGTGTCGCTTCTGTCGCTTTCGGTGGCCACCGGGATAGCCTTCTGTTCATGCTGGGCTGTCTCTAGAACCTGCACCTCAGCCGCTGACCGTGGTAGACCGGGGCTTCCACGACTTGCTGCTACGCGCGCGAGATCCGGCCATGTTTCCTGGGGAAAAGAGTTGTAGCTTTGGCCAAAAAGTAAACTGACTTTAGAGCCAGATGACGCTCGCTGACTCGTATTGAGCAGGATATAAAATAATAAAGGAGTTCCAAACGTGATTCCATTGGAACAACGGAGGCCTCTGTTGTTCCACTGGAACAAGGTTTTGGACTATCTTTGGTACAATTACCGAGCTTTCCGATCTAAGTAAGATTTTATGTTTTACAAGTGCCGAGTTAGTCCAGAAAATAAAGTTCTCTATTACTCAGAAGTCAGAACAAGATTACTCACAAATAAGTATCACCCAGGTGTATATTTTGGGTTTGCTCCAAGCAATTTCACCCCTTCATTCCCAGTCGGGTGACATAACCACTCTAAAATATTACCAATTTTCTAAAAAAAAAAAACACTCACACACCCAAGGTTACATGCCGTCTTTACGTTGTGCGAGTAGATTGCTAAAAGCATGGCATTCAAACGACCATACCGTTAATAAATATCGGAATGTAACTGGCGTTTGGCTGGACTGGCGGGGGCGCTACCTTTCGGCACCTGGATCGTAAGATGAAGCATCGTTTAGATTTGAGTCAATCCAGATTTGAGTCCATCCGGCAGGAAGCTGCTGTCCGAGACATTCCTGCAACGCCAGTGCCTTTCAAGGTTCCTAGTGAAGCAGCGCATGGATGTCGGCGTGTACTTTGCATTGCAAAATTTACAATCATTGCGCAATTGCACATGTAAACCATACTGTACTGCTCCGTAGTACAGATGTATTAATAGTATGCAGACTTAAACGGCAACACGTGCCCTAGACGGAACCGCCAATACGTTAACGATAGTATGCTATCTAGCATGCACGAACGGATCAAATTCCTATTGGAATAAGGCTTACCATGTACCTTACTGCGGTCCGTTGTGATCTTTTGAGGAGTCCTTAATGAGGACCGTACTTGATATATTACTTTCAAGCATTTAAAACTGCCCATTTCAAGAGCTCAAGATTCTCGAGTCGAGGCTCAGCCCCACACATTCTCCTTGTAGCGCAAATCTTATGCAATGAGTGTGCTGCACTGCACATTAATAGCAATGTTTGCCTGTGTACCAGCGAGGAACTACGCCTCGCACTGATGTGTTTGTTTGTTTTCGGTTGGTCGTGTTGGTATCAAAATCTATTAATGATATACTCTCAAAACACGGTCGTACCCTGTACCATGTTTTGAAACGGTTGTCCCGTTTCTGTTTTGTTTTGGTGCTTCGATATTTTGACATTCGTTTGCTGATTGGTGAAAATGACGCGGCAAAAATGGCTTCAGTCGCGATGATAGGCTGAAACAATCCATGGAACAAAAAGGCGATTGAAGATCGCGATGCCTGTCAGCTCGACGGCGTCTGGGCTCAAGGGCGACCTCATTTCACTCGCTGCGAATCGAGTGATACTGTAGCCTCCACCGCCTCCTCAAATTGCAAGCGCGTGCGTGCGTGTCATCCAGCGCCAGCGTCGCTGCCCGAGATTTGCAGCTTCAAACGGCATCACTTCAATCTCGTCCTGGCCGTCCATTGTTTAGCGGTCGCGCACCAACCCGCCTGCCTTTCTGTCCGTGTGAGAAACGAAACTCCCCTTTGAGCGGCCCTTTGAGAGCTCATCCAACACCTCGAGATCCTCCACAGCGAGAATAGACGAGAAGACCGACCCCCCAGTAAGCGAACGCAACAGGGCACCGCTTTCAGGGAACCATCCAAGCGACCACTCTCTGGCTGGCATCGCCAAGGAGACGAACAAGTCGAGAACACTTGGTCCCATTGCCAGTGTTTTCTGTATGACGCAAGCAAATCTACACGGTGAGATCGAAGAGGCCCGAGCGGGTGCGTTATCGAGACTCAAGCAGAGCGCAACAAGCGGACTGGAAGTCGACATGGCAGAGCCCACACGTGAAGCTGACGCCGAGTGGGGCCAAGTCTTTTCGGCAGGGGAGAGCACACGCAGCTTTGTGGAAGGTAAGCCTTGATGGTTACGGGTTGGCGTGTGGTAATTAAAAAATGTACTGCTTGGTCTATAATTTTGCAGCTGAAGTGGTTTCTGCAATTGAATATGACCGATCGGGAGACTTTTTAGCCACGGGGAACAAAGGTGGACGCATTTCCATCTATTGCCGCCATGGAACCCCAACATCGGTGTGTTTGTCATACTTAGTTAATGTTTTTTTTCTTTCTCTTTCTAATATGAATGTGGTGTGCCAAGCAGAATCAATCCATGTACAGCGGAACGAGCGGTGACCCACAATACCAAATGTACACTGAGTTCCAGAGTCACAATGCCGAGTTTGACTACCTCAAAAGTCTCGAGATCGAAGAAAAGATTAACCAGATCAAATGGTGCCGTCCGTCTGGAGGGTCCCATTGCCTGTTGTCGACGAACGACAAGACCATCAAACTCTGGAAGATACACGAGCGCAGCGTCCGTGAAGTCACGACGTACAATGAACAGGGTCTTGCACACGTACCACGAGCGCAAATAACTCCGCAACTTATTCGCCTGCCGCAAATACGCAATCGTGGCCAAGTCACGACAAGCACAGCCAAGCGGGTATATGCGAACGCACACACGTACCACATCAACTCGATCGCGATAAACAGTGATGGCGAGACATTCATTTCGGCTGATGACCTACGCGTCAACTTGTGGAGTCTTGGCATCTCGAATCAAAGCTTCAGTGAGTATCTGAATGGTATTCGCTGGTTGGAATTGCTCTAACACCTTGCACGTGTTTGCGTAGATATCGTTGACATTAAGCCTGCGAATATGGAAGAGCTCACCGAGGTCATCACAGCTGCGGACTTCCACCCGACACACTGCAACACAATGATGTACAGCACCAGTCGTGGCGCTATCAAGCTGGGTGACATGCGGCAATCAGCTCTATGCGACGCCTACTCACAAGGTTCGTGCCATTTTCCGTGTTGACCTTTGAAATCGACGCGAATTTTATCAATTGTACGTACGGACTTATTGGAATGCCACTGCAGTGTTTGAAGAGCAAGAAGACCCGGAAGCTCGAAGCTTCTTCTCTGAGATCATTGCGTCTATCTCGGATATCAAATTCTCTCCGGACGGTCGCTACATCATTGCACGCGACTTCCTCACGCTTAAAGTCTGGGACATCAACATGAACTCACGTCCGGTCCAAACGATCAATGTAAGCGCAGCTATATATTTTGTTGGTCGATTCAGGTTGAAACCACACGAACTAACATGTTGCGGTTACTGCTTCTTTGATATAAAGATCCACGAGCATCTTCGTCCGCGGTTGGGAGATCTGTACGAAAGCGACTGCATCTTCGATAAATTCGAATGCGCGGTCAGCGGGGACGGCAACAACTTCATCACGGGCTCGTACAACAGCGAGTTCCATATTTATGACCGCTATGGGCGCGCCGATATCTCCATCACGCCACGCACTGCACGAGTGAGTCGCCGCCACTCCATGCCACAGCGAGGGATAGCACAGCAAATTGCCGCAATGCCCACTCCAGGTGACCCGGACGCGTTGGATTTCTCTAAGAAGATCTTGCAGGCTAGCTGGCACCCGTCGCTGAACGAAGTGGCTGTATCCATCCGCAATAGCCTCTTCGTATATGCGGCTTAGTTGATTTGTCGTTGAGGCAAACTGGTAAGGGCAGCAATCATTATCTTCGTTGGTAAGAGAGAACGCAAAAACAACGGACAAACGCTAAGAACACGAAAGTATGGGGGGGGTATTTGATTTTTTTAATGAGGTATTTTGTTTCTGACGTGGTCGATCACAAGTTACACGCATTGAAGTGCGTGCGACGAACCAAGCTCATAAAATACTGGACAAGATCCGCTGATCTAATAGCTGGTGACACCAGTTATTAGATGACCAGCCTGGTGTAGCTGACAAATACGAATCCTACAGTACCACATCATACTTACTGTAGTACTTCGAGGGCTAAGTACGTAGTACATAGAAGTACTTTACAACTTGTAAATTACAAGTATTGAAGAAAGATACGACAGTAGTTTTTTTATAATAATAAACTTCTGCTTCTTCCCGGATACGCTGTACTTACGTCAGAATGGCCTTGAACTCGTCAAATTCGATCTCTCCACTACCATCCACATCCAGCTTGTTGATCATTTCCTCAATATTGATAGTAAGACCGAAGTCTCCCTTGATGATTTTCACTAGTGTCTCCTTGCGCACGAACCCTGTTTTGTCTGGTTTGCCACCGCAAGCAACGAATGCATCAACTGCGAGTAAAATAGGTCAATGTCAGCATAATGCCGTTACCAATTAATAAGGGATCCATCCTCCATACTCATATCGCTATCATCTTCAAACATAGCGGCTCGATCCTTTTGATTGTCGATGACTTGTAGAAACTCGGCAAAATCTAACAGTCATTACGAGTTTCAGTGCATTTAAATCACCGTGAAGCAGAAAGCACATTGAATACCAATTGCCCCGCTCATATCCTCGTCAACTTCGCTAATCATCTGAAACAATTCTTCTTCGGTCGGCTGCTGTCCCATTGCTAATCCGAGTTGGTTTAACAACAAGATGCCATCATATTATGAAGTGCAAATACATCCTCTACCTTCGAGCACTTGCCGTAGCTCCCAGACATCTATTGTTCCACTCCTGAATTTTATCGCACAAATATAGCGTTATCGACAGCTATCTTCCACCAATCTACCAATCACCTCACCGGTCCTTGTCGAACGCCAGGAATGCCTCTCGGCAAGCGTCGATCTCGTCTTGCGCCAGTACCATCTCGACTTCTCTACGGGGGTTTGATTGTACGACCCTTCACGGAACACCAAAAATGACTAAAGAAACTGCAATTGGTGGGTTGTGGTAAGACTTCAAGATGTGGCCAACCAAAGTGCTTCAGTGTCGTTATCAAAGTGAGAGAAGTTTTCAGAAGTAGGCCCCCCACCTCTTCTTCTTGATTAAATGGTGCGTGTCCCAAGCACTTGCTGCGGCTGAAGTCCAATCGGAATAATGTTGTGCAGCAAGTAATTCTCGTTGTTAGTCTCCACATGTGCCAAATCGTATTTGTAGTTGATCATCATCCCAGCGCTTTGGGCAAGGCCCTAAACCGAACAACAGTTGATAATCAATTAAAAAGGTTCGATACAGGGCGAACACAAAGACCCACGCACCTTCATGGAGAGATCTGCTTGCCAGTTGATTCGCTCAAAAATGGCGCCATTTCGGACGTGAAAGTTCGTGACTGGATCCAACGCCTTCCCGCGCTTCTTTTCATGATAAATGTAGCGGGCACCGAGTTTCAACAAGACAGGCTTCAATGCTGCAGCCAATTCCGGGTCTTCACTCCACTTATCGACCGATAGCGCATCCAAAACAATGGAAACAGGTGTCGTGTCCGATTGGATGGCGTTGCCACGCTCCTCTAACACATCGATCAGCGCATCCAACTCGAGCGGAGAGACCAGCGACTCATCAGTTTTATTCCGCTGCGTTTCGAGCCACGGCATGAATTGAGGCAAAGGGCTCAGAGTTGCGAAAGTTCTCAAGTGTGGGTGCTCAGTCTTGAGGGCTTTGGCGACCTCTTTAATGAGAAAATTACCCAAGTCAACACCCTGGAGTTTACAAACAGATACAGGCAAGTTAGCGATTTGTTGCCAGCATAAATGCAAATTGTTCACATACCGCAATCCCCTTTTGCGTCGAAGAGATGGAGTAGAAGATTGCAGCGTTAGCTTGGGAGGTATCTGACAATTGCTCCGTTTGATCACGAATAGACTGCATGCTGGAAGCGATCTCCTGCATTAATGCTACATGCACAAAGACCAAGGGCTCATCCGGGATACTGAAACAAAACAAAACATTGTTAAGCGTAAGCTTACGTTTCTCAATCCAAAAGATCTTTACCTTGGATGAAAAAATGCAAAGCAACGCCGTCCATTACCTGAAAGGAAAAATAAGCATAATGACGTGATCAGTCAGTTGCACACTCAGTCGGAACGCAAACGCATTTTCAATCTTACCAAGCCGCCTCTTAAGTTCAGCAATCGTGCCGACAGGGTGTACTGCTTCATAGCGAATGATCTTTTCAAGAAGCTGGCCAGGAGAGTGCTCGTAGGTCACACGCTCTAATTTCAGAAACCCAACGCTAAACCACGATGCGAGAAATTGCTAAACAGGAGGCACAGGCAGCGAATAAGTACCAACCAAATAGCACACAAGAATTGTTTACATACTTTTAAGCTTGCGTCAAGTGAACGAAGAGCAGGGATTTCGGAATGGGTCGCGCTCTTACGCAGCACTTGCAGCAAGTCCGCTCGCATGTGTACCAGGAACAGCATGCCATTTTCTCGTTGGGACAAGATTTGTTGAAAGAACGTCTAGAATGTCGAGTAAGCGCGTCATCCTCGTCAATTGCTTCATAGTTTCCAGTTTAAGACAAGTAGAAGTTACCTCGTAGAGCGGCGAGAGTGCGTTGCGAAGATTCCTAAACGTGCGTAGATATCTCTCCACGTTCTCGTGCTCCCAGTTCACGACGCCACTGCGAGCGTCCTTGACGTTGACCATATTCTGCTCGAACTGAACAGCACTTTGCAAAGCCTACTCAACGTAAAAGAAAGAAGCCAAAATCACTCGTTAATACTTCAGTAGCTATCTACAAGGTCAGTTTCTCGCCTACTCACCACGGCCGTGTCAATGTGCAAGTCTTGCGCCAAGATAAGCAATAATTGCTTCTTCTCGTCGATATGCATGCCTCGATACGTCGTGCAGAGGCTCTGAATCACTACCTGCGGCACAAAATCTGCCTCAAAAGAATCAGCACCCAATCGATTCTTGATGGCATCAGCCCAGTCAAATAATCCCACCGCCGGTATTAGCCTTGGTCTTGACCACTTCCTGAATTAGCTTCGACAACTTCCGCTGCGCCGACGGGTTGCTCAAGTCTATACTACGCAAGAACGAAGACCGCTGGCGCTGGTGCGTCGAGTCCTCCGGCATCGCGTTGCCACCTTTCTTTGTATTGATTGCGTTTCCACGGACTCCTCCGCTCTCGTCGCTGTAGAACGCGCGCTGGGCGGTGCCCATTGGCCACAGTGCCAGTCGAGGCGATGAATCAGCAGCTAATCTACCTCGCACATTGCGCTGGAGCACGCCACGCGCCGCCCAGAGACCGCGAATCCGAGTCGAAGACATTGCTCCTCTTCAAGTAAAATACCGAGATGGGCAGTTCATTGAAGTGGGGTGTGACACACTATGTCCGATCTGAAGTGTCGCATTTGACGATTGATCTGCTTTTCAACCAATCGACTGTTTTCGAGCTTCGAGCTAGCTCGGACTCCGAGCCTCAGCTAGTCGTCATCACTTTCTCTTCCTTGCTATGATGCTGCGCGGCGGAATGAGGTACTTGTACGTGGTTGAGGGCGCAGCGCGGCGCGGCGTCGGCTCTGGATCGAAAGTGCATTTGCTCGTGGCGCTGTCTCTTTCGTCTCTAGCTCCTACCATTTGCTGTAACCGCGTCTCTTCCTTTTCCAAATGGTCCCAAGCCCCTGCGCGAGCTGACGCCGGCTCTGTGCCGCGCCGTGTACTCGGCTTCATGCCACGATCTGCATTTGGTGTGAGGCTCAGCGCTAACTACCGCCTCTGGTCCAGTGGCAGGTCGTCCATGGACTCGAAAGAGACGGCACCACTAACGGGAGAGTCGACATCGTCATCGTCTCCAGTCCAGGTGCGATATTCCATCTGCTACTTACTACTCATAGGTCTGAGACGACAACAATATATTAACAGTTTGTCTGGCTGTTGCTTATGTCATCGCTGCTGCAGGATGGAGACGATCAAGAGAAGGGCTTGGAGCAGCCCACGGAAGAGCTTCAACGACAGTCGTGGCGCCAACGAGCCAAAACCTTCGCAATCGAGTACGGCCGAGTAGGCATCTGCGCGCACATTGTGCTGTCGGTTCTGTCTTTCTCTGTCATCTACGCGGGCGTATCCAGTGGTGTGGACGTATCCGCGATCCTGGACTCGTTGGGTTTATCCACGTCAGCTAGCGACTCAACAACCAACTCGGCAGGATCTCTCCTTATCGCCTACACGCTCTACAAGGTGTTGGCCCCCGTCCGGTGGCCACTTACGTTTGCTGTTACTCCCGTAGTTCTACGTGCATTGAGACGCAGAGGGTACATGCTAGCAACGACCAACTTATCCAACCGAAGTCCGCCGCCAACCGAGTAGTGTATTTTGTCTCCAACGAACGCCAACGGAGATTCTGAAGCTCTCTTGGCGTATATATGCAATAAAGATGGCTGAATTCACTATAAGCTCTTTGATTTTGTCACGTTATCCAAGAATCGAGTGAGAGGGGGGGGGACTTGCTAATTGGCACTGCGATGACTGCTTGCAGATGCTCTTAACTCGTCTGCTGGACGTGTTCCTCGAACACGGGGCGAGCCGCCTTGATGTTCAGATGAATTGTCGCCGGTTCTACTCGAATCAAATGATAAGGGAGTGATGGATATTGTCAGTAACAATGCAAAGATAACGATACACTTTCCACTTACGAATCGAATCGTCAGACATGATGATCATGATGTACGTGTTGGCAGTGAAAAAGTCGATGAAAGCCGTGAAGTTCGAGTTGCGCACCTCCATCCCCTGGAACTGGGCCTGAGTCTTGCTGCAGCTCAACTTGAACTGCTTGATGATGTTGCTGATCTTTTCGAAGCGATGGATGTCGCGGTGGTTCGTGTGCGTGGCGTGCGAGATCACAAGAAAAGTTGCACGTTCAAACAGCACCACCTCGTCAGCGCTGCAGATAGAGCAGAAGCTATTCAGGTGCTTCTCCAGATCCTGCATGTTCGGGATCAACGAGTACACAATAGACGACCAAGCCCGGTACAGCGTTTCGTCCCAGATGGACGTGCCAAAGCACACAGTCGGCAGCTGACCCGTGCGCGCCAAAATCATCTCCTTCTTTTGATTGAACACCTGCGGATATCAATCACCACAAGAGATTTAATTTAGACCATACTCAGCTCAAATATGACGAACGTAGCTTCACCTACGCGTTCACGCTGGTCCTCGGGCACAAGATCCATCTTGTGGATCAGTACAAACACCTTCGCATTGCTCGAGTTCTGGTCGATAGCCTCCAGACAGCCGTCAAAGTGAGCCATGTCTTTCTGGAAAGAGCCAAAAGTCCATACCAGAATCAGCATCACCATACTCACAGACTTTTCATCAGCTCAACATACGTCGATCTCGCGACTCTCGATGTCAAACACGTAGATTAGCAGCTCAACGCTTCGAAAAATGTGGTCCCGCTGGCTCTCGAAGTAGTTCTCATAAAAGGCATCCTGGCTGCAATGAATAGAATAAGCCCATTAGATCCAGCTTCGAATTTATCACCTGCAGAGATTCTCTTGCTGCCATACCCGCCGCAGTCCCACAGATTCAGCACCAAGTTGCCCAGGAAACGCACGTGCGAGTGCTCCACGTCCACTATAGCAGTGTAAAACCTTGTTATTTCCCTCGCACCAAAATCAAATTGTTATCGAGCGCTTACACGTTGGTCCCAATCGCATCGTGTCACGTGCTAATTGATTAATGCACAGTAGGCAAACACAGTGTTAGTGCGAGATCTGTGCTGCCACTGTAATAGAGGCCGAGTTTCTCGTACCCAGATAGTTGGCGAAGATAATGGAGCGCATGGACGTCTTGCCCGAGCCGGACTTGCCCATCAATAGAACCTACACACACACCACAGGCCTCTCACGTTAGTGGACACTCCGCAGCATCGTCTAGACACTGCCCCACGACCCACTTTCTTCTTCATGGCTGGCCTCTTGTCACAAGAGTCTTGTGTCCTTCGACCTTGACAGTGAGGTGGTGGCTTCCTAAATAGAGGCTTTCAGAAGTACCGACATTTGCAAAAAGCGGTAGCAAAAGTACGTATGTAGCAAGAAAGTTATTTTCGGGAGGAAAATTATTTTCGGACACGTTACGTACTTTTGAGATACCGGTACGTAAAAACGGTAGATGCAGTGCTGGCAATTGACTGTAAATTATGGAACGTCTAAATGTTTAAACAGTTTATACATTTAGAGGTGTGTTTAAACGGTTTTTACGAGAGTCAGCAGGTAATTACCGGTAAGAAGTCTAGTTTGGTTTAAGTAAGCTGGACTCATCACTAAAGGCCTTCTAATAGAAACAATGCAGTATATTTTAATTCAATGGGTCCTTGTGGTAATGCGCTGCAGCATGGAGAAGTGTTGAAGTTGTATTACGACTGCAATCGAGCTTCACGGCAAGCTCTCGCTGCCTCCAGAGCAAGCATTTTTCGTTGCAGAGAGACGCACAGCAGGTGAACAACGAGAAATTATTGTAGGATGCCACCTATCTCCGGCCAAGCCATACACTCTATTTGTGCTATGGTGCAAAGCCATACCTGCACTAAGAATCTCTTTCTTCTTTTTGGTGTAGCTCCAGTGGGTAATATCATTCGAATTACTATCCGTCTATAACAAGAGGCTCTAATAGCCAGGTAAACCGCGAGTTATTCTCCACCTGCATGAAGCAACTCAGTATCAAATATAGTGGTTGGTGTACGGCAGCCATTGCAAGAGGCAATCTCAAGGATTTATTCTAGAAATCACCTTAATTTGTGCCTACGTACCGTATTCACCATCCAGTTGTGGTAAGTCAGAGCAGTGTTCGGTTCTGCCGACGTGGGACAAAGCTGCGGTGGTGTACATCATGCAGTTGAACGCGAACGCGGAGCCAAACCAGCCTGAGATCCTCAGCGGATCGCTGGAGTCCAAGTGCTCGAGTGCTACTATTGGGGTTGCTGCGGTATGACTGAGTAGCCTGAAATCAGTTTTGGTACAGTGTCACGCGAATAGACGTTCAAATTTTCCACAATGACGTTCGTTCATCGTATATACACTCAGGGGGTCGTTTTAACGCGTTTTTTTTACTTTAAACGTTTATACAGTCCTTGCCAGAAGCGGTCTTCACGCAGGGTTTCCTAAAATTATATTGACATTTTATGGCTGGCATATATGAAATAAATAAGGGAAATCATTTCTAGAGAAGAAGAAATACATTATTGCGGTCTTCTGCGCTCCGAAATACATTGTGCATTCAAAATTACGTAGAGTCGTTTTGCACCAGCGCAATTATCCAAAAACTTCGGTTCATTTTATTAAGAAATTATGCTCTAACTGAGTCACTTTCCTGTGGGGAGAGAGCTCCATCCCTATCTGGCTAATCCAAAACATATTGTAACAGATTGACACCACAAAACCTATGACAATATTCAAAACCAAGCTGCAGAACCTACTGTATCGGAGGATAGTGACATAAATAATTGACGGAGTGACAGAACCAAAATAAATTATTGTACGTGGGATTGGGCTGCCTGAGAATACATAATTGTAGGGCAAAATATGGCAGTTATTGTTATTGCCATATATTTCTATGAAACCCTGTCTTCACGTACTTTTGCTACGTGTTTTTCGGAAGTCAACATTCTGCTTTAGTGACATTATACCCTATTTTAGTGACCCTTTTCTGGAACCCTGAAAGCGCCCAGCCCTGCGCGCGTTGGATCGAGCACGTGTACAGCCCCTCGATTTAGTAGCGCTATGAAGTAGGCACGCTACGCTATCTGTTTCGCTACGTAATACTCAGTTCCTCTTCCTATAACTGCTGTAAAGATGCGCGGCTGCGGATCCATCGTCCTCACTGTTGCAGTTTGCTTCTGTCGCAAAAAGCGGAGTGAGAACTACGTACTTTTGCTACGTAAATTTAAAAGACGTGCTTCTGAACCGCAAGGTACGTAAAACCCATAGCGATTTTTACGTATCTCCTTTACGTGTTTTTGCGTAATGTGTTTTTCATTTATCGGTACCGTAGATGACAAAAAATTCACGACAAAAGTCGGCATTCGGCTGTGCGCACATTCAATGACAAATTGTGGCATTTTTACAAGAATTGGCGACACTTTTTTAAATAATTTTTTTTAAATCCCATGATTTCGATACTTGTCCTGCAAAAAATGCGTCGAAAATGACAAAACATGGCAATTTCCCGCCAAGTACATGACAAAAATACCCATTTTGACAACATCTGATTGGGTAAAGTGACAACATTTTGAAGGCGGATTCTGTGTGTGTGTGCTTTGTCCTCTACGGTACTTCTGAAAGACTCTAATATCCCAGATGTTGCTTCTTAAAACCCAGACCTAAAATCGTTTCTTTTCAAGCATAGAAGAGATTTTCAGAAGTACCGATAAATGAAAACCACGTTGCGCAGAAACACGTAAGGGAGATACGTAAAAATCGCTATGGGTTTTACGTACCTTGCGGCTCAGAAGCACGTCTTTTAAATTTACGTAGCAAAAGTACGTAGTTCTCACTCCGGTTTTTGCGACAGAAGCAAACTGCAACAGTGAGGACGATGGATCCGCAGCCGCGCATCTTTACAGCAGTTATAGGAAGAGGAACTGAGTATTACGTAGCGAAACAGATAGCGTAGCGTGCCTACTTCATAGCGCTACTAAATCGAGGGGCTGTACACGTGCTCGATCCAACGCGCGCAGGGCTTGGTGCTTTCACGGCTCCAGAAAAAGGTTTACTAAAATAGGGTATAATGTCACTAAAGCAGAATGTTGACTTTCGAAAAACACGCCGCAGGGCGCCAGAGTTTGCCCAGTACTGGCCAATAAAGACCTTCCGAAGAGAGTGATTTTTGTAGTTTGTTGGATACGTGACCAGAAACAGTCCATCATCAATCGCGATACATCCGTATCCCTCATCCTACAAACCAGCAAAACCGGCCCCCTATCCAACATCTTTGTTGGTTGCTGAAACCTGTACAATCGTTATAAACTGTGAATTTAAATAACTGGTGGATCCTTCCATCGTATAGCTTCTAGCAGTTCTTCTTGCGGCTTGTAAGGATCGCCCCTACCCAACAATTCGATGTCTCGCGCGCTACCCGCCCGATGAGCCCACGTTGTCGCCCGTGGCAACAGCGTCGGGCATTATACGGCCAAGCACGGCGACATAAGACGGCGGTGGGATGAAGTTGCTGACAAGCTCAACGCTAATCCCAATTTCAACATGGTTCCCATCAAAAGGACAGCAGCGCAGTCGAGATTTAAAGACGTGCACCGTAGTTGGGAGAAAACGTCAGCACAAAAATCGGGCACCGACGAGAAAGAAACGCCCTTCATACAACTTATGACAGAGATCCTGGCTAAGGTGGTCGACGTCGAGGTGGCACACGCACAACACGCTGCTGAAAACACTGAAAAACAGCAATCCAAAGCGTTATCTGGAGAAGTAGTGCGCCAAATGGGCAAACGATCATCGCGCTCGGACGATTCCCATGAAGCGGAGTAGAGAACCGCACGTCAACGCAGGAAGGGTCTAATCGACTGGACAAACATATTCAAAGAAGTAGAAGAGCAAAGAGCTCAAATTCTCGAGAGTTTTATGGACTTGCAAAAAGAAACTCAACAGCAACCTCTTGGGTTTGAGCGACAAGAGCGCGAGAAAGACCGATTGGACCGTGACAGTGAGAGAGAGAGGAGCGTCGACTGGAGCGAGAAGAACGAAGCAAGGAAAGGGAAGTTCAAGCGAAGCTTATTGCGAGCTTACTTTAGCATCTCAAAGCAAAATAGTGACGAACTTCGTGGTGTTTGGTAGCTGAGATGGCGAGGCTTACAAAAGTATGCCTCCAGTGCTGGTGAAGCGCAGCCGAAGTACTTGCTGGCTTGATTTTCGCTATGGATGCTTGTCAGTGCATTAGTTAGCAGCACCGCTACTCTTACCATTCGGCCGACAGGCGTCAATAAAATCTTGTGTTTCTTATTCCAGTCGAGAAATGCCCACTTTTGCTTCGCGATCCCGAACATCCACTCGATCGAAACCCGACTTTTACTCATAACTTCGTTGAAGCGCTTTCCAGCACTTGAAACATGAGCATTACGAAAGGGACTACAGAGAACCTCATTTATCCCATACGCGGGATCGCCATAAATTAGGACGTTCAGATCCTTAACGAGATCGTTGCCTTGGAGATATGGTATTGAGTCCACTTTCTCAAAGCATGGTAGAGTCGTGAAGTCTCCCCTCAATCGGGCCGAAAAATGAAAATAGCAATCCTGTAATGTGGTTACGAAGTTAGTTTAGTGCTGCGTGTTCAGCAGCTTAAGAAGCCCAATACAATATTACCATCCGGAGTGCAAACACCTTGGTAGTTAAGACAGTGGCGACGCTTATGTCCGCAGTAACAAACCTTCTGAAGGTTTTCTTTATCTCCAACGGGAATACAGTCGAGTGCAGCTTGCACGGCTTGAAGATGGCGCTTACGTTTGCCGGGGCGGCAAATAAATCCCTTTGTTTCATCAATAAACATTGATATTTTCTGGACAAGACCGTTTGTTTTGTCGGTTACTGCTTGTACATACTCCTAATGTCGAGCAGTATACAAAGTATCATTAAAGAACAGAGTATCTCTCCATTTATCGTCGAGGTAGCAGTCTGTGTGGTCACAGCAATCAAAACATTAGATACATTTACAAAGATCATACATGCATTACGCACAAATGTCCGTGATGATACGACTGCGCGACGCGTCCGAGCGGCCAAACTGCTTCCGGATACACGCTTGAGTTAAACACGTTAGGTATGTCCATTACATGCGCTAGCCTAGTCAGCTCGTCGCACGAGACGCGAAAGTCTGCAAGTGCGTCGACGTCAGGATACGTATTGATGTCGAGCCGCGCGTCTGGAATTAAAGGTCGCTCCACGTGCTCTGTTGATGCAGCTACGAGTAGAGCATTCTCGAGGTCATCTAGGACTTCAGCAAGCGCTGCTAATGCTCGAGGAACAGCGCCTTATAAATCGTCCATTCTGACCGGAGATCTTTTACTAATGATCTTCTCTGGGTACAGTCTCTTCACATTTGATGCCAGCATCATTCAAATAGTGTATCCCAAATCTAACTAAAGTTTGTCTCGAAAATGTTTTAGTGGTTTTTTGATTGTAGGATATGGGATACGGCTATCCCACAAACCACATCCAACAAGCGCTCCGAAAGGTCCATAATATCGAGTTCTGATGGAAATACTTCGGAACCGGCAATTTTAAAACTACTGAAGTACTAAGTGCAACATGCCAAACAAACTATTGGGTAAAGTACGTAAGTACTGCAACACTTGTACTGGATCGTGCTGTCGTCTGCCCACCATGAGCGTATCTCCTTGCACGTTTCTGCTGCTTCTTCCAAGATGATCATTTTATTCCAGTTCTGCTTAAGCAGGAGTTGTTTCTCGGCGAGCTGATTTCCGTACATGTTCTGCGGCTACTCACGACAATTCCGCCCGTAATAAAAAAACGTTCTTGGAATGCATTTGACGGGCTTCTACCTACCCATACACGAGCTATGACTATTCAGAGGAGGCAAGCCTACCTTCTGCATCTTGCTTGCGAGCGATGCGTAGTAAAGGAGGAGTACAGACGTCGTTAGATAACATCCAAAAGCCTTGTGAGTTTATGCTAGTACTTCACTCAGGGAATCGAATATGTATTTTCGTGAACAGCACTTGTTTCAAGAATAACACCTAGCCTCTGGCTGCTATCGCCTTTCAGGCCACAGACATGACAGTTATTATCCCACGGGCACATTATCAGGATGAGTGCGCCACCTACTGCCTTAATGGTGTCGCGTGGTCCTTGAGCGAATTCGGAGATTGCTCACGCCATCGCCCTTCGTACGCGCGGTATTCAATACACATGCTCATGTAGCGATATTGCTCCACGATCCACTACCGTGATAGCCACTCCGTGATTGTCCGAAATACTGCTTCTTTGAACTAACAGTATTAATTATTAATACATGAATACGAGCCAAGCGTAACGGGTGGCTTGTACATTTTCTGGCGAGATATGAACTTCCGTACTCATTGCAAATCCGTTATCAGTAATACTTGTGAAAAAATTATCAGCTTAAATAAACCATCTTACATATGCGTGTGCGATAATAGGATGACAACAACCGATAAAATGACTGCTTGCGACGTACCATTATTGCCGAAAACATCAACAAAACATTCATCAAAATATAAAGCAATTTGATTAGACAATATTTTGGTGTATGATTGGTCATAATTGCTGATTTAAATGAATAAAATACAGGACCACAACGTTTTAAATACGAGATCAGAAAATCTTGATGAATGGTAGTCTACAAGTACGTAAGTATTGGTCCACACTGTACGGGGTTGCCCCTTTACTAGACATGCAAGGCAAAGACTACATTGGTTTGCCACTCCGCCGCGTTAACTAGGGCTTTGCGTAGGCTGAGACAGCCCTTTTAGTTCCGCCAGCAACTCTACAATTTGCTCAATCTTAAACAACTATTGCAGCAACCTGTCTGTTAGTCACGCTAAAGTTGTCGTGCCTGTCGCGCTTTTCCACGAAACTTATTGGCAAAATAGTTGTAAAAATCCTACTGGCTGCCGAGCGCAGCGAGGCGGCCCAAATCGGCACCTTGTGCAACCTTGCGGGTCCGAAGGGCCCGCCCCAGCCACAACATGCCAACCTACCATGCGAGTAGTGGAGCGAGCCCGTGGTGAGCGGATTGGGGGCAATCCACAAGGAACGACCTTCATGCTTCCCCACCGCGTAGCGGCGGCGCTCGGCTAGTACGCTACTAATAGCGCAAGTTGAAAAAAGTATCTGGTAAAATATTTCACTGCAAGAAACAACGTGGTTCTTCTTGGCGAAATGCTGCTTTTGTTTTTATTCAATATGATATCAGAACACAGCTATTGCAGCACTTAGTCGACATGTCAGCACAGCATAACTTACCGATGTTCGGGCTGGAATTCGACGCTGTAAGTTCAAAACCAAAGAAATACAGTATTTTCAAGATAAGCATAGACCTTCAAAAGCATCTCCTGCGCCTGCTTCGCAGCCGCAGCATCTGCCAATTAATTGCACGATTCGGTTTATATCATTGTAGACGCATCCGTGTTAGTAACCACGCAGAGTTACAAAGAAAATACGTGATGTTGGGCATTGGATATTGCTATGGAAAAATAAATTTTGTTTTCAAGTAGTTGAGAACATGATGTTATTAGTTCTTCAAAGGCGTACGTTGTTTTGTCGAGCCACCACCATCTTAGATCCAGATTCGTGCAGGCTCAAGATAAACGCCGCGACGGGGGTGCCCTTGTATGTTCTGCCTCTTTGTTAAGTTTAGTAGTAAGCCTCCTTTCAGCCTTTTCTAAAAAAATTAGTCACTTTTTGTCTTCTTTTTCTTTTAAGTTCGCTTTCATCTGATTCGCTATTTTGAACAACGAGTAGCTTTACTTAAGAGAAATGTCTACACAAACCAATTATCTGGTCGTAAAAAGTGCATTTTAATACCGGTATTTTGCAGCATATCATTTTCGTAAAACCGAATTTCCAACAAAAATGTACGTTCGGTTCAAGCCATTCATTCCAGATTCTCCCTCCTTTTGATGGCGGGGTCGACGGCTAAGACGAAGGGCAAGCGCGTCCGCCGCGGTCCGACAATTGATGACAGCTCTAACAGCACCGGTGACTTTTTCCTGCCTTCTACCCAACTTCCGCCTCATAGGGTGCCCCAACACTACGACAGGACTCTAGATAAGCCCTCCAAAAAGCAGTAAAATGTGACCTCTGATTCATCGGGAAATATTGATGGCGTTACGGAGCTCTTGCCCGAAGTTTGCGTCGACTGCCCCCAATTTAGCGGTGTATTCGACTCATGGAAAGAGATGGCGGCCGCGTTTGCGAGGTATTACACTGTTTATTTTCATTGTTCGACGTTGTATCTAACAAATATTGTTATATCTAGATATCAGCACGATACATTTCAGATGTACAGTCTCCGGACGACGAAATCGATTAAGCAACGCAGCACTAACCAAGCTGCACGGCGGGGAACCAAGCCCAGCATTTGGGATGAATCGCTCCAATACTACACAAAGTCGTGGACGTGCACGCACGCGGGGGCGTTAACGCCTTAAGCGACTGGCATACGCACAAATCATACGCCTCGACACATTGGCTGACCAGCAAGCTAAACGCTCTGTTGTCAGAGAAGGTGGACAGGTATTGTGTGTAATCGCGCGGAAGCATGACTCGAGGCACAACCGTGATATTGACGTAAACGTGTTCAACGCGTACGCTGAAGCACATAACGTTCCGTCTCCGGGAACACGCGATGTGGTTTGGACGATGTGACAGGGTGCTTATGTTGTTAGTTTCAGTAAAGAAAAAAAAATATTTACTAGTTTCCATGCGGGCTTTGCTGCAGTTGGCGCCAAAAAGACAAAGATCTTGCGCTACCTTAATGAGGTCTCTGGTAAACCCATTCTTCTAAAACAAAAAGTTAGTAGCATGACTACCGAAATGCGGAGAGAGTAGTACATTTCTCCTGACGATGTCGTACGGGCGCAGGATGCTCTACAAGACTACAGTGTGGGCCCAGAAAATGTGGTGAACGTATTTCGCGACGTGGATACCAAATTGACGAGCTGTATAACTTTCCAGTCGTCTACCATGAGACGGATGGCACGCCTATTTCCAGAATTCATTTGCGTCGACGCTACGCATGACACTAATATCAACAGGTGAGTTGGTACAATTTGTTAGTCTTGAGCACGGATTAATTCGAATTGGTATGAATTGGTACGAGTTGGTATGGATTTGTAGGAGTTGGAATGAATTGGTACGAGTAGGTATGAAAATTTGTTTATACTAGTTTGTACGGGTTCGAATTAGTTGGTACTATTCTCTAGCAATTTGTGATAATTGGTGACGGAGTTTGTACACCTTAGCTACTGACAATACGTTTCTGTGGCTTTCCTGAGTAGATATCGACTCCAATGTATTCTTCCTAGCTTACCCTGTAGCACACACACCCCTGAGTGTGGTGTTTACTATCTGACTAAACCAGCAATAAGTTGCCGTGCTTGTCGGATCCAACCAGGGTTTCGGACCTTCATGAATTACATCATATGAAGAGAAACTCTATTTAATTCTATTCTCGCTAACTGCACGACTTTGTGATGGAGATTTCATTCCGGGTATTGCTCCCAAGGTCCATCAGTTATTCGATCGTGTACTAAAGGTGTGGTGTTGCAGCAAAGCTTTTTTTTTAATTTTCAACATATGTTTTATTAACTGGTGAGGTACCGGTACGATGTTCGACCATTCTATGTCGAAAAAGTTGGTCGAAGTAGCCACTGCCTTACTTAAGCTTCACCTGAGCCGGCTTCAAATACCATGATTTGGGCTGCACCGCAGCTTTGCTGCTATCTCAGAAAAACTGCCGCACATCAAATGACCAAACTGAAATGCTGCTAATAAAAATATTGATTTCTTGATTTTAAAGGGGTTAACTATTTTTTCGAACTGCGAAACAATTTTATTGTTGAAATGCTTTTCGCTGTACTGACGTCGCGTACTTGGGTCACGGTAACGGAGGTTATTCTGCTGATATTGTGACTAATACGTGTCAAAAGCATCCCAAGTATCGGATTCCAAACCGTCCATCTAATATTTGAAGTACATGAATACTTCGAAGTACAATTTACTTAGGTTTGCACAAATGTAACCATGCACAATATAGTACAGGAAGAAGTATTGGCTGTGTTTGTGGAACTACATCGTCGCTGTCGGGTTGATTTTTCTTGTCTGGTAAGTTGGGTTAAGCTGGCGCCGTGTGAGCTGCTACAGGCACCGAACAGTACACGCCTTGATGATCAGTTCCCGCTTCTCTCACCTTTTCCTCGTCCTTGCTCTCCACGCGCACTATTTAAACAGCCGCATGTTAACACGATGTATATGTATTTTACTTGGTCTGGCAATTACTCTGCTTTCACGCTCGCTCCCGTGTGGTCTCCTGTTTGGTTCTGGTCATCTTGTGGCTTGTCTTCCGTGTCATTGTCTGCAAGTGATAAGCTATAGCTTAGTGTCATAGGATCTCGCATGGACGAAGTTACATGAACGCACTTAAAAGTAGCGGTTTACACTTCGTCATATGACGTAGCCGCGCAACTTCCGAGGTCTGCTATGACGGCGCAAAAATATCGAATGAGCCGCTTGAAAGATTCACGAAGTGTGAATTTTACGTTTATTCGTAAACGTTGCTCAAGTTGTGCAAGTTACCGAAAGGTGCACAAACCAAAGTTGCCGAAAGGTGCACAAACTGAAGTTGCTTTAGCAGGTGTCGTACTAAGGCCCTGGTTTCTCCGTCGGTGTCTGGGAATAAAATATGAGCAATTTTAGGGAGCAGGGAGCGGCAAGCAAGTGTAACGAAAGACCGTAAAGGCACCCCCCCCCCTCCCCCATCAAGGCAACCCCACGGTCGGATCCAGATCCAGGCCGCCAGATCCAAGCTCGAGTAATTGCTTGAGTTCGCCAAGACGTCCAAGCCTTCACCACATGAACCTTCACGAAGTCACTGGAGGGGCAAGATCCAGCCCTACTGTCGGGTACACAAGGTGAGTAAAATTCAGCACAAGATCACGGATCATTGGGGGCCCCCTCCATTTGTCGGTGTCCGGGCTTAGTGTAAGTTGGATCTAGCAGTCTCGCAAGATTTTTTGCTGATCCTGCTACACCACACACCCTTCTCTGCGTCGCGCGGAGCGACCGCTGGCGCACCGAGCAAAGTCCGGAAGGGCACGAAGAAGGAGACCAAGCGCGTTGCCTCGGCGAACGTGGCTAGTGCTGGCCGCAAGAAGGCCGACGAAGGCAGGGACGTCGCGTCAGACCAAGACCTGGAAGACAAGGCTGCGCCACCAAAGCCGAAGAGGTCGAAGAAGGCTGTACCACCTGCGGAGACTGCGTCTACCGCTGAGCTTGCTGCACCTACGAGCTTCGAGTCCGCTTCGGGCTCCCGCAAAGGCTTCGATCTGAACTGGTTCATGGCGTCCTTCGACCCTGGCCGAGGCTCAGCGACGGGCAGCGTACCTACGGATGCGCTTCTCGAGGATTTAGCGCGCGAGCGAGAGATTTCTTCGGAAGATCGTCGTTTTCCTAATGAAATCCTTATCTCACCTAATAACCAACACTAGGACACTTAGCCCTAAACTTGCTAACACGACGCGCGGCTAATGTAGTTTCTCTATTTCGCGGGGCGTGGAGCACTTGTTGTTTCCAATGCAAATTCAGTTCTGATTTATAGTTAAGTATGGTCCCGTTCCAAGTCACTATCCTCACAACTGCCAAGCCACCACCCTTTACTGCCTTTATGTCCTTCGCACTTCTGCCCATCACCAGGTACCTTCTTCAACGTGGGCTCGCCATCATCCTATCGTAGATCTTGAGATCGTCCTTGATCGATATGCCAGGATCCGAGATCCAGATCGCCTTACCTTTTGGATCCGGATCCGCTCTTCCTCTTGGGCCTTCGAAGTCCTGTTGCTATTCGATCCTGCACTGCATCCACTTGATGTCTACCGGGGATCATGATGCTTGCACTCGTCGTCCTCTTGTGCCTGATCGGGGATCGTCTCTTTTGTGGTGAAGTGCCGTCGGAATTCTCCCCGAAGGACGGCTTACGATCGGGGAGGATCGGGATATGGCGATCTCACCCGAGATGGGGCGAGGGAAGGAATATCCGATGTCCCCCGCGACTGACTTGAAGCCAGAAGCCGAAGATTAAGAGTGGGTAACCGCGATCGGGCCGCAACCGATCTCAGTTAACCGCTGTAACTGAAAGCCTCAAGATGTTAGCCAAGGTGCATCGACGAGGGATCGAGACACTAGAAGTCATGATCTACGGCGGAAGGACAAGATCAGGTCAAGATCGTCCAGAAGGTCAAGCCGATCGGACTTGCGGGACAAGTCGGAAAGGTGTCAGGAGACGGAGATCAAGGCTCCACGGACTGAGATCAGCTGCGATTAGTGGAGATCGAGGCGATATCGAAGGGCCGGCGATCAAGTTGAAGATCAACGATCGAGTTGAAGATCGGCGATCGAGAGGAAGAGGGTCGACGATCTTTACGAAGACCACCAATCAGGATCGAGATCACCAACGTAGATCAAGATCGCCGATCAAGACGGAGTTCGCCAATCAGCATCAAGATCGCCGATCAAAGCGAAGATCACCAATGAAAAGTGAGATCGGCGATCAAGGGCCAAAGTTGAAGATCGCGAGGTCGTTCGTCCGATCGGAGACGGTGAGAGCCGATCTTATCCGAGGATGAGATATAGGAAGGCGCAGGATGCACGTTGAGATGGGTAGGCAGAAGGTACAAATGGATAAACATGAATCAGAACCGAATTTACTTTGAAGTGCACAAGTGGCCTTCCTCGCACCCGGGACGTCATTGAGACATATTGGCCCGGTATAAAGTGTCAAAAGGAACTTTAGATAGCGGATACTAGCGTCGTAGCGTAAGACCTCGGTTAATATACTAGCCAGATTTACCTGCACTAGTGTTCCCTATTCTAAGTGCATAAGTCCCTGATCGACCAGCGTTTGGTGCTGGAGGTCAATTCGTTTTCAAGACTAGCGATCCCGCCATTGGAAGCGGCAAGTAACCCGGAAAGGAGAAGAAGAACAAGGAATACGCTTCTTTAGGCATTTCGGTGCTTAAAATAGGCATAAACCCCTAAATCAAGACCGATCGTCCCTAATCGGACCATGTTTAGGGCTTATCTCAAGGGTGCAGAGCGAAGAATATCCGCGCTGTCCCACACATCCCGCGTCCCGCCAGGTCGGTTAAGATTTTGCTGATCGGACACCTTCAGATCCATGAGAGAGCAGATCCAGCCCGCCGACGGATACACAAGGTGAGACCAAGTTCAGCTGATCACGGATCATCCATCCGTTTGTCGGTGTCTGGGAGCAGTGAGTGAGTGGCGATCGGCCTCAACCAGATTTTGGTTGATCCCGCTACACGACAGTTTTATATCTGTAAATTGCGAGCTCTGATTGGCTGGTTGGACCGTATTGGCCAGATTTGAGACTTGCACTATGACAGGATCGGGGTGTTGTTTGCAACCTTTTGTTGCATACATCGTAGCACGGTCGACTAAGTTTTGCAACCGTGCCCAATAGTAAGACTTAGTCAGGGTTGCAAATGCAGGGGTGCGCAGCGCCACTTAGTGAAACCAAGTCAGGGTTGCAAACGCGCCGTACACAGACACAACAGAATCCTCCGTTGAGCCCGAAGAAGACGTACCTGTCCTCCACGAAGGATGCTATAGCTAGTCACTGTACATTTAGCCCAAACACTGCCGCTAGATCAGGACGCACCGAGGCGGGGCTCGTGACGTGCTATCTCGGCAAGCCCGCTGCTTCAATGAGGTGTCATCGCTTGTTCGTGAGTTTCCTGATCCTGGCGCAATTCTGCATCGGTTCACTCTACCCATGATGCGTTGATCTGCACGTGTCCGACGGCAACCCAGCGGACGAGCAGTCTTTGAATCGAACATCACTGCTGGAATCTCTGGGGATACTACTACAGCCGTGGATCGAGAGTTACAGCTCACACGCAGGTGTAATATTCGATGCGATGTTGCCCCTATTAGGGTCAGGTCGAAGTAAAGACAGAGATAATAGAAAGTGATACCATCGTGTTGCATATGAGACACCACGGAGCATCTGGTTTGCGAACGAGGCCAATCCGAGCCCGTAGATTATCTCTTGTTTTGCTCTTTAATTTAATGACCTCCTCGAGGTCATTTCTTAAAAGAGATGGTCGTTTTTTTATGATATCTTTTTGACGCCGATCTGACCTATCATCAGTAAGTATATCGCTTTAATTTGACCACTTTTTTACTTCGACCTGCTCCTTCCTTAGGCGGCAACATTGCTGCCATCTGCGTAAACTACAAAAACATCGCGTCCATTTACATCGACTACTGCTTAGCCATAGACTAGTTCTACGTTTAGGCAATTTCGGTGCTTCAGTAGTTCGACTGCCGTGGCACTGCTGCGGTCTTCGAAGTGGACGCATGGGGACTCGGTGCGGTGGTTCTTTCTGCACAGATGGTCTTCGCCGTGTACGTCTGCGCTGCTATTCTCCCCTCTCAGGCCCACGAGTTCGTGGTCAATGACCTTAATTTGCACGGAGAGACAACGACCGTGGCTGCCATCGACATGCCAAACACGGCTATAACGGCTCGTGTTTTGGAGATCGTGTAGCCTACGACTGCTACATGTAATGGCACATTGAAGCGCAAATCACGCCCTCGGACTTCATGTCTATAGTTGATTGGTAGAGCACATGATGTAAATGCGAACTCCAAAGGCTTAGTCTGAGCCTGTACTCCAAGCTCTACAGTGCGTGCACGAAGCTCAAGCTCTTAATAGCCAATGAATCAGTTCTATTTGATATTGAACCAATCAGAATCAGGTTGAAAACCAAGTTGACGAAATGGCCTGTATTTATACAGTAGTACTTACTACAGTAGTATTAGTACTGTAGGAAATTATGCTGGGATAGCAGCAAAATTAGCGTAAGGTAACTTCTACCGCAGCCGACAAAGGTTTTAATTCGCGTAGTGCCCTCCCTGTTTAAGTATATATTTGCACATTGTGGTGAAATTGAAAAGCAACTTCGGAAACTTTAACGGGGACCCTTCGATTGCTTAACCGGGAGTTTGATTGATTGACATCAGTTTATTGACCAGCGGCTTTGCAGAAATTATTTGAAGGTTAGCTGCCGACAAAAAGTTTTATATTTTTTTATTTTCCTGGTAGAAGCACTTAGCAGCCCAACGAGGTTTAATTCGACGATAGCTGCTGTGTAATGCATACCAATTCAATTCATACTTTGTTCAAGTGAAACATTTTATAAATCTCAAAAATTGCATATTTTTTTAGAAATCATGTAGATGTGGAGATATCTTTCGTGAAGACAGAACGTGTCCACCAGGCTATCAATTTTTAAAGCTAAAGTAGAGAGAAGACAGAAGTTGACTTAGTAACTCACGAAATGGCTTCACTTTTGACATTTATAAGAAGGAATTAATCTCAAGAGCGGCAGGTATGATATCACAAAAAGCAGCGAAGTGTTTGACGCCTCACGAACTTAATTATGCAAAGATGGGTTGGGGGGGATAGCAGTATGTAATGTAATGTATTACGTTTTTCGCGTAGCTTACATACTCCGTGGTAGACTCTATGTTGCTAGTCAGCGGCACACCGGTATCATACTAGGTACAATCCCGGTCTACATTTTCCGCATACGTCAGGAATGTGAGGCTTTCCGTGCTCCCCCTCCCTCCCCCTCGTCCTTGGCGAAAATGATGCTTGCTGTGTCGCTCTCCTGCTCCGGTCTCTTGTCAGTGTCAGGCAGCCGCAGGTCCTGTTTCCAACTGGTGCCAACTGCTTTTGTGCCATGATCGTAGTATCTCTTCTTCCTCGTGCACGTATCCGACTCACCGGTCGGCAACAGATTCGGCGCCTTGCTACACGATCTGTAGAATCTGTTATTGTTCCTTGCGCTTCCCTTGCCGAATCCTTCGTCCGCCGTCCACTGAGTACAAAGTCCATCGCTGGAGTCCGCCCTACGCCTTGTCTCGATGCACGTCCAGTTCATCTTCTTGGTCCATGTCGCTAATAGCCTGCCCGTTACGGCGAGCCCGATCATAGTCACAGCGAAGCCTTCTGCGCACCGTGGCCGAGGCCACAGCGTACATCACCGCGCCACCTTGCCCACAGAGACACCTACCACAGTCCCGTAAAAATCTAGACGCTGCCAAGAGGGCAACGCCCGCAGAGCGACGCCGAGGCTCAGCCCGGCGCCTTCTACCGGGAGGGCGCTATTTCAACCCGACCAAAAAGGATAGCAGTAGATATCAATATAACAAAATTAGTCATGAACTCATGTACTACGGAACTAGAGCTCCGGTTTGTATTTTACTTCCTCTGTCCGGAAATATAAGCGAGTCGTCTGTTTAAACTGTGTCCGAAAATATAAGCGGTTTGCATACAAATTTAAGTCATTAACGAATACCGTTGTATTTCGGCTAAGTACGACCCATACAATTGCTATTTTTGGCAACCGCTACTGACCAGAGCCTAGGTCGTTTTACGCGCTATAAGTAGGACCATTCGACAGGTAATGGCAAGTTTTATGTCTCTACAAGTTTTTACATCACCCAGTTAAGAAATGACGACCTGGCGAAGCCTTGTCGATTTTCAGTTTGACATTACAAATTTTGCGTTACGATATCTTCGCGACCAAGTGGCCGATTTGATTCAAATTTCGCCCAGAAAAATCACTGTAATCGCAACCGTCACTTAGACCAATCAGTTGTCAGATTAGCGCATTTTCATTGTTAAAATAATTAAATTCCACTCATCCCGCTTATATTTTCGGACAGAGGAAGTACTATTTAACGTCGAAATTATGAACTTGTGCTTCGAGCCCTTGGGAATACACGTAATATTGTTTAGTAAGTTTATTAAACAGCAGCACAAAATATTCACAAGTGGTCCTGGATGTTGAAAAGAAAAACATTTGAACTTATCCGCCTTTTATAATTAGTAAGTCGTTTTTGGAATCTGGCGAAGGTGCTATTAATACCAGCCCACATTCTCTAGTTTGTGCCATTAAAAGTTAAATGTTTTTAAGCTTCAAGCAAATGTTTGCAAACTGATTGAAGGTGCAGACGTGGAATATGAATTTCGAAAAAGCAAGGGGCTAAATAATAAAAAGAGGATATATTAGAGCAAAAAATGGCCAGTTTTGAATCAGCATTGATACCATGTCAGGGTAATTGACCAGTTATGCCATAATGGGTGCCACGCTGATGTTAATCGACCGAAGACTTTTCTTCGATCGACTACCGGAAAGGCGACCAAGTAGTTATCAGGAAAGAAGAGAGACTTTCAGATTGAAATGATACGACCTAAGGCAAACAAGCAATGTGGCACGTCACTTTTGAATTTACCAGCAACTAAAAGCACATATCAAACGCGTAAGTTTTGGCAGCTCAAGTCTGTGAAAGCAATTTTTTTTGGCCTAATGATTTCTGTTTCTAACAGAAATTAACTTCTCGATTAAGATGGCTTATCGAACAAGAGGAACGTAGGTACATTGGCGGAAGCCGTATTGCTCCATTGCGTGTTGCCGTTATCGTGCTTAACGATAATGCTTTGAATTTTTCCTCGTTGTGCAGGTTTGGCATCCATCGCTCGGATAAGTACAAGCCCACAAACACGTGATGGGCAACACGGAGCTGCGGGCACAAAAGAAAATTGCAACGTGGACCCTGGATTGGGCGGCTCGCGGCTAACTGAAATGAAACCCATTGCAAGTGGATGTCGTTTTCTGACTGACTTCTATGTCTACAGGTGAAATAAAAAACTAATTAGACGCTGAGCCACACGCAACTGCCCGCAGCTTCGAGGGGTGTATGCGCAGCAGATTGTGCGGCTGCGAAGCAGGCGAAGGAAATTCTGTGTTGAACCTGGAAATAATCAATCGTTCAGTTTTTTAATAGTGAACTGATCAAAGTTTTCTAGATCCGGACTCAAAAAAATTGTCTCCAGCTATTGTGCTGGCACAATGAAGTGATACATGAGTATTAAATTTAGACCCGTAACTTTATCGGAACGAAGCGGTGGACAACCAACTAGACACGAATATAATAGAACTGCCTGCTCCTGTAGAGAGTTTGTGGCAACTTACAATCGCTAACTACAATTACACAAGTTGCTACAGTGCTCCAAACACGTCAAGAAATCGCAACTGTAATAGGGGTAGTCAGAGTTAAATACAAGAAGTGTTTCCAAGAGATCTATTTTGCACTTTTTGACCAATCAAGTACCACTAACTCTGAGATCCCTCCAAACGCTTGTATCATAAGTGTTTGGAGGGATCTGCAAGCTGCAAACCTGAATCCACGGATGCCGAGAAAAAGCCGAAAACAGATGTTGCTGGGTAGCCTCCGTGCTGCCTGGAGGAACCTCCTAGCTCTTAGTGTGGATGACAGAAACTCCAGTGATGAGGATGACGATATAAACTTCTCCTCATTGTATCTGGTGCTTAAATCTCAGCGCTACTTCACTCGACGCAAGCGCGTAAAGCGCCTACCCCCTCACGGGTACATTACTATCTGACTGAGATGCCCGAAGATGAGTTCAAGCTCCCTTTTTCGTCTATCAAAAAGCTATTATTCCGCGGTATGCCAGCTAATTGCTGGTCACAACGAATTTCAGCGCGTGGTTGGCAAACAGCAAAAATTGAGTGTGGAGTTACATGTGATGACGCTTCTCGAGGCATTAGGGTCAATGAACGGCCAAGGCCACGCAGCGGACTTTCTTTCTGTTGGGGGGCGCACAGCGGAGTCATTGCTGGCGAAGCGTGTTATACGGGCTTTACTCAGCTTAAGTCGGATGTGATTTGTTGGCCAGGAGTGGAGGTGTGTTGTGAGATCTCAGAGAGAATCGAAAAAATGAAGGGATTCCCTCACTGTATTGGTCTTAGAGACGGTACACTATTTCCACTTTTCCAGAGACCGGAGGACCATGGAGACGTTTTTTATCGCGTAAATGCTACTACGATATCAATGGTCTGATAATTTGCGACGACATTCGTCGTGTTCGCTATGAAAACATTGGTTGGGCAGGCTCTAGCCATGACAATCGTGTATGGCGGAACTGTAAGGTTGCTATTCATTCTGACGCGTACTTTGAAGACAACGAGTACCATTTCGGAGGTTCCGCGTACCAGCCTTCTTCAATTTTGATTCTGTCATTCAAGTGCAATGGAGGAGGACAACTATCTTTAAAAGAGATGTTCTTCAATTCACAACTAGCAAAGGTTCGAATTCGGGTGGAGCATTGCATCGGAGTACTAAAAGGGAGATTCCCTCTGCTAAAGCGACTGCGTTTCAGGCTATAAACGATAAAGATCTTGCTGGAGCGATATCCCTTATTCGCGCGGCAATAATTTCGCACAACATTGCGATTCACGCCCGCATCCCCGGGGAGTTGGTTGACAAAGATGATGCTGACGAGAATGATGAGTTTGACATTCTGTCTGGCGTTGCCCGCGGAAATAGAAGAGAATATTTACGCGACTACTTGATTGACAAATGGTTTTAGTAAAAAAAAATCAAGAAACAAGTAAATCTTATTTTTGCATTTTGTTTTGTCTTGTGGCTGCCACATATTTCTAGTTTTTTACTCGCGATCTGGTAATGATAACAGTCGGTCGATGTCGTCTTGTTCACCCCCGCTGTTTGTAGCTGTTTGCGAAAGTAGTAGCTGCACCACCGATTCTCTCTGTGCGGCTTCTCCCTCTCCAGCTCTAAATCAACATCGGCGAGTGTTTTCTCGCGAGCATTCTTTTCCTCCTTCAATTTCAGTTCATTTTACTTAGATCGTGTTGAGAAGCCATCAGCAACTTCCGCTGCCCCCCCCCCCCCCCCCCCCGAGCAAGAAGCACCTCCGTTTGTTGGTCTAGAAGCCTCTAACCGGATCTTGGAGGGTTTTATTGGCGGGATGGGATGACTGAACAGCTAGTGGACGGTCGGAACTCGTTTGTAGTATGGTCGCCGTTCCATCACCTGCCTCAGCAGTCTGAGCAGCATCAATGTCGTCTGACGTGATCTTCGGTCGACAAGAGAGTCGGTTGATCATCACGCCATGCAATTCGTGGTAGTAAGGGCAACGTCTCACAATAGCAGCACGTAAGTCCTTCTCGTCCGTGATACCAGCTCCGGTGGTAGCTCGGAAGTCCTCCGCCTGCTGGAACTGCTTCTCAAGAGTGTTAATCTTCTCGCGAACACCAGCACTAACACGATGCTTGATGCCAGCCGCCTCCAACCTGTGTGTTATCTGCTTCAGCAGGGCCTCCTTCGTCTGGCCGTTGCTTCCATCACTCCTGCGCCACTTGTCATAGTTTGATGGGACTGAAAACCTATCTAGCACCACTCGCAAAGAGGTTTTGCCACCGTCAACTCCGTGGGAGTCCCACTTTGGGACTCCCACGGAGTTGACGGTGGCAAAACCTCTTTGCGAGTGGTGCTAGATAGAATTTGGGGTTTTCGTCCCCGCGCGTGTCGTTGCGCGAGCCACCTCGGACATAACTGCCTGATCATCCTATACCATGCCAATGCGTGCCACTTTCTTCGGTTCTCCTGTCATCGTAGAGTCTCCCATGCGCTTCATCTCATCTTTTCTATGGCTTCCGCAGACCCTTGAGTCCAAGAGAGGTCTTGGAAGAAAATCGCTAGGGTAAGGTCTCTTGGAGTCCAAGAAAATTTGGTCAATGAAATCCAACTGATCTCACTTTCTATCTCCTGGAAAACTTCCTGTATCCAACTCTGACTACCCTTAATACAGGCTCGAGAGAGTTATTAGCCCCTATTGCAGCTGAAAAACTATGAATTTGACAGAGGATACGCATACCGTCTCGAGCCGGGCGGTAAAATCTTAATTAAGATATTTGCTCATCTCCCATTTTATCCAACATTATCCTTAGATTTGCTTGGACAGATGTCATGGTGTGCTTTAGGCTTTGCTTTGCTTCGCAAAGGCGGTCGCTGCGCTCCTGCGAAAAAAAATATTCTCTCACCTGGAGAGTGCGGTTGTGGTGTAGCGGGATCAGCAAAATCTGCGAGATTGCTGGATCCGACTTCCCACCAGTACCCAGACACCGACTGACGGAGGGGGTCCCCCGATGATCCGTGATCTGCTGAACTTTTCATACCTTGTGTACCCGTCCGTAGGGCGGGATTTTGCTCCTCTGATAACTGCAGAGGTGTTCAAGGGGTAGAAGCTTAAATGTCTTGGCGAGACGTGGGGATTTGGTGGAGTAGTAGTGGAAGATCTTCACTCTACGTCCGATGTAGGGTCCAGATCACAAGCGAGTCCTTCGAGCTTGTAAGATCTGGCGGTCTTGATCTGAGATCCGACCGTATCTCAGATCAAGACCGCCATATCTTTGCGGGTGTGTTCCCTTGCCTTTAAGTTCCTTTTCGTCGTACTTGCCGCTTCCTATAGCGGTATACCCAGCCAAGTAGTAAATCTGGTTAACCTTAGATCTGCACTCGTAGGATAAGTTCACTAGGTGGTATGATCTGGCCAATATAGTATCCAGGTATCACAACCAACGCTAGATCTACTATATCCAACCTTCTATTATCCCGTACGGCCAAAGTAATCCGGTTTCTTGGGAGCAGGAAGGCACTTGTGAAGTACAAAGCAAATTCGTCTCTGATTTAAAGGTTAAGCCTATACCAGCCTGGATCTCTATCTCCTCTGTCCTTTACTCGTCAAATCGTTTGCCAGGCCTGGTTACTTGTCCTTTCTCTCCTTGGTCCATCTCCCCAGCTGTATCCGCACCTGACTTCCCTAGATCCGTGGCGCAATCGTCATATCGTGGCCAATCAGAGATCCACCCCCCAATCAGGAATACCCTCGCTCAGGAATATTTCTGGATCTTGGTTTCGGGTCTTGGACTTATTCTTATGTATCGCCCAGATTTTCATCTTACTCACTCGGATCTCGGGTCTCACGATATCCAGATATCGGCCCCTGCGGTCTTCCACTTGGGTCCTAGTCAGCTTCGTCGCTTCCCGTCCGAATGGTTATGACTTCTGCCCCGATCCGTCATCCGGATCCGCCGGATCCAGATCTTCATACTCGGATCGGCCGGGTCATTGATCCGGAGTAATGACCAACTGTCGCTTCCCATCTTCTCATTCTTCGAAAAGTGCTTCACCACACGGTGCTCGGCTCGCTGAGGAGCTCGGCGCTGGGCCCGCCTCCACAAATACCGCGTGGTCCTGCTTCGCGGGTACCCCGCCCGGTTTTGCTGTGGCTACGCGACGTCGCGCTCGCTCGCCTCTGTAGATCTCCTCACACACCCTCCTTTTCAGACGGTATGCATATCCACTCTCATGTCAATATCGTACTACGATGTGAGCAAATGGGTTGCTCAACTCATGAGTCTTCCTTTTATATACTGGTAGCTTGAATGGCGGCTAAGTGAAGCATGCACGGCGACGCGCCATAGTTGGTTGCCCAGCGTGACTCGAAGTGTCCGCCATGAACGGCTATATCGTCGATACAATACAGGACGGAAATCCTGCGCATCCTTCCAATTTTAACGGGTTTTTTACATTTTGTTTTTTTTATTTTGTAGTAGTGCATATATAAATTATTGGATATATGAGAGACATTTTATCAAAAGTATCATTATCGCTAATTTCAGCAATGCGCAATATGATAAACTGTGGCGTTTGAGCTTTATTTCGAGCCATCCCACTTTTAAAACCGCTAAATAGCTCCTGAGTTATAAGCCCTTCAAAAAAATATCTCGGTCAAAAAAATTCACTTTTTCAAATTTTTGTTTAATTGTAATCTACAAAGAAAAATATGTTTTCTCTTATCAGACATTATTAAGGGCCTAATTCGTTCTCAAAGACAGTTAAGAAGCAGTTTTAAGAGAGTGAATACTCAAACAATCACTGTTGTCGATTGTTTTCTTTTTGTGGCTGTTTGGAAAATCAGAGTGGATTTGAGGGTACAGCTGTCACAATCTTTGGTGAGCCCTAGCTTATTACCTCAAATTATCAATAGTGATACTTTTGATAAAATGTCTCATATTATTTTGAGCGTAATGAAACTGTCGCAGGCACTGATAGCACTTACAAAGCATCGAGAAACGGTACTTTAAAGAGGAGACACTGAGCTTTTAATACAGTGGTTCATTTGTTAAATTTGAGACCGAGCGTGACAAAGTTTACGAATAAACCTATATACGAATCTGGATTTAGGTACACCATACGAAAGCTGAGTGTATCCGCTATCGATTAAGCTACCATGCACCCATTGATTCGCCGCCGAAGCCGAGAACGAGGCAGATGAAAAATGTGTCCACCCACAACTCAAAAAAACAAAAATAATTTTTAATTGAATCTGATGTAAAATCGGCCAAGGAACCCTCTCATTGTATCCATTTTAGTTGATTCGCTCTCTAAGACTATCAAAATCCAATCTTTGTGCCGGTTTTCTGCGTGTATATTTTCGCTTTCAAAAATTTGACTTTTGGTAGTAAGGATCAATTCGATTTGCTGATGTATATAGATATCAATTTGATTTGCAGTAAACTTTGCAGGTGCCACCTGCCCGACTACACAACAGCTGTGACGGGGCCACACAGCACCTTGCGCTTGAGGAAGTAAGAGCTTCCGAGAGTATACAAACTCTAAGTGAATGGCAGTTCACGTGTCCCTGGTCTGAGGGGACGAAGTAACCAGTTAAAGGTACGTTTAAGACTGAATGTATCTATAGGTAAAGTTAAGCTTGAGTTAATACAAACTATAAGTCACCTATAGTGAAGCTATGTAATTATTCAATGGTTGGCTCCTGGAGCCATTGGTACCCGGTACCATTTTTTCCGAAGAATAACCTAGTTACTCTTCATGTAACCTGGGTACACTTGGGGCTTGTACCCCGTTACATCCTCGCCCACTTAGGTTCGGTTTACCGACCAATCAGAATGAGGGATAGTGAGCCACAAACTCTCATTCTCAAAGTCGAAAGGTATCGACAAGCTGCGTGAACGCGGTGGTGGCTCATTCCACAGTTGGAGCCTCGAGCAGCAAACGCGCTCTCCTCACGGTCTCCACTTCGACCTCTGGCATGCCTCGTGCCTCTGCGAAAGGCGGTGCGAAAGCACACGCCAAGACTGCTGCCGGGGAGGCGAAAGTCAAGAGCTCTAAGCCTCGCGGCAAAGACTCTGCACTCAAGGAGGCTACTAAGGTGGCCTCCGAGGCGATTGATTCGTCTGGCAACACGGCTGCGAGCAAACGCGTAAGCTCACGCCGCAGTCGGCGCCTTCGGTGCCGCCTGGCACCCGTCCGAACCCGCGCTTCACATACCGTGAGCACAGTCCGGGTACTGAGGACGAGGCTAAGGCCAGGAGCCTCCACAGCGTATCTGGGAGCTCCGAGGGAGGGCACACTCCAGTGCCCAGCGAGCACGACGACGACAGCGTACACTCGCACGGTAGTGATCACGATGATCACGGTTCAAAGACGCCTGAGCGCTCTGAGAGCCCTGCCGACGAGGCCAAGGGCTCGCCCTATGCTGGCGGCGACGAGGGAGATAAACCTCCGAAGAACCTCTCGCTTGCCGAGGGTCTTGAGCGTGCTCGGTCTGCTAAAGCCGCAGCCGAAGAGGCGAAGCATTCCAAGAAGCGCATGGCTTCGAAGTCTCCGCTTCGCGAAGAGAAGGAGACTCGTGATCATTACCACGATCTCTTCGGCTCCTCGGATGAAGAGGAGGAGAGTGCCATCGACGAGCCCCGGGAGATCACGAACGATCTCGACCAGCAGCAGGAGGACTTCCAAGCTGCCCAGCGTATGCATGGTAGCTTGGAAGTCCTCCATGGACTTCTCCCAGAACCTCACAGTCCCCAGTGTCTCGAACACACCATCCCAGTGGTACTTTTGCTCGCTTGTCGCCATAAACTGCTTCGGGTTTTATTTTCGAGAACGAGAAGAAACAAACCAATTATATTTACGATGAGACCGTGAGTGGGAAGGGAAGTGACCAAATCAACTCAATGTTGTCGCACTTCATCGATGCCAAATTGGTTGGTGCGATAAAGAAACGACTGACAGTCTACGCAGATAATTGCCCTGGCCAGAACAAGAACAATTTTGTCATCAAGTTTCTGCTGGCACAAGTGCAAATGGGCACGTTGGATCACGTGGAGTACAAATTCTTCGTCAAAGGTCACACAAAGAACTCGTGTGACCGTGGCTTTGGTCACATCAGGAAGTATATGGCCACTGCTGATTGCTGGACTGTCGATCAAGTGGTTGATGCGGTGAAAGCAGCAGCATCAGCGTGACCGTCCACATCACACGAGGTAGTGGTCCTTTCAGAGATTACAAGACAGCCCTCAACGAGCTTTACAAGAAGTGAGAAGGTATACAGCAGTTCCAGATTTTCTCCATGGACCACTCAACTCCAGGGGTTGTCCACTGTCGGAAAGGACCTAACGACGAGCCGCAAAGTCAAGGACTTGCGCAAGAAATTTGATGGGGTCCTGACCTCGAAAGCGAAAGTGACGACAATGATGTCCGAGTACAGTGATATACTTCCTCCTTCAAGTCTGAAGGCAGAGAAAATTCACCAGATGCACTACAACATTCGTCCTTATGTACCTGACGAGTACCAGGATGACGCTATCTACACGAAACCTACTGCAGAACAAGGTCACGCTGCTAAAGCCACAAAAAAGCCAGACGCGCCCATCGTACATCTATGGCAATCGCCGCAAAAAAGGAAAATTAACACCAACGGGGGGCTGAAAACAGTATGTCCACAGCCACGACATATAATACGCCAACAAGCGCGAAGAAGCGGGAAACTGGTATATTGCAGAGTGCTGTTGTGTAGTCGGGCAGGTGGCACCTGCAAAGTTTACTGCAAATCAAATTGATATCTATATACATCAGCAAATCGAATTGATCCTTACTACCAAAAGTCAAATTTTTGAAAGCGAGAATACACACGCAGAAAACCGGCACAAAGATTGGATTTTGATAGTCTTAGAGAGCGAATCAATTAAAATGGATACAATGAGAGGGTTCCTTGGCCGATTTTACATCAGATTCAATTAAATATTATTTTTGTTTTTTTTGAGTTGTGGGTGGACACATTTTTCATCTGCCTCGTTCTCGGCTTCGGCGGCGAAGCAATGGGTGCATGGTAGCTTAATCGATAGCGGATACACTCAGTTTTCGTATGGTGTACCTAAATCCAGATTCGTACTTGGGTTTATTAGTAAACTTTTGTCACGCGCGGTCTCAATGTTCTGGCTCGTTTCAAACGTAATCACTTAAGTACGAAAAATAGTGTCTGAACTTTAAAGTTCGTTTACTCAAAAACTCCGCATGGTTGATAAGTACCGTTTTGTCACGCGCGGTCTCATTTGGACAAGTGGTGCTCAAAAGTTGGTGTATCATTTCATCTTGCCAGTACAATACACTTCAAATATTCTTTTTGTGTATTCAAGCGAGATTATATTTGCTAATCCCAGCCTACTAGTCTGCGCGTGCGCTTTGATGTTCATTATGTGCAGAAGGTTTGCGGACGGGCACCAGCAGCGCTGGCAACACATCTTCAAAATAAGCAAGCTCTAATGGGAGACCGACCACACACTGTTTTAATAAAAAAGCAAACAGGGAAATTCATTTTGCACGATTACTATCTCCCCGGGGTGTTCAACAGTGTCCGTCCGATGGTTTATCGAGTCCGCCTTCCATCACTGTCTACCTCATCGTTTCCTGGTTGACTGCATCAGTTCTGGCCAAACTGGAACATGGTGGGCTGGTCCGAGGTTGTGCCGAACTGGAACTGCTGTGCGTTAGCATCCGTGTTGGGCGCTAGGCTATCCTCCGCATCCTCTTCTCCGTTGAAGTATTGCTCCACGATCTTCATGGACTTCAAGTAGATGTCTGCCGTTGACAAATAAATCGATAGTAAACACAACCATTCAACAATAATCAAGCACTAGCTCAAACGCACCTTCGTTGGCGTGGTACTGCAGCGCCTGGATCTTGGTAACACCGTCCGCTTCATCGATCATCGTGGCAACATCGTTAATATCGTTGGTCTTCTGTGACTCGCCCGCCCGCAGAATGTTCTCGAGACCCTCCAGAGCCACAATCACAACCTTCGCGTCCTTCACCTCCAGCAGGTCACACAGAGGCTTGATGCATCCTGTGAACAGCGAACACAAAACTGCGTTAACAACCATGAAAAATGTTATCAAGGCCGTTGTACGTACCAAGATTGACAAGGTGCATGATCTGCTCCGCCGAACCACCAGACGTAGCGTTCGATACAGCCCACGCGGCTTCTTTACGGATGTCAAACTCAGCAGTTGACAAGAAGCCGATGAGAGACGGGAAGATGTCAGCCTCAATGATGAACTGGATCTGCTCCTGGTTGCCGGCCGTGATGTTGGACAACGTCCAACACGCCTCCTTTCGGATGCCCTTCTTGGGGCTCTCCAGAAGCGCACGCAGGCACGGCAGCGCGTTCAGGTTGATTATGACCTGCGTCTGCAGATCGTCGCCCGTCACAATGTTCCCCACAGTACGCAGAGCGGGTGTCTGCACGGAAGGAGAGTGATGCATCAGCAACTCCACAATTCGCCGGCACACGCCAGCCTCAATCACAGCCTGAATCTTTTCGTTCGAGCCATCTGACAGGTACGACAGAGCCCAGCATGCATCCGTCAGCACTTCCTCGTCGTGAGTGTAGATGAGCTGGCCGAGAGTCGGAAGGGCAGGTGACACGAGGTCGAACTGCGGCTGCGGCTTGCCACGGCAAAAGTTGGACAGCGTCCACGTAGCGTTACGAAGCATCGTCGACTTGGAGTTCTCCGTAAGCTGCTGCATGAGCGGACGCAGGGCACCACAACGCAGAACCATGTCACGGCACTCGATAGAGTCACCAGCAATGTTACCAAGGGCCCAGACAGCCTGCTCGCGCACATCGTCGTTCGTGGACAGCAGCAACTGGCAGAAAATAGGCACAGCGCCATGGTTAATCACCACTTCAGTATCTGCAGAGGTACCCGACGCAATGTTCGTCAGAGCCCAGGCAGCCTCGAACTGCAACGTGGGGAAGTCCTCGCGCTGAAGGAATTGGACGAAAATGGGAACAACACCGGTCTGGATCACTTCCTTGATAGGAGGATTGCGCTCTGCAAGGCACAGTAAACAAATACTCATAAAAGTTAGACGCATCCAGTAGTTCACGGTGCAGTAAATATCCCAAACTCACCAATAGACAGGAGCTTGCGGAACTTGGTCACCGCCTCGAGCTGCACGGCCGCATCGCCCGACTGCACGCCTGCCACCATCTCTGGAAGTTCAGATAGCTTCAGCACCACCACCACACAAACAGTAAGTTTCTATTCTCTCCCCAGTATTGACGAATCCAGCGCATCTTACCCGCTGCTGCAGTGTCATCTCGCCTGCGGCATCTCCCATAGAGGTCGCCGCCGTAGCTCCGTTGTCCGCCGGTGCCTACATCAATTATAGCAAAAAGTGAGCCACCGGTTCCTCTCCCGTTCCAAATCAACTGGAAGATACGATGCGACTCTAGACTTGCACCCTGTTCTCCAATGTAGAAGGGTGTTGTCCATCCAGTAGGCGTCCGATTATATTTTCTATTGCTGGTGAGTCGTTTCCTACCATGCGGCGGCGCTGGTTCATTCGGTCCTCCTTAATGGTCTTGCGGATCTGCACCGTGGTCTCCATGCGGCTGCGACGCGACTCATCGGCGTCAATTCCTTTCTTGAACAGGTTCTTGCGCTCTGGTGCTTTTCCAGCAGGGAACGACATGCTTGCTACTGTTGTTGAATCTGCTTTCTCTCTCGGAGCCGGGACGCAGGCGCTTGGAGCTGCGCGGCTTCTTTCCTTGTTTCCCCTTCTCGAAGGCTTCGCGGTACTGGCCGCCAATAAAAACATTGAGTGTGGACCACATTCCGCTAAGAAAAATGATTCTTACAAACATCAAGAGGTTTTACTGTAGCATTTAAAAAACCTCGCATGACTTTCCCACGGACGGAAATGACAGCTGCTAAATCCGGGTTCACCTAATTAATTCAAGTGTGCCTAAAATTTTGGCTCAAATCAATTCGATTCTAGGAGTGATGGTCCTTCAACCTGCAGCCAACCGGCGGGTGGACCATTCCAAATGAGCAAACTGCTATCCTCCACTGCCACGATCGATGCTGTGCCGGCGTCGTCATTGTCTCGCAACGTGGTTATTCATGTGTACGACGAGTATCGCAAGAGTAGCAAAGAATTCACATGTCAGCGCGACATGCTGCTGGCGAAGATGAAGTACTTCCAGGCTTACCTGAACGAGGCCAACGAGCACGACGAGATCGATATCTCGGTGCATTGTGACGTCGAGATATTCGAGCTTCTTGTAGAGTATATGCACCGGCGTGATTACGAGTGGCGAACGCGCATTACACTCGAGAACATTGCGTCCATTCTCGTTTCCTCCGAGTTTCTGCAGATGGAGGAGCTGGTGGAGGAGTGTGTGGCCTTCATTTCCGAGCGTGTACAGGAGTTCATGTTACTACGTGTGGACTTTGGCTGCCTATCGGATGCCATCGTCTGCAAGATCGCTAACAATTGCACGCCTGAGCAACTGCAGACACTACACGACCCTAAGGACAAGATCCTGTCAAAGCTGCGGCGAAAGAAGGTTGAGTCGCTTGTGAAAAATGTGCAAGATGGCGACCGACGACTGGAGCTGTGCGTGAATTGTGAATTGCTCTTTATTACAGGGGATAGGGACAGCGTAGGCTGTCATAAAGGAAAACGTCAGATCGACGTGCATGGGGGGTTGGTGGGGAGACACCAAGCCAAAGCGGGGTGGCAAATTGATATAGTTCTACGAGACCTTAGTGCTGACAAGAGCATTTCCTGGAGCGCAGCATACTGGTACATTTGGGGTTCCACGAAGTTTTTCCGCTGCAGCGTGTGCAAGCAAAAAGGCTGCTTGCTTGAGCTGCAAAACTGCGCCTATCATCCCGGCTCGATTGTCAATCACGGGCCTGCTGCTAAGTATTCGTGTTGTGGCGCGCGGATTTTCAGCGCCGACGAGATTTCGATGCGCGGGTGCAAGACCACAGACCACACGCCAATCGATGACGACAGACGCTCCAACGTGAGCAGATTCAGCAACATTATGACTCTTCCTTTCATGTGGGAGCACGTTCGCTCGTGCGAGAAGGTGGCGAGAGCCCAAGGTTCACCATCTAGTAGCGATGCAGATGGTGGTGGTAGAATCGACGTGGCATCACTGTTTCCATTATCACAACCGAATAAAGCTGTCACTAATGCCGCCGAGCGCGAGCTGTCGTCCAGAAAACTGAATGCTGGCGGAGAAAGCGGGTCCTCAGGCTATCGAAAGCAGTGCAAAGTGCTCCAGTTGCAGGAGAAGGATCGCATTCGCTGCCAAGGCATAGCTCGGCAGCTCTTGCTTCAACGTAAAAAGGCAACTTGCTGATTACATAGGAAGCTTATGTGTACCGTACACTACAATAGACTACAGTACATAGACAGATTGGTCAGCGGTTGGAAGCGGTGATGTGGAAGCGCCCACTGAGAGATATGGTGGTGCGTTGCCATGTCGGCAACCTGCGTGTGTCCGGGGTAATGGCGCGAAACGCGGTGGAGGAGGTGTCGCAGCGGTGGGAGTTGCCGCTCGCTTCTGAAGGCACAAAGCTCTGGGGAGAGTACATGGCAGGCACTGCCATGCTCAGCTCTTTTTTCAAGGGCGAGGAGCGCGTCAAGATGATGGTCAAGACGCCCAACATCCAGGAGCTGTACGTCGAAGCGATGGCTGTCGGAGAGGTGCGAATTGTTGCTCGTCATGCTGGTTGAAATAAAGTGAGCCAATCACTTTTTATCGAATAGGTTCGAGGCAAAGCCGTCTATGTGGATCAGTCACTTGCTGGAGCACCGGAAGGTGGAGGACACATGCATGTTTCCAAAATTTTATATGGCGCAGCGAAGCCGTACAAGACGTCCATTGAGGCGTCTGGGGTGCCTGAACTGGACTGGCAGAGGTTTTTCGACGTATCGGAGCAGGTTCCGACCATCGTGCGAATCGATAGTGAGGCGGACGAAGACCACACGCGCAGTTGTGGCCTCATCGTTCAGAAGATGCCCTCCACGGAGGCACACGAGCGATGCTATGAGCTGGACGACCTGGCATTCGACAAACTCCCGTTCTATGCGTCTGAATTGAAAAAGAACACCGACCTGTTGGAGTATCTGAACGAACTGATTCCGGGGGCTGACATTACGGATAAAAACTGCAAGCGCGTCCCTCTGGATTACTACTGTCGCTGCTCCAAGGACAACTACGCACAACGTCTTAAGGACATGGGAGCCGCAGATCTCAAGCAAATTGCAGCCGACGTGGGCAGCGCTGGCGTCGATCTCACTTGCCATTTCTGTAATGATGCACACCACTTTTATCCCAACGAGCTGGACGGTCTGATTAAATCACTGACCGAAACGGAGAGATAGGAAATCAACGAAGTAGTATATTGACACGGTCTTAGAGAGATGAATATGACGGAGTCATCTGTCTATGTGTTGATCTAGCCTTCTTGTCCAAACTCCTGCGTCCACTTCACGAACCGGTTGAGCTCATCAGAGGCGACAGTTGCTGTTAAGTGCTCCAGCACGCGTGTGAAGTCACTCTGTAGTCGATATAAAGCTCATGAGTCAGCACCCAAAACCAAACTGAATGTGAATCAACAGAAATTCTCACCATCGAGATCATCGGCGGTCGCAGCTTTTCATCAGAATAGCCACGCTCTGGCAGGTCGTATAGCCGCATGCGTAGCGCTCCGCAACGTCGGCACGGGGCTTTGCAGTCCGGACACTTTGGGCGGCATGATGAGAGTTTCATGTGGCAGTACGCACACGATGGATCATCCTCGCAAGGTGTCAAGAATTGACCATTGCGGACAGGGTGTGCGTTATCATCACACTGACAGGAAGAGTGTCAGTCACAATACCATCAGAAGTGCACCGATAGTTCAGTAACCTTACCAGAGTAAAAAACTGAGCTTGTTGGCATTTTCGGAGGGGTTCCATAAGCGCGTCTCGGACGAGCACCGAGATATCTGAACCAGAGCAGCTAAGAAGAACACGACAGAAAATTTGCGTCAGCTTCAGAGAGTGCCTCAGTCATTCAAGTGCAAATCACACCCTTCCGTTTTCTCTGCGATCGCTGTGAAATTAGTATCACTCAGCTCGTTCGGCGTGTCACCCAAGTGGATCCCCAGCATCACCTTCCGGGCATCGATATCAGGGAGAGGAATATAAATGCGCTTTTCAAATCTGCAGGTGGAAGTACATGAAGTTAGCTACTGGAGCTTTTACTTCTGTTCAAATTGCAAGTTGTTTACCGTCGTCGCATTGCTGGATCGAGTTCCCATGGTACGTTCGTAGCTCCGAGCACCAGAACGCCGTCATGGTTGTTGCCCATGCCTTGCATCTGAACAAGGAATTCATTCTTGATACGGCGCGTCGAGTCGCTTTCACCTTCGGATCTACTCGAGCACAGCGAGTCGATTTCATCTATGAAAATGATAGCAGGCTTCTTCTCACGCGCCATTTCAAAGAGGTTCTTAACCAACCTACAACACAAAAAGCCACAAGTAAGTCGATAACAGGGATTCAACTCGATTTCTAATCACCGTATAAGCCATCGCACTTTTCACTCTCGCCTTGCCACTTCGACACCAAGCTAGAAGATGAGACGGAGAAGAACGTGGCGTCTGCTTCCGTTGCGACGGCTTGGGCAAGATACGACTTACCCGTACCTGGAGGCTATACAAAACAAGCAAAAAATCAGTGCTCCGTTCTCTTAGCAGTGTACGCAAATAAAAGCACTTAAATCCTACCCCATACAGCAGAATCCCCTTCCAGGGACGCCGCTTGCCTGTGAAGAGCTGCGGGAACCGCGCAGGCAAAATGACTGCCTCTTTCAGTGCCTCCTTCGCAGCATCTAGTCCAGCAACGTCGTCCCACTTGACATTTGGCTTCTCTGACACCACCGCCGCTGTGTAACAACATCCCAAAGACCGTCAGCATGTTACAATATTACTTCGATGTAATTAAATCCCCTGGTCTGGCTCCGAGAGCTACGTACAGGCCAGCGAGCCGCGCAGTTTGGCTGTTTCCGCGTCCGTCTCATCATCCTCCTCCTTTTCGCCTCTGCACACAGCATTATCAGTACAATCGGCTCACTTATTGCTAAGATTTCAGTACCCCCACTGTTGCCTCACTTGTCCATATCTACTGCAGCCGCCACAGGCTTGGGCGCGTTTTCCTTTTCCAGCATCCCCCGCAGCTGCTCTGCGCGTGTCATGTAACCCTCCACACGTTTCATGATGATCTCCTTGGACGTCGGATTCTTCTCGTCTACACAATATACAGATCAGCTGACGCAGTGAACCACGGAGCGCCACCTTCAAACGCACATTTGACGCCGACCATAAAGTGCTCCAGCGCCTTTTTGTACAGGCGGAAGGCCTCCTGGTAGTTCTTGCTGTTGTCCTCATTGATGGCCTGCGTCACGATCTCAATCGCCTGTGGAATGAACCTGTTCTCCATCGCGGCCTTATGCGCTCTTCGACACTAATGGTGTAGTTGGAAAAAATCCATTTTGCATTTTTTAAGTAAGCTTATTGGTCAAAACAACCTTTTTTCATCCAATCCGGACGATATTGAAGTTGGATAAATGTAAAGCCATTTCAGCATAATGGGGGTGAGCCAGTCGAAGGGCGGGGACGGCGGCGGTGTGCGCTGGAAACTGCGGCCACTGGTGCCGCGCTCGTGGGCAGAACTGGAGCAATTGCACGTACGCTTCCAGCAGGAGGTGCATCGCCGCCGAACTGACCCCTCACTTCAATACTTCCTGCCGTTTTCAGTGTTCCAAGCTATCGTGACGCCGCTTTGCCCCGATATGGACAAGATGCAGCTGCTGGCCATATTCGATCTTCTGGATCTGAAAAACGCGGGAAAACTGGTCGTCATGGATTTCTTTAGTGGACTGGCACTCCTCGTTGACGCCAAGAAGCCTCAGAAACTCGAGTGTGAGACCACGGAGCAGATGGGATGCAGAATCGTAAGAGGCACGGCTGACTTCTGTGATTTTAGTTGTACTATCGCTGCTAGACAATGGAGGGCTGAAGACTCTCAACAAGTGCGAGTTAACAATGATTGTGTCATCCGCTGCCGGGGGGTTGAAGATGTTTGCTCCTGGAGCTGACGTGCTACAGGAGGCCACGATGAGGCCGCTGATTCGACGTACGGACGTACAGGGCACACTGTAGCGATGGAAAATAATCCTAAGTCGTGCTATACATAATGCTGCAGGTCTCTTTGGCGGAAACGATGAGGTTTTGCGGCAAACAGTCGTCAACAAAGCTCTCGCAGACCCTGAGATTCTATTCTTCATGAGCGATCTAGAGGCGGTGGGGGTCTAATATTTGTTGTTATGGGTGGCGTAGAATACGTGTTTTTGACTTTACGATACTTATGCAGGGTGCAGCAACATCTACTGGTGAACTATTAATCCAGCAAGGTAAGGTCTTGAAGCATATGGCCTACCTCGACTACCAAGCTGCTCGAGTGACGACGCCAGGTACTGTTGTTCGCCATCACATTCCGCTATTCAGTACGGCACAACTTATTTCGATGCTCCGTTGCACACTAGAGGAGAGAACGGCGGCCGTAGTTGACCCAGGCAGAGGGTCCATTAAAAGTACTGAGAGTCAGCGGCCACTAACGGCCCCACCAGCTTCCACAGCGGAAGGTTTCGCTCGAAGACTTCAGAGTATAGTGTGTCCACCTCCTCCAATGACATCAGACCAGTCAATGCGCGTGCTTCCTGGTGTTGAGGTTAAGAAGTATGTCGACCCTCGCACCCTGCAGCGGCTAGTGAAGGTTGCATCGGACGGCGGTCTATCACTCTCACAGACTGAGGTTAGCAAAGGCGCTTTGGAAATTCTCAACGATACGAACTTATCACTGCATTGGTTGGCTCGCCTGTAGGCCGCAGTACTTGTAGGCGATATGGCGGTGGACCAGTTCGGACTTGTGCGATGCGGTGACATCCTTCGTGTTATGACAGCATGGGTGCAAAATCGACGACGAGAGAAACCAGAGGCGCTTTGGGAGATTGTGAGCACCATTGTTATCGAAAGTGTGACTAGCTTGGAAGAACGCATGCGTGCTGTACTTGCTGCTTTCGATAAAAGGGTGATGAAAACGCTAGGGCTAACTACCCGTCGACGGACAGCTGTAGCCAAGGATCGTCTTCTTGAAAGTTTACAGAACGTCAAACTAAAGCCTGATGTTGATGATGGGGAACTCCAGTGGAGCGTTAACATTCATATTGGTGATTGCGAGACGCCAATGCAAGCCCCAACAAGTTCTCCGTTTTTTAAGCGCATCGGGGCATCTCACGGAAATAACATCAGGTTCCGACTGAGATTTCACCCTCCGGATAGCGATGTGGGAGTCAAAACTAACAAAAGCAAGCTTGGAAAAGAACGACTACTTGATTACGACAGTGATGAAAGCGAGCCAGAGGATCCAGACATTGATACAATGCGCCTGATCGTAAATTTCTTATTGAATCCGGAGATTACGGGTAGGAGTCGTATCCGTAGTGCTCTCTGTATTCTGTCCAACTCGCATCCGGCGATGTTGCATGTAGATGAGGAAGGAATTGACCTGGCGTCTTCAGTGGAGAAGGCAATACAGCAAGAGCAAGTGTGGGCAATATTTGCATCGCTATGGACAAATTGCTCAGGTTCACAATTGACGGTATGATTGTGGTAAGTCAACACACAAGCTAAATGTATGTTGTGCCAGTTACTGTACAGTCAACGATACGTAGTGGAGGAGGAGCTCAGCCTGTTGTTGGCAAATGCCTCCGCGTCTGCATTGACTTCCGCAAAGATTTTATCTCTGATGTGGAGGTGGGTTTTCTATATCATTGAGTGGGGCAAAATCTCCCCCCCCCTCCTCATTTCTCTTGGTGTTCCAAATGGTGCTGATACTTTTTTTCCTTGGGTGTGTAGGAGTGCACAGGTGTATCGTTTGCAGCTGGAATCCACAGTTTTTTCGTGCTGGGTGAGTTGGATCAGTCGCTTTCGGATTTTTTGCGTTTTTCACAGGAAGTGGCATCAATGCTGCAAAGTCTGGGGAAAAGGCAAAATCGAGAACGCGCAATGAGGATGATTTTTAACGCTTTCGACGCCGACCGCAATGGCGGATGGAGCCTTCAGGAGTTCAACGCCTTCCAGCAGGCGCTTGGTAAGGAAGCTCTACTTAAAGCGACACTAGCCGAGTTGTTCGGTGGGGCAGCGACAGTATCCCTTGAAAGATTCGTGGCAACGTACGAAAATTATCCAGCGGCAAGACTATTGGAAATGATCCGTCGACTTGGAATTGGTAGGGAACACAACTCATGTATTTTTAATTGCTACTAGCCTTACTTTGAGACAGCAATATCGTGACAGCTGACAATCGTTGCTCGGACAGGTTCGCTTGGTGACATAGTGAAGGGCTCCGTCTCAATAACGTCGACGTTGAATGAACCAAGTGTAAAGGCCCTAGGTGTTTTACTGAGCCCTCTCCGCTGGGCCGATGCTGGGTGGAAGAAACTGATAGTTCTCGCTAGGAGCACAAAGGATTTTAGCCTCGAACTTCGATTTACCAAGCTTGGCGAGCTGGTGCAGAAATACTCGAACCGTGGCAAGGCATCTTTCGTCACAGACCCACTGTTTGTCGCTTCGTGGATAGAACGATTCAAGGAATTTGTGCAACCTCCACACACCGAGCACTCCAAGGATCGACGATGTCAAAGCATTTTTTGCTCGTTAGAGCATGAAGTGAACAAGACGGAGCAGCAGTTGGAGTTCGATGACCAAAGCAAGAAGCTTCCACGAGGGACATCTGCTCGGCGCGCTGAAGCTATGATTCCGTTTCTGGAAATGGCAAGGCTTGTTCATGCACATGTTCGAGGACCAGAGGTACTTGAGTTGTGCAGCAACAGCGTTCGCATTGTGTTGGAGCTGGATAACTTCATGATAACACCTCCAGCCCCCACAAACCAAGATGTCCGTTAGTTTAAATTTGGCGCAAGATGCATATTGGTCATCAAGAGTTCGATGATAGTTGCGGTAATTTGCTACCCGAGCGATGAATCGTATACACACAACGACAGCGGCTATCAATGCTGACACTAGCTTAACATTCTCGAGCGAAGAGTCTAAAGCAGCTTTCACTCAAGCACTCCAGGACCGGCATTGTGGTTTGTACCAAGATGCTGTAAATGCACTGGAAGCTATCATCGAGGTAAGCAAAAAGTGCTTTATCAGTGAGATATCATTCTAACCAATTGTTTGACAGCACGAATCTGACTCCGAGAGACTTTGGGCTGAGCTTGCAATCACACAATTCCAGCTATGGGAAGCCCACGTCAGGGCTTTGCACATGCCTTCCATTCTCGAGCTTTCACCAACTACACAATCCAAACGGCCCGGTGGCTCAAACGCTAATACCAAGCCACTACACACTGTGCTCCTACAAGAGGTCTACAGCACCTTCCTCATTGCGATGGAGTACCCGAACAACAAATCGAGTCCAGAATTGCTGCATCCACTAGTGAGGCTTTACATCGAGTTTGGTTCATTCCGGGGTGCGCTTGCTGTGTGCACCCTGCTCGTTGAAGGCTATCCGACATCGCCTCGCCTCAATGAGGCCATTTTCTTGTCGGCGTTAACAGCATCAGCAATGGATCGCCATCGAGAGAGCGCCCAGTACTTCCAATATCTAGCCGAAGCACAGTCATCGCTCCCGTATCGACTTGCAGCGTATCAATTCAGTATGCTAGCAGCATTGGAACTCTCCCGAGTGCCTGGTATGCGTGCACTGGAGCGTGAGACGTACACTCAGGCGTACAAAGCTCTCGTTGCACTTCCGCCAGTGTTACAATCAGAGAAGACTGCGCACACATTGTTCACGACGTCGCGAAAGAACGAGGAGCAGCGCACACTCCTATGGTGCCGTGATGTTCAGACGTGGTTGGATCTAGCGCAGCGGCTCGCAGGACCAGCCAATGCACCGCTTCTAGTTTTGTCAGCGCTTCGTGAAGCTCGCCGCAGGATGAATCCAGCGTCAGGGGGGCTTCCTGCTGCCAAACTTCTTTTGGAAGGTGCAAGTCTATTGCGTACTGGAGATGACTCGGGGGCAGAGAAGGTATTCGCTGAAGCGCTGTTGAGGCTACCTCGGGATGAAAACTACGTCGCCCGTCATGAACGGTTCTTGCTGGAGATGTGTAGTGCCTCATGGCGAGCACATTTCGCCTTGGAGCACACGAGTGCATCACGTTTGCAAGCATTTCTTCGGCGGTGTTGGGGGTTGGCAAAATGGCGTCTCGGTGTCGCTTATGTGCTGGAGCAGCGCCGCCATACGATGGCTGTACGAATTCAACGCGCGTGGAGAGGGTTAAAAGCCCGTCAAGAGCTTGCATTCTTGCGCGGAAAGCAACGAGAGAAGGAGGAGCTTGCGAATATTGCCATGGGCGATCAAGACGACAGATTGATCGAGCTACGACTTAATGCCGCCGCAAGGAAAATTCAAACTCTCCTTCAGATTGCGCGGGGCAAGCGCACACTTCGAGCTCTTCGTGCTCGACAAACTGAACGCGAGGCTCTCTTGTCGAGGTTTGCTGGTAGTCGTACCGAGCTTGGTCAACTTGGAGTCTTCCGTCGGTGGCGCGGTTTTGTTCGCGTTCAGAAGCCGGAGCGCCTCGACGCTGCTGTGCTCATTCAGCGCCAATTTCGAGCCTGGCGCAGTCGCAAACTCTGTAACCAGATGCTGCTTCTGCGTCGACAACAAAATAGCATTCTGCAGCAGTGTCTTGCTCGACGCTCAGCATCACTGATATCGCGCGTATTTCAAGGCTGGTACACAGAACTTGTTGAGGCTAGAACCCAGCGTGACTGGGCTTCACGGCTCATTCAACAAAGATATCGCTCACGGTTAGCCGTACGTCAGTATCATGTCGAGCTGCGACACCACCGGGCAGCAACCGCTACGATGAATCGCTTACTTTCGGATCGCAGGCGACAAATGTTGCTAAGTTGTTGGCGAGCACTCGCAAACCACGCGCTCGTTCGTCGTCTGCGCAAACGAGGTGCGGCTGTGACCATCCAGAAATACATGCGTGGTGTACTAGCTCGAAAGCACGCTAAACGGCTTCGAGCGCGTCGCCGACGAGCTCTCAATGTACTCGTGAAGCTCACGCAGTCACGCGAATCTCAGCTTTTGCAAACAGGATTCGACCTCCTTCGCCAGCACGTACAAGCATTCCACAGAAGGAGATATGGCGCGGTAAGACGCATCCAAGGGCTCGTTCGGGGATTCTACACTCGTCAAAAGCTGCATCGACGGCGTATAGCAGAAACGCTGGTCAACGGGTCCGTAACTTTCGTCAGCGGACTTAGGAGTCAACCCCGGGACATCAAATTGTGGGCATGTCTGCTAGCGCTCTCAGGGTGCATTTCACAACGCCGTACCGCAGTAATCCAGGTCCAGCGATGGTGGAGACATCGACGAAAGCGCTCTCGTAAACTTCGAGTTCTTGAAAAGCGAGCAGCGCAACGGCGATTACTGGGCAAACTGCAGCAGAGCTTCTACGCCCTTGCGCGGAGCTTTTTCAGACAACTTCGTGCAGAATGCAACGCCAAAGAAGCCCGGCAACACGCAGCAGCTACCACAATCCAACGGCGACTACGATGTTGGTTGATGCGCCGAAGGTATCTCAGCACTCTTGATAGGCACTCGGTAGCTGCCCAACGTGGCGAGAAAGCGGCCAAGAAATTAGCATTTCAAAGAGTGCGTCGATTGTTCTATGGTTGGCGAGCAGCTACGCGAGCGACAAAGCGAGAGCGACACGAGGCAGCTTGTCTGATACAGCGAACATTCCGTCGTCACCGCGCACAGCGCCAGGCACGTCGTATTATGGCGAAGAAAGCTGCGCAAGCACGATTGCTGGCCGCAGCTTCCCAAAAGCCATTGGAGCGCTGCTTCCGTCAGTGGGAGGCCGCGGCACTTCTCGAAAAGAGTGTGCTGCATGTACGCAGCTCATCATTGATCAAGTCAAGAGAAACCACACCCACTAGTGGACAGCTGACGCCTGGTACTGCGTCTGGAAACAAGTTTGACAAGCCTCTCACGCTTGAGGAGGTACTGCCACATGCGGTCAACGCATGGAATACGTCACTAACCACTCAACTATTTTGTGCTTAGCGCGCCGAGATACCGTCAATGCTCTTCTACACGTTTCTCAATCGTGTGCGCCAAACTGGGATATGCCAGCTTTCGTACAGGTAATCTCTTGCAACGTTGTGATCTTCCACGCACGACTAACAATGTTCTGTCCCAGTGGCGGTACGGTATTCAAGGGTCCACAGCTCCGACAAATAATTTCTCTATCCACCAGCGTCATCGTCGATGGTGGCGGAGGCCTCTTCACTACCAGTTCGTTCCTGAATCTCAACGAGCAAGTCGTGGAAGCAGTAGACGCGTGCTCCAGCTTCCCATCCAATTCGTGCCCCGTGCAGTCCCTCATCCTGTACAACGCGCCGCTCCGACTTTTTCACGCGTCTCTTCTAGCCACCATTTTGCAGCGTAGCCGTCGCAGTTCCAACCTCGCGCTCGTTTCCGTCGTGCTGGCCAACGTCCCACTCGCTCCTGCGTCCGTCGTGTCCATCGCCTGCGCGTTAGCTCAAAGTCCGAGCTGTTTGCAACAACTGGTTCTAGAACGTTGCCAAGTGGGCAGCGCTGGTGCCGCCGGGTTATTCGAGGCCCTGACTTACAACCGAGCGCTGTGGAAGCTCGACCTCAGTGGAAATCACATCGCGGACGCTGCCTGTCCCGCTCTGGCACGAGCTCTGCTGGCGGGTAGCCAGCTGCGCGTATTGTCCCTGAGCCGCAACGTTCTGTCGGACCGCGGGGTGTTGGGCTATTTGGCCCCGGCACTGGCCTCGAGTCAACTGGAGACGCTCGTGCTGCTGCAGAATCCGCGCGTGTCGTCGCTGGGCATCGCAGCTCTCCAGGCAGCAGCGACAATGAGTCCGTCCTCGGATCAATTAGGGCTGCGCGTCGTTTCGGATTGAGCACTGTGATTGGTGGATAAATTGTCAAGCTAAGCACACTCTGGCCGCTGATTGGTTGAGCGTGGCTGGCTGGTGGAGGTACGTCATGGTGTCCGCTTACTGGTTGGGAGCCGCTTGCTGGTCAGAACCGAACACACCGAAGACTCCTCGGACCCCATTGAACATGGCCGACGCCTCCCCCGTGACCAACCGCAAGCAGGTGGCCATCCTGGACTTTGGCTCTCAGTACAGCCACCTTATTGCTCGTCGTGTGCGTGAGTTGCATGTGTTTTGCGAGCTTTACTCGTGCCTGGTGAGCGCCGACGAGCTGCGTCAGCACGAGCTCACGGGTATCATCCTGTCGGGCGGCCCGCAGTCTGTCTTCGATGAGGGCGCCCCGCACGTGCACCCGGAAGTGTGGAAGCTCATTGAGGAGCAGAAGCTGCCTGTGCTCGGTATCTGCTACGGTCTCCAGGAGCTGGCCTTCACCAACAACGGTAAGGTGGCTCCGTCGCAGCACCGCGAGTACGGCAAGGCCATCGTCACGCGCAAGAACGGCGTGGACTGCGGTGGTCTGTTCGAGGGTCTCCCGGACGAGTTCCAGATGTGGATGAGCCACGGTGACAAGCTGCACCAGAACCCGGACGGATTCGTGGACATCGCCACCACCGAAAACTCGGAACACGCCGCTATCGTCAACGTGGCGCGCAAGTTCTACGGCATCCAGTTCCACCCGGAGGTGACCCACAGCCCGCGCGGCAAGGACATTCTGCGCAACTTCGTGGTCAACATCTGTAACTCGCCCACGGACTGGGACATGCGCAGCATCGCCGACGCCTTCATTGAGGAGGTGCGCGAAACCGTCGGCCCCGAGGGTCACGTCATTGGCGCCGTCAGTGGCGGTGTCGATTCGTCCGTCGCTGCCGTGCTGCTGCAGCGCGCTCTGGGCGACCGCTTCCACGCTGTGCTCATCGACAACGGCCTCTTGCGTAAGGATGAGGCCACCGAGGTCGTTGAGCGTCTGCAGACTAAGCTGGGCATCAACCTCAAGTGCATTGACGCTTCGGACCGCTTCCTGGCTGCTCTGAAGGGCGTCACTGAGCCTGAAACCAAGCGTAAAACAATCGGCAACCTGTTCATTGAGCTGTTCCAGGAGGAGGCCGAGCGTATCGGTCACCCTGTGGACTTCCTGCTGCAAGGTACGCTGTACCCGGACGTGATTGAGAGCATCTCGTATAAGGGCCCGTCGGCCACGATCAAGACCCACCACAACGTCGGTGGTTTGCCGGAGAAGATGCATCTGAAGCTCATTGAGCCGCTTCGTGAGCTGTTCAAGGACGAGGTTCGTGAGCTCGGAATGGCTCTGGGCATCGACGAGCCTAGTGTGTGGCGTCACCCGTTCCCCGGTCCCGGTCTTGCCATCCGTGTGCTCGGCGAGATCACGCCCGAGGCTCTGGCGACTCTGCGTCATGCCGACTCGATCTTCATCGAGGAGCTGCGCAACAGCGGCCACTACAAGACTACCGGTCAGGCCTTCTGCGTGCTGCTGCCGGTCAAGTCTGTGGGTGTCATGGGTGATGGCCGTACGTACGAGAAGGTCGTGGCTATCCGTGCTGTCAGCACGTCGGACTATATGACTGCCGACTGGTACCACATGCCGTACGAGGTGCTCGGTCGCATGTCGAACCGCATCATCAACGAGGTGCGTGGCGTGAACCGCGTCGTGTACGACATCTCGTCCAAGCCGCCTGCCACCATCGAATGGGAGTAAGGCGATCAGGTGGAGTTCTCGCTTATCGCTACCTTTGTAACACAGCACTGCAAGGTGGGGGGAAGATATCGCGCCCTTTACAGTAGTAACGTCAAGCTAATTGAGCAACGATACATGCATGTACACTAAACCAGATCAAATGAAGCAAAAGCGGCAGGCACGCTGCCCGATGATTTTTCAGCGATGGAGTTGTGCGATCAGAATTCTTAGCTTCAATTTGACCGTAACGATTTCAAAACCGAGGAATTGTCCAAGTGAAGTCGGATCGCAAACTCTTTGCCGCGAAAATCCCTCATGGCGAGGATATTGGTGCAAAGCAGACAGCAAGGCAGGAGGTCCAGTTATTGATGCACTTGCAGCACGTGAACATCGTACAATTCGTCGAGCTCGTTGAGGATGAATCGCAGTTGGCACTTGTCATGGAATATGCTAGCGGAGGAGATCTAGAAGTGTTCTTGCGGTTGCAGCGAAAGAGCACGTAAGCCCATGCACACCGAGGTCACTTTTTTTACTTCTCTTACACTGCCATTGTGCTGTTTGCTCATACATGTAGGAGAAATCTAAGTGAATCTGCAATTTTGCGTATCTTCATCCAGATCGTTCTGGCGCTTCAATATTTGCACGAGCATCGCATTTTGCATCGGTAAGCTAACGAAAATCGATCTCCTTTATTTTCCGAGCCACTCTTGATCGTCTGCTTTGACTTCTTGATCATTATGTACATGTACATGTAGTGAACTTAAACCTCAGGTGCTTTTGCTAAGACAAACCTGGCAACTTCCTGGACAATGATCTCATGATGTCTTGATTCTCTTTACCAGAACATCCTGTTAGATGGCGACGGGATCGTAAAACTGACTGACTTTGGCGTTTCAAAAGCTCCTAAAAAGGCTCATTGAACTCAGCACAAACCATCACAGGAACTCCAAACTACATGTGCGTTTATCATTACCTTGTCTTGATCGTTAATTCTCACGAATCATCCTTGTCATCAGGGCACCTGAGCTGTTGGAAGGTGATGGTTACGACTGCAAAAGCGACGTGTGGAGCCTAGGTTGTGTGCTGTACGAGCTCGCTGCGTTTTCTCCGCCATTCAATGGGACAGCGCTCGGTGCTGTCGTTGGAAAGATTTTACACAACGTGCCGCCACCACTTTCTGAGCAGTATTCTTCGCAGTTCCGAACTCTCGTGACTGATCTGCTTGAGAAAGACCCAAGCGTACGTTGACAATGTGATCATTGATATCGAGCCAATAGTGCTAGAATTGACTGTGCGAGATCTTGTAGAGACGACCAAGTCTATCAGAAATCTTAAAGTCTGACGTCGTTCAGCGCCATATGCAGCAATTAGTCAGTGTTGCGACGTCACACCAGCCAATGCTTCTTGACCAGTTTGCTGCAAGAATTATTCACAGCGAAGTCGTCACACCCATAGAGTCGGAATCGCCACTCTTGAACTACCTATGTAGCGACGGCATCCCTGACGCGACAATGACGCACAAATCTGGTGCAAAGTCATCAAGATTAATGCCACCGGAGGCGGGCCATGCTCGCAGGCTCTTCTTCGAAAACCAGGTACGAATCGTACCGTACGATGGTTTTGATCCAGAAGTTTTTGAACGCAGGAGACCAATACTTGCCATTTATTCAGGCGGCTGCTCGAAGAAATAAAGAGAGGCTGACAAAGAGAGGTCCTGTGCAGTGGTATGTCTTGACTTCAAAGATAGTGGTCTGCTCGAGCAAGATGCTAAAGCGGAGATTTTGAAGATATCGAACATCCCTGAAGCGACCAGCCCGACTAGTGGTAAGAACTTTGAGAGGTTGTCGACAGTAAACTAAAACTTGATGTGCTCTGTAGTAATGAGCGTGCGTGTTCCTCCGCCAGCGCCTGGTGCACTGAGACTTCGTGTCCAGTCTTCTTTGTACGTCACGTGAATAAATTATGAACCAAACGATAAGATCCAAAAGATAGCGCTAATCTAATCTTCATCGTGCATTTGCCAGGGCAAACTATGAGGATCTATTGAATGCTGAGCGACGACGCATACAGATCGAGACGAGGGCGCTGAAAGAGCGAATGCGAGCGATGCAGACCACAGATCCACTTCAACATGAGTAATTAGTGCCATTTAACCTCAAAAGAGTGACAAGCAGTCTAAAAGATGCATACTTCCATCCGCGATGACGAAGGCAAAGCAGTTTGTCGAGTTCGGGTGCGTAGCTATCCGTGCTCCGCCATAATTACGCTCGCGTGCCTTCTCTATTTAACGCACAAGTACCAACAGTAAGAAGATCATTGCGATCGGGAAAAACTATGAGGCCCACGCACGCGAAATGGGCGCGGCCTCGGCCCCGAAAAAACCCGTGCTCTTCCTCAAACCCACCACCAGGTAAACACTACTGGTCGGGCATGAATGGCCCTACGATATATATATTAACCACCTATTTTATAATGATCGAGAAGCTACGTGCGCAACGGAGGCAGTGTACTGCTACCCCCTGGAATCGGAGAGGTCCATCACGAAGTGGAACTCGGTGTACGTTTTCCCTCCACCTTTCTCTTAGGCTGTTTAGATACAATGATGGCTAATGTGAGGGTGGATTTGCAGGTGGTGATCGGGAAGGGCGGCAAGGATATCACCGAGAGCGCCAGCATGGACCACGTCGCTGGCTATGTACGTCCAGATACGGCATACAAATGGATGAAGCTCAACTGACCTGCGGTTTGGTTGATTTATCAGGCGTTGGCAATCGACATGACTGCGCGCGATGTCCAGGCCAAGGCCAAGAAGGCTGGGCTGCCTTGGACCCACGCTAAGGGTGTCGACACCTTCACACCTATCAGTGATTTCATCCCCAAGTCTGCAGTACCTTCGCCCAATGACCTTAACCTGTGGCTGAAGGTGGACGACGAGCTGCGTCAGAATGGCAACACTAGTGACATGGTGCACAACATCCCGTTCTTGATCTCTTACGTGAGCCGCATCATGACACTGGAAGAAGGCGACCTGCTCATCACTGGCACCCCGGAAGGAGTTGGACCAGTCCCGACTGGCAGCGTATGTTTCTTGAGTTTTACTGTCGTATCGTTTCTTTTTTTTTATCGTCCATGACATTGGACCTGCCTGCAGGTGCTTACCGCTGGTATCACCGGACTCGTCGACATGCGCTTCCCCGTGGAAACACGCGCCTACAAGGCTTAGATGCACAGGGTTTCGTATGGACACCTTAGGTTAAGAATTTTGTTGGTAGGTGTGACATCTACCAACAAAATTCGTGGACAATTTCAGTGTGGAGTTTTAGCCTTGTTGAATGGTCGTTGTAGCCGCTTCTACCAGCATGGAGAGTTTGCGTCTGCGTTTTGCGCCGGTGAAAATCATGCGGACATGCCAGCCGCGGTAGATTGCCTGAATACGTAACGCCGCCGCATCGTGGCGAAGGTTTCTAACAGCAGACTGAGCGTACGATCGGACCTCGGATCGATTTGAAGACGTTCGAATCAATCGCATCAACGCACCTAATATCCCGCTCTCCACGAGTCTTGAGCGCGCTACGTGAAGCTCGGACACGGCTGCCAGTGCACGAGTGGCCTCAACGAGTAAGGCTTCACCCATAGATTTGTCGCTGCTATGACCAATTGTACGAGTTCGATCCTGGGGACTTACGTATCTTACGAGCACAGGCAGGAGCCCAGCATCCACGAGCTTGAGCACATTTTCTGGTCGTTCGGCGAAGTTGGCGATGATCTGAGCTACACGGAGTCTTGTGGAGGCGAGCGGGTGGAACGCAAACTGCCCCAGTGCTGTCAGTAGCGCAGGCTTACACAGCGTTAGTCGAGATGGAGCGTCGTGTGTTAGTTGTGCTAGAGCACTCAGTGCATCCACTTTCATGCCGAAATCATCACCCGCCAGGATACCAAACAAACACTTGACGACACCACGTGCCAACAGCTCGATGTAGTGTTGATAGTCGCGCTCGGAAGCTTGGCTAGACCCTCGAGGGGTAACAGGTGGACTCGAAGCCGCGCTATCTTCTGTTGCAGTCAACTGGTCGGGATTTTTGCGTCGCTTGCGTTCAGTGCAGATCAAGAGCGTGAGAAGGTTGATAACTGCACGACGAACACGTTTGTCGGAAGACGCGTACAATTCCCGCGCTGCAATGTGGTCGAGCACTTTGGATCGAATGACGTGTTCGATGTTTGCAATGTTGCGCGCCATAGCGCAGAAAATCCCAAGTGCTGCTCGAGTAATGGCTGTAGCTTCGAAGTCTGGCCAAATAGCTGCCGAGCGCGTACGAGGACGAGTAGACGAAGCCGAATGTGGTCGCGAATACAACGCTCCATACCGACCTGGTATCGCTACGGCAGTGCGTGGACGTTTGGCTTCTACATCAGCAACTGACACACCATTGGAAGAGAAGCACAGCTGGACAAGGCGCGTCATTGCTTCCGCTTGTATGAGAGCTTCATGGTTAACGTCATCCTTTGCGACCTCTTTAAGGATGGCCACCACCAGCAGACTCACTTGAAGCGATGGTTTAGTTGAACATGATGATTCACGACCAAGCACACTGAGTACACAGGGCAGAAGTCCAATCGAAGCAAACCGATGAGCGTTTTCTGTCTCGGAGAGGAGTAAATGCACGAAACTCAAGAACTCCCGGCGGAAGACAGCGTCTTTATCCAAGAACGGATCTCGTAATAGTCCCGATAGAGTCGTGAAGTGACCGGAATGGTAGAAGAGCACCCTGTTATCGCACGAAACAGCAAGTTGGTGCAGCACTGAAGCGGCCAACGTGCGAGTACGGGTATCACCTGCACTACCTCTTGAAGTGTGTGGTGGTCCACTACCGGAACAGCATTTCAGCATGAATGCGAAGCCTTCTCGTTTGGCTACAGCCTCCTTCCACTCGTCGGTTGTTACAAGTCGTGCGACGATCTCGAAGCCAGCAAGTCGCAGCTTTTGATCTGTTGTGGTATGCATCAAGGAAAAGACACAGTCGATGCCACCTGGTGCTTGAAGAAGCTTCGTCTTGACTGTGGACAACCGCACAAGAGCAGCCAATGCTTGTGCGCAATCAAGAGAAATTCCTGGGTCCTCTCGATCTACTGGTGAGCTCAACATGGTCAGAATCGCACCGAGCCCACCAACTTCGTCAAGAAGATCGAGATTCGCGCCTACACGGACAGCAACTCGTAGTTAGCCCAGCGTTCACACACCAGAGACGTCTTTAAGTATAAACGTACTGTTGCGACACAGTGAAGCTATTGCTGCTGCAGCGTCACGTCGGACTTCCACAAAGGGTGACCAGTAAATAATTTCAATCAGAGGACCCACGTCGTCAGCTTCAACATCTTGACGTCGAAGGATCTTAAGAACTTGCGCGCTACGAAGGGAATCTCGGTGACGTTCACTCTGCATGACGATAAGTTCTGCCTCGCGTGCAAGTAGCTGCTGCCTCTTTGGGTCGGCTCGAAGAGAAATTGGAGCACTACTATCGCTTACCTTTTCCGGTGGCTCAATAATATCTACTTTAGCAGCATGCTGGTGTCCGTCGCTGCCACGATGAGGCCTTAATGGCTGCGAGAACCCACGACCTACTGAAGGGTTGGCTATGACACCATGCTCTTCCTTCGATATCTGATTCTTTTCGAGCTTTCGACTGCTGTTTCTGCGCGGCGCGCTGGTTGAGGCTGCAGTTGTGGCGATAGCAGCTCGAAATTGCCCCCGAGGGTCTAGTGGCACCGCTCGAGCTGCTGAAACATTGGGCAGACGCTTGGCGGTTGCTGTAGCAGGGCGCTCAGCCCTTTTGGATGTCGGTGAAGCTGTTGGAAAGAGGCCTGCTGGGGGAGCGTTCCAGCGCCTTTTGGCGACTGTTGTCGACGCGCTTCCAGGTCGGAAAGACAACGGAGCTCGTGGTTTGGATGTCAGCGCAGGCGGAGGCTTCGCACTTGTCGCTAGCGGCATCGCAATGGTGGAATTGCCATGGCCACTCATCTAAATTTATCGTTGTTGAAGTGATCCCTTTCTAAATCTTGAAATCTAGATTCTGTTTATTTGTAGTCAGATTTAGATTTAAAAAAATTAGCTATTGCCTACTGAAGTATTTCTTAAGTTGAAACTAAAACTGTACAAGTAGCCTAAAATTTGCAAAAAGCGGTATCAAAAGTACGTAGCAAGAAAGTTATTTTCGGGAAGAAAATTATTTTCGGACATGTTACAGTTAAACCCGTAATAAACGTGGTATCATTTATAATAATATTATCAAGTTTTATAGCAGCTCCCACAACCACCGCTGTCATCCACGTGTCTTGGCTTTGAGAGCTTCCATCCTCCAATCCGCCATGCCGCGCAAGACTAAGCACGTCGGCAACCTCACATTCCAGCAGAAAAAGAAGATATGTACTTGGCATCGCGACTACCCATCCCTGACGCAGGCCCAACTAGCTGAGAAGGCCCAAAAGGAGTTCATGCTTGTCAAGAAACCGGTTCAGCCAACCGTATCCGTTATTTTGAAGACCCCAGAGCGCTTTCTTAATGCCACGGATACCGAGTTACAGTCTCGGCGAGCCCGGACGGTCCTATTCCCTGAGCTAGACCAAGCACTAGCTAACTGGGTACTGTACTGCCAGGCCCAAGGCGTCATGTCGGACGGCAACCTTGTAAAAAGCAAAACGAGCACGATTACTGGGCAAAATGGGGGTCAGAGGAGATGATAGAATGGCGTTTTCGAATGGCTGGCTGCACGCATCTTAGAGTCGGCATGAATCCCGAAGCTTTAAAGCGCATGGTGAAAGCGGCTCCGTTAGCGTCGATGACCTGCCAGCGCTATTGGAAACTATTCGCGCTGAAGTTAAAAATTATGCACTCACCGATGTGTATAACTTCGATGAGACAGGGCTTTTTTATAAGCTCTGTCCGGACAGAGCCATCACTGGTATGCAGATCGCAGGGGCCAAGAAAAGCAAGATACGAATTACACTAGCTCTGGTATGCAATGCCGACGATTCGGATTTGCGAGAACCTTTCTTCATTGGTCATGCAAACAAGCCAAGATGCATTAAGAAGAAAACGGAGAAGAGTTGGGGTTTTCGTACCGCAATAATAAGAAAGCCTGGATGACTGGAGTCTTATTTAGGGATTGGCTACATCAGTTTGACTGTGACATGGACAAGCAAAAACACAAGGTACTGCTCCTACTGAACAACGCATCATCGCACTCGATTGTTGGTATGACACTTCGTAGCGTTAAGATGCTGTGGTGGAGTGGGTGTTGCAAAATCGCGTTGCGATCCGATCTCACACACAGTGCCCGAGACTGTCGACTAACGGAGGGGGTACTCCGATAACCGTGGGGTTGCTGAGGGCTCACCTTGTCTACCCGTCGTCGGGGCTGGTTACACTCCTCTGGTGGACTTGAAGGGAAGTTTGGCCTGCGGTTGGTTCTGTCTTGGCAGGACGCAGGAAGGTGGGTGGGTGGGGGGGGCGTAGCGTGGGACTTCTTCATGCTACGCGCCAGGTAGGTCGTCGATCTTGTGCTTGATCGACTTGGGGTGTGGTAATCCTTTACGTAGGGTAGATAGACCTTTTATTACGAGGCTTGACCGCTTCCTATAGCGGGGGAGTTGAGGGCGAGAGCGACAACAGTCGGGCCGGCGAAGCTGCTAACTCCGGCGATCGACACGTGTACTTGGTAGTTTTAACTTGATTACTGTATGGGACACTGCAATTTCCCGCTACAGTATCGAAGTCCAAGGTACTTGTTGTTGACAAGGCAAAAATCACTCTGTTATTACTTAAGTCCTTCAGACCCACTACCTTGCGTATCCTATGATTACCGATCCGGTACTTCAAGGTCCAATCGTACTTTACCGAATTTGGGTACAAATCAGCTGACCTGTACATGATGATTCCAGGGCGTTCTCAGGAGGATCGTATATCCGATCTCCCGTCCCAAGCCGATCCGATCCCCGTGGTGACGATCCGATCGCATCCTTCTCTGGGACGAGGTCGCTCTAGCTTCACCCCGAACCCGCCTGGTGAGATCGAGCCAATATCCATCACTCAGCCCATGCTGCCAAAACTTAACGGGCGCTTCACCACAATCTTACCCTGTGTGAGCTCCGACATCACAACTGTCGCGACCCACACATCAACTTCCAGTCGCCCGCACATCGGCTTCCTCTCGGCACCCCAGCATGTTCTCTTCTGGTACGCTCGTATGCCATCATTTGGCTTCTTTGCCGTCTCTGATCTTCCTTGCGCTGGTGCCTTGCAGCTCAGGCTCGGCACTCACCAGATGGATCCCGCTCTCCTCGCCGCTCTCAGGTCTCCCGGCTCCCAGCGAGGCGTCTACCGTGGATCTCACTGCAGGTGGGTTCTCTCCCGAGCCCGCGCCGGAGCAGCCTCCTGCGGTTATCCCCACCGCGGATGTGGCGGGACGCGAAGTTCGCCTGGCGGAAGTGCGTGCTCCCTTGAACGCGCTTCAGCTTTCCGTGGATCAGACCGAGGAGTTGCAGGAGTTGCGCGAGAGTCACGCGATCCTGCAGCGTGCTTACTTAGCTTCTCGTGCTCGAGCGGCCGACTTGGACCGTCAGCTCGCCGACGCGGCGAACGCCGCGTCCCCTTTCGTACTCTTTTGCCAGCGCAAGTATGATCTCGTGCGCCACCAGTTGGAGGGTGTGCGCGGCGAGCTCGCAGACTGTCTCAACGCGTTGCAGGAGCGTCTGGACAACTCGAGAGAGAAGGAGGCCTGCCGCCTTCAGTATCACGATCTGCAGCTACGTTACGACGAAGCGGTCCGGGAGTCCCACGATCGCGTTGGTAACCTGGAGGCGCAATTGGCCGCGGCGAGGTCTCTGGGGACTGGTGCCGTGGCTCCACCCGACGTTTCAAAAGCGCCTACTCGCGTTGGAGGCCCAGTTGTCACAAGCTCACTCGGACACAGCGGCGGCAAAAAAACGGAACGCGCGGGTTGCAGCTGAGCTCCTGGAGTCCGCCAAGTCTCACAAGACTGCCCAAGAGGAGGTGGATCGTCTCACTCGCGTAGTGGCCGCGAAAAACCAGAAGATCGAGGAGCTGAAATCGACTTGCGCGCATCGTGTGAAGCGCGCCGACACCATTCTTGCAGCTCGCGTGACCGAGTGTCGTAATCTGGAAGAGGTGATCTCTGTCCTGAGACAGGGGCTCACTGCTACGTCGAAGCAGGCTACTCAACAACGCGATCAAGCGCGGACTGAGTTGGAATCTACTGGTAGGTGCTCTTTTCGTCAATTGCAGGGACCGTCTTCATGTTAACCGCTTTTGCTTCACATGCGCGCACATAACTTCTGCTCGGAACCAGATCGCGTGCCTCGAGAAGCGCCTAGCCCAAGTGGAGGACTTAGAATCAGTGCGTAAGAGGTATGCGGCCGAGGTGGCCACTATCACGACCGATCACGACAATTTACGGCGCCAGCTGGACCAGCGCGTGACTGAGGTGGGCGTACTTTGTGTTGAACGCGATCAGGCGCGCGATCGACTCGCCGGTATTGCGTCATTGATTACTCCAGGCGCCTCCACCAGTGGCGCACCGTCCCCGGTACGACCTGCTAACCGCAAACGTCGCCGATCTCCTAGCCATTCACCGCCTCAATCCCCCCGACCGTCGAAGTGTCCTTGGGCGGCCAGTCGTGCATCATCCACTCGAGCTTCCTCTCGTCGTTCGACCGATATCCTGTCCGCCGCAGCCGCTTCGTGTAATCAGGCTTCGGAGCTTCCATCTCCTTCCCGTGCCCCTTCGGACAGCGAGGATGATGAGTTCTTCGCCGGCTTATCTCAGTCTCGATCCACTCACCGCCGATCCAGTGTCACTTCGTCATCCGCGAACAGTCGCTCCTCTCGTGGATCCGACGCTTCCCGGGATTCCAGTGGCTCGGGGGTGCGTGATCAAGGTCATTCGTCCTTTTGGGCGTCTGGCTCAGGCTCGGGACCGCCCCCAGACGGTGGCTCGGACGATGGCACTTCCAGCAGTTCCGGTGGTTCCGGCAGTAGCAGCGAGGAAGAGTCTGACAACTCTGCTTCCAGCCAGGCGTCTCGGGAGCCCCTCGACCCGCTATCTGACGCGGCATGGGTCGCTATGCCTCCCACCAGCGTTGTGACAATACTAGTTGAAGAATTGATTGTTTGTCATTTTCGCAACAATACGTATTGTACAATACTAGTATTGTAAGGGTTACTTTACCAATTACTACGGTTGGCTTTGAGGAAGACCAGAAGTTCCAATATCGCGGGCTTCATTGCGCAGCGCTGCTCGGAGTAAATGAGCTTCGATATCGAGAAGCGCCGCTCATAAATATTGGATGTTGGAGGCACAAAGGTGGTGTCGATATATGCATCTTTCGGTCCGATCCGAGGGCGCTTAAGTGCTTGCTGGGCAAATGACAAGGCCTTCTCGTCACCACTTCGAGAAGCTCCATCTTCCTGGTGCGCCTAGTAGTGATGCGTAGCCGTGCGCCTGAGCTGTAGGGTCCTCGCAGAAGCTGATTAGAAGCATCTTCATCACAATCCAATCTGCCCATTTATCGAGGTCGGACGGCCCGAGCTCGAGGAACTCGACAATAGTAGGCTGGAGAGCTCCGTCAGACTTGGTTATACGCTCGTACGCCTTGAGCATCGTGGAAAAGTGCTTCAGGAGGTTATGGTAGCCGTTTTTCTGATCATGCTGGTAGACTTTGCCACAAATGCAGACCACATCGGGTTGAAACCAGGGCTTGTTGATAATGCGGCTTGGAAGAATCGTGGGCTTCGAGGTGAGTGCTACGGACTACAAAAGGAATAGTGCTATGCACGCTAGCGAGCAGAGGGCCCACATAATCCACAGACCAACTAACTGAAGGTGCGACGGCAGCCAACCGTGGGTAACTACAATAAAAAATACTCAATACAATCTCAGGATTATATTGATGGGTACAATACCGCAATACATTGATTTCAATATAATATTGCACAACGCTGCCTCCCACACGTGTCTCCCGGGGAGAATGTATTCCCAGATACCGTGGCCGGAGCTCACGCCAGGCTCCCGTGGTTGATCGCCGACATCCGTTAGACCTGCATCGTGGAGATGGATTACGATCTCCTCTTCCACCAGTTTTCCAAGCCTCTCGAGTGGTTGTTTCCCGCCCGCAGTCGGGCTCCACCCGCCCAAGACTGGGATGAAGATCTGATCACTGAAACCAGCGTGCGAAGGTGTGGAGGCCGCGCCACTCTGGGAAGTGCTTGCGAACCGGCCTCGCCCGCTCACCTTCCGTCTGGAAGGCTGGTTCGTGTTCATTGTGGAAATTTACTCCTCCTACGAGAGCGAGTACCTCCGCGTGTACCGGGATTCCACTCACGCCCTTTCGATTAGCATTGCCAAGCGCAGATCGAGTCGTTACCTCGCCGCAGTGTATACCCACCGCAAACAGCGTCGACCTTGTGCTGGTGCGCGATGGAAGACGTTCCTCCAGCAAGTGTTAATTGGTATGTTGAGCGGCCACTGCGGTCTTGATCTGCTGCTGGACCCTTTCTTCCTCCATTCCCCGCGTCATGGTGAAGCTGGGGCGTGGTACCCCGGCTCAGAACCTCGTGGCAACCCCGCCGATCTGCTCGACGCATTAGCTGCCACGGACCGTGCCGATCGGTGGCGCAATCACTACCGTGACGATCACGCTGCTCATCCAACGTGCCAAATTCCCCGCCTGACTGGCAAATTCACCGCTCCGGTTTAGTTCAGCGTCGTTCTTCCACGATCTCTTTTACGTATTCAGGTCGATCCCCAGCGTCACATAGCGGCAGTTTGAGTAGGGTGGATCTCCCTATCTTGATAATCCCACGCGATCTTGTTTCCAAAGGTTCGTGTCCTAACGCTCCTTCTGCTCTTGTTCTTCTTCTTTGTAGATCTCTTCCAGCCCGATCTACTCCTACCACCCTTCCGCCCTGGTTGGCATATCAGATCGGTTGATCCACTTCACGTATAACATGTTTCCGCCTCCTCCTTGCACCCTGCAGCCTTCCTGCAAGTCCTTCTTCCTCTCACTTCTCCACAGTGGCCAGACCACCGCTGATGTTCCACCGCTCATCCTCGTGCGACTGCATCGCCTCGAAACGGTTGCGACCAGTCCGCCCACGCTCGAAGTCTCTCAACAGTGCACCACAGTTCAGGTCCGCTTCATCGATCCATGAGGGTTCAGCATAGCCCTTCCACCATACCAGGTATTCACGTAAGGCGCGGTCGTAGCGTGTCCGGCGTCCTGTGCGTACGTCAGCGATCCGATCGACCTCGACCTCGTCTTCGTCCAGCTCACGCTCCCACCTGTCTTCAGGTAACAGGCTCTCGTCGAAGTCCACGCGATCTATCTGATCGTCTGTCAGCAGAGTGGTCGGACGGTCCGGGTACGTCTTAACCAGCTTCAGCTTCGTCACGTGCACAATCGGGAACAGTCGGTACTTCGTGCCAGCAGTTTCCAGCCTTGCCGCATGTTGATCGATCATCTCTGCGACTCTGAAGGCTCCGTGCCACATATGCGTCAGTTTCCTGGCATAGCATTCTTTGACGCGATCCAGATATAGCCACACCTGGTCGCCAGGCTTGATGTCATGAGGACGCACACCCTCGTTATGTCGATCTGCTCTCGCCGCGATCGCCTCGCGCAGTGCTGTGTTGACGTGTTCTCGGGCCTGCTGGCACTGTCGCTGGATGTTGTAAGCGCCATCGCAGCGGCTCCGAGTCCCGGCGTCGAGTGCTGCCGAGCGGAAGTGTCGCCTCCAGGGTGGACATTGCGTCCCACCCGTGGATCAAGTTGAACGGCGTCTCTCCGCGAATGCGGTCATGCGCCGTGTTGAGGGCGATCGTCAAGCTTTCCGCGTACTTGTTCCAGTCCTACTGATTTATGTCTGCGACGTACTTCTTCCACGATCTGGTCAGCGTCTGCACCATCCGCTCAGCCGATTCCATTGGCTTGAGGGCGATACGCCATAGTGGCACGTTGTCTCTGTCTCACGATGCGATTGAGTGCGCGGAAGAAGTCAGACATGAAACCTGGCTCCCGGTCGTGCCGGATGACTTCACTCGCGCCGAATCGGCGGAAGACACACTCTTCGTAACTCTCAGCGATCGTCTGCGCAGTTCTCGACGCGCTTGCTTTGTCCACCTCGTAACCCGAAAACATGTCAACCCAGATAAGCAGCTCGGTGTTGCCCTTGTGCGATTTCGGCAAAGACGGGATGTGGTCCATCGCGATGTACTGAAATGGGTACGTCGCCTGCATGTTCCCTGGCGACTCTGCTTGAAGTGTCGGACGTCCCTTCCCTGTCTCATAATCCACACATTGTCCCACAAAGCGCTGCACACTCCTGAACAAGCCGCGCCAATGGAAGCGCGATCTCACTCGTTGGTACGCTCTTCTGACTCCTTGGTGTCCGCCTTCCAGACTTGTGTGGTAGTGATGGAGTACGTCTTGTTGCAGGTCCTCCGGCACTACAAGCTTCGCCACTTGGTCACGGTCAGAATCGTCTCCTCTCGCGTGTGGGTAGTAGAAGAGCAGCCTGTTCTCGTCGACTTCGTAGTCGTTGGCGATCTTGCCACAAGAGCGCGCTTCTCCAGCACTCAGCTTCTCCAGGTCGCCACGGAGGTACGTCTTGATATCTTCGATCCACTTCTCCTCGTCTTGTGCTTACCGGATTCGATCTATTCTCATGCGCTGTACGATGTCTGACTGTAGCACTTCAGGAGAGCTCGCCAGGCCCGTCCGTGATCGAGTTGCAGCTGCTACGCGTACCGTCGGCGTCTCGTCCTTCGGGAGCAGCAGCTCCGGCAGTCGATTGAGAACGATCAGGTCCTCTCGATCGGCTTCCGAGGTAATCACGGTGCCTGCTTGCTCATGTAGCCCGTTGCTTGCTAACCGATCTGCGTTTTGATTCCATTCTCGCTTGACATGCAGGAATTCGTGAGACGGCCACGATCTCAGTTGATCTAGCACTCGGTGCCCCAGAGGCGTCAAGCCAGGTGCCTTGCACTCGATTTCGCCACGCATCTGTCGAATCACCAGGTTGATATCGCCGCAGACGATCAGACGTTCCCTGTCCAAGCTGGACAGTAAGCTGAGCGCCAACAATAGCCCGTGGTACTCTGCTTCGTTTACCGTGAGGTCAGGCAGATACTTCGACTCTGCTGCGACCGCGATCCACTCAGGAAACTTCCATACGATAGCATTGCATGCACCTCCGCCGCGTTTGACATGCGCCGATCCATCGAAACTCACGACTAACAACTCCTCGCCTTGTTCAACTGTAAGCGGGATTGCGGCGGCATATTGGCGTGGCTGCTTCCTCGGAACGATCGACGACAAGATCGAGTCGACGTTCTCCCGAGGAGTGATGCTTGCAGAAATGGCGCCCAGAATTTCGTCCTCTCCTCGCGTACACCTGACGATCTCCAGCGTCCACGGTGAAAGCAATGCTGCCCAGTTGCCCAGCTGGTCCTGCAGACCCGACGACTGTACCAGCCACGCCAACGTGGAGTGTCGCGTCAGCACCTTGATCGATCTCGTGACCAGCGTGGTGTAACACACGTCCAGTATCCGGAGAAGAGCCAAGATCTCATTCTCGACGGTGCCGTAGTTCAACTCATTGGCCTTCTACGTGCGACTGGTGAGCGTTACCGGCATGTGCGTGCCGTCGTGCTCTTGCATCAAGGCCGCAGAGATCGCCCAATCACTTGCGTAAACGACGATCACCGGCTTCCGGTCTGGGTCGAAGAGTCTGAGCACTGGCGCGTCTGCGATCTTGTTCTTCAGCCTCTCGAACGCCACTCGAGCTCGATCCCACTTCTCCGTTTCGTCCGCCGAGGCGATCTGCTTCTCGTCCCCAACAACTCGGTCGGGCTTCTGACCCATCTCGTGAAAATCCACTTCTCGCAGCTCGTACAAGATCGACGCGTAGATTGCAAGTCCTTGATGAATCTACTGTAATAGTTGAGGCTACCGAGGAAGGACTGCATCGACCGCAGTGTGCGCGGGAATGGCAGAGTAGTCAAAGTCTCCAGGTTCTTCGGGTGAGTTTCGAGACCGCCCGCTGACACACAATGTCCCAGATAATCTACCTTGCGGTAGCCCCATGAACTCTTCACCACGCTGATCGACAAGTTCCAACGGTCACGTGCGTCCAGCAGTCGATCTACTTTGTCGCAGAGAGCGTACCAGGATTCAGCTGTCACCAGAATGTCGTCGATGTACGAGCGACGTCCCAGCACCGGTGATCCCGAGTGCACGTCCGGCTCACAGGCCTCGAAAGCATCCGCCACGCCTGACTGGACGCCGCCGTCTGGGATCCGAAGATAGCCATACAGCGCGTTGTCCAGGAGCCGCTGATAGATCTGCGGCGCGTTCTTCAGCCCAAAAGCATACGCAACCATTCGGAGAGACCAAACGGCGTGATGAACGCCGACACCAGGCGCGCCCGCTCGGTCATTTCCACGACCCAGAAACCGCTCGCCATATCCAGCGAGCAGTACCAGAGCGCCTTGTCCAGGTCTTCGAGCATATCGTTGATCAGCAGCTTGGGGCACACCATGAGACGCGTCAGGCTGTTCACGACGCGGTAGTCGATGCAGAGCCTGATGTCGACCCCATTCTTCTTGATAATCACCACGATCGGCGACGCCCACGCAGAGTAGGACACCCTGATAATCTTGGCAGAAAGCAGACCCTTCATCAAGTCGGACAGCTTACCACGGAATTGGGGCGCGACTCGACGCACGCGCTGAGCCACCGGCTTGGCGTCCCCTGTATCGATATCGCAGTAGACGCCTCGCGCGGCTGGCGGCAGAGCGTTCCCTTTTCCGAGCAGAGGCTGTTGTCGGCTCCAGATGAACTTCCTCAGTCGCGCTTCCTCCTCCGGCGTGCTACAGCCTTCGTGCTCGATCCGGATGTCTTCAAGCTTTACATCCTCGGGCGTCGCCGTCACTTCCGGCAAGATCGCCATCTGCGCGTCCACATCCCCGGCGAAGAGTTCGCCCCCTTCGCTGATGCAGACTTGGTCATCTTCCAGGGGTCGATCCACAGCAGACAGTCTCGACTCATTTGTGATCGGCCTCGCTTCCACCTGATCTCCGATCGGATCGGCCTCGGCCACCTCCGCGCTCAGGCCTGCTTGATCGTCAGTCGATCCATCGACCCCGCTATCAGGTTCGCTGATTGGCTCGATCTGTACGTCTTCGATCATGTTTGTGGTGACTTCGTCGTCAGCCGCTGTCAGCTCGTCGATCCGGTCTTCTGGCGTATGCGTTCGCACAGCCTGCGCTCCGAATACTTCCTCGTCGATGACTTCGGTCTTCCTGACGTCGGGCGCCCTTACAACCTGACTGCTGACGATCGCTTGACCGGTGGGTCGTCTCAGGATGCCCGTCGGCGTGTCATACTGCGGACGAACGACCATCGGCTCCGTCGACTCCGCGATCGGATCTTCTTCCTCGTTCGTCGCGTCCGTGGTAGCCTGCAGTACCAGATTCTGCCACTCAGCGTGCCGACGTGACCCCACAGTGATGAAACCTTGACGCCTCGGCACGCGATCTCCGGCCAGTCACATCCCGACTTGAGTATGGGCGGGTATACACCTCGTCCGATCGCTGACGTTGGTGATCTTCAGGTACCGTCGCCGTCCAGGCCCTTCGACCACTGGGGGAATCCAGTGTTCTCCCCGGGTGATCCACAACGTTTCTGACGGCTTGGATCGTAGCGGCACTTCGACGCTCTGGCCCGCGTCTATCACTTCGAGCCCGTCCAAGTCAACTGCGCGAACGTGTTCGCCATACATCGGGCGTCGTCCGGACAGCTGGATGCGGACCTCGCCGGGCAGGCAAAACGTCCCGTCGGCCAAGTCCAAGCGGATCCCCGCCGGCACCATGAAATCCCTGCCGAGGATCGCGTCTTGGCCTGACATCTCGCCAACCCACACGTCGAAGAAGTACACCAGTGCTCCAGCCAAGGTGACCTTGATCTTGGTACGTCCCTTCGTCACGTACACGTCTTCTCCAATACCAACACACTCTTGTCGTTCACTCTCACCCATATAGCACCCAAACTTACGAGCAAAGGCGGCGTCCAAAATGGACATCTCGAGGCCGGAATCTAATAATAAGTCCGCTTTTTCGTTGTTGATCTTCCCTCCCGTCTTGGTCTGCTTGAACCACTTACTGGGTGCGTGATATTTCCAGTATCCACGCATCTCTCCTGGCACTAGATCGAGCGCCATGACGGTGTCAACTCTCGTGAACTCATCAGGCTTCCGAAGATTTGCAACAACACCGATGTGTTTTCCATGAAGATCGTATGTATTGTCGATCGGGTTCTTCCGTTCACTAACTTCAGTTCTCTTCTTGACGTATGCAAAGATGCAGAACTTGGAACGCTCGGCACGTCCTGGCTTCCAGCCAGGTGGGCGTCCTAGTTTAACATCTTCGCGGCGCTTTTCGGCAGCACGCCGCCGTGCTTGGCTGGATCGTACCACTGACGGATCAAGTTGTAAAATTCCTCCATCTGGCACTTGCCGACGTCGTGGATCTCGCCGCACCCGCGGCATACGAAGAGGCAGTGATTTGACGGGTGGCCCTTCTTGCCACAGCGCTGACACGTCAGCCGTTTCCAGCAAGGTAGATCGTCGTGACTATGCGAGCCACAGTGCGTGCAGCATTGGAAAGTGTCACGTCCACGCGGTCGGCGATGTCCTGGATCGGGGTCTCACGGTGGCGGTGTTTCGCCAGGCGTGGCTCGATCTGGTTCCTGCGGTGGCGGCGTCTGGGTTTGAGCTTCTCCTTCAGCGGCGGCGATGTAAATCCGGCGTAGATCGCCGTCCGACTCCGATCCACTGAGGCTGGAGTCACTGTCGCAATCCGTGGTCTTGACGGCTTGCACCTTGCGTGTTGGAACTGACTTCGTGGCGTCAGAAGTGGTTGCCTTCTGTCGATACTTGCTCGATCCGAAGTGGGCTCGTCCTTGACGGTTCTTCGCGCGTTGTCGCGCTCTCAAGACGTCTTCCAGAGCTTCCGCGTCAGAGATTCGTAGTAACGCGAGCTGATCGGCCAGCTCGCGATCGTCCAGTGTCTCGATGAAGTGCTCCACATGTTTGCGGCGGACGTCCGGTGGGCCGTTCTTCACGCGCAGCTTCGCCCTCAGTCCTGCGACGCTCAGACGGTGGAGGTACTCCAGAGGCGTTTCGTCGGCGCGTTTCCTCGCATGGTAGTACTGGATCGCGACAGACCCCCGAGCCCGCAAAACTGCACTTGGAATTCGCGCAAAAGTTCCTTCCAGTCACTCAGCGTAGTCCGGCTGAGCTGCCGGTACCAGTTGCGCGCCGATCCGGTGAGCAGGTCTCCAAGTACCAGACACTTCTCGTCGTCCAGAGCCTGATCGCGGAGGAAGGCCGACTTTACCTTGCCGATCCAAGCTCGCGCACGGTCTTCGTCGTCGTCCTTCCCAGAGAACTGCTTGAGATCCGACATCGCGGAGACACGGATGCGCGGAGTGATCGCTGGCACTCCGGCAGCTGTAGCCACCGTCGCTTGACGGATAGCGGTGAAGTCCAGATCGTCTGAATTGTACTCACCGTGCTCCAAACCAACCGACTCCATGTCGACATCCTATTGTTCGGTCGCTGCTACCGGCGCTGCGGGTGGCATCCCCTGTGCGGCGCGCTGCTCTTTCAAGAAGCGCTCCATCGCCGAGTTGAAGGACGTCTGCAGCTTATCCGGATTGTCGCAGGTACGCCCGCCACGGGCCTCACGCTGACCGCACGATCCGATCTGGCCTGCAGCATCGCGGCTCCTGAGGGGCCAAGCTGCATGCGCTCGATTCCGCTAGAACTGTCCGAGCCGGTCATCGAGGCCGCAGACGCATATTGCGAATGCTGCGACGATCCAGTCCACGACTCAGACCCCGGGAGGCGTGACAGTGAAGCCGCTGGCTTGAGCTCGGCCTTGACTGAAGCCGACTCTCCGACCAACTCACTCAGGTGCTCGAAGAGCTCTGTCAGCGCGATCTGCAGCATCTCCAGGTCCAGATCGAAGAGGTCCTTCGCATCGAAGTCACCTGGTATGATTCCAGCTTCTCGCAGCAGACGTAGCAAAGCCTTCACCGCGTCCATCTTGTTCGCTGCGACTGGTGGTGGTGCCATTGGTCCCGTCAGCGATCCAGACACCTGCGGCTGCACGATCTTCATCACTGAGTTCTTGGTCGGGAACGACTGAAGCACGTCCCGCTTGTACGCTTCCTCCGGCTGGCTGTCGGACCAAGTCGCTGCAATCTCGTCACGGCTGTCCGAGTCAGATTCTGCTGGAGCCTTGAGCTTCTTCCGCGACGCCTTAGACTTCTTCTTCTTCGCTGTCTTCTGCGTTGGCGGAGCGGTGGTTGATGAGGTTCCTTCGGTTTTCACCTTGGGCTCCTCATCAGGCGGATCACGATTCACATCGCGATCCGCGGTGCCTCCAGAGGGGGCATGGGGAGGAGGTTGAGGTTTCTCTTCGAGAAGATCTTCCTCTTCGTTTCTGTCGGCAGAGCTCCTCCCAGACTCTGTCGATCTGCTGATCCTGCTTCATTCAGCAGCGTCGTCGGCATTCAGTCTCCGATGACGCCTCCGTCCCTGGTTCCAACTTGATTGGCACTTCCTCTTCTTCTTGGGACTCACGGTGAAATCCTGATTCATCAGAAGATCCGGGCACGCGCACCATTATGGTGGAGTGGGTGTCGCAAAATCGCGTTGCGATCCGATCTCACACACAGTGCCCAGACTGCCGACTAACGGAGGGGGTACTCCGATAACCGTGGGGTTGCTGAGGGCTCACCTTGTCTACCCGTCGGCGGGGCTGGTTACACTCCTCTGGTGGACTTGAAGGGAAGTTTGGCCTGCGGTTGGTTCTGTCTTGGCAGGACGCAGGAAGGTGGGTGGGGGGGGGCGTAGCGTGGAACTTCTTCATGCTACGCGCCAGGTAGGTCGTCGATCTTGTGCTTGATCGACTTGGGGTGTGGTAATCCTTTACGTAGGGTAGATAGACCTTTTATTACGAGGCTTGACCGCTTCCTATAGCGGGGGAGTTGAGGGCGAGAGCGACAACAGTCGGGCCGGCGAAGCTGCTAACTCCGGCGATCGACACGTGTACTTGGTAGTTTTAACTTGATTACTGTATGGGACACTGCAATTTCCCGCTACAGTATCGAAGTCCAAGGTACTTGTTGTTGACAAGGCAAAAATCACTCTGTTATTACTTAAGTCCTTCAGACCCACTACCTTGCGTATCCTATGATTACCGATCCGGTACTTCAAGGTCCAATCGTACTTTACCGAATTTGGGTACAAATCAGCTGACCTGTACATGATGATTCCAGGGCGTTCTCAGGAGGATCGTATATCCGATCTCCCGTCCCAAGCCGATCCGATCCCCGTGGTGACGATCCGATCGCATCCTTCTCTGGGACGAGGTCGCTCTAGCTTCACCCCGAACCCGCCTGGTGAGATCGAGCCAATATCCATCACTCAGCCCATGCTGCCAAAACTTAACGGGCGCTTCACCACAGTGCACTTCCTCCCGCTGAACACAACATCGAGGCTACAGCCTCCTGATGCCGGAATATTTGGCAGCTTGAATCGTTGTTACCGCAACCGCCAACTCCAACACGCTCTCGATAAGGAGGAAGAGGGTATAGACCGAGACATTTATGCAGTGGATCAAATGCAGACTATGAAATGGGTTAAATTGTGCTGGAATGGTATTAGTGGAGATACCGTCTTGAATTGCTTCAGACACACCGGTATTATTACAGGCCGGTCATCTTCGCGCCGATCTCGCAAAGAAGCGGATGAGATCATACAGGTCGAATTGAGTAATTGCATGGTATGTTTACGACTTCGCAATCCGATGAGTATAGACGAATTTGTGTGCAACCCTGCGAAGGATGACACGGAGATCGAGTCACTAACCCGAGACGAGCTGCTAAGTGAGGCAACCGATGAGGTTATACTGGGAATACCTCAGAATGAGGGCTGGACAGCCCTCAACGGATTAATGTCACGGTACTTGCGCGAGCGTAACCTCAGTCAACATTCGTACTACATTCAGCGCGTTCAATACAGTACGTCAGTCACTGACGGTCAGTGCAGTGAGACAGTACATTTAGAACGTGCAGTGAGTCAGTACAGTAAGTAGGTACAGTAAGTCAGTGCAGTGAATCAGTACAGTAAGAAAGTACAGTGAGTCAGTACAGTAAGCAAGTACAGTAAGCATGTATATCAGTGCAGAGGCAGGGTCATTCGCGATAAAGAGTTAAAAAAGAAGTGGACACGCTTAAGAGCATGGATATGACGATGAGCTTCAATATACTGATATTGAGAGCACACGCAGACGTAGTCCAGTCATGTGTGTACAGCTCCCAAGCAAGCGCTGGATTTCCAGGTATCTATGCACAGCTCCTGAGCAAGCGCAGGATTTCCATCCAGCTACGATCGAAATCGTGCAATTGCTCGGAGCTGCATACATAACGCCTTCCAGCTGTAAAGGAAATCCTGCGGTTGTTTGGAGCTGCATGCATGACTGTATTTTACAGTGATTTAGCACAGTTAGCCAGTACCAATATGTCAACAGTAAAATCAGCCACTACAAAATGCCAGTACAGTATACCAGATACAGTTTGACAGTGCATGTAGTTTCAATATCTTTCCATAACCTCACTATCGTGGAATTTGAGCAAATCAGCTCGTGCAATGTTGACCATATACTCTCTACCTCAGGAGCAATTACGGTCTTAGCTGTTGTGCGCAAGTTTGGGTAATTAATTGTATAACCGTACAAATCACAAAGATATTAATAAAAACTTGTATTCCCAGGGTAAGTCGCAGACGATCTAGTTTCTGAGCACTGCGTTTGATGACCGCGATAGCGAAGAGAAAGACGGCAGTGAACAGTCTCAATCAACCACCAAACTGAAGGTCGACGCTGTTCGAAGTGTCTTATTCCTCCAGGCTGACCACCCCGATATCGAACAGAAGCTTGTGAAGGACCTCCGTACACTCCAGATTCGAGTTAGGGAGGAGCTCAGAGTTGAGAAGGAGGACGCGTTGAAGCAGATGCCTATCACAAGTTATTTTCAAGTTAGTTAGATTTGGCACTCCAGACTTGAGTGCCAAATCTGAATATCAGATTTGATTCAAAAATATTTCAAGTTTAATATTCGACAGTATACCTTTTACTACGTACCGAGTCAGTGGATCAGTTTCAGATCATATATAGCAGGATATCATATTTCTTAGTGATCATTTAGTACGGGTTTAACTGTACGTACTTTTGAGATACGTAAAAACAGTAGATGACACGTACTTTTGCTTCGTGTTTTCAAAAGTCAAAATTCTGCATTAGTGACTTATGCCCTATCTTAGTGACCTTTTTCTGGAACCCTGAAACAGAGCCCAGGCTGCAGAGATTGCCAGTAGTTGAGAGCAGTGCTTTAGAAAAAGTAATATAGTACTTCTGGAAAACTAAGTACTAAGTACAACTAAAAAAACGGATGGTGCTCAGCTTAGTACTACAATATTGCTTTTGGTTCGGGAATAGTACTATAATTTCTACTATAGTATAATTCTGAAGGATAGCAGATCCCTTGATCCCTGTTAAAGAGCTGTAGGTGTTGTGCAAAATTTTATTAAGGATGAAGGCACAGTGGCAAGCCGTAGACAAAAACCTCTTCCAACTCGAGCGCCATGTGTGTATCAAACTGGTACCAAAGTCGGCCAGGCCCAAAATGCAGCTTATCAAACGGCGCAAATGTTGCGCTAAGTAATTTAATTAGTAGGGTAAATACCATCTAGTATGAGCACCACACATGACTATAATAAGTATCGCGGTCAATTCATAATCGGTCGTGGAGCACCTTTGGTATATATATTGGATATAGCCATGCGTAGTGAGTCGTCCAACGGTAAATAACATAGACAACGTATGACTGGCATCGTCTGCGTTACACTTGTCAGGGTAAATGTTAATACTAGAACGTCTCACATGTAATAAATGGAAGTGAATGTTGGCTAGCTACTGGTAGCTCAAAGCAGGACCGTTATTACGTGGACGATCCGCAATATCCAGCACGACCACTTCGCCACGCTTCCACTTTTGTCTGCTGACGAGGATCTGTCGCCCGCAGCTGTCGGTGCGAGCGGTGGCGCGGAGTGCAAACACTACGTGTATGCACGTGCTGAACACGAAGCAGTACCCACATGGGCACCACTGCTGCTCGACATCCACAGCCCAACCCTCGGCGGGCTCCCGTTCTACTTCTTTACGAGCGTAGTTAGACCCCAACTGCGCCGAAACTGCAATTCCTTCTTCTGAGCGCTTATTCGGCGCCACCTTAACACGAGGAGCTTGCAGAGAGATGACCCGCACCACAGACGGGGCTCCCACACTAGATCCGTTTAAGTTTTGTCCCGCCGAAATCCCTAGCAGTCGCGCGCGCACCAATTCCGACACACGACGTGCGAGAGTTTGCGTTGGGATGATACCGTATTCAAAAACGCGCGCGCTACTTGACTGATCTCCGCAATATGCACTCAGCCCCCGCAGGAGCGAAATCATTGTTAGTCGCCGTCGAAGAGTATAGTCGTGCTTCAACAAGGCGTTAAACGTTTCTGCTGCATTGCTTGTAGTCGCTAACCCGATAGGGGTGGCGAATGCCTGCCACACGGCGAAGGGCCCCGTCAACCATTGTCCGCACTTGTACTTTGCGAAGGGGAGTAGCCCCGGAATGCGCACCCAGCACAAAAACGTTGAGTACCGCATCACCAAATGTTCAGATTTTGTCCGGGCAAAGGATAGATCATAGATTTCACGCAGTACTGGTGACGCCACGCCCGAGGGAAAAGGCTTGATCGCTTGCATAACCTTCTTCATAGCGTAGAAGAAGCACACTAGGAAGCAGTAGTCGGGATTGCCTCCAAAGACGGCGGCAAGCGCATTGCACTGCGCTTTGTCGCCTTCAGCCATTGCGTAGCGTACAACGAGAACATTGTGCGTGATCCAGTAGTACAACCGCCGTAGTGCCATTAGGGCAGCCGTGAATACAGGTGTGTTTTCTTGCGAAATGACAGATAACGCAACCAAATGGGACCGGCGAGACCGGTCCGACACCCGGACGACAACACAGGATACTCGCATTGGTTGAGTTTGTTCGTGGCGTATAAATGGAGAATGAAGTTCTCGGGCGGCACCATTATTCTTAGCTTTACGGCCTCTGTTGATAATCCGATAATAAAGGGCTTGGCATCTGATCCATTACCCACTACAGGCTTCTCCCTTTCATCTCTCTGCCATCCAAAAGTAAAGGTCTGAGTCATCGCCTCCGCGCCCGTGAACGCGCGGTCGTGGATCCACGACGTGAGTCCTTCTACACGGTCGTGAATCTCGAGGTACGTACGGCCGTAGTTGCTTACAAAGTTTTGTACTGTATTTAGTGATGGCAGCTCCTCCTGCGTTGGTGTAAACTTACGCATTAGCGCATGTCGAATCCGCATCGACCGGATGTGGTTGTCTGCAAGCTCGCGGCAGAACGCCTTCTGCGTCGAAGTCAGCTTCTTGTGCTTGGGTGATGACGATTCTGTGTTGTGCTCTCCGAAATCAATGATCCTTGCGTGCTCCGTGGTCAGGCACGTGACGATCTTCCCACGCCATGCGCACTTGAGGGAGCTTGCCTCGACGCAGACTTGCCAGCTGCACGTGAGCAAGCGGTAGCGCATCTTGTGCTCGGCATCCGGGCACAAGGTGCACGACATGGTTTGGGTCTTATCCTCGTCGAAGCGCTTCATCCGTCCCATGACTGTGTCGGCTTCGGCGGGGTCGACATCGGCTGATAGATCTCACCAGCTAACCCGCTTCGGCATTATCGCTGGAGGGGGTTAGCTGAGGAATGTCGTCGCTCAGCTTTTCGTGCCACATCAACCACAACCCATTGCTGGTTGGCTACTTCCTGCCCATCATTAGCCCATTTGTGCACTTCCAGCACTGCACAGAGACAATGCTATTTATTGTGCTGCAACTGCACTTTGCTGTGCTGATACATTTTTACGGTGCTGACACTAAATCATTGTGCCATGATTGTACTTTTGTGTGGAACCTAGGCGTTCTCAAATTATTAATTGAGGATAATATATTACGATTTGAATCCATTTGATGTTCTTATGTCTCTAAAAACTTAATGTGCTCTAGGTTTTAATATGGCTGTCCTCTTGTCTAGAAAATCTCTATAATTGATTAGCTGTGTCCGAGTATCGAAATGTACCCTGCATTTCTATGCACATTCCTAGTAAAAAATCTCGGTCCCCCCTCAAATCACTTACGTACTGTACTTACTGCAACGAATACCTTGCTTTTAGTGAGTACGAAACTGAGTCCCCCGTCTTACGTCTTGGTCGCAATTATGCTTATGATTTGTGCTTGCTGATGCTTACCTTTTGGGCGCTATTTCGAATGTTTGACCCCCCCCCTAATACGAAAACTAGACGCGTTGCTTTGGTCTGGGAGGACAGTTGATTAAAGAATCGTAAGTGTTATTAACATGTAAATTTAGTTGCAGTATGACAGAATTTAAAATGGATGGCCCAAGTACAATCGTGAGAGACGACGTCTGCTTCATTCACATCGGGAAAAGAAACAACGAGCTGTTGCAGCATGTACAGCCAAGGAAAGGCGATATCGAAAAGAACCGTTTTTCGACCAGCTTCGTGAGAGTTTTCTGGCGACGAGCTGGAGGTGTTACGATCCTGTGGTAATTATACAAAGAGCACAAAGCTTTCACTAGCGTATTTTTAACTGCTGCGGAATCCATCCCAATGCCTTTGTCAGGCACGGTACTCGGCATCAAAAAGGTTGTAGAGCAGACCGAACCACATTGTCTGCACACAATTATCTGTTGAGCAGGTTGTTGCTCTTCGTTTTGTATTTAGACTTTTAGGGGAGCACGAGTTATTGAATCATGTAGTGAGACAACCAACTGAGGCAAACAGCTTAGCATGTGGTTGCCTACATACAGGAAACTGGTGACCAGAAAATCATGTAAGTTGAGGGAGCCCATCCACTTGCTATTTTAAAGATTGTATTTAAATACTGCACACACAGTTAATGCACCTGTTTGCTTACTGAGTGTTAGAGTTTTCAAGAGGAGCAACCGTTAGATGGATTCATCGTCATACCTGCACAACTTATAGATATAAGGACAGGTTGGCACGGGCCCTCATCGCTACAAACTAGCTATAGTGTGCTGTAATTGAGTTTGCGTGTTAATGGAGTTAGACTAGCTCATTGTCAATCTCACCCTTCTGCAAAACTTATAGACGCAAGGGCCGACTGGCATTGGCAACGCATTGGGTGATCACGTTTCCTAGCAACACTCGTTCAGCACTTACAACAGAACGTACGTAAAATATTTGTACTCCTAGGCTCAGTCTGTGAACTATCGACTCAGGTAACAATCGCGCAATTAAACCCTCGGACCCCACACCGCCAATGTAATAAAATTGGTTAGGCTATCCAGCCAGCTAAAGCTGTCCTCCCAGTATAATACTACGTAGTATAGTTATGGATTACACTCTTTTACATTTCCTCGTCGAGTTCATTTGTCAATTGAATCACTTGCGCATCATCATCACCACGTCAGGTATGCAAAAGTTTATTAACAAATTGGCTCAAAGTCATATTCATAGAGTAGCATCGGTACGTCAGATGCTGCGGACCGAAGCAGACGCAGGAGATGCTTTGGCATTAGAATTAGGCTGCTATTGTGGTGAAGCAAAACTTTATTTTTATCGTGATGTCATGGAAACATGAGCAGACTGGCTAAAAAAGACAAGCCAATGCACCCTAATTCTTTCTTTGGCATTTTATTTTATGCTTCATAATTTTTTATTTGAACAAGACAATGCGCTACTGCGCATGCTTCGCAGCTGCCGTATTTGCTTTGTGAATACAGTTTCATAACATTTTTGAAAACATTTGTTACAGTAGCAGGGAACCTAATGGCTTCGTTTCACAACTCCTCTGCATAGTGTCTTCCCCGGGCTGGAGGTCATTAGAGCTTGTTTACCGGTTTCAGCTGTTTGGGCTGTCCACAGCAGCATACTGTACTGCTTTCCCAAACGTATCATTAGCTTTTATGTTGTACAAACGTCGTAAGATAACATCCAAAAGCCTTCTGAGGCGAATGTGCATGTTGTACGAACGTTGTACGATAACGTCCAAAGCCTTATGTGGCGAATATGCATGTTGCACGAATGTCGTAAGATAACATCCAAACCCTTCTGTAATGACAGTTCATCGAACTGCGAATACCGGAAGCATACGGCTACGGCTTCAAACAGTATTTTGCAATAACCACCTTATTGTTGGACTAACTGTAGATTTTGTTTATGTGAGATCACGGCAAACAAAAAATACTAATCAACCAAAATGCCAATCGGGATTTTAAGCACACCGCCATAACGAGACTCGCCTTGCGCGTATTTAAAGCCCATATTTGCTCTTGAATGTCCAGTAGTTGATAAGATCCAATCACCTGAGAAAAGATATCTCCGTTTCCATGGGGTGAAATTAGCGATACGATTGGGTGCAGTGTGCTCACAAAATTCTACCGATTTTAATGATTCATGTATTATCGGAAAGCTTCTGTAAAGAGCAGTCGAATAAAAGTGTTTGTTACGCTATTCTTGTATGAACAATTGTAATCAATTTTTAGAATCTCGATTAGGTACGAAATCTGGTCAGCCATTTTAGAGGCGATCATCTCAATAACCCTAAATGGTGGATAGATATCATATTGTGCGCCGTAGTGTCATGTAAGCCGATGTAACTTAGCAAAGCACAACTATTCTGCGCATGAAGTGAATAACCGTTATCAAGATGATCTAACATGGATCAACAGAGATTCGTGACGAGTACACCACAGCTGAAGCTCCGTTACCGACGTACCATAAATGGCCCAAAAGGTTGCGCAACTTTTCACTTGAGTCGTGGGCTACGCAGAAGTTTCCAATTAGAGCTGGTGCTACGGAGAGATGTGCTCCAGCTATGTGATGTTGTCAATAAAACCGCAGATGACGCCGGACTGTTCGATTTGGTATTGAACAATTATGAATTCTCTCATCCCAGAGGCGTACATGTATGCCACGTTGTAGACCCAGTTAATGTCAATAGAGAAAACTATTGCATTCCTAGCGGCCTCGATGAAGACGTACGCGTAAATTACTAGCTATACAGAAACACACACGCTGTTTCTCTTTGGTCCTCTACGACCCGCTTGGGATTGAATCCAATTTCCAATTTCAGCCCGACGGAGTTAGTTGTGAAATCCTGTGTATTACCCTGGCATTAATGACAATAGTTTGTTCAAGCAAAAGAAAAGAGTGGAGCCCGAAGTCTTTGCTGCTATGCGACTTTCCCTCTTGAGGCAAACTTTGTACGAGTGCGATAAAACCTTTAGCGATGGACCTTTGGCCCAGACTACTAACAAGAAAATCTGCCAACACTTTCGGGCAGCAGCTCGCGCGGCAGCCAGTTTTTAGTGTATGGCTTTTGGTTATGACACAACGGTCAGCGCGTTGAATAGCCGACCTACTTCAGCAAGTTCATTGATCGGTCATGGTACACAACATCCTTCTCTCTCCTTTCCCAGAATCTGGCTGTTGTGTAGCATGACCGATCAATGCGACTCGCATTGAATGCGAGCAACGATAACTTGCGAGGTCTAGGCAGCTTTGGCCGATTCATCACCAGTATACTGTAAGCTCTTGCATGTACAATAGGTCTGCGTTTAGGAGCTAGATGTAGCTTTACAACGAGCTAGTACTCCAACTCAACAGTAGTCTGCCCCTCCAATTGTCTTGTTGATCGTTCGTCCGATCGAAGATGGTGAGAGCCGATCTTACCCGAGGATGAGATATAGGAAGGCGCAGGATGCACGGTGAGATGGGTAGGCAGTAGGTACACACGAATAAACATCAATCAGAACCGCATTTACTTTGAAGTGCACAAGTGACCTTCCTCGCACCCGGGACGTCATCGAGACATATTGGCCCGGTATAAAGTGTTAACAGGAACTCTAGATAGCGGATACTAGTGTGGTGAAGTGCTTTTCGAGAAATGCGAAGATGGGAAGTGACAGCTGGTCACTATTCGAGATTAATGACATGGTCGATCCGAATATGAAGATCTGGATCCAGAGACAACGGATCGGGGCAGAAGCTTCAACGTTTGGACGGGAGGCGGCGAGGCTAATTAGGACCCAAGTGGAAGACCGCAAGGGCCGAGATCTGGATATCGTGAGACCCGAGATCCGAGTGAATAAGATGGATATCTGGGCGATTAAAGCCCGGGACCCGAAACCAAGTTCCAGAAATATTCCTGATCGGGGGTATTCCTGATTGGGGTGGATCTATGATTGGCCACGATATGATGATTGCGCCACGGATCTGGAGAAGTCAGGTGCGGATACAGCTGGGGAGATGGACCAAGGAGAGAAAGGACAAGTAGCCAGGCCTGGCAAACGATTTGACGAGTAAAGGGCAGAGGAGATAGAGATCCAGGCTGGTATAGGCTTAACCTTTAGATCAGAGACGAGTTTGCATTGTACTTCACAAGTGCCTTCCTGCTCCCAAGAAACCGGATTACTTTGGCCGTACGGGATAATAGAAGGTTGGATATAGTAGATCTAGCGTTGGTTGTGATACCTGGATAATATATTGGCCAGATCATACCACCTAGTGAACTTATCCTACGAGTGCAGATCTAAGGTTAACCAGATTTACTACTTGGCTGGGTATACCGCTATAGGAAGCGGCAAGTACGACGAAAAGGAACTTAAAGGCAAGGGAACACACCCGCAAAGATATGGCGGTCTTGATCTGAGATACGGTCGGATCTCAGATCAAGACCGCCAGACCTTACAAGCTCGAAGGACTCGCTTGTGATCTGGACCCTACATCAGACGTAGAGTGAAGATCTTCCACTACTACTCCACCAAATCCCCACGTCTCGCCAAGACATTCAAGCTTCTACCCCTTGAACACCTCTGCAGTTACCAGAGGAGCAAGATCCCGCCCTACCGACGGGTACACAAGGTGAGAAAGTTCGGCAGATCACAGATCATCGGGGGACTCCCTCCGTTAGTCGGTGTCTGGGTACTGGTGGGAAGTCGGATCCAGCAATCTTGCAGATTTTGCTGATCCCGCTACACCACAATGGTGCGCGTGCCCGGATCTTCTGGTGACTCGGTGAGTCCCAAGAAGATGTTCAAGTGAAGATTGAACCGGGAAATCATGCGTTGACGGACGTCGGATCGACGTCGACGCCGCTGAATGAAGCAAGATCTGCTGATCGACAGAGTGCTGGGAGGGACTCTGTCGACGAAAGGGAGTTAGATCCGGATCCGGATCTAGAAGAGAACCTCTCTATCCTCCCCAAGTCCCCTCGGGGACTCCTGCGGATCTTGACTTGCGTCAAGATCCGCTAACAAACAACGAAGAGAAAGTGAAGGCAAAACAGTATTCACTTATTGATTCACCTGTTAAGTCAACACCGTACCTGAGATCAGGGCCGCTAGTCGAAGATCCGAACGAAACGAAAAAGAAGACGAAGACTCCTCAGGCGAAGATGAAAACTCCAGGATCCGAGGAAGAAGACCGATCCGGATTGAAATCGACCTGGAACACTCAAAGAACTGGAGTTTGTATACCGGCCCAAGGTACTCCGCGACTTCCTGCATCGAGATACCGTCATGAAGAACTTGGAGCTCGAGCAGATTGAAGACCCGAAAACGCCGGTGATGGCTCCGGTGGGAACGACGAGCAAATTCACGGCGGTAACGGATCTGCTACGTCTGCTCAAGGATGCAGGTGTTGTGGCGGGAGCGTTCGACACCGAAGCCCTCTTCGATCTATATCTGAGCGTGATCCAGTCAACAGTTCAGGATCTCTTCGCCCGAGTCAAGATCAACGCCGGTGAAGCCCCGAGGATCCAAGACCCGGTAGCTTCACCTCAGATCAGCCAGACCGCGTCGTCCAACTACGCGTCGGCTGCGGAGGACGGATCCGACACCTCGTCGGAGCCACGGCGTATGAGCTTGGGACCGTCATGTGCGTCGATGCTAAAGACGCGGGCCAAGGCCCAAAGGCAGGACCCAGCACCGCCGAATTACGATGTGACTGAATCGAACCAAGCGCAAGCCAGATCTGCCCCAAGATGTGCTAGCAGACCCCGTGTGAACGGTGCAAAGGAGGTGTCGACAGTGCCAGATCAGGTGACGACGACCGCAACGTCGGACGCGTCGACTGGATCGCTGCAGCGATATTTTCAAGCAGCAATGTCCCGGTTCCTGGCAGAGCGAGACGCGATCGCTGCACCCTCGACGACAACAGCGCCGATCAATCCCGGATCGCGCGACGTGGAGATGGAATCGGTTGAAGGAGACAGTTCTCACTTGAGTACGACCAAGATGACGTGAACTTTCCGTCATCCGCTCCTGCAGCTGTAGCCACGACGGCAGTCGGCACAGATGGATCGACTATGATCCAGCGAGTTCGGATCTCGGCAATCTCAGATCCGAAGGAGTTTATCGGCAATGATCAAGATGAAGATCGAGCGCGAGCATGGATCAGCAAGGTCAGATCGGCACTCATGCGGGACCAAGCATCCGACGCAGAGAAATGCCTGACCTTTGCGGACCTGCTAGCAGGACCCGCGAAGAACTGGTATCGACAGCTCAGCAGATCTACCAGGAACAAGTGGCCGAATCTGCTGCGAAGTTTCCAGATCCAGTATTGTGGGCTGGGGTATCTGTCGCGAGATAGTACTACCACGCCGCCGACGATCGGACGAATCGCCACTGGAATATCTTCAACGTCTCAACGTGGCCGGTCTACGTGCAAAGTTGAAGATCAAGGATGGGGGTTCGATGGTACTGCGGGGACATGTGGATCATTTTATTGAGACATTGGGAGACTCGGATCTCGCCGATCGGCTGACACTGTTACGACTACCGGATGCGGACGAGCTCGAAGAAGTGCTTCGTGCGTTGGATCGCACCAAGCATCGTCAAAAAAAGACAGCAGCTGGATCTGGCAAGCATCGGCATAAGGCTCCAGTACCCACAGCCCCAGCGAGACGAGTGCACAAGATCCAAGCGCCCGACTCAGGATCCGAGCCTGATTCTGAAGGGTCCAACTCCGACATTAAAGATTACCGCCGGATTTGCATAGCTGCCCCCGAAGATCGTGTGATTAAGGCAGGAGGCAGCTCGATGAAGCCTGATCTGATTTCTGGAGACCGCGGAGTTTACGGATCTCGGGATCAAGGAGATGGGACAGGGTAGATCCGCTGTCAACAATGTGGTTCGAGAAAGCATACGGACGCCGGATGTTGGAAACATCTGATCTGCGAGAAGTGCGGCCGGAGAGGACATCGAGGCGATCACTGCTTCTACGTGTGCCGCGGGTGCGACGAGATCCATGACGCTGGTAAATGTTCAATGGAGAAATTCTACAATCAGATCCGCCAGTGGTTCAATCCAGCCAAGCATGAAGGACTGCTACCAGAGGAAGCGGAGAAGATGTTAAATTAGGACGCTCGCTGGGTTGGAATCCGGTACGAGCCGAGCGTTCTAGGTACTGCGTTTATGCATTTGTGAACAAGATGTCGCTAGATCAAGGTAGCAAGATACGAGATCAAGTCGATAATGCACGTGATCTGCATGGGATGTCTGTTGTCAAGATCTCAAGCCTCAATCGAATTGATGAATATGCTAGATCCGAAGTCTCATCGACCTTGGATCAACATCTCGGTGAGACCAGGGTTTTTTTGAAGCAGCAGGACTAAGATCGATGGTTTACACCCACTGAAGGTGAGATCGTCACTGAACCTTCCTAGATCCGCCGAATCGAGAAGTCCGCGGATCTGAGGTCGGATCTATGGATCTTTTGCCTGGGGAGTCCCGTGGATATTGGAAGTATCACGATCCGGGAAAATGGTCTCGACAGGCCAAGGTAGGAGGCAAGATCAACTATGAAAAGGCGATCATGCTTCTGGATAGTGGCGCCGAAGTGTCTATACTGGATACCACCTTTGCTCGCAAGGTGGGGTGCCAGATCGACCGAAGCCAGATCCAAGACTGCGTTGGTATCGGGGAAGGTGTATACAGAACTCTAATGGAAGGACTCGGATCAAGATCACGCTGGCAGGGTGCCTAGAGTATTGGTTTGAGATCTGGGTCGGGGATCTAGCTGGCCAAGACGCGATCCTAGGCATGGACTTCATGGTACCTGCCGGGCTGAGGCTGGATCTGGCCGACGGGACTATGTGTTCCCCCGACGAGATGCGGATCCAGCTTAGTGGACGTCGACCCTTGTACGGTATCAAGATGAGGATCGTAAGGGCAGATCAAACGACTTGGATCAAGCCTGGAGAAGTGTGGGAGTTGCCTGAGCGTCTGAAGTGGACAGATCGCGAAAAGCTATGGGTCACACGAGGCGAGAAGTGGGTGCCTACGGTGGTCCAAGGACCTGGCCGATCTCAGTATCTTCAGATCACGAACGTCAGTGATCGGAGGTTGCTGCTAGATCATTACCAGGAAATTGGTCGCTGGCTGCCAGCGGACGGAGTACCGAGGCGCCCAGGATATGTGTCGATTGGATCTCGTCGCAATCGAGAGTGACAGAATCTGGTCTACGAGGCGACTACTGAGATCAAATCCGAGACGTCAAGCGAGTTGCAAGAAGAGCCAATTGGACCCCTAGTGGAGAACCCGGTGTATCCCACGCCGCGTATGATACTAAAGAGGGACCGGCAAACTACGATCAAGGTCGTAAAGGCCGGATCTCATGTGCCGAAGGGTGATCACGACGACCCCTATCTGGATCTGGAGTCGGTAGAGTCCAGGTAGCAAATCGTGGAGAAGTACCGCGAAGATGCAGGAGATTCGCTGTCGGATCCAGGGACTACGTCAGCCAGGGTCCCCAGATCATCTCCGGTGATGGTGACGCAGGCGAAGCAAGAGACGTCAGCCGGGGATCTGCCTTTGAATATCTCAGATCCTGAAGTATCGAAGGAGGAGGAGGAATGCGAGCAGGTATCAGTGCCACCTGGGTCAGAATCGGGTGAGCTGAAGCCAGATCCCGATCCATTTTCTGCGGCGGAAGGATCTCCACAAGATACATCACCGTCGGATCCGGATCCGCCACTGGATGTGAAGGTCCCTGAGCAGACGAAGCATCTGGCATCGAATGATCCGCCACTCCTGCGACTTGAGCAATCGGACGTCGTGATAGGACAAGAGTCAGATCTGGATCCCGATCCTGGTATGCAGCCGGCTAACGCCGATCGAGATCAAGATCGAACAGCGAAGTTGGAGGAGATGGAGGATGAGCAGATCTGCTATCATGAAGATGGCGATCTGTATGCGGAAGATATCGGCGATGACATGGCCGTAATTCCTGAAGTGCCATTAGCAACCGAAGAAGTGAAGATCGAGGATATTCAGCTAGATCCTGGCGCAAATCATCCTGCGGATGTGGAGAAATTACGCCAAGGGATCTGGAATAACCGACATCTGCTAATTGGCAAGGGCAACGCGCTGCAGGCGGCGGCGCGTGGAGTCAGGTGCGATATCGATGTCGGCGGCGCGAAGCCCATCGCTCAGACGGTGCGAAAGGCGGCATCTCAGTTTCGTGAAAAGCTGTCAGACCTGATAAAAGGACTGTTGCGAGCCAAGCTCATTAACTTCTCGACGTCGCCGTGGGCATCCCCCATCGTGATCATCGTCAAGAAGAATGGAGTGGATATCCGATTGTGTATTGATTACCGACTGGTTAATAGTCGGACAAGGTTGATGATCTACCCTATGGCCCTGATTAACGACCTGTTGGAAGATCTCGACAAGGAACTCTGGTATTGTTCGTTGGACATGGCAAGTTGGTTCTGGGTGGTGACTATGACGGATCGGGCTCGTACGACCTCGGCTTTCATCACCCCGTTCGGGCTCTTTGAGCGGAATCGGATGCCCTTCGGATTGAAGAATGCACCTCAGATCTATCAACGTCTGGTCGATAATGCGCTATATGGGTTCACCCGGATCCCAAGATCGGGTGAAGATTCTGACAGTGAAGACCCGTTTGAAGCGGGCGAATCTGAAGACCCTGGTACGCCGTCAGTCCTTGGACGAAGATCCTACATTGGCGATATCCTAATCCCAGCGGATTCGTGGGATCAGCTGTGCGAACGAGTGAAAGCTCAACTGGAGGCGTTCAATAAGTGGAATCTCTCGATCAGTGTGGTGAAAAGTTATTGGGGAATGCGCAAGGTGGACAATCTAGGTCATCGGGTGTCGAAGGATGGGCTGGAGGCGAATCCGAAGGATCTGGCAGCGTTGACAGATCTAGCTGTCCCGGGATCGCTCCGAGCCATGCAGTCATTTCTGGGTAGCTTGAATTATTACAGTCGATTCATTGAGGATTACTCAATCTTCGCTGCTGTACTCTATGAACTACGGGAGGTAGATTTTGCTGCGATGGCCAAATCGAACGTGCGGACCAAGATCGAGCAAGTCTTGACGTCGGAGACCTCAGGTCCGGAAGAGGTGAAGCTGAATCGGGATCCAGATCATAAGGGTTCAGACGTGGACTCGTCTGATCTGAGCAAAGATCCCCTCGAGGGTATCGAATCCCGATGGATTCGAGCCCACCGAGCGTTCACTGAGCTGAAAACAAGGTCGCGACAACCCCGATCCTTCGCTACTTCGATCCGGATCGCCAAGCTACGGTAGTCGTTTACGCGAGTGATTGGGCTGTTTCAGCAGCTCTGATGCGGAAACATGATGAGATCTATCATCCCGTCACGTTCGTTTGTCGAACGCTCAAATCTAACGAGCTCAACTATGGTGTGGTGGAGAAGGAGATCCTCGCCCTTCTGCGAGTCTTGGATCTAAACGACAACTTGCTCGTGGAACGACCTATCAGGATCCTGACCCGGCACTCTACGTTGGCCTGGCTTTTCAAATCAGCCGGCCTCCAAGGACGCCTGGGTCAGTGGGCCGCTCTGCTCTCGCCATGGACATTGGAAATCGTGAAGTGTTCAAAGGGGGAAGACGAGATCCTGGTAACTCTCGCAGCAAGCATCACGCCCCGATCCAAGATGGACGAGTGCTAATTCGGATCGCGCCCGAGAAGGAATCCCGACGCCAGATCCAGGCTCCGATCCCGACGGTACAACCCGACGAAGATCTATATGTGGTGAGTTTTGATGGATCCGCACGTGTGAAACGTGGTGGGGGGGGGGGGCGCCTACAGTGCGGTCCTGTGGGAAATACCCGAATGGACGGTGGTGAAAGCCCCATCTGCGTACGCCGAAGGGCTCACAGTCAACGAAGCCGAATGCCATGGGCTGCTGTTAGGTCTGGATCTGTTAATCGAGGCCGGTCCGAAGAGATTGGTGATCTGTGGCGATTCAAATCTGGTGATCCGGCAGGTACGAGGTGAGATCGACTGCAAGGCACCGGGATTGACGTTGCTGAGGCAAAAGGTACTGAATCGGCTTGAACAATGGCCAGATCATGATTTGGTACATGTCAAGAGAGATTGGAACGCCAGTGCAGACAGCCTAGCGAGTGCGGCATTGCAAAGTCAATGTGGGATTGAAGTTGAGGAGGAATCCGACTACCGAGATCTCGTCGCGCTAAATCGATTGGGGGAGGTTATCGTGGCGCGATCTGAGGGCCAAGTCGCGCAGATCTCAGCTGTGGCCACCCGATCTGGAGCTAGGCCAACATCCATACCCCAGATCCTGCAGGAAGAGTATGCGAGAGGGCTTCGGATTGATCGGATCCGGAAGGCGCAAGACGAGGAGACGTGGATCTCGAACTTGAAGATATACCTAATGGGAGATGTGTCGGAGCTTAGTCGAGAAGAGGCCAAATCCTTTAGTCCCATTGCTGCCGACTACGAGGTGGACCTGAACGGTCTACTCTTCTATTGTCCTCCCACTAAGCGGACCGATGAAGATCGCGATGGATTGATGCGATTGGTGATGCCAGAAGCTCTACATCAAGACATCTTACCTCACTATCATGCCAGCTTGGAAGGGGGGCACCAAGGTATTGGTCGTACTTATCAGCGGATCCGAGATCGGTTCCACTGGAGAGGACTGTACAAGGGTGTGCAACGTTATGTTGGTGAATGTGTGGATTGCGAGACGGGCAAAGGTAGGCCTACGAGCTCGGGCGAATCGCCGGGGAGCATCCAAGCGACCTACCCGTTCCAGATCATTGCCATGGATCATATCGCTTCACTACCTAAATCCTACAAGGGCAACACGGAGTTGCTGATATGGGTGGATCTCTTCACGGTATATGTGATCGCAAAGGCAAGTGCGTCCAGAACGGCCCAGACCATCGCCGAATCGTATGAGGAGTGTGTGTTTCGCAGATTTGGCGCCAGTGAGATGATCCGGCATGAGGTTTTATGTCGGATTTCTTTCGCACGTTTAACAAGATCTTGGGGCAGAGAAAGAGAGCCACGATGGCATACCGACCTCAAGCTAACGGATCTGCGGAACGCATGGTTCTGACGATTACGAGAGCGCCCAAGATGTAAGTTTAGGATCTCGACCAGCGAGATTGGGACGAGTACGCAGAGCGGCTTGCAATCGCAATTAACACGGCCCAAGACCGAATCCGAGGCGATCTCCCCTTTTTATCTGGTCCACGGATGGGATCCCAAATCCACTCTTGAAACTACTATTCCTGTATGCAGCACCAAGAGGCGAGATCGAAATCCGAGACAGTGGAGATACCAGATCCAGAAGCACTACCAGCAAGCCAGATCCCAGGTCCGCCGCCGATTACAGGAGGAGATCGCAGATCGGGCTCAACGACACAACGATGAGGCCCGTCCACACCAGATCCTGGCCAGATCTCAGGTGTGGTCATACCTAGATCGCGTGAAGGAAGGCTACGCTCGTAAATTAGCCCACCTGTGGCACGGACCGTTCCGAGTAGCGGACAAGATCGGTGAACATGCGGCGAAACTCGAGATCCGTGGAACTGACTATCATCTCTTCCCGATCGTGCATGTGTCCAAGCTAAAGCTGGTGAAGGAGTACCCAGATCGGCCCAAGATCCGGCTGACCGTAGATGAACAGGGTCGCGTAGATTTCGACGAGATCCTGCTACCTGAAGATAGCTGGACCCCAGATCATGGATCCGACGGGTTCGGAGTGGAGAAGATCACAGATATGCGATCCGGCAAGCGAACTTGATATGTTCGGATCTATCGCGAATTCCTAGCCCACTGGTGTGGATATGACGAACCGAGCTGGGTGGATAAGGCAGATCTGAATTGTGGAGCATTGCTGTATGAGTTCTTGCGGGATCACACGAACCAGAATCGATTTGGCGTGATGCAATCCCATGAAGAATAGCCCTAGGGGGGTCTACTTGTGTAAGTTTGTCACGCTAGTAGAGAATATGTGGAAGGATTCACAAGGAGGTTGTGGATCGGAGGACGGGCATTTATGTTCATGCATTCTAGTGAAGTGTACATGCAAGATCAGGAATGGGTATGCAAGATTCGAGAAGGAGAAACTCAGATCTGGAGGCGAAGACTCTAGATCCCGGGATGTCGGACAATGTCACGATCAGATCCCGGATCTATTAATGTCAAGAGGGAATCTGGAAAGTACGTAGATTACGAAGATCAAACGATGAGTTGACGAGATCTGCCTACATTACGCTGTCACGAGTTACTACCGAGGCTGAGATCTGGAGAAGAGGGGAAGTGTCTGGGCCCAATCCGAATGGTTGAGGTGCGATCCGGCATCTTGAACATGTGGAGAGCTCAGAGCACAAAGTGACGGTGGTAGATCCACCGGATCCGGCGACTCGAACGTTGAAGAACTTGCCGGCCAGGCGAGGGACTTGATTAGCTGGATGACGGGCCAGGTCAGCCCGATATTGATTAAGCCATGGCTCTGCCGCGTCAGTTTCACGCAAAGCTTCTAGCAGGGTGGTTGGTTCAGGACGATTGAGATTTGGATCCGCCAGGTTGGCTTTACGGGCCTCGGATCCGGGGTACCAAGTCACTTTGTCGCCACGCGTCGGTAGGTGGAGGAAGAAGAAGTCCAGGAGGATATCCAAATCACACCAACCTTCCTGCTTCGCATAGATCAAGACTACGAAAACACTCTTCCACATGGACCCAGCGTGACTGCGACGGTTGTTCCGCTGCTTGTTGAATGAAGCCATCCACGGCAGATCTCGCAGTTTGTCCTTGGAGATTGGAAAGAGATAAGTTTCTTCAAACTGGACATAGAGGTGGATGAAAGATCCAAGACGACCTTTTACATCGGCACGAAAACTGATTGTCCGATTTGAATTCGCCAATGCTTTCCAGAGTTTTGCCGCTCGGAGAGCTTCGATGTTGGGCTGGTCGATGAGATCATCACGGTACTCAGTCATCGGGATCTCCACAGCATCACGAGGAAAGAGCCAACCTGGCCGCAGCGGCAGATCTGGAAACAAGAGAGTGACCTTCATAGAGATGATGGCCACGCGATTTAGTTTCTCCGCGTCCCAGGGGGCGATTTCGGTGATAGTAAGAGTTCGAGATCTGGATCGCCCAGGTATGAATGCGTCATCGGGACCGAACGGTTGCTCAGGCAACATGTCTGACAGGTCTGCTCTCAATGTGGATCCACCAGCCGCAGAACCGGATCTAGCCGGAGTAGCCGGAGAACGTGTCGATCCAGAGGCAGATCCAATAGAATGGACCCAGCAGGAGAAGTCGGATTCGATTGGCTGAGGTCGATCGCAGCTTGATCTGGCGCCGAAATCCCAGATCCGCTGACCCCAGATCCAGCCGAATGGCGAACTGGAGCGGAGTGAGTGGGACGTCGGGCCGCCGATCGAGATTGGGCAAGAGCACGCCGAGTGTCTTCTTCCAACAATTTGTCCGCAATCTGGGCATCCACAGGATCTTCAGGGGCCCCGTCGTCGTCGTCGTCATCCGAACTACCGAAGACATCATCCATGGTCTTGCCGTGAACCCATGCTTGGGCCTGGAATTTGAGCCCCGATTTGGGATCGCCCTTGGGATCCTCATCCTCCTCGCTGTCCTCGGAGCTGCTGAATAGGCCGCTCGACGCAAGTGATTTTTTAGCCTTGCCTTTGGATTTGACGCCCCTACCTTTGGATTTGGAAGGCAGAAATTGAGATTGGGCCGGATCGGTGTCGGTAGGATCCGAATCCGCTTGGTCGTCTGCACCTCCGTCATCGTCGATTTTGCCAGGCGAAAGACCTGCTGGAATGGCATCTCCACCACTGCGTGGACTGGAGGAGAGTGGACGCAGCTGCTTCGGCGGGCGCTGAGGACCTGAGGCGGGAGATGGAGATTTGCTTCGCAGACGCTTGGACGAGGCCAGATCAGGATCTGGCGCCGTCGAATCTGAGATCCTAGCTGGAGATCCAGCACTTGAGTCAGAGGTCAAATCAAGACGTAAACTCCCAGAAGATTTAGACACTCGAGCTGTAGCCAAAGATAGATCCGACGCAGCTGAAGAAGAAGCACCGGAAGCTGCTGACCCGGAGGATTTAGCCTGATTGGAAGGGAGCGTCACCGACGTTGCTATGTGAACGCCCGATTTAGCAACGGCTGCTAGATCCACCGCCTGATCGGGCGCGCCCTGTAATGGAATCGGCTCTGTGGTAGCAACAGCGACTTGCGCCAGTCGGAGAAGAGCTGCATCCCGTTGGTGATGAGTGCGGTTATGATCCCGGATTAACTCGTCATGAAGCTTCTGGATCTCGGTCAACTGCTTATGTAATTGACCCGAGGCCTTCTGAGCTGTTTTGAGCTGATCATCTATATCAGAAAGACGAGTGAGTTCGAGATCTAGGATACCGGGATCGAGATGGGGTTACGTACTTAGCTTGCGGATCGAGACTTCCAGTTCCGTATGCTGACGAGTGGCTTTGCCCCAGGAGACAACTGCGTTATCACGTCCAGTCTCAACGACTTTGATCCGATCTCGCAACCTCTTGAGTTCTTCAGCTACCTTAGCGTGCTTGCTCCGCGCCAGATCACGCTCGGCGGTCACCTTCGACGCTGAATCTTGAATCTTCTGAAGTTCCTTGGTCAAACGGGCAACCTCGGATTAGTCGGACGTCAACCCGGATCCGGCCTGCGTACGTCCCGGAGATTTAAGATCGGACGGTGTTGGCCCGGGATTGGGGCCCGGAAAATCGCTGTGCACGGATCCATGCGACGATCCGCCACCGGATCTGCTGACATAGTCCTGTGTAACGATTCCTCCTGAGTCGCGCGTAACTCGTCGCAGATCCGCTCCTTCAGACGCTTGGGTGGTGTAGGTAGCAGAATCCAACTCCCTCTCTAGTTCGTGGATTCGCGACTGGAGTTCCTCGATCTCAGATCCGGCCTCTTGGACTTCACGGAAAAGATGGTCGTTGGAATCTCGTAGCCGATCCCGTAAGTCCGACGTCCGCCGCAGACGCCGCTCCAGATCGCGTAGCTCCAATGCCTGATCTTCGACCTGGCGACGCAGATCCCTAGTTTTGGAATCTCTCCAATGTTCCCATCCTTGGATCTACATCGCTTAGTCGTGGATCTGCAGCCGGAGAGTGCGGATCTGGACGTCGGTGGTTGAGGTCCTCGCCGGCGACGACCGCTTGCTGAGTGCAGCATCCCGCTCCCGACGAGCAAGATCTCGGGTGGAAGTCGCTGTCTGTAGCTCTGCCGTCAAGGTGTTAACCTGATTGGAGAGCGCCCGGACGAAAGAACGTAGATCCTCCACCGAGACAGGCGGAGACGAGGACGAACCAGAAGAAGCCGGAACGGAAGGCGACGCCCCGTCGCATCGGCCGGTACGCTTGGGTGGTACCATGGGGAGTGAGCCTGGGGACTCAAATGAGGAAGTGAGAACGATTATGGGTGCGCGCAGTGACACCGTTGGACGGCGACAACTGAGCACAGGAGGCGGCTGTGGTGAAGTGCTTTTCGAGAAATGCGAAGATGGGAAGTGACAGCTGGTCACTATTCGAGATTAATGACATGGTCGATCCGAATATGAAGATCTGGATCCAGAGATAACGGATCGGGGCAGAAGCTTCAACGTTTGGACGGGAAGCGACGAAGCTAACTAGGACCCAAGTGGAAGACCGCAAGGGCCGAGATCTGGATATCGTGAGACCCGAGATCCGAGTGAATAAGATGGATATCTGGGCGATCAAAGCCCGGGACCCGAAACCAAGTTCCAGAAATATTCCTGATCGGGGGTATTCCTGATTGGGGTGGATCTATGATTGGCCACGATATGATGATTGCGCCACGGATCTGGAGAAGTCAGGTGCGGATACAGCTGGGGAGATGGACCAAGGAGAGAAAGGACAAGTAGCCAGGCCTGGCAAACGATTTGACGAGTAAAGGGCAGAGGAGATAGAGATCCAGGCTGGTATAGGCTTAACCTTTAAATCAGAGACGAGTTTGCATTGTACTTCACAAGTGCCTTCCTGCTCCCAAGAAACCGGATTACTTTGGCCGTACGGGATAATAGAAGGTTGGATATAGTAGATCTAGCGTTGGTTGTGATACCTGGATAATATATTGGCCAGATCATACCACCTAGTGAACTTATCCTACGAGTGCAGATCTCAGGTTAACCAGATTTACTACTTGGCTGGGTATACCGCTATAGGAAGCGGCAAGTACGACGAAAAGGAACTTAAAGGCAAGGGAACACACCCGCAAAGATATGGCGGTCTTGATCTGAGATACGGTCGGATCTCAGATCAAGACCGCCAGACCTTACAAGCTCGAAGGACTCGCTTGTGATCTGGACCCTACATCAGACGTAGAGTGAAGATCTTCCACTACTACTCCACCAAATCCCCACGTCTCGCCAAGACATTCAAGCTTCTACCCCTTGAACACCTCTGCAGTTACCAGAGGAGCAAGATCCCGCCCTACCGACGGGTACACAAGGTGAGAAAAGTTCGGCAGATCACAGATCATCGGGGGACTCCCTCCGTTAGTCGGTGTCTGGGTACTGGTGGGAAGTCGGATCCAGCAATCTCGCAGATTTTGCTGATCCCGCTACACCACACTACATTAAGAGCCTTTGTGCTCGAAGAACAGAACCGCATTTACTCTCAACCACACAAGGGCACGTCCGACTATCGGTAAGTACGCGGTAGAGGCGCAATAGTTCTGGTAGCCTGGATATGACTGTCGGTGAACACTCGCACTGGTGGTAGCTTAGTGTTCATCCCGGCAGGACCAAGAGATAAGAGAGTAGTTTGGCCGTGTATTTGATAGCGAGTCATCGCTGTGTGTTTGATAAGCCTGTACGCTATCCATATATTACTTACCGATCGGAGTATAACTCCGACACCCCCGTGTCAGGTCTGAAACACGTCCGGTACCCTATCTTTATAGGGACCGCGGGATATATTTGAGAGAGACCGTCCAGGTCTCCCAACCGCCACACAGGTGTGCCTAATCCCACAGAGAGAACACTCTAGCCGTTGCTCGTGGCTAGTTGTGTTGAGTCATCGGTGGCTTGCTTAGCAGGACCCACGGTACACAGAGGAAACCCCAACCTGGTAGGGTAGTTCCTGGGCCTTCAGGTTCTATACCCACATTAAAGCCTGACTGAGTTATCGAACTCAGTAGGTGTTGTTGGTGTGGAAGTGTGCTATTACATTTCTGGCGTGTTACTACACGACAGTAGTGTCCCATAGCATCTTGAATGCGATATGTGTACACGCCGTGTATACCTGCAGCACTTTCGTCTTGACGTACGTTTTGAAACGATCGGTTGGAGCACGATGCTCCAATCGACGTGAAAGCAAACCCTTGGTTGTACGCGCGGATATGATGGCGAGATTCGGGGTCTCTGTACAGCTGAAGCAGCTTTGTTGGAGCCGGAAGAAGGGGAGGCAGCATAACTCTACTATCTAGACAGCAAGAGATGGCCGACTCGTCCGGCCACTTCCATGCATTGCAGAGCGGGCAAACCGTTGTAGGCGGGAGTTTGTGCCGACCGTTGTCCATATTGTCACCCGTTACCATTGATACATCGAAGTCTCCGAGAGCAATAAGAGCGTGACCATGGCGGACACATTGGCGTCTAGTGCGCACCCGCTCAAGTTCTTGCTGGCGTTCTTCTTCCGTCTGCCGAGCTCGTCTTTCCGCTTCTTGTTGGCGGTGTAGCTCACGTTCAGCTTCCCGTTAATTACACGACAGCTGTGCTCGCCGATTCGCTTGCTGTAGGCGGTTTAACGCGCGATCAGCTTCCCGCTCTTGTCCACTCTGCTCCGCTCAGTGTACAGTCTGCAACTGCCTATCCTGCTCTCGTCGTTCCTGAAGCCCGTCCCCGCACAGTCGCGCCCGTCGGGCGCGTTTACGCTCAGCGTCCTTCTTCCTTGCACGGTCACGCTGAGAAAGTGTCATATTCTCTCGTCTCGTGCGAGCTCTCTTCTCGCGAGCACGCTGCGCAGCTGAAACCGGAACCACTTCTTGAATAGGTACCATAAGCGCTGCAACACCAGCGGCTCCCTCTTGATACGCAGCCTCCATTTCAGCCGCGAACCGCCTATGATGTACCACAGGATCGGAGTCTTCGGTTTTCTCCTCCCGCTCTTCGATAACCGCTCGACCTTCCGTTACCTCTACTTCTTCTTGGTGCACGCTAAGAGCCTGGAGCTCTTTATTCAAGTCGCAACGCTTTCTCCTTCGCTTATTCATTCGTTTTTTTCGTGCGTCCTTGTCCTCTTGCGCGAGGGTCGGGTTAATGCGTTCGTTCTCGCGCAGGACCTCCTTGAGTTCGTCACGGGTCCTCTTTCGCTTAGTCCGAGCCATAGTTCTGCGAACACGTAAACGCGACGCGTTAGACAATGCCTAAGTACACCGCACGTAGTAGTAGGCTGTCATAAAGTAGAGTCTTGGACGTCTCCGTGCTACCTGAGATTGCTTGCTCCCATCAAGGTTATCTCCGATCACTTATCCCACAGTCACGGGCCGTGGGGCCCGGAGCGGTTTTAGTTGCAAATCGTGCAGTCGAATTATTGAGGGTTGGGCCCCCAGGTAGCACTGTAGCTTGAGGTGCGATATCCTTTTGCCATAAAGACGGCCGTTAATGGCAAAGGCGAGTTATTGATAGGCTGTTACAGCCCCCATCTCTCAATCATTGGTTATAATTGGCCAATGACGGTAACAACCGGCCAATTATTATACCAACTTGCACGCACGCAATGTGCGTGCCCATCAATAACCATTAACGACCGGCTCAACTGGTTCGCTGTCGGGTTTGCGGTCAATGGACCAGGTTGCCATAATGTGCTCTCGCGCAGAGTGGGCGGTGGGATAAAGCCCCGAGAGCCCAAAGGGCTCTGGGACTAAATCCCCTTATCACGGCTACCTACTTGCAAGATAAACCTGCAAGTTATAAGCTACCCCCTAAGTAGCCCCAGGAACCTCGGACTATCTGTGTATATAGGTATTGGTGTCTACTGATGCAAACTAACATACATACACGCAGCGTACCTTGAGTAACGTGTCGCTCCACAGCTTCCGGTTTGGGCAAAATGAAATTGGAACGGTGCATTTAGAATATGAACAGCACATAATTGTATTTTAGCCAATTGGGGCCGCCTTCGCTGCGCTCGGCAGCTTTTTGGCCAATCGGGACCGCCTTCGCTGCGCTCGGCAGCCAGTAGAGCACCTGAATTAGCGTGAGCATTATTAACCCTAGCCGCGGACGGAATGACTGACACACGTCGTACCGAAAGTTATGGTATTTTGCAACCGGTAGTACGTAAACAGTCTGTAGATTAACCAATCCGGCATCAATACAGTGTCCCAGTCAAAACGCGCCTTTTCTTACAACATTGTGAACAAACGGGCTACTTAGTTCACTTTTCAACGTGGCAAGGCAAGGAGGTAACTGCCTGTGAAAGTGAGCGGGAAGAATGGAGCAAACGCCTATCAAATAAGTCGTTATGAGACTGTATAGCTACATTTATCTACGAACATATCTGAAGCGTTTGGGTGTCCAGGTTGCTTCTTCGCAGTAGGTGGACGGAAGCAAAAGATCTTCTTCCTAGGGAAATTTGCAGACAGACGCAAGCAGCTACTGAAACATCTAAGTTTCTACTATCCCACCAATCAAGCGTTCGTGCAACACCAGGTAAAAGTAAAGCGGAACTAGTTCGGAAAAAAAAATGAGCCACTTATCCCAGCACGTTTCTACTTATATTGGCAACACGGCTTCTTTAGAGTATTTAAGAAATAATAATTAACAAATAGAAGCAACCTTCCATGGTCATTTTATATTACCCCCTCACTCTGATACTTAGCTGTGTACTGAGCAAAATTGCTTTTGGTCAAACTCGGTTCGCCCTTTGGATAAAGTTGTATGTCTTATATTTCGGTGCTAGATAGCCGGGCGTGTATAGGTCATTAATAGGGCTCTCATTGCTCTTGAATATCTTAATGTGGTACCGCTTTTGTGAGTAACGCGAAATAGGAACTAGCAATCCTTGTATGCACGTTTTTAATTTTTTAAAAAAAAAAGTAAGCCTTGGCACGATTTTTGTCGTCATCTTTAGAGAGAAAAATCAACTGCTGCAAGTAATAATGGGGGGTTATGAAATGAGGAGCACATCAAAATAGGTTTTCTACGAGTACCGTATCGAGTTAGCATACTATTGAGGGTTGCTGTCTTGGGTACTGTGTACCAGTTGTACCCATTAACCGGTTAACCCGAACCGGTCCAATCCGACCCACGTTGATTATGGTGATTACGGTAAGTTGTTTACGCCACCGATGATTAGACGAGTAGGATGATTGGATGAACACCGGTGAGTGATGGTTGATTAGATGCACTAGGTGATAGGACGCAGGGTCGCGTGTCTATAACAGTAGGATGTAAGCTCCAACAATTCAATCACTTTCGAATCTTCATTCTACCCCTCAAGTGCCTTCGCTCCGGTCCCGCTGTCTGCGACGACCCTCCCTCCGCTTCGTCCAAGCTTCGTGTCCAAGATCCATACCTTCCATCAGATTATGAGCTCAAGCACCATGTCCTCTGCCCAAGACGCCTTGACCAAGGTCTCCATTGACAAGTTCAACGGGGACAACTACGCGACGTGGAATCGCTACATGCGTGGCGTGTTCCTGACCAAGTCGGTATGGCATGTCGTGAACCGAGAGACGACGCCGAGCTTCACGGACTCGCGGGCCATGGACGACTACGTCAAGTCGAGCAACATCGCGTTCGGATTGATGTTGCTCCACATGGACGCGGACTACCACCATGTGGTCGACGACTGCGAGGAAGCGTAGGTTGCGTGGACGCGCCTGAAGACGCTGTACGGTGGTTCGCAGAAGGCTGGACGCATCTACCTGAAGCGCCAACTCTTCAGCATGAAGATGTCGGAAGGCGGCAACGTGTTGCATCACTGCAACGAGGTCCTCAACATCAGCGCCAAGCTCAGCAGCATCGGCGCCAAGATGGAGGATGAGGACGTGGCGATCTGCCTGTTGCGCAGTCTCCCCAAGAGCTACGAGAACGTCGTGCTGAACTAGGAGATGAGCAGCGCTGAACTACGATCGCAAGACGTCGTGAAGGTGCTGACGAATGAGCACATCAAGAGACAAGGCGAGAAGACGGCGACGGTGAAAACGGAGGACGCGGCCAAGGCGTTTAACACAGACCGAGAGTCTCGCCAGTGCACGTACTGCGGGAAATTGGGGCACACGATTGACAAGTGCTGGACCAAGCAGAAGGACGAGAATCGGGGCCCAAGACGCGGCGGCAATGGCAATGGCCGTGGACGCGGGGCCAACAATGCCCAGTGGAGGAACGACGACGCCAGCTACAACTACGACTACGGCTATGATCGAGTGGCGTTCGCGGTCTCACTGGAGTGTGGCATTTCGACGGGCAAGGATATGCTCGGGATGTGGGCGGTCGACAGTGGTGCAACGCACCACATCTGCAACGACAAGGCCAAGTTCGCCCATTTGATTGAGCGGAACGAAGGCGAACTTTCGGTGGCCGACGGCAACAAGGCGGCCATCATGGGTGTGGGGACCATCGTGGAACGAGTGGTTCTGCCCAACGGCGACGAGCGCGACATCGAGATCAAGAACGCGCTGTACGTGCCGAGCATGAGCAAGAATCTGCTCTCGGTGCCACAGATCAACAAGAGTGGTCTGTTCCAAGTCGTGTTCGACGGCACCCAGATGCGCGTCGCGCACAAGGCCTCCAAGCAAGTGGTGGCGGCGGCAAACCTCGTGGATGGACTCTACTGGCTCCAGACGCCTCAGCGATCGGCGAATGCGGAGACCAGTGGGAAGACGGTCGACTTACACGCGCGTATGGGTCACGCTCCGGTGGAGATGCTTCGCAAGATGGTCGACAACAACATGATCAAGGACGCGAAGGCACCTTCCAAGTCGAGTGGACCAAGCGTGTGTCGCGGCTGCCAGCAAGGGAAAATGGTCCAGAAGCCGTTCCCAAGCAACCGTGATAAGCGTCACTACGACACGTTCGAGCTGCTCCACTTCGACGTGTGCGGCCCCATGGAAGAAGAGTCACTGGGTGGCAGCAAGTATCTGCTGCTGATCGTGGACGAAGCCAGCGGATGCATGAAGGGGTTCTGCCTGCGTGCCAAGTCGGAGAGCGAGGATTGCATCAAGATGTACGTCACGAAGGTGCAGACGCAGTTCGGCAAGAAGGTCAAGTTTGTGCGGCACGACGGAGCCCGTGAGTTCGCGACCAACTCGCTCAAGGCCTTCTACGAAGTCGAAGGCATCGAGCAGCAAACCACGGTTCCGTACGCGCACCAGACTAACGGCACGGCAGAACGCGCCATCCGGACCATCGTCACGATTGGCCGCAGCATGCTACATCACGCCAAGTTGGACAAGAGTTTCTGGGCTGAGGCGGCCATGACGGCCATCTACGTGACGAATCGTCTGCCATCACCCAAGATCGAGCTCAAGACTCCGTTCGAGATCGTGTACAAGTCCAAGCCGAGTGTGAAGCACATGCGTGTGTTCGGATGCCAGACGTACATCCTGACGCCGAAGGAAAGACGGCGCAAGTGGGCCCCCAAGGCTCGCGCCGGGCTGTTCCTCGGCTACGAAGAAGTGTCCAAGGCGTATCGAGTTTATGACATCGAGGCGGGGCAGGTGGTTATCAGTCGCGATGTCAACTTCGATGAGTCCACCTTTGGACTTTCGACGCATACTTCGGATGAAGACGTCGATGATGCTGTGCTGGACCTGGACGCGCTGGACCTGGACGACAACGATGGACCGCGCCAAACGAGCTTCAAGCAGGCGGGGAAGCGCAAGTACCGACCGAGTGGCGACGACGACACTGCCAGAAGATCGCGCCCCGTTCGCCACCGAGCTGGCTTAGAAGAAGCAAGTGCGCCGGACGTATCCTCCTCGCGCCGAGCCGACCCCGACGAAGAAGAAAAGTCTGGGGACCAAGATGAAGACGACGACTCGACGCCTCCAGTGTTTTGGCGTGCCAGTGTCAACGCTGTGGAAGCAGCAGCTGATCTATCGGAGCCGACGACGTTCCAAGAGGCTGTGAACGGTCCTGATCAAGTGCACTGGCGCAAGGCGATCCGCGCGGAGCTCAAGTCGATGCGACTGCGTGGTGTGTTTCGAGCTGCCAAGTTGCCTAACGGACAACGCGCCATCGGTACCAAGTGGGTGTTCAAGATCAAGCGCAAAGCGGACGGCTCGATCGAGAAGTACAAGGCGCGCCTCGTGGCCAAGGGCTTCAAGCAGAAGTACGGCATCGACTACACGGAGACATTCTCGCCCGTGGTCAAGTATGTGACGCTGCGCATGGTGATCGCGATTGCTAAGTATTTTGGCTGGCCCCTCGACCAACTCGACGTGGTGACAGCATTCCTGTACGGGATAATGAAGGAAGTGGTCTTCTGCGTGGTTCCGGAAGGCGTCGAACTGGATGGTGACTTCGACTGCCTGGAACTGGTGAAGGCCATCTACGGTCTCAAGCAAGCTTCGCGCGTGTGGAACGAGACCTTCGACGAGTTCATGTGCTCTATCGGCTTCCAAGTGTCGGCCTTCGATCCGTGCCTCTACATCAAGGTGGTGGACGGTCACTGCGTGCTTGTACTGGTGTACGTGGACGACGTACTGATTACCGGGAGTTCGCCCGAGCTGATCGCACGCACGAAGACCGACCTGAAGACGCGCTTCGAGATGACCGACAGCGGCAAGTGCGCGTTTGTTCTTGGGATCGAACTGGTGGACGGCCCGGACGGCAGCGTGACCATGTGCCAGCGGCGATACGTGGACGACATCCTGAAGCGCTTCGCCATGGACGAGTGCAAGGCCATGGTGAGTCCGGTGGACATGAGCACTCGACTGGTTCCAAGCGACGCGGCGACCAAGGTGAACGCTCCGTTTCGCGAAGCTGTTGGTGCTCTGATGCACCTGATGACCGCCACGCGCCCAGACATCGCGTACGCCGTTGGCTATGTATCGCGCTTCATGGAGAACCCCCAAGAGGAACACTGGGTTGCGGTCAAGCGTATCTTTCGCTACCTGCAAGGCACCAAGACGCATGGGATCTGCTTCAAGCCGGGCGACAAGATCGACTTTCGTGGCTACTCGGACGCGGACTGGGCCGGCGACCTCGCCGACCGCAAGTCCACTTCAGGCTACACGTGAGTGCGCCTGTGAGCTGGGGAAGCAAGAAGCAATCAAGTGTGTCGCTGTCTACGAGCGAAGCGGAGTACATCGCGCTCAGTCTGGCTATCCAAGAAGGCAAATGGATTCACCGCCTGCTATGTGAGATTCTGGCGGCTGCCAACGTCACGGGACCCGAGCTCATGATCCGCGAAGACAACCAGTCGTGCATTCAGATGACCAAGAACCCGGTGAACCACGGTCGCGCCAAGCACATCGACATCAAGTACCACCACATCCGCGATGAAGTCAAGCGCGGTGAAGTCAAGCTCCAGTACTGCGAGACTTCTGTGATGCTAGCGGACATCATGACGAAGGCGCTTGCGGGACCACGTCACACGGATCTGACGGTGGCTCTCGGCATTCGTGGGACTTCGCATTGAGGGGGCGTATTGAGGGTTGCTGGTCTTCGGTACTGTGTACCAGTTGTACCCATTAACCGGTTAACCCGAACCGGTCCAATCCGAACCCACGTTGATTATGGTGATTACGGTAAGTTGTTTACGCCACCGATGATTAGACGAGTAGAATGATTGGATGAACACCGGTGAGTGATGGTTGATTAGATGCACTAGGTGATAGGACGCAGGGTCGCGTGTCTATAACAGTAGGATGTAAGCTCCAACAATTCAATCACTTTCGAATCTTCATTCTACCCCTCAAGTGCCTTCGCTCCGGTCCCGCCGTCTGCGACGACCCTCCCTCCGCTTCGTCCAAGCTTCGTGTCCAAGATCCATACCTTCCATCACATACATGTAGTAGCATACCGGTAGTCTCTAGTTAGGTATCCACCGTTGTAGAGGTCGTGCTACACCGACTCCGATCCTCCTTTGGTACCATTACACATTGCCAGCAAGCTTTTTGCCCTCCACATCCACAACCTGCCTGCAGGCAGGTTGTGGACGAACCTAAACTCTAAGCCCTAAGGTGCCGCTATTTAAATGTTTGCCTTCAGTGCCACAACATGCACAAACTAGAGGATATTTATTAACCCTTTCGCGGCAAAAGGGCGCATAATATACTGTGATAGGTATTGTGCATAGGCTACGGCTTTGTCCTAGATTTATTTGTTGGTTTGGAAGGGCAATTTTGGAGCTGCAATATCACTAATTTGGGTACGCATCCATTTTTTTAGTCCTCGTACTCCATAGTTCTTCCCTTTAAAATGGATACATGTATGAGTATATTGTGCGAGATTTTATGATTAGTTAGGATCAAAGTGGCTTAATGTGGCTCACGACTATCTCGAAGCATTTTGTAAATGCCTCCATGTTTTTGCTTGCTTAATGTACGTGAAGGCGAGAGCTAAGCAACAACCTCTCGTGTCAGCGTCGTCGATGGAAACCGAGATAAAAAAATCTCACCTTAGATATGGACGGTGCCACCACTTCTGCAGAAGATAAGCAACTCAGGAGTTAACCAAGGCAGCCCTACTTAGTACTAGATAAGAAAATATCGAAGCAGCGTACCTTCAGAATTGTGCGCATCTTCTATGAGGACAGGTTCCTGTTTCACGGATGTGTTCTTCAGCAGCAACGAGTAGATCCCGCCATGCCTCGCCTTCCCTCGAAACTCCGGTAATGTTGGTAGCGATGATCTTGTCATTCTCGACGTAGATATCGCCGGTACACAATTTTTGGGGTTTGGGGTAGTAGCTCTTGCCCCAAGCGAAGCTGACGAGGCTCGGCGCTCTGGTCTCTGGACGCTCTTAGATTGTGCACGGCAACAAAAAGCTTTTCCTCTGGTTTGTGCATCTTCAGACTTCGAGAAAGTTGATTCAATACCGGTATCCCAGTCAAAGGCAATCTCTAATCGAGCCTGCGAAGGTGTGACTGGCAACGCCATGGGAGAAGCTAAGCCGTAGTCATCATCTGTAGACTGCTGAGTGGGCAATGGTGGGAACGATGGGATAAACGCCGTCGGCGAGGCGATATTCAGCCGCATTGGCTTTCTAGCATTCGCTGTCTCTTTTATCTTGCGACGGGGGGAATGCTCCGGTCGAACCAGAGCCGCACTGGGGGTGGCATCCGCATTTTGCTCATCTTCCTTATCACTCCCCCACTGTTGGGCCTCGCCGTGGGGACTCTGCATTGCCTGTTGTAGCACAATTCACATTTATAAGCGAAATAGCTTCTTGTTGTCAGAAGAACAACACGCTGTAAATCGTTGGCACCCACCAGGAGCTCCAAAGAAACCGAGTCGGCATCAGACTCCAGTTTTTCTTCACGCGGTCCAGAGGCTGATAGCTGGTTACTCATCGGAGCTATCATGGCAGTCGCAGGGAGGACCAAATCTAGCTCCAGATCTAGAAGATCCTTCAGTGATGTGGGTGTGCAAGTCTCTGCGTCGTCGTCACAGTCCGGAGACTGTTGTTGCTGCTGAGGGAAATAAAATTTTGACGATCGATCGCTGGGCTCCGATGCGTGTGCATCCTCCTGGTTGCCATCGCGCTTTGTCAGCAGTAAGCGAGTGGGTGGAACGACCTTGGTCATGGAGGTATCGATCGGTAAGTGGTTCGATAACCTGCATTTGAATTTCACGTCGTTTCGTGTCCCTTCGTAAAGCAAAAATTGCAATTTTGCGTTTGTGAATTCAATTGCAAATATTGCGATTTCACATTGTGAAGCGCAATGGGACTGCTGAGTATCCTCAAGAAGGTCAAGGAGAAGGAGAAGGAGATCCGCGTCCTCATGCTGTGCGTTCACGCAACTGCGTTACTTTGTCTGCTGGGAATGAGCCCGTGCGTTGGCTGAAGCGGGAAAGTTTTCTGACGCTACAGCTTGATCTGGCTCACCAGAGGTCTGGACAACGCTGGTAAGACGACGATCCTCAAGAAGTTCATGGGCCAGGATATTACTGAGATCTCGCCCACACTGGGTTTCGACATCCAGACGCTCGAATACAAGGAGTAAGTACACTTTCTAAAGTCTGGTGCTCGGTCGTAGCAGACTCACTGGAGTATCGTGTGGCTGTTGTTACCGGCAGCTTTAAGTTAAATGTATGGGACGTCGGTGGCCAGCAGACAATCCGCTCGTACTGGAGAAACTACTTTGAGCAGGTTCGTGTTCTAATCTGTTGTTCGAAGACGGTCAAGGCTTTAATGCCAAGCTGACCATGTTGTGTGTCTGTAGACGGATGGCCTCGTGTGGGTGGTGGACAGCGCCGACCGACGGAGGCTTGAAAATTGTAAGCGTGAACTAACAAGTTTGTTGACCCAAGAGGTGCGTGAATCTCACAATTGACGCCCCCACGTATATCTTTTCGCAAGCTCGTTGCTCTTTTTGTTAATACAAGTTAATCCGTTTGTCTGATTCCAGAAACTAGCTGGAGCTACGTTGCTGATCTTCGCCAACAAGCACGATCTACCTGGTGCGCTTTCTTCTGCAGAGATTGCTGATGCATTGGGTCTGCGATCAACCCAGTTTTCTACCCGACACTGGAGTATCATCTCCTGTAGCGCCGTCACTGGCGATGGCCTCGTCGACGGCATCGACTGGCTCGTCGGCGACGTAGCTAGCCGCATCTTCCTCATGGAATAATGTCTAGAAATTAGACTTCCGTCTCTGTAAACGCATCTCCTGAGGTTGCTTGTCGGGTGCAAAGATCACTGACTGCCGTTGCTTACTTACCATTTTCGTCGCAAGACGTTGAAGTTGCCTCTATTTTCGCATACAATCAGTTCTCACAGCTCTGTATGCTGAAGCAGACAAAAAGTAAATCCGCCAGCTTCGTCGAGCATGGGTCCGTTGGAGGAGAGCGCGAAGTCGTCGCTTTCTCTGGCTGAGACCAACAAGGCTCTGGCCTTTGACATGAGCGTGCGTCTGTGGCGCATGGAGGTCGCTCTTGCCACGCGGAAGCTGCTGTCGCTCGGCCATGCGTATGAGGTCCACTACTCGCTGCCTCGCAGTCCTGTCGCGAACCTCGAGTTGGCCACACACTTTGGCATCTCGGTGTCTGCTCTCATGAACTCTCACGTGTTCCAAGTACATAAGACCGGAGCGCCCAGGTATCCCATGGAATTCGTGGATAAAGCTGGCAGATACACCGATCCCATTTACACGACCGAACCGGATGACTTTTTGGTGGGCATAAACGTACAGGATCTCCTCCTTTGTCCCAGGAATCTTAAGCAGCTGCATAAGGATGTAGCAGCTGTGGGGACAGAGGTCAGGATCCAGCAGGAGCAGGACAGATCCACCACCAGGACGGTAGTGCTGCGCTTTATACGCACGGGGAAGGCGGTGCAGCCCGAGCCGAGAGTGGGACACACCCCAGGACGCATGCTACGTATTCTGGACGAGATAATGACCCATCATCAGCAGCTAGTGAAGCGTTACGACGTAATAATCCAACAGGACCGACTGGCAGTGCAGCGACTGCACTCGGCTAAAAGGATGCTGATGTACGTCAAGATTATGACTAGCGACGTGCGAACCACCTTGATGAAGGACAGGACCTTCCAGCTAACCGACAAGTTTATGAAGTGGTATGCTGCGGTCACAGCGGAAGAATCGGACGGTTTTGTGTCTGTGGAAAAGGATATTGTCATGGCCAATGGGGAGGAACTCGAACAGCCAGTGGAAGAAGATATGGCGGTCGTTATGCCTCCAGATCAACCTGAAGACGAGATCTACAGCAGCAATCCTATCTCCATACTGCGTCAGAAGCGCTCGCAGCCATCTACGTCGGGTCTCCCGAAAAAACGAGTAACATTTGCTATCGATACTGACACGCCTCAGCAGATTAGTGCCGCCGAACAAAACTCTACGCGTGCTGAAACTCCAATGCCGACACCGACTCCTTCTCCCCAGCCTCTACATAAAAAGCAGAGTGAGGTTAGCACTGCAGCCAAACCCAGGACCTACGGATGTGACGAAGGCCGTTCGTATCTTCTGGCCTTGGTCAGCCCCAACGTTGACATTGTGTCATCGATTGAAGGGCTAGCAAGTGCTGTTCAAACTGTGCCATTGCTGAAGATGAGCAAGGACTTTACATTGGCGGCAGGACTTAAGGTGCGTTCTCTGCCTTCTACGATGATGTACAAGCCTATAAGCATTACTATGACTGACATTTTCTTTATCAGCTTCGTCGTGAGCTGAAGCAGGCTGGAACCCAGTATATCGCGCGTGTCCGTTTAGGGCATTTATCATTCGATAGCTCGGGTACATTTGATCGGGATGCCACTATCGGGGCACTATCGAGACTGATAAGGGCAGTGAGGGAGCACCGAAGATTGTACAGTGAACTGCTGTCGCATTTGCAGTCTCACTTTGGTTTCTGCAAAGATAATGACACCCGAAAGGTAAAGGACGCGACTTTCAGCTATCTCGTCACAAAGAAGATTGTGCGGGTACGTTGGCTTTGATTTTGAGGTATCGATCAGTGCCTTCGTGAAGTTAAAATGCTCTTGACCATGCACAGTTTCACGAAAAACCTAGTGGGAATCCTGGCAATGTTATTTATGACGTAGTGGCCTACATCCAGGAGTTCCCTCTCATTTGTAGGCGAGGATCATCTCTTCCAAGCACAAAAAGCGAAGTTGTTGACGCGCTCATGGCGTTCCTGATGGAATTGATCGATCAGTATGAGGAGAGCCTGACGCGGGACCGCGCAGAACAGATTAAGAATGAATTTGAACCCCCTACCAGTGAAAGAGCTCAGCCTCACCAAGATAGCGCGTACGACCACAATGAAGGTAACGAGTTCGATGATATGGCCGGTGTACACGAAAATGGGATGGCGGAAGTACACGAACGTGAGAGCAGCGTTGAAAATGGGGATACCAGGGATAGTGAGCTAAGATCTATGGGTATTTTGAAGAAGCGGCGCTATGCCGCACAAGAGGAAGAGTATTATGAAGACGCGCGCGGTGCTCCTCGTCCCCGCTTATCGTACGCAGCCCCAGAACCACAAGCACCCGTGCATGTACCGTCGGAGAGAAGATGCGCTGAGCGACAAGATAACGGCGTAGCAGCTGCGAACCCAGCGAGCTTGTTTATGGAGGATCGAAGTGGCGCAGAGCCCACCCGTGATGCGCCTGCACGCTCCGAAGATGAAGTCGCCAAGGCGAAGTCGGACGTGTACCAAGAGCTGTTAATGCTACTCTTTCGAGATCGAGAAAAGGTTTTCGCAAGCATCAGAGCGATTGTGTGGGATCTGGGTGCCAGATCGGAAACCATTTCGCTATCATCGAGTCTTACGGTAAGCACTCGGACGTGATCTTTTGGACTGCACTTGGTCGGTTTAACGTGTGTGTTGTATAAATCATTCAGATCTGCCGGACTGCGACACAGCAAAACGGCTTTGTTAGATGCGTGCTCAGCGCATCTGAAGGTGTGGTCGAGGCTTGTGGGGAAGGACCATCTATTGAAGTTGCCAAGGATAAGGCGACTGGGATTCTGATTAATACACTGAATGGAATGATCGAGACGTGGAAGGCACTGCTTGCAACCTATAATGACCGACTAAGGCAAACTCCAACAACTTTGATGGCTGGCAACGAGACCCAAGCGAAGAATCATGACAAGGTAAGACTTTGTTTACGCTTGGAACAGAATGCTGAGCGCTAATGGGCTGCATTGCATTTCCTCTACTGCTCTGTAGGTGTCAGCATCGGAAAAACTTGTTCCACCGATGTTCATGTATTTTATTAAGGTCCGAGACACGCTTGCCATTTCGACAGCATGTCTAAACGCAAAAGATGCGAAGCGATCGGCCAATGAGAGATGGCGTGATATCCTGGAATCTCTGAACAAGATGAAGTCCGGTCCTTCATCGTCATGTTCCTCGAATAAAAGCTCCAATACGGCAAGTTCTGCAGCACCAGTACGATCTAATGGTTCAGCATCAACTCCAGTGACGAAGACCAATCTCATATTATGCAGTGACGATGAGATGGATGACGACGATGACTACGATAACTACTCAGATGGCTACGATGACGATGACTGGGACCCGTCTGGAGTTAAAATGGCGCAGGATGCACGTGTCGTGTCACAGCAGACAATAGCTTTTGAGAATGAGCTGAAAAAGGACTATGATGAACGGTCCGAGAGCAACCTGTCTGATGATGCCAAGTTCCGTGCTGCAATCCGTAGTCTCTTTACTCCTACAGACGAACTGTGTGCTGGAATCAATCGGCTTCGAGCATCGCTGAAGTATCGTGGCGCTGAAAACACAAGGGTTGTCCCCAATGTCACAGCAAACATCAAGATGGAACGTCTTCGAGAAGGCATCTATGAAGTTCTTGTCGATGTCAACGATGTCATTCGTCTCAAAGCATCGGAGGTGTCCAAGTCTGACGCTTGCAATGCCGCTGTGGATGGTATGCTAAACAAGCTCAATGAGATTCGGTCTGTATGGGCACAGCTTCTTCACTTCCTGGATGTGAAATCTCTTGCGTATGTCTCGCCAATCGATTCCTTCCGGGACCTCAAGCTGTCAGGCATCGCCAGTGTATGTAACTCTTCGCTATGTGATCCCTGCTACTGCTTCGTTAACCGACTGTTTATCGTTTTCTTCATTCTCAGATCATGACTGCAGTGGAAGACCCGCCGCGCACATCTTTAAATCGAAACTCTCGCTCAACTTCTGGTGTCCATTGCGCTGTACGGGTAGATGGCCATGTGCTTTGTCGGGCTACGTGGGATACTGAAGCGGATGCTCGTCGCTTGGCTGAGTGGAGGGCAGCTCAGTTTTTGATTGATTTGATCGATTGTGGTCTTGATACAAAGCCAAGTGACGGGGAAGATGAGAAGGTCGCGATCGATGGTGAGCTGCCAATGATCAGGAACACCGTCGCTTGGTCGTGCCTTATCCAAATTCAAGACGCGTCTGATACTAGCAGTTTCCACGAGTTTCGAGTCGATGCCTCCTGGTGCCGTACACGCGACGGGTTGACACCCGAGCAATTTTTAGTGAGCCGAAGCATTGTGGTAAAGCAGGATGGAACTGTGGGGATGGAACGATTGGAGACTGAAGTTCGCAACCTCCACGAATCGGCGATGGCATTTTTCTGCTTGGAGTCCGCGTACGATCACTGGAAGTTTGTGCGGCAACTCGTCCGTTATTCGGACAAGCGAAAGCACAACTCTCGAGCCCTCGCGCTCAGGATGTCGCCTGAATGCCCGTACAACATGTACGTGATTCCGCCTGGAGCATCCATCAATAGTGAACACAACAATTACTGGCCGGAAAAGGCACTGCCTCGCGTTGGAATTGATCGTAAGAGTGTGGTGGGGTTTCTGACCAAGAAGAAAATTGGCTAAGGCGAGTATTGCGGGAACAGTTTGCTTAAACTTTGCTTTGAGTATTAAGTTCGTTTGGCTTCAGAAGTACAATTATGATAGGTGGTAAAAAAAACCTAGTTAGTGATCGTCATCGTCGTCGTCCTCTTTGCCGCTGTTGTCATCCATCCCGTGGTGCCTGCGGAAGACTGCGTTGTGCGTTTCTGCGTGGATCATCTCGAGGTACTCGGCATTATGAATTTCGAACCTACGCTGCCGAATGAGGTGCCCGAAGTCTCCGATAGTTCCTCCGTCATTGAGGTCATGATCTAGAATCAAGTCCATGAGCACGTCGCACATCCGACGTACTTCAATGTTCGGCGCATCAGCAGCTAGAAGCAAGTCCGGCACAAAGCCGACACCGAAGAGAATCTCTTCAAACGTCTCGGGGTGCCGCAGCATGCGATAGAATGCATATAATATCTGCAATGTGAGCTCGTTGTCGTGCTGCTTCTCCTGGAAGAGTGAGTGCAGCGCGCGCACCAGTCGAGATGACGACAGGAGGGGAGCACACTTTGGTTCCAACGCGAGCGTGCTAATAAACAGCACGACTTCCAGGATCATGTCATCTTGTGAAAACCCCGGCACAAGAAGTTTGCTGAGGAGCGGGATTAGTGAATGATCCGTCACCAGTCTGTCCCAGGAACTCTTTGAAGGAAGATCACTTGGCGTCAAGTTTGCTAGCGTTGCTAAGACTTCAATGGAGAAGTCGTGGTTGTCCGTGTTGAGACAGAGCTCGATGAATGGCACCACAAAAGGGGCCCACATGCCTCGATACTTGTACGCCTTCTCGCTGACCAGATCCTCTTGCAGCGTGTACGACCACAATGAGATATTTCGAATCACTTTCATCAGAAGCGGGTCGCGGGTGCGGAATACGCGTGAAGCAAGAGCTTCTAGACCACGATTTTGGCACATGAGCTCGGCGTTGCGCGCGTTGTGGCTGAGGTTCACTGCCAGCGCAGCAAGCTCCTTTGCCACAATATTCTGCGGGAAGTTGATCACCAGCTGCATGACGATGGGGATTGCCTCTGTGTATGTAAACATCGACTTGCATCGATCGTCGATGCTGAGATGATAGAGGATCCGCAGGGAAAGCGCGCGAAAAGGAGGTTTCTTGAGGAGCTCCACCAGCTTCGGGATAAGACTATTTCTCACCAGCACTTCGCGAAGAGTCTGATCGAACGACAAGTTAAACAGCAATTTGAGTGCTGTCTGAATGGTCTTGTCGTGGTTACAGTTGAGGTATCGCACTAGCTTTTCCACCACTGTGAGCTCCATCATTGCGTCCTTGTTTTCCTCGAAAATACTCAGCTTCTTGAGGAACGTGATAGTTAGGATTACCAGATCAGGCGCTACACGATCCAGCAACTATTCCCAGATCGAAAAAAAACAAAGAAAAGCAAGCGAGTAAGTGCATGGATCTATATTGCAGAGGAAAATGTAGAGTACCTTGGTCAGGAAGATCACGATCTTGCGCTTGACCATCTTGCGTTCGGTATGAATGTCCTCCGCCAGGTTCAGCAGCACGCTAAAGCATACATAGCTGCAGAATAAAAGATAAACGGTGCAAACATCAGGATTCAGAGTATCCCGTTGCCAGCAAACAAGTGTACTCACAGCAGTTGGTCCTGCTTCTTCATGCGCTTTTTGTTGCGTTTCTTCTCGCGGTCAAGCTTTGCTAGAATACCGTCCGCCAACTCCGTATCCCCAACGGGGGCCTCGTTTGCCGCGGCTTCCAGCAGTTTTTCCTCTTCGAGACGTAGGTGGTGACGCTTTAGCTCGAATTCTACGATCTTGAGTGTGATAGCCCCGATGCGGTAGTTAGCCAGCAACCCATGCAGCTGTAGGAAATTGGAGAAGCACCAAAAGATGCGCATCAAGGTGAGCGAGAAGTCGTAGCTCTTCTTGTAGTCGTCGTTCAGCACGCGCGATAGCAGACTCATGAGTGATTCATTCTGCACAAGGGCTTCGATGTTGCCTGCATACTCCGCCAACTGAAGGATCATCTTGGCACCCTCCAGTTTGGATTCGACGTCGTCATCGTACAGTTTCTCCATGTAAGCGTCTAGCTCGTCCGCTTCGGCTGTGATCTTGCGAGGCTTCACGCACCTGCCCCCATGGTTCTGGCCGCGACTGGAGCTCGTGCGTGAGCTGCTCATGGCTTTGCTGCTTGGTGAAGACTGAGTCTGGCAGGAGTTTCAAACGACGTTGAAGTTATTGACCGCTTATTAACCAATCAAGTGACGAGAAGGTTTTGGCGCCAACAGATGCCAATTCAAATTTGTGCTGGCGGGTATGAGTCAAAAGTGATCCTGATGGCAGTGTGCAATTTGACTGGGACTGCTGAAGTGACGAAGATGGCTACATCTCGACTGGTGCAGCGCACAGCTGCATTCGTGGAGCAACAGCTCAAGATGAACGACGCGTCGCACGATTGGCGCCACATTGAGCGCGTCTGGACGGTGGCGAGGACGCTAGCGAAGGAGGAGGTGAGCGCCGAAGTAGCTGTGCTTGGGTTTACCAGCCGTAGTTGATGTGAAGAAATGTGTGCAGTGCGTGCCCGAGGGGAACTTGGAGATTGTGGACCTGGCAGCATTGCTCCATGACATTGACGACTGGAAATATCAGAGCGACAAGGAGAAACCGACGAAGAGGGCAGTGGCCTTCCTGCAGTCGCAGAGTGTGCCGAACCACAAGATCGAACGTGTGATGACCATCATTGACAGCATGGGGTTCAAGGAAGAACTGGAAGGCAAGGGATCGGTACGTCTGCTTATTGTTGCGACTTCCAAGCAGGCTGCTTAAACTTTAGACTAACTGTATTCTGGTGCGTCAGCGCTCATTTTCTGTTGAGTACGGCTGCGTTCAAGATGCCGACCGACTGGTACGTGAATGCTTGTTGCATTTCAGGTTTTGTGCATGTCGTGGATTTACTAAAATGCCTTCGGTGTGTAGGATGCGATCGGAGCCATCGGAATTGCACGCTGTTTCACGTACGGAGGACACAAACTGCGACCACTATACGACCCGGAGGTGCCCCCGGTCGACAGCATGACCAAAGAGCAATACATGGATCCAAACCGCCCCAACACAACCATAAACCATTTCTACGAGGTTCGCATTTCATCGCTAGCTGCTAACGAAGTTCTTGATTCTGACTTATGTGGTGTTTGTGCACCTTGCAGAAACTATTGAAGCTCCGTGGTATGATGAAGACCAATGCTGGAAAGCGTCTGGCGGAAGAGCGTCATGCCTTCATGGAAACATTCCTGGACCAGTTCCACAAGGAGATCAGCGGTCGAGGCTAGATCTGCTGGACTAGAGAAGACATCCCAGACAGAAATCGAGAGAGGTTAAATACGGTTGTTGATCATTTTTGCTTTTTCAACAACCACACATTCTCCACTGCCTACGTACCGGTATGCTCCTTCTCCTCCTTCATACCGACGACCGGCTCTCATTTATCCAGGGGGCCATCCCAACTTGCGGCCTCCAAGGAGGTGTAGATGCAGGTGGAATACCGACTGGCAGCCATCCTCGCCATCGTTGATGACGATGCGGAAACCTTTGTCTAGGTTCTGCTGCTTTGCGACCAGTTTGGCGGTGTAAAGCAGACGGCCGAGGACGGCTTCGTGGCGCTCCTCAGCGTGCGCGAGTTGAGTAAGTCCGTCGCGTTTCTTAGGAATGAGCAGAATGTGCACTGGCGCTTGCGGGTTCACGTCATGAAATGCGAGGCACTGCTCGTCCTCATACGCGATATTGGCGGGGATTTGCCCGTTGATGATCTTGTCAAAGATTGTCTCGCCCACAGCGGTGGCGGCACCCGACGCGGCTGCAGCGTCAGCCTTCGCAACTTCGTCGGAGCTCATGGCGCGAAGAGCAAAGGGTGCAAGAGGGTGGCGTGACAGCGAAGAACCCGCCGCCGCCAGGAAGCTTCGGCCAATTGCTTTCATGCAAATCGAATTCTCTGGATTTTATATCCAGAGTATTTACAGAGGTGCGATTCTGCCTAAAAAAACTCTATACGCTTATTCTCAACACTAAGAAAAAAGTGTATTTTCAATATTACACACAAACTAAACTGTAGTACTTGATGAAACTGTTATATCAGAGGGACGCCAGGATTTTTTCGCCAAGTGCCGCAACTCACTTCCAAACTAGATGAAGAGGCTACATATGTAAATAAGGAATTCTAGGATCTATTTAAATGAGCCAGATGAAGCTCTTATAATTTATAGCCGCATGACAATGAAAAAAAGAGCGTGAATGTTGCTTGTGTCGGCTAGGAACGACATCAAAGCCCAATCACCCAGATTATGTTGCTTGAACGAGAAGGTTAATTAAAGATCGTCATGAATGACACTAAAAATGGTGGGCTATATTAAAAAGCCACTTGCAAACTCTGTGCTGCTTTCTTTACTGTTATTTAACTAGAGTTGGGCTGGTAGCGCATTTAGCGCTCCCTGTCATTACATGTACAGCTTCAGTTTTAACAGACAAAATTAAACGCGATTATATTTTTTATGATTTAATATATATATAAAAGTTCACGCTTGTAATTTTAATCTACTAAGAGAGGTATTAATAGTTGAGAGGAGGTCACATTCAATCCATCGAGAAGTCTCTCATGAAGTTTTCTCACAACTGCAAATTCTCAGTTGGCTCATCTGCTGCGGCGGCCCCGCCCAATTTCGGGCCATACTCCGTCGCCGCGGCGGTGGGCGAGCTGTTGCGGTTGTTCCTTGTGACTTATCTACTTGTCTACTCATCTACGTATCTACGAATTAACGAATCAACGCACTAACTCATCGATTTCTGGTATACATAGTTGTTTCTCTCTGCAAAGGACATGCATTAACCTGATTGCCGGATAAATATGTGCCAGTCACCCTGCTGCAGGATTTGGTTTGGTTGTCTGCAGTGTACAAGCAAAAACATACATGTTGAATTTCGGGGCCGCGAATGTGGCAATCGGCGTGGCACGATGCTGAATTTTCAAGCCCACGTAGCAACCACTGCCGTTGCCAACCGACGGGCTTCGTCGGCATGCACTCGATGTGCCTGCGATGGAGGACGATCTGGTCATGCATCTGCAAGCACTTCAACACGCACATGCTTCGCTATCTTCAAACAGCGTATTTGAAGCAGGGTCTCAGAGAAGTACTGACTAACCCATATACTATTTGCAAAGTGGCTATCTTCAAACAGCATATTTGAAGCAGGGTCTCAAAGAAGCACTGACTAAACCTTATACTATTTGCAAAGTGGCGTCATTTAAGTGCCATCATGAATATAATGCTTCCCACCGAGTGCTGGTAATTGCTAATACGGTATCGAGCTTGTCTTGTGATTATCCGCTTGTTCGTAACATGAGATATAGCTGTTAAATGCTCGTTTTAAGCCATCATCCTGTTTATGTGCCCATTTCCAAATATCCTGTTTATTTTAATAAAAAAAACTGTAAAACGTGGTGATTTTTCGTTTCTGATGCGAAACGAGGATTTTACAGCTTTTTCATTTGAAAAACGTAAGAGTTCGATACCTACTTTTTTTGTGCGCCACACCATATTGGTGTCGAATTAATCCCTATTGGGCTGTACGTACTACTACTCGTAGCACTACCAGGATAAAATGCTTGTTGTAGCCTACTGCTCGTAATCGAAATTAGAGGCGACCGTGGTGTGTTTCATTGTTTGTAGCAGATGCTGCGGCTGCGAAGCAGGCGCAGAAGATGCGTTGATGCGAGTATTGGGTTAATTAATAGCATACAGTTTTCGTAGATCGAATTAGCAATGAACTATGCTACGCTATCTACTTACTTAAGTACTATATTCCTCTCTAATTCAGCTCACTCGTTCTGTACTTTCAAATCCAGAGCTTCCCCGTGCAAGGCACGGCATTAATTCAGGTTTTATGTTTCTCTTCAATAATAAGTATTGAATATAGCTAATACCGGTACAAAGTCGTGCTTCGCCCGAAGAAGCTCTGAAATTTACCTTCTCTACCCTTCGTTGAGAAGGATGGGATTTCCCGACAAAATATAAATATACTAGCGTTTTGAAGGTTGGGATTTCCTGTAGTGACGCATCTCCGGTGCCTGCATCACAGCCGCAGCATCTGCATAGCACTTTCATTTTACTACAGTAACCACACACTGTACAGGCATTTCGTATATGCTACAGTGCGCGCCATCAATATGTGCGCCCCCTTACGGTTTAATTTCGGCGTTTTAGCACTAAAACTGGATCAGTGGCTATTGATATTTTATTTTGCGGACAATTTGCGCCCATTATTGCGATAGTGACAAAAGTCTGTGCGCATACGTATTATTAACTTTCTACTAGGTTATATAGGCCACGCGGCATACAAAACAATTCGCGGCTTGATCCGCTCTTTAGCGTGGTGGCTCTGTTTGTCTGAGAAGCAAGTCGGGCATGAGCAATGGTCCCAAAATTGTAAGGTTGATCATCTCCCGGTTCATCGAAAACCTAAGTGCTAGGTGCTCCGATATGGACTACGCGAACCGCCTACTAACTTGCTGTCATCTAAGCGTTCTCACCTACACAAGCGTGTGTAAGATTCTAGGCAACGAGTGTATATATACATAATATCTGGAATGCTTCCACACTCACATTGTGAGTGACAGGAACAAGATGACACCTAAGAAAACTTATCACTTGCATTTACCCGCCATTCAGACAGGTATTAATTTACGCAATTAGTTTGTGCAACATTCCACATTAAAATATACGTACTTAAGCGCGAGGGCGACGACACAGGTAACATTTGTATAGTTTATTAATCCAACACAGGTATAGATGTCCAAGGCCATCATGGTACTGTCTCACTTTATTGGTGTATTACTTTTCACGAATTTATGGCATTTTTTTTTGATATAAATACCCGGGTTAATTTTTTACGGAAATATAAACACCAACCGGATCCCCCCTTAGCTCTGAAATAAATTTCAGAGAACATAATTCATCAAATATCATACTAATATTTTATAGCAAGATTGGATCGTTGAAAATTCTCTACTACTACAATAAATTACGGCACTACTAGTAAATAAGTGAACGTATAACAAATATATTATAATATAGTAGTATAGTGTTATTTTATAGCTGTAAGTTATAATAGGGCATTATATTTTAGTACCACTAGTACTGTACATTTTTTTTTATGACCACATTTGTTTTGTAAGATCCTAGCACATTACTAGCTTCATTTTTCATATTACTTAGGATTTAGTACTTCATGCTGAAAGAAGACACTTCAAGTTCTGAAGTATTACTCAAATCTACAGAAATAAAGTAGTATAGTAAGACAAAACATAGAAGTAATCGTATTAATGTAAAAATTGAAACATAAAAACTATTTCAGTCCCTCATACTTCATTCGAAGTATATACGTTATTACTAATATCACGTGATGAGAACACATCAGTACTACTACGGTATAATTAATGCCGTGCCTTGCACGGGGAAGCTCTGGATTTGAAAGTACAGAACGAGTGAGCTGAATTAGAGAGGAATATAGTACTTAAGTAAGTAGATAGCGTAGCATAGTTCATTGCTAATTCGATCTACGAAAACTGTATGCTATTAATTAACCCAATACTCGCATCAACGCATCTTCTGCGCCTGCTTCGCAGCCGCAGCATCTGCTACAAACAATGAAACACACCACGGTCGCCTCTAATTTCGATTACGAGCAGTAGGCTACAACAAGCATTTTATCCTGGTAGTGCTACGAGTAGTAGTACGTACAGCCCAATAGGGATTAATTCGACACCAATATGGTGTGGCGCACAAAAAAAGTAGGTATCGAACTCTTACGTTTTTCAAATGAAAAAGCTGTAAAATCCTCGTTTCGCATCAGAAACGAAAAATCACCACGTTTTACAGTTTTTTTTATTAAAATAAACAGGATATTTGGAAATGGGCACATAAACAGGATGATGGCTTAAAACGAGCATTTAACAGCTATATCTCATGTTACGAACAAGCGGATAATCACAAGACAAGCTCGATACCGTATTAGCAATTACCAGCACTCGGTGGGAAGCATTATATTCATGATGGCACTTAAATGACGCCACTTTGCAAATAGTATAAGGTTTAGTCAGTGCTTCTTTGAGACCCTGCTTCAAATATGCTGTTTGAAGATAGCCACTTTGCAAATAGTATATGGGTTAGTCAGTACTTCTCTGAGACCCTGCTTCAAATACGCTGTTTGAAGATAGCGAAGCATGTGCGTGTTGAAGTGCTTGCAGATGCATGACCAGATCGTCCTCCATCGCAGGCACATCGAGTGCATGCCGACGAAGCCCGTCGGTTGGCAACGGCAGTGGTTGCTACGTGGGCTTGAAAATTCAGCATCGTGCCACGCCGATTGCCACATTCGCGGCCCCGAAATTCAACATGTATGTTTTTGCTTGTACACTGCAGACAACCAAACCAAATCCTGCAGCAGGGTGACTGGCACATATTTATCCGGCAATCAGGTTAATGCATGTCCTTTGCAGAGAGAAACAACTATGTATACCAGAAATCGATGAGTTAGTGCGTTGATTCGTTAATTCGTAGATACGTAGATGAGTAGACAAGTAGATAAGTCACAAGGAACAACCGCAACAGCTCGCCCACCGCCGCGGCGACGGAGTATGGCCCGAAATTGGGCGGGGCCGCCGCAGCAGATGAGCCAACTGAGAATTTGCAGTTGTGAGAAAACTTCATGAGAGACTTCTCGATGGATTGAATGTGACCTCCTCTCAACTATTAATACCTCTCTTAGTAGATTAAAATTACAAGCGTGAACTTTTATATATATATTAAATCATAAAAAATATAATCGCGTTTAATTTTGTCTGTTAAAACTGAAGCTGTACATGTAATGACAGGGAGCGCTAAATGCGCTACCAGCCCAACTCTAGTTAAATAACAGTAAAGAAAGCAGCACAGAGTTTGCAAGTGGCTTTTTAATATAGCCCACCATTTTTAGTGTCATTCATGACGATCTTTAATTAACCTTCTCGTTCAAGCAACATAATCTGGGTGATTGGGCTTTGATGTCGTTCCTAGCCGACACAAGCAACATTCACGCTCTTTTTTTCATTGTCATGCGGCTATAAATTATAAGAGCTTCATCTGGCTCATTTAAATAGATCCTAGAATTCCTTATTTACATATGTAGCCTCTTCATCTAGTTTGGAAGTGAGTAGCGGCACTTGGCGAAAAAATCCTGGCGTCCCTCTGATATAACAGTTTCATCAAGTACTACAGTTTAGTTTGTGTGTAATATTGAAAAGACACTTTTTTCTTAGTGTTGAGAATAAGCGTATAGAGTTTTTTTTAGGCAGAATCGCACCTCTGTAAATACTCTGGATATAAAATCCAGAGAATTACAACATATTGTAAGCAGGGACTCGTATTTTATTAGCCGTATTATTAGCCGGCATAAAATCATAGGAATCATAAAAGTTTATTAGTAAAAATCAAATTACTTTGCTAAATATTCTGCAGTTTACTTTTGGGTAATATATGATAAATATATTTTAGCTTCAATGTTCCATCGCTCATAAACGCTTATAAATCGGTACTATTTCGGTAAGGCCAGAATCAGGTACATGTCATGTACTTCTGAAGTCCGTAGGACAGCCATTTCGTATTGGACATCCAGACGGCACGCCATAATGCGGTGCTCTGCTACGGACTGTCAATTTACCGATGCCGATGGTATTCAAACGGAACCCTGCACAACATGTAGCCCCAGTTCATCACATATGCAAAAAATCGACGACGCGACGCTGAATAAACGGTAATCTTACCAACAGTCTCCCTTAAAAGGGTTAAGGCGATTGGAACGAAAACTCACAGTACTTGCTTGAACAGGTTGTTCTCGAAAGCATGCGCAGAAATGGATCAGATGCCCTCTGTCGGCGAGCGAGACGTGATTGCGATCGATACCGAAGACGCAACTGCGGCTGACCTCGAGGAAAAAAGGCCTGCGCCTGCTGCTGCGGCCGGATCATCAGTCGGAACCAGAGTCGGAAGACAGTGTGGTGGAAGTTGCTCCGGCGCAGACGCTCGTCTCGTTTAGAATCCCTATTTGATGCTCCCGTCCCGTCCCCTTCTAAACAGCGCTTTCAAGACAACCAGGTTCTAGAAAAAGCTGAAGCCGTGGTTCACAAGTAAATGGAGTTGGATGTCGACTGGGTGCAAGTCTCTCTGCAACATTTCCCCCCACCAGAAACCAAGGAAAGCAAAACAAAAACACCGGAGCAGGTCCGACTGGAGAGGAAGAAGCTGCTGACACTAAGCAACGGCGTCGAAACTGTATGGAGCCTTCTTGAGCTGTACCGGCAAGTTGATATTTTGCGCTGGTTTCGAGAAAATGGCCAAGACTAGTTCCATGTATTCTCTACAGCAGGAGTGATCCTGGGTCCGCTGCGAACCAGAAAAGATACTGCGCGCGCCGAGAAGCAGCTTCTTCTCAAGCAGAACAGTGATATGCTTCGTGGAACGGACGCCGAAGACAACTCAAACCGGAGAGTAATATATTACTTGATATGGCGTTTTCTATCGAAAAGATTACTAGTAATACAAAATATGCCTTAAAATCCCAGTCATCATATGAAACCCTGATTGTAAAATACCGATCAAACGAGAGCATCAGGCTATTGAAAGCAGCGAGGCAAGTTCTCGTGGTTGCTCTTGCTCAAGCAATACAGCTTGGACACTTCGGCTGTTACATGTAGCATTGCATGCAGCATGCTTTATGCTGATTGTTAGGGCTCATGGAACGCTGTTGCCAACGTCAAAAAAATGCACCTTACTTTTGATCTCTTTTCGGTGGGTAATACTTGCTCCAATTACGCATGAAACATGAAAAAACATGCTCATACGCTTGCGAAGGTTTTGAGAGATGCTTACTAAATCCAAGTTCTACGACATAAACGTGGTAACTTCAATCCTCTGTACTCGTATTCCGGCCTGATGGGCTCATCGTTTGCGCACCACACATTGCAACGCACTTGCATTTTCGCAACGAGAGCCCAGCAGTACCGCAAGTAGCAGCAAGATTTCCGTTCTCAGCATGGGCAGCAGCGACACCGTCGAGCCGGTGCAGCCGGAGCAGCAGCAGGAAGAGACCGTGGCTGCTGAGGAAGCGGCTTTCAGCGTACTTGTGGCATTTCCCGCTGGTAAGAGCGGCCAGCCTTTGCGTTTGGAGAGCGTGAGCTCATCGGACACTGTCGTGGCACTGCGCCAGCTCATCGGTGAGTTCCCAGCGCTAGCGTGCTACACATGCTATCACTTGGAGGTCAAGAGCCTTACCGATGACACCTGGGAGCCGCTCAACGACTTTATAGAGCTCAGTGAGTACGAAAGCGTGACGGATGGCGTCACTCTGCGTATGGTGCTGGACAAGTACGACGCCCGGAAGGCGCGCGCCCAGGTGCGTCGCTTTCGTGACGTGCTAAGCAACCCGCCCATTCCCCAGGGCGCCGTGGAGCCCGAGGCCCAACCGGAGACTGGCGACAAGGTCGAAGAGCCTGCCGAAGGCGAGGAGATGGACGAGAAGAAGCTCAAGGAGATCTCGGAACAGCAACTCAAGCGTCTGCGAGAGATCCACCACAAGCTTGAGGGTATCGAGATCCCCGTTGTACCTGAGCTTTCGGAGTTCTACTCGTTTCCTGGAGCCAACACTTCCGTGAAGGAGGAGACAGAGCAGACAGAGACGCCTGCTAAGGGCAAAAAGGGGAAGAAGGGGAAGAAGAACCTACAGAAGCAAAAGCAGCAGCAGCAGAACGAGACCAACCAGCAGAAAGAGCAGCAGCAGGACGCTAAGCTCCCCGCCTGTGTCAAGAGCATCGTGTTTTCGGGCTACAATCCTCCCCCAGGACCGCGCAAGCTGGCAGGCGACCTGCTGTACCTAGAAGTGGTCATCGTTGGGGACAACACGCGCTACCACATCACGTCACACGTCAACGGATTCTTCGTAAACCGCTCGACGGCTACCAAGTTCGACCCACGTCCGCACAAGACTGCTCCGGCCCACTCGCACTTGCTAGTGGACGTGCTGAGCAATGTGTCGCCGAAGTTCAGGGAGTCGTACGCTGCTCTCCTTGCCAAGGCTGCGTCTCTGGCTAAGGAGGGGCCTTCTTCGATTGAATGGATGGTGGCTGCTGGTTCCAACTTGGGTGGAAAGCTCCCGTGGAACACGCCTGTTGCAACAGCCACGGAGGAGCACACGTACGACCTTAACCGTGCTGAAGACGAGCTCTGCACCACGTACGGCATGGACGAGCGTGGTGTGTTGCGTGACTGGAATGAAGAATACCAATGCTGCCGTGAACTGCCGAAGGACACACTCAAGGACGAGGTTGTACGTGCTCGTGTCATGTACAAGATCGTGACGGAGTTTGTGGAGGCTGCGACGCAGGGCGCCGTGGCAATTGTCGAGGGGAACATCCCTCCTATCAACCCCATGGACGACAAGAGTGCACATGTCTATGTTTTCAACAACATCTTCTTCTCGGTGTCCATCGATGGCAAGTCTACTAAGGACGCGGCTGGAGGCGAGGAGAATGCCTACTCGGCTGCTAACCGCGATCTGCAGGGCGTTAAGGCCTTTAATGAAGCGGATGTCCAGGGTCTGTACACTCTGGCGACGACTGTCGTGGACTACCTTGGTGTCCGTGTCATCGCCCAGAGTCTCATTCCTGGAATTCTGATGGGAGACGCAGCCTCGAAGCTTGTGTATGGATCGGTGGACCACGGCAAAACCATTGCATCCAACAGCAAGATGCACGAGCTCATGCTCGAGGCAGGAAAAAATCTGCACATTGCGGAGCGTAGTATCAAACCCCTAGGCAAGAGTGAAGAAGATCTGGCTGCTGAGAAGGAGCAGGAGGCTCTTGGCGTTGTCCCTGTGAGCAGTTGCGAGGCTAGCACTGACGTTGCAACCATTTGTGGTGCCGTTGAGGCCAAGGGAATTCAGGGATCGGATGGACGTCTGTATGTCCTGGATCTCGTCCGCATTACTCCCAAGGACTGGACGTTCTACAAGAACCGTGATGCTGCTCTTAAAAACGCCGAGGACAAGAAGGACTCTGCACCTGAAGAGGACGGTCTCTGCTTTACGCGTAACGATGAGGGCTATGCAGCTCTGCTACGCCCGGAGCTGGTCCAGCTGTACTCGCTCTGGAAGGAAAACCAGGCCCGTCGTGCCAACCGTGAGGCTCGCAAGGCGGCCAAGGAGGCTAAGAACGGTACTGTAGATAACGCCGACAAGGAGGACGATGCGGAGAAGAAGGATACTGAGGAGAACGAACAAGAGGAGGAGGAGGAGGAGGAAGAGATCCCTCCGGTGCTGCTCAACCCGAACGTCTTCATGGACTATGCGGCTTCCACCGACTCGGAGCAGCTCGAGGCTGACGAGGCAGCAGCAAAGGACGCCGCGGAATATATGCAGCGGATCGTTGTGCCGGCGTTTGTTGCTGACGTGCGTCGTGGGGCCATCGCCCCCGCTGATGGCTACGCTCTCACGCAGCTGATGCACTCTTGCGGTATCAACATGCGTTACCTGGGTCGTTTGGCCTCGCTTGCCAAGAAGCTGGAGGCCATTAGCGGCATCTCCAAGTACTTGCTGGAGATGCTTGAAGTGGAGATGATCGCGCGTGTTGCGAAGCATATCCTGGCTGATGTTTTGAACTCCAACGACTCCATTCGTGCCGCCCCCGGAACTTCAATTGTGAAGCTCCTCAACGGCATTCTTGGATCGAGCTCAGCTGCTGCTGCTGCGGAGAAGACCGACGAGACCAATGGTATCGAAGCCACCACAACGGCCTCACTGGATGCCAAGACGCTGTGGACGCGCATCGACAAGGAGATTAAGGCTCGATTTGACTTCAAGCTGACTCTTTGGGGCCCTGGCCGTGACGAATCTCGTGGCGAAGACGCTGCCTTCCCTGTTGGTCGTGTCAACAAGTCGGTCATGCTGCGACGTCTGTGCCAGCGTCTGGGTCTGAGCGTGGTGAGCCGTAATTACGAGTTCTCGTCGTCGTCGCCGATCAGCCTGGATGACATCACGGGTGTCGTGCCTGTCGTCAAGACCTCGTTGCCTGCACACCCGCTGGCTCAGGCTAAGCAACTTCTTGAACGTGGTCGCGTGCACTTGAGCCAGGGTGCTCTGTCAAGTGCGTACGAGTTCCTGCAAGAGTCGTCGTCTCTGCTCTTCCAGGTGTGCGGTGCTGCCCACGAAGACGCAGCTCTCTGCAGCTCGTCACTCGCTACTGTGCTTTACCACGCTGGCGACGTTGCTGGGGCCATTGTGCAGCAGCAGCGAGCGCTGGCTCTGTACACGCAGCTCCAGGGTATCGATTACCACGACACGGCCTACGCGCACGCTAACTTGGCGTTGTTCCTGCACGCGAACGCCCAGACGGACCTGGCGGTGCCGCACATCCGCCGTGCGATTTACCTGCTCGAGTTCTGCTGCGGTCCTCACTTCCCAGAGATTAGCTCGCTCTACTTCAAAATGGGTATGATGTGCCAGGATGTGGGGCAGATCACGCTGGCTCTGACGTGCCACCGCGAGTCTCTTCGTCGCGGGGAGTTCGATCGCAACCAGGCAGCTAACGTCCTCCACCAAATGGCTCTGGCATGCAGTCTGGCTGGTGGCTACCGTGAGGCTCTGATGTACGAGAAGAAGGTGTACTCGCTTATGACGGAAGCCTTCGGAGACGAGGACCCGCGGGTGATTGAGTCGGCCAAGTTCATGGCCAAGTTCACGGAGAAGGCCGTCGAGGGCGCCAAGGGCCGTCGGGAGGTGGACGCTGCTGAGGCGGCTGATGCGATTGCCAACGAGCTGCTTGGTGAGCTTGAATTCAAGACCCAGTCGGGACAAGATGCTGGATCGCCGCCGCCTGCAGCCAAGAAGAAGAACCGCAAGTCCAAGAACGGTGGCAAGAAGCACTAAACATGCCCCAGCGACGCTGCTGCCTCCGTCTACAGGGTATGCAAGAGCAATAGGAAACCAAAAAAGATAGCACGTCAGGAAACAGAGTTATAGACAGTCTACTTGTTGTTCTCGTGTAGCAAGCTCTGTCTCTGCTTGATGCTCGTCTGGAGGCGATCGCTTGGTCTGCTTGGCTCGCCACTCACGGATTGTCTTTTGTAGCTTCGTGATGAGTAGTTCCACTTCGTCACGCCGCATGCCCAACGCACAGGCAAAGGTGACGTACGCCACAGGGAACCCGTCATAGTGCGCTCCAAAAGAGTTAAACTCGTGCCCAGCAATGAGTTTACGGTCGAGACACGACACCACCCTTGAATACAGGCACTGAAAAGTCAGATGGCCGATAACGTTGTGTCTTCTCCAATACGAACGTAACTCACCGTGCACCAGAAACTCCGCGTGCAAAGAGCATTGATCCAAGTAACGTCAGGCGTCGTGACTTCTCTTGCTTATCCACCACTTCCGAGCAGAACGTCCCCAGAGTCAGCGCAAAAGAGATCTGTACAAGAGATTGCACGATGAGAAAGAGCAGTGGATCAACCTACACGTACTTTATGCTGACCTCGTTACTGGAGACGTGCAGTACACGTTCACCTTCCTCGAGTGCAAGCGCGTCGAGCTTTTCACGCATGTAAGATGCTAGAAGCTTGCGTTCTTCAAGTAGTCGTCGATATCCACTTTTTCCCTGGCAGGAAACGAGGCCAGCACTGTTAGATATTTCCAAGTTCATGACGGTTTGGCAAGCTTCTGACAAACCATTTGAAGCATTGTGATGAAGAAGTCCAGAGTAGGAGTAGCGCTGGCTCGACCAGGGTAAAACTTTGCCACGCGGTCAACAATGTCACGAGATGCCGAACAGACAATAGCTCCGCCTACAGGCACCATGAAATTCTTGTCGAGACTCTGCACCACGGCGTCCACACGTCCACTTCTCATAGCTAATTCTACTTGGTGGATACACTTCGATGCCTGGACACCGTAAGCGTTATTGATCACGTGTGCTTCACCAATAACAGCAGCCACACTATCAGTTGCAGCCCTGTTAAGCACGACAACGCTAGCTTCTTACCAATGTTCCGCTCCTGACAAAGCCCAGCGATGCTCTTCACGCTATCATAGGCCCTCGGCGCAAAGCAACTTGTGGTGCTCATCACAGCCAAAATACTATCACTCCCGTATTGATCTATTAGTGCTGCCATCCCCACCAAGTCCGTTTTCAAGTACCCACCAGGACCTCCATCATTCTCCTCCACCAAAGTATTAGCCAGTACTAGCGGCGTTAGCCCTGCCGCCAAGATGGATTTAAAGCAGGACTTTTGATCGATTCGAGGCCAAATGACATAGCGTGCACTGGGCTTCGACTCTTTCAACTGCAGTAGCACCAACATAAGTGACATACCAGTGGCCACAGGGAGCACCAACGCCGCCTGTACCGCTCGCATGCCCGCGAGATGCAACACATCCTTGGCTAGCGCGTTAGCCATCTGCACCATGAGCGACGACCCAGCGGCTTTAGGTTGCACTGCCGCCACGTCGCCTGATCTGCCAACACCGTGCGCCAGGTGAAAATGACGACGTGCCACTATCGTGGAGAAGACCCGCGCCTCACGCTCACCGGAGCCAGCGCTGCCCAGAAAATTATTGCTGTCCATGGCCGAAAGCGTCTGTAGCAGCATCTCTACGCCGGCGTCGTCCCAGCCTTCGTCCGGAAGGCGACGCTGCGCTAGCAGCGTCGTCACCAGTTTCTCACGCGAGCGAATCGCATCCATACCCTGCCGCACATACGTAACCGGCACGAATTGCTCCGCCAGCGCTGCACTCGTCGAATTCATCTCTTTCAACCACAGTACATTTACGGCTCTTTTGCAACCGGTGTAAAAAGTACTTTTCATCTCAAAATTTGATGGATTTTTCGTTAGGTACAATCATTACAGTACTCTAATATTACATTTAGTATTCCCCCATGTTGTTGTCTGTTGCATTTGCCAATAATTTCAATTATTGACGCACAAGATGAACCGCATTTTCGGCAAGAAGAAGCCCGAGGCGCCACCCGTTAATATTTCCGATGTGGGAGGAAAGGTGGACGCCCGAGTCACCGACTTGGACATGAAGGTGCGTGGCAGAGTACTGACCACTCGGTTCCGCGAGAGAAGTGGGAGCTGACGTATTGCCGGCGCAGATCGAGAAGCTAGACCAGGAGCTCCGCAAGTATCGCGAGCAGATGAAGAAGGCACGGGGGCCGGCCGTCAACTCGATTAAGCAGCGAGCCATGCAGACGCTCAAGCGCAAGAAGATGCTCGAGGCGCAGCGTGACAAGCTGCAAGCTCAATCTTTTAATATTGAGCAGGTGCGATGGTCGAGGAACATGTGCGAACACAGTGCCAGACTACAATAGTGCTGATATGCTTGTTATTGGCATGCAGGCGGCGTTCGCCATCGACACATCAAGAGACACGATTTCTACGGTGGCTGCCATGAAGAGTGCAGCAGTCCAACTGAAAGCGGAGACTCAGAAAATCGACATTTCGGAGCTTGAGGTGGGTTGAAGAGGATGACATATGATGCAGAACTATTGGATGTTCACAGCATATTTCTGTGCTGTGTGCGTTCTTCTATGCAGGACGTGCAAGACGACATGGCCGATCTCATGGAGGACATGAACGAGATCCAAGAGATAATGGGCCGCTCCTACGGGTACGTGCACGAGGAGATCGTAACTGCTGTGGCAAAGTTGTTTCTAACCATACGATACTGCTTCGGTGTTGCCTCCGCTATCATTTTACGTCCGGCAGGATCGGGGACGAAATCGACGAAGACGAACTTGAGGCGGAACTGGAAGGACTGGAAGAAGAGTGGGCCGAGGAGGAGGCCCTCGGAGAGGAAGTGGAGGCAGCTCCGTCCTACCTTGCGCCGGCCCAGCACCACGAGTTGCCTGCCGCGCCCTCTGGCACGTTAGACTCCGGCAGGACGGCACGGGCCACCGACGAATTCGGCCTGCCGGTGGCATCGTACTCGACGTAACGCTTGTATTCTTACATATAAGTTAGCCAACGCCTTAGCATTTGCACTTCAGACGTGCCACGCACTTGTCAAATGGGAGAGATGGATACACACCACGTCGGTCGCGTCAGTGCAAACCACGCGCGAAGACAGCCAATCGTTTCTCGGTATCAAAGTTGAAGGGGGGAATGTAAATTTAGCAGGGTATCGATTATGGAGGTCGCAATTTTTTAAGTCCTGTAAGGTCCAATGGTTTCACAACGATCACTTATCACGCTCGATAAAGGTTTTATTCTCAACGAGGTTTTATCCTCCGCATTTGCTTGGCTCACTTTGGTATTGGTGGTTTTGGCAGCTCTTCCTTCGTACGACAGATCCCAAGTAGCAGCAACACCCGTAACCATGGCTCGTGAGAAGAAGGAACCGCGCGTGAAGAAGGAGCGCAAGGGCAAGAAGGAGTCCCGCAAGAAAGCGGCCGAGGAAAAGAAAGCTGCCGAGAAGGCCGAGGCGCTTGAGAACATGTCACAAGCCGACCGCCTCGCCGAGGAAGGCATCATCGCCACCTGCTCGCACAACGTGCGTTCCGTCCACAAGAACTTCAAGGATATTAATGTCCTTAACTTCAGCATCACGTACTTCGGTAAGGTGCTCATGGAGGAGTGCGACATTTCGCTCAACTACGGCCGCCGCTACGGTCTGATTGGTCGCAACGGCTCCGGTAAGTCTACCTTCATGAACGTGCTGGGTGCGCGTGGCATCCCCATCCCGGAGAGCATCGACATCTACCATCTTAAGCATGAGATTGAGGCCAGCGACATGACGGCCCTTGAGGCTGTGCTGTCCGTCGACGAGGAGCGCAACAAGCTCCAGGCCGAGGCCGACGAGCTTTCGGAGAAGATGACGGACGATTCTCTCAGCGAAGAGGACAGTGAGGCTATCTCTGACCGCCTTACGGACTTGTACGAGCGTCTTGACGACATGGACGCCGCTACGGCCGAAGTCCGTGCTCGCCAGATTCTTTCTGGTCTGACGTTCTCGGACGCCATGATGAGCAAGAAGACCAAGGAGTTTTCTGGTGGTTGGCGTATGCGTATTGCTTTGGCCCGTGCTCTGTTCATTCAGCCGACGCTGCTGCTACTCGATGAGCCGACCAATCACTTGGACATGGAGGCTGTCGTCTGGCTTGAGGACTATTTGTCCAAGTGGAAAAAGATTCTGCTGATGATTTCGCACTCGCAAGAGTTCATGAACGAGGTCTGCACGAACATTATCGATCTTACCAACAAAAAGCTCGAGTACTATGCCGGTAACTACGACACGTACGTGCGTACGAAGGCTGAGAAGGAGGAAAATCAGATGAAGCGTTACAACTGGGAGCAGGACCAGATGAAGCACATGAAGGAATACATTGCCAAGTTCGGTCACGGTTCCGCCAAGCTCGCTCGTCAGGCTCAGAGTAAGGAGAAGACGCTGGCCAAGATGGTGCGTGATGGACTCACGGAGAAGGTCGAGAAGGAGGCGACCGGTGACTTCAAGTTCCCCAACCCGGAGCCGCTTCCACCTCCGGTGCTTATGTTCCAGAACGTGGCGTTCGGTTACCCGAACTCCCCGCTGCTGTACTCTGGCGTCGAGATGGGTCTGGACTTGGACTCACGTGTGGCTCTTGTCGGTGCCAACGGTACTGGAAAGACCACACTGCTCAAGCTGATCACAGGAGACCTGGTGCCTGTTGCAGGTAACGTTCGACCGCACAGCAAGCTGCGTATTGCGCGCTTCAGTCAGCATTTCGTCGATGTGCTGGACCTGTCCAAGTCTCCGCTTGAGTACTTCCGCTCGCTTTTCCAGACGAAGTCGGTTGAGGAGGTGCGAACCTACTTGGGCCGATACGGCATCACCGGCGAGGTGCAGACACAGATCATGGGCCAGCTGTCTGACGGTCAGAAGAGTCGTGTCGTGTTTGCTTACATGGCTCAGCAGAACGCTCACATGCTGCTGCTTGATGAGCCTACGAACCACTTGGACATGGAGTCTATCGATGCGCTGGCTCGCGCCATTAACAACTTCGAGGGTGGCATGCTGCTGGTTAGTCACGACATGCGATTGATTTCCCAGGTTGCCAAGGAGATTTGGCTTGTGGAGAACCAGTCTATCAAGGTGTACCAGGGCGAGATTTCCGACTTCAAGATGCGCGTGCGTAAGCAGCTTAAGCTGGCAGACAAGGAGCCCGTAAAGCTTGACGACGAGTAAAATACTCTCGATAGGTGATCGCCCACTAGATGCTTGCTACATGTAGAACTGCTGTGGCGATAGCTGTCGCCATTGTGTTCGTATTTGATTTCGTCCCTTGACTGATAAACATAGATTGGAAAATCACGTTGGTTTCTTTGATATCCTCATTTATTTCTTACCAGCTTTAGTCTTCGTCTTGGTTGTTGTCTTCGTGGCTTTGTTGAGACTCGAGAGTAATGAGTCCATCGTTGCTAATTCTCAAAGCTTCGACCGGGCAGTGGACAACTGAATTGCTGTTGCTAGACTGTTCGTCTTCGTCGTCTGTATCCCCATCGCCGTCCTTACCACACTGTTGTCGGTAAAGTGCCGTCGGAATGCTGACAAAGTTGGTCGATGAAAGCCCACTCGACAGACGGCTGATCCATGACGTACTGTTGGTTCGGCTGCCATTGTGTCTTCGGATCAACTGCTGACGATGGTTTCTACTTGCACTTTTTGCTCTATTGAAGAAACGTAAGTGCTGGTTATCCACGAGAACGCAGCCACAGCTCGCATCTTCACCTAGACCATGATCCTTGGACGTAGAGAACACGGTGATCACGCGAGCAGAGTTGCTGAAGGACAGTCCCTCTCGAGCAGCCTCGTGGGCTCGCAAGATGCGAGAAAACCCGTATTGACCAAGAAACTGGTCAACTGCTCGTGACCCGAAACGTACCGCTACACCACCACGTGGACTCTTGCCGAAACCTCGTGCGTCTAGCCTCCAGTTGGTAGTCCTCTCCAAAGACTCCTCGTTCCGAACAGGGTCGCCCCAGATCATGTCCGCGATGATGGATAATTGGGGTTTATCGGCGTAAAAGGCAGTATCCAAAGTGTCCAGTGATGCTGATGTTGGAAGCTTAGCGATCGTCTCGAGAAGGTCTTCGTGGTCTTCAATTGGTCGTGGAATTCCGCCATGCACACAGAAAACATCGTTGTCAATGACCGCAGCAACGGGCAATCGATCAAATGCGTTGTTAAGCTGATGCCAAATGACAGAACCTTCATTTGTACCGAACCGCGTCTTACACTGCGCAAGTAAACACCCAGAACCATAATGTTCTTCAAGACCATTGACAGCACGCGTCTCGTGATTTCCTCTCAGCAAGAAGATCTTGCCAGGGTAGAGAAGTTTGTGTGCGAAGAGGTAGGCTGCGCATTCAATTGACGAACTGCCGCGGTCAACGTAGTCGCCGAGGAAGAGGAAGCTACCTGCCGTGAGTTGTAGCCCAAGATGCCAAATATTATCCGCAAAGAAGCGCAGGTCTGTCCAGTTGCCATGCACGTCGCCGAATACATACACCGGGCTGGGTAAATCCAAACAACGAGCTTCACTCTCCAATATTGCACCAACCTGAACACTTAGCTCCACAAGGTCAGCAGCAAATTGAAGAGAACGCAGATAAGGCTGAGTTGTCATCATGGGGTCTGCCAGTGCTGCAAGCACTCGTCGAGCAGCGGCAATTTCCCCTGTAACAGGAATGGAAAAAGGTCGTAGAGATGCCAATACTTGCGCAGATTTAATACTCCCCAAACGATCAATTCGTTCGGATGGCTTCACACCTGAATCCGTGATGGAGTAGACGGTCGGAACGAGAGTGCGTGGAGGTGAAGTCGTGGTTTCTGTTGACATTTGTGCAGGCTGAGAATTGAAACCAGCGCTTGTAGTATTTGTTGGAGACGCCAAAGCAAGTAGTTGCTTGAGAAACGCGATCTCCTTTTCTGTCTCCAGTTTCAACGCAACATACGAGTCACGAAGTTTCTGCAAGCGCCAGCTCTTAATCGCTGTGAAAAAAAAAGCTTTTAAATGCGGCACTGCTCTAACGCACCTGAAGTTCTCGCGCGTTTTGCTCTTCACGAAGAAAGCAGGCTTGAGTACAGCGCTTGGCCGAGACATCACCACTACCTGGGGACGGACTGTCGAGTAGACTACTATGGGGAGAGCTGCTCTGGCGCTGAAGAAGCTGGTCTCCAAGGCTGTAGCTCATTTAAACTGTTTTCTCTCTGTAGCCCGTGCCGTGGAACTGGGAAGGATGGATAGTGGCGTCGTGGAGCGGCACGGTCTTCACCATGGCATCTCATGCACCGGAAATAGACGTACAAGACGTAACGACAAAGTGACCAGCCAAAAAACTCGTCACGAATAGTCATCTCTTTATCGATGCGTTGGTCACTAGTCCTGCTTCTGGAGCTGCTCTTGGTTAGCTTGCCGCATCTAGCATGTGTTCGAACGCGAGTAATCGATTATGATGCACTGGAGAAAGCGTGGGAGACTGGAGACGAGCAGCAAGAACTGCGAACGGAGGGAGACGAACATTATCGACAACTTGCAGAGAAGTGATTGCATCAACCGCTGCCAAAGATATCGATACTTAGTTTAAATACTCACTTCCGTATCATTTTCAGGAATGAAGAGGAGGCGAAGGCACTTGGACCTCAGATGCTATTCGTGACACTGAACGACAGGCACGAACGCTCTTCTGACGTCGCGTCACGCTGGAAAGAGGTAAAGGGCACTATAGCTGTAAGTTAGCCTCATTGACTAAGTGTAGTTTTCTTTTTTTTTGCTATAGATGCTGTGGACTGGAGGGATCAAGGTGAACATTTACGAAGTGGCTGATTCGAGGTTGCTCGTTGGGCTACAAAAGGGAGTTTTCGTAAACGATGTCATGAGATTCCTCGACGACCAGCACGAAGTGATAGAGTATGAGTGGGATGGGAAAGCATACGCAAAGGATACCCACCGACACTACCACAAACACCACAAGAAGGGAACTAAGAAGACCCAACGAAGGAAAAAGTTTGGCAAATCCTCGCGCTCGAAAAGGAAGAAAACCCCTCAAACTGTGAAAGAGACGACAGAAAAGCACGATGAGCTGTAGTAAGCAAACGCCATTGAAGTCCAATGATAACGGAGCTTACGACTGTAGCCAATCCACTCATTATTCCACCGTGATTTGACCGTTGTCTCGACGTCTGCTGTCTAGCTCAGTTGTTCGTACGCTCGCTTCGAATAGTTTCCAGAAGCGGGCCCAGCATCTTATTCTTCTTGGCGTTCTCCATCACAGCATTCAGCCTCGGGTGCGAGTCTGTGTCACGCACAGCGCTGATTGCATCGAGCGCACGCAACGCACTGCGAATAAGGTCTTTGACGCGCTCGACCTCGGGGCCAACCTGGTCTTCTTTCACCTTCTTGTTGATCGTCTTCTCTAGCGGCTCCACCAACGAATCTAGTGCACCAACAATACTACCGGGCTGCACGTAGCAGATCTTAATCAAGATCTGGTGGCTGAGCATCTGGATGTCGTCCTGGTCTCCCAGACCTCGCTTCAGCTGATCGAAGAACAGGCTGATATCGAGTTGCTGTGGCAGCATCTGGATCAAAGTTTCCACACACGAGTACGCAGCCTTACGAAGAGGGAGGCCATCATCCACCTTGTGCTTGAACGGACCGAGATCCACCACACGCTCCAACTTGATTTCAGTCGCCTTCAAGAGGACGGGGAAGATGTTTTCTCGAACGTATGGCACGAGATAGTGCGCGTGGTGGTGAGCAGCCGTGTTGAGCACCAGAAGAGCAGCACGACGCACGTGTAAATCTTCGTCTTCCAGAGCAGCCAAGAAGGGATCGATGTGAGCGAAGATCGCGTTGACAGCTTGCTCCTGAGCCGTAGTTGTCATCGCGTACTTGAGACTCGTCACGGCAGTCCAACGCGACCAGACGTCCGGAGATCCACACAGCTCCGTCACAATTGGCATAATCTTCGCGCTGTTCGTCACAGCGAGTTTTCCCATGCATTCGCCTACCATGTTCCGAACGCCCTCTTCCTGGCGAGCACTCATCTTCTGGAGAACAGGAAGGACACGATCCACATAGATGGCGAAACCATGGTGGGGTTTCGAGGCATGGTCCGAGATGACTTCGCGCAGCGATGTCAGCAGCAGGTACGAGTTCTCTCCAAGCTCCAACTTGACCATGATGGTCTCCAGGTACTCTTCCATATTTCCGACGCAAATACTACCAAGCGAGTACGCAGCTGCCGCCTTGACTTCTTCGCCCGCATTATTGAAGCACTTAAGAATCAGCTCCTTCACGTCAGTATAGCCAGCTAGCTTGATCTTGCGGCCGAACTCTCCCAAGCAGTAGAGCGCCAAAACATTGTTTTTTTCGGACTCGGTTTGTGTAATATCACCAACGAACTTAGCGAAGGCCAACTTGCGGTTCTCTTCCGTAGTCGCCACGCATGTACCAGCAACACATCGCGCAATGTTCAGCACAGAGTGCTTCGACTCATCCGTAGGCGTTGCCATCAAAGCCTTGAACAGCTCTGGGAAGCTGCTCCCAGGGGAATTCAACTGCGTCAGCTGGGCAAAAAGGCCCTTCAGCGCATCTAAAGTGGGTCCCTGAAGCATGGAGCTATGGCATAATTCCAGTGCCTTGAGTTGGGCGTTCTGCAGAAGCGCATTCGTCGAGGCAACACGCGGACATACTTGAAGCGAGTTTGATACCAGTGTGATGCTCATGCGGCACAACTGTAGATCCACGTCAACCAGAAGAATCGAGGCTTCCAACACCACTTCACAGTGTAGACTCTCCGGCATGCTAGCACCCTTGTGGATGACCAGATCAGTGAGGGTGGCCAATGTTGCTTGCTTCAATGTGCGAGACTGCTGACGAAGTAGCTGAGCTAGAGTTTGGGTGCACTCGACTAGAATGGGCGACATGTCCATTTTAAGCTTCGAACGAGCAATAACCCCAATGGCCTTAATGCTTTGCACACGCGTGATTTCGTTGTTGAGACGCTCCATGAGCAGTGGGTAAACTTCTCCGACGCGTCCACCAAGTTCATCACCTACAGTCACAACACAACGAACGTTAGCTCTACATCTCATCGTCAAGTACATGGCCTCTTACGCACCCAGCACAGCAACAATTTCTCCAATACTGCTGATTGCCGCCTCCTTAATTTCTTGATCGATGTCATGAACCTTCAAGCTAGGCAGAACCGCCTCGAAGAAGGGAATCGCGTACGGTTTGTAGGTCGAATCTCCATCTTCAGATCGGATAATACGGATGAGAGACTCAATCAGTCCAAGTGCCTTTGCCACTGTTTTGTACCAGTCCCCCTTCGCACACTGGACAGCAACCTTGACGACCGATTCAATATGCGGTCGGAATGGCTCCACTGTGTGTGTATCCACGAGCAATCGAAGGAACAGAAGCGCATCTAGCTTCAAATCGGAGTGTTTGTCCTCCACTGCGTTGAGAATGTTCGGCATCAAACGACCGATGTAGTCTCCCAGTTTTCCATGCTCCACCATCGCTAATTCACTCAGCATTGCAACCACTGCACAGCGCGACGGAACAGAAGCCTTCATGCCGAACTGCTTGTTGGCTCCAACGACGATGGAATTCAGACGTTGCTCCAACTGGGTGACACATGCGTTCGACGTGGGTGGGTGGAAAGAGCCAGTTCCATTTGAGCTCGGGAGAGTTTTGCGGGTAGCACGAAGAAGCTCTGCAAATACTCCAAACACGTCGATTCGAACGTTTTCTTCTCGCTCTTTGAAGCACGAGATCAGAGGCTGAGCACAGTGAATATAGAGCTGCTCCATAAGCTCGGGCCTCGTCGTGATAATTGCTGTTAGAACACGAAGAGTAGCACGACGAACCTTCCAGCTAGTGTCGTCGTCGTCACTGTAGTCACCCTCTTCGTCACTGTATTCCTCTTCTTCCTCCTCCATGTCCTCATCTTCATCGGCTGAGTCCACATAGTTGTAGTTGGGGTCGTAGGAAATAAACTGCATCACAAGCTTCAGGATAACCTCCACATGAGGCGTGATCTCGTTGTGGCATCGAATTACGAACGCCTCAAACGCCTGGAAACAGTTTCCACGCAATTCATCGGAGTCTTCGTTCTGTAGTGACTCATCCTCGGGATTCCCGCAGAATTGCACCAGGATGCGGATCACCGCGTCCAAATGCTGTCCAAGGCGGTGTCCTGCCGTCCGAGAAAGCATTCCGATAGTCTGGATCAACGTACGCACGTTCGCCGAGTCGGTAGATCCTTGAATTCCCTTGATCAGGTGCTCCACCAGGCGGCTCACGAGAACATCAGACGCCATAACACCCAGTGATCCCACACACGCAGTCGCGCGCTTGCGCACCAGCGGCGACTCGTCCGTGAGCTGAACCATCAGCAACTCCATGATGGTCGCGTGTTCCGTGGCGACATCGTAGCCAAAGCGACGCAGTAGATCTGTAAGGATGTCGAGCGTCTCGGCCTTCACAGCGGCGTCCTTGTCCTTGTTCAGACCGGTCAGTAGACGCGTGCAAACACCAGTGGCGATGGACGCTCCCGTAGATTGGGACACGTCCGCCACGATGGTCTTCATCCCGATAGAATATATGTCCCGGAGTTCTGACTTGCCATTAAGGATGAGATCACAGAGCTTGGCGCAAATGTCTGCCACCTGGGTCACCTGCACTTTAGTGACCAAAATGCCCAGGCACTTGACGGCGATAGACTGCACGTCGTTCGACTTGTCGTCCAGCTGCTTCAGCACCGCCGTGCACACTCTGCATCGCAGTATACACGCCGGATGAGTCACACTCCCTCCATCTATGGCCATTATTAAATTAGCTACACGTACTTTGGCTCGAGATACGGCCCCAGGTCAACGTCCTTGTTGAGCTCGACGCACAGGTCCGAAGTAGCCATGTAGCGCTCATCTTTGTCAAAATCCGTGGTCTGTATTAACACATATACAGAGGATTCACCGTCAGGAGGATCCTCTTCTGCATACAGGAGCACATCGTACCTTGTCCAGCAGCTGCGCGATTTTATCCTCGTTCGCGCGCATCTTGCCCACGCTCCAAATTGAAAGTGAGTGACGAAGAAGATTTCGGGTGAAAATGTGCACCACACAAGATGACCATCACTCTGTGGGAGTTACTTCAACAACAGGGGCGGACAGTCCGCAATTGGATCTGCAAGTGACATCGCCATGAGTACGGAGGACGAGGAGCTTGCGCTGTGGCTATGAGTACTCCAAATATATGCGCTAACTGGTACTGTGTGCATATGCAGGCGAAAGCGACGGCGCCGTGGCGCCTGATCAGCTCACGTCGCTCATCTCGAGCGAGGTGGAGCGCCAGCTGCGAGAGCGAAGCTTCATGCTCGAAGCCATGAAGGAGCAGATGGCCAAGGTGCTAGTCGAATTTGAGGAAATGACTTCCAACATCAGCTCCAAGCGCTCGTGGTCCAACAGCGTGGCCAAGACGACGAAGCCCTTGGTGTCGCCCAAGAAGACGCTGTTCAACATCCATCCCGTCGTCACTCCCTTAGATATCGCCCAACCAGCGGCGTCCTCTCCATCAAAACTACCAAAGTAGTTGAACTGTTTGTTGTTGTGTAGTTTGACACGTTCTTACTTTTGTAATTTGAATGGGGTAGAATTGGCGGTGGGCTTTTTAAAAGCATCCACCCCTTCAAGGGCAACCCTAGTGGAGGAAGTCTCTCGCCAAGCTATGGAGGATCTCGCAGTCCCGGCGGCAAGATTACTTTTGGTACGGTGCTGTGTCGTGTGGTTCCTTGACGAATATAAGCTTATTGTAATATTCTCTGCAATTCTGGCTGCTGGACAGACAAAGTACTTCCACGAGTTGCCAATATTGAAAAATGCAATGACGGCTCACAAGTGATGATGACGCAGCAAAGACACCATATGTACGAGCGAGCCTTAGTGCGATATCCACAGTGTCGAAGCAATGTATTCGCCCCGAGTGTATACGATCTTGAAGAATTATCGAGCTCGGATGCTAGTGCTCTTCAGGCACCCCAAGCATCACTAAAGCTGGAATTTGTATATGGATGTCGTAGCGGAGCGACCACGTCACTGTCTAGCAGTCATCCAGCTGCACCGAATGCAAGTACCAACAACAGCGCGTTCTATGTATCAACTGGTGAGGTCATGTGGTTCACAGCAACGCTGGTGGTGCTGTACAACAAAGAAATCAACTCGCAGAGAGTTTTCAGAGAACACACCGATGAGGTAACAAGTGTGGCAGTACATCCAAATCAGCGAATTATAGCATCAGGGCAAGCGGGGAGATCTGCCGTTCTTCTGGTGTGGAATGCGCACGATGAACCACTTGGCAAGCGATTTGCATGCCTCAAGGGCCATCAAGTTGCAGTGAGATCCATCAGTTTTTCTAACGATGGCAAGCTGCTTGCATCTTTGGGTGGAGACATGTACAACACTATTTGTATTCACGACTGGAAAGCGCAGGAGCTGCTGGTTAGTGCTCGAGGTCATACATTTCGAGTTCATGCGGTTGCGTTTAATCCATTTCAGGCATATGGTCGACCCGAAACACATCGATCCAAGAAGCCAGGACAGGCTCTACACGATGACGATGCGTGTTATACTTTGGTCAGCTGTGGTGTTCGCCATATTCGCTTCTGGACACTCACAAAGAGCAATTATGTGCCCCCTCCTTCCAAGGAAAAAGCTGATAGTGCCTTTTACGGATCTACCTTTGGTGGTCCTCCACGATTGCGTCCTCCAACTCCGACTGAAAAAGTGTGGAAACTGGAGGGCAATGTACCGTCATTCCATGGGCGCTTTGAGGTCCAAGACTTCACAAGTTTGACGTTTGTGAACGATTCTCCACCACTGTACATGTACGATGAACACTCCAAGGAGTTAGTCGCAACAAGTGCTACTGATCATTCACTTGGCCGGATAGTAGCTGGTACAGCGAAGGGGGATTTGTGCTTGTTCTTGCAACCAAGAGCTAGTCCTGATGTTGATACCGTTTCCGAGCGTGATTTACGGAAGGAGCCTGCGAAATGGTGGGAAATCCCAGAATATACTGATGTTGAGATAAACGAGCTCGTGTGGGAAAAAATCGCATACGAACCAACTGGAAGGCTTGTTGATGTAGTACCTCACGACCAAGACACTGGTAATCGCTTTAAGTTACCAAAACAAACTCAAGTAGAGATGGAAGGACTATGCAAGAGAATGTCTCAGTGGCCTAACGCGACAGAGTTGCATTCGCGTTTGGATGAACTAAAATATAGTGGACCATTGGGCCATCAGGGAGCGACGTACCAAGTGGCGTATTCCAAGAAACTCAATCTGATCATGTCGTGTGGAAATGATGGAAAGCTACTGTTGTGGACATGCCAACTAAGCAAACCCATGCGAATTCCTGGAGTCAGCACACAAGGCATTTTCACGCCACTGACAGGGGCTTTTGCCGAAGGTTCACACGCATTACTTCCTTTTGATGACCCAGCAAAGGTGTTCCGTTTGCCAACTGCACTACCAAATGATTTTACCGCAGGTGGTACCGCTGCTACACCGAAACCCACGGGCATTGTGTGGAATGATGACGGCAATTTTGTGCTTGTTACCACTAGCAGCAGCTGCATTTGGGAGCTTAATATCGTATCTGGAGAATGGAAGCTGCTGTTTGAAGCTCATAGTGGTCCGGTGGCAGCTTGTACAACCCACCCTTCAATGCAAGAGGTGGCTACGGTATCTCAAGACGGATATCTTAGATTTTGGGATCTTGAACAGCGCATGTGTACACGCCGTCTGCGCCTTGGTAGTTTTATTACCTCAAGCGTAAAAGTTTTCTGTATGGAATTTCATCCTGCAGGACACGAACTTTCAATTGGACTAAGTTCAGGTGAGCTACTGGTTGTGAACTGTAACGACTTCAAGATATTGCTACGGAAAAATGTTAAATCAACCTCTGCAAGTACGACAAACCTGAATTTGGGTATCGCCCAGCTGAAGTACTGCCCCAATGCAAAATATTTAGCAGTGGGAGGGAAAGACACTTTTGTTTACATCTACAACGTCATCAACTGCTACAAGAAGTTTCATGTTTGTGAAGGCCACTCAAGCGCAGTGACGCACTTAACGTGGGATAAGGTCGGTGTCATCCTGCAAACCAATGCAGCGGACGGTGAAATTCTTCATTGGTTGATATCTCCTACCAAAGGCGAAACCAAGCAGATTACTGATGCTTTTCTCGTTCGCGATGTGCAGTGGATTAAATGGACATGCGTGTTTGGGTGGCCAACGCCTGGTATTTGGTCAGAAGATTCAACTAATCTTGCGGACATTGCTGCAGTCTGCACAACAGGTCCAAAGTCGATAAATGAAAATGACGAATCAGGGAACACGCACTCGCACTCAACCTCCGACGAAGACTTGCTGGCTGTTGCTTGTCGATCGAGTATCCATCTTCTTAAATACCCTACACATCCTGGCACCAAGCGGAAAATTTACAAGGCTCACTCATCAGCTATTACAGCGATTGGTTTCTCGTTTGACGATGCATATTTGGTTACTGTTGGTGGCGACGATGGAACACTTATGCAGTGGGAAGTTGTGCCTGGAGGAACAAGTTCTACTTGTGTCGATGCCAGTACCAAAACTGCACGTCGAGTACAGCTAACAGACGACAGCACCGGAGAACGGCAAAGTTCGAGTCCAGTTCCTCCTCCGCACGATGGCAAGCAGCGATCTAGTCGACTCTCCCCACGTAAGCAGTCTCGACAATACCGTGAGCGTCCAACTCATCCAGATGACAGTTCACGAGAGCCTCAAAATGATCAAACCGACGACGAAATACAAGTAGTAGATTTAAACTGTGCCAGTGTGCATTGGAATCCCAACGACAAGTATTCAACAACCGACTCGCTGGGTGGCGGGTGCGAAGGAGACACAAAGGAATTGTCACCTGACACTAACCAAGGTATCAGCTATCGAAGGGCCGTGGATCAGAACAATGAGCTACCAGTTCCCACCCAGACTCGAGCAATACACGACTATGCTGCTGAAAAACCGGACGATCTGAGTCTTAATCGTGGGGAGATCCTCCGCGTGCTCTCGAAAGGTAGCGGTGAATGGTGGCTCGGCGAGACTTGCGACGGCAGCAAGGGTTATTTTCCTGCTAGTTTTGTAGAAGATGTAGACCTAAGCGTCCCCACCACCAGCGACGAGTCCATGGCAAGCGAGCAGAAGGATAAATGATCAGTAAATTTTAGTTGAAGTTGTCTGCGACGTGTGAGAACATGTGGCTACTGTTCCGGTGGCTCTAGCTTACAGCACCTGGCCCGGAATCACGAAATAGTCAATCAATTTGCTGGTCAAAATGACGGCATCCTCCGACACGGCGCCGGCTGCCAGCACGACGACTTTCAGCGACCTCCCACTGCATGGCGACGTGGGTCGTGCGCTCACAGCCATGCGCTTCCTGCGCCCATCGCCCATCCAGCTGCACGCGCTGCCTGTGGCTCTATTCGGCAACGATGTCATTGGTCAGGCTAAGTCCGGCACGGGCAAGACTGCAGTTTTTGGAGTCACGGCCATCGAGCATACGATCCGCAACATTGAGCAGAGGCACCAAGAGATGAAGGAACGAGTGGTTGGGAATCCATTGGCATTAATTTTAGCGCCGACTCGCGAAATCGCTATTCAAATTGAGACTGTGCTGCATCAATTGGCACAGTTCCGGCCAGACATCGTCATCCGCACATGCATCGGTGGACTACCAGTAGCTCAAGACCAGGTGACCAGAATTGCATAGGTATCGATCTGTGGGTAAGTGTACTGATTGGAGTGGTGATGTTAGATGCACTTGGCAGCGGGGTGCCATATTGTGGTGGGCACCCCAGGACGTGTGAAGGCACTTGTGGACCAATGCTCACTGCCATGTAGTGCCATTCGACTTCTAGTGTTGGATGAGGTCGATAAGCTCATGGCGCGAGACTTCGAAAAAGATGTAAGAGTGCATCGAAATATTGAAATGGTTGGGTATTGACTGCCCTATATATGAACAGATCCAATACGTCGTGGATGCACTTCCCGAAAGACGACAGGTAATGATGATACTCTTTGATCCGATACTTGTCTCCGAGTTATTTACTTAAATGAGTTTTATTGCTGGTCTCAGACACTCGCGTTCTCTGCCACGTTCACTCCTGATCAGTTAGTTGCAGTTGCACAATTAATGCGGACGCCACAGGTAACTTGTACCTTCGCACATTTCGTGTTATATACCTTATCAAACTATCTACCTGCTGTCTCAGATTGTGCGAGTTCGAGGGCCGGACGATGTCACCACCGAGTTTATTTCGTCTGCTGAAGATCTCGAAAATTGGAAGAAACGAGAACAGTCAAATTCCCCAGAGCTGTGGCTTCGCCATGTACGCCAGTATTACAGCGTCGTCAACTTACCCACCGCGCAGGTAGCAGGTGACGACATTCTGAATATGAAAGCAAAGGTAGTCAAGCTGGCTGCACTGCTGTCGGAGATCGTGTTTGTGCAGTGCATGGTGTTCTGCAACGATAAATTTCGCTCGGAGGCGTTGGCCACAGCTCTCGCAGCGCAAGGCTGGCCAGCTGTATGCATCACTGGCTCGCAACCTCAAGCTACACGTTTGGAAGTAATGGAAGGGTTTAAAGCATCACGTTCGCGTGTGTTGGTCTCTACCGACCTCACCGCGCGAGGAATTGATGTGGATAAAGTCAACTTTGTGGTACGTTCTTAGGAAGCAAGGGGTAGTTAGAGTACTGGATTTCTGATTGTTGCTTTGCGAAATCGTAGGTAAACCTGGATTTACCTCGGGACCCAGCAACATATTTGCATCGTGTTGGAAGAACCGGGCGCTTTGGTGGGAAGGGATTAGCTGTGACTTTACTTTCTAGGAAAGAAGTACAAGGGGTCCACCTACTTTCTCGGGTGTTTAAGATGGAGATCAGCGAATTACCCAGCCCCGTACCTCTCGAGATTTATACGTACGCAGCTCCAGAGGAAAATGGTGACGGTGAAGAAGCAGAGGCCTCTGCAGACTGTGTGGTCGCTGAAGAATTGCCAGCTGAGGTTGCAAGTGAACCGTGCAACAGTGAAGACAATGGCGACGGCGAGGGAGCGGCGACTACACACTCCGCGGCCACTGAATTATTGCAGGCTATAAAGACGAAGGACACAAGTGAGCGTTGCAACTACGAACTTGAAGAGGAGAACGTGATGTCAAGTGCAGCGAAAGTAGCAGCGGTGAAGGAACCGCTGTCGAGAGTGATTTTAAGCCGATATGATTTGGAAGAGAGATCATATGAACGCTGGGTGGAGTTACTGTAGCTCCTGGTGTTTAGTTTCCCATAGAGTTGAAAAATCGTCTCGAGCATTTTGTCACTACTCAGTATCCTCTCTACCCCGGAAGCTACCTCTTGTTTGAGTTACAGGGCGTCATCGAGAGGCTAGCCAAATTTTTTCACAATTCGTCGCAAGGTGTTCACTGTTCGAACCGTAACTGGAATACCCAATTTCTTGTCGAAAGCCACTTTGAACAGCGGGGAGTCGCTCATTTTGGCGTCTGAATACCACACAAACGCCTTGTCCAGCACTTCGAGCTCATCGGCGTCAGTGGAGAGCGCAGTGACAATCTCTCGCTGTTCCATTGTCAGCTCCTCTTTGACAAGTACCACATTAACAGCCGTCGCGGACTTGACGACCCGTTCACCGAGCTTTGCCACCTCGTTCATGGAGCGGACGAACACTGGGATGTGATATCCAAAAAGCTTTTCAAGTACTCCCTCGACGCGGGATTCGACATCGAGCACCGAAAACTCGTCTCTGTCGGTAGGAGCGTCGAAAATGACGTTCCCACTGGCCAGGAACGTCTCAACGTTGCTGAGTCCATCCTTCCCCAATGCGTTTGCAATTAATTTCATGCTGTGCACACGACCCGCAACGTTCACTCCACGTAGAAATACTACGATCTTGCTGCTACTGCTAGCGCTTGAGCAGACTTTGTCCGATGAAGACGACGAAATGGCCAACGCCTCGCCAGCAGAGCCATTGTCCTTAGCAGTGCTGGGATCGACCGCAGCACGGCTGCGTGCACTAGATCGTGTGTCCCTCTTAGTGTTGAGAGAGCTGTCTGTCACCGTGGAAGCTTTCCTCTTACCCTTAGCAACCATCTCAGTGACGTGTGGGCGACGGAGCCAAATGACAGCGACAAAGTGGCAACGAGTCAGCGCGACGGCACTGCCCGACCGACACGTCGGTTGGTGTCGGTTGACCAACCGCATCAGATCCTGCATAGTCTGCGAGCAACTCATCCATGATGACTTGCTTAGAAGTGCAGACCCGATACTTTTTTTTTCAAGGCTTGAAATTCTAGTGAGCTCGCAAAGCGGGGAATGGCTGCGCCCGAAGCCACGCTCTATCTCTGCCGAAACATCATGCAGGTATGTAGCAGATTGCATGATGCAACTTGTCGAGGCAGGCCCAAGGTATCCACTCTGAAGTGCAGGCAGCCATGAAGTACACAATGATGCATCCATTTGCATCTGTCCAATTCGCATAACCTGGGAGATTATACTCTGTTCATTCTATCTATTCTCAGGTATTTTACTTTCTTTTGAAAGAACGACCAAATCATTCTTGTGACTCCCTGTCGAATCCTATAAAGCCTTCGAGTTCCGGAAACTTCATAACCGCGGTTCCGAAAGTTTCTCCGCGTTTCAAGCGGCTCTCTCTGCCGAGGCGTCGCGAGCGTCTGCAAGTCGCAGCGCCACACCCGATCTTATCACTCTCCTTCTCGCTATGACCACCACGGGCAGCAAGCGTGAGCTGCCAGCGTCCCCCGCAACGACATCGTCGTCTTCTGTCGACCATAACATCAGCAATGCAAACGGCAACTCCTTGCAGCGATACATCTCGGCTAAGGAGGTAGCCCAGCACCAGGTATTCCGCCAGAACGACATGCGGCGATCCATCAGCTCCACACGGTTCAGTCCTGTCGCAAAAGGCTCCACCAGCCAAGCCTCGGTCACTGGGTCGTCCATATCCGCCTCCAACAGCCCTCGCTGTTCGTTCCCGGCGTCGTCGCCAATTGCCGAGTCCATCCTCAAGGTGGTTCTCATCGGTGACTCAGGTGTAGGCAAGTCCAACCTCGTCATGCGCTTCACCAAGAACAAGTACATGCCACACAGTGTGCAGACCGTGGGCTTCGAGTTCGCCACCAAGACTATTCGCGTCGGAGACCGACGACTTAGAGCACAGATCTGGGATACCGCGGGGCAGGAAAGATTCCAGTCACTCACTGCTGCCTATTACCGCAATGCAGTGGGTGCTATGATCGTCTACGACATCACGAACCGCAGCTCGTTCGAACACGTTACGGGGTGGTTGGCTCAGGTTCACGAGCATTCGCATGAGAGTCTCGTGCTGATCCTCGTGGGCAATAAATGCGATCTTGCCCACTTACCGGAGAGTAGAGAAGTATCGACGCTTGAAGCTGCAAGGTTCGCAGCAAAACACTCGATGGAATTCCTCGAGACATCGGCATTGGATGCCACAAACGTTGTGGACGCCTTCAAGAAGCTCATTGTACCAGTGGGGCGTCTACTGTCTCCGACTGAGCCGAAGAAGATCGCGCGATTACCTCCAGGATGGAGACGCGTTCTATCAAGGACCAGACCAGGTGAATACTCGTATGAGAACCAGTACACCAAAGAACGTATTTCATTTGCGCCGAAAGAACCTGCAAAACCCTCTCAGCAAAGCTTTCGAACGCCTTCTAATGGGTCCATGGGCGGATCTTCGAGTGTTGTCACTGTCACACGCGAGAGTCTTCAAAAACAGCATCAGAAGGCATATCTCGCACAGAATCAGACGCCGCAATGCGGAGTCTGTGTAAGCGAGTGCACGATATTGTAGATGTTTGACGACTTGCCTCGTAGTCATAAGGTTAGGGGCAGCCTGTTTTCTTTTTAGCCATTACGAAGATAAAACCCAGTATGTGATGTATTCGCAAGGAATGAAGATAAGAAAGTGAATCGAATACAAGGGATGAATAGGAGCAGCTTCACTCGGTCGTACTACAGTAGTACATGTAGTTCTTGTAAATTTGTGTTTGATTAGCATCACATTCACATGTTAGTAGTCGTCGCGATAAATTACTGTTCACGAATCAAGACAGATTTGATTTCTTGTCGTTGTTGTTTTCTCTATGAAAGCGGCCATCTCTTTCACTGAACACGATGGATAAAAGTCTGCTAGACTAACGTATTCCTCGCGTACCTGTTTACTTCGAGCGCCGAGCCACGAAGAACGCAGCAGCGACGGTCGCAGCAGCAAGCGCTAAGGTGGCGAATTTACACTCGGTGGGAGCCGACGTCCACAGACTGAAACAATCACTGCAGGCCTTCTGGTTTTTCTTCGCGATAGTCTTGCGAATGTGCTCGGCCACAGTAGCACTCGAGTTGTTGGCGACCGATAGTTGGGTGGGCAGCGATTCTAACCCCTTGAGGATCGGGTGTTGCTGGATGTCCGACTCAGCCACATCAAGTGCCTTGGACACAACGGGAAGGAACTTGCCGTAGTGGGCAGTACCAACGACAACCACCGCCGAGTTGGGCTTGTCAGCAAGGTTATCCTGGCCAAAGTGCATAGCAGCAGCCACACCAATAGCGCTGTGCGGATCGAAGAGGTACTGGTGTACCTTTTTGTACTCGGCAATGGTGGAGCGCACCTCCTCCTGGAGCACTGCGTACGACGCCATCTCGTCCTGCGCCTTTGTAAGCAGCTCGCCCGAGATCGTGAGCTCGCCAGTCTGTTCGAAGCCCTGCATCCAACCGCGCAGAATATCGTGGTTCTCGCCAGAAAAAGCGAACAGATAGCGCTCGAAGTTGCTCGAGACGCAGATGTCCATGGACGGCGAGATCGTGTGCTCGATGTCGCGGCGGTGATACTTGCCTGTGGAGAAGAAGCGGTGCAGGATATCATTCTCATTGGTGGCCACGATCAGCTTGCCAATAGGCACGCCTAGTTTCTTGGCGTAGAAACCGGCAAGGATGTCACCGAAGTTGCCAGTGGGGACTGAGAAGGCGACCTCACCGCTAACGCCCTGCTCGCGAGCACGGAAGTAGGCCCAGACGTAGTACACGATTTGTGCCAGGATACGAGCAAAGTTGATGGAGTTAACGGCACCCAGGTTGTACTTGGCCTTGAAGTCAGCGTCGGCAAAAAGGTCCTTGACGATGGCCTGGCAGTCGTCGAACGTGCCCTTGACAGCCACGTTGTGGATGTTCTGGTCCAATACTGTGGTCATTTGACGCTGTTGAATGGCGCTCACGCGGCCCTCGGGAAAGAGGATAAACACCTCGACATTCTCCTTGCCGCGCAAACCGTAGATAGCCGAGCTGCCCGTGTCACCCGAAGTGGCGCCAACAACAGTGATCTGGTGCTTAGATGCGCCTGTAGGAAGCGCCTCGTTCTTGCGCTTCAGAAAGAACTCGAAGAGGTTGCCAAGGAATTGCAGCGCGATGTCTTTGAAGGCGAACGTGGGGCCGTGGAAGAGCTCAAGCACCAGCATCTGGTCCGTCACCTTGACCACGGGCGCCACCTCCTCGGCACGGAACGTGGCCGCGTTGTAGCTCTTGGCCACAAGCTGATGCAGCTGGTCGCGCGAGATCTCGCTCTCGTCAATGAAGAGGCGCATAACCTCCACAGCCAACTCCTGGTACGAAAGCGACGCCCACTTTTCGAGTGCATCGACCGGAAGCGTCGGGAACTCGTTGACCTCTGGTACTAACAGACCACGGTCGGATGCCAGGCCGGTTAGCACCGCTTGCTCGAAGCTGAGGCCGCGGACTCCGCCGCGCGTACTGCGGTAGTGCACCATTGTCCCTGCTGGTGCTGCAGGTGAAAGTGTTAGTGCGCTTGCACAAAGACTACGAAGCCAATGTGAGCCGCTCAGGAAAATAAGAAACTTCTTGCAGTGGAGACGCGTCCTCGGATTGGCGCAACATTGGAGCAACCGGCATCGTTGCGCAAACGGTGTTGGTTGAAGCCCTTTATGTACGGAACATAATTCGCAGTTCGAAGAACTGTGTTAGATAAGGCTGTTTCGTGCATTGGTCCCCATGTGGTCAATTTTGTAAAATAAAACTCAGTTTGGACCAAATTTCGTGGCGAAATACAATCTGCCCGCCGATAACGAGTGCGGAACCCTGGTCTCGCAGCTTCGCACAGCGCAATTCACAACAGGTTATTGGCTTGAAGCAGGATCTAGGACGACGCAATGAGTTCACCAGGACGTCCATCAGTGATGCTGTGTCGATCAGGGCTATATATGTAATAAATACTGACTGCAAGTGCACGAAAGTACTTTTGTGCACTTTAGTGCAATGCACGAAACAGTCCTAGTGTTAGAGCATTTCCACCGGTTTCGATCAAACTACATTTGATTTGGGCGTAGACCAGGCACTATAAAGTCGCGCAGCCTGCACGACTTTATAGTGTCTGCAGGAGGTCGAATAGTCAGTGCAGAAAACGGCTTATTTCGGGCTATCCATCAACTAAAAATAGTAGATCTCAAAGCCAATTATTGACAAATCAGGAGAAATCCCGCCAATTCGAGAAATGGCGATCACCTTCTTGGCCTAGTCAATGTTTCACCGAAGTCAATGAACCCAAGTAGACATTAGAAGATCCAGGTGATACTACGTATCATTAACTTTTGAGTGACTCATTCACTACACGACTGCAGCTCTACCCAAATATTGAGTGTAGACAAAAGCAATCATATCTCTCACGGCTTAAAACTGATTCAGTCTCGGTATAACATGTATTGCTCTCGTACATCATATCATTTTACTGAATTACAGTTGAACAAGTCAATTATACCTTGAATTGTGACGTCTGTGTCGTAGAAGTATTGCCAGTAAGCACCTGCTGCTCCATCGTGAGGAACGGAGCGATGACCTCGGCGGGCTACAGAGGCTGGCACCAACGCCGCACATGCCGCTGCGCTTAAGCATGCCAAGCACATGATAACCTTGTGCTCGGGGTTCTGCTCGCGCTTCTACCAACCCAACGCTCCAATTTAAGAGCCATCGTGAGTATTAAATGATGCTGGTCGTATCACTACTCCAAAATCATGGTTGATTGGGCCTGGCGTCGTCCGAGGCAGCGACGCTGCGCTTTCACGGGCCTTTTTACGCATGATACTTACCGAATCAGCACCGACAGTCCTTCGGCAATGTCTTCAAGACATTGTCTTGTGGTGTCAGTAGGTGGTTCCTGTTGTCAAGAAGGCGCCTCGACCTGCCACGGTGTACCAGTAGACACTGGTACGACCTTCACTCAGTGGCACTCACGCATTCACGTGATTGCGAGACATGTGATTACGGGACGGTGTCGCATGGGTACAAGATTGTGGGTACAAGATGGGCATCGACGTGGCAGCCTCTGATTGCCTAAGGTAACTCAGTATCCAGTTAGGAATCCAATAGTGTGTATCCAGGAGAGAATCCAGTAGGCTTAGAGGTAGCAAGCAGTTAGCGAACTAAGGACCTAAATCAATCACTTTGCATTTCGACATCTAGTGCTCAAACGACCTTGACTTTTGGTTATGAGCCCAAGCCCCGTATTCCCTGCTGAAGACTCCGACTACGCTTTCGCCATGGACACCACCTCGACCACGACCTCCCGTATCAACAAGTTCGACGGAACCAACTTTCACACGTAGAAGTTCAAGATGCGCATGGTGCTCGAGGAGCGCGACCTGTGGGAAGTGATGTGCGGAGAGATCAAGCTGGAGCACTGCGCTACGACGCTGGACCAGACGACGTTCAAGAGGAAGTCTCGCAAGGCGCTGGCGATCATCTGTCTCGCGATGGAGGATTTTCGCAGTTGCCGCTGGTTCGGTCGGCGAAGGATGCGTTCGATGCATGGTCAAGACTGGAAGGACACTTCGAGAAGAAGAGTTTGGCCAACAAGCTCTTCCTTCGTCGACGGTTCTTCACGACGACGATGGCGGAAGGTGATGATGTGTTGGAACACATCAATAAGATCAAGACGCTGGCGGAACAGCTCGACGCAGTGGGCACTCCGGTCAGTGAGGACGACTTGGTGATCACGCTTCTGGCAAGTTTGAACGAGTCGTACCAGTTCCTCATCACGGCGTTGGAGTCGAGAGCTGACTCGCTGACGTGGGAACTCGTGACGGCTCGACTGCTGCATGAAGACTTGAAGCGCAAGGAACAAGGTGGCGGTGCTGAAGGAACCGCGCACGGGGGTCAAGCGTTCATGACAAGCGGCAATGGGAAGAGCAAGGGACGACAAGCGCAGAAAGCCAGTGCGTGTCACTACTGTGGTGAACAAGGTCATTGGATCGCCAAGTGTCCCGTGAGGATTCGCGAGAACGCGGATCGACAGAAGCCACAGCGAGCGAATGTGGCGAATGAAGATGAAGAGGAGTTCGACGGCGACTACCTGTTTTCGGTTGGTGGTGGAGCCACCAAGTCGAGTGAAGTTTGGCTGGTCGACTCGGGTGCGACGCAGCACATGACGTACTCGAAAGATTACATGAAGAACTACAAGAAGATGACTCCGGTGGACGTGCATCTCGCGGACGACGGAGTGGTTCAAGCAGTCGGCAGTGGCGACATTGTCATGTCGATGAAGACTCCACGCGGGATCAAGAAGGGTGTGCTCACCGGCGTGCGGCACATTCCCAAGTTGTCGCGGAACTTGTTTTCGGTCGGGCGTTTCACTAAGGATGTTGGGCCTGTCACGTTCAAGCGCGACGGGTGTTTCGCCGAGACGAAGAACATCAAGTGGAAGCTCGGAGCAAGTGAAGGCAAGGGACTGTTCAAGTTGTGCATGACGCCTATCATGACTGACGAGGCGAATGTGTCAAGTCCGAAGGAACGCAAAAGGGACATCACGTCATACCACTGGCACCTTCGACTTGGTCACATTGGCCATGGCGGTCTAGACGCCATCGTCAAGAAGGGTTATGGTGCTGGGATGAAGATGACGGCTGTGAAGCAGTGGGAGTTGTGTGATGGGTGTGCACTCGGCAAGCAAACGCGAGTGAGCTATATGCCTAAGTCACCGAACCGCGCCAAGAAGCTGTTGGAAGTCATCCACAGTGACGTCTGCGGTCCCATGAAAACGCCGACGTTCAGTGGCAAGCGGTACTTCGTCACGTTCATCGACGAGTACTCGCACTTTTGTGTGGTATACTTGCTGCGGAACAAGTCGGAGGTGGCTGCCAAGTTCGCGGAGTTTGTGGCGTTTGCCGAAACTCAGACGGGTGGTTGCGTGAGAACGCTCCGTGTGAAGCAGCTCCGTAGCGACAACGGTGGCGAGTACAAGTCTCGTGAAATGGCCAAGTTTTGCAGCGAACGGGGTATCGTGCAGAAGTTCACTCCGCCGTACACGCCTCAACTGAACGGAGTGGCCGAGCGGATGAACCGGACGTTGGTGGAATGTGCGCGCTGCATGTTGGAACATGCCGGACTGTCGAAGTCGTATTGGGGTGAAGCGGTGGTGACGGCGACGTTCCTCCGGAATCGGTGTCCGACACGCTCCACCACCCACGACAAGTCGCCACACCAAGTATGGACGGGAAAGAAACCGCTGTTGGCGAACCTAAAGGTGTTCGGTTGCCATGCGTATGTGACGGTCCCGAAGGAGAAACGCACCAAGTTTGACGCTCGGTCGGTGCGTTGTCGGTTTCTCGGGTACTCGGAACATGAGAAAGCGTATCGGTTTGAAGAGATGAAGAGCGGTCGCGTGCTAGTGAGCCGCGATGCGCAGTTCATGGAAGACGTCTTCGACGGTGGGAGACGCAAGTTGGATCAAGAAGAAGCGGTCGTGGAACTTCGAGAAGAAGTTGGCACGGACCAAGAAGCATCGTCCGGATCGGAAGAGGACGATGAAGAAGAAGCTGCGCGGGACGAAGACTTCGAGCCCGGCAGCAAGCGACACCAGCGGACGCGGTCGTTGGAGGAAGCGGTGGAGATCCCAAGGTCCAAGCGGCACAGTCGGCAACAAACGCTGGACGAGATGTCAGCCATCGCAAAAGAAGAAGGCTTCGATGCGGCCTTCGTTGTGGATTCAGTGGGAGAAATGCCGACTACGTTCGTATCGGCGATGGAATCCTGCAACTCGGCCAAGTGGAAAGAAGCGTGCGACTCGGAGATCAACTCTCTTCGCAAGAACGAGACGTGGGTGTTGGTGCCATTGCCGAAGGGACGCAAGGCGATCGGCTGCAGATGGGTGTTTCGGATCAAGGAAAACCAGGCTGGAGACATCGAGCGGTTCAAGGCGCGTCTGGTGGCCAAGGGATTCTTGCAGAAGTTCGGCATCGACTATGAAGAGACGTTCGCGCCGGTGGCCAAGTTCACGTCCATTAGGATCTTGCTCAGTCTGGCGGCCAATTACAATCTCACGGTTTACCAGATGGATGTGAAGACGGCGTTCCTGAACGGCTGGCTGGACGAAGACATCTACATGGTGCAGCCGGACGGCTACGTTGACGAGGCGCACCCGGACTTCGTGTGCAAGCTCAAGCATTCGCTTTACGGTCTGAAGCAGTCGCCGCGGATGTGGAACCAGACCATCGACAAGTTCATGCTGGAGCTGGGGTTCAAGAAGTGTGAGGCGGATCACTGCATCTACGTCAAGCGCATTGACCAAGACATGATCTTCGTGGCGCTGTACGTGGACGACTTGATCCTGGCAAGCAACAACGACGACCTGCTCAAGTCGACCAAGGAGGCGCTCAGCGTGCGGTTTGAGATGACGGACATGGGTCAGCTCAAGTACTTCCTCGGCATGGAAATCGACCAAGATCCCAAGACCGGAAATGTGTCGGTGCGACAGACCAAGTTTGCGAAGGACATCCTGGAGAAGTTCAGCATGGAGAAGAGCAACCCGGTCAAGACACCACAAGACCCGGGACTCAAGTTGACCAAGGTTATGTGCGAAGGAGGTTGCAAGCACGAAGAGACCATGGCGAAGGCGCCGTACCGGAATGCCGTCGGGTGTTTGATGTACCTGATGGTGGGGACTCGACCGGACGTCGCAGCCGCAGTTGGAGTTCTCAGCCAGTTCGCCGCGGATCCGTGTCCGACACACTGGCAAGCGCTCAAGAGGGTGTTCCGCTACATCCAAGGCACGAAGACGCATGGCATCGAGTTTCAAGCTGGCAGCGAGGACGGACTCCAAGGCTATTCGGATGCGGACTGGGCCGGCGACATCGAGACTCGACGGAGTACAAGCGGCTACGCGTTCATGATGAACGGCGGATGCATCAGCCGGAGAAGCAAGAAACAGCGGGCGGTGGCGCTATCGTCGACGGAGGCTACGCAGGAGGCTATTTGGCTCAAGGCATTTCTGTGTGAGATCGGCGAGATGGAGACCAAGTCGGCTGTCAAGATCTACGAGGACAACCAAGGCTCCATCGCGTTGGCCAAGAACCCGGAGTTCCACAAGCGCACCAAGCACATCGACATTCGCTACCACTTCGTGCGTGAGAAGGTAGAAGACGGCCAAGTGGTGTTGGAGTACTGTTCGACCAAGGACATGCTGGCAGACCTGATGATCAAGCCGATCACCGCTGTGCAGTTCGACTTCCTACGGAGCAAGCTCGGTATCCAAGGGCTCAGAGCTCAAGGCATAACTACGGCCGAGTCGAGTGGGAGTGTTGTCAAGAAGGCGCCTCGACCTGCCACGGTGTACCAGTAGACACTGGTACGACCTTCACTCAGTGGCACTCACGCATTCACGTGATTGCGAGACATGTGATTACGGGACGGTGTCGCATGGGTACAAGATTGTGGGTACAAGATGGGCATCGACGTGGCAGACTCTGATTGGCTAAGGTAACTCAGTATCCAGTTAGGAATCCAGTAGTGTGTATCCAGGAGAGAATCCAGTAGGCTTAGAGGTAGCAAGCAGTTAGCGAACTAAGGACCTAAATCAATCACTTTGCATTTCGACATCTAGTGCTCAAACGACCTTGACTTTTGTTCCTTCTTTGTGCTTCTTTGGGAGGGCGCCATAGTGACCTGTAATGTGCGCTGCAGTATTGTAAGTGAGGGAGACTTCGGACTATATGTCCACTCTTTTGCGACTTATCGAGTGCTGCCATCATTATTCGGTGCTCAGCGGTTCTAGAATCTTCGATTGAAGTGCCGGTACTAGCTGATTTGTTGCTCTCTTCTGCAAACATCGAGTGATTTCGCTGCTGTGAACATGGTTTCGTGATTTGCTGCAAATAGCAGTCGTGTACTCAATATTTGCAACTAAGCTCTAGTGGGCGGATAGTAGCTGACTATTCAGCTCACTTGATTTTTGTAAACCGTTTGAGTGCCTTTTTGTCGAGTGAAAACTTTATAGCGCCCGGCTACGCTTCCATTTGACTTTGTTTTAGTCGGAACCGGTGGAAATTCGCAGTTCGAAGAACTGAACTGGGGCCATGAAAAGTTTGACATCCTGCAACATTACGCTTACTTAAGCGAAGTTGCGAAACCAGCGATGTTTTTTATCCAGCAACTTACCTAAGCGTTTTTAAGTTGCATTACGGTGTCATCGAGCAACAAAGCGAAAGCTAGTTAAGTACAGGTAGCGTTTAGCATCCTGTTGCATTGATCAAACACGTATACCCACTACTACAATTAAAGCACTCTATAAGTTGTATCATACAACTTGTATGCTATCAGATAGCGTGGGTAAATGTTTGATTGCCATCATCATTTCGTTTCGCGCCGTATCGTATGTAGTCCCACAACTGAAAAATCAGAGGGGATACTTTTTTTTGACGTTTTTAAATTTTGACAATTGAAAGATCATGAGTTTGAATGATGCGGTACTTCTCCAAGCTGGCTCAAGTTATTTCAGACCTTGAACCAGCTTGGAGAAGTACGCGAAAGTCACCGATAATGGCCAGTATCCAATTCCTATCGTTCCAAATTTTCTTTTTTTTTTCAACTTCAAATACCGTAAAGCTTAGTCATTTTGATCCATATGCTACTACCGAATAATACCGACATAATGTACCTCGAAACCAGTTTTAATAGTGTAAGTTGTGAAAAAAAAGTTTTCCGGTCTCAGAACCTTAACGCTGAATTGAAGAAATTAACGCAGTGGGTTTCGTATAGTTTGAAAGATCGGCAGGTCGAACGATCGGATGGGAATCACGAGGTGACGGAGAGGAGCGCAGCGCGTTTAGCCGCTGGCGGCCTGCTGCGAGGCTCGATACGATTAGTGTGTGAGCGCCTTTGGTGACATTCGAGTCAACCACGGATACTGTATTGTATGTGTCTTGCACGTAACAAACCCGAGGGCTATGAATCTTGGGTTTGTAAACAAATGAACTTTGTAGCATTTCTAAAGTTCCTTAGAATCCATTAAATGTACAAGTGTGATAAACTCAGAACTCATTTTTTTTGGTGTAGCAAGCTTTGTATATCACCGCGATATGAGAAATTGGGCTGGTAGTGGCGCAGATATTGACCAACAGATACCGGTTCCACCCCAGAAGCCAGTTTTGACCATACCTTTAATACTTTCAGAGTATGCCGTGTCTTCGTTCATTCCGTTACCAGAATCCACGTTTGACGATAAGGAAGCCTTAGAGATGCAAAAAGGAGCGAAGCAAGTGTGGCGAAGCGGCTGCTGCCGCGGCACAGACGTTGTGTTGCCCACATTGGGAACGCAGTGTCAAGAACCTGAAATGTTTTAATCCCACATTCTGTGTATCGACAGCCCAATACCTTCGTCATACTATACCACCTATAAGTTGAGGAAAGGATGGAAATTCCATCCTTTCCTCAACTTATTCCATCATGGAATAGTTTTCCAGAAACACGATTGCTATGTCATTTCCCTTCCATCGGGTCCCGTTCTCCGTAACGAAGAAGTACATTTTTGTTGTATTTAACATTCATACATCCGTGAAAACCCGTAACATTTTCTTGATGAAGCCGGCATGTCAATCCCCGTCACTCTCAATGCATCGAAAGACCGCAGATTTAACGAGACCCCTCACTTCTGTTTTCCCGATTGCTGCGGTAGCCCCTCTTCCCCACACCGGGACACCTTCGCTGCCGTGGTGTCGGGTTTACAGTGCTCATTAAAGTACATGTAGTAGCTGTTAACGCGGGGGATCTACTCGTTTGTTTTTTCCACACTCAAGCGACCGTGCGCAAGACGGCGTGCAGGCCACGTCCAGACCCGCGATCATTAGACCCTATGCAACCTGCATGGGCACAAGCAGTGAACCAGCGAGCCAAGACAGCTGCAACCTGCGTGATTGCAAGCAGTAGGGCCAAGACATGTACCAGCACATAATACGACGTATTTTAGTGCAACCTTTGCCTGCTCATACTACACCTAGATGTAAATGGAAGCAAGTGAACCATGAAACAAGGGAGATGGCTTTCACGCCCATGCTGGTTTTTATAATATGATACCACTACGAAACACATGTAAACTATCACCAAAAACACTCCCGGTATTAATAGCCCTTAAGATTGTATGAGCATCACGCCAAATATTAACGGTTACACCTGAATATTGTATGCACGAACATATTGTGCGCTACATAAGCCAGTCTTGCGAATTAATCCTGCTTGGGCAGTACGTACTTCGTAACCGAACCACTACCAGGATAATCACAGCGATATACAGTCATCCCCGCCTAATTTGGAATTGCGATCAGCAATCTACGTTGCAGAGATTATGGGTGGGTGCAGCGGGATTTGTTGCCCACCACAGCATGTACTGAGCTAAAGTAGGAATTGGGGATAGTGACATGCACACTCGCTACATCGTTAGAAGCGAGAAGCATAAGTTCAGATTAACACAGTACATTTGGCATCTGTGACGGGGTCATACAGCACCTTACGCTTGAGGATGTAAGAGCTTCCGAGAGTATACAAACTCTAAGTGAACGGCAGGTCACGTGTCCCTGGTCTGAGGGGACGAAGTAACCAGTTATAGGTACGTTTAAGACTGAATCTATTTATAGGTAAGGCTAAGCTTGAGCTAATACAAACTATAAGTCACCTATAGTGAAGCTATGTAATTATCCAATGGTTGGCTCCTGGAGCCACTGGTACCCGGTACCAGTCCTTCCGAAGAGTAATCTAGTTACTCTTCATGTAACCTGGGTACACTTGGGGCTTGTACCCCGTTACATCCTTCCCCACTTAGGTTCGGTTTACCGACCAATCAGAATGAGGGATAGTGAGTCACAAACTCTCATTCTCAAAGTCGAAAGGTATCGACAAGCTGCGAGAACGCGGCGGTGGCTCATTCCACAGTTGGGCCTCGAGCAGCAAACGCGCTCTTCCTCACGGTCCCCACTTCGACCTCTGGTATTCCTCGTGCCTCTGCGAAAGGCGGTGCGAAAGCATACACCAAGGATGCTGCCGGGAAGGCGAAAGCCAAGAGCTCTACGCCTCGCGGCAAAGACTCTGCACTCAAGGAGGCTACTAAGGTGGCCTCCGAGGCTATTGATTCGTCTGGCAACACGGCTGCGAGCAAACGCGCAAGCTCACGCCGCAGTCGGTCGCCTTCGGTTCCGCCTGACACCCATCCGAACCCGCGCTTCACATACCGTGAGCACAGTCCGGGTACTGAGGACGAGGCTAAGGCCAGGAGCCTCCCCAGCGTATCTGGGAGCTCCGAGGGAGGGCACACTCCAGTGTCCAGCGAGCACGACGACGACAGCGTACACTCGCACGCTAGTGATCACGATGATCACGGTTCAAAGACGCTTGAGCGCTCTGAGAGCCCTGCCGACGAGACCAAGGGTTCGCCCTATGCTGGCGGCGACGAGGGAGACAAACCTCCGAAGAACCTCTCGCTTGCCGAGGGTCTTGAGCGTGCTCAGTCAGCTAAAGTCGCAGCCGAAGAGGCGAAGCACCCCAAGAAGCGCATGGCTTCGAAGTCTACGCTCCGCGAAGAGAAGAAGACTCGTGAGCATTACCACGATCTCTTCGGTTCCTCGGACGAAGAGGAGGAGGGTGCCATCGACGAGCCCCGGGAGATCACGAACGATCTCGACCAGCAGCATGATGACTTCCAAGATGCCCAGCGTATGCGTGGGGGTCCAGTAGCTACACCTGTCGGTCAGGGAGCTTCCATCAACCCGAGAGATTATTGGCCTCCCGAGGTGAGCTTTGGAGCCGACCTCTTCTTGGAGATACTCACTTCTCCTCGTGGGCTTATCGGTGGCCACACTTTCAAGGGCGCTTACGAGCGCGCCCTGGCCCAAAAGGAACAGTTGTTCACCGACAACTTGGAGGCGGCCCGGTGCGTGCTTCTCGCGCAGCACCAGATCCCTCTGAAGGACTTCACGACTTGTCGTAAGACCCGAGAACCGGGGTGGTCTCTACCCTGTATGGGGCTACCCCTGGGTTCTTCTCGAGAACTGTCCGAGCTGGAGCTCATGCGAGGATATGTTCTGGGCGTGGGTTGAGACTCTCAAGTACTCACCTAAGGAGTTATGGGAACTCCAAGAAGATCAGCTGCTGTCCAAAATCCTGGACCAGCGCGATCTTCGCATTCGGTTTGTCCACTTGGTCAGCAAGCGGCAGCTGCCAAGAGACATCTAGAAGCGCGCGGCTTCCAGCGCTCGTGGTGAGCGCGGGTACGGAGTGTCGTCAACGTCCGTACCCCGTTCGGGCAAGAAGCCCCGGACTACTTACGAAGCTGCCGCCGCTTCTGTTCCCAGATCGCGACAGCCTTCGGGCAGTCAGCCTGGAGCCGTTCAATCGGCTCCCACGAGTTCTCGGAGTGGGCATAACCCCTCCACTTCACAAGGAGATGGCGCTTACCACGCTGCCGCCGCTCCTGGAGTACCCGCTCCACGTGGTAGTGGACCTCTCCGTTTCGGTCAAGCAGGGACGGAGGTCCCTCGTACGAGTACGAGTATGAGGCGCGTCTGGGGAGCTTCTCTCGCCCGAGTGCTCCACCTGTGGGTCCGACGCAGGGCCCTGAGGTGGACCGCCTCCGTCAACGCGTCCTCGTGCTTGAGATTGCACTTGGCCTTGGGACTGGCGGTGATGCTGCCGCCCAGGCCGGGAACCGAGGGGTCCTTGCTCGCTTGAGGACCGTCTGGACCGGTTAAGCCGGGAGGTAGCGGACCTCCATGGGCGGGTCGACCGCCGGGCCCACTCGTGTGATCTGGAGGAGGCCTTCCGCTTGATCCGACGTGTTGAGTACGGACAACAGCGCCCGGAGCCGCCTTTGACGCACTCCCAGCCGTACGCGTATGGTGCGTACTCGGCGTACCCGGCGTATGCCCCTGGGGTCTGTTCGCACGGGGCCCCTCCGGCGTACGATCTCGATCGCAGCCTTGCTGTCCAGCGCGAGCCTTGGGTACACGCTCCTGCGCGCCCGTCGACGTCAGAGGCCGTTCCTCGCTTCGAGGAGCTGGACCAAGGTGGGTCTGCAAGTCAGCAACCCCCTGCGGATCATGGTACCGCTTAAGACGTCCAACGTAGAACGTCGGGTGCGTCGTCATTGACTTTGGTAGATCGATAGTGTACGACGCACCGTGTCTGGCCAGGACCGCGAACGGTCCGATGAAGCGGTGCTTCAACTTGTTGCTGCCGACAGAGCTGACAGTGTCTAGCGGTAGGTTTCTAGTGTCAAGTAACACAAATTCACCCACTTTAAACACATTTAAGTTTCCCCTTCCATGTTTGTCCGAGTACTCCTTCTGTCTATCCTGGACCGCTGCCATTGCATCGCGGACCCTGTTGATCACAATCACCTTGGTGCCCATAAAGGACTCCACTTGTTTCCGCAGAGAAACCGGTCTCACATCTGAGACCTGGGAGGAAAGGGCTTTCCGAGCCTCTCCCCCACTTAAAATAGAGGACGTGGCGTCTTCTCGAAGAGTGAGAGGCACTCTGGGGTGGCGGAAGTCGTTCAAGTAGAACGGCGTGAGCCCCGTGCACGCGTGCACCGCGTTGTTGAGCGCAAACTCAACAACTGGGAGCTGTGACGAAAACGTACGTGGGGCTCCGGCGCAGACGCTGCGCAGAGTGTCCTCGAGCACCCGATTGACGCGCTCCGTCTGGCCGTCCGTCTGCGGGTGGTCGGCAGTGGACATCTGTAGACGAGTTCCAAGCAAAGGGAACAGCGTTTTCCAGAACGCAGCGGTAAACCGCGGGTCTCGGGTAGACCGTGATAGCTGAACACGCCATCGACGAACAGCCGTGCGGTTTGTTCGCCTGTGACCGTAACGGGCACCGGAGCAAGATGGTACATCTTGCTCAGCCGACACACGAACACCACGATCCCGGTGTTGCCGTGTCCGTCTGTGGGAAGTCCAAAGATGAAGTCGAGACTCATCGACTTCCAACAGTCAGCAGGTACGGGCAGGCTCTGTAACGGAGCCGAAGCGTACCCCGCGGGTTTCACCCGCTGACACGTTTCGCATGTCTTCACATACTTGGCGACCCACTTGTACATCTGGGTCCACCAAAAGGCCTGAGAGACCGAGAGGAAGGTCTTCTCACGGCCCAAGTGGCCACTGGAGGGCGCATCGTGCGCCTCCGCGAGGATGTCAAACTTTAGATCCTCGTCGTTGAGTACGATCACCCGTGGAGGATCACTAGGCTCCACCCGGTAATAGAGGAGGCCATCCACCAACTCATATCGGTGGAGTCGGGAACGCTGCCGCGGCGAAAGCCAGGCGGAGTTTGCGTCCGTTCCTGCTGCAAGGAATCTGACGATAGGCGCAATAGCCTCATCGTCTCGATACGCCACACGTATCCGATCATAAAGATCCGTTGTCACCCGTGTGATGCGGGCCAACTCGTAGTCCGGACGCCGAGACAGGGCGTCGGCAAGCTCGTTGAGCTTGCCCGGCTTGTATTCAACGCGGAAGTTGTACTCCGCGAAGAAAGACAGCCACCTCGCCAACCGTTGGGAGAGTTGAGGCGAATTGGTCGCCGTCCTCAAGGATGCGTGGTCTGTGTAGATCACAAAGGGTCTTGAGCCCAGAAGATGTACCCGAAACTTGACGAGGGCATACTTCATGGCAAGGAGCTCCTTGTCGTGAACTGGATAGTTCCGTTCGGCGGCCTTAAGCTGCCTGGACTGGAACGAGATGACTCGTTCATGTCCGTCTGCATCGTTCTGCAGCAATGCGCAACCAATCGCATAATCGGAAGCGTCACAGACGACACTGAACGGCTTCATCTCGTCCGGCAAGGCCAGGACCGGCGCCTCTTGAAGGCTGGCCTTGACGCTGTAAAAGGCGTCCTGGTGCCTCTGCTCCCAGCGCCAGTCGACGTCCTTCTTCAGGAGGTCCGACAAGGGTTTTGCGAGACCCGCGTACCCTGCGCTGTACTTGTGGAGGTAGTTGGCTAAACCCAACCACTTCCTGAGATCCTTCTGGGATCTGGGCGTCGGCCAGGCTGCAATGGCCTTGACCTTGTCTGGGTCAGCCCGAACGCCCACGTTGCTGACGAAGCAACCAAGAACCTTGATCTCCGGTGACGCGAAGACGCACTTGTCGATGTTGGCGTAGAGCTTGTTCGCTCTCATCACGCCCAACACCCGGCACGGCTATGGACGAAGATATCGTCGAAGTGCGTCTGTACGAAGACACGCAGCGACTTAAACAGCTGCGTAACCAAGCGATTGAATGTCGCTGGGGCGTTAGACAGGCCTTGCGGCATGACGAGCCACTCCCAAAGCATGCCGCTTGGAGTGCTCACCGCGGTGAGCGGGATGTCGCTCTCGCGCATCAGGATCTGGTAGTATCCGTCTACCAAATCCAGCGCACTGTACAGTACGTACCCGGCCATGTTGTTCAACAACACATTCTTTCGTGGGATTGGTGTCTTGGCCGGCACCGTCACGTTGTTTAGCTTGTTATAAGCGTGAACTAGACGCCACTTCCCGTTCGGTTTTCGAACACAAAAGGTCAGCGTCGAGTGTGGGGACTTCGACTCCCGCACCATGCCCGCCCTCGCCTTCGCAGCGAAGAAGGCATCAATCACCTCGCACTGTTCGCGAGGTAGAGGCTACTCCACGATCTGGTGGGAGTTGGGTCGGTGGGATCTTGGTCACCACGTCCGCATACTCCGACACCAAAGGATACACCGGATCCTTGGGGCTCTAAAGAATCTCAGAACCCAAGCGCGATTGACGCTGCTTACTCAACTCCTCCAGGACGTCTTCGTCCAAGACAGAGGAGGAGTTCAACTCTTCCTGAGAGGTCTCATGTTTGATGAGAACCATCTCGGCAATCTTTCCAGCCTTGAGGTTGGCCAGGAAAGACTCTGCCGTCATTTCCTCGAGGTTCAGTATCTCTGCAACCTCTGGCAACGGTTCTAAGCGGACACCAGATCCTTGATGGGTAAACCGGTCTCGCCATCAAAGATGTGAGAGCACTCTTCCACCGACGGTGTCGAAGGAGCCCGGGCCCTGGACTCCGAGTCGTTGTGCAAGACTCCAGTCTGAACATGGTTCAGACTTGACTTGCGGCGGCGGCGTCGTCGATGGCGACCGTGATGTGGAACTTCGTTACCCACGTCTGAGGATGTCGTGATGCTGACATCTGAGGCACTCGAGGCCTCGTGTGGAACTATGTTACCCACATAGGAAGCGCACCCCGCGTCTTCCTCTTCAGTTATGGTCTGGGGGACCTCGTGTGGAACTGTGTTACCCACACAGGAAGCGCGTCCCGCGTCTTCCTCTTCAGTTAAGGTCTGGGGACCGTCTGTGGACCAATGTTACCCACTTGGCCGACGTCTGTCTGCGCCGCCACCTTCGAAGCTTCCTCGGAGTTGTCATATACGTCGACGCCTCCCAAGTATCCGCCGGATGCTTCGGTACCTTGGCGGCCCTTGCGGGCGCCCCAGGTTCTGACAGAGGTGGGAACATGACTCACCAATGCTCTGTCGGTCAGGGCGGCTGGCACCAATGGCCTTGCCTCGCCAGTCGATCCACGGCTCGTGTTTCTCGAGCCAGGGCATGTCCAGGATCAAATCGTATGGATCCATATCAAGAACAGTAAACTGTTCTGGGCTGTCGAAGTCTTCGAACTTGACAGCCAGATCCATCCGGATGTTGGGAACAGTAACCTTGTTCCCATCGGCCAGTCGCACTGACACGGCCCCGTTGCCTTTGCTTTCTCTCAAAGCATCGGCCAACTTGTTGCTGTTACGAGCGACCGTCCGGCGGCGTGCGAAGTTCTTCGTCGCCCCAGAGTCGATCAAGATTGTAAAGCGATGATCGTATCCCCGTACACGTCCGGGTACTACAAGCAGCCCATCGCCCTTCGCCGATTCGAGAGTGCGAAGACTCTCAGGGGCTAAGTCCCCGTGGTACGCACCACCTGCGTACCGCTCACGAAGACTTAAATCTTCCCCAGTAGGGCGCCCCACCCCTACTGGTTTCCGGCGTTCCCCTGGCCTCGGGATCGTGGCTTCTGCCAGTGACCCTTCAGAACAGGCTTGGGGTTGAACCGCCTGCGGTGTCTTTCCGCGGGGCAGTCTCGCTTGAAGTGGCCCAGCTTTCCGCAGCCGAAACATCGAATGTCGTGCTGTTCGGCGGAACCGAGTTCCATGGGGACTGGTCCGCTGGGGCTTGCCCGGCTGGGATTCAGCGATGAATTCCCAGGTCACGCTGAGGTCGGTGTACGCGCCTGGCGATGGCTGTACTCTTCTTGAAGGGCGACGTGGATCGCCTCTTCGAGGGTGCTTGACTACACCCGGAACAGTTGAGTGCGCGCAGGGCCCACTCGAATGCCGTCCATGAACACCGTCGCCTTGATGTGTTCATTGAGTGGGTTGCCCACTAGGGATGCCGTGAGCTCCCGCATCTCTTGGATGTACTCGTGCAGCTCACGCTTTCCTTGTTTACATGAGAGGAAGCGCGAGCGCTGCCGATACTCGTAGTTCGCCGGGAGGAACGCGGCTCGAAGCTGGTCGCACAGCTGAGCCCAGGATGTGAAACATCCAGACGAGGTCGCCTCCCTCGTGTACGCCCAACTCTTGGCACGACCGCTAAGATTGGAGAGCGCGAAAGCAACGCGGAGTTGCTCGGTCGAGATCAGAGCCTCGTCCATCGCGAGCTCCGACCCACGAACCCAGAAGTGAAGGTTCTCACCTTCCTTCCCTTCGTACGGCTTCACCTTTAGCCGCAATGGCTTCGGGTGAGGCGGCTTCCCTTCAGCCGCCGGCGCCTGCAGGTTTCCCCGCACGTGCGCGATGAGCCCTTGCTCATAAGTGTCAAACGCGTTGACACGTTCGACCTGCTCGGCCGGTGTTGACGCCACCAGGCTCTGCAAGGCCTCCATCCCGAAGATGCCTGCCATCTTCCGAACAGACTCAAACTGCGAGTCGTTCAGGTGAGGAAAGTTGTTCCGGTCCATGATGACAGAACCTCAGAGGTTCAGGTAGTCTACCCGCGTTGGCGTGGATTGACTACAAGTGCTACCAAGTGTGACGGGGTCACACAGCACCTTGCGCTTGAGGAAGTAAGAGCTTCCGAGAGTACACAAACTCTAAGTGAACGGCAGTTCACGTGTCCCTGATATTGCGCTTGAGGAAGTAAGAGCTTCCGAGAGTACACAAACTCTAAGTGAACGGCAGTTCACGTGTCCCTGATCTGAGGGGACGAAGTAACCAGTTAAAGGTACGTTTAAGACTGAATGTATTTATAGGTAAGGTTAAGCTTGAGCTAATACAAACTATTAGTCACCAATAGTGAAGCTATGTAATTATCCAATGGTTGGCTCCTGGAGCCACTGGTACCCGGTACCAGTCCTTCCGAAGAGTAACCTAGTTGCTCTTCATGTAACCTGGGTACACTTGGGGCTTGTACCCCGTTACAGCATCTATGTAAGACCTGTGCGAATCTTGCAGCCTTGCAGTTTTTATTGGTCCCACCATTCCAGATTAGGCGGGGACGACTGTACTGAAGTACAAAGCTTGCGACACCTAAAACAATGAGTTCTGAGATGTGGGAAGCTACTATGTACTGAAGTAAATTCATTCGGACGTACGTACGTAAAGGTGGGCGCATTATTATACAGACAACTCCGGCTCTTACAGATTCTAACATTTATAAGAGAAATACTACTATTATGCATAGGAACCTACTTATCTTCATAAGAAATTTAATAATAATTTTAAGAAAAATTCACATAAATTTTAACAAAATGAAATATGTGTATTCTTTTATGACTTTTTCTTTACCTTTGCTAATGTGATGTTGGTCGAGCAATGCGTTACTGCGCAAGCTCTTAGTATTAACAGATCCGCTTCATTATGCATTCGATGCAGCGTAATTCCGTCACGAACTATAGAACGCCAAACCCAAGACAGCGAAATGACCTCGTGCCTTAGCTTAAAGAACATCGTCAAAAAAGAAACCTCCTGTATGTATGTTGAGCATGGACAAATGCTAGAAGCTCGGTCTCGTTTGAAGCATTCTGGGGTTTACGTTTCTTTTTCATGTTACCTTTCGCGTGCTGTCGAGAGGTTGGTTTACTATTCTCCCACCGTGGAAATGCCTATGCTTTTCCCGAGGTGTGGTGCAACACACTGCAGGAGATCGACGTGTTAAAGGTTGGAGAGGCTAGGTGGTGCCGACGGAGATCGTTTTTTTTCATAGATCGTAAGATGTTCGTGCGAGGAGGCCATTATTTCTACTTTTGGGAGTTCTAAAGCGAGTTACGCGGCATGTACTTCTCTTATAATGCGCCACTTTGCCTTGATCAAGAGCCTCTCTTATACTCTTACAGTCTTATAGCAGTTTTGACTTGATTTTAATATGAAGAATTTTGGGACCGGATCAGACCGCTCTAATACCCAATTTCCTCTTATACCCGGCGCCACTATAGCCGGAGTTGTCTGTAATCGTATTCGGTTAAGAATATGCTGTTTGTGGCACCAGTAGACCCTGAAGTACAGCTTTGTTGGTGCCACAGGAGCTACTATTATAACCCCCCTAATATTTTTCGGCTAATTTGTGGATCCATAAGCACTCACTACAGTTGGAGCGTGTAGCCCCTCCTCACGTAAAAAGTATCGACCACGGCAATGTCTTATCACTTTGGAGCAAGCTGAGAACTGCGAATCTCCCGGGCACCTGGGCCCGGGTCCCCAATGTTGTGTGGTTCCCATAACATGTTGAAATACATCAGAACCAGAAGGTGATAGTAAACTTAAAAGTTAGCAGCTATCGGGTAATACTATCTGTCAACCGTGAGAACCACTATACTCTGCGACAAAACCTTAATACACCCACAAAATTGGCCATAACTCGGCTTCTAGGACGAGTTAGGCAATGCTATTTAGATATGTTCTTGCTCTCTGATTGGGCAATTAGAGACATGTGACACTGACATAGATTTTGTGGTATTTCTATAGGCTGGCATACAACACACAGATTTTTGCATCGCGACAAAACTTAAGTTCAAAAATTGACTTGATTTCAGTATTAGCAAATGTAGTCATGTCCTAACCCTCAGGGACTTATGCACTTAGAATAGGGAAAACTAGTGTAGGTAAATCTGACTAGTATATTAACCGAGATCTTACGCTACGACGCTAGTATCCGCTATGTAAAGTTCCTCTTAGCACTATACCGGGCCAATATGTCTTGATGACGTCCAGGGTGCGAGGAAGGCCACTTGTGCACTTAAAAGTAAATTCGGTTCGGATTGATGTTTATCCATATGTACCTTCTGCCTACCCATCTCACCGTGCATCCTGCGCCTTCCTATATCTCATCCTCGGATAAGATCGGCTCTCACCGTCTCCGATCGGACGAACGATCTCGCGATCTTCAACTTTGGCCCTTGATCGCCGATCTCGCTTTTCATTGGTGATCTTCGCTTTGATCGGTGATCTTGATGCTGATTGGCGAACTCCGTCTTGATCGGCGATCTTGATCTACGTTGGTGATCTCGATCCTGATTGGTGGTCTTCGTAAAGATCGTCGACCCTCTTCCTCTCGATCGCCGATCTTCAACTCGATCGTTGATCTTCAACTTGATCGCCGGCCCTTCGATATCGCCTCGATCTCCACTAATCGCAGCTGATCTCAGTCCGTGGAGCCTTGATCTCCGTCTCCTGACACCTTTCCGACTTGTCCCGCAAGTCCGATCGGCTTGACCTTCTGGACGATCTTGACCTGATCTTGTCCTTCCGCCGTAGATCATGACTTCTGGTGTCGCGATCCCTCTTCCCTGCACCTTGGCCAATATCTTGAGGTTTCCAGTATCCGCGCTGAGCTGAGATCGGTTGCGGTCTGATCGCGGCCGCCCACTCCTGATCTTCGGCTTTTGGATTCAAGTCAGTCGCGGGGGACATCGGATCTCCCTTCCCTCGCCCCATGTCGGTTGAGATCGCCATATCCCGATCCTCCCCGATCGCAAGTCGTCCTTCGGAGAAAATTCCGATGGCACTTCTGTGGTGAAGTGACTTTCGAAAGAGACGAGTATAGATCAAGATCCAGAGCGGATCCGGATCCAAGAGGTAAGGCGATCTGAATCCAGGTGGATGGCAATCTGGATCTCGTATCCCGGATCCCGACATGGCGATCGAGGACGATCTCAAGGTCTACGATAGGATGATGGCGAACCCACGTTGAAGAAGGTACCTCGAGATGGGTAAGAGTGCGAAGGACATAAAGGCGGTGATAGGTGGCCGTCTGGCAGGTATGAGGATAGTGACTCAGGATGGGACCATACCTAACCATAAATCAGAGCTGAAATTTCATTAAAAGCAACAAGCTCTCCACGCCCCGCGAAGACGAGAAATTGCATTAGCCGCGCGCCGTGTTAGCAAGTTTAGAGATAAGTGTCCTAGTGTTGGTTATTAATATCTGGTAATATACATACCGGATCTAGCCACCTAGTGATCTACCCTCAAGTGTAGATCCCAGATCGACCGGAGTTCATTGCTTATCCGGGAGATCCTTCGGTTCTCAACCACCCCCAAGATCCCGCTATAGGAAGCGGCAAGCAAGTGTATAGGAAGACCGTAGAGTCAAACACACCCCATCAAGGCAACCCCACGGCCGGATCCAGATCCAGGCCGCCAGATCCAAGCTCGAGTAATCGCTTAGGGTCTTGACCTTATCGGCAGCAGAGTGAAGCGTTTATGCGCTGCTCCGCCCCATCCCCAACGTCTCGCCAAGACGTTCAAGCCTTCACCACTTGGACCTTCACGAAGTCACTGGAGGAGCAAGATCCAGCCCTACCGTCGGGTACACAAGGTGAGCAAAAGTGCAGCACAAGATTACGGATCATCGGGGGACCCCCTCCATTAGTCGGTGTCCGGGCTTAGTGGAAGTTGGATCTAGCAGTCTCGCAAGATTTGGCTGATCCCGCTACACCACACTTCACCACAGCTGCCCCTCGTCCGCAAGCTGAGTCACCCGGTGGCACACTTCGGACGCACCCACTTGATCTTTGCCTGACCTGATGTTGAGTGGGCCGACGTCTCGTCTTAATGCAGTCGGCAGCGATTTTCTTCACGACCGTGTATGGACCAATCCATTTTGGACCAAAATTGGTGGAGTTCGGTAGTTCGGTATGTTTGGGATCCAGGTGCTTCGTACTCAGATACACTCGATTTCCAACGTCAAATACTTGCTTCGTCCGATTCCGGTAGGACGGTATTCGCGTTTGAACACCGGTAGTCACGCACCATTCGTCCTCAGGCCGGTTTCGGTACGCAGAACGTTAGAGCAGCGTACGGGTTGATACTGGGGTGACTCAGCTTCTCCTTCGCTATGTACTCAACCCAGTGCGCGGTTTCACGCTGCTGCTCTGGTGACTGCTGCCACTGCTGCCGATACATAGCAGTGTTTGGATATTTCACATCAATCCGGTGCCCAACGTCGCGCTTCTCTGGAAGGCATTCCAGGCGTTCGGGGCGAAACACACTGTCCTTGTACTCCGTCAACAGGTCGAAGGCAGGATTCTCGCGAAAAATGTACCAGCCCGTCTTCAAATAGCGTTGAGCTTTTGCGGTTCCGACGTTGTCGGGTTGGTCGCGGCGCTGCAGAGCACGCGCAACATTCTTGATCATTTCGTTCGTCAGAACCAGCACGAAATCCGGTTCGTCGCTCGATTTGTTCTTGATCCTCAGGAACTTCTGTAATTTCTAACGCGTGATGTACATGGTCTGTAGTCCAGTATCATCTGTAACTCCCATTGTAAACATCTTCTCTACAACGGTGTCTTTTCCCCAGGCACTGCTACTGTTACCAGCCTCTCCTGCAGCGCCGTTGCGTCCAGACAGCTCCCCGCCGACTTCGGTAGCTAAACACTTGCCAGCTGATGCTTCTTCCTCTTGCTCTCGAGCAATACTTGGGGTTTCATTCTGCACTGAGTTGCGAACTGGTTCGACCACAGATTTCACATCCGTTTCCAGCGCGGCGCTTCGACAGGAATCGGGTCTTTTCGCCAAAAGGCCTTTCGCCTCGACAGATCTCCGAAGCCCGGAGGCAATGACCGGTCCGCCTCCCTCGATAGGTCCGTAGGTCTCGCCTGTTCGTCCCCAGCGCAGAGTCTTGATTCCAGTTCCTTCGATTCGTCGTCCTCTCCAGTCGACCTGCGGCTGCACGTCCTCAAAGAACGGGATTCCAAGGATGCAGTCGAAATCGTCGGGGATCGTGTCCACGACAGCGACACACTTGTACGCTCCGTGTATACCAGACACTGTGGCTTCAAGATGTAGAACCTTCTGCTCCGTCTCGATGATCTGGTTGTCTTCAAGTTTGACGCGGATGTTCTTGTCATTGAACTTCGTTGTCTGGAGTTGGTGATGCTCGACCCAACGTTTCGATACGTAGATCGCAGTAGCTCCACAGTCCAAAAGCATATGCGGCGTGGCTAGACTCCGACCGCCTACGTTGATCTCTCCTTTTACCGAGAGCAACGGGCGTGACCTGTAGACAAGAGGGTTTTCATACAGAACATTAAGGCTGATATTCTCAATCTTATGTGCTCTGGTTACATTCTCGGCTACGTCAGGACCCTCATTCACTGACGTGGTTGCTAGTTTCCCTGCGTGCCTTGTTGTTTCTTCCAGGCAAAGCAGTTGGCCTTGATGTGGCCAGGCTTCTTGCAGAAATGGCAGGTACGACTCTCGGTACGCTCGACGTCCGACTTCGGCTTGAACCGACCTCTTCCTCCGAAAGGCTTTCCCTTGGTCGTTTTGGCTTGGGTTACCCGAGGTGTGCTTCTTGTCTTCGTGGGATTGACGCTCTCGCACATCGCCCACGAAGTGGGTGACTCATACTTGACCGCAAGATCCATGGCCTCGCTCAGCGTCTCCGAGTTCTCTAACTTGACGTAGATACGCGTCCGAGGTTTAAGCCCGTTAGCGTAGCAGAGAACATGGTCGAGCATGCTCATGCCTTCAACGCGGAAGATAAGGGCCGAGTACTAGCCGTTGTAGGACTCGATGTCCGCTGCCTGCTTGAGTCACTGAAGCTTCTCACGCAATACAGCTTGGTATTTCGATGCCTCGAAGTGTTGGAGCACATGCTCACGGAAAATCCCCCACGTATGCTCCTCGCTTGGCATCGCCGACGACTAATGCAGGAACCATCCTGAGGCCGGCTTCTCCATCGCCGACCCGGCGATTCCCGGGAGGCGCGCGCTTGCGTCCTCGATCGGGATGTTGTTGATGCGGCAGGCTTTCTCGATCTGAAACAGCCATTCGTGCACGTCTTCTCCCCTCTTGCCGGCGAACTTGGGCAGATTGGTTGGCACTCACGTGCGGTCTGCCATCACTTGATTGAGCCGATCGATTTCGGCTTGTAGTTGTGCGTTTGTCGGCATGGGTTTTCTTGGGTAGGTTGCTGGGACCAACAAGTGCTACCAGTATATCTGGAACAGGGAAGATTGGGGGAGGGCGTGCCAAAAGGAAAGTGACCGCCCCCGCAGTTCAGATGGATGGAAGCTTCTAGAAGCTTCCACACCCATCCTACACCTGCCCTTAATATTATACTACACTAAAATAGAGATACAGAACTACATGGCCGTGCCGATTAAACCGCGTTTGAGCAAGGACCGCAGATAGTTATATGTGCGGTTTTCATCCGTTTGAGGCCTTCGTTCCCCCCTCTTGGCGGGATTTAGTGTTAATAAGTGCTCTGATGTGTATTAAAATAGGCCCGTTCCCAACCGGCGCGTCAAGTGAACGCATGAACACTTTGCGTTTTGATTTGCTGGTGGTCCATCATAGCCGTACAAAATCAGACTAAAACCTAGCTAATTCGACTTTCATCCAATCACATCACAAGAAATTCCCAGGAACAACGCATCCGTCCAAGTGACGCGTCGGTTGGGAACGGGCCTTAGCCACTTCTTCACAATCCAGTGGGGAAGCCCAAGCTCTCGTCACTGGAGCTGACAATGAACCTGACCAAGACCAATATGAACACAGCATACGGCTGGCCCCACCTCGGCGAAAAACCCAATGTGTGGAGTGACATTAAGAGGGATGCCAAGCACATGCATGAAGCGGCTTCGTTGAAGCCGTAAACACCAGAAAGACGAAGTCCATTCGGGAGCATACTACGTAGTAGTGAGAAGTTCTCCAACGGTGGGGGTCAAATCGCGAATTTAGTCAGAAATCCCCCCACAGGTAGTAGTTAAATCGCCAATTTGACCTCATCTGAGCTAAGTGCTTGTCAAATTTGACTGGGGTTTTCACATGTGCGACAGGGGGCGATCTGTACGCATTGTGCAACTGGAACTGATAACTTAAATACGCAATTAGTTGTTTGTACAACGCATCATGGATTCAACGGTCGCCATTGGATAGGAATGTCAACCGCGCTACATTGAGCGGATACCTTTGCACTTTTTGCCAATATTTGACCTGAAGTTCAGGCTGAACGAGTGGGTGAAAACCAGAGTCAAATCGTGAATTTAGTCGATAGCATTTGGCCTACCAGTGGAGATGCTCTAAGGGGCGTTCTTACATGTAGCGCAAACACTTCATGATCACTTAGAACGTTGAACTGCGGTTGAACGGTTGAATATTCAAACCAAGGACCAGATGCAACATCTCTGATGGGAACGTTCCCTCCTTTTTCCGCCGGAAATACAATCGAGTAGCTGGGGCTACCATTGCAAGTTTGGCAATCACGCGGACCGGCCAAGAGACGTATACTGCACGTCCACCACATTTGTCAGAGTACTCAATTCGTCACACAGTGGCCAAACTCCAGCGCTGGCTATTAGCAAATTTACTCTCTTCACCAAGAGTGAGTATTGGTGAAATGATCGGCACCATTCCGCCACTGGTTCTACCGGCGGGCGCCACCGCTCAGTCAGCCATACCAGTGGACCAGCAGTCAGACCAGAATGGTTATAGGGACTGGAGCGTTTGATTCGGCGGCAATCACGCTTCTATAGCAACCAAACGGTATCCACTGAAACATAGCCGACGAGGGCATTGTCCACGAAGATACTAAGCGGATAAAAACTCACAGCGACGGTATCGTTTTCCAGGCTAACCCGTCCATTCACAGCTTCCCATGGCAAGTATTTCCAAGCACCACCAACAAATGCATTCTACGCAAATTGAAGCAGCAGTCGCTACATATGTTTTGCAAGTTGGCCAGTCCAAATTTGAACCAAGTGCACGCTACGTGAAAAAAGACGCTGGCTGAAGATTCCTACACCAGAGTCACTCTCCAAAACAGCTCTGGGCTCATCAAAATGTACTCACGGACTTTCAGATTTGGGTCACTTACAGGATGGCAACACAGCAACTGAATCTGTATTATTCCGGCAAAGAAGGAGACCGCAGATGTCCATTAGACAAGAGATGTGGACAGCACACGGGAGCGATCACGCACATCGCGTAGCCGTGTGTCCGAGCACAACTCTTTTGGAACAAGTTTCTTCAGCAGTGGACTGGGCTGGAGATGACGAAGAACGTGCTTGCCCGGTACAAGGATTTTTTGTCTGCACGAACAGCACCTCCAGTGTCTGATAGGTTCACGATTCGAGTAGTGAATATGTGCGGTCGCTGGGAATCGGAATTCGATGCAGCAATGGGCAGAATATGGTGGGCGGTGCGCAGCATGGGTTACGCGCTGCTTTAGCAGTATCACAACCAAGTGGTGCATGAAGGTAAACGGCTGCTCCCTTTGCAACAAGTGGAATATGGTGTAGTGATCTGCAGCGAGTAAACCAAGTGCGTGGCCAACCGGCGCGACAGGGCTTGCCGCAGCCGTTGCCACACGAGTCTCAGACCGCTAAACTGTCGAAGTACCGTAGTACCGATGACTCGCTCTGATTGGCTCAAAGTCCAGATGGTGACGACGCGACGTGGAAAACCCACCCAGGGCTGCGTGACAGACGTGAGACGCGATAAGGCGTGCGACAGGGGGGACAAAGCCGCGGGGTCAGATTTCTTCCGGGTTCTTTCGTGTTCGGGGGGCCGTGTATTTGATAGCGAGCCATCGCTGCGTGTTGGATAAGCTTATACGCTATCCATATATTACTTACCGATCGTAGTATAGCTCCGACACCCGGTCTGAAAGACGTCCGGTACCCTATCTTTATAGGGACCGCGGGGTATATTTGAGAGAGAGAGAACATTCTAGCCTTTGCTCGTGGCTAGTGGTGTTGAGTCATCGGTGGCTTGCTTAGCAGGACACACGGTACACAGAGGAAACCCCAACATGGTAGGGTAGTTTCTGGGCCTTCAATTTCAATACCCACATTAAAGCCTGACTGAGTTATCGGAACTCAGTAGGTGTTGTTGGTGTGGAAGTGTGCTATTACATTTCTGGCGTGTTCCTACACAGGAATGGATGTGGACAAGTTGTGTAAGGCAGCTGAACGCAGTCTATCAAAAGGAGAGTTGTCGACCGACAACAGGGACACAAGGAATTCAACTGGCGCTCAGTATTGAGTGCCTTGACTCAATGGAAGGCGAGACTGCTCGATCGACAGCGCTCCAACCATTGAAATCACCATGGCTCCTTGGAAGGAGATGGTGCTCAACAAAAGACTGATGTTATACCAGGAAGCTAATAGCTAATTAACAGCTAAATAGACTACCTTCTCTCTCTCTCTCTCTCTCTCTCTCCCTCTCTCTCTCCCTCTCCCTCTCTCTCTCTGACGGGAACGAATGTAGTACATTATCACTAGCCGAGCGCCGCCGCTTCGCGGCGGGGGCGCATGCATGTTACTTACCGTGCGCACCTACGTTCCCCTCACCACGGGCTCGCTGCACTATTCGCATGGTAGGTTGATAAGTTATGGCTGGGGTGGGCTCTTCAGCCCGCAAGATCGCACCAGGTGCCGGCTTGGGCCGCCTCGCTGCGCTTGGCAGCACATATATATATATATATGTTTGCCAATCGGGGCCGCCTTCGCTCCGCTCGGCAGCCATGATAATGCTAAAAATCTAAGCGTTATGTGTGACGAACAGACACCATTCTACAGTTGATGTTTTAGATAACCCGGGACCGGACCGGGTCCGGACAGGACCTCTGTCTAAAATGAAGTGTATCTATAGCGAAGCAATGGAATTGTGTTTTCCATACCAGTTTTCAGTACCGGTATACCGCAACCTTACCTGTATGTACTCTTCCTCGCTTGCTGCTGTCCAAAAGTGACGCGCTCCCTCACTTCGTATCTGGAAGATCAAGCAGCAAACAGCCAAGAAATAAAGGGGTTTTTCCTACTCAACATCGCAATGACAAGTCAGGATGCCTCGGAAGCAGCCAGCGCCCCCAACTCGCCGGCGTCCAGGGCAGGTACTGCCCCCCCCCCCCCTTCGGACAGCGTAGATCCGGCCAGTAGAGCCGACGTTGTGGACATCACTGGCGGCGAGGAGCCATGAATCACCACCTCAGCGCGCACTACGACAGAGCCTCTGTGGCGAAGTGTATTCTGAGAAAGGGGAGAGAAGGATGGATCGGGACCTGAGTGACAATATTGGACCCGGCCCTTTCTCTGAAGAATGACAACTGGAGATCCAGTGGGACAGAAGAGACGATCCCCGAACAGGCACCAGAGGACCACGGGTGCAAGCATCATGATACCCGGTGGACATCAAGTGGATGCAGTGCAGGATCGAGTAGCAACAGGACGTCGAAGGCCCAAGAGGACGAGCGGATCCAAAAGGTAAGTCGATCTAGATCCAGGTGTGGTGAAGCGCCCGTTAAATTTTGACAAGCCCAGAGCTGAGTGATGGATATTGACTAGATCTGACCAAGCGGGCTCGGGGTGAAGCGAGAACGACGCGTCGCAGAAGACGACGCGATGCAACAGATCGGATCGCAGCGGATTGGATCGGATCGCCTTGGGATGAGGGGTCGAGATACGCGATGCACCCGGAGAAGCTCTTGACCCGCCTCATTCGGATTGACTGATTGTACCCATGTCAGGTAAAGTACGATAGGCCCTCGAAGGGCCAGTTTGGCAATCATAGGAAACGCAAGGTAGAGGGCCGAAAAGACTTTAAGTATTAACAGAGTGGGTTTTGCCTTGTCAACAACAAGTACCTTGGACTTCGATAATGCAGCGGGAAATTGCAGTGGCCCCTACAGTAATCAAGTTAAAACTACCAAGTACACATGTCGATCGCCGGAGTTAGCAGCCTGGCCGGCCCGACTGTCGTCGCTGTCGCCGTCGACCCCCCCCCCCCCGCTATAGGAAGCGGTCAAGCCCCGCAAGGAAAAATCTATCTACCCCTACGTAAAGGAACCCTATACCCCCCAGTTCAGGTTGATCAAGATCGACGACCTATCTGGCGTGTAGCCTGAAGAGTATCCACGCTATGCCACCCACACCACCCTACGTCCTGCCAAGACAGAGCCAACGGCAGGTCAAGCTTCCCTTCAGTCCACCAGAGGAGTGTAACCAGTCCCGCCGACGGGTACACAAAGTGAGCCCTCAGCAACCCCACGGTTATCGGAGTAACCGTGGGGTGGATACCCACTCCACCACACCCTGATTTGCTTCAGCATCACCGTCGTCCTCGCGGCCAAGACCAGCCTCCGGTCCACCGCGATCGTGGTTGTCCGAAGATCGATCTGTCGTATCTCGTAACGTCGCTCTGCCCTTCACACCTGGCGGCAACTGCACTGTGGTACGCTAGCCAGCTCCGACGGAGGACCGCTCGGTGTGACGCTTGGTTTCGACGGCGGACTACCTGACTGGCACTTCGGCGCCGGCGATCTCCTCGCCGCGCACTGGATCCGCGCCGCATGTCCTCACCGCAGTATTCCTTGTAGCGTCGGGTACTCCGGGTGATCCACCAAGGGCCCCGTCCACTCTTCCACCTTCGGCTCCGGTACCTCGGATCGGGCATCAGTGGAGGCCTGGAAGGCCAGGTTCTTCCACTCCATATACCGCCTGAATCCGAGTGACACGAACCCCGGAAGGCGCGGCACACGATCTTGAGCCAGCCACATCCGACGCGCTTGTTGTCCTGCATGAGGATCCGCTTGTCGGTGATGTTGGTGATCTGGAGATAGCGGATCCGGCCCGGACCTTGGGCCATCGTGGGAGCCCACCGATCGCCACGGGTGACCCACAGCTTGTGATCCGACAGCTTCAGGCGACGCGGAACTTTCCACGACTCGCCACGCTCAATCCACGTGGATTCTCCTGTCATGATCGTGCCGACCTTGTCTCAGTACAGCGGTCTCCGGCCACTCAGCTGAATCCTCATCTCATCCGGGAAGCACGTTGTGCCGTCAGCGAGATCCAGGCGAACATCAGCAGGAACCATGAAGTCCATGCCGAGGATCGCTTCCTGACCAGACAGATCGCCTACCCAGAAGTCGAAGCAATATACCAGATTTCCAGCCAACGTGATCTTGACCCGAGTTCTTCCGTTCGTCGTATACACATTGTCGCCAATTCCAACGCAATCTTGGATCTGATATCCGTCTATGTAGCACCCCACCTTACGAGCAAAGGTAGTGCCCAAGATGGACACTTTGGCGCCACTATCCAGAAGCATGATCGCTTTCTCATTGTTGATCTTGCCAGCGACTTTAGCTTGACGAAACCATTTCCCAGGAATATGATATCTTAAGTATTCACGCGATTCGCCCGGTAAGAGATCTGCCTCGCCTACCATTTCTGATTGTCTAACCTCACCGATCTGGCTTGGCTTCGGGATGATCTCGCATTCAGCCGGCTTGAATAATTGATCTCGATCTCGCTGTGTCCAGAATCCTCTCGCTTCCCCGTGATGGAGATCCAAGGACACAGACGTCACGATCGGTCGAAGTCGTCGGCCTGATAGAGACTCGAAATCCTGACGGTAGGTTGCTCGTGCAGATCACATGTATTACCGGATAGACCAGGTGGCTTGCTAACCTGATCTACCGATGTCTTGTTCATAAATGCATATATGCAGTATCTAGAACGCTCGGCTCATACCGGATTCAACCCGGCGAGCGTCCTCGTTTAACCTCTTCTCAGCGATCTCGTGTAGAAGACCGCCGAGATTCCGGGGATAGTACCACTTCCGGATCTGGTTGTAGAATTCCTCCATCGGGCAATTGCCCAGATCGTGCAGCTCACCGCAGCCACGACACACCAAGAAACAGTGATCCGCGGGGTGACCCTTCTTGCCGCACTTCTCGCAGATCAAGCGCTTCCAGCAGTCGGTCTCCGTGTGGCGGCGCGATCCGCAGTAGATGCACCGATCGTGGCTCGGTCGTTCTGACTGGAAACGAGTCCGCTGATCACGAGGTTGCTGATCTTGTTGCTCTCGAGTTGACTGGCTTGGATCGCGGGCGCTCTGGGTCTCTCTCACCGTCGTCGATGTTGGATCTTCGTTCGCAGCCAAGTTGATCCGGCGGCGATAGTCCTAATCCGAGCTGTACTCATCCGATCCAGAATCGGATTCCAAATCCGACGCTTGCACTTGGGTCGCGTGAACTTGCTTCGCTTGTACCGTCGCAGCTGGGGCACTCGACGTCTTCTGTCGGTACTTGCTCCCGCACACCGGCTTCTTCTGACGGGTCTTGGCTCGATCCAGAGCTCGCAGGACTTCTTCGGGATCACCAGCATCGGTTAGCCGCAGCAGAGTCAGCCAATCCGCTAACTCTTGATCGCCTAGCGTTTCAATGAAGTGCTCGACATGCTCCTTGCGTTCCTTCGATCACCATCCTTGGCCTTCAACTTCGCGCGCAGAGCTTCCACGTTTAGACGATACAGATACTCCAGCGGGTATTCATCCTATCGCATGTGCGCGTGATAATACTGTCGTGCCAGCGAGATCCCGAAGCCACAGTACTGAATACGGAAGCTCCGATGCAGATCGTTTCACTTGTCTCGAGTAGACCTACCAAGTTGGCGGTACCAGTTCTTCGCCGGCCCAGCCAACAGATCCCCGAAGGTAAGACACTTCTTGATCTCGAAGGAACGATGACTTCACTTTGCTGATCCAGGCCCTGGCGCGATCTTTGCCTTGGTTCTTGCCAGTGAACTCCTTCAGGTCCGAGATCGCAGAGATCCGAACTCGGGATCACCGACAATCCCGTAGACCCGACCGCGGTGGAGGTTACTGCAGTGCGCGCAGCTGCCTTGGAAGTCGGGTAGTCAATGTCATCAGGATCATACTCCCAGTTGGTGGGCTATCGATCCGACGATCCCACCGACTCCATCTCCACATCTTGTGATCCCACGTTTCCAGCTACTAATGCGCTCGATGAGGCGGGCAAGATCTGTTGCTCGCGCACGAATCGGCTCATGGCGGCTTGGAAAAACGATTCCAGCCTGCCGCTTGACTCTTCGGTGGACGTGGTAGTGACTGTTCGATCCGTGGACCGTGGAGTTTGCTTCTGCTGCGGAGATCGTGGTTGATCTCGACGTGTTGACTTCGCTCTGGCTTCCGGCATAGCGACGCCCGACGGCCCCAGTGCCATGCGGCTCGGCTCAAAAGAGCTGTCCGATCCCAGTTCGGCTGCCGATGCGCAGTGCGACGACTCCCCAGCGCTGATCGCTGGTGATTCTGACTGATCTTGAGCAGGGGGTACGTCGCCTACTACGATCCGCAGCTTGTCGATCAAGTTCCGAGTCGACGACTGGATCACTATCAGGTCCATGTCGAATAGGTCATCGGCATCGAATGCACCGGCGGTGAGGCCGGCGTCCTTCAGTACGCGAGGCAAGTTCTTCACCGCGACGAGTTTGTCCGACGTAGCGGGCGGATCCATCACCGGTCGGCGAAGCCCGCCGATCTGCTTCAGTTTCAGTATCGATATCACCGGATCCTGCTGTAGAAACTCTCTCAGATTTTTCTGGTAGTACATGATCTCCAGAGCGTGGTCGGTCCACGGACTGGCAGATGTCTCTGGATCTTCGCCATCTGACTCAGGTGGCTTCAGCTTCTTCCGAATAGTTTTCGACTTCTTCATATTTGCTGCAGATTTTTGAACTTGCGGGTCCTGGGCTACAGGTAGCTCAGGATGCGCCTTTGGTTTTCCTTGAGCTCTTTGTTTTGCGAATCTCGACTTGCGCCAAGATCCGCAGGAGTCCACGAGGGGACTGGGGGAGGATTAAGAGGTTTATCCTCCATATCCGGACCTATACCTCTTCCGCCGACTGAGTTCCTCCCAGGACTCTGTCGATCCGTGGATCTAGTTTCATTCAGCGGCGTCGTCGCCGATCCAATCTCCGATGACGCTTGATTCCCAGGTTCAATCTTCACTTGAACTTCTTCTTCAGACTCACGGTGAAATCCCGAGTCACCAGAAGATCTGGGCACGCGCACCATTGTGGTGTAGCGGGATCAGCAAAATCGTGCGAGACTGCTAGATCCAACTTCCACTAAGCCCGGACACCGACTAACGGAGGGGGTCCCCCGATGATCCGTGATCTTGTGCTGAACTTTGCTCATGTTGTGTACCCGACGGTAGGGCTGGATCTTGCTCCTCCAGTGACTTCGTGAAGGTCCAAGTGGTGGAGGTTTGAACGTCTTGGCGAGACGTTGGGGATGGGGCGGAGCAGCGCATAAACGCTTCACTCTGCTGCCGATAAGGTCAAGATCCTAAGCGATTACTCGAGCTTGGATCTGGCGGCCTGGATCTGGGTCCGGCCGTGGGGTTGCCTTGATGGTGTGTGTTTGACTCTACGGTCTTCCTATACACTTGCTTGCCGCTTCCTATAGCGGGATCTTGGGGGTGGTTGAGAACCGAAGGATCTCCCGGATAAGCAATGAACTCCGGTCGATCTGGGATCTACACTTGAGGGTAGATCACTAGGTGGCTAGATCCGGTATGTATATTACCAGATATTAATAACCAACACTAGGGCACTTATCTCTAAACTTGCTAACACGGCGCGCGGCTAATGCAGTTTCTCGTCTTCGCGGGGCGTGGAGCGCTTGTTGCTTTTAATGAAATTTCAGCTCTGATTTATGGTTAGGTATGGTCCCATCCTGAGTCGCTATCCTCCTACCTGCCAGACGGCCACCTATCACCGCCTTTACGTCCTTCGCACTCTTACCCATCTCGAGGTACCTTCGTCAACGAGGGTTCGCCATCATCCTATCGTAGATCTTGAGATCGTCCTCGATCGTCATGTCGGGATCCGGGATCCGAGGTCTGGGATCCAGATCGTCGTCAGCCTGGATCCAGATCGCCTTACCTTTTCGATCCAGATTCTCTATTCTTCCTTGGGCCTCTGGCATCACGCTGCTGCTGGATCTGGCACCGCACCCGCTTGATGTCCATCGGGGATGTACGCCACTTGCCCCATAGTCCTTTGGTGTCTGATCGGAGATCGCCTCTTCTGTCCCACCGGATCTCCAGTGGTCACTCTTCGGAAAAACGACCCGGTCCAATATTGTCCATCAGGTCACGATCCATCCTTCTCTCTCCTTTCTCAGAATCCACTTCACCACAGCTGAGTGAAGGATATTGACTCGATCTGACCAAGCGGGTTCTGGGTGAAGCAAGATTGGCACCGTCCCAGAGGAGGATACGATCGGACCGCAGCCAACTAGATCGGATCATGGCTGCCGGGATCGGATCGGTTTGGGATGAGGGGTCGAGATACGCGATGCACCCGGAGAAGCTCTTGACCCGCCTCATTCGCGGATCGCGATGCGAATCATGATCCGCCCGACGAGGAACCCAAGGTGAAAACCGAAGGAACCTCATCAACCACCGCTCCGCCAACGCAGAAGGTCACGAAGAAGATGAAGTCCAAGGCGTCGCGGAAGAAGCTCAAGGCTTCAGCGGACTCGGACTCGGACAGCCGTGACGAGATCGCAGCGACTTGGTCCGACAGTCAGCTGGAGGAGACGTACAACCGGAACGAGCCTCAATCGTTCGTGACCAAGAACTCGGTGATGAAGATCGTGCAGCCGCGAGTGCCTGGATCGCTGACGGGACCAGTGACGCCGCCACCAGTCACGACGAACAAGCTGGATGCAGCGAAGGCCTTGCTGCGTCTGCTGCGAGAAGTTGGAGTCACGCCAGGTCACTTCGAAGCGAAGGATCTATTCGATCTGGACCTTGAGATGTTGCAGATCGCGGTGTCGGAGCTCTCCGAGAATCTGAGAGTGCTGGTCGGCGAGTTGGCACCAGTCAAGACGGAGCCCAAGCCAGCGGCCACGTTGCCACGCCTCTCTCGATCCGAGTCGCGGATCAGATCGTCGCAGCCTTCGAACTATGCGTCAGCAACCTCGATGGCCGGCTCTGACAGCTCTGGAGGAGTCAAGCGTATGCAGCTTGGTCCCTCAAGAGCCGCGATGCTGCAAGCCAGATCGGATCGTACGCCGAACGTGGAGTTCAAGGCAGATATACTTGTGATAGCCAACAAATCGCGCCATAATCCGGATAAACTGCAGACGTTCTTCAACTCGGCGATGGGGCGCTTCTTGAAGGAGCCGCGCGCCGCACAGGGGACGCCAACCGCAGCACCGGTAACGGCGACCGAACAGCAGGATGTCGACATGGAATCGGTTGGCTCGGAGTACGATCCAGACGATCTGGACATCACTGTTATCCGTCAAGCAACGGTGGCTACAACTGCTGCAGCCGCCGAAGCGCCAGCGATCACTCCACGCATCAGTGTCTCCGCGATGTCGGAACTCAAGGAGTTCTTGGGGAAGGACGATGGCGAAGACCGCACGCGAGCTTGGATCAGCAAGGTAAAGTCGGCCTTCATCCGCGATCAGGCTCCGGACGACGAGAAGTGTTTGGTGCTTGGCGGCCTGTTCACGGGGTCGGCGTGTAACTGGTACCGGCAGCTTAGCCGGACTAAGCTTCCCTTCAGTCCACCAGAGGAGTGTAACTAGTCCCACCGACGGGTACACATGGTGAGCCCTGAGTAACCCCACGGTTATCGGAGTACCCCCTTCGTCAGTCGGTAGTCCGGGGCACTGTATGTGAGATCGGATCGCAACGCGATTGTGCGATACCCACTCCACCACAAAACTGATGGCGGTCCGGATCTCGGATCCCGGATCCCGACATGACGATCGAGGACGATCTCAAGATCTACGATAGGATGATGGCGAACCCTCGTTGACGAAGGTACCTCGAGATGGGTAAGAGTGCGAAGGACGTAAAGGCGGTGATAGGTGGCCGTCTGGCAGGTAGGAGGATAGCGACTCAGGATGGGACCATACCTAACCATAAATCAGAGCTGAAATTTCATTAAAAGCAACAAGCGCTCCACGCCCCGCGAAGACGAGAAACTGCATTAGCCGCGCGCCGTGTTAGCAAGTTTAGAGATAAGTGCCCTAGTGTTGGTTATTAATATCTGGTAATATACATACCGGATCTAGCCACCTAGTGATCTACCCTCAAGTGTAGATCCCAGATCGACCGGAGTTCATTGCTTATCCGGGAGATCCTTCGGTTCTCAACCACCCCCAAGATCCCGCTATAGGAAGCGGCAAGCAAGTGTATAGGAAGACCGTAGAGTCAAACACACACCATCAAGGCAACCCCACGGCCGGACCCAGATCCAGGCCGCCAGATCCAAGCTCGAGTAATCGCTTAGGATCTTGACCTTATCGGCAGCAGAGTGAAGCGTTTATGCGCTGCTCCGCCCCATCCCCAACGTCTCGCCAAGACGTTCAAACCTCCACCACTTGGACCTTCACGAAGTCACTGGAGGAGCAAGATCCAGCCCTACCGTCGGGTACACAACATGAGCAAAGTTCAGCACAAGATCACGGATCATCGGGGGACCCCCTCCGTTAGTCGGTGTCCGGGCTTAGTGGAAGTTGGATCTAGCAGTCTCGCACGATTTTGCTGATCCCGCTACACCACAATGGTGCGCGTGCCCAGATCTTCTGGTGACTCGGGATTTCACCGTGAGTCTGAAGAAGAAGTTCAAGTGAAGATTGAACCTGGGAATCAAGCGTCATCGGAGATTGGATCGGCGACGACGCCGCTGAATGAAACTAGATCCACGGATCGACAGAGTCCTGGGAGGAACTCAGTCGGCGGAAGAGGTATAGGTCCGGATATGGAGGATAAACCTCTTAATCCTCCCCCAGTCCCCTCGTGGACTCCTGCGGATCTTGGCGCAAGTCGAGATTCGCAAAACAAAGAGCTCAAGGAAAACCAAAGGCGCATCCTGAGCTACCTGTAGCCCAGGACCCGCAAGTTCAAAAATCTGCAGCAAATATGAAGAAGTCGAAAACTATTCGGAAGAAGCTGAAGCCACCTGAGTCAGATGGCGAAGATCCAGAGACATCTGCCAGTCCGTGGACCGACCACGCTCTGGAGATCATGTACTACCAGAAAAATCTGAGAGAGTTTCTACAGCAGGATCCGGTGATATCGATACTGAAACTGAAGCAGATCGGCGGGCTTCGCCGACCGGTGATGGATCCGCCCGCTACGTCGGACAAACTCGTCGCGGTGAAGAACTTGCCTCGCGTACTGAAGGACGCCGGCCTCACCGCCGGTGCATTCGATGCCGATGACCTATTCGACATGGACCTGATAGTGATCCAGTCGTCGACTCGGAACTTGATCGACAAGCTGCGGATCGTAGTAGGCGACGTACCCCCTGCTCAAGATCAGTCAGAATCACCAGCGATCAGCGCTGGGGAGTCGTCGCACTGCGCATCGGCAGCCGAACTGGGATCGGACAGCTCTTTTGAGCCGAGCCGCATGGCACTGGGGCCGTCGGGCGTCGCTATGCCGGAAGCCAGAGCGAAGTCAACACGTCGAGATCAACCACGATCTCCGCAGCAGAAGCAAACTCCACGGTCCACGGATCGAACAGTCACTACCACGTCCACCGAAGAGTCAAGCGGCAGGCTGGAATCGTTTTTCCAAGCCGCCATGAGCCGATTCGTGCGCGAGCAACAGATCTTGCCCGCCTCATCGAGCGCATTAGTAGCTGGAAACGTGGGATCACAAGATGTGGAGATGGAGTCGGTGGGATCGTCGGATCGATAGCCCACCAACTGGGAGTATGATCCTGATGACATTGACTACCCGACTTCCAAGGCAGCTGCGCGCACTGCAGTAACCTCCACCGCGGTCGGGTCTACGGGATTGTCGGTGATCCCGAGTTCGGATCTCTGCGATCTCGGACCTGAAGGAGTTCACTGGCAAGAACCAAGGCAAAGATCGCGCCAGGGCCTGGATCAGCAAAGTGAAGTCATCGTTCCTTCGAGATCAAGAAGTGTCTTACCTTCGGGGATCTGTTGGCTGGGCCGGCGAAGAACTGGTACCGCCAACTTGGTAGGTCTACTCGAGACAAGTGAAACGATCTGCATCGGAGCTTCCGTATTCAGTACTGTGGCTTCGGGATCTCGCTGGCACGACAGTATTATCACGCGCACATGCGATAGGATGAATACCCGCTGGAGTATCTGTATCGTCTAAACGTGGAAGCTCTGCGCGCGAAGTTGAAGGCCAAGGATGGTGATCGAAGGAACGCAAGGAGCATGTCGAGCACTTCATTGAAACGCTAGGCGATCAAGAGTTAGCGGATTGGCTGACTCTGCTGCGGCTAACCGATGCTGGTGATCCCGAAGAAGTCCTGCGAGCTCTGGATCGAGCCAAGACCCGTCAGAAGAAGCCGGTGTGCGGGAGCAAGTACCGACAGAAGACGTCGAGTGCCCCAGCTGCGACGGTACAAGCGAAGCAAGTTCACGCGACCCAAGTGCAAGCGTCGGATTTGGAATCCGATTCTGGATCGGATGAGTACAGCTCGGATTAGGACTATCGCCGCCGGATCAACTTGGCTGCGAACGAAGATCCAACATCGACGACGGTGAGAGAGACCCAGAGCGCCCGCGATCCAAGCCAGTCAACTCGAGAGCAACAAGATCAGCAACCTCGTGATCAGCGGACTCGTTTCCAGTCAGAACGACCGAGCCACGATCGGTGCATCTACTGCGGATCGCGCCGCCACACGGAGACCGACTGCTGGAAGCGCTTGATCTGCGAGAAGTGCGGCAAGAAGGGTCACCCCGCGGATCACTGTTTCTTGGTGTGTCGTGGCTGCGGTGAGCTGCACGATCTGGGCAATTGCCCGATGGAGGAATTCTACAACCAGATCCGGAAGTGGTACTATCCCCGGAATCTCGGCGGTCTTCTACACGAGATCGCTGAGAAGAGGTTAAACGAGGACGCTCGCCGGGTTGAATCCGGTATGAGCCGAGCGTTCTAGATACTGCATATATGCATTTATGAACAAGACATCGGTAGATCAGGTTAGCAAGCCACCTGGTCTATCCGGTAATACATGTGATCTGCACGAGCAACCTACCGTCAGGATTTCGAGTCTCTATCAGGCCGACGACTTCGACCGATCGTGACGTCTGTGTCCTTGGATCTCCATCACGGGGAAGCGAGAGGATTCTGGACACAGCGAGATCGAGATCAATTATTCAAGCCGGCTGAATGCGAGATCATCCCGAAGCCAAGCCAGATCGGTGAGGTTAGACAATCAGAAATGGTAGGCGAGGCAGATCTCTTACCGGGCGAATCGCGTGAATACTTAAGATATCATATTCCTGGGAAATGGTTTCGTCAAGCTAAAGTCGCTGGCAAGATCAACAATGAGAAAGCGATCATGCTTCTGGATAGTGGCGCCAAAGTGTCCATCTTGGGCACTACCTTTGCTCGTAAGGTGGGGTGCTACATAGACGGATATCAGATCCAAGATTGCGTTGGAATTGGCGACAATGTGTATACGACGAACGGAAGAACTCGGGTCAAGATCACGTTGGCTGGAAATCTGGTATATTGCTTCGACTTCTGGGTAGGCGATCTGTCTGGTCAGGAAGCGATCCTCGGCATGGACTTCATGGTTCCTGCTGATGTTCGCCTGGATCTCGCTGACGGCACAACGTGCTTCCCGGATGAGATGAGGATTCAGCTGAGTGGCCGGAGACCGCTGTACTGAGACAAGGTCGGCACGATCATGACAGGAGAATCCACGTGGATTGAGCGTGGCGAGTCGTGGAAAGTTCCGCGTCGCCTGAAGCTGTCGGATCACAAGCTGTGGGTCACCCGTGGCGATCGGTGGGCTCCCACGATGGCCCAAGGTCCGGGCCGGATCCGCTATCTCCAGATCACCAACATCACCGACAAGCGGATCCTCATGCAGGACAACAAGCGCGTCGGATGTGGCTGGCTCAAGATCGTGTGCCGCGCCTTCCGGGGTTCGTGTCACTCGGATTCAGGCGGTATATGGAGTGGAAGAACCTGGCCTTCCAGGCCTCCACTGATGCCCGATCCGAGGTACCGGAGCCGAAGGTGGAAGAGTGGACGGGGCCCTTGGTGGATCACCCGGAGTACCCGACGCTACAAGGAATACTGCGGTGAGGACATGCGGCGCGGATCCAGTCCGCGACGAAGTGCCATCCAGGAAGTCTGCCGTCTGACCCAAGTGTCGCGCTGAGCGACCCGCCGTCGGAGCCGGATAGTATTACGGTACGGGTGTCGTCATGGGTGATGGGCAGTGCGACAGTGTGGGATGCGACGGGCCGATCTTCAATCACTCCCGATCTCAGTGAGTCGGAAGCTGACCCTGGCTCCATGGAAGTCGGCGACGTCGGGCCAAGCCAAAGCGATGTTAACAACGAAATCCAGGAGGCCCAGGATGCCGAAGAACCGCGGGATCCGAAGCGGGAAGCGGTGCAAGCGTCGGACACCACGGGTCCAGATGATGCGACAGGGGGGGTGGCACCAGAAACATAGGGCCATGTCTCAGCAGAAACGAGGCAGGTGCCGGAATGTCAACCGGATTCATCAGATCTGGGTTACAGACAGGCGCCTGGCACGGATCATCATAGTGAAACCCAGTCAATCTCGCCGGTTCCAATCCGGCGACAGGAGCCAGTGCTGTTGAAGATGAGCAAGTTTGTTTCCACGAAGGCGGTGAGCTATTTGCGGAGGCTGTTCAAGCTGAAATAGCTGTTCTACCGGAAGTCATGCTGACGACTGACGAAGTGACTGTCCAAGATCTCAACGTCGGAGATCCGACCTTCGTCTTCAACACTAACGATGAAGAGAAACGCCTGCGGCGGTTGACCTGGCGGTGCGAACACCTGCTCATAGGTAAAGGCAACGCGCTGCCGCCGGCAGCCAAGTGCGACATCGATGTCGGGGACGCGAAGCCGATCTCTCAGCTTGTGAGGAAGGTCGCTCCGCGATTCAGGGAACTACTGGCGGCCAAGATCATCCAGCACTCGAGATCCCCATGGGCACCTCCGATCGTTGTGATCATTAAGAAGAACGGCGAGGACATCAGGCTGTGTATTGATTACCGGCTGGTTAGTAGCCTGACGAAGCTGGTGATCTACCCGACGCCTTTGATAAACGCGCTGCTAGAAGATCTCGACAAGGCGCTGTGGTATTGCTCGCTAGATATAGCCAGCGGATGCTGGGTGGTGGAGATGACGGACCGAGCTCGTGTGATCTCGGCGTTTACCACGCCCTTCGGCCTTTTCGAGTGGAACCGCATGCCGTTTGGACTCCAGAACGCACCGCAGATCTACCAACGGTTGATCGACAACGCGCTGTATGGATTCACCCGGATCCCGCGATCTGGATGACAAGATCAGCTAGATCTCTTCGAAGGGGGGAGGCGAATCTGGCGATCCATACAAACCATCGCTATTGGGAAGGAGATCGTACATCGACGACATCCTCGTCACGACGGAGTCATGGGATCAGTTGTGCGAGCGTGTTGATAAGCTGTTGGATGTGTGTGATGAGTGGACTCTCTCGATCGGCGTGGCTAAGAGCTGCTGGGGGATGCGAAAGGACTACCTCGGTCATCGAGTGTCGATCGATGGCCCGGAGGCGAATCCGAAGAATCTTGCAGTGCTCGTAGATCTGCCGTTTCCGGGATCGTTACGCGATGCAGTCGTTGTTGGGCAGTCTGAATTATTATAGCCGCTTCATCAAAACTTCGCGATCTATGCTGCGGTTCTGTACGAGTTGCGTGAGGTGGACTTCGCGGCGATCGCCATGCCAGGTCAGCTGGCGCGGATCGAGCAGTTGGCTGAAGAGCAAGACCAAGACCTCGTACATCCTGCAGCAGTGAATCCACGCATCAAGAACGACGACCCCGCTAGCCAGGATCCTGAAGCCGTGGATCCCGAAAGGATGACGATCGGGGAATGTCGACTCGTGATCCAAGCGAAGTGGAACCCCGCTGGATTCGTGCGTATCGTTCTTTTACAGCTCTGAAATCAAAGATTGCATCGATCCCGATCTTGAAGCACTTCGATCCGGATCGACAGCCAGTGGTGATTGTGTATGCGAGTGAATGGGCGATCGCCGCAGCGCTGACGCAAGAATGCGATGGAGTCTATTGCCCGGTGACGTTTGCTAGTAGGACGCTGAAGTCTAACGAGCTGAACTACGGCGTGGTGGAAAAAGAGGTGTTGGCCTTGTTGCGGATCTTAGATCTCAACTACAACATCCTAGTCGGGAGACATATCCGGATCCTGACTCGGCACTCTACATTAGCGTGGCTGTTCAGATCTCCAGGACTGCAAGGAAGGTTGGGACAATGGGCCGCTCTTCTGTCGCCGTGGACGTTGGAGGTCGAGAGGTGTACCAAAGGTGAAGACGAGATCCTGGGGGCGATCGCATCCAGTATCACGCCAAGATCCGAAATCGACGAAGCGCTGATCGCGATCGCTCCCCAGAAGGAACCGCGTCGCAAGATCCAGATGCCCATACCGACCGTGCGAGCTGAAGAAGAACTTCTGGTTGCTAGCTTCGATGGATCGGCAAGAGTGAAGCCAGGTGGAGCGAGGTGGTGCCGCCTACAGCGCGATCGTATGGCGATTCCAGAGTGGACAGTGACCCGAGCCGAATCGCGATATGCTGACGGAATAACCGTGAATGAAGCGGAGTATCATGGACTGATGCTGTGCTTGGACCTACTCGAAGACATGAACCGACAGCGACTGATGGTCTGTGTACGACAAGTGCGTGTTGAGATCGACAGCTAGGCCTCGGCGTTGACGTTGCTGAAGCAGAAGGTGCTGGACAAATCGCGAGTCTGGCCAGATCACGAGGTGGTACATGTGTAGCGTGATTGAGATAGCAGCGCGGACAAACTTTCGAGTGAGGCGCTCCAGCGACAAGCCGGGATCCAAATCGTAGAAGAATCAGATCCGCAGGATCTAATTACGCTGAATCGCTTGGAGGAAATCCTAATGGTGAGGTCGGAAGACGAGGCAGCTCAGATCACGCCGGTTATGACCAGATCGAGACAGAGGATGAGGTCGAACCCCACCGTTTTGCAAGAGGAAGTAGTGAGATCACTCCGGATCGAACGGATCCGTCAGGTGCAAGACGAGGAGGCGTGGATTTCAGGTCTCAAGAAGTATTTGAGTGGTGAGCTCGGCGGTCTGTAGCAAGACGAAGCTACATCGTACGGCAAAGAAGAAGGTGGGTCTGGACGATCTACTCTATTACTGCCCACCGACCAGACGGATCGATGAAGAGCGCGACGGAACGATGCGGCTGGTGGTCTCAGAGACCATGCAAGAAGATATCTTACACCACTACCACGTAAGTTTAGAAGGTGGTCACCAAGGGATTGGCCGGACCTACCAACGGATCCGAGATCATTTTCACTGGAGATGTTTGTACAAGAGCGTACAGCGGTATGTGGGCGAGTGTGTAGACTGCAAGACAGGTAAGGGTCGGCCAAAGATCCAAGGAGAGTCGCCACGAAATATTCAGGCCACATACCCGTTCCAGATCCTGGCTGTGGATTACTCCCCGCCTCTTCCGAAATTCTACAAAGATAACATCGAGCTGCTGATCTGGGTGAATCTCTTCATACGTGATCGCGATGGCTAGTCCAACAAGAACGTCGTAAACCATCGCAGAGTCGTATGAGAAGTGTGTATTCAGGAGATTCGGCGCTAGCGAGACGATCCGCCATGATCGCGAGCCTGAATTTATGTCTGATTTCTTCAGGGCGTTCGACAAAATCCTGGGTCAGCGACAACGAGCTACGGCGGCATATCGACGGCAGGCAAACGGATCCGCGGAACGCATGGTACAGACGATCACGCGAGCTTGAAGATGTATGTGCAGGATCCGGATCAGCGGAGTGGGACGAGTACACCGAGAGGCTTACTTGTGCTATCAACACGCGCGGGAAGACACCCTTCTACTTGGTACATGGGCGGGATCCTTGATCTACGCTCGAAGCTACAGTCCCGATGGGATACCAGGAGACAAAATCGCAATCCGCGATGGAGGTATCGGATTCAGAAGTACTATCGGCGTGCTCGAGAACAAGTGACCGATCTATTACGAGAAGCATTCTTAGAACGTGCTGAACAACATAACGACGTAGTCCGACCTCATCAGATCGACGTTGGATCTTGCGTGTGGCTTTACCTGGATCGCGTTAAGGAAGGATACGCCCGCAAGTTGGCACATCTCTGGCATGGCCCGTTCCGCGTGATCAAGAAGATCGATGAGCATGCTGTGAAGATCGAAACGTCAGGCACAGGCTATCACCTGTTCGCGGTGGCGCATGTCTCTAAGCTGAAGTTGGTCAAGGATTTTCCTGATCGGCCAAGATCGCGACTGACTGCACCTGACACCAATCGGCTGGATTTCGATCAGAGTTTGTAGCCAGAAAATAGCTGGATGCAGGATCTGGGTGACGATGAATACGAAGTTGAGCGGATCTCAGACATGCGAACCGGGAAGAAGACGCGATATGGTCGGATCTACCGAGAATTCCTAGTACACTGGCAAGGATACGATGAATCTACCTGGGTGGATGAAGCAGATCTCAATTGTGGCGCTAGGTTACACGAATTCTTCCGGGATCACGTGAATCAGAATCGGTACAACGGGGTGCAGCCCCACTAGGAATTGTGGACTGCGATCTACCAGCTCATGATGGCTGAGTTGGTGGAGATGAGTTGAAGTGTTTACATGGAGGATCTAGATCGGTGGGATGGGCTCAAGAACTACCAATCCTAAACTGTGGCAATCAAGGCCATGATGCTATGTAACGCGCGGATCTGAAACAGAAGCGATGGAGATCGAATCGAACATGTTTTGATAGCTTCCTCCAGTGACTGCGTCCGCGGGTGTCGCTTGCTGCCGGGCTCGAAGTCTTCGTCCCGCGCAGCTTCTTCCTCTTCTTCGTTGTCGTCATCCGGCTGCGACGAATCTTGATCCGTCACCTCTTCATCTTCAAGTTCCACAACAACTTCTTGAGCGTAACTGCGTCTCCCACCGTCGAAGACGTCTTCCATGAACTGCGCGTCGCGGCTCACCAACACGCGGCCGCTCTCCAGTTCTTCAAACCGATACGCTTTCTCATGCTCCGAGTACCCCAGGAACCGACAACGCACCGACCGAGCATCAAACTTGGTACGCTTCTCCTTCGGCACGTGCACGTACGCATGGCAACCGAACACTTTCAGGTTCGCCAGCAGCGGCTTCTTCCCGGTCCAGACTTGGTGTGGCGACTTGTCGTGGCTGATGGCACGCGTCGGACACCGGTTGCGAAGAAACGTAGCTGTCATCACCGCTTCACCCCAATACGACTTGGACAGCCCGGCGTGCTCCAGCATGCAGCGCGCACACTCCACCAACGTCCGGTTCATCCGTTCTGCCACTCCATTCAGCTGAGGCGTGTACGGCGGTGTGAACTTCTGCACGATCCCGCGGTCGCTGCAGAACTTGGCCATCGCACCGGAAGTGTACTAGCCACCGTTGTCGCTCCGGAGTGTCTTCACGCGCTTGCCGGTCTGAGTTTCAGCAAACGCTACAAACTCAGCGAACTTGGCGGCCACCTCCGACTTGTTCCGCAGCAGATACACGACGCAGAAGTGCGACTTGTCGTCAATGAACGTGACGAAGTAGCGCTTGTCGCTAAACGTTGACGTCTGCATCGGACCGCACACATCGCTGTGAACGACCTCCAGCACTTGCTTCGCACGGTTCGAAGACGACTTCATGTAGCTCACTCGCGTTTGCTTGCCGAGTGAGCATCCGTCGCACAGCTCCCACTGCTTCACCGACACCATGTCAACGCCAATTCCGTAGCCCTTCTTGACGATGGCATCTAGGCCGCCATGGCCAATGTGGCCAAGTCGAAGATGCCAGAGGTACGACGTGGTGTCCCCTTTGCGATCCTTCGAAATTGCCACATTGGCCTCGTCAGGCACCACCGGTGTCATGCACAGCTTGAACAGTCCCTTGCCAGCTCGCGCACCCAGCTTCCACTTGAGGTCCTTGGTCTCCGCGAAGCATCCGTCGCGCTCGAAGATCACCGGCCCGACGTCCTTGGTGAAGCGTCCGACGGAGAACAAGTTGCGCGACAACTTGGGGATGTGCCACACGTTCGTGAGTACACCTTTCTTGGTCCCGCGCGGAGTCTTCATCGACATCACAATGTCGCCACTGCCAATCGCCTGCTATTGAGGGTATTGAGGGTTACCGGTTTGGTATCGGTTATTGACCGTAAACCGGTTAGCCCGAACCAGTCCAATCCGAACCCACTCCGATTACGCCACCGCCGATTACGCCACCTGTGGGTACAAGATTGTAGGTACAAGTTAGGGTTCGACGTGGCGCTCTCGGATTGGCTGAAGTAACTCAGTATCCAGTAAAGAATCAAGTAGTGTGTATCCAGTAGGTCGAGAATAGCGAGAAGGCTAGCGAGCTAATGACCTCAATCAATCACTTTCGAATCTTCATTATACCCCTCAAGTGCCTTAGCTCCGGTCCCGCCGTCTGCGACATCCCTCCCTCCGCTTCGTCCAAGCTTCGTGTCAAGATCCATACCCTCCATCAGGTTATGAGCCCGACAACGATGGACCGCGCCAAACGAGCTTCAAGCAGGCGGGGAAGCGCAAGTACCGACCGAGTGGCGACGACGACACTGCCAGAAGATCGCGCCCCGTTCGCCACCGAGCTGGCTTAGGAGAAGCAAGTGCGTCGGACGTATCCTCCTCGCGCCGAGCCGACCCCGAAGAAGAAGAAAAGTCTGGGGACCAAGATGAAGACGATGACTCGACGCCTCCAGTGTTTTGGCGTGCCAGTGCCAACGCTGTGGAAGCAGCAGCCGATCTATCGGAGCCGACGACGTTCTAAGAGGCTGTGAACGGTCCTGATCAAGTGCACTGGCGCAAGGCGATCCGCGCGGAGCTCAAGTCGATGCGACTGCGTGGTGTGTTTCGAGCTGCCTAGTTGCCTAACGGACAACGCGCCATCGGTACCAAGTGGGTGTTCAAGATCAAGCGCAAAGCGGACGGATCGATCGAGAAGTACAAGGCGCGCCTCGTGGCCAAGGGGTTCAAGCAGAAGTACGGCATCGACTACACGGAGACGTTTTCGCCCGTGGTCAAGTACGTGACGCTGCGCATGGTGATCGCGATTGCCAAGTATTTTGGCTGGCCCCTCGACCAACTCGACGTGGTGACAGCATTCCTGTACGGGGTCATGAAGGAGGTGGTCTTCTGCGCGGTCCCCGAAGGCGTCGAACTGGATGGTGACTTCGACTGCCTGGAATTGGTGAAGGCCATCTACGGTCTCAAGCAAGCTTCGCGCGTGTGGAATGAGACCTTCGACGAGTTCGTGTGCTCCATCGGCTTCCAAGTATCGGCGTTCGATCCGTGCCTCTACATCAAGGTGGTGGACGGTCACTGCGTGCTTGTACTGGTGTACGTGGACGACGTACTGATTACCGGGAGTTCGCCCGAGCTGATCGCACGCACGAAGACCGACCTGAAGACGCGCTTCGAGATGACCGACAGCGGCAAGTGCGCGTTTGTTCTTGGGATCGAGTTGGTGGACGGCCCGGACGGCAGCGTGACCATGTGCCAGCGGCGATACGTGGACGACATCCTGAAGCGCTTCGCCATGGACGAGTGCAAGGCCGTGGTGAGTCCGGTGGACATGAGCACTCGACTGGTTCCAAGCGACGTGGCGACCAAGGTGAGCGCTCCGTTTCGAGAAGCTGTTGGTGCTCTGATGCACCTGATGACCGCCACGCGCCCAGACATCGCGTACGCCGTTGGCTATGTATCGCGCTTCAAGGAGAACCCCCAAGAAGAACACTGGGTTGTGGTCAAGCGTATCTTTCGCTGCCTGCAAGGCACCAAGACGCATGGGATCTGCTTCAAGCCGGGCGACAAGATCGACTTTCGTGGCTACTCGGACGCGGACTGGGCCGGCGACCTCGCCGACCGCCACTTCAGGCTACACGTTCATGCTCATGAGTGCGCCTGTGAGCTGGGGAAGCAAGAAGCAATCAAGTGTGTCGCTGTCCACGAGCGAAGCGGAGTACATCGCGCTCAGTCTGGCTATCCAAGAAGGCAAGTGGATTCATCGCCTGCTGTGCGAAATCCTGGCGGCTGCCAACGTCACGGGACCCGAGCTCATGATCCGCGAAGACAACCAGTCGTGCATTCAGATGACCAAGAACCCGGTGAACCACGGTCGCGCCAAGCACATCGACATCAAGTACCACCACATCCGCGATGAAGTCAAGCGCGGTGAAGTCAAGCTTGAGTACTGCGAGACTTCTGTGATGCTAGCGGACATCATGACGAAGGCGCTTGCGGGACCACGTCACACGGATCTGACGGTGGCTCTTGGCATTCGTGGGACTTCGCATTGAGGGGGCGTATTGAGGGTATTGAGGGTTACCGGTTTGGTATCGGTTATTGACCGTAAACCGGTTAGCCCGAACCAGTCCAATCCGAACCTACGCCGATTATGCCACCGCCGATTACGCCACCTGTGGGTACAAGATTGTGGGTACAAGATGGGCATCCACGTCGCAGTCACTGATTGCTAAAATACCTCAGTATCCAGTAAAGAATCCAGTAGAGTGTATCCAGTAGAATATCCAGTAGGCTTAGATGTAGCAAGAAGTTTGCGAACTAAGGCCCTAAATCAATCACTTTGCATTTTGCCATCAACCGACCAAAGCCTTTTTTGAGCCGCTTCTCCTTCGGAGTCAGGATGAACGTCTGACAGCCGACACACACGCATGTGCTTCACACTCGGCTTGGACTTGTAAACGATCTCGAACGGAGTCTTATGCTCGATCTTGGGTGACGGCAGACGATTCTTCACGTAGATGGCCGTCATGGCCGCCTCAGCCCAGAAACACTTGTCCAGCTTGGCGTGATGCAGCATGCTGCGGTCGATCGTGACGATGGTCTGGATGGCGCGTTCTGCCGTGCCGTTGGTCTGGTGCGCGTACGGAACCGTGGTTTGCTGCTCGATGCCTTCGACTTCGTAGAAGGCCTTGAGCGAGTTGGTCGCGAACTCACGGGCTCCGTCGTGCCGCACAAACTTGACCTTCTTGCCGAACTGCGTCTGCACCTTCGTGATGTACGTCTGGATGCAGTCTTCGCTCTCTGACTTGGCACGCAGACAGAACCCCTTCATGCATCCGCTGGCTTCGTCCACGATCAGCAGCAGGTACTTGCTGCCACCAAGTGAGTTTTCCTCCATGGGTCCGCAGATGTCGAAGTGGAGCAGCTCGAACGTGTCGTAACGACGCTTGTCATGGTTGCTTGGGAACGGTTTTTGGACCATTTTACCTTGCTGGCAACCACGACACAGCTTGGTCCGCTCGACTTGGAAGGTGCCTTCGCGTCCTTGATCATGTTGTTGTCGACCATCTTGCGAAGCACCTCCACCGGAGCGTGACCCATACGCGCGTGTAAGTCGACTGTCTTCCCACTGGTCGCCGCATTCGCCGATCGCTGAGGCGTCATCAGCCAGTAGAGTCCATCCACGAGGTTTGCCGTCGCCACCACTTGCTTGGAGGCCTTGTGCGCGACGACGCGCATCTGGGTGCCGTCGAACACGACTTGGAACAGACCACTCTTGTTGATCTGTGGCACCGAGAGCAGATTCTTGCTCATGCTTGGGACGTACAGCGCGTTCTTGATCTCGATGTCGCGCTCGTCGCCGTTGGGCAGAACCACTTGTTCCACGATGGTCTCCACACCCATGATGGCCGCCTTGTTACCGTCGGCCACCGACAGTTCTCCCTGATGGAGGGATGGATCTTGACACCGTAAGCTTGACGGAGCGGAGAGAGGGCAGCACTCTGGGCGAGACCGGAGCAGAGACTGGAAACCACTTGAGGGGTAGAACGAAGATTCGAAAGTGATTGATTGAGATCTTTAGCTCGCTAGCCTTCTCGCTATTCTAGACCTACTGGATACATACTACTTGATTCTTTACTGGATACTGAGTTACTTCAGCCAATCCGAGAGCGCCACGTCGAAGCCCATCTTGTACCTACAATCTTGTACCTACAATCTTGTACCCACAGGTGGCGTAATCGGCGTGGGTTCGGATTGGACTGGTTCGGGCTAACCGGTGTACGGTCAATAACCGATACCAAACCGGTAACCCTCAATACCCTCAATACGCCCCCTCAATGTGAAGTCCCACGAATGCCAAGAGCCACCGTCAGATCCGTGTGACGTGGTCCCGCAAGCGCCTTCGTCATGATGTCCGCTAGCATCACAGAAGTCTCGCAGTACTCAAGCTTGACTTCACCGCGCTTGACTTCATCGCGGATGTGGTGGTACTTGATGTCAATGTGCTTGGCGCGACCGTGGTTCACCGGGTTCTTGGTCATCTGAATGCACGACTGGTTGTCTTCGCGGATCATGAGCTCGGGTCCCGTGACGTTGGCAGCCGCCAGGATTTCGCACAGCAGGCGATGAATCCACTTGCCTTCTTGGATAGCCAGACTGAGCGCGATGTACTCCGCTTCGCTCGTGGACAGCGACACACTTGATTGCTTCTTGCTTCCCCAGCTCACAGGCGCACTCATGAGCATGAACGTGTAGCCTGAAGTGGCGGTCGGCGAGGTCGCCGGCCCAGTCCGCGTCCGAGTAGCCACGAAAGTCGATCTTGTCGCCCGGCTTGAAGCAGATCCCATGCGTCTTGGTGCCTTGCAGGCAGCGAAAGATACGCTTGACCACAACCCAGTGTTCTTCTTGGGGGTTCTCCTTGAAGCGCGATACATAGCCAACGGCGTACGCGATGTCTGGGCGCGTGGCGGTCATCAGGTGCATCAGAGCACCAACAGCTTCTCGAAACGGAGCGCTCACCTTGGTCGCCGCGTCGCTTGGAACCAGTCGAGTGCTCATGTCCACCGGACTCACCACGGTCTTGCACTCGTCCATGGCGAAGCGCTTCAGGATGTCGTCCACGTATCGCCGCTGGCACATGGTCGCGCTGCCGTCCGGGCCGTCCACCAACTCGATCCCAAGAACAAACGCGCACTTGCCGCTGTCGGTCATCTCGAAGCGCGTCTTCAGGTCGGTCTTCGTGCGTGCGATCAGCTCGGGCGAACTCCCGGTAATCAGTACGTCGTCCACGTACACCAGTACAAGCACGCAGTGACCGTCCACCACCTTGATGTAGAGGCACGGATCGAACGCCGATACTTGGAAGCCGATGGAGCACACGAACTCGTCGAAGGTCTCATTCCACACGCGCGAAGCTTGCTTGAGACCGTAGATGGCCTTCACCAATTCCAGGCAGTCGAAGTCACCATCCAGTTCGACGCCTTCGGGGACCGCGCAGAAGACCACCTCCTTCATGACCCCGTACAGGAATGCTGTCACCACGTCGAGTTGGTCGAGGGGCCAGCCAAAATACTTGGCAATCGCGATCACCATGCGCAGCGTCACGTACTTGACCACGGGCGAAAACGTCTCCGTGTAGTCGATGCCGTACTTCTGCTTGAACCCCTTGGCCACGAGGCGCGCCTTGTACTTCTCGATCGATCCGTCCGCTTTGCGCTTGATCTTGAACACCCACTTGGTACCGATGGCGCGTTGTCCGTTAGGCAACTTGGCAGCTCGAAACACTCCACGCAGTCGCATCGACTTGAGCTCCGCGCGGATCGCCTTGCGCCAGTGCACTTGATCAGGACCGTTCACAGCCTCTTGGAACGTCGTCGGCTCCGATAGATCGGCTGCTGCTTCCACAGCGTTGGCACTGGCACGCCAAAACACTGGAGGCGTCGAGTCGTCGTCTTCATCTTGGTCCCCAGACTTTTCTTCTTCGTCGGGGTCGGCTCGGCGCGAGGAGGATACGTCCGACGCACTTGCTTCTCCTAAGCCAGCTCGGTGGCGAACGGGGCGCGATCTTGTGGCAGTGTCGTCGTCGCCACTCGGTCGGCTCTTGCGCTTCCCCGCCTGCGTGTACTCCGTTTGGCGGGAACCATCAGTGTCGATGTCGAGCGATTCGAAGTCCAGCTCGTCGACATCTTCATCGGAAATTGTCGGTGAAAGTCCAAAGGTGGACTCATCGAAGTTGACATCGCGAGTGATAACCACCTGCCCCGCCTCGATGTCATAGACTCGATACGCCTTGGACACTTCTTCGTAGCCGAGGAACAGCCCGGCGCGAGCCTTGGGGTCCCACTTGCGCCGTCTTTCCTTCGGCGTCAGGATGTACGTCTGGCATCCGACACACACACATGTGCTTCACACTCGGCTTGGACTTGTAAACGATCTCGAACGGAGTCTTGTGCTCGATCTTGGGTGACGGCAGACGATTCTTCACGTAGATGGCCGTCATGGCCGCCTCAGCCCAGAAGCTCTTGTCCAGCTTGGTGTGATGCAGCATGCTGCGGCCAATCGTGACGATGGTCTGGATGGCGCGTTCTGCCGTGCCGTTGGTCTGGTGCGCGTACGGAACCGTGGTTTGCTGCTCGATGCCTTCGACTTCGTAGAAGGCCTTGAGCGAGTTGGTCGCGAACTCACGGGCTCCGTCGTGCCGCACAAACTTGACCTTCTTGCCGAACTGCGTCTGCACCTTCGTGACGTACATCTTGATGCAGTCCTCGCTCTCCGACTTGGCACGCAGGCAGAACCCCTTCATGCATCCGCTGGCTTCGTCCACGATCAGCAGCAGGTACTTGCTGCCACCAAGTGAGTTTTCTTCCCTGGGGCCGCACACGTCGAAGTGGAGCAGCTCGAACGTGTCGTAACGACGCTTGTCATGGTTGCTTGGGAACGGTTTTTGGACCATTTTACCTTGCTGGCAACCACGACACAGCTTGGTCCGCTCGACTTGGAAGGTGCCTTCGCGTCCTTGATCATGTTGTTGTCGACCATCTTGCGAAGCACCTCCACCGGAGCGTGACCCATGCGCGCGTGCAGGTCGACAATCTTGCCACTGGTCGCCGCATTCGCCGATCGCTGAGGCGTCATCAGCCAGTAGAGTCCATCCACGAGGTTTGCCGTCGCCACCACTTGCTTGGAGGCCTTGTGCGCGACGCGCAGCTTGGTGCCGTCGAACACGACTTGGAACAGACCACTCTTGTTGATCTGTGGCACCGAGAGCAGATTCTTGCTCATGCTAGGGACGTACAGCGCGTTCTTGATCTCAATCTCGCGCTCGTCGCCGTTGGGCAGAACCACTCGTTCCACGATGGTCCCCACACCCATGATGACCGCCTTGTTGCCGTCGGCCACCGAAAGTTCGCCTTCATTCCGCTCAATCACATGAGCGAACTTGGCCTTGTCGTTGCAGATGTGGTGCGTTGCGCCGCTGTCGACCGCCCACATCCCGAGCATATCCTTGCCCGTCGAAATGCCACACTCCTGTGAGACCACGAACGCCACTTGATCATAGTCGTAGTTGTAGTTGTAGCTGGCGTCGTCGTTCCTCCACTGGGCATTGTTGGCCCCGCGTCCACGGCCATTGCCATTGCCGCCGCGTCTTGGGCCCCGATTCTCGTCCTTCTGCTTGGTCCAGCACTTGTCAATCGTGTGCCCCAATTTCCCGCAGTACGTGCACTGGCGAGACTCTCGGTCGGTGTTGAACGCCTTGGCCGCATTCTCCGTCTTCACCGTCGCCGTCTTCTCGCCTTGTCTCTTGATGTGCTCATTCGTCAGCACCTTCACGACGTCTTGCGATCGTAGTTCAGCGCTGCTCATCTCCAAGTTCAGCACGACGTTCTCGTAGCTCTTGGGGAGGCTGCGCAACAGGCAGATCGCCACGTCCTCATCCTCCATCTTGGCGCCGATGCTGCTGAGCTTGGCGCTGATGTTAAGGACCTCGTTGCAATGATGCAAGACGTTGCCGCCTTCCGACATCTCCATGCTGAAGAGTTGACGCTTCAGGTAGATGCATCCAGCCTTCTGCGAACCACCGTACAGCGTCTTCAGGCGCGTCCACGCAACCCACGCTTCCTCGCAGTCGTCGACCACATGGTGGTAGTCCGCGTCCATGTGAAGCAACATCAGTCCGAACGCGATGTTGCTCGACTTGACGTAGTCGTCCTTGGCCCGCGAGTCCGTGAAGCTCGGCGTCGTCTCGCGGTTCACGACATGCCACGTCGACTTGGTCAGGAACACGCCACGCATGTAGCGGTTCCACGTCGCGTAGTTGTCCCCGTTGAACTTGTCAATGGAGACCTTGGTCGAGGCGTCTTGGGCAGAGGACATGGTGCTTGGGCTCATAACCTGATGGAAGGTATGGATCTTGGACACGAAGGTCGGACGAAGCGGAGGGAGGGACGTCGCAGACGGCGAGACCGGAGCGAAGGCACTTGAGGGGTAGAATGAAGATTCGAAAGTGATTGAATTGTTGGAGCTTACATCCTACTGTTATAGACACGTGACCCTGCGTCCTATCACCTAGTGCATCTAATCAACCATCACTCACCGGTGTTCATCCAATCATCCTACTCGTCTAATCATCGGTGGCCTAAACAACTTACCGTAATCACCATAATCAACGTGGGCTCGGATTGGACCGGTTCGGGTTAACCGGTTAATGGGTACAACTGGTACACAGTACCCAAGACCAGCAACCCTCAATAGTGTCGCATGGGTACAACATTGTGGGTACAAGATGGGCATCGACGTGGCAGCCTCTGATTGGCTAAGGTAACTCAGTATCCAGTTAGGAATCCAGTAGGCTTAGAGGTAGCAAGCAGTTAGCGAACTAAGGACCTAAATCAATCACTTTGCATTTCGACATCTAGTGCTCAAACGACCTTGACTTTTGGTTATGAGCCCAAGCCCCGTATTCCCTGCTGAAGACTCCGACTACGCTTTCGCCATGGACACCACCTCGACCACGACCTCCCGTATCAACAAGTTCGACGGAACCAACTTCCACACGTGGAAGTTCAAGATGCGCATGGTGCTCGAGGAGCGCGACCTGTGGGAAGTGACGTGCGGAGAGATCAAGCTGGAGCACTGCGCTACGACGCTGGACCAGACGACGTTCAAGAGGAAGTCTCGCAAGGCGCTGGCGATCATCTGTCTCGCGATGGAGGATTCGCAGTTGCCGCTGGTTCGGTCGGCGAAGGATGCGTTCGATGCATGGTCAAGACTGGAAGGACACTTCGAGAAGAAGAGTTTGGCCAACAAGCTCTTCCTTCGTCGACGGTTCTTCACGACGACGATGGCGGAAGGGAATGATGTGTTGGAACACATCAACAAGATCAAGACGCTGGCGGAACAGCTCGACGCAGTGGGCGCTCCGGTCAGTGAGGACAACTTGGTGATCACGCTTCTGGCAAGTTTGAACGAGTCGTACCAGTTCCTCATCACGGCGTTGGAGTCGAGAGCTGACTCGCTGACGTGGGAACTCGTGACGGCTCGACTGCTGCATGAAGACTTGAAGCGCAAGGAACAAGGTGGCGGTGCTGAAGGAACCGCGCACGGGGGTCAAGCGTTCATGACAAGCGGCAATGGGAAGAGCAAGGGACGACAAGCGCAGAAAGCCAGTGCGTGTCACTACTGTGGTGAACAAGGTCATTGGATCGCCAAGTGTCCCGTGAGGATTCGCGAGAACGCGGATCGACAGAAGCCACAGCGAGCGAATGTGGCGAATGAATATGAAGAGGAGTTCGACGGCGACTACCTGTTTTCGGTTGGTGGTGGAGCCACCAAGTCGAGTGAAGTTTGGCTGGTCGACTCGGGTGCGACGCAGCACATGACGTACTCGAAAGATTACATGAAGAACTACAAGAAGATGACTCCGGTGGACGTGCATCTCGCGGACGACGGAGTGGTTCAAGCAGTCGGCAGTGGCGACATTGTCATGTCGATGAAGACTCCACGCGGGATCAAGAAGGGTGTGCTCACCGGTGTGTGGCACATTCCCAAGTTGTCGCGGAACTTGTTTTCGGTCGGGCGTTTCACTAAGGATGTTGGGCCTGTCACGTTCAAGCGCGACGGGTGTTTCGCCGAGACGAAGAACATCAAGTGGAAGCTCGGAGCAAGTGAAGGCAAGGGACTGTTCAAGTTGTGCATGACGCCTATCATGACTGACGAGGCGAATGTGTCAAGTCCGAAGGAGCGCAAAAGAGACACCACGTCATACCTCTGGCACCTTCGACTTGGTCACATTGGCCATGGCGGTCTAGACGCCATCGTCAAGAAGGGTTATGGTGTTGGGATGAAGATGACGGCTGTGAAGCAGTGGGAGTTGTGTGATGGGTGTGCACTCGGCAAGTAAACGCGAGTGAGCTATATGCCTAAGTCACCGAACCGCGCCAAGAAGCTGTTGGAAGTCATCCACAGTGACGTCTGCGGTCCCATGAAAACGCCGACGTTCAGTGGCAAGCGGTACTTCGTCACGTTCATCGACGAGTACTCGCACTTTTGTGTAGTATACTTGCTGCGGAACAAGTCGGAGGTGGCTGCCAAGTTCGCGGAGTTTGTGGCGTTTGCCGAAACTCAGACGGGTGGTTGCGTGAGAACGCTCCGTGTGAAGCAGCTCCGTAGCGACAACGGTGGCGAGTACAAGTCTCGTGAAATGGCCAAGTTTTGCAGCGAACGGGGTATCGTGCAGAAGTTCACTCCGCCGTACACGCCTCAACTGAACGGAGTGGCCGAGCGGATGAACCGGACTTTGGTGGAATGTGCGCGCTGCATGTTGGAACATGCCGGACTGTCGAAGTCGTATTGGGGTGAAGCGGTGGTGACGGCGACGTTCCTCCGGAATCGGTGTCCGACACGCTCCACCACCCACGACAAGTCGCCACACCAAGTATGGACGGGAAAGAAACCGCTGTTGGCGAACCTAAAGGTGTTCGGTTGCCATGCGTATGTGACGGTCCCGAAGGAGAAACGCACCAAGTTTGACGCTCGGTCGGTGCGTTGTCGGTTTCTCGGGTACTCGGAACATGAGAAAGCGTATCGGTTTGAAGAGATGAAAGGCGGTCGCGTGCTAGTGAGCCGCGATGCGCAGTTCATGGAAGACGTCTTCGACGGTGGGAGACGCAAGTTGGATCAAGAAGAAGCGGTCGTGGAATTTCGAGAAGAAGTTGGCACGGACCAAGAAGCATCGTCCGGATCGGAAGAGGACGATGAAGAAGAAGCTGCGCGGGACGAAGACTTCGAGCCCGGCAGCAAGCGACACCAGCGGACGCGGTCGTTGGAGGAAGCGGTGGAGATCCCAAGGTCCAAGCGGCACAGTCGGCAACAAACGCTGGACGAGATGTCAGCCATCGCAAAAGAAGAAGGCTTCGATGCGGCCTTCGTTGTGGATTCAGTGGGAGAAATGCCGACTACGTTCGTATCGGCGATGGAATCCTGCAACTCGGCCAAGTGGAAAGAAGCGTGCGACTCGGAGATCCACTCTCTTCGCAAGAACGCGACGTGGGTGTTGGTGCCATTGCCGAAGGGACGCAAGGCGATCGGCTGCAGATGGGTGTTTCGGATCAAGGAAAACCAGGCTGGAGTCATCGAGCGGTTCAAGGCGCGTCTGGTGGCCAAGGGATTCTTGCAGAAGTTCGGCATCGACTATGAAGAGACGTTCGCGCCGGTGGCCAAGTTCACGTCCATTAGGATCTTGCTCAGTCTGGCGGCCAAGTACAATCTCACGGTGCACCAGATGGATGTGAAGACGGCGTTCCTGAACGGCTGGCTGGACGAAGACATCTACATGGTGCAGCCGGACGGCTACGTTGACGAGGCGCACCCGGACTTCGTGTGCAAGCTCAAGCATTCGCTTTACGGTCTGAAGCAGTCGCCGCGGATGTGGAACCAGACCATCGACAAGTTCATGCTGGAGCTGGGGTTCAAGAAGTGTGAGGCGGATCACTGCATCTACGTCAAGCGCATTGACCAAGACATGATCTTCGTGGCGCTGTACGTGGACGACTTGATCCTGGCAAGCAACAACGACGACCTGCTCAAGTCGACCAAGGAGGCGCTCAGCGTGCGGTTTGAGATGACGGACATGGGTCAGCTCAAGTACTTCCTCGGCATGGAAATCGACCAAGATCCCAAGACCGGAAATGTGTCGGTGCGACAGACCAAGTTTGCGAAGGACATCCTGGAGAAGTTCAGCATGGAGAAGAGCAACCCGGTCAAGACACCACAAGACCCGGGACTCAAGTTGACCAAGGTTATGTGCGAAGGAGGTTGCAAGCACGAAGAGACCATGGCGAAGGCGCCGTACCGGAATGCCGTCGGGTGTTTGATGTACCTGATGGTGGGGACTCGACCGGACGTCGCAGCCGCAGTTGGAGTTCTCAGCCAGTTCGCCGCGGATCCGTGTCCGACACACTGGCAAGCGCTCAAGAGGGTGTTCCGCTACATCCAAGGCACGAAGACGCATGGCATCGAGTTTCAAGCTGGCAGCGAGGACGGACTCCAAGGCTATTCGGATGCGGACTGGGCCGGCGACATCGAGACTCGACGGAGTACAAGCGGCTACGCGTTCATGATGAACGGCGGATGCATCAGCCGGAGAAGCAAGAAACAGCGGGCGGTGGCGCTATCGTCGACGGAGGCTACGCAGGAGGCTATTTGGCTCAAGGCATTTCTGTGTGAGATCGGCGAGATAGAGACCAAGTCGGCTGTCAAGATCTACGAGGACAACCAAGGCTCCATCGCGTTGGCCAAGAACACGGAGTTCCACAAGCGCACCAAGCACATCGACATTCGCTACCACTTCGTGCGTGAGAAGGTAGAAGACGGCCAAGTGGTGTTGGAGTACTGTTCGACCAAGGACATGCTGGCAGACCTGACGACCAAGCCGATCGCCGCTGTGCAGTTCGACTTCCTACGGAGCAAGCTCGGTATCCAAGGGCTCAGAGTTCAAGGCATAATTACGGCCGAGTCGAGTGGGAGTGTTGTCAAGAAGGCGCCTCGACCTGCCACGGTGTACCAGTAGACACTGGTACGACCTTCACTCAGTGGCACTCACGCATTCACGTGATTACGAGACAGGTGATTGCGAGACATGTGATTACGGGACGGTGTCGCATGGGTACAAGATTGTGGGTACAAGATGGGCATCGATGTGGCAGCCTCTGATTGGCTAAGGTAACTCAGTATCCAGTTAGGAATCCAGTAGTGTGTATCCAGGAGAGAATCCAGTAGGCTTAGAGGTAGCAAGCAGTTAGTGAACTAAGGACCTAAATCAATCACTTTGCATTTCGACATCTAGTGCTCAAACGACCTTGACTTTTGGTTCGGATTGGACCGGTTCGGGTTAACCGGTTAATGGGTACAACTGGTACACAGTACCCAAGACCAGCAACCCTCAATACGCCCCCTCAATGCGAAGTCCCACGAATGCCGAGAGCCACCGTCAGATCCGTATGGCGTGGTCCCGCGAGAGCCTTCGTCATGATGTCCGCTAGCATCACAGAAGTCTCGCAGTACTGGAGCTTGACTTCACCGCGCTTGACTTCATCGCGGATGTGGTGGTACTTGATGTCGATGTGCTTGGCGCGACCGTGGTTCACTGGGTTCTTGGTCATCTTGATGCACGACTGGTTGTCTTCGCGGATCATGAGTTCGGGTCCAGTCTCATTAGCGGCTGCCAGAATCTCGCATAGCAGGCGATGAATCCACTTGCCTTCTTGGATAGCCAGACTGAGCGCGATGTACTCCGCTTCGCTCGTGGACAGCGACAGACTTGATTGCTTCTTGCTTCCCCAGCTCACAGGCGCACTCATGAGCATGAACGTGTAGCCTGAAGTGGCGGTCGGCGAGGTCGCCGGCCCAGTCCGCGTCCGAGTAGCCACGAAAGTCGATCTTGTCGCCCGGCTCGAAGCGGATCCCATGCGTCTTGGTGCCTTGCAGGTAGCGAAAGATACGCTTGACCGCAACCCAGTGTTCCTCTTGGGGGTTCTCCATGAAGCGCGATACATAGCCAACGGCGTACGCGATGTCTGGGCGCGTGGCGGTCATCAGGTGCATCAGAGCACCAACAGCTTCGCGAAACGGAGCGTTCACCTTGGTCGCCGCGTCGCTTGGAACCAGTCGAGTGCTCATGTCCACCGGACTCACCACGGCCTTGCACTCGTCCATGGCGAAGCGCTTCAGGATGTCGTCCACGTATCGCCGCTGGCACATGGTCACGCTGCCGTCCGGGCCGTCCACCAACTCGATCCCAAGAACAAACGCGCACTTGCCGCTGTCGGTCATCTCGAAGCGCGTCTTCAGGTCGGTCTTCGTGCGTGCGATCAGCTCGGGCGAACTCCCGGTAATCAGTACGTCGTCCACGTACACCAGTACAAGCACGCAGTGACCGTCCACCACCTTGATGTAGAGGCACGGATCGAAGGCCGACACTTGGAAGCCGATGGAGCACACGAACTCGTCGAAGGTCTCGTTCCACACGCGCGAAGCTTGCTTGAGACCGTAGATGGCCTTCACCAATTCCAGGCAGTCGAAGTCACCATCCAGTTCGACGCCTTCGGGGACCGCGCAGAAGACCACCTCCTTCATTATCCCGTACAGGAATGCTGTCACCACGTCGAGTTGGTCGAGGGGCCAGCCAAAATACTTGGCAATCGCGATCACCATGCGCAGCGTCACGTACTTGACCACGGGCGAAAACGTCTCCGTGTAGTCGATGCCGTACTTCTGCTTGAACCCCTTGGCCACGAGGCGCGCCTTGTACTTCTCGATCGATCCGTCCGCTTTGCGCTTGATCTTGAACACCCACTTGGTACCGATGGCGCGTTGTCCGTTAGGCAACTTGGCAGCTCGAAACACTCCACGCAGTCGCATCGACTTGAGCTCCGCGCGGATCGCCTTGCGTCAGTGCACTTGATCAGGACCGTTCACAGCCTCTTGGAACGTCGTCGGCTCCGATAGATCGGCTGCTGCTTCCACAGCGTTGGCACTGGCACGCCAAAACACTGGAGGCGTCGAGTCATCGTCTTCATCTTGGTCCCCAGACTTTTCTTCTTCGTCGGGGTCGGCTCGGCGCGAGGAGGATACGTCCGGCGCACTTGCTTCTTCTAAGCCAGCTCGGTGGCGAACGGGGCGCGATCTTCTGGCAGTGTCGTCGTCGCCACTCGGTCGGTACTTGCGCTTCCCCGCCTGCTTGAAGCTCGTTTGGCGCGGTCCATCGTTGTCGTCCAGGTCCAGCGCGTCCAGGTCCAGCACAGCATCATCGACGTCTTCATCCGAAGTATGCGTCGAAAGTCCAAAGGTCGACTCATCGAAGTTGACATCGCGACTGATAACCACCTGCCCCGCCTCGATGTCATAAACTCGATACGCCTTGGACACTTCTTCGTAGCCGAGGAACAGCCCGGCGCGAGCCTTGGGGTCCCACTTGCGCCGTCTTTCCTTCGGCGTCAGGATGTACGTCTGGCATCCGACACACACACATGTGCTTCACACTCGGCTTGGACTTGTAAACGATCTCGAACGGAGTCTTGTGCTCGATCTTGGGTGACGGCAGACGATTCTTCACGTAGATGGCTGTCATGGCCGCCTCAGCCCAGAAGCTCTTGTCCAGCTTGGCGTGATGCAGCATGCTGCGGCCAATCGTGACGATGGTCCGGATGGCGCGTTCTGCCGTGCCGTTGGTCTGGTGCGCGTACGGAACCGTGGTTTGCTGCTCGATGCCTTCGACTTCGTAGAAGGCCTTGAGCGAGTTGGTCGCGAACTCACGGGCTCCGTCGTGCCGCACAAACTTGACCTTCTTGCCGAACTGCGTCTGCACCTTCGTGACGTACATCTTGATGCAGTCCTCGCTCTCCGACTTGGCACGCAGGCAGAACCCCTTCATGCATCCGCTGGCTTCGTCCACGATCAGCAGCAGATACTTGCTGCCACCCAGTGACTCTTCTTCCATGGGGCCGCACACGTCGAAGTGGAGCAGCTCGAACGTGTCGTAGTGACGCTTGTCACGGTTGCTTGGGAACGGCTTCTGGACCATTTTCCCTTGCTGGCAGCCGCGACACACGCTTGGTCCACTCGACTTGGAAGGTGCCTTCGCGTCCTTGATCATGTTGTTGTCGACCATCTTGCGAAGCACCTCCACCGGAGCGTGACCCATGCGCGCGTGCAGGTCGACAATCTTGCCACTCGTCGCCGCATTCGCCGATCGCTGAGGCGTCATCAGCCAGTAGAGTCCATCCACGAGGTTTGCCGTCGCCACCACTTGCTTGGAGCCCTTGTGCGCAATCTGCATCTTGGTGCCGTCGAACACGACTTGGAACAGACCACTCTTGTTAATCTGCGGTACCGAAAGCAGATTCTTGCTCATGCTTGGGACGTACAGCGCGTTCTTGATCTCAATCTCGCGCTCGTCGCCGTTGGGCAGAACCACTTGTTCCACGATGGTCCCCACACCCATGATGGCCGCCTTGTTGCCGTCGGCCACCGAAAGTTCGCCTTCATTCCGCTCAATCAAATGAGCGAACTTGGCCTTGTCGTTGCAGATGTGGTGCGTTGCGCCGCTGTCGACCGCCCACATCCCGGACACATTCTTGCCCGTCGAAATGCCACACTCCAGTGAGACCGCGAACGCCACTCGATCATAGCCATAGTCGTAGTTCTAGCAGGCGTCGTCGTTCCTCCACTGGGCATTGTTGGCCCCGCGTCCACGGCCATTGCCATTGCCGCCGCGTCTTGGGCCCCGATTCTCGTCCTTCTGCTTGGTCCAGCACTTGTCAATCGTGTGCCCCAATTTCCCGCAGTACGTGCACTGGCGAGACTCTCGGTCGGTGTTGAACGCCTTGGCCGCATTCTCCGTCTTCACCGTCGCCGTCTTCTCGCCTTGTCTCTTGATGTGCTCATTCGTCAGCACCTTCACGACGTCTTGCGATCGTAGTTCAGCGCTGCTCATCTCCAAGTTCAGCACGACGTTCTCGTAGCTCTTGGGGAGGCTGCGCAACAGGCAGATCGCCACGTCCTCATCCTCCATCTTGGCGCCGATGCTGCTGAACTTGGCGCTGATGTTGAGGACCTCGTTGCAATGATGCAAGACGTTGCCGCCTTCCGACATCTCCATGCTGAAGAGTTGACGCTTCAGGTAGATGCGTCCAGCCTTCTGCGAACCACCGTACAGCGTCTTCAGGCGCGTCCACGCAACCCACGCTTCCTCGCAGTCGTCGACCACATGGTGGTAGTCCGCGTCCATGTGAAGCAACATCAGTCCGAACGCGATGTTGCTCGACTTGACGTAGTCGTCCTTGGCCCGCGAGTCCGTGAAGCTCGGCGTCGTCTCGCGGTTCACGACATGCCACGTCGACTTGGTCAGGAACACGCCACGCATGTAGCGGTTCCACGTCGCGTAGTTGTCCCCGTTGAACTTGTCAATGGAGACCTTGGTCGAGGCGTCTTGGGCAGAGGACATGGTGCTTGGGCTCATAACCTGATGGAAGGTATGGATCTTGGACACGAAGGTCGGACGAAGCGGAGGGAGGGACGTCGCAGACGGCGAGACCGGAGCGAAGGCACTTGAGGGGTAGAATGAAGATTCGAAAGTGATTGAATTATTGGAGCTTACATCCTACTGTTATAGACACGCGACCCTGCGTCCTATCACCTAGTGCATCTAATCAACCATCACTCACCGGTGTTCATCCAATCATCCTACTCGTCTAATCATCGGTGGCGTAAACAACTTACCGTAATCACCATAATCAACGTGGGTTCGGATTGGACCGGTTCGGGTTAACCGGTTAATGGGTACAACTGGTACACAGTACCCAAGACCAGCAACCCTCAATACAAGTGGGACCCCAAGGCTCGCGCCGGGCTGTTCCTCGGCTACGAAGAAGTGTCCAAGGCGTATCGAGTTTATGACATCGAGGCGGGGCAGGTGGTTATCAGTCGCGATGTCAACTTCGATGAGTCGACCTTTGGACTTTCGACGCATACTTCGGATGAAGAAGTCGATGATGCTGTGCTGGACCTGGACGCGCTGGACCTGGACGACAACGATGGACCGCGCCAAACGAGCTTCAAGCAGGCGGGGAAGCGCAAGTACCGACCGAGTGGCGACGACGACACTGCCAGAAGATCGCGCCCCGTTCGCCACCGAGCTGGCTTAGAAGAAGCAAGTGCGCCGGACGTATCCTCCTCGCGCCGAGCCGACCCCGACGAAGAAGAAAAGTCTGGGGACCAAGATGAAGACGACGCCTCGACGCCTCCAGTGTTTTGGCGTGCCAGTGCCAACGCTGTGGAAGCAGCAGCCGATCTATCGGAGCCGACGACGTTCCAAGAGGCTGTGAACGGTCCTGATCAAGTGCACTGGCGCAAAGCGATCCGCGCGTATTGAGGGTTGCTGGTCTTGGGTACTGTGTACCAGTTGTACCCATTTACCGGTTAACCCGAACCGGTCCAATCCGAACCCACGTTAATTATGGTTATTACGGTAAGCTGTTTACGCCACCGATGATTAGACGAGTAGGATGATTGGATGAACACCGGTGAGTGATGGTTGATTAGATGCACTAGGTGATAGGACGCAGGGTCGCGTGTCTATAACAGTAGGGTGTAAGCTCCAACAATTCAATCACTTTCGAATCTTCATTCTACCCCTCAAGTGCCTTCGCTCCGGTCTCGCCGTCTGCGACGTCCCTCCCTCCGCTTCGTCCGACCTTCGTGTCCAAGATCCATACCTTCCATCAGGTTATGAGCCCAAGCACCATGTCCTCTGCCCAAGACGCCTCGACCAAGGTCTCCATTGACAAGTTCAACGGGGACAACTACGCGACGTGGAACCGCTACATGCGTGGCGTGTTCCTGACCAAGTCGACGTGGCATGTCGTGAACCGCGAGACGACGCCGAGCTTCACGGACTCGCGGGCCAAGGACGACTACGTCAAGTCGAGCAACATCGCGTTCGGACTGATGTTGCTTCACATGGACGCGGACTACCACCATGTGGTCGACGACTGCGAGGAAGCGTGGGTTGCGTGGACGCGCCTGAAGACGCTGTACGGTGGTTCGCAGAAGGCTGGACGCATCTACCTGAAGCGCCAACTCTTCAGCATGGAGATGTCGGAAGGCGGCAACGTCTTGCATCATTGCAACGAGGTCCTTAACATCAGCGCCAAGCTCAGCAGCATCGGCGCCAAGATGGAGGATGAGGACGTGGCGATCTGCCTGTTGCGCAGCCTCCCCAAGAGCTACGAGAACGTCGTGCTGAACTTGGAGATGAGCAGCGCTGAACTACGATCGCAAGACGTCGTGAAGGTGCTGACGAATGAGCACATCAAGAGACAAGGCGAGAAGACGGCGACGGTGAAGACGGAGAATGCGGCCAAGGCGTTCAACACCGACCGAGAGTCTCGCCAGTGCACGTACTGCGGGAAATTGGGGCACACGATTGACAAGTGCTGGACCAAGCAGAAGGACGAGAATCGGGGCCCAAGACGCGGCGGCAATGGCAATGGCCGTGGACGCGGGGCCAACAATGCCCAGTGGAGGAACGACGACGCCTGCTAGAACTACGACTATGGCTATGATCGAGTGGCGTTCGCGGTCTCACTGGAGTGTGGCATTTCGACGGGCAAGAATGTGTCCGGGTTGTGGGCGGTCGACAGTGGCGCAACGCACCACATCTGCAACGACAAGGCCAAGTTCGCTCATTTGATTGAGCGGAATGAAGGCGAACTTTCGGTGGCCGACGGCAACAAGGCGGCCATCATGGGTGTGGGGACCATCGTGGAACAAGTGGTTCTGCCCAACGGCGACGAGCGCGAGATTGAGATCAAGAACGCGCTGTACGTCCCAAGCATGAGCAAGAATCTGCTTTCGGTACCGCAGATTAACAAGAGTGGTCTGTTCCAAGTCGTGTTCGCCGGCACCCAGATGCGCGTCGCGCACAAGGCCTCCAAGCAAGTGGTGGCGACGGCAAACCTCGTGGATGGACTCTACTGGCTGATGACGCCTCAGCGATCGGCGAATGCGGCGACGAGTGGCAAGATTGTCGACCTGCACGCGCGCATGGGTCACGCTCCGGTGGAGGTGCTTCGCAAGATGGTCGACAACAACATGATCAAGGACGCGAAGGCACCGTCCAAGTCGAGTGGACCAAGCGTGTGTCGCGGCTGCCAGCAAGGGAAAATGGTCCAGAAGCCGTTCCCAAGCAACCGTGACAAGCGTCACTACGACACGTTCGAGCTGCTCCACTTCGACGTGTGCGGCCCCATGGAAGAAGAGTCACTGGGTGGCAGCAAGTATCTGCTGCTGATCGTGGACGAAGCCAGCGGATGCATGAAGGGGTTCTGCCTGCGTGCCAAGTCGGAGAGCGAGGACTGCATCAAGATGTACGTCACGAAGGTGCAGACGCAGTTCGGCAAGAAGGTCAAGTTTGTGCGGCACGACGGAGCCCGTGAGTTCGCGACCAACTCGCTCAAGGCCTTCTACGAAGTCGAAGGCATCGAGCAGCAAACCACGGTTCCGTACGCGCACCAGACCAACGGCACGGCAGAACGCGCCATCCGGACCATCGTCACGATTGGCCGCAGCATGCTGCATCACGCCAAGCTGGACAAGAGCTTCTGGGCTGAGGCGGCCATGACAGCCATCTACGTGAAGAATCGTCTGCCATCACCCAAGATCCAACACAAGACTCCGTTCGAGATCGTTTACAAGTCCAAGCCGAGTGTGAAGCACATGCGTGTGTTCGGATGCCAGACGTACATCCTGACGCCGAAGGAAAGACGGCGCAAGTGGGACCCCAAGGCTCGCGCCGGGCTGTTCCTCGGCTACGAAGAAGTGTCCAAGGCGTATCGAGTTTATGACATCGAGGCGGGGCAGGTGGTTATCAGTCGCGATGTCAACTTCGATGAGTCGACCTTTGGACTTTCGACGCATACTTCGGATGAAGAAGTCGATGATGCTGTGCTGGACCTGGACGCGCTGGACCTGGACGACAACGATGGACCGCGCCAAACGAGCTTCAAGCAGGCGGGGAAGCGCAAGTACCGACCGAGTGGCGACGACGACACTGCCAGAAGATCGCGCCCCGTTCGCCACCGAGCTGGCTTAGAAGAAGCAAGTGCGCCGGACGTATCCTCCTCGCGCCGAGCCGACCCCGACGAAGAAGAAAAGTCTGGGGACCAAGATGAAGACGACGACTTGACGCCTCCAGTGTTTTGGCGTGCCAGTGCCAACGCTGTGGAAGCAGCAGCCGATCTATCGGAGCCGACGACGTTCCAAGAGGCTGTGAACGGTCCTGATCAAGTGCACTGGCGCAAAGCGATCCGCGCGGAGCTCAAGTCGATGCGACTGCGTGGTGTGTTTCGAGCTGCCAAGTTGCCTAACGGACAACGCGCCATCGGTACCAAGTGGGTGTTCAAGATCAAGCGCAAAGCGGACGGCTCGATCGAGAAGTACAAGGCGCGCCTCGTGGCCAAGGGCTTCAAGCAGAAGTACGGCATTGACTACACCGAGACGTTCTCGCCCGTGGTCAAGTATGTGACGCTGCGCATGGTGATCGCGATTGCCAAGTATTTTGGCTGGCCCCTCGACCAACTCGACGTGGTGACAGCATTCCTGTACGGGATAATGAAGGAGGTGGTCTTCTGCGTGGTTCCGGAAGGCGTCGAACTGGATGGTGACTTCGACTGCCTGGAACTGGTGAAGGCTATCTACGGTCTCAAGCAAGCTTCGCGAGTGTGGAACGAGACCTTCGACGAGTTCGTGTGCTCCATCGGCTTCCAAGTGTCGGCCTTCGATCCGTGCCTCTACATCAAGGTGGTGGACGGTCACTGCGTGCTTGTACTGGTGTACGTGGACGACGTACTGATTACCGGGAGTTCGCCCGAGCTGATCGCACGCACGAAGACCGACCTGAAGACGCGCTTCGAGATGACCGACAGCGGCAAGTGCGCGTTTGTTCTTGGGATCGAGTTGGTGGACGGCCCGGACGGCAGCGTGACCATGTGCCAGCGGCGATACGTGGACGACATCCTGAAGCGCTTCGCCATGGACGAGTGCAAGGCCGTGGTGAGTCCGGTGGACATGAGCACTCGACTGGTTCCAAGCGACGCGGCGACCAAGGTGAACGCTCCGTTTCGCGAAGCTGTTGGTGCTCTGATGCACCTGATGACCGCCACGCGCCCAGACATCGCGTACGCCGTTGGCTATGTATCGCGCTTCATGGAGAACCCCCAAGAGGAACACTGGGTTGCGGTCAAGCGTATCTTTCGCTACCTGCAAGGCACCAAGACGCATGGGATCCGCTTCGAGCCGGGCGACAAGATCGACTTTCGTGGCTACTCGGACGCGGACTGGGCCGGCGACCTCGCCGACCGCCACTTCAGGCTACACGTTCATGCTCATGAGTGCGCCTGTGAGCTGGGGAAGCAAGAAGCAATCAAGTCTGTCGCTGTCCACGAGCGAAGCGGAGTACATCGCGCTCAGTCTGGCTATCCAAGAAGGCAAGTGGATTCATCGCCTGCTATGCGAGATTCTGGCAGCCGCTAATGAGACTGGACCCGAACTCATGATCCGCGAAGACAACCAGTCGTGCATCAAGATGACCAAGAACCCAGTGAACCACGGTCGCGCCAAGCACATCGACATCAAGTACCACCACATCCGCGATGAAGTCAAGCGCGGTGAAGTCAAGCTCCAGTACTGCGAGACTTCTGTGATGCTAGCGGACATCATGACGAAGGCTCTCGCGGGACCACGCCATACGGATCTGACGGTGGCTCTCGGCATTCGTGGGACTTCGAATTGAGGGGGCGTAGTGAGGGTTATTGAGGGTTGCTGGTCTTGGGTACTGTGTACCAGTTGTACCCATTAACCGGTTAACCCGAACCGGTCCAATCCGAACCCACGTTGATTATGGTGATTACGGTAAGTTGTTTTATTGAGGGTTGCTGGTCTTGGGTACTGTGTACCAGTTGTACCCATTAACCGGGTAACCCGAACCGGTCCAATCCGAACCCACGTTGATTATGGTGATTACGGTAAGTTGTTTACGCCACCGATGATTAGACGAGTAGGATGATTGGATGAACACCGGTGAGTGATGGTTGATTAGATGCACTAGGTGATAGGACGCAGGGTCGCGTGTCTATAACAGTAGGATGTAAGCTCCAACAATTCAATCACTTTCGAATCTTCATTCTACCCCTCAAGTGCCTTCGCTCCGGTCCCGCCGTCTGCGACGACCCTCCCTCCGCTTCGTCCAAGCTTCGTGTCCAAGATCCATACCTTCCATCACAAGTACCACCACATCCGCGATGAAGTCAAGCGCGGTGAAGTCAAGCTCCAGTACTGCGAGACTTCTGTGATGCTAGCGGACATCATAACGAAGGCGCTTGCGGGACCACGTCACATGGATCTGACGGTGGCTCTCGGCATTCGTGGGACTTCGAATTGAGGGGGCGTATTGAGGGTTATTGAGGGTTGCTGGTCTTGGGTACTGTGTACCAGTTGTACCCATTAACCGGGTAACCCGAACCGGTCCAATCCGAACCCACGTTGATTATGGTGATTACGGTAAGTTGTTTACGCCACCGATGATTAGACGAGTAGGATGATTGGATGAACACCGGTGAGTGATGGTTGATTAGATGCACTAGGTGATAGGACGCAGGGTCGCGTGTCTATAACAGTAGGATGTAAGCTCCAACAATTCAATCACTTTCGAATCTTCATTCTACCCCTCAAGTGCCTTCGCTCCGGTCCCGCCGTCTGCGACGACCCTCCCTCCGCTTCGTCCAAGCTTCGTGTCCAAGATCCATACCTTCCATCACAAGTACCACCACATCCGCGATGAAGTCAAGCGCGGTGAAGTCAAGCTCCAGTACTGCGAGACTTCTGTGATGCTAGCGGACATCATGACGAAGGCGCTTGCGGGACCACGTCACATGGATCTGACGGTGGCTCTCGGCATTCGTGGGACTTCGAATTGAGGGGGCGTATTGAGGGTTATTGAGGGTTGCTGGTCTTGGGTACTGTGTACCAGTTGTACCCATTAACCGGGTAACCCGAACCGGTCCAATCCGAACCCACGTTGATTATGGTGATTACGGTAAGTTGTTTACGCCACCGATGATTAGACGAGTAGGATGATTGGATGAACACCGGTGAGTGATGGTTGATTAGATGCACTAGGTGATAGGACGCAGGGTCGCGTGTCTATAACAGTAGGATGTAAGCTCCAACAATTCAATCACTTTCGAATCTTCATTCTACCCCTCAAGTGCCTTCGCTCCGGTCCCGCCGTCTGCGACGACCCTCCCTCCGCTTCGTCCAAGCTTCGTGTCCAAGATCCATACCTTCCATCACAAGTACCACCACATCCGCGATGAAGTCAAGCGCGGTGAAGTCAAGCTCCAGTACTGCGAGACTTCTGTGATGCTAGCGGACATCATGACGAAGGCGCTTGCGGGACCACGTCACATGGATCTGACGGTGGCTCTCGGCATTCGTGGGACTTCGAATTGAGGGGGCGTATTGAGGGTTATTGAGGGTTGCTGGTCTTGGGTACTGTGTACCAGTTGTACCCATTAACCGGGTAACCCGAACCGGTCCAATCCGAACCCACGTTGATTATGGTGATTACGGTAAGTTGTTTACGCCACCGATGATTAGACGAGTAGGATGATTGGATGAACACCGGTGAGTGATGGTTGATTAGATGCACTAGGTGATAGGACGCAGGGTCGCGTGTCTATAACAGTAGGATGTAAGCTCCAACAATTCAATCACTTTCGAATCTTCATTCTACCCCTCAAGTGCCTTCGCTCCGGTCCCGCCGTCTGCGACGACCCTCCCTCCGCTTCGTCCAAGCTTCGTGTCCAAGATCCATACCTTCCATCACAAGTACCACCACATCCGCGATGAAGTCAAGCGCGGTGAAGTCAAGCTCCAGTACTGCGAGACTTCTGTGATGCTAGCGGACATCATGACGAAGGCGCTTGCGGGACCACGTCACATGGATCTGACGGTGGCTCTCGGCATTCGTGGGACTTCGAATTGAGGGGGCGTATTGAGGGTTATTGAGGGTTGCTGGTCTTGGGTACTGTGTACCAGTTGTACCCATTAACCGGGTAACCCGAACCGGTCCAATCCGAACCCACGTTGATTATGGTGATTACGGTAAGTTGTTTACGCCACCGATGATTAGACGAGTAGGATGATTGGATGAACACCGGTGAGTGATGGTTGATTAGATGCACTAGGTGATAGGACGCAGGGTCGCGTGTCTATAACAGTAGGATGTAAGCTCCAACAATTCAATCACTTTCGAATCTTCATTCTACCCCTCAAGTGCCTTCGCTCCGGTCCCGCCGTCTGCGACGACCCTCCCTCCGCTTCGTCCAAGCTTCGTGTCCAAGATCCATACCTTCCATCACAAGTACCACCACATCCGCGATGAAGTCAAGCGCGGTGAAGTCAAGCTCCAGTACTGCGAGACTTCTGTGATGCTAGCGGACATCATGACGAAGGCGCTTGCGGGACCACGTCACATGGATCTGACGGTGGCTCTCGGCATTCGTGGGACTTCGAATTGAGGGGGCGTATTGAGGGTTATTGAGGGTTGCTGGTCTTGGGTACTGTGTACCAGTTGTACCCATTAACCGGGTAACCCGAACCGGTCCAATCCGAACCCACGTTGATTATGGTGATTACGGTAAGTTGTTTACGCCACCGATGATTAGACGAGTAGGATGATTGGATGAACACCGGTGAGTGATGGTTGATTAGATGCACTAGGTGATAGGACGCAGGGTCGCGTGTCTATAACAGTAGGATGTAAGCTCCAACAATTCAATCACTTTCGAATCTTCATTCTACCCCTCAAGTGCCTTCGCTCCGGTCCCGCCGTCTGCGACGACCCTCCCTCCGCTTCGTCCAAGCTTCGTGTCCAAGATCCATACCTTCCATCACAAGTACCACCACATCCGCGATGAAGTCAAGCGCGGTGAAGTCAAGCTCCAGTACTGCGAGACTTCTGTGATGCTAGCGGACATCATGACGAAGGCGCTTGCGGGACCACGTCACATGGATCTGACGGTGGCTCTCGGCATTCGTGGGACTTCGAATTGAGGGGGCGTATTGAGGGTTATTGAGGGTTGCTGGTCTTGGGTACTGTGTACCAGTTGTACCCATTAACCGGGTAACCCGAACCGGTCCAATCCGAACCCACGTTGATTATGGTGATTACGGTAAGTTGTTTACGCCACCGATGATTAGACGAGTAGGATGATTGGATGAACACCGGTGAGTGATGGTTGATTAGATGCACTAGGTGATAGGACGCAGGGTCGCGTGTCTATAACAGTAGGATGTAAGCTCCAACAATTCAATCACTTTCGAATCTTCATTCTACCCCTCAAGTGCCTTCGCTCCGGTCCCGCCGTCTGCGACGACCCTCCCTCCGCTTCGTCCAAGCTTCGTGTCCAAGATCCATACCTTCCATCACAAGTACCACCACATCCGCGATGAAGTCAAGCGCGGTGAAGTCAAGCTCCAGTACTGCGAGACTTCTGTGATGCTAGCGGACATCATGACGAAGGCGCTTGCGGGACCACGTCACATGGATCTGACGGTGGCTCTCGGCATTCGTGGGACTTCGAATTGAGGGGGCGTAGTGAGGGTTATTGAGGGTTGCTGGTCTTGGGTACTGTGTACCAGTTGTACCCATTAACCGGGTAACCCGAACCGGTCCAATCCGAACCCACGTTGATTATGGTGATTACGGTAAGTTGTTTTATTGAGGGTTGCTGGTCTTGGGTACTGTGTACCAGTTGTACCCATTAACCGGTTAACCCGAACCGGTCCAATCCGAACCCACGTTAATCATGGTGATTACGGTAAGTTGTTTACGCCACCGATGATTAGACGAGTAGGATGATTGGATGAACACCGGTGAGTGATGGTTGATTAGATGCACTAGGTGATAGGACGCAGGGTCGCGTGTCTATAACAGTAGGATGTAAGCTCCAACAATTCAATCACTTTCGAATCTTCATTCTACCCCTCAAGTGCCTTCGCTCCGGTCCCGCCGTCTGCGACGACCCTCCCTCCGCTTCGTCCAAGCTTCGTGTCCAAGATCCATACCTTCCATCACAAGTACCACCACATCCGCGATGAAGTCAAGCGCGGTGAAGTCAAGCTCCAGTACTGCGAGACTTCTGTGATGCTAGCGGACATCATGACGAAGGCGCTTGCGGGACCACGTGTCATGGATCTGACGGTGGCTCTCGGCATTCGTGGGACTTCGAATTGAGGGGGCGTAGTGAGGGTTATTGAGGGTTGCTGGTTTTGGGTACTGTGTACCAGTTGTACCCATTAACCGGGTAACCCGAACCGGTCCAATCCGAACCCACGTTGATTATGGTGATTACGGTAAGTTGTTTTATTGAGGGTTGCTGGTCTTGGGTACTGTGTACCAGTTGTACCCATTAAGCGGTTAACCCGAACCGGTCCAATCCGAACCCACGTTAATTATGGTGATTACGGTAAGTTGTTTACGCCACCGATGATTAGACGAGTAGGATGATTGGATGAACACCGGTGAGTGATGGTTGATTAGATGCACTAGGTGATAGGACGCAGGGTCGCGTGTCTATAACAGTAGGATGTAAGCTCCAACAAATTCAATCACTTTCGAATCTTCATTCTACCCCTCAAGTGCCTTCGCTCCGGTCCCGCCGTCTGCGACGTCCCTCCCTCCGCTTCGTCCGAGCTTCGTGTCCAAGATCCATACCTTCCATCAGGTTATGAGCCCAAGCACCATGTCCTCTGCCCAAGACGCCTCGACCAAGGTCTCCATTGACAAGTTCAACGGGGACAACTACGCGACGTGGAACCGCTACATGCGTGGCGTGTTCCTGACCAAGTCGACGTGGCATGTCGTGAACCGCGAGACGACGCCGAGCTTCACGGACTCGCGGGCCAAGGACGATTACGTCAAGTCGAGCAACATCGCGTTCGGATTGATGTTGCTTCACATGGACGCGGACTACCACCATGTGGTCGACGACTGCGAGGAAGCGTGGGTTGCGTGGACGCGCCTGAAGACGCTGTACGGTGGTTCGCAGAAGGCTGGACGCATCTACCTGAAGCGCCAACTCTTCAGCATGGAGATGTCGGAAGGCGGCAACGTCTTGCATCATTGCAACGAGGTCCTCAACATCAGCGCCAAGTTCAGCAGCATCGGCGCCAAGATGGAGGATGAGGACGTGGCGATCTGCCTGTTGCGCAGCCTCCCCAAGAGCTACGAGAACGTCGTGCTGAACTTGGAGATGAGCAGCGCTGAACTACGATCGCAAGACGTCGTGAAGGTGCTGACGAATGAGCACATCAAGAGACAAGGTGAGAAGACGGCGACGGTGAAAACGGAGGACGCGGCCAAGGCGTTCAACACCGACCGAGAGTCTCGCCAGTGCACGTACTGCGGGAAATTGGGGCACACGATTGACAAGTGCTGGACCAAGCAGAAGGACGAGAATCGGGGCCCAAGACGCGGCGGCAATGGCAATGGCCGTGGACGCAGGGCCAACAATACCCAGTGGAAGAACGACGACGCCAGCTACAACTACGACTACGGCTATGATCGAGTGGCGTTCGCGGTCTCACTGGAGTGTGGCATTTCGACGGGCAAGAATGTGTCCGGGTTGTGGGCGGTCGACAGCAGCGCAACGCACCACATCTGCAACGACAAGGCCAAGTTCGCTCATTTGATTGAGCGGAATGAAGGCGAACTTTCGGTGGCCGACGGCAACAAGGCGGCCATCATGGGTGTGGGGACCATCGTGGAACGAGTGGTTCTGCCCAACGGCGACGAGCGCGACATCGAGATCAAGAACGCGCTGTTGTCAAGAAGGCGCCTCGACCTGCCACGGTGTACCAGTAGACACTGGTACGACCTTCACTCAGTGGCACTCACGCATTCACGTGATTACGAGACAGGTGATTGCGAGACATGTGATTACGGGACGGTGTCGCATGGGTACAAGATGGGCATCGACGTGGCAGCCTCTGATTGGCTAAGGTAACTCAGTATCCAGTTAGGAATCCAGTAGTGTGTATCCAGGAGAGAATCCAGTAGGCTTAGAGGTAGCAAGCAGTTAGCGAACTAAGGACCTAAATCAATTCCTTTGCATTTCGACATCTAGTGCTCAAACGACCTTGACTTTTGGTTATGAGCCCAAGCCCCGTATTCCCTGCTGAAGACTCCGACTACGCTTTCGCCATGGACACCACCTCGACCACGACCTCCCGTATCAACAAGTTCGACGGAACCAACTTCCACACGTGGAAGTTCAAGATGCGCATGGTGCTCGAGGAGCGCGATCTGTGGGAAGTGACGTGCGGAGAGATCAAGCTGGAGCACTGCGCTACGACGCTGGACCAGACGACGTTCAAGAGGAAGTCTCGCAAGGCGCTGGCGATCATCTGTCTCGCGATGGAGGATTCGCAGTTGCCGCTGGTTCGGTCGGCGAAGGATGCGTTCGATGCATGGTCAAGACTGGAAGGACACTTCGAGAAGAAGAGTTTGGCCAACAAGCTCTTCCTTCGTCGACGGTTCTTCACGACGATGATGGCGGAAGGTGATGATGTGTTGGAACACATCAACAAGATCAAGACGCTGGCGGAACAGCTCGACGCAGTGGGCGCTCCGGTCAGTGAGGACGACTTGGTGATCACGCTTCTGGCAAGTTTGAACGAGTCGTACCAGTTCCTCATCACGGCGTTGGAGTCGAGAGCTGACTCGCTGACGTGGGAACTCGTGACGGCTCGACTGCTGCATGAAGACTTGAAGCGCAAGGAACAAGGTGGCGGTGCTGAAGGAACCGCGCACGGGGGTCAAGCGTTCATGACAAGCGGCAATGGGAAGAGCAAGGGACGACAAGCGCAGAAAGCCAGTGCGTGTCACTACTGTGTTGAACAAGGTCATTGGATCGCCAAGTGTCCCGTGAGGATTCGCGAGAACGCGGATCGACAGAAGCCACAGTGAGCGAATGTGGCGAATGAAGATGAAGAGGAGTTCGACGGCGACTACCTGTTTTCGGTTGGTGGTGGAGCCACCAAGTCGAGTGAAGTTTGGCTGGTCGACTCGGGTGCGACGCAGCACATGACGTACTCGAAAGATTACATGAAGAACTACAAGAAGATGACTCCGGTGGACGTGCATCTCGCGGACGACGGAGTGGTTCAAGCAGTCGGCAGTGGAGACATTGTTATGTCGATGAAGACTCCACGCGGGATCAAGAAGGGTGTGCTCACCGGTGTGTGGCACATTCCCAAGTTGTCGCGGAACTTGTTTTCGGTCGGGCGTTTCACTAAGGATGTTGGGCCTGTCACGTTCAAGCGCGACGGGTGTTTCGCCGAGACGAAGAACATCAAGTGGAAGCTCGGAGCAAGTGAAGGCAAGGGACTGTTCAAGTTGTGCATGACGCCTATCATGACTGACGAGGCGAATGTGTCAAGTCCGAAGGAACGCAAAAGGGACATCACGTCATACCACTGGCACCTTCGACTTGGTCACATTGGCCATGGCGGTCTAGACGCCATCGTCAAGAAGGGTTATGGTGTTGGGATGAAGATGACGGCTGTGAAGCAGTGGGAGTTGTGTGATGGGTGTGCACTCGGCAAGCAAACGCGAGTGAGCTATATGCCTAAGTCACCGAACCGCGCCAAGAAGCTGTTGGAAGTCATCCACAGTGACGTCTGCGGTCCCATGAAAACGCCGACGTTCAGTGGCAAGCGGTACTTCGTCACGTTCATCGACGAGTACTCGCACTTTTGTGTAGTATACTTGCTGCGGAACAAGTCGGAGGTGGCTGCCAAGTTCGCGGAGTTTGTGGCGTTTGCCGAAACTCAGACGGGTGGTCGCGTGAGAACGCTCCGTGTGAAGCAGCTCCGTAGCGACAACGGTGGCGAGTACAAGTCTCGTGAAATGGCCAAGTTCTGCAGCGAACGGGGTATCGTGCAGAAGTTCACTCCGCCGTACACGCCTCAACTGAACGGAGTGGCCGAGCGGATGAACCGGACGTTGGTGGAATGTGCGCGCTGCATGTTGGAACATGCCGGACTGTCGAAGTCGTATTGGGGTGAAGCAGTGGTGACGGCGACGTTCCTCCGGAATCGGTGTCCGACACGCTCCACCACCCACGACAAGTCGCCACACCAAGTATGGACGGGGAAGAAACCGCTGTTGGCGAACCTGAAGGTGTTCGGTTGCCATGCGTATGTGACGGTCCCGAAGCAGAAACGCACCAAGTTTGACGCTCGGTCGGTGCGTTGTCGGTTTCTCGGGTACTCGGAACATGAGAAAGCGTATCGGTTTGAAGAGATGAAGAGCGGTCGCGTGCTAGTGAGCCGCGATGCGCAGTTCATGGAAGACGTCTTCGACGGTGGGAGACGCAAGTTGGATCAAGAAGAAGCGGTCGTGGAACTTCAAGAAGAAGTTGGCACGGACCAAGAAGCATCGTCCGGATCGGAAGAGGACGACGAAGAAGAAGCTGCGCGGGACGAAGACTTCGAACCCGGCAGCAAGCGGCACCAGCGGACGCGGTCGTTGGAGGAAGCGGTGGAGATCCCAAGGTCCAAGCGGCACAGTCGGCAACAAACGCTGGACGAGATGTCAGCCATCGCGAAAGAAGAAGGCTTCGACGCGGCCTTCGTTGTGGATTCAGTGGGAGAAATGCCGACTACGTTCGTATCGGCGATGGAATCCTGCAACTCGGCCAAGTGGAAAGAAGCGTGCGACTCGGAGATCAACTCTCTTCGCAAGAACGAGACGTGGGTGTTGGTGCCATTGCCGAAGGGACGCAAGGCGATCGGCTGCAGATGGGTGTTTCGGATCAAGGAAAACCAGGCTGGAGACATCGAGCGGTTCAAGGCGCGTCTGGTGGCCAAGGGATTCTTGCAGAAGTTCGGCATCGACTATGAAGAGACTTTCGCGCCGGTGGCCAAGTTCACGTCCATTAGGATCTTGCTCAGTCTGGCGGCCAAGTACAATCTCACGGTGCGCCAGATGGATGTGAAGACGGCGTTCCTGAACGGCTGGCTGGACGAAGACATCTACATGGTGCAGCCGGACGGCTACGTTGACGAGGCGCACCCGGACTTCGTGTGCAAGCTCAAGCGTTCGCTTTACGGTCTGAAGCAGTCGCCGCGGATGTGGAACCAGACCATCGACAAGTTCATGCTGGAGCTGGGGTTCAAGAAGTGTGAGGCGGATCACTGCATCTACGTCAAGCGCAATGATCAAGACATGATCTTTGTGGCGCTGTACGTGGACGACTTGATCCTGGCAAGCAACAACGACGACCTGCTCAAGTCGACCAAGGAGGCGCTCAGCGTGCGGTTTGAGATGACGGACATGGGTCAGCTCAAGTACTTCCTCGGCATGGAAATCGACCAAGATCCCAAGACCGGAAATGTGTCGGTGCGACAGACCAAGTTTGCGAAGGACATCCTGGAGAAGTTCAGCATGGAGAAGAGCAACCCGGTCAAGACACCACAAGACCCGGGACTCAAGTTGACCAAGGTCATGTGCGAAGGAGGTTGCAAGCACGAAGAGACCATGGCGAAGGTGCCGTACCGGAATGCCGTCGGGTGTTTGATGTACCTGATGGTGGGGACTCGACCGGACGTCGCAGCCGCAGTGGGAGTTCTCAGCCAGTTCGCCGCGGATCCGTGTCCGACACACTGGCAAGCGCTCAAGAGGGTGTTCCGCTACATCCAAGGCACGAAGACGCATGGCATCGAGTTTCAAGCTGGCAGCGAGGACGGACTCCAAGGCTATTCGGATGCGGACTGGGCCGGCGACATCGAGACTCGACGGAGTACAAGCGGCTACGCGTTCATGATGAACGGCGGATGCATCAGCTGGAGAAGCAAGAAGCAGCGGACGGTGGCGCTATCGTCGACGGAGGCCGAGTACATGGCGTTGACGGAGGCTACGCAGGAGGCTATTTGGCTCAAGGCATTTCTGTGTGAGATCGGCGAGATGGAGACCAAGTCGGCTGTCAAGATCTACGAGGACAACCAAGGCTCCATCGCGTTGGCCAAGAACCCGGAGTTCCACAAGCGCACCAAGCACATCGACATTCGCTACCACTTCGTGCGTGAGAAGGTAGAAGACGGCCAAGTGGTGTTGGAGTACTGTTCGACCAAGGACATGCTGGCAGACCTGATGACCAAGCCGATCACCGCTGTGCAGTTCGACTTCCTACGGAGCAAGCTCGGTATCCAAGGGCTCAGAGCTCAAGGCATAACTACGGCCGAGTCGAGTGGGAGTGTTGTCAAGAAGGCGCCTCGACCTGCCACGGTGTACCAGTAGACACTGGTACGACCTTCACTCAGTGGCACTCACGCATTCACGTGATTACGAGACAGGTGATTGCGAGACATGTGATTACGGGACGGTGTCGCATGGGTACAAGATTGTGGGTACAAGATGGGCATCGACGTGGCAGCCTCTGATTGGCTAAGGTAACTCAGTATCCAGTTAGGAATCCAGTAGTGTGTATCCAGGAGAGAATCCAGTAGGCTTAGAGGTAGCAAGCAGTTAGCGAACTAAGGACCTAAATCAATCACTTTGCATTTCGACATCTAGTGCTCAAACTACCTTGACTTTTTCTACATGGTACAGCCGGACGGCTACGTTGACGAGGCGCACCCGGACTTCGTGTGCAAGCTGAAGCGTTCGCTTTACGGTCTGAAGCAGTCGCCGCGGATGTGGAACCAGACCATCGACAAGTTCATGCTGGAGCTGGGGTTCAAGAAGTGTGAGGCGGATCACTGCATCTACGTCAAGCGCAATGACCAAGACATGATCTTCGTGGCGCTGTACGTGGCCGACTTGATCCTGGCAAGCAACAACGACGACCTGCTCAAGTCGACCAAGGAGGCGCTCAGCGTGCGGTTTGAGATGACGGACATGGGTCAGCTCAAGTACTTCCTCGGCATGGAAATCGACCAAGATCCCAAGACCGGAAATGTGTCGGTGCGACAGACCAAGTTTGCGAAGGACATCCTGGAGAAGTTCAGCATGGAGAAGAGCAACCCGGTCAAGACACCACAAGACCCGGGACTCAAGTTGACCAAGGTCATGTGCGAAGGAGGTTGCAAGCACGAAGAGACCATGGCGAAGGTGCCGTACCGGAATGCCGTCGGGTGTTTGATGTACCTGATGGTGGGGACTCGACCGGACCTCGCAGCCGCAGTGGGAGTTCTCAGCCAGTTCGCCGCGGATCCGTGTCCGACACACTGGCAAGCGTTCAAGAGGGTGTTCCGCTACATCCAAGGCACGAAGACGCATGGCATCGAGTTTCAAGCTGGCAGCGAGGACGGACTCCAAGGCTATTCGGATGCGGACTGGGCCGGCGACATCGAGACTCGACGGAGTACAAGCGGCTACGCGTTCATGATGAACGGCGGATGCATCAGCTGGAGAAGCAAGAAGCAGCGGACGGTGGCGCTATTGAGGGTTGCTGGTCTTGGGTACTGTGTACCAGTTGTACCCATTAACCGGTTAACCCGAACCGTTCCAATCCGAACCCACGTTAATTATGGTGATTACGGTAAGTTGTTTACGCCACCGATGATTAGACGAGTAGGATGATTGGATGAACACCGGTGAGTGATGGTTGATTAGATGCACTAGGTGATAGGACGCAGGGTCGCGTGTCTATAACAGTAGGGTGTAAGCTCCAACAATTCAATCACTTTCGAATCTTCATTCTACCCCTCAAGTGCCTTCGCTCCGGTCCCGCCGTCTGCGACGTCCCTCCCTCCGCTTCGTCCGAGCTTCGTGTCCAAGATCCATACCTTCCATCAGGTTATGAGCCCAAGCACCATGTCCTCTGCCCAAGACGCCTCGACCAAGGTCTCCATTGACAAGTTCAACGGGGACAACTACGCGACATGGAACCGCTACATGCGTGGCGTGTTCCTGACCAAGTCGACGTGGCATGTCGTGAACCGCGAGACGACGCCGAGCTTCACGGACTCGCGGGCCAAGGACGACTACGTCAAGTCGAGCAACATCGCGTTCGGACTGATGTTGCTCCACATGGACGCGGACTACCACCATGTGGTCGACGACTGCGAGGAAGCGTGGGTTGCGTGGACGCGCCTGAAGACGCTGTACGGTGGTTCGCAGAAGGCTGGACGCATCTACCTGAAGCGCCAACTCTTCAGCATGGAGATGTCGGAAGGCGGCAACGTGTTGCATCACTGCAATGAGGTCCTCAACATCAGCGCCAAGCTCAGCAGCATCGGCGCCAAGATGGAGGACGAGGACGTGGCGATCTGCTTGTTGCGCAGTCTCCCCAAGAGCTACGTGAACGTTGTGCTGAACTTGGAGATGAGCAGCGCTGAACTACGATCGCAAGACGTCGTGAAGGTGCTGACGAATGAGCACATCAAGAGACAAGGCGAGAAGACAGCGACGGTGAAAACGGTGAAAACGGAGGACGCGGCCAAGGCGTTCAACACCGACCGAGAGTCTCGCCAGTGCACGTACTGCGGGAAATTGGGGCACACGATTGACAAGTGCTGGACCAAGCAGAAGGACGAGAATCGGGGCCCAAGACGCGGCGGCAATGGCAATGGCCGTGGACGCGGGGCCAACAATACCCAGTGGAAGAACGACGACGCCAGCTACAACTACGACTACGGCTATGATCGAGTGGCGTTCGCGGTCTCACTGGAGTGTGGCATTTCGACGGGCAAGAATGTGTCCGGGTTGTGGGCGGTCGACAGCGGCGCAACGCACCACATCTGCAACGACAAGGCCAAGTTCGCTCATTTGATGGAGCGGAATGAAGGCGAACTTTCGGTGGCCGACGGCAACAAGGCGGCCATCATGGGTGTGGGGACCATCGTGGAACGAGTGGTTCTGCCCAACGGCGACGAGCGCGACATCGAGATCAAGAACGCGCTGTACGTCCCAAACATGAGCAAGAATCTACTTTCGGTGCCACAGATCAACAAGAGTGGTCTGTTCCAAGTCGTGTTCGACGGCACCAAGATGCAGATTGCGCAAAAGGGCTCCAAGCAAGTGGTGGCGACGGCAAACCTCGTGGATGGACTCTACTGGCTCCAGACGCCTCAGCGATCGGCGAATGCGGCGACCAGTGGGAAGACGGTCGACTTACACGCGCGTATGGGTCACGCTCCGGTGGAGGTGCTTCGCAAGATGGTCGACAACAACATGATCAAGGACGCGAAGGCACCTTCCCAGTCGAGTGGACCAAGCGTGTGTCGCGGCTGCCAGCAAGGGAAAATGGTCCAGAAGCCGTTCCCAAGCAACCGTGACAAGCGTCACTACGACACGTTCGAGCTGCTCCACTTCGACGTGTGCGGCCCCATGGAAGAAGAGTCACTGGGTGGCAGCAAGTATCTGCTGCTGATCGTGGACGAAGCCAGCGGATGCATGAAGGGGTTCTGCCTGCGTGCCAAGTCGGAGAGCGAGGACTGCATCAAGATGTACGTCACGAAGGTGCAGACGCAGTTCGGCAAGAAGGTCAAGTTTGTGCGGCACGACGGAGCCCGTGAGTTCGCGACCAACTCGCTCAAGGCCTTCTACGAAGTCGAAGGCATCGAGCAGCAAACCACGGTTCCGTACGCGCACCAGACCAACGGCACGGCAGAACGCGCCATCCGGACCATCGTCACGATTGGCCGCAGCATGCTGCATCACGCCAAGCTGGACAAGAGTTTCTGGGCTGAGGCGGCCATGACAGCCATCTACGTGAAGAATCGTCTGCCATCACCCAAGATCGAACACAAGACTCCGTTCGAGATCGTTTACAAGTCCAAGCCGAGTGTGAAGCACATGCGTGTGTTCGGATGCCAGACGTACATCCTGACGCCGAAGGAAAGACGGCGCAAGTGGGACCCCAAGGCTCGCGCCGGGCTGTTCCTCGGCTACGAAGAAGTGTCCAAGGCGTATCGAGTTTATGACATCGAGGCGGGGCAGGTGGTTATCAGTCGCGATGTCAACTTCGATGAGTCGACCTTTGGACTTTCGACGCATACTTCGGATGAAGACGTCGATGATGCTGTGCTGGACCTGGACGCGCTGGACCTGGACGACAACGATGGACCGCGCCAAACGAGCTTCAAGCAGGCGGGGAAGCGCAAGTACCGACCGAGTGGCGACGACGACACTGCCAGAAGATCGCGCCCCGTTCGCCACCGAGTTGGCTTAGAAGAAGCAAGTGCGCCGGACGTATCCTCCTCGCGCCGAGCCGACCCCGACGAAGAAGAAAAGTCTGGGGACCAAGATGAAGACGACGCCTCGACGCCTCCAGTGTTTTGGCGTGCCAGTGCCAACGCTGTGGAAGCAGCAGCCGATCTATCGGAGCCGACGACGTTCCAAGAGGCTGTGAACGGTCCTGATCAAGTGCACTGGCGCAAAGCGATCCGCGCGGAGCTCAAGTCGATGCGACTGCGTGGTGTGTTTCGAGCTACCAAGTTGCCTAACGGACAACGCGCCATCGGTACCAAGTGGGTGTTCAAGATCAAGCGCAAAGCGGACGGCTCGATCGAGAAGTACAAGGCGCGCCTCGTGACCAAGGGCTTCAAGCAGAAGTACGGCATTGACTACACCGAGACGTTCTCGCCCGTGGTCAAGTATGTGACGCTGCGCATGGTGATCGCGATTGCCAAGTATTTTGGCTGGCCCCTCGACCAACTCGACGTGGTGACAGCATTCCTGTACGGGATAATGAAGGAGGTGGTCTTCTGCGTGGTTCCGGAAGGCGTCGAACTGGATGGTGACTTCGACTGCCTGGAACTGGTGAAGGCCATCTACGGTCTCAAGCAAGCTTCGCGAGTGTGGAACGTGACCTTCGACGAGTTCGTGTGCTCCATCGGCTTCCAAGTGTCGGCCTTCGATCCGTGCCTCTACATCAAGGTGGTGGACGGTCACTGCGTGCTTGTACTGGTGTACGTAGACGACGTACTGATTACCGGGAGTTCGCCCGAGCTGATCGCACGCACGAAGACCGACCTGAAGACGCGCTTCGAGATGACCGACAGCGGCAAGTGCGCGTTTATTCTTGGGATCGAGTTGGTGGACGGCCCGGACGGCAGCGTGACCATGTGCCAGCGGCGATACGTGGACGACATCCTGAAGCGCTTCGCCATGGACGAGTGCAAGGCCGTGGTGAGTCCGGTGGACATGAGCACTCGACTTGTTCCAAGCGACGCGGCGACCAAGGTGAACGCTCCGTTTCGCGAAGCTGTTGGTGCTCTGATGCACCTGATGACCGCCACGCGCCCAGACATCGCGTACGCCGTTGGCTATGTATCGCGCTTCATGGAGAACCCCCAAGAGGAACACTGGGTTGCGGTCAAGCGTATCTTTCGCTACCTGCAAGGCACCAAGACGCATGGGGTCTGCTTCAAGCCGGGCGACAAGATCGACTTTCGTGGCTACTCGGACGCGGACTGGGCCGGCGACCTCGCCGACCGCCACTTCAGGCTACACGTTCATGCTCATGAGTGCGCCTGTGAGCTGGGGAAGCAAGAAGCAATCAAGTCTGTCGCTGTCCACGAGCGAAGCGGAGTACATCGCGCTCAGTCTGGCTATCCAAGAAGGCAAGTGGATTCATCGCCTGCTATGCGAGATTCTGGCAGCCGCTAATGAGACTGGACCCGAACTCATGATCCGCGAAGACAACCAGTCGTGCATCAAGATGACCAAGAACCCAGTGAACCACGGTCGCGCCAAGCACATCGACATCAAGTACCACCACATCCGCGATGAAGTCAAGCGCGGTGAAGTCAAGCTTGAGTACTGCGAGACTTCTGTGATGCTAGCGGACATCATGACGAAGGCTCTCGCGGGACCACGCCATACGGATCTGACGGTGGCTCTCGGCATTCGTGGGACTTCGCATTGAGGGGGCGTATTGAGGGTTGCTGGTCTTGGGTACTGTGTACCAGTTGTACCCATTAACCGGTTAACCCGAACCGGTCCAATCCGAACCCACGTTAATCATGGTGATTACGGTAAGTTGTTTACGCCACCGATGATTAGACGAGTAGGATGATTGGATGAACACCGGTGAGTGATGGTTGATTAGATGCACTAGGTGATAGGACGCAGGGTCGCGTGTCTATAACAGTAGGGTGTAAGCTCCAACAATTCAATCACTTTCGAATCTTCATTCTACCCCTCAAGTGCCTTCGCTCCGGTCCCGCCGTCTGCGACGTCCCTCCCTCCGCTTCGTCCGAGCTTCGTGTCCAAGATCCATACCTTCCATCAAGCAGTCGCCGCGGATGTGGAACCAGACCATAAAAGTCAAGGTCGTTTGAGCACTAGATGTCGAAATGCAAAGTGATTGATTTAGGTCCTTAGTTCGCTAACTGCTTGCTACCTCTAAGCCTACTGGATTCTCTCCTGGATACACACTACTGGATTCCTAACTGGATACTGAGTTACCTTAGCCTATCAGAGGTTGCCACGTCGATGCCCATCTTGTACCCACAATCTTGTACCCATGCGACACCGTCCCGTAATCACATGTCTCGCAATCACCTGTCTCGTAATCACGTGAATGCGTGAGTGCCACTGAGTGAAGGTCGTACCAGTGTCTACTGGTACACCGTGGCAGGTCGAGGCGCCTTCTTGACAACACTCCCACTCGACTCGGCCGTAGTTATGCCTTGAGCTCTGAGCCCTTGGATACCGAGCTTGCTCCGTAGGAAGTCGAACTGCACAGCGGTGATCGGCTTGGTCATCAGGTCTGCCAGCATGTCCTTGGTCGAACAGTACTCCAACACCACTTGGCCGTCTTCTACCTTCTCACGCACGAAGTGGTAGCGAATGTCGATGTGCTTGGTGCGCTTGTGGAACTCCGGGTTCTTGGCCAACGCGATGGAGCCTTGGTTGTCCTCGTAGATCTTGACAGCCGACTTGGTCTCCATCTCGCCGATCTCACACAGAAATGCCTTGAGCCAAATAGCCTCCTGCGTAGCCTCCGTCAACGCCATGTACTCGGCCTCCGTCGACGATAGCGCCACCGTCCGCTGCTTCTTGCTTCTCCAGCTGATGCATCCGCCGTTCATCATGAACGCGTAGCCGCTTGTACTCCGTCGAGTCTCGATGTCGCCGGCCCAGTCCGCATCCGAATAGCCTTGGAGTCCGTCCTCGCTGCCAGCTTGAAACTCGATGCCATGCGTCTTCGTGCCTTGGATGTAGCGGAACACCCTCTTGAGCGCTTGCCAGTGTGTCGGACACGGATCCGCGGCGAACTGGCTGAGAACTCCCACTGCGGCTGCGAGGTCCGGTCGAGTCCCCACCATCAGGTACATCAAACACCCGACGGCATTCCGGTACGGCACCTTCGCCATGGTCTCTTCGTGCTTGCAACCTCCTTCGCACATGACCTTGGTCAGCTTGAGTCCCGGGTCTTGTGGTGTCTTGACCGGGTTGCTCTTCTCCATGCTGAACTTCTCCAGGATGTCCTTCGCAAACTTGGTCTGTCGCACCGATACATTTCCGGTCTTGGGATCTTGGTCGATTTCCATGCCGAGGAAGTACTTGAGCTGACCCATGTCCGTCATCTCAAACCGCACGCTGAGCGCCTCCTTGGTCGACTTGAGCAGGTCGTCGTTGTTGCTTGCCAGGATCAAGTCGTCCACGTACAGCGCCACGAAGATCATGTCTTGGTCATTGCGCTTGACGTAGATGCAGTGATCCGCCTCACACTTCTTGAACCCCAGCTCCAGCATGAACTTGTCGATGGTCTGGTTCCACATCCGCGGCGACTGCTTCAGACCGTAAAGCGAACGCTTCAGCTTGCACACGAAGTCCGGGTGCGCCTCGTCAACGTAGCCGTCCGGCTGCACCATGTAGATGTCTTCGTCCAGCCAGCCGTTCAGGAACGCCGTCTTCACATCCATCTGGTGCACCGTGAGATTGTACTTGGCCGCCAGACTGAGCAAGATCCTAATAGACGTGAACTTGGCCACCGGCGCGAACGTCTCTTCATAGTCGATGCCGAACTTCTGCAAGAATCCCTTGGCCACCAGACGCGCCTTGAACCGCTCGATGTCTCCAGCCTGGTTTTCCTTGATCCGAAACACCCATCTGCAGCCGATCGCCTTGCGTCCCTTCGGCAATGGCACCAACACCCACGTCTCGTTCTTGCGAAGAGAGTGGATCTCCGAGTCGCACGCTTCTTTCCACTTGGCCGAGTTGCAGGATTCCATCGCCGATACGAACGTAGTCGGCATTTCTCCCACTGAATCCACAACGAAGGCCGCGTCGAAGCCTTCTTCTTTCGCGATGGCTGACATCTCGTCCAGCGTTTGTTGCCGACTGTGCCGCTTGGACCTTGGGATCTCCACCGCTTCCTCCAACGACCGCGTCCGCTGGTGCCGCTTGCTGCCGGGTTCGAAGTCTTCGTCCCGCGCAGCTTCTTCTTCGTCGTCCTCTTCCGATCCGGACGATGCTTCTTGGTCCGTGCCAACTTCTTCTTGAAGTTCCACGACCGCTTCTTCTTGATCCAACTTGCGTCTCCCACCGTCGAAGACGTCTTCCATGAACTGCGCATCGCGGCTCACTAGCACGCGACCGCTCTTCATCTCTTCAAACCGATACGCTTTCTCATGTTCCGAGTACCCGAGAAACCGACAACGCACCGACCGAGCGTCAAACTTGGTGCGTTTCTCCTTCGGGACCGTCACATACGCATGGCAACCGAACACCTTTAGGTTCGCCAACAGCGGTTTCTTTCCCGTCCATACTTGGTGTGGCGACTTGTCGTGGGTGGTGGAGCGTGTCGGACACCGATTCCGGAGGAACGTCGCCGTCACCACTGCTTCACCCCAATACGACTTCGACAGTCCGGCATGTTCCAACATGCAGCGCGCACATTCCACCAACGTCCGGTTCATCCGCTCGGCCACTCCGTTCAGTTGAGGCGTGTACGGCGGAGTGAACTTCTGCACGATACCCCGTTCGCTGCAGAACTTGGCCATTTCACGAGACTTGTACTCGCCACCGTTGTCGCTACGGAGCTGCTTCACACGGAGCGTTCTCACGCGACCACCCGTCTGAGTTTCGGCAAACGCCACAAACTCCGCGAACTTGGCAGACACCTCCGACTTGTTCCGCAGCAAGTATACTACACAAAAGTGCGAGTACTCGTCGATGAACGTGACGAAGTACCGCTTGCCACTGAACGTCGGCGTTTTCATGGGACCGCAGACGTCACTGTGGATGACTTCCAACAGCTTCTTGGCGCGGTTCGGTGACTTAGGCATATAGCTCACTCGCGTTTGCTTGCCGAGTGCACACCCATCACACAACTCCCACTGCTTGACAGCCGTCATCTTCATCCCAACACCATAACCCTTCTTGACGATGGCGTCTAGACCGCCATGGCCAATGTGACCAAGTCGAAGGTGCCAGTGGTATGACGTGATGTCCCTTTTGCGTTCCTTCGGACTTGACACATTCGCCTCGTCAGTCATGATAGGCGTCATGCACAACTTGAACAGTCCCTTGCCTTCACTTGCTCCGAGCTTCCACTTGATGTTCTTCGTCTCGGCGAAACACCCGTCGCGCTTGAACGTGACAGGCCCAACATCCTTAGTGAAACGCCCGACCGAAAACAAGTTCCGCGACAACTTGGGAATGTGCCACACACCGGTGAGCACACCCTTCTTGATCCCGCGTGGAGTCTTCATCGACATGACAATGTCGCCACTGCCGACTGCTTGAACCACTCCGTCGTCCGCGAGATGCACGTCCACCGGAGTCATCTTCTTGTAGTTCTTCATGTACTCTTTCGAGTACGTCATGTGCTGCGTCGCACCCGAGTCGACCAGCCAAACTTCACTCGACTTGGTGGCTCCACCACCAACCGAAAACAGGTAGTCGCCGTCGAACTCCTCTTCATCTTCATTCGCCACATTCGCTCGCTGTGGCTTCTGTCGATCCGCGTTCTCGCGAATCCTCACGGGACACTTGGCGATCCAATGACCTTGTTCACCACAGTAGTGACACGCACTGGCTTTCTGCGCTTGTCGTCCCTTGCTCTTCCCATTGCCGCTTGTCATGAACGCTTGACCCCCGTGCGCGGTTCCTTCAGCACCGCCACCTTGTTCCTTGCGCTTCAAGTCTTCATGCAGCAGTCGAGCCGTCACGAGTTCCCACGTCAGCGAGTCAGCTCTCGACTCCAACGCCGTGATGAGGAACTGGTACGACTCGTTCAAACTTGCCAGAAGCGTGATCACCAAGTCGTCCTCACTGACCGGAGCGCCCACTGCGTCGAGCTGTTCCGCCAGCGTCTTGATCTTGTTGATGTGTTCCAACACACCATCACCTTCCGCCATCATCGTCGTGAAGAACCGTCGACGAAGGAAGAGCTTGTTGGCCAAACTCTTCTTCTCGAAGTGTCCTTCCAGTCTTGACCATGCATCGAACGCATCCTTCGCCGACCGAACCAGCGGCAACTGCGAATCCTCCATCGCGAGACAGATGATCGCCAGCGCCTTGCGAGACTTCCTCTTGAACGTCGTCTGGTCCAGCGTCGTAGCGCAGTGCTCCAGCTTGATCTCTCCGCACGTCACTTCCCACAGGTCGCGCTCCTCGAGCACCATGCGCATCTTGAACTTCCACGTGTGGAAGTTGGTTCCGTCGAACTTGTTGATACGGGAGGTCGTGGTCGAGGTGGTGTCCATGGCGAAAGCGTAGTCGGAGTCTTCAGCAGGGAATACGGGGCTTGGGCTCATAACCAAAAGTCAAGGTCGTTTGAGCACTAGATGTCGAAATGCAAAGTAATTGATTTAGGTCCTTAGTTCGCTAACTGCTTGCTACCTCTAAGCCTACTGGATTCTCTCCTGGATACACACTACTGGATTCCTAACTGGATACTGAGTTACCTTAGCCAATCAGAGGCTGCCACGTCGATGCCCATCTTGTACCCACAATCTTGTACCCATGCGACACCGTCCCGTAATCACATGTCTCGCAATCACCTGTCTCGTAATCACGTGAATGCGTGAGTGCCACTGAGTGAAGGTCGTACCAGTGTCTACTGGTACACCGTGGCAGGTCGAGGCGCCTTCTTGACAACAACATCAACAAGATCAAGACGCTGGCGGAACAGCTCGACGCAGTGGGCGCTCCGGTCAGTGAGGACGACTTGGTGATCACGCTTCTGGCAAGTTTGAACGAGTCGTACCAGTTCCTCATCACGGCGTTGGAGTCGAGAGCTGACTCGCTGACGTGGGAACTCGTGACGGCTCGACTGCTGCATGAAGACTTGAAGCGCAAGGAACAAGGTGGCGGTGCTGAAGGAACCGCGCACGGGGGTCAAGCGTTCATGACAAGCGGCAATGGGAAGAGCAAGGGACGACAAGCGCAGAAAGCCAGTGCGTGTCACTACTGTGGTGAACAAGGTCATTGGATCGCCAAGTGTCCCGTGAGGATTCGCGAGAACGCGGATCGACAGAAGCCACAGCGAGCGAATGTGGCGAATGAAGATGAAGAGGAGTTCGACGGCGACTACCTGTTTTCGGTTGGTGGTGGAGCCACCAAGTCGAGTGAAGTTTGGCTGGTCGACTCGGGTGCGACGCAGCACATGACGTACTCGAAAGAGTACATGAAGAACTACAAGAAGATGACTCCGGTGGACGTGCATCTCGCGGACGACGGAGTGGTTCAAGCAGTCGGCAGTGGCGACATTGTCATGTCGATGAAGACTCCACGCGGGATCAAGAAGGGTGTGCTCACCGGTGTGTGGCACATTCCCAAGTTGTCGCGGAACTTGTTTTCGGTCGGGCGTTTCACTAAGGATGTTGGGCCTGTCACGTTCAAGCGCGACGGGTGTTTCGCCGAGACGAAGAACATCAAGTGGAAGCTCGGAGCAAGTGAAGGCAAGGGACTGTTCAAGTTGTGCATGACGCCTATCATGACTGACGAGGCGAATGTGTCAAGTCCGAAGGAACGCAAAGGGGACACCACGTCATACCTCTGGCACCTTCGACTTGGTCACATTGGCCATGGCGGTCTAGACGCCATCGTCAAGAAGGGTTATGGTGTTGGGATGAAGATGACGGCTGTGAAGCAGTGGGAGTTGTGTGATGGGTGTGCACTCGGCAAGCAAACGCGAGTGAGCTATATGCCTAAGTCACCGAACCGCGCCAAGAAGCTGTTGGAAGTCATCCACAGTGACGTCTGCGGTCCCATGAAAACGCCGACGTTTAGTGGCAAGCGGTACTTCGTCACGTTCATCGACGAGTACTCGCACTTTTGTGTGGTATACTTGCTGCGGAACAAGTCGGAGGTGGCTGCCAAGTTCGCGGAGTTTGTGGCGTTTGCCGAAACTCAGACGGGTGGTCGCGTGAAAACGCTCCGTGTGAAGCAGCTCCGTAGCGACAACGGTGGCGAGTACAAGTCTCGTGAAATGGCCAAGTTCTGCAGCGAACGGGGTATCGTGCAGAAGTTCACTCCGCCGTACACGCCTCAACTGAACGGAGTGGCCGAGCGGATGAACCGGACGTTGGTGGAATGTGCGCGCTGCATGTTGGAACATGCCGGACTGTCGAAGTCGTATTGGGGTGAAGCAGTGGTGACGGCGACGTTCCTCCGGAATCGGTGTCCGACACGCTCCACCACCCACGACAAGTCGCCACACCAAGTATGGACGGGAAAGAAACCGCTGTTGGCGAACCTAAAGGTGTTCGGTTGCCATGCGTATGTGACGGTCCCGAAGGAGAAACGCACCAAGTTTGACGCTCGGTCGGTGCGTTGTCGGTTTCTCGGGTACTCGGAACATGAGAAAGCGTATCGGTTTGAAGAGATGAAGAGCGGTCGCGTGCTAGTGAGCCGCGATGCGCAGTTCATGGAAGACGTCTTCGACGGTGGGAGACGCAAGTTGGATCAAGAAGAAGCGGTCGTGGAACTTCAAGAAGAAGTTGGCACGGACCAAGAAGCATCGTCCGGATCGGAAGAGGACGACGAAGAAGAAGCTGCGCGGGACGAAGACTTCGAACCCGGCAGCAAGCGGCACCAGCGGACGCGGTCGTTGGAGGAAGCGGTGGAGATCCCAAGGTCCAAGCGGCACAGTCGGCAACAAACGCTGGACGAGATGTCAGCCATCGCGAAAGAAGAAGGCTTCGACGCGGCCTTCGTTGTGGATTCAGTGGGAGAAATGCCGACTACGTTCGTATCGGCGATGGAATCCTGCAACTCGGCCAAGTGGAAAGAAGCGTGCGACTCGGAGATCCACTCTCTTCGCAAGAACGAGACGTGGGTGTTGGTGCCATTGCCGAAGGGACGCAAGGCGATCGGCTGCAGATGGGTGTTTCGGATCAAGGAAAACCAGGCTGGAGACATCGAGCGGTTCAAGGCGCGTCTGGTGGCCAAGGGATTCTTGCAGAAGTTCGGCATCGACTATGAAGAGACGTTCGCGCCGGTGGCCAAGTTCACGTCTATTAGGATCTTGCTCAGTCTGGCGGCCAAGTACAATCTCACGGTGCACCAGATGGATGTGAAGACGGCGTTCCTGAACGGCTGGCTGGACGAAGACATCTACATGGTGCAGCCGGACGGCTACGTTGACGAGGCGCACCCGGACTTCGTGTGCAAGCTGAAGCGTTCGCTTTACGGTCTGAAGCAGTCGCCGCGGATGTGGAACCAGACCATCGACAAGTTCATGCTGGAGCTGGGGTTCAAGAAGTGTGAGGCGGATCACTGCATCTACGTCAAGCGCAATGACCAAGACATGATCTTCGTGGCGCTGTACGTGGACGACTTGATCCTGGCAAGCAACAACGACGACCTGCTCAAGTCGACCAAGGAGGCGCTCAGCGTGCGGTTTGAGATGACGGACATGGGTCAGCTCAAGTACTTCCTCGGCATGGAAATCGACCAAGATCCCAAGACCGGAAATGTATCGGTGCGACAGACCAAGTTTGCGAAGGACATCCTGGAGAAGTTCAGCATGGAGAAGAGCAACCCGGTCAAGACACCACAAGACCCGGGACTCAAGCTGACCAAGGTCATGTGCGAAGGAGGTTGCAAGCACGAAGAGACCATGGCGAAGGTGCCGTACCGGAATGCCGTCGGGTGTTTGATGTACCTGATGGTGGGGACTCGACCGGACCTCGCAGCCGCAGTGGGAGTTCTCAGCCAGTTCGCCGCGGATCCGTGTCCGACACACTGGCAAGCGCTCAAGAGGGTGTTCCGCTACATCCAAGGCACGAAGACGCATGGCATCGAGTTTCAAGCTGGCAGCGAGGACGGACTCCAAGGCTATTCGGATGCGGACTGGGCCGGCGACATCGAGACTCGACGGAGTACAAGCGGCTACGCGTTCATGATGAACGGCGGATGCATCAGCTGGAGAAGCAAGAAGCAGCGGACGGTGGCGCTATCGTCGACGGAGGCCGAGTACATGGCGTTGACGGAGGCTACGCAGGAGGCTATTTGGCTCAAGGCATTTCTGTGTGAGATCGGCGAGATGGAGACCAAGTCGGCTGTCAAGATCTACGAGGACAACCAAGGCTCCATCGCGTTGGCCAAGAACCCGGAGTTCCACAAGCGCACCAAGCACATCGACATTCGCTACCACTTCGTGCGTGAGAAGGTAGAAGACGGCCAAGTGGTGTTGGAGTACTGTTCGACCAAGGACATGCTGGCAGACCTGATGACCAAGCCGATCACCGCTGTGCAGTTCGACTTCCTACGGAGCAAGCTCGGTATCCAAGGGCTCAGAGCTCAAGGCATAACTACGGCCGAGTCGAGTGGGAGTGTTGTCAAGAAGGCGCCTCGACCTGCCACGGTGTACCAGTAGACACTGGTACGACCTTCACTCAGTGGCACTCACGCATTCACGTGATTACGAGACAGGTGATTGCGAGACATGTGATTACGGGACGGTGTCGCATGGGTACAAGATTGTGGGTACAAGATGGGCATCGACGTGGCAACCTCTGATAGGCTAAGGTAACTCAGTATCCAGTTAGGAATCCAGTAGTGTGTATCCAGGAGAGAATCCAGTAGGCTTAGAGGTAGCAAGCAGTTAGCGAACTAAGGACCTAAATCAATCACTTTGCATTTCGACATCTAGTGCTCAAACGACCTTGACTTTTATGGTCTGGTTCCACATCCGCGGCGACTGCTTGATGGAAGGTATGGATCTTGGACACGAAGCTCGGACGAAGCGGAGGGAGGGACGTCGCAGACGGCGGGACCGGAGCGAAGGCACTTGAGGGGTAGAATGAAGATTCGAAAGTGATTGAATTGTTGGAGCTTACATCCTACTGTTATAGACACGCGACCCTGCGTCCTATCACCTAGTGCATCTAATCAACCATCACTCACCGGTGTTCATCCAATCATCCTACTCGTCTAATCATCGGTGGCGTAAACAACTTACCGTAATCATCATAATCAACGTGGGTTCGGATTGGACCGGTTCGGGTTAACCGGTTAATGGGTACAACTGGTACACAGTACCCAAGACCAGCAACCCTCAATAGTGATCACGCTTCTGGCAAGTTTGAACGAGTCGTACCAGTTCCTCATCACGGCGTTGGAGTCGAGAGCTGACTCGCTGACGTGGGAACTCGTGACGGCTCGACTGCTGCATGAAGACTTGAAGCGCAAGGAACAAGGTGGCGGTGCTGAAGGAACCGCGCACGGGGGTCAAGCGTTCATGACAAGCGGCAATGGGAAGAGCAAGGGACGACAAGCGCAGAAAGCCAGTGCGTGTCACTACTGTGGTGAACAAGGTCATTGGATCGCCAAGTGTCCCGTGAGGATTCGCGAGAACGCAGGCTTAGAGGTAGCAAGCAGTTAGCGAACTAAGGACCTAAATCAATCACTTTGCATTTCGACATCTAGTGCTCAAACGACCTTGACTTTTGGTTATGAGCCCAAGCCCCGTATTCCCTGCTGAAGACTCCGACTACGCTTTCGCCATGGACACCACCTCGACCACGACCTCCCGTATCAACAAGTTCGACGGAACCAACTTCCACACGTGGAAGTTCAAGATGCGCATGGTGCTCGAGGAGCGCGACCTGTGGGAAGTGACGTGCGGAGAGATCAAGCTGGAGCACTGCGCTACGACGCTGGACCAGACGACGTTCAAGAGGAAGTCTCGCAAGGCGCTGGCGATCATCTGTCTCGCGATGGAGGATTCGCAGTTGCCGCTGGTTCGGTCGGCGAAGGATGCGTTCGATGCATGGTCAAGACTGGAAGGACACTTCGAGAAGAAGAGTTTGGCCAACAAGCTCTTCCTTCGTCGACGGTTCTTCACGACGATGATGGCGGAAGGTGATGATGTGTTGGAACACATCAACAAGATCAAGACGCTGGCGGAACAGCTCGACGCAGTGGGCGCTCCGGTCAGTGAGGACGACTTGGTGATCACGCTTCTGGCAAGTTTGAACGAGTCGTACCAGTTCCTCATCACGGCGTTGGAGTCGAGAGCTGACTCGCTGACGTGGGAACTCGTGACGGCTCGACTGCTGCATGAAGACTTGAAGCGCAAGGAACAAGGTGGCGGTGCTGAAGGAACCGCGCACGGGGGTCAAGCGTTCATGACAAGCGGTAATGGGAAGAGCAAGGGACGACAAGCGCAGAAAGCCAGTGCGTGTCACTACTGTGGTGAACAAGGTCATTGGATCGCCAAGTGTCCCGTGAGGATTCGCGAGAACGCGGATCGACAGAAGCCACAGCGAGCGAATGTGGCGAATGAAGATGAAGAGGAGTTCGACGGCGACTACCTGTTTTCGGTTGGTGGTGGAGCCACCAAGTCGAGTGAAGTTTGGCTGGTCGACTCGGGTGCGACGCAGCACATGACGTACTCGAAAGAGTACATGAAGAACTACAAGAAGATGACTCCGGTGGACGTGCATCTCGCGGACGACGGAGTGGTTCAAGCAGTCGGCAGTGGCGACATTGTCATGTCGATGAAGACTCCACGCGGGATCAAGAAGGGTGTGCTCACCGGTGTGTGGCACATTCCCAAGTTGTCGCGGAACTTGTTTTCGGTCGGGCGTTTCACTAAGGATGTTGGGCCTGTCACGTTCAAGCGCGACGGGTGTTTCGCCGAGACGAAGAACATCAAGTGGAAAGAAGCGTGCGACTCGGAGATCAACTCTCTTCGCAAGAACGAGACGTGGGTGTTGGTGCCATTGCCGAAGGGACGCAAGGCGATCGGCTGCAGATGGGTGTTTCGGATCAAGGAAAACCAGGCTGGAGACATCGAGCGGTTCAAGGCGCGTCTGGTGGCCAAGGGATTCTTGCAGAAGTTTGGCATCGACTATGAAGAGACTTTCGCGCCGGTGGCCAAGTTCACGTCCATTAGGATCTTGCTCAGTCTGGCGGCCAAGTACAATCTCACGGTGCACCAGATGGATGTGAAGACGGCGTTCCTGAACGGCTGGCTGGACGAAGACATCTACATGGTGCAGCCGGACGGCTACGTTGACGAGGCGCACCCGGACTTCGTGTGCAAGCTCAAGCGTTCGCTTTACGGTCTGAAGCAATCGCCGCGGATGTGGAACCAGACCATCGACAAGTTCATGCTGGAGCTGGGATTCAAGAAGTGTGAGGCGGATCACTGCATCTACGTCAAGCGCAACGACCAAGACATGATCTTGATGGAAGGTATGGATCTTGGACACGAAGCTCGGACGAAGCGGGGGGAGGGACGTCGCAGACGGCGGGACCGGAGCGAAGGCACTTGAGGGGTAGAATGAAGATTCGAAAGTGATTGAATTGTTGGAGCTTACACCCTACTGTTATAGACACGCGACCCTGCGTCCTATCACCTAGTGCATCTAATCAACCATCACTCACCGGTGTTCATCCAATCATCCTACTCGTCTAATCATCGGTGGCGTAAACAACATACCGTAATCACCATAATTAACGTGGGTTCGGATTGGACCGGTTCGGGTTAACCGGTTAATGGGTACAACTGGTACACAGTACCCAAGACCAGCAACCCTCAATACGCCCCCTCAATGCGAAGTCCCACGAATGCCGAGGGCCACCGTCAGATCCGTGTGACGTGGTCCCGCAAGCGCCTTCGTCATGATGTCCGCTAGCATCACAGAAGTCTCGCAGTACTGGAGCTTGACTTCACCACGCTTGACTTCATCGCGGATGTGGTGGTACTTGATGTCGATGTGCTTGGCGCGACCGTGGTTCACCGGGTTCTTCGTCATCTTGATGCACGACTGGCTGTCTTCGCGGATCATGAGTTTGGGTCCAGTCTCATTAGCGGCCGCCAGAATCTCACATAGCAGGCGATGAATCCACTTGCCTTTTTGGATCGCCAGGCTGAGCGCGATGTACTCCGCTTCGCTCGTGGACAGTGACACACTTGATTGCTTCTTGCTTCCCCAGCTCACAGGCGCACTCATGAGCATGAACGTGTAGCCTGAAGTGGACTTGCGGTCGGCGAGGTCGCCGGCCCAGTCCGCGTCCGAGTAGCCACGAAAGTCGATCTTGTCGCCCGGCTTGAAGCAGATCCCATGCGTCTTGGTGCCTTGCAGGTAGCGAAAGATACGCTTGACCGCAACCCAGTGTTCCTCCTGGGGGCTCTCCATGAAGCGCGATACATAGCCAACGGCGTACGCGATGTCTGGGCGCGTGGCGGTCATCAGGTGCATCAGAGCACCAACAGCTTCGCGAAACGGAGCGTTCACCTTGGTCGCCGCGTCGCTTGGAACAAGTCGAGTGCTCATGTCCACCGGACTCACCACGGCCTTGCACTCGTCCATGGCGAAGCGCTTCAGGATGTCGTCCACGTATCGCCGCTGGCACATGGTCACGCTGCCGTCCGGGCCGTCCACCAACTCGATCCCAAGAACAAATGCGCACTTGCCGCTGTCGGTCATCTCGAAGCGCGTCTTCAGGTCGGTCTTCGTGCGTGCGATCAGCTCGGGCGAACTCCCGGTAATCAGTACGTCGTCCACGTACACCAGTACAAGCACGCAGTGACCGTCCACCACCTTGATATAGAGGCACGGATCGAAGGCCGACACTTGGAAGCCGATGGAGCACACGAACTCGTCGAAGGTCTCGTTCCACACTCGCGAAGCTTGCTTGAGACCGTAGATGGCCTTCACCAGTTCCAGGCAGTCGAAGTCACCATCCAGTTCGACGCCTTCCGGAACCACGCAGAAGACCACCTCCTTCATTATCCCGTACAGGAATGCTGTCACGACGTCGAGTTGGTCGAGGGGCCAGCCAAAATACTTGGCAATCGCGATCACCATGCGCAGCGTCACATACTTGACCACGGGCGAGAACGTCTCGGTGTAGTCAATGCCGTACTTCTGCTTGAAGCCCTTGGCCACGAGGCGCGCCTTGTACTTCTCGATCGAGCCGTCCGCTTTGCGCTTGATCTTGAACACCCACTTGGTACCGATGGCGCGTTGTCCGTTAGGCAACTTGGCAGCTCGAAACACACCACGCAGTCGCATCGACTTGAGCTCCGCGCGGATCGCTTTGCGCCAGTGCACTTGATCAGGACCGTTCACAGCCTCTTGGAACGTCGTCGGCTCCGATAGATCGGCTGCTGCTTCCACAGCGTTGGCACTGGCATGCCAAAACACTGGAGGCGTCGAGTCGTCGTCTTCATCTTGGTCCCCAGACTTTTCTTCTTCGTCGGGGTCGGCTCGGCGCGAGGAGGATACGTCCGGCGCACTTGCTTCTTCTAAGCCAGCTCGGTGGCGAACGGGGCGCGATCTTCTGGCAGTGTCGTCGTCGCCACTCGGTCGGTACTTGCGCTTCCCCGCCTGCTTGAAGCTCGTTTGGCGCGGTCCATCGTTGTCGTCCAGGTCCAGCACAGCATCATCGACGTCTTCATCCGAAGTATGCGTCGAAAGTCCAAAGGTCGACTCATCGAAGTTGACATCGCGACTGATAACCACCTGCCCCGCCTCGATGTCATAAACTCGATACGCCTTGGACACTTCTTCGTAGCCGAGGAACAGCCCGGCGCGAGCCTTGGGGTCCCACTTGCGCCGTCTTTCCTTCGGCGTCGGGATGTACGTCTGGCATCCGAACACACGCATGTGCTTCACACTCGGCTTGGACTTGTACACGATCTCGAACGGAGTCTTGTGTTCGATCTTGGGTGATGGCAGACGATTCTTCACGTAGATGGCTGTCATGGCCGCCTCAGCCCAGAAGCTCTTGTCCAACTTGGCGTGATGCAGCATGCTGCGGGCAATCGTGACGATGGTCCGGATGGCGCGTTCTGCCGTGCGTTGGTCTGGTGCGCGTACGGAACCGTGGTTTGCTGCTCGATGCCTTCGACTTCGTAGAAGGCCTTGAGCGAGTTGGTCGCGAACTCACGGGCTCCGTCGTGCCGCACAAACTTGACCTTCTTGCCGAACTGCGTCTGCACCTTCGTGACGTACATCTTGATGCAGTCCTCGCTCTCCGACTTGGCACGCAGGCAGAACCCCTTCATGCATCCGCTGGCTTCGTCCACGATCAGCAGCAGATACTTGCTGCCACCCAGTGACTCTTCTTCCATGGGGCCGCACACGTCGAAGTGGAGCAGCTCGAACGTGTCGTAACGACGCTTGTCACGGTTGCTTGGGAACGGCTTCTGGACCATTTTCCCTTGCTGGCAGCCGCGACACACGCTTGGTCCACTCGACTTGGAAGGTGCCTTCGCGTCCTTGATCATGTTGTTGTCGACCATCTTGCGAAGCACCTCCACCGGAGCGTGACCCATACGCGCGTGTAAGTCGACCGTCTTCCCACTGGTCGCCGCATTCGCCGATCGCTGAGGCGTCTGGAGCCAGTAGAGTCCATCCACGAGGTTTGCCGTCGCCACCACTTGCTTGGAGCCTTTGTGCGCAATCTGCATCTTGGTGCCGTCGAACACGACTTGGAACAGACCACTCTTGTTGATCTGTGGCACCGAAAGTAGATTCTTGCTCATGCTTGGGACGTACAGCGCGTTCTTGATCTCGATGTCGCGCTCGTCGCCGTTGGGCAGAACCACTCGTTCCACGATGGTCCCCACACCCATGATGGCCGCCTTGTTGCCGTCGGCCACCGAAAGTTCGCCTTCGTTCCGCTCAATCAAATGGGCGAACTTGGCCTTGTCGTTGCAGATGTGGTGCGTTGCGCCGCTGTCGACCGCCCACATCCCGAGCATATCCTTGCCCGTCGAAATGCCACACTCCAGTGAGACCGCGAACGCCACTCGATCATAGCCGTAGTCGTAGTTGTAGCTGGCGTCGTCGTTCTTCCACTGGGTATTGTTGGCCCCGCGTCCACGGCCATTGCCATTGCCGCCGCGTCTTGGGCCCCGATTCTCGTCCTTCTGCTTGGTCCAGCACTTGTCAATCGTGTGCCCCAATTTCCCGCAGTACGTGCACTGGCGAGACTCTCGGTCGGTGTTGAACGCCTTGGCCGCATTCTCCGTCTTCGCCGTCGCCGTCTTCTCACCTTGTCTCTTGATGTGCTCATTCGTCAGCACCTTCACGATGTCTTGCGATCGTAGTTCAGCGCTGCTCATCTCCAAGTTCAGCACGACGTTCTCGTAGCTCTTGGGGAGGCTGCGCAGCAAGCAGATCGCCACGTCCTCATCCTCCATCTTGGCGCCGATGCTGCTGAGCTTGGCGCTGATGTTGAGGACCTCGTTGCAATGATGCAAGACGTTGCCGCCTTCCGACATCTCCATGCTGAAGAGTTGGCGCTTCAGGTAGATGCGTCCAGCCTTCTGCGAACCACCGTACAGCGTCTTCAGGCGCGTCCACGCAACCCACGCTTCCTCGCAGTCGTCGACCACATGGTGGTAGTCCGCGTCCATGTGGAGCAACATCAATCCGAACGCGATGTTGCTCGACTTGACGTAGTCGTCCTTGGCCCGCGAGTCCGTGCAGCTTGGCGTCGTCTCGCGGTCCACGACATGCCACGTCGACTTGGTCAGGAACACGCCACGCATGTAGCGGTTCCACGTCGCGTAGTTGTCCCCGTTGAACTTGTCAATGGAGACCTTGGTCGAGGTGTCTTGGGCAGAGGACATGGTGCTTGGGCTCATAACCTGATGGAAGGTATGGATCTTGGACACGAAGCTCGGACGAAGCGGAGGGAGGGACGTCGCAGACGGCGGGACCGGAGCGAAGGCACTTGAGGGGTAGAATGAAGATTCGAAAGTGATTGAATTGTTGGAGCTTACATCCTACTGTTATAGACACGCGACCCTGCGTCCTATCACCTAGTGCATCTAATCAACCATCACTCACCGGTGTTCATCCAATCATCCTACTCGTCTAATCATCGGTGGCGTAAACAACTTACCGTAATCATCATAATCAACGTGGGTTCGGATTGGACCGGTTCGGGTTAACCGGTTAATGGGTACAACTGGTACACAGTACCCAAGACCAGCAACCCTCAATAGTGATCACGCTTCTGGCAAGTTTGAACGAGTCGTACCAGTTCCTCATCACGGCGTTGGAGTCGAGAGCTGACTCGCTGACGTGGGAACTCGTGACGGCTCGACTGCTGCATGAAGACTTGAAGCGCAAGGAACAAGGTGGCGGTGCTGAAGGAACCGCGCACGGGGGTCAAGCGTTCATGACAAGCGGCAATGGGAAGAGCAAGGGACGACAAGCGCAGAAAGCCAGTGCGTGTCACTACTGTGGTGAACAAGGTCATTGGATCGCCAAGTGTCCCGTGAGGATTCGCGAGAACGCAGGCTTAGAGGTAGCAAGCAGTTAGCGAACTAAGGACCTAAATCAATCACTTTGCATTTCGACATCTAGTGCTCAAACGACCTTGACTTTTGGTTATGAGCCCAAGCCCCGTATTCCCTGCTGAAGACTCCGACTACGCTTTCGCCATGGACACCACCTCGACCACGACCTCCCGTATCAACAAGTTCGACGGAACCAACTTCCACACGTGGAAGTTCAAGATGCGCATGGTGCTCGAGGAGCGCGACCTGTGGGAAGTGACGTGCGGAGAGATCAAGCTGGAGCACTGCGCTACGACGCTGGACCAGACGACGTTCAAGAGGAAGTCTCGCAAGGCGCTGGCGATCATCTGTCTCGCGATGGAGGATTCGCAGTTGCCGCTGGTTCGGTCGGCGAAGGATGCGTTCGATGCATGGTCAAGACTGGAAGGACACTTCGAGAAGAAGAGTTTGGCCAACAAGCTCTTCCTTCGTCGACGGTTCTTCACGACGATGATGGCGGAAGGTGATGATGTGTTGGAACACATCAACAAGATCAAGACGCTGGCGGAACAGCTCGACGCAGTGGGCGCTCCGGTCAGTGAGGACGACTTGGTGATCACGCTTCTGGCAAGTTTGAACGAGTCGTACCAGTTCCTCATCACGGCGTTGGAGTCGAGAGCTGACTCGCTGACGTGGGAACTCGTGACGGCTCGACTGCTGCATGAAGACTTGAAGCGCAAGGAACAAGGTGGCGGTGCTGAAGGAACCGCGCACGGGGGTCAAGCGTTCATGACAAGCGGCAATGGGAAGAGCAAGGGACGACAAGCGCAGAAAGCCAGTGCGTGTCACTACTGTGGTGAACAAGGTCATTGGATCGCCAAGTGTCCCGTGAGGATTCGCGAGAACGCGGATCGACAGAAGCCACAGCGAGCGAATGTGGCGAATGAAGATGAAGAGGAGTTCGACGGCGACTACCTGTTTTCGGTTGGTGGTGGAGCCACCAAGTCGAGTGAAGTTTGGCTGGTCGACTCGGGTGCGACGCAGCACATGACGTACTCGAAAGAGTACATGAAGAACTACAAGAAGATGACTCCGGTGGACGTGCATCTCGCGGACGACGGAGTGGTTCAAGCAGTCGGCAGTGGCGACATTGTCATGTCGATGAAGACTCCACGCGGGATCAAGAAGGGTGTGCTCACCGGTGTGTGGCACATTCCCAAGTTGTCGCGGAACTTGTTTTCGGTCGGGCGTTTCACTAAGGATGTTGGGCCTGTCACGTTCAAGCGCGACGGGTGTTTCGCCGAGACGAAGAACATCAAGTGGAAGCTCGGAGCAAGTGAAGGCAAGGGACTGTTCAAGTTGTGCATGACGCCTATCATGACTGACGAGGCGAATGTGTCAAGTCCGAAGGAACGCAAAGGGGACACCACGTCATACCTCTGGCACCTTCGACTTGGTCACATTGGCCATGGCGGTCTGGACGCTATCGTCAAGAAGGGTTATGGTGTTGGGATGAAGATGACGGCTGTCAAGCAGTGGGAGTTGTGTGATGGGTGTGCACTCGGCAAGCAAACGCGAGTGAGCTATATGCCTAAGTCACCGAACCGCGCCAAGAAGCTGTTGGAAGTCATCCACAGTGACGTCTGCGGTCCCATGAAAACGCCGACGTTCAGTGGCAAGCGGTACTTCGTCACGTTCATCGACGAGTACTCGCACTTTTGTGTAGTATACTTGCTGCGGAACAAGTCGGAGGTGTCTGCCAAGTTCGCGGAGTTTGTGGCGTTTGCCGAAACTCAGACGGGTGGTCGCGTGAGAACGCTCCGTGTGAAGCAGCTCCGTAGCGACAACGGTGGCGAGTACAAGTCTCGTGAAATGGCCAAGTTCTGCAGCGAACGGGGTATCGTGCAGAAGTTCACTCCGCCGTACACGCCTCAACTGAACGAAGTGGCCGAGCGGATGAACCGGACGTTGGTGGAATGTGCGCGCTGCATGTTGGAACATGCCGGACTGTCGAAGTCGTATTGGGGTGAAGCAGTGGTGACGGCGACGTTCCTCCGGAATCGGTGTCCGACACGCTCCACCACCCACGACAAGTCGCCACACCAAGTATGGACGGGAAAGAAACCGCTGTTGGCGAACCTAAAGGTGTTCGGTTGCCATGCGTATGTGACGGTCCCGAAGGAGAAACGCACCAAGTTTGACGCTCGGTCGGTGCGTTGTCGGTTTCTCGGGTACTCGGAACATGAGAAAGCGTATCGGTTTGAAGAGATGAAGAGCGGTCGCGTGCTAGTGAGCCGCGATGCGCAGTTCATGGAAGACGTCTTCGACGGTGGGAGACGCAAGTTGGATCAAGAAGAAGCGGTCGTGGAACTTCAAGAAGAAGTTGGCACGGACCAAGAAGCATCGTCCGGATCGGAAGAGGACGACGAAGAAGAAGCTGCGCGGGACGAAGACTTCGAACCCGGCAGCAAGCGGCACCAGCGGACGCGGTCGTTGGAGGAAGCGGTGGAGATCCCAAGGTCCAAGCGGCACAGTCGGCAACAAACGCTGGACGAGATGTCAGCCATCGCGAAAGAAGAAGGCTTCGACGCGGCCTTCGTTGTGGATTCAGTGGGAGAAATGCCGACTACGTTCGTATCGGCGATGGAATCCTGCAACTCGGCCAAGTGGAAAGAAGCGTGCGACTCGGAGATCCACTCTCTTCGCAAGAACGAGACGTGGGTGTTGGTGCCATTGCCGAAGGGACGCAAGGCGATCGGCTGCAGATGGGTGTTTCGGATCAAGGAAAACCAGGCTGGAGACATCGAGCGGTTCAAGGCGCGTCTGGTGGCCAAGGGATTCTTGCAGAAGTTCGGCATCGACTATGAAGAGACGTTCGCGCCGGTGGCCAAGTTCACGTCTATTAGGATCTTGCTCAGTCTGGCGGCCAAGTACAATCTCACGGTGCACCAGATGGATGTGAAGACGGCGTTCCTGAACGGCTGGCTGGACGAAGACATCTACATGGTGCAGCCGGACGGCTACGTTGACGAGGCGCACCCGGACTTCGTGTGCAAGCTCAAGCGTTCGCTTTACGGTCTGAAGCAGTCGCCGCGGATGTGGAACCAGACCATCGACAAGTTCATGCTGGAGCTGGGGTTCAAGAAGTGTGAGGCGGATCACTGCATCTACGTCAAGCGCAATGATCAAGACATGATCTTTGTGGCGCTGTACGTGGACGACTTGATCCTGGCAAGCAACAACGACGACCTGCTCAAGTCGACCAAGGAGGCGCTCAGCGTGCGGTTTGAGATGACGGACATGGGTCAGCTCAAGTACTTCCTCGGCATGGAAATCGACCAAGATCCCAAGACCGGAAATGTGTCGGTGCGACAGACCAAGTTTGCGAAGGACATCCTGGAGAAGTTCAGCATGGAAAAGAGCAACCCGGTCAAGACACCACAAGACCCGGGACTCAAGTTGACCAAGGTCATGTGCGAAGGAGGTTGCAAGCACGAAGAGACCATGGCGAAGGTGCCGTACCGGAATGCCGTCGGGTGTTTGATGTACCTGATGGTGGGGACTCGACCGGACCTCGCAGCCGCAGTGGGAGTTCTCAGCCAGTTCGCCGCGGATCCGTGTCCGACACACTGGCAAGCGCTCAAGAGGGTGTTCCGCTACATCCAAGGCACGAAGACGCATGGCATCGAGTTTCAAGCTGGCAGCGAGGACGGACTCCAAGGCTATTCGGATGCGGACTGGGCCGGCGACATCGAGACTCGACGGAGTACAAGCGGCTACGCGTTCATGATGAACGGCGGATGCATCAGCTGGAGAAGCAAGAAGCAGCGGACGGTGGCGCTATCGTCGACGGAGGCCGAGTACATGGCGTTGACAGAGGCTACGCAGGAGGCTATTTGGCTCAAGGCATTTCTGTGTGAGATCGGCGAGATGGAGACCAAGTCGGCTGTCAAGATCTACGAGGACAACCAAGGCTCCATCGCGTTGGCCAAGAACCCGGAGTTCCACAAGCGCACCAAGCACATCGATATTCGCTACCACTTCGTGCGTGAGAAGGTAGAAGACGGCCAAGTGGTGTTGGAGTACTGTTCGACCAAGGACATGCTGGCAGACCTGATGACCAAGCCGATCACCGCTGTGCAGTTCGACTTCCTACGGAGCAAGCTCGGTATCCAAGGGCTCAGAGCTCAAGGCATAACTACGGCCGAGTCGAGTGGGAGTGTTGTCAAGAAGGCGCCTCGACCTGCCACGGTGTACCAGTAGACACTGGTACGACCTTCACTCAGTGGCACTCACGCATTCACGTGATTACGAGACAGGAGATTGCGAGACATGTGATTACGGGACGGTGTCGCATGGGTACAAGATTGTGGGTACAAGATGGGCATCGACGTGGCAGCCTCTGATTGGCTAAGGTAACTCAGTATCCAGTTAGGAATCCAGTAGTGTGTATCCAGGAGAGAATCCAGTAGGCTTAGAGGTAGCAAGCAGTTAGCGAACTAAGGACCTAAATCAATCACTTTGCATTTCGACATCTAGTGCTCAAACGACCTTGACTTTTGGTTATGAGCCCAAGCCCCGTATTCCCTGCTGAAGACTCCGACTACGCTTTCGCCATGGACACCACCTCGACCACGACCTCCCGTATCAACAAGTTTGACGGAACCAACTTCCACACGTGGAAGTTCAAGATGCGCATGGTGCTCGAGGAGCGCGACCTGTGGGAAGTGACGTGCGGAGAGATCAAGCTGGAGCACTGCGCTACGACGCTGGACCAGACGACGTTCAAGAGGAAGTCTCGCAAGGCGCTGGCGATCATCTGTCTCGCGATGGAGGATTCGCAGTTGCCGCTGGTTCGGTCGGCGAAGGATGCGTTCGATGCATGGTCAAGACTGGAAGGACACTTCGAGAAGAAGAGTTTGGCCAACAAGCTCTTCCTTCGTCGACGGTTCTTCACGACGATGATGGCGGAAGGTGATGATGTGTTGGAACACATCAACAAGATCAAGACGCTGGCGGAACAGCTCGACGCAGTGGGCGCTCCGGTCAGTGAGGACGACTTGGTGATCACGCTTCTGGCAAGTTTGAACGAGTCGTACCAGTTCCTCATCACGGCGTTGGAGTCGAGAGCTGACTCGCTGACGTGGGAACTCGTGACGGCTCGACTGCTGCATGAAGACTTGAAGCGCAAGGAACAAGGTGGCGGTGCTGAAGGAACCGCGCACGGGGGTCAAGCGTTCATGACAAGCGGCAATGGGAAGAGCAAGGGACGACAAGCGCAGAAAGCCAGTGCGTGTCACTACTGTGGTGAACAAGGTCATTGGATCGCCAAGTGTCCCGTGAGGATTCGCGAGAACGCGGATCGACAGAAGCCACAGCGAGCGAATGTGGCGAATGAAGATGAAGAGGAGTTCGACGGCGACTACCTGTTTTCGGTTGGTGGTGGAGCCACCAAGTCGAGTGAAGTTTGGCTGGTCGACTCGGGTGCGACGCAGCACATGACGTACTCGAAAGAGTACATGAAGAACTACAAGAAGATGACTCCGGTGGACGTGCATCTCGCGGACGACGGAGTGGTTCAAGCAGTCGGCAGTGGCGACATTGTCATGTCGATGAAGACTCCACGCGGGATCAAGAAGGGTGTGCTCACCGGTGTGTGGCACATTCCCAAGTTGTCGCGGAACTTGTTTTCGGTCGGGCGTTTCACTAAGGATGTTGGGCCTGTCACGTTCAAGCGCGACGGGTGTTTCGCCGAGACGAAGAACATCAAGTGGAAGCTCGGAGCAAGTGAAGGCAAGGGACTGTTCAAGTTGTGCATGACGCCTATCATGACTGACGAGGCGAATGTGTCAAGTCCGAAGGAACGCAAAAGGGACACCACGTCATACCTCTGGCACCTTCGACTTGGTCACATTGGCCATGGCGGTCTAGACGCCATCGTCAAGAAGGGTTATGGTGTTGGGATGAAGATGACGGCTGTGAAGCAGTGGGAGTTGTGTGATGGGTGTGCACTCGGCAAGCAAACGCGAGTGAGCTATATGCCTAAGTCACCGAACCGCGCCAAGAAGCTGTTGGAAGTCATCCACAGTGACGTCTGCGGTCCCATGAAAACGCCGACGTTCAGTGGCAAGCGGTACTTCGTCACGTTCATCGACGAGTACTCGCACTTTTGTGTGGTATACTTGCTGCGGAACAAGTCGGAGGTGGCTGCCAAGTTCGCGGAGTTTGTGGCGTTTGCCGAAACTCAGACGGGTGGTCGCGTGAGAACGCTCCGTGTGAAGCAGCTCCGTAGCGACAACGGTGGCGAGTACAAGTCTCGTGAAATGGCCAAGTTCTGCAGCGAACGGGGTATCGTGCAGAAGTTCACTCCGCCGTACACGCCTCAACTGAACGAAGTGGCCGAGCGGATGAACCGGACGTTGGTGGAATGTGCGCGCTGCATGTTGGAACATGCCGGACTGTCGAAGTCGTATTGGGGTGAAGCAGTGGTGACGGCGACGTTCCTCCGGAATCGGTGTCCGACACGCTCCACCACCCACGACAAGTCGCCACACCAAGTATGGACGGGAAAGAAACCGCTGTTGGCGAACCTAAAGGTGTTCGGTTGCCATGCGTATGTGACGGTCCCGAAGGAGAAACGCACCAAGTTTGACGCTCGGTCGGTGCGTTGTCGGTTTCTCGGGTACTCGGAACATGAGAAAGCGTATCGGTTTGAAGAGATGAAGAGCGGTCGCGTGCTAGTGAGCCGCGATGCGCAGTTCATGGAAGACGTCTTCGACGGTGGGAGACGCAAGTTGGATCAAGAAGAAGCGGTCGTGGAACTTCGAGAAGAAGTTGGCACGGACCAAGAAGCATCGTCCGGATCGGAAGAGGACGACGAAGAAGAAGCTGCGCGGGACGAAGACTTCGAACCCGGCAGCAAGCGGCACCAGCGGACGCGGTCGTTGGAGGAAGCGGTGGAGATCCCAAGGTCCAAGCGGCACAGTCGGCAACAAACGCTGGACGAGATGTCAGCCATCGCGAAAGAAGAAGGCTTCGACGCGGCCTTCGTTGTGGATTCAGTGGGAGAAATGCCGACTACGTTCGTATCGGCGATGGAATCCTGCAACTCGGCCAAGTGGAAAGAAGCGTGCGACTCGGAGATCAACTCTCTTCGCAAGAACGAGACGTGGGTGTTGGTGCCATTGCCGAAGGGACGCAAGGCGATCGGCTGCAGATGGGTGTTTCGGATCAAGGAAAACCAGGCTGGAGACATCGAGCGGTTCAAGGCGCGTCTGGTGGCCAAGGGATTCTTGCAGAAGTTTGGCATCGACTATGAAGAGACTTTCGCGCCGGTGGCCAAGTTCACGTCCATTAGGATCTTGCTCAGTCTGGCGGCCAAGTACAATCTCACGGTGCACCAGATGGATGTGAAGACGGCGTTCCTGAACGGCTGGCTGGACGAAGACATCTACATGGTGCAGCCGGACGGCTACGTTGACGAGGCGCACCCGGACTTCGTGTGCAAGCTCAAGCGTTCGCTTTACGGTCTGAAGCAATCGCCGCGGATGTGGAACCAGACCATCGACAAGTTCATGCTGGAGCTGGGATTCAAGAAGTGTGAGGCGGATCACTGCATCTACGTCAAGCGCAACGACCAAGACATGATCTTGATGGAAGGTATGGATCTTGGACACGAAGCTCGGACGAAGCGGGGGGAGGGACGTCGCAGACGGCGGGACCGGAGCGAAGGCACTTGAAGGGTAGAATGAAGATTCGAAAGTGATTGAATTGTTGGAGCTTACATCCTACTGTTATAGACACGCGACCCTGCGTCCTATCACCTAGTGCATCTAATCAACCATCACTCACCGGTGTTCATCCAATCATCCTACTCGTCTAATCATCGGTGGCGTAAACAACATACCGTAATCATCATAATCAACGTGGGTTCGGATTGGACCGGTTCGGGTTAACCGGTTAATGGGTACAACTGGTACACAGTACCCAAGACCAGCAACCCTCAATACGCCCCCTCAATGCGAAGTCCCACGAATGCCGAGAGCCACCGTCAGATCCGTGTGACGTGGTCCCGCAAGCGCCTTCGTCATGATGTCCGCTAGCATCACAGAAGTCTCGCAGTACTGGAGCTTGACTTCACCGCGCTTGACTTCATCGCGGATGTGGTGGTACTTGATGTCGATGTGCTTGGCGCGACCGTGGTTCACTGGTTTCTTCGTCATCTTGATGCACGACTGGTTGTCTTCGCGGATCATGAGTTCGGGTCCAGTCTCATTAGCGGCCGCCAGAATCTCACATAGGAGGCGATGAATCCACTTGCCTTTTTGGATCGCCAGGCTGAGCGCGATGTACTCCGCTTCGCTCGTGGACAGTGACACACTTGATTGCTTCTTGCTTCCCCAGCTCACAGGCGCACTCATGAGCATGAACGTGTAGCCTGAAGTGGACTTGCGGTCGGCGAGGTCGCCGGCCCAGTCCGCGTCCGAGTAGCCACGAAAGTCGATCTTGTCGCCCGGCTTGAAGCAGATCCCATGCGTCTTGGTGCCTTGCAGGTAGCGAAAGATACGCTTGACCGCAACCCAGTGTTCCTCCTGGGGGCTCTCCATGAAGCGCGATACATAGCCAACGGCGTACGCGATGTCTGGGCGCGTGGCGGTCATCAGGTGCATCAGAGCACCAACAGCTTCGCGAAACGGAGCGTTCACCTTGGTCGCCGCGTCGCTTGGAACAAGTCGAGTGCTCATGTCCACCGGACTCACCACGGCCTTGCACTCGTCCATGGCGAAGCGCTTCAGGATGTCGTCCACGTATCGCCGCTGGCACATGGTCACGCTGCCGTCCGGGCCGTCCACCAACTCGATCCCAAGAACAAATGCGCACTTGCCGCTGTCGGTCATCTCGAAGCGCGTCTTCAGGTCGGTCTTCGTGCGTGCGATCAGCTCAGGCGAACTCCCGGTAATCAGTACGTCGTCCACGTACACCAGTACAAGCACGCAGTGACCGTCCACCACCTTGATATAGAGGCACGGATCGAAGGCCGACACTTGGAAGCCGATGGAGCACACGAACTCGTCGAAGGTCTCGTTCCACACGCGCGAAGCTTGCTTGAGACCGCAGATAGCCTTCACCAGTTCCAGGCAGTCGAAGTCACCATCCAGTTCGACGCCTTCCGGAACCACGCAGAAGACCACCTCCTTCATTATCCCGTACAGGAATGCTGTCACCACGTCGAGTTGGTCGAGGGGCCAGCCAAAATACTTGGCAATCGCGATCACCATGCGCAGCGTCACATACTTGACCACGGGCGAGAACGTCTCGGTGTAGTCAATGCCGTACTTCTGCTTGAAGCCCTTGGCCACGAGGCGCGCCTTGTACTTCTCGATCGAGCCGTCCGCTTTGCGCTTGATCTTGAACACCCACTTGGTACCGATGGCGCGTTGTCCGTTAGGCAACTTGGCAGCTCGAAACACACCACGCAGTCGCATCGACTTGAGCTCCGCGCGGATCGCCTTGCGCCAGTGCACTTGATCAGGACCGTTCACAGCCTCTTGGAACGTCGTCGGCTCCGATAGATCGGCTGCTGCTTCCACAGCGTTGGCACTGGCACGCCAAAACACTGGAGGCGTCGAGTCGTCGTCTTCATCTTGGTCCCCAGACTTTTCTTCTTCGTCGGGGTCGGCTCGGCGCGAGGAGGATACGTCCGGCGCACTTGCTTCTTCTAAGCCAGCTCGGTGGCGAACGGGGCGCGATCTTCTGGCAGTGTCGTCGTCGCCACTCGGTCGGTACTTGCGCTTCCCCGCCTGCTTGAAGCTCGTTTGGCGCGGTCCATCGTTGTCGTCCAGGTCCAGCGCGTTCAGGTCCAGCACGGCATCATCGACGTCTTCATCCGAAGTATGCGTCGAAAGTCCAAAGGTCGACTCATCGAAGTTGACATCGCGACTGATAACCACCTGCCCCGCCTCGATGTCATAAACTCGATACGCCTTGGACACTTCTTCGTAGCCGAGGAACAGCCCGGCGCGAGCCTTGGGGTCCCACTTGCGCCGTCTTTCCTTCGGCGTCGGGATGTACGTCTGGCAGCCGAACACACGCATGTGCTTCACACTCGGCTTGGACTTGTACACGATCTCGAACGGAGTCTTGTGTTCGATCTTGGGTGATGGCAGACGATTCTTCACGTAGATGGCTGTCATGGCCGCCTCAGCCCAGAAGCTCTTGTCCAGCTTGGCGTGATGCAGCATGCTGCGGGCAATCGTGACGATGGTCCGGATGGCGCGTTCTGCCGTGCGTTGGTCTGGTGCGCGTACGGAACCGTGGTTTGCTGCTCGATGCCTTCGACTTCGTAGAAGGCCTTGAGCGAGTTGGTCGCGAACTCACGGGCTCCGTCGTGCCGCACAAACTTGACCTTCTTGCCGAACTGCGTCTGCACCTTCGTGACGTACATCTTGATGCAGTCCTCGCTCTCCGACTTGGCACGCAGGCAGAACCCCTTCATGCATCCGCTGGCTTCGTCCACGATCAGCAGCAGATACTTGCTGCCACCCAGTGACTCTTCTTCCATGGGGCCGCACACGTCGAAGTGGAGCAGCTCGAACGTGTCGTAGTGACGCTTGTCACGGTTGCTTGGGAACGGCTTCTGGACCATTTTCCCTTGCTGGCAGCCGCGACACACGCTTGGTCCACTCGACTTGGAAGGTGCCTTCGCGTCCTTGATCATGTTGTTGTCGACCATCTTGCGAAGCACCTCCACCGGAGCGTGACCCATACGCGCGTGTAAGTCGACCGTCTTCCCACTGGTCGCCGCATTCGCCGATCGCTGAGGCGTCTGGAGCCAGTAGAGTCCATCCACGAGGTTTGCCGTCGCCACCACTTGCTTGGAGCCTTTGTGCGCAATCTGCATCTTGGTGCCGTCGAACACGACTTGGAACAGACCACTCTTGTTGATCTGTGGCACCGAAAGCAGATTCTTGCTCATGCTCGGCACGTACAGCGCGTTCTTGATCTCAATCTCGCGCTCGTCGCCGTTGGGCAGAACCACTCGTTCCACGATGGTCCCCACACCCATGATGGCCGCCTTGTTGCCGTCGGCCACCGAAAGTTCGCCTTCATTCCGCTCAATCAAATGAGCGAACTTGGCCTTGTCGTTGCAGATGTGGTGCGTTGCGCCGCTGTCGACCGCCCACAACCCGAGCATATCCTTGCCCGTCGAAATGCCACACTCCAGTGAGACCGCGAACGCCACTCGATCATAGCCGTAGTCGTAGTTGTAGCTGGCGTCGTCGTTCCTCCACTGGGCATTGTTGGCCCCGCGTCCACGGCCATTGCCATTGCCGCCGCGTCTTGGGCCCCGATTCTCGTCCTTCTGCTTGGTCCAGCACTTGTCAATCGTGTGCCCCAATTTCCCGCAGTACGTACACTGGCGAGACTCTCGGTCGGTGTTGAACGCCTTGGCCGCATTCTCCGTCTTCGCCGTCGCCGTCTTCTCGCCTTGTCTCTTGATGTGCTCATTCGTGAGCACCTTCACGACGTCTTGCGATCGTAGTTCAGCGCTGCTCATCTCCAAGTTCAGCACGACGTTCTCGTAGCTCTTGGGGAGGCTGCGCAACAGGCAGATCGCCACGTCCTCATCCTCCATCTTGGCGCCGATGCTGCTGAGCTTGGCGCTGATGTTGAGGACCTCGTTGCAATGATGCAACACGTTGCCGCCTTCCGACATCTCCATGCTGAAGAGTTGGCGCTTCAGGTAGATGCGTCCAGCCTTCTGCGAACCACCGTACAGCGTCTTCAGGCGCGTCCACGCAACCCACGCTTCCTCGCAGTCGTCGACCACATGGTGGTAGTCCGCGTCCATGTGGAGCAACATCAGTCCGAACGCGATGTTGCTCGGCTTGACGTAGTCGTCCTTGGCCCGCGAGTCCGTGAAGCTCGGCGTCGTCTCGCGGTCCACGACATGCCACGTCGACTTGGTCAGGAACACGCCACGCATGTAGCGGTTCCACGTCGCGTAGTTGTCCCCGTTGAACTTGTCAATGGAGACCTTGGTCGAGGCGTCTTGGGCAGAGGATATGGTGCTTGGGCTCATAACCTGATGGAAGGTATGGATCTTGGACACGAAGCTCGGACGAAGCGGGGGGAGGGACGTCGCAGACGGCGGGACCGGAGCGAAGGCACTTGAAGGGTAGAATGAAGATTCGAAAGTGATTGAATTGTTGGAGCTTACACCCTACTGTTATAGACACGCGACCCTGCGTCCTATCACCTAGTGCATCTAATCAACCATCACTCACCGGTGTTCATCCAATCATCCTACTCGTCTAATCATCGGTGGCGTAAACAACATACCGTAATCACCATAATTAACGTGGGTTCGGATTGGACCGGTTCGGGTTAACCGGTTAATGGGTACAACTGGTACACAGTACCCAAGACCAGCAACCCTCAATAGATCTTCGTGGCGCTGTACGTGGACGACTTGATCCTGGCAAGCAACAACGACGACCTGCTCAAGTCGACCAAGGAGGCGCTCAGCGTGCGGTTTGAGATGACGGACATGGGTCAGCTCAAGTACTTCCTCGGCATGGAAATCGACCAAGATCCCAAGACCGGAAATGTGTCGGTGCGACAGACCAAGTTTGCGAAGGACATCCTGGAGAAGTTCAGCATGGAGAAGAGCAACCCGGTCAAGACACCACAAGACCCGGGACTCAAGTTGACCAAGGTCATGTGCGAAGGAGGTTGCAAGCACGAAGAGACCATGGCGAAGGTGCCGTACCGGAATGCCGTCGGGTGTTTGATGTACCTGATGGTGGGGACTCGACCGGACCTCGCAGCCGCAGTGGGAGTTCTCAGCCAGTTCGCCGCGGATCCGTGTCCGACACACTGGCAAGCGCTCAAGAGGGTGTTCCGCTACATCCAAGGCACGAAGACGCATGGCATCGAGTTTCAAGCTGGCAGCGAGGACTGTTGTCAAGAAGGCGCCTCGACCTGCCACGGTGTACCAGTAGACACTGGTACGACCTTCACTCAGTGGCACTCACGCATTCACGTGATTACGAGACAGGTGATTGCGAGACATGTGATTACAGGACGGTGTCGCATGGGTACAAGATTGTGGGTACAAGATGGGCATCGACGTGGCAACCTCTGATTGGCTAAGGTAACTCAGTATCCAGTTAGGAATCCAGTAGTGTGTATCCAGGAGAGAATCCAGTAGGCTTAGAGGTAGCAAGCAGTTAGCGAACTAAGGACCTAAATCAATCACTTTGCATTTCGACATCTAGTGCTCAAACGACCTTGACTTTTGGTTATGAGCCCAAGCCCCGTATTCCCTGCTGAAGACTCCGACTACGCTTTCGCCATGAACACCACCTCGACCACGACCTCCCGTATCAACAAGTTCGACGGAACCAACTTCCACACGTGGAAGTTCAAGATGCGCATGGTGCTCGAGGAGCGCGACCTGTGGGAAGTGACGTGCGGAGAGATCAAGCTGGAGCACTGCGCTACGACGCTGGACCAGACGACGTTCAAGAGGAAGTCTCGCAAGGCGCTGGCGATCATCTGTCTCGCGATGGAGGATTCGCAGTTGCCGCTGGTTCGGTCGGCGAAGGATGCGTTCGATGCATGGTCAAGACTGGAAGGACACTTCGAGAAGAAGAGTTTGGCCAACAAGCTCTTCCTTCGTCGACGGTTCTTCACGACGATGATGGCGGAAGGTGATGATGTGTTGGAACACATCAACAAGATCAAGACGCTGGCGGAACAGCTCGACGCAGTGGGCGCTCCGGTCAGTGAGGACGACTTGGTGATTGATGGAAGGTATGGATCTTGGACACGAAGCTCGGACGAAGCGGAGGGAGGGACGTCGCAGACGGCGGGACCGGAGCGAAGGCACTTGAGGGGTAGAATGAAGATTCGAAAGTGATTGAATTGTTGGAGCTTACATCCTACTGTTATAGACACGCGACCCTGCGTCCTATCACCTAGTGCATCTAATCAACCATCACTCACCGGTGTTCATCCAATCATCCTACTCGTCTAATCATCGGTGGCGTAAACAACTTACCGTAATCATCATAATCAACGTGGGTTCGGATTGGACCGGTTCGGGTTAACCGGTTAATGGGTACAACTGGTACACAGTACCCAAGACCAGCAACCCTCAATACGCCCCCTCAATGCGAAGTCCCACGAATGCCGAGAGCCACCGTCAGATCCGTGTGACGTGGTCCCGCAAGCGCCTTCGTCATGATGTCCGCTAGCATCACAGAAGTCTCGCAGTACTGGAGCTTGACTTCACCGCGCTTGACTTCATCGCGGATGTGGTGGTACTTGATGTCGATGTGCTTGGCGCGACCGTGGTTCACCGGGTTCTTCGTCATCTTGATGCACGACTGGTTGTCTTCGCGGATCATGAGTTCGGGTCCAGTCTCATTAGCGGCCGCCAGAATCTCACATAGCAGGCGATGAATCCACTTGCCTTCTTGGATAGCCAGACTGAGCGCGATGTACTCCGCTTCGCTCGTGGACAGCGACACACTTGATTGCTTCTTGCTTCCCCAGCTCACAGGCGCACTCATGAGCATGAACGTGTAGCCTGAAGTGGACTTGCGGTCGGCGAGGTCGCCGGCCCAGTCCGCGTCCGAGTAGCCACGAAAGTCGATCTTGTCGCCCGGCTTGAAGCAGATCCCATGCGTCTTGGTGCCTTGCAGGTAGCGAAAGATACGTTTGACCGCAACCCAGTGTTCCTCCTGGGGGCTCTCCATGAAGCGCGATACATAGCCAACGGCGTACGCGATGTCTGGGCGCGTGGCGGTCATCAGGTGCATCAGAGCACCAACAGCTTCGCGAAACGGAGCGTTCACCTTGGTCGCCGCGTCGCTTGGAACCAGTCGAGTGCTCATGTCCACCGGACTCACCACGGCCTTGCACTCGTCCATGGCGAAGCGCTTCAGGATGTCGTCCACGTATCGCCGCTGGCACATGGTCACGCTGCCGTCCGGGCCGTCCACCAGCTCGATCCCAAGAACAAACGCGCACTTGCCGCTGTCGGTCATCTCGAAGCGCGTCTTCAGGTCGGTCTTCGTGCGTGCGATCAGCTCGGGCGAACTCCCGGTAATCAGTACGTCATCCACGTACACCAGTACAAGCACGCAGTGACCGTCCACCACCTTGATATAGAGGCACGGATCGAAGGCCGACACTTGGAAGCCGATGGAGCACACGAACTCGTCGAAGGTCTCGTTCCACACTCGCGAAGCTTGCTTGAGACCGTAGATGGCCTTCACCAGTTCCAGGCAGTCGAAGTCACCATCCAGTTCGACGCCTTCCGGAACCACGCAGAAGACCACCTCCTTCATTATCCCGTACAGGAATGCTGTCACCACGTCGAGTTGGTCGAGGGGCCAGCCAAAATACTTGGCAATCGCGATCACCATGCGCAGCGTCACATACTTGACCACGGGCGAGAACGTCTCGGTGTAGTCAATGCCGTACTTCTGCTTGAAGCCCTTGGTCACGAGGCGCGCCTTGTACTTCTCGATCGAGCCGTCCGCTTTGCGCTTGATCTTGAACACCCACTTGGTACCGATGGCGCGTTGTCCGTTAGGCAACTTGGCAGCTCGAAACACACCACGCAGTCGCATCGACTTGAGCTCCGCGCGGATCGCTTTGCGCCAGTGCACTTGATCAGGACCGTTCACAGCCTCTTGGAACGTCGTCGGCTCCGATAGATCGGCTGCTGCTTCCACAGCGTTGGCACTGGCACGCCAAAACACTGGAGGCGTCGAGTCGTCGTCTTCATCTTGGTCCCCAGACTTTTCTTCTTCGTCGGGGTCGGCTCGGCGCGAGGAGGATACGTCCGGCGCACTTGCTTCTTCTAAGCCAGCTCGGTGGCGAACGGGGCGCGATCTTCTGGCAGTGTCGTCGTCGCCACTCGGTCGGTACTTGCGCTTCCCCGCCTGCTTGAAGCTCGTTTGGCGCGGTCCATCGTTGTCGTCCAGGTCCAGCGCGTTCAGGTCCAGCACGGCATCATCGACGTCTTCATCCGAAGTATGCGTCGAAAGTCCAAAGGTCGACTCATCGAAGTTGACATCGCGACTGATAACCACCTGCCCCGCCTCGATGTCATAAACTCGATACGCCTTGGACACTTCTTCGTAGCCGAGGAACAGCCCGGCGCGAGCCTTGGGGTCCCACTTGCGCCGTCTTTCCTTCGGCGTCAGGATGTACGTCTGGCATCCGAACACACGCATGTGCTTCACACTCGGCTTGGACTTGTAAACGACCTCGAACGGAGTCTTGTGTTCGATCTTGGGTGATGGCAGACGATTCTTCACGTAGATGGCTGTCATGGCCGCCTCAGCCCAGAAGCTCTTGTCCAGCTTGGCGTGATGCAGCATGCTGCGGGCAATCGTGACGATGGTCCGGATGGCGCGTTCTGCCGTGCGTTGGTCTGGTGCGCGTACGGAACCGTGGTTTGCTGCTCGATGCCTTCGACTTCGTAGAAGGCCTTGAGCGAGTTGGTCGCGAACTCACGGGCTCCGTCGTGCCGCACAAACTTGACCTTCTTGCCGAACTGCGTCTGCACCTTCGTGACGTACATCTTGATGCAGTCCTCGCTCTCCGACTTGGCACGTAGGCAGAACCCCTTCATGCATCCGCTGGCTTCGTCCACGATCAGCAGCAGATACTTGCTGCCACCCAGTGACTCTTCTTCCATGGGGCCGCACACGTCGAAGTGGAGCAGCTCGAACGTGTCGTAACGACGCTTGTCACGGTTGCTTGGGAACGGCTTCTGGACCATTTTCCCTTGCTGGCAGCCGCGACACACGCTTGGTCCACTCGACTTGGAAGGTGCCTTCGCGTCCTTGATCATGTTGTTGTCGACCATCTTGCGAAGCACCTCCACCGGAGCGTGACCCATACGCGCGTGTAAGTCGACCGTCTTCCCACTGGTCGCCGCATTCGCCGATCGCTGAGGCGTCTGGAGCCAGTAGAGTCCATCCACGAGGTTTGCCGTCGCCACCACTTGCTTGGAGCCTTTGTGCGCAATCTGCATCTTGGTGCCGTCGAACACGACTTGGAACAGACCACTCTTGTTGATCTGTGGCACCGAAAGTAGATTCTTGCTCATGCTTGGGACGTACAGCGCGTTCTTGATCTCGATGTCGCGCTCGTCGCCGTTGGGCAGAACCACTCGTTCCACGATGGTCCCCACACCCATGATGGCCGCCTTGTTGCCGTCGGCCACCGAAAGTTCGCCTTCATTCCGCTCAATCAAATGAGCGAACTTGGCCTTGTCGTTGCAGATGTGGTGCGTTGCGCCGCTGTCGACCGCCCACAACCCGAGCATATCCTTGCCCGTCGAAATGCCACACTCCAGTGAGACCGCGAACGCCACTCGATCATAGCCGTAGTCGTAGTTGTAGCTGGCGTCGTCGTTCTTCCACTGGGTATTGTTGGCCCCGCGTCCACGGCCATTGCCATTGCCGCCGCGTCTTGGGCCCCGATTCTCGTCCTTCTGCTTGGTCCAGCACTTGTCAATCGTGTGCCCCAATTTCCCGCAGTACGTGCACTGGCGAGACTCTCGGTCGGTGTTGAACGCCTTGGCCGCATTCTCCGTCTTCGCCGTCGCCGTCTTCTCACCTTGTCTCTTGATGTGCTCATTCGTCAGCACCTTCACGACGTCTTGCGATCGTAGTTCAGCGCTGCTCATCTCCAAGTTCAGCACGACGTTCTCGTAGCTCTTGGGGAGGCTGCGCAGCAAGCAGATCGCCACGTCCTCATCCTCCATCTTGGCGCCGATGCTGCTGAGCTTGGCGCTGATGTTGAGGACCTCGTTGCAATGATGCAACACGTTGCCGCCTTCCGACATCTCCATGCTGAAGAGTTGGCGCTTCAGGTAGATGCGTCCAGCCTTCTGCGAACCACCGTACAGCGTCTTCAGGCGCGTCCACGCAACCCACGCTTCCTCGCAGTCGTCGACCACATGGTGGTAGTCCGCGTCCATGTGGAGCAACATCAATCCGAACGCGATGTTGCTCGACTTGACGTAGTCGTCCTTGGCCCGCGAGTCCGTGCAGCTTGGCGTCGTCTCGCGGTCCACGACATGCCACGTCGACTTGGTCAGGAACACGCCACGCATGTAGCGGTTCCACGTCGCGTAGTTGTCCCCGTTGAACTTGTCAATGGAGACCTTGGTCGAGGTGTCTTGGGCAGAGGACATGGTGCTTGGGCTCATAACCTGATGGAAGGTATGGATCTTGGACACGAAGCTCGGACGAAGCGGAGGGAGGGACGTCGCAGACGGCGGGACCGGAGCGAAGGCACTTGAGGGGTAGAATGAAGATTCGAAAGTGATTGAATTGTTGGAGCTTACATCCTACTGTTATAGACACGCGACCCTGCGTCCTATCACCTAGTGCATCCAATCAACCATCACTCACCGGTGTTCATCCAATCATCCTACTCGTCTAATCATCGGTGGCGTAAACAACTTACCGTAATCATCATAATCAACGTGGGTTCGGATTGGACCGGTTCGGGTTAACCGGTTAATGGGTACAACTGGTACACAGTACCCAAGACCAGCAACCCTCAATAGTGATCACGCTTCTGGCAAGTTTGAACGAGTCGTACCAGTTCCTCATCACGGCGTTGGAGTCGAGAGCTGACTCGCTGACGTGGGAACTCGTGACGGCTCGACTGCTGCATGAAGACTTGAAGCGCAAGGAACAAGGTGGCGGTGCTGAAGGAACCGCGCACGGGGGTCAAGCGTTCATGACAAGCGGCAATGGGAAGAGCAAGGGACGACAAGCGCAGAAAGCCAGTGCGTGTCACTACTGTGGTGAACAAGGTCATTGGATCGCCAAGTGTCCCGTGAGGATTCGCGAGAACGCGGATCGACAGAAGCCACAGCGAGCGAATGTGGCGAATGAAGATGAAGAGGAGTTCGACGGCGACTACCTGTTTTCGGTTGGTGGTGGAGCCACCAAGTCGAGTGAAGTTTGGCTGGTCGACTCGGGTGCGACGCAGCACATGACGTACTCGAAAGAGTACATGAAGAACTACAAGAAGATGACTCCGGTGGACGTGCATCTCGCGGACGACGGAGTGGTTCAAGCAGTCGGCAGTGGAGACATTGTTATGTCGATGAAGACTCCACGCGGGATCAAGAAGGGTGTGCTCACCGGTGTGTGGCACATTCCCAAGTTGTCGCGGAACTTGTTTTCGGTCGGGCGTTTCACTAAGGATGTTGGGCCTGTCACGTTCAAGCGCGACGGGTGTTTCGCCGAGACGAAGAACATCAAGTGGAAGCTCGGAGCAAGTGAAGGCAAGGGACTGTTCAAGTTGTGCATGACGCCTATCATGACTGACGAGGCGAATGTGTCAAGTCCGAAGGAACGCAAAGGGGACACCACGTCATACCTCTGGCACCTTCGACTTGGTCACATTGGCCATGGCGGTCTGGACGCTATCGTCAAGAAGGGTTATGGTGTTGGGATGAAGATGACGGCTGTGAAGCAGTGGGAGTTGTGTGATGGGTGTGCACTCGGCAAGCAAACGCGAGTGAGCTATATGCCTAAGTCACCGAACCGCGCCAAGAAGCTGTTGGAAATCATCCACAGTGACGTCTGCGGTCCCATGAAAACGCCGACGTTCAGTGGCAAGCGGTACTTCGTCACGTTCATCGACGAGTACTCGCACTTTTGTGTAGTATACTTGCTGCGGAACAAGTCGGAGGTGGCTGCCAAGTTCGCGGAGTTTGTGGCGTTTGCCGAAACTCAGACGGGTGGTCGCGTGAGAACGCTCCGTGTGAAGCAGCTCCGTTGCGACAACGGTGGCGAGTACAAGTCTCGTGAAATGGCCAAGTTCTGCAGCGAACGGGGTATCGTGCAGAAGTTCACTCCGCCGTACACGCCTCAACTGAACGGAGTGGCCGAGCGGATGAACCGGACGTTGGTGGAATGTGCGCGCTGCATGTTGGAACATGCCGGACTGTCGAAGTCGTATTGGGGTGAAGCAGTGGTGACGGCGACGTTCCTCCGGAATCGGTGTCCGACACGCTCCACCACCCACGACAAGTCGCCACACCAAGTATGGACGGGGAAGAAACCGCTGTTGGCGAACCTGAAGGTGTTCGGTTGCCATGCGTATGTGACGGTCCCGAAGGAGAAACGCACCAAGTTTGACGCTCGGTCGGTGCGTTGTCGGTTTCTCGGGTACTCGGAACATGAGAAAGCGTATCGGTTTGAAGAGATGAAGAGCGGTCGCGTGCTAGTGAGCCGCGATGCGCAGTTCATGGAAGACGTCTTCGACGGTGGGAGACGCAAGTTGGATCAAGAAGAAGCGGTCGTGGAACTTCGAGAAGAAGTTGGCACGGACCAAGAAGCATCGTCCGGATCGGAAGAGGACGACGAAGAAGAAGCTGCGCGGGACGAAGACTTCGAACCCGGCAGCAAGCGGCACCAGCGGACGCGGTCGTTGGAGGAAGCGGTGGAGATCCCAAGGTCCAAGCGGCACAGTCGGCAACAAACGCTGGACGAGATGTCAGCCATCGCGAAAGAAGAAGGCTTCGACGCGGCCTTCGTTGTGGATTCAGAGGGAGAAATGCCGACTACGTTCGTATCGGCGATGGAATCCTGCAACTCGGCCAAGTGGAAAGAAGCGTGCGACTCGGAGATCAACTCTCTTCGCAAGAACGAGACGTGGGTGTTGGTGCCATTGCCGAAGGGACGCAAGGCGATCGGCTGCAGATGGGTGTTTCGGATCAAGGAAAACCAGGCTGGAGACATCGAGCGGTTCAAGGCGCGTCTGGTGGCCAAGGGATTCTTGCAGAAGTTCGGCATCGACTATGAAGAGACTTTCGCGCCGGTGGCCAAGTTCACGTCCATTAGGATCTTGCTCAGTCTGGCGGCCAAGTACAATTTCACGGTGCACCAGATGGATGTGAAGACGGCGCTCCTGAACGGCTGGCTGGACGAAGACATCTACATGGTGCAGCCGGACGGCTACGTTGACGAGGCGCACCCGGACTTCGTGTGCAAGCTCAAGCGTTCGCTTTACGGTCTGAAGCAGTCGCCGCGGATGTGGAACCAGACCATCGACAAGTTCATGCTGGAGCTAGGGTTCAAGAAGTGTGAGGCGGATCACTGCATCTACGTCAAGCGCAATGACCAAGACATGATCTTCGTGGCGCTGTACGTGGACGACTTGATCCTGGCAAGCAACAACGACGACCTGCTCAAGTCGACCAAGGAGGCGCTCAGCGTGCGGTTTGAGATGACAGACATGGGTCAGCTCAAGTACTTCCTCGGCATGGAAATCGACCAAGATCCCAAGACCGGAAATGTGTCGGTGCGACAGACCAAGTTTGCGAAGGACATCCTGGAGAAGTTCAGCATGGAGAAGAGCAACCCGGTCAAGACACCACAAGACCCGGGACTCAAGTTGACCAAGGTCATGTGCGAAGGAGGTTGCAAGCACGAAGAGACCATGGCGAAGGTGCCGTACCGGAATGCCGTCGGGTGTTTGATGTACCTGATGGTGGGGACTCGACCGGACCTCGCAGCCGCAGTGGGAGTTCTCAGCCAGTTCGCCGCGGATCCGTGTCCGACACACTGGCAAGCGCTCAAGAGGGTGTTCCGCTACATCCAAGGCACGAAGACGCATGGCATCGAGTTTCAAGCTGGCAGCGAGGACGGACTCCAAGGCTATTCGGATGCGGACTGGGCCGGCGACATCGAGACTCGACGGAGTACAAGCGGCTACGCGTTCATGATGAACGGCGGATGCATCAGCTGGAGAAGCAAGAAGCAGCGGACGGTGGCGCTATCGTCGACGGAGGCCGAGTACATGGCGTTGACGGAGGCTACGCAGGAGGCTATTTGGCTCAAGGCATTTCTGTGTGAGATCGGCGAGATGGAGACCAAGTCGGCTGTCAAGATCTACGAGGACAACCAAGGCTCCATCGCGTTGGCCAAGAACCCGGAGTTCCACAAGCGCACCAAGCACATCGACATTCGCTACCACTTCGTGCGTGAGAAGGTAGAAGACGGCCAAGTGGTGTTGGAGTACTGTTCGACCAAGGACATGCTGGCAGACCTGATGACCAAGCCGATCACCGCTGTGCAGTTCGACTTCCTACGGAGCAAGCTCGGTATCCAAGGGCTCAGAGCTCAAGGCATAACTACGGCCGAGTCGAGTGGGAGTGTTGTCAAGAAGGCGCCTCGACCTGCCACGGTGTACCAGTAGACACTGGTACGACCTTCACTCAGTGGCACTCACGCATTCACGTGATTACGAGACAGGTGATTGCGAGACATGTGATTACGGGACGGTGTCGCATGGGTACAAGATTGTGGGTACAAGATGGGCATCGACGTGGCAACCTCTGATTGGCTAAGGTAACTCAGTATCCAGTTAGGAATCCAGTAGTGTGTATCCATGAGAGAATCCAGTAGGCTTAGAGGTAGCAAGCAGTTAGCGAACTAAGGACCTAAATCAAATCACTTTGCATTTCGACATCTAGTGCTCAAACGACCTTGACTTTTGGTTATGAGCCCAAGCCCCGTATTCCCTGCTGAAGACTCCGACTACGCTTTCGCCATGGACACCACCTCGACCACGACCTCCCGTATCAACAAGTTCGACGGAACCAACTTCCACACGTGGAAGTTCAAGATGCGCATGGTGCTCGAGGAGCGCGACCTGTGGGGAGTGACGTGCGGAGAGATCAAGCTGGAGCACTGCGCTACGACGCTGGACCAGACGACGTTCAAGAGGAAGTCTCGCAAGGCGCTGGCGATCATCTGTCTCGCGATGGAGGATTCGCAGTTGCCGCTGGTTCGGTCGGCGAAGGATGCGTTCGATGCATGGTCAAGACTGGAAGGACACTTCGAGAAGAAGAGTTTGGCCAACAAGCTCTTCCTTCGTCGACGGTTCTTCACGACGATGATGGCGGAAGGTGATGATGTGTTGGAACACATCAACAAGATCAAGACGCTGGCGGAACAACTCGACGCAGTGGGCGCTCCGGTCAGTGAGGACGACTTGGTGATCACGCTTCTGGCAAGTTTGAACGAGTCGTACCAGTTCCTCATCACGGCGTTGGAGTCGAGAGCTGACTCGCTGACGTGGGAACTCGTGACGGCTCGACTGCTGCATGAAGACTTGAAGCGCAAGGAACAAGGTGGCGGTGCTGAAGGAACCGCGCACGGGGGTCAAGCGTTCATGACAAGCGGCAATGGGAAGAGCAAGGGACGACAAGAAAAGTCAAGGTCTTTTGAGCACTAGATGTCGAAATGCAAAGTGATTTGATTTAGGTCCTTAGTTCGCTAACTGCTTGCTACCTCTAAGCCTACTGGATTCTCTCCTGGATACACACTACTGGATTCCTAACTGGATACTGAGTTACCTTAGCCAATCAGAGGCTGCCACGTCGATGCCCATCTTGTACCCACAATCTTGTACCCATGCGACACCGTCCCGTAATCACATGTCTCGCAATCACCTGTCTCGTAATCACGTGAATGCGTGAGTGCCACTGAGTGAAGGTCGTACCAGTGTCTACTGGTACACCGTGGCAGGTCGAGGCGCCTTCTTGACAACACTCCCACTCGACTCGGCCGTAGTTATGCCTTGAGCTCTGAGCCCTTGGATACCGAGCTTGCTCCGTAGGAAGTCGAACTGCACAGCGGTGATCGGCTTGGTCATCAGGTCTGCCAGCATGTCCTTGGTCGAACAGTACTCCAACACCACTTGGCCGTCTTCTACCTTCTCACGCACGAAGTGGTAGCGAATGTCGATGTGCTTGGTGCGCTTGTGGAACTCCGGGTTCTTGGCCAACGCGATGGAGCCTTGGTTGTCCTCGTAGATCTTGACAGCCGACTTGGTCTCCATCTCGCCGATCTCACACAGAAATGCCTTGAGCCAAATAGCCTCCTGCGTAGCCTCCGTCAACGCCATGTACTCGGCCTCCGTCGACGATAGCGCCACCGTCCGCTGCTTCTTGCTTCTCCAGCTGATGCATCCGCCGTTCATCATGAACGCGTAGCCGCTTGTACTCCGTCGAGTCTCGATGTCGCCGGCCCAGTCCGCATCCGAATAGCCTTGGAGTCCGTCCTCGCTGCCAGCTTGAAACTCGATGCCATGCGTCTTCGTGCCTTGGATGTAGCGGAACACCCTCTTGAGCGCTTGCCAGTGTGTCGGACACGGATCCGCGGCGAACTGGCTGAGAACTCCCACTGCGGCTGCGAGGTCCGGTCGAGTCCCCACCATCAGGTACATCAAACACCCGACGGCATTCCGGTACGGCACCTTCGCCATGGTCTCTTCGTGCTTGCAACCTCCTTCGCACATGACCTTGGTCAACTTGAGTCCCGGGTCTTGTGGTGTCTTGACCGGGTTGCTCTTCTCCATGCTGAACTTCTCCAGGATGTCCTTCGCAAACTTGGTCTGTCGCACCGACACATTTCCGGTCTTGGGATCTTGGTCGATTTCCATGCCGAGGAAGTACTTGAGCTGACCCATGTCCGTCATCTCAAACCGCACGCTGAGCGCCTCCTTGGTCGACTTGAGCAGGTCGTCGTTGTTGCTTGCCAGGATCAAGTCGTCCACGTACAGCGCCACGAAGATCATGTCTTGGTCATTGCGCTTGACGTAGATGCAGTGATCCGCCTCCCACTTCTTGAGCCCCAGCTCCAGCATGAACTTGTCGATGGTCTGGTTCCACATCCGCGGCGACTGCTTCAGACCGTAAAGCGAACGCTTGAGCTTGCACACGAAGTCCGGGTGCGCCTCGTCAACGTAGCCGTCCGGCTGCACCATGTAGATGTCTTCGTCCAGCCAGCCGTTCAGGAACGCCGTCTTCACATCCATCTGGTGCACCGTGAGATTGTACTTGGCCGCCAGACTGAGCAAGATCCTAATGGACGTGAACTTGGCCACCGGCGCGAAAGTCTCTTCATAGTCGATGCCGAACTTCTGCAAGAATCCTTTGGCCACCAGACGCGCCTTGAACCGCTCGATGTCTCCAGCCTGGTTTTCCTTGATCCGAAACACCCATCTGCAGCCGATCGCCTTGCGTCCCTTCGGCAATGGCACCAACACCCACGTCTCGTTCTTGCGAAGAGAGTGGATCTCCGAGTCGCACGCTTCTTTCCACTTGGCCGAGTTGCAGGATTCCATCGCCGATACGAACGTAGTCGGCATTTCTCCCACTGAATCCACAACGAAGGCCGCGTCGAAGCCTTCTTCTTTCGCGATGGCTGACATCTCGTCCAGCGTTTGTTGCCGACTGTGCCGCTTGGACCTTGGGATCTCCACCGCTTCCTCCAACGACCGCGTCCGCTGGTGCCGCTTGCTGCCGGGTTCGAAGTCTTCGTCCCGCGCAGCTTCTTCTTCGTCGTCCTCTTCCGATCCGGACGATGCTTCTTGGTCCGTGCCAACTTCTTCTCGAAGTTCCACGACCGCTTCTTCTTGATCCAACTTGCGTCTCCCACCGTCGAAGACGTCTTCCATGAACTGCGCATCGCGGCTCACTAGCACGCGACCGCTCTTCATCTCTTCAAACCGATACGCTTTCTCATGTTCCGAGTACCCGAGAAACCGACAACGCACCGACCGAGCGTCAAACTTGGTGCGTTTCTCCTTCGGGACCGTCACATACGCATGGCAACCGAACACCTTCAGGTTCGCCAACAGCGGTTTCTTCCCCGTCCATACTTGGTGTGGCGACTTGTCGTGGGTGGTGGAGCGTGTCGGACACCGATTCCGGAGGAACGTCGCCGTCACCACTGCTTCACCCCAATACGACTTCGACAGTCCGGCATGTTCCAACATGCAGCGCGCACATTCCACCAACGTCCGGTTCATCCGCTCGGCCACTCCGTTCAGTTGAGGCGTGTACGGCGGAGTGAACTTCTGCACGATACCCCGTTCGCTGCAGAACTTGGCCATTTCACGAGACTTGTACTCGCCACCGTTGTCGCTACGGAGCTGCTTCACACGGAGCGTTCTCACGCGACCACCCGTCTGAGTTTCGGCAAACGCCACAAACTCCGCGAACTTGGCAGCCACCTCCGACTTGTTCCGCAGCAAGTATACCGCACAAAAGTGCGAGTACTCGTCGATGAACGTGACGAAGTACCGCTTGCCACTGAACGTCGGCGTTTTCATGGGACCGCAGACGTCACTGTGGATGACTTCCAACAGCTTCTTGGCGCGGTTCGGTGACTTAGGCATATAGCTCACTCGCGTTTGCTTGCCGAGTGCACACCCATCACACAACTCCCACTGCTTCACAGCCGTCATCTTCATCCCAACACCATAACCCTTCTTGACGATGGCGTCTAGACCGCCATGGCCAATGTGACCAAGTCGAAGGTGCCAGAGGTATGACGTGGTGTCCCTTTTGCGTTCCTTCGGACTTGACACATCCGCCTCGTCAGTCATGATAGGCGTCATGCACAACTTGAACAGTCCCTTGCCTTCACTTGCTCCGAGCTTCCACTTGATATTCTTCGTCTCGGCGAAACACCCGTCGCGCTTGAACGTGACAGGCCCAACATCCTTAGTGAAACGCCCGACCGAAAACAAGTTCCGCGACAACTTGGGAATGTGCCACACACCGGTGAGCACACCCTTCTTGATCCCGCGTGGAGTCTTCATCGACATGACAATGTCTCCACTGTCGACTGCTTGAACCACTCCGTCGTCCGCGAGATGCACGTCCACCGGAGTCATCTTCTTGTAGTTCTTCATGTACTCTTTCGAGTACGTCATGTGCTGCGTCGCACCCGAGTCGACCAGCCAAACTTCACTCGACTTGGTGGCTCCACCACCAACCGAAAACAGGTAGTCGCCGTCGAACTCCTCTTCATCTTCATTCGCCACATTCGCTCGCTGTGGCTTCTGTCGATCCGCGTTCTCGCGAATCCTCACGGGACACTTGGCGATCCAATGACCTTGTTCACCACAGTAGTGACACGCACTGGCTTTCTGCGCTTGTCGTCCCTTGCTCTTCCCATTGCCGCTTGTCATGAACGCTTGACCCCCGTGCGCGGTTCCTTCAGCACCGCCACCTTGTTCCTTGCGCTTCAAGTCTTCATGCAGCAGTCGAGCCGTCACGAGTTCCCACGTCAGCGACTCAGCTCTCGACTCCAACGCCGTGATGAGGAACTGGTACGACTCGTTCAAACTTGCCAGAAGCGTGATCACCAAGTCGTCCTCACTGACCGGAGCGCCCACTGCGTCGAGCTGTTCCGCCAGCGTCTTGATCTTGTTGATGTGTTCCAACACATCATCACCTTCCGCCATCATCGTCGTGAAGAACCGTCGACGAAGGAAGAGCTTGTTGGCCAAACTCTTCTTCTCGAAGTGTCCTTCCAGTCTTGACCATGCATCGAACGCATCCTTCGCCGACCGAACCAGCGGCAACTGCGAATCCTCCATCGCGAGACAGATGATCGCCAGCGCCTTGCGAGACTTCCTCTTGAACGTCGTCTGGTCCAGCGTCGTAGCGCAGTGCTCCAGCTTGATCTCTCCGCACGTCACTTCCCACAGGTCGCGCTCCTCGAGCACCATGCGCATCTTGAACTTCCACGTGTGGAAGTTGGTTCCGTCGAACTTGTTGATACGGGAGGTCGTGGTCGAGGTGGTGTCCATGGCGAAAGCGTAGTCGGAGTCTTCAGCAGAGAATACGGGGCTTGGGCTCATAACCAAAAGTCAAGGTCGTTTGAGCACTAGATGTCGAAATGCAAAGTGATTGATTTAGGTCCTTAGTTCGCTAACTGCTTGCTACCTCTAAGCCTACTGGATTCTCTCCTGGATACACACTACTGGATTCCTAACTGGATACTGAGTTACCTTAGCCAATCAGAGGCTGCCACGTCGATGCCCATCTTGTACCCACAATCTTGTACCCATGCGACACCGTCCCGTAATCACATGTCTCGCAATCACCTGTCTCGTAATCACGTGAATGCGTGAGTGCCACTGAGTGAAGGTCGTACCAGTGTCTACTGGTACACCGTGGCAGGTCGAGGCGCCTTCTTGACAACAACAAGCGCAGAAAGCCAGTGCGTGTCACTACTGTGGTGAACAAGGTCATTGGATCGCCAAGTGTCCCGTGAGGATTCGCGAGAACGCGGATCGACAGAAGCCACAGCGAGCGAATGTGGCGAATGAAGATGAAGAGGAGTTCGACGGCGACTACCTGTTTTCGGTTGGTGGTGGAGCCACCAAGTCGAGTGAAGTTTGGCTGGTCGACTCGGGTGCGACGCAGCACATGACGTACTCGAAAGAGTACATGAAGAACTACAAGAAGATGACTCCGGTGGACGTGCATCTCGCGGACGACGGAGTGGTTCAAGCAGTCGGCAGTGGCGACATTGTTATGTCGATGAAGACTCCACGCGGGATCAAGAAGGGTGTGCTCACCGGTGTGTGGCACATTCCCAAGTTGTCGCGGAACTTGTTTTCGGTCGGGCGTTTCACTAAGGATGTTGGGCCTGTCACGTTCAAGCGCGACGGGTGTTTCGCCGAGACGAAGAACATCAAGTGGAAGCTCGGAGCAAGTGAAGGCAAGGGACTGTTCAAGTTGTGCATGACGCCTATCATGCCTGACGAGGCGAATGTGTCAAGTCCGAAGGAACGCAAAAGGGACACCACGTCATACCTCTGGCACCTTCGACTTGGTCACATTGGCCATGGCGGTCTAGACGCCATCGTCAAGAAGGGTTATGGTGTTGGGATGAAGATGACGGCTGTGAAGCAGTGGGAGTTGTGTGATGGGTGTGCACTCGGCAAGCAAACGCGAGTGAGCTATATGCCTAAGTCACCGAACCGCGCCAAGAAGCTGTTGGAAGTCATCCACAGTGACGTCTGCGGTCCCATGAAAACGCCGACGTTCAGTGGCAAGCGGTACTTCGTCACGTTCATCGACGAGTACTCGCACTTTTGTGTAGTATACTTGCTGCGGAACAAGTCGGAGGTGGCTGCCAAGTTCGCGGAGTTTGTGGCGTTTGCCGAAACTCAGACGGGTGGTCGCGTGAGAACGCTCCGTGTGAAGCAGCTCCGTAGCGACAACGGTGGCGAGTACAAGTCTCGTGAAATGGCCAAGTTCTGCAGCGAACGGGGTATCGTGCAGAAGTTCACTCCGCCGTACACGCCTCAACTGAACGGAGTGGCCGAGCGGATGAACCGGACGTTGGTGGAATGTGCGCGCTGCATGTTGGAACATGCCGGACTGTCGAAGTCGTATTGGGGTGAAGCAGTGGTGACGGCGACGTTCCTCCGGAATCGGTGTCCGACACGCTCCACCACCCACGACAAGTCGCCACACCAAGTATGGACGGGGAAGAAACCGCTGTTGGCGAACCTAAAGGTGTTCGGTTGCCATGCGTATGTGACGGTCCCGAAGGAGAAACGCACCAAGTTTGACGCTCGGTCGGTGCGTTGTCGGTTTCTCGGGTACTCGGAACATGAGAAAGCGTATCGGTTTGAAGAGATGAAGAGCGGTCGCGTGCTAGTGAGCCGCGATGCGCAGTTCATGGAAGACGTCTTCGACGGTGGGAGACGCAAGTTGGATCAAGAAGAAGCGGTCGTGGAACTTCGAGAAGAAGTTGGCACGGACCTGTTGTCAAGAAGGCGCCTCGACCTGCCACGGTGTACCAGTAGACACTGGTACGACCTTCACTCAGTGGCACTCACGCATTCACGTGATTACGAGACAGGTGATTGCGAGACATGTGATTACGGGACGGTGTCGCATGGGTACAAGATTGTGGGTGCAAGATGGGCATCGACGTGGCAGCCTCTGATTGGCTAAGGTAACTCAGTATCCAGTTAGGAATCCAGTAGTGTGTATCCATGAGAGAATCCAGTAGGCTTAGAGGTAGCAAGCAGTTAGCGAACTAAGGACCTAAATCAATCACTTTGCATTTCGACATCTAGTGCTCAAACGACCTTGACTTTTGGTTATGAGCCCAAGCCCCGTATTCCCTGCTGAAGACTCCGACTACGCTTTCGCCATGGACACCACCTCGACCACGACCTCCCGTATCAACAAGTTCGACGGAACCAACTTCCACACGTGGAAGTTCAAGATGCGCATGGTGCTCGAGGAGCGCGACCTGTGGGAAGTGACGTGCGGAGAGATCAAGCTGGAGCACTGCGCTACGACGCTGGACCAGACGACGTTCAAGAGGAAGTCTCGCAAGGCGCTGGCGATCATCTGTCTCGCGATGGAGGATTCGCAGTTGCCGCTGGTTCGGTCGGCGAAGGATGCGTTCGATGCATGGTCAAGACTGGAAGGACACTTCGAGAAGAAGAGTTTGGCCAACAAGCTCTTCCTTCGTCGACGGTTCTTCACGACGATGATGGCGGAAGGTGATGATGTGTTGGAACACATCAACAAGATCAAGACGCTGGCGGAACAGCTCGACGCAGTGGGCGCTCCGGTCAGTGAGGACGACTTGGTGATCACGCTTCTGGCAAGTTTGAACGAGTCGTACCAGTTCCTCATCACGGCGTTGGAGTCGAGAGCTGAGTCGCTGACGTGGGAACTCGTGACGGCTCGACTGCTGCATGAAGACTTGAAGCGCAAGGAACAAGGTGGCGGTGCTGAAGGAACCGCGCACGGGGGTCAAGCGTTCATGACAAGCGGCAATGGGAAGAGCAAGGGACGACAAGCGCAAAAAGCCAGTGCGTGTCACTACTGTGGTGAACAAGGTCATTGGATCGCCAAGTGTCCCGTGAGGATTCGCGAGAACGCGGATCGACAGAAGCCACAGCGAGCAAATGTGGCGAATGAAGATGAAGAGGAGTTCGACGGCGACTACCTGTTTTCGGTTGGTGGTGGAGCCACCAAGTCGAGTGAAGTTTGGCTGGTCGACTCGGGTGCGACGCAGCACATGACGTACTCGAAAGAGTACATGAAGAACTACAAGAAGATGACTCCGGTGGACGTGCATCTCGCGGACGACGGAGTGGTTCAAGCAGTCGGCAGTGGCGACATTGTCATGTCGATGAAGACTCCACGCGGGATCAAGAAGGGTGTGCTCACCGGTGTGTGGCACATTCCCAAGTTGTCGCGGAACTTGTTTTCGGTCGGGCGTTTCACTAAGGATGTTGGGCCTGTCATGTTCAAGCGCGACGGGTGTTTCGCCGAGACGAAGAACATCAAGTGGAAGCTCGGAGCAAGTGAAGGCAAGGGACTGTTCAAGTTGTGCATGACGCCTATCATGACTGACGAGGCGAATGTGTCAAGTCCGAAGGAACGCAAAGGGGACACCACGTCATACCTCTGGCACCTTCGACTTGGTCACATTGGCCATGGCGGTCTGGACGCTATCGTCAAGAAGGGTTATGGTGTTGGGATGAAGATGACGGCTGTGAAGCAGTGGGAGTTGTGTGATGGGTGTGCACTCGGCAAGCAAACGCGAGTGAGCTATATGCCTAAGTCACCGAACCGCGCCAAGAAGCTGTTGGAAGTCATCCACAGTGACGTCTGCGGTCCCATGAAAACGCCGACGTTCAGTGGCAAGCGGTACTTCGTCACGTTCATCGACGAGTACTCGCACTTTTGTGTAGTATACTTGCTGCGGAACAAGTCGGAGGTGGCTGCCAAGTTCGCGGAGTTTGTGGCGTTTGCCGAAACTCAGACGGGTGGTCGCGTGAGAACGCTCCGTGTGAAGCAGCTCCGTAGCGACAACGGTGGCGAGTACAAGTCTCGTGAAATGGCCAAGTTCTGCAGCGAACGGGGTATCGTGCAGAAGTTCACTCCGCCGTACACGCCTCAACTGAACGGAGTGGCCGAGCGGATGAACCGGACGTTGGTGGAATGTGCGCGCTGCATGTTGGAACATGCCGGACTGTCGAAGTCGTATTGGGGTGAAGCAGTGGTGACGGCGACGTTCCTCCGGAATCGGTGTCCGACACGCTCCACCACCCACGACAAGTCGCCACACCAAGTATGGACGGGGAAGAAACCGCTGTTGGCGAACCTGAAGGTGTTCGGTTGCCATGCGTATGTGACGGTCCCGAAGGAGAAACGCACCAAGTTTGACGCTCGGTCGGTGCGTTGTCGGTTTCTCGGGTACTCGGAACATGAGAAAGCGTATCGGTTTGAAGAGATGAAGAGCGGTCGCGTGCTAGTGAGCCGCGATGCGCAGTTCATGGAAGACGTCTTCGACGGTGGGAGACGCAAGTTGGATCAAGAAGAAGCGGTCGTGGAACTTCGAGAAGAAGTTGGCACGGACCAAGAAGCATCGTCCGGATCGGAAGAGGACGACGAAGAAGAAGCTGCGCGGGACGAAGACTTCGAACCCGGGAGCAAGCGGCACCAGCGGACGCGGTCGTTGGAGGAAGCGGTGGAGATCCCAAGGTCCAAGCGGCACAGTCGGCAACAAACGCTGGACGAGATGTCAGCCATCGCGAAAGAAGAAGGCTTCGACGCGGCCTTCGTTGTGGATTCAGTGGGAGAAATGCCGACTACGTTCGTATCGGCGATGGAATCCTGCAACTCGGCCAAGTGGAAAGAAGCGTGCGACTCGGAGATCCACTCTCTTCGCAAGAACGAGACGTGGGTGTTGGTGCCATTGCCGAAGGGACGCAAGGCGATCGGCTGCAGATGGGTGTTTCGGATCAAGAAAAACCAGGCTGGAGACATCGAGCGGTTCAAGGCGCGTCTGGTGGCCAAGGGATTCTTGCAGAAGTTCGGCATTGACTATGAAGAGACTTTCGCGCCGGTGGCCAAGTTCACGTCCATTAGGATCTTGCTCAGTCTGGCGGCCAAGTACAATCTCACGGTGCACCAGATGGATGTGAAGACGGCGTTCCTGAACGGCTGGCTGGACGAAGACATCTACATGGTGCAGCCGGACGGCTACGTTGACGAGGCGCACCCGGACTTCGTGTGCAAGCTCAAGCGTTCGCTTTACGGTCTGAAGCAGTCGCCGCGGATGTGGAACCAGACCATCGACAAGTTCATGCTGGAGCTGGGGTTCAAGAAGTGTGAGGCGGATCATTGCATCTACGTCAAGCGCAATGACCAAGACATGATCTTCGTGGCGCTGTACGTGGACGACTTGATCCTGGCAAGCAACAACGACGACCTGCTCAAGTCGACCAAGGAGGCGCTCAGCGTGCGGTTTGAGATGACAGACATGGGTCAGCTCAAGTACTTCCTCGGCATGGAAATCGACCAAGATCCCAAGACCGGAAATGTGTCGGTGCGACAGACCAAGTTTGCGAAGGACATCCTGGAGAAGTTCAGCATGGAGAAGAGCAACCCGGTCAAGACACCACAAGACCCGGGACTCAAGTTGACCAAGGTCATGTGCGAAGGAGGTTGCAAGCACGAAGAGACCATGGCGAAGGTGCCGTACCGGAATGCCGTCGGGTGTTTGATGTACCTGATGGTGGGGACTCGACCGGACCTCGCAGCCGCAGTGGGAGTTCTCAGCCAGTTCGCCGCGGATCCGTGTCCGACACACTGGCAAGCGCTCAAGAGGGTGTTCCGCTACATCCAAGGCACGAAGACGCATGGCATCGAGTTTCAAGCTGGCAGCGAGGACGGACTCCAAGGCTATTCGGATGCGGACTGGGCCGGCGACATCGAGACTCGACGGAGTACAAGCGGCTACGCGTTCATGATGAACGGCGGATGCATCAGCTGGAGAAGCAAGAAGCAGCGGACGGTGGCGCTATCGTCGACGGAGGCCGAGTACATGGCGTTGACGGAGGCTACGCAGGAGGCTATTTGGCTCAAGGCATTTCTGTGTGAGATCGGCGAGATGGAGACCAAGTCGGCTGTCAAGATCTACGAGGACAACCAAGGCTCCATCGCGTTGGCCAAGAACCCGGAGTTCCACAAGCGCACCAAGCACATCGACATTCGCTACCACTTCGTGCGTGAGAAGGTAGAAGACGGCCAAGTGGTGTTGGAGTACTGTTCGACCAAGGACATGCTGGCAGACCTGATGACCAAGCCGATCACCGCTGTGCAGTTCGACTTCCTACGGAGCAAGCTCGGTATCCAAGGGCTCAGAGCTCAAGGCATAACTACGGCCGAGTCGAGTGGGAGTGTTGTCAAGAAGGCGCCTCGACCTGCCACGGTGTACCAGTAGACACTGGTACGACCTTCACTCAGTGGCACTCACGCATTCACGTGATTACGAGACAGGTGATTGCGAGACATGTGATTACGGGACGGTGTCGCATGGGTACAAGATTGTGGGTGCAAGATGGGCATCGACGTGGCAGCCTCTGATTGGCTAAGGTAACTCAGTATCCAGTTAGGAATCCAGTAGTGTGTATCCATGAGAGAATCCAGTAGGCTTAGAGGTAGCAAGCAGTTAGCGAACTAAGGACCTAAATCAATCACTTTGCATTTCGACATCTAGTGCTCAAACGACCTTGACTTTTGGACCAAGAAGCATCGTCCGGATCGGAAGAGGACGACGAAGAAGAAGCTGCGCGGGACGAAGACTTCGAACCCGGCAGCAAGCGGCACCAGCGGACGCGGTCGTTGGAGGAAGCGGTGGAGATCCCAAGGTCCAAGCGGCACAGTCGGCAACAAACGCTGGACGAGATGTCAGCCATCGCGAAAGAAGAAGGCTTCGACGCGGCCTTCGTTGTGGATTCAGTGGGAGAAATGCCGACTACGTTCGTATCGGCGATGGAATCCTGCAACTCGGCCAAGTGGAAAGAAGCGTGCGACTCGGAGATCCACTCTCTTCGCAAGAACGAGACGTGGGTGTTGGTGCCATTGCCGAAGGGACGCAAGGCGATCGGCTGCAGATGGGTGTTTCGGATCAAGGAAAACCAGGCTGGAGACATCGAGCGGTTCAAGGCGCGTCTGGTGGCCAAGGGATTCTTGCAGGAGTTCGGCATCGACTATGAAGAGGCGTTCGCGCCGGTGGCCAAGTTCACGTCTATTAGGATCTTGCTCAGTCTGGCGGCCAAGTACAATCTCACGGTGCACCAGATGGATGTGAAGACGGCGTTCCTGAACGGCTGGCTGGACGAAGACATCTACATGGTGCAGCCGGACGGCTACGTTGACGAGGCGCACCCGGACTTCGTGTGCAAGCTCAAGCGTTCGCTTTACGGTCTGAAGCAGTCGCCGCAGATGTGGAACCAGACCATCGACAAGTTCATGCTGGAGCTGGGGTTCAAGAAGTGTGAAGCGGATCATTGCATCTACGTCAAGCGCAATGACCAAGACATGATCTTCGTGGCGCTGTACGTGGACGACTTGATCCTGGCAAGCAACAACGACGACCTGCTCAAGTCGACCAAGGAGGCGCTCAGCGTGCGGTTTGAGATGACAGACATGGGTCAGCTCAAGTACTTCCTCGGCATGGAAATCGACCAAGATCCCAAGACCGGAAATGTGTCGGTGCGACAGACCAAGTTTGCGAAGGACATCCTGGAGAAGTTCAGCATGGAGAAGAGCAACCCGGTCAAGACACCACAAGACCCGGGACTCAAGTTGACCAAGGTCATGTGCGAAGGAGGTTGCAAGCACGAAGAGACCATGGCGAAGGTGCCGTACCGGAATGCCGTCGGGTGTTTGATGTACCTGATGGTGGGGACTCGACCGGACCTCGCAGCCGCAGTGGGAGTTCTCAGCCAGTTCGCCGCGGATCCGTGTCCGACACACTGGCAAGCGCTCAAGAGGGTGTTCCGCTACATCCAAGGCACGAAGACGCATGGCATCGAGTTTCAAGCTGGCAGCGAGGACGGACTCCAAGGTTATTCGGATGCGGACTGGGCCGGCGACATCGAGACTCGACGGAGTACAAGCGGCTACGCGTTCATGATGAACGGCGGATGCATCAGCTGGAGAAGCAAGAAGCAGCGGACGGTGGCGCTATCGTCGACGGAGGCCGAGTACATGGCGTTGACGGAGGCTACGCAGGAGGCTATTTGGCTCAAGGCATTTCTGTGTGAGATCGGCGAGATGGAGACCAAGTCGGCTGTCAAGATCTACGAGGACAACCAAGGCTCCATCGCGTTGGCCAAGAACCCGGAGTTCCACAAGCGCACCAAGCACATCGACATTCGCTACCACTTCGTGCGTGAGAAGGTAGAAGACGGCCAAGTGGTGTTGGAGTACTGTTCGACCAAGGACATGCTGGCAGACCTGATGACCAAGCCGATCACCGCTGTGCAGTTCGACTTCCTACGGAGCAAGCTCGGTATCCAAGGGCTCAGAGCTCAAGGCATAACTACGGCCGAGTCGAGTGGGAGTGTTGTCAAGAAGGCGCCTCGACCTGCCACGGTGTACCAGTAGACACTGGTACGACCTTCACTCAGTGGCACTCACGCATTCACGTGATTACGAGACAGGTGATTGCGAGACATGTGATTACGGGACGGTGTCGCATGGGTACAAGATTGTGGGTACAAGATGGGCATCGACGTGGCAGCCTCTGATTGGCTAAGGTAACTCTTTTGCTTGTACTCCGTCGAGTCTCGATGTCGCCGGCCCAGTCCGCATCCGAATAGCCTTGGAGTCCGTCCTCGCTGCCAGCTTGAAACTCGATGCCATGCGTCTTCGTGCCTTGGATGTAGCGGAACACCCTCTTGAGCGCTTGCCAGTGTGTCGGACACGGATCCGCGGCGAACTGGCTGAGAACTCCCACTGCGGCTGCGAGGTCCGGTCGAGTCCCCACCATCAGGTACATCAAACACCCGACGGCATTCCGGTACGGCACCTTCGCCATGGTCTCTTCGTGCTTGCAACCTCCTTCGCACATGACCTTGGTCAACTTGAGTCCCGGGTCTTGTGGTGTCTTGACCGGGTTGCTCTTCTCCATGCTGAACTTCTCCAGGATGTCCTTCGCAAACTTGGTCTGTCGCACCGACACATTTCCGGTCTTGGGATCTTGGTCGATTTCCATGCCGAGGAAGTACTTGAGCTGACCCATGTCTGTCATCTCAAACCGCACGCTGAGCGCCTCCTTGGTCGACTTGAGCAGGTCGTCGTTGTTGCTTGCCAGGATCAAGTCGTCCACGTACAGCGCCACGAAGATCATGTCTTGGTCATTGCGCTTGACGTAGATGCAGTGATCCGCCTCACACTTCTTGAACCCCAGCTCCAGCATGAACTTGTCGATGGTCTGGTTCCACATCCGCGGCGACTGCTTCAGACCGTAAAGCGAACGCTTGAGCTTGCACACGAAGTCCGGGTGCGCCTCGTCAACGTAGCCGTCCGGCTGCACCATGTAGATGTCTTCGTCCAGCCAGCCGTTCAGGAACGCCGTCTTCACATCCATCTGGTGCACCGTGAGATTGTACTTGGCCGCCAGACTGAGCAAGATCCTAATAGACGTGAACTTGGCCACCGGCGCGAACGTCTCTTCATAGTCGATGCCGAACTTCTGCAAGAATCCCTTGGCCACCAGACGCGCCTTGAACCGCTCGATGTCTCCAGCCTGGTTTTCCTTGATCCGAAACACCCATCTGCAGCCGATCGCCTTGCGTCCCTTCGGCAATGGCACCAACACCCACGTCTCGTTCTTGCGAAGAGAGTGGATCTCCGAGTCGCACGCTTCTTTCCACTTGGCCGAGTTGCAGGATTCCATCGCCGATACGAACGTAGTCGGCATTTCTCCCACTGAATCCACAACGAAGGCCGCGTCGAAGCCTTCTTCTTTCGCGATGGCTGACATCTCGTCCAGCGTTTGTTGCCGACTGTGCCGCTTGGACCTTGGGATCTCCACCGCTTCCTCCAACGACCGCGTCCGCTGGTGCCGCTTGCTGCCGGGTTCGAAGTCTTCGTCCCGCGCAGCTTCTTCTTCGTCGTCCTCTTCCGATCCGGACGATGCTTCTTGGTCCAAAAGTCAAGGTCGTTTGAGCACTAGATGTCGAAATGCAAAGGGATTGATTTAGGTCCTTAGTTCGCTAACTGCTTGCTACCTCTAAGCCTACTGGATTCTCTCATGGATACACACTACTGGATTCCTAACTGGATACTGAGTTACCTTAGCCAATCAGAGGCTGCCACGTCGATGCCCATCTTGCACCCACAATCTTGTACCCATGCGACACCGTCCCGTAATCACATGTCTCGCAATCACCTGTCTCGTAATCACGTGAATGCGTGAGTGCCACTGAGTGAAGGTCGTACCAGTGTCTACTGGTACACCGTGGCAGGTCGAGGCGCCTTCTTGACAACACTCCCACTCGACTCGGCCGTAGTTATGCCTTGAGCTCTGAGCCCTTGGATACCGAGCTTGCTCCGTAGGAAGTCGAACTGCACAGCGGTGATCGGCTTGGTCATCAGGTCTGCCAGCATGTCCTTGGTCGAACAGTACTCCAACACCACTTGGCCGTCTTCTACCTTCTCACGCACGAAGTGGTAGCGAATGTCGATGTGCTTGGTGCGCTTGTGGAACTCCGCGTTCTTGGCCAACGCGATGGAGCCTTGGTTGTCCTCGTAGATCTTGACAGCCGACTTGGTCTCCATCTCGCCGATCTCACACAGAAATGCCTTGAGCCAAATAGCCTCCTGCGTAGCCTCCGTCAACGCCATGTACTCGGCCTCCGTCGACGATAGCGCCACCGTCCGCTGCTTCTTGCTTCTCCAGCTGATGCATCCGCCGTTCATCATGAACGCGTAGCCGCTTGTACTCCGTCGAGTCTCGATGTCGCCGGCCCAGTCCGCATCCGAATAGCCTTGGAGTCCGTCCTCGCTGCCAGCTTGAAACTCGATGCCATGCGTCTTCGTGCCTTGGATGTAGCGGAACACCCTCTTGAGCGCTTGCCAGTGTGTCGGACACGGATCCGCGGCGAACTGGCTGAGAACTCCCACTGCGGCTGCGAGGTCCGGTCGAGTCCCCACCATCAGGTACATCAAACACCCGACGGCATTCCGGTACGGCACCTTCGCCATGGTCTCTTCGTGCTTGCAACCTCCTTCGCACATGACCTTGGTCAACTTGAGTCCCGGGTCTTGTGGTGTCTTGACCGGGTTGCTCTTCTCCATGCTGAACTTCTCCAGGATGTCCTTCGCAAACTTGGTCTGTCGCACCGACACATTTCCGGTCTTGGGATCTTGGTCGATTTCCATGCCGAGGAAGTACTTGAGCTGACCCATGTCTGTCATCTCAAACCGCACGCTGAGCGCCTCCTTGGTCGACTTGAGCAGGTCGTCGTTGTTGCTTGCCAGGATCAAGTCGTCCACGTACAGCGCCACGAAGATCATGTCTTGGTCATTGCGCTTGACGTAGATGCAATGATCCGCTTCACACTTCTTGAACCCCAGCTCCAGCATGAACTTGTCGATGGTCTGGTTCCACATCTGCGGCGACTGCTTCAGACCGTAAAGCGAACGCTTGAGCTTGCACACGAAGTCCGGGTGCGCCTCGTCAACGTAGCCGTCCGGCTGCACCATGTAGATGTCTTCGTCCAGCCAGCCGTTCAGGAACGCCGTCTTCACATCCATCTGGTGCACCGTGAGATTGTACTTGGCCGCCAGACTGAGCAAGATCCTAATAGACGTGAACTTGGCCACCGGCGCGAAAGTCTCTTCATAGTCAATGCCGAACTTCTGCAAGAATCCCTTGGCCACCAGACGCGCCTTGAACCGCTCGATGTCTCCAGCCTGGTTTTCCTTGATCCGAAACACCCATCTGCAGCCGATCGCCTTGCGTCCCTTCGGCAATGGCACCAACACCCACGTCTCGTTCTTGCGAAGAGAGTGGATCTCCGAGTCGCACGCTTCTTTCCACTTGGCCGAGTTGCAGGATTCCATCGCCGATACGAACGTAGTCGGCATTTCTCCCACTGAATCCACAACGAAGGCCGCGTCGAAGCCTTCTTCTTTCGCGATGGCTGACATCTCGTCCAGCGTTTGTTGCCGACTGTGCCGCTTGGACCTTGGGATCTCCACCGCTTCCTCCAACGACCGCGTCCGCTGGTGCCGCTTGCTCCCGGGTTCGAAGTCTTCGTCCCGCGCAGCTTCTTCTTCGTCGTCCTCTTCCGATCCGGACGATGCTTCTTGGTCCGTGCCAACTTCTTCTCGAAGTTCCACGACCGCTTCTTCTTGATCCAACTTGCGTCTCCCACCGTCGAAGACGTCTTCCATGAACTGCGCATCGCGGCTCACTAGCACGCGACCGCTCTTCATCTCTTCAAACCGATACGCTTTCTCATGTTCCGAGTACCCGAGAAACCGACAACGCACCGACCGAGCGTCAAACTTGGTGCGTTTCTCCTTCGGGACCGTCACATACGCATGGCAACCGAACACCTTCAGGTTCGCCAACAGCGGTTTCTTCCCCGTCCATACTTGGTGTGGCGACTTGTCGTGGGTGGTGGAGCGTGTCGGACACCGATTCCGGAGGAACGTCGCCGTCACCACTGCTTCACCCCAATACGACTTCGACAGTCCGGCATGTTCCAACATGCAGCGCGCACATTCCACCAACGTCCGGTTCATCCGCTCGGCCACTCCGTTCAGTTGAGGCGTGTACGGCGGAGTGAACTTCTGCACGATACCCCGTTCGCTGCAGAACTTGGCCATTTCACGAGACTTGTACTCGCCACCGTTGTCGCTACGGAGCTGCTTCACACGGAGCGTTCTCACGCGACCACCCGTCTGAGTTTCGGCAAACGCCACAAACTCCGCGAACTTGGCAGCCACCTCCGACTTGTTCCGCAGCAAGTATACTACACAAAAGTGCGAGTACTCGTCGATGAACGTGACGAAGTACCGCTTGCCACTGAACGTCGGCGTTTTCATGGGACCGCAGACGTCACTGTGGATGACTTCCAACAGCTTCTTGGCGCGGTTCGGTGACTTAGGCATATAGCTCACTCGCGTTTGCTTGCCGAGTGCACACCCATCACACAACTCCCACTGCTTCACAGCCGTCATCTTCATCCCAACACCATAACCCTTCTTGACGATGGCGTCTAGACCGCCATGGCCAATGTGACCAAGTCGAAGGTGCCAGAGGTATGACGTGGTGTCCCTTTTGCGTTCCTTCGGACTTGACACATTCGCCTCGTCAGGCATGATAGGCGTCATGCACAACTTGAACAGTCCCTTGCCTTCACTTGCTCCGAGCTTCCACTTGATATTCTTCGTCTCAGCGAAACACCCGTCGCGCTTGAACGTGACAGGCCCAACATCCTTAGTGAAACGCCCGACCGAAAACAAGTTCCGCGACAACTTGGGAATGTGCCACACACCGGTGAGCACACCCTTCTTGATCCCGCGTGGAGTCTTCATCGACATGACAATGTCGCCACTGCCGACTGCTTGAACCACTCCGTCGTCCGCGAGATGCACGTCCACCGGAGTCACCTTCTTGTAGTTCTTCATGTACTCTTTCGAGTACGTCATGTGCTGCGTCGCACCCGAGTCGACCAGCCAAACTTCACTCGACTTGGTGGCTCCACCACCAACCGAAAACAGGTAGTCGCCGTCGAACTCCTCTTCATCTTCATTCGCCACATTCGCTCGCTGTGGCTTCTGTCGATCCGCGTTCTCGCGAATCCTCACGGGACACTTGGCGATCCAATGACCTTGTTCACCACAGTAGTGACACGCACTGGCTTTCTGCGCTTGTCGTCCCTTGCTCTTCCCATTGCCGCTTGTCATGAACGCTTGACCCCCGTGCGCGGTTCCTTCAGCACCGCCACCTTGTTCCTTGCGCTTCAAGTCTTCATGCAGCAGTCGAGCCGTCACGAGTTCCCACGTCAGCGAGTCAGCTCTCGACTCCAACGCCGTGATGAGGAACTGGTACGACTCGTTCAAACTTGCCAGAAGCGTGATCACCAAGTCGTCCTCACTGACCGGAGCGCCCACTGCGTCGAGCTGTTCCGCCAGCGTCTTGATCTTGTTGATGTGTTCCAACACATCATCACCTTCCGCCATCATCGTCGTGAAGAACCGTCGACGAAGGAAGAGCTTGTTGGCCAAACTCTTCTTCTCGAAGTGTCCTTCCAGTCTTGACCATGCATCGAACGCATCCTTCGCCGACCGAACCAGCGGCAACTGCGAATCCTCCATCGCGAGACAGATGATCGCCAGCGCCTTGCGAGACTTCCTCTTGAACGTCGTCTGGTCCAGCGTCGTAGCGCAGTGCTCCAGCTTGATCTCTCCGCACGTCACTTCCCACAGGTCGCGCTCCTCGAGCACCATGCGCATCTTGAACTTCCACGTGTGGAAGTTGGTTCCGTCGAACTTGTTGATACGGGAGGTCGTGGTCGAGGTGGTGTCCATGGCGAAAGCGTAGTCGGAGTCTTCAGCAGGGAATACGGGGCTTGGGCTCATAACCAAAAGTCAAGGTCGTTTGAGCACTAGATGTCGAAATGCAAAGTGATTGATTTAGGTCCTTAGTTCGCTAACTGCTTGCTACCTCTAAGCCTACTGGATTCTCTCATGGATACACACTACTGGATTCCTAACTGGATACTGAGTTACCTTAGCCAATCAGAGGCTGCCACGTCGATGCCCATCTTGCACCCACAATCTTGTACCCATGCGACACCGTCCCGTAATCACATGTCTCGCAATCACCTGTCTCGTAATCACGTGAATGCGTGAGTGCCACTGAGTGAAGGTCGTACCAGTGTCTACTGGTACACCGTGGCAAGTCGAGGCGCCTTCTTGACAACAATGAGGAACTGGTACGACTCGTTCAAACTTGCCAGAAGCGTGATCACCAAGTCGTCCTCACTGACTGGAGCGCCCACTGCGTCGAGCTGTTCCGCCAGCGTCTTGATCTTGTTGATGTGTTCCAACACATCATCACCTTCCGCCATCATCGTCGTGAAGAACCGTCGACGAAGGAAGAGCTTGTTGGCCAAACTCTTCTTCTCGAAGTGTCCTTCCAGTCTTGACCATGCATCGAACGCATCCTTCGCCGACCGAACCAGCGGCAACTGCGAATCCTCCATCGCGAGACAGATGATCGCCAGCGCCTTGCGAGACTTCCTCTTGAACGTCGTCTGGTCCAGCGTCGTAGCGCAGTGCTCCAGCTTGATCTCTCCGCACGTCACTTCCCACAGGTCGCGCTCCTCGAGCACCATGCGCATCTTGAACTTCCACGTGTGGAAGTTGGTTCCGTCGAACTTGTTGATACGGGAGGTCGTGGTCGAGGTGGTGTCCATGGCGAAAGCGTAGTCGGAGTCTTCAGCAGGGAATACGGGGCTTGGGCTCATAACCAAAAGTCAAGGTCGTTTGAGCACTAGATGTCGAAATGCAAAGTGATTGATTTAGGTCCTTAGTTCGCTAACTGCTTGCTACCTCTAAGCCTACTGGATTCTCTCATGGATACACACTACTGGATTCCTAACTGGATACTGAGTTACCTTAGCCAATCAGAGGCTGCCACGTCGATGCCCATCTTGCACCCACAATCTTGTACCCATGCGACACCGTCCCGTAATCACATGTCTCGCAATCACCTGTCTCGTAATCACGTGAATGCGTGAGTGCCACTGAGTGAAGGTCGTACCAGTGTCTACTGGTACACCGTGGCAAGTCGAGGCGCCTTCTTGACAACAATGAGGAACTGGTACGACTCGTTCAAACTTGCCAGAAGCGTGATCACCAAGTCGTCCTCACTGACTGGAGCGCCCACTGCGTCGAGCTGTTCCGCCAGCGTCTTGATCTTGTTGATGTGTTCCAACACATCATCACCTTCCGCCATCATCGTCGTGAAGAACCGTCGACGAAGGAAGAGCTTGTTGGCCAAACTCTTCTTCTCGAAGTGTCCTTCCAGTCTTGACCATGCATCGAACGCATCCTTCGCCGACCGAACCAGCGGCAACTGCGAATCCTCCATCGCGAGACAGATGATCGCCAGCGCCTTGCGAGACTTCCTCTTGAACGTCGTCTGGTCCAGCGTCGTAGCGCAGTGCTCCAGCTTGATCTCTCCGCACGTCACTTCCCACAGGTCGCGCTCCTCGAGCACCATGCGCATCTTGAACTTCCACGTGTGGAAGTTGGTTCCGTCGAACTTGTTGATACGGGAGGTCGTGGTCGAGGTGGTGTCCATGGCGAAAGCGTAGTCGGAGTCTTCAGCAGGGAATACGGGGCTTGGGCTCATAACCAAAAGTCAAGGTCGTTTGAGCACTAGATGTCGAAATGCAAAGTGATTGATTTAGGTCCTTAGTTCGCTAACTGCTTGCTACCTCTAAGCCTACTGGATTCTCTCATGGATACACACTACTGGATTCCTAACTGGATACTGAGTTACCTTAGCCAATCAGAGGCTGCCACGTCGATGCCCATCTTGCACCCACAATCTTGTACCCATGCGACACCGTCCCGTAATCACATGTCTCGCAATCACCTGTCTCGTAATCACGTGAATGCGTGAGTGCCACTGAGTGAAGGTCGTACCAGTGTCTACTGGTACACCGTGGCAAGTCGAGGCGCCTTCTTGACAACAATGAGGAACTGGTACGACTCGTTCAAACTTGCCAGAAGCGTGATCACCAAGTCGTCCTCACTGACTGGAGCGCCCACTGCGTCGAGCTGTTCCGCCAGCGTCTTGATCTTGTTGATGTGTTCCAACACATCATCACCTTCCGCCATCATCGTCGTGAAGAACCGTCGACGAAGGAAGAGCTTGTTGGCCAAACTCTTCTTCTCGAAGTGTCCTTCCAGTCTTGACCATGCATCGAACGCATCCTTCGCCGACCGAACCAGCGGCAACTGCGAATCCTCCATCGCGAGACAGATGATCGCCAGCGCCTTGCGAGACTTCCTCTTGAACGTCGTCTGGTCCAGCGTCGTAGCGCAGTGCTCCAGCTTGATCTCTCCGCACGTCACTTCCCACAGGTCGCGCTCCTCGAGCACCATGCGCATCTTGAACTTCCACGTGTGGAAGTTGGTTCCGTCGAACTTGTTGATACGGGAGGTCGTGGTCGAGGTGGTGTCCATGGCGAAAGCGTAGTCGGAGTCTTCAGCAGGGAATACGGGGCTTGGGCTCATAACCAAAAGTCAAGGTCGTTTGAGCACTAGATGTCGAAATGCAAAGTGATTGATTTAGGTCCTTAGTTCGCTAACTGCTTGCTACCTCTAAGCCTACTGGATTCTCTCATGGATACACACTACTGGATTCCTAACTGGATACTGAGTTACCTTAGCCAATCAGAGGCTGCCACGTCGATGCCCATCTTGCATATTGAGGGTTATTGAGGGTTGCTGGTCTTGGGTACTGTGTACCAGTTGTACCCATTAACCGGTTAACCCGAACCGGTCCAATCCGAACCCACGTTGATTATGGTGATTACGGTAAGTTGTTTACGCCACCGATGATTAGACGAGTAGGATGATTGGATGAACACCGGTGAGTGATGGTTGATTAGATGCACTAGGTGATAGGACGCAGGGTCGCGTGTCTATAACAGTAGGATGTAAGCTCCAACAATTCAATCACTTTCGAATCTTCATTCTACCCCTCAAGTGCCTTCGCTCCGGTCCCGCCGTCTGCGACGTCCCTCCCTCCGCTTCGTCCGAGCTTCGTGTCCAAGATCCATACCTTCCATCAGGTTATGAGCCCAAGCACCATATCCTCTGCCCAAGACGCCTCGACCAAGGTCTCCATTGACAAGTTCAACGGGGACAACTACGCGACGTGGAACCGCTACATGCGTGGCGTGTTCCTGACCAAGTCGACGTGGCATGTCGTGAACCGCGAGACGACGCCGAGCTTCACGGACTCGCGGGCCAAGGACGACTACGTCAAGTCGAGCAACATCGCGTTCGGACTGATGTTGCTTCACATGGACGCGGACTACCACCATGTGGTCGACGACTGCGAGGAAGCGTGGGTTGCGTGGACGCGCCTGAAGACGCTGTACGGTGGTTCGCAGAAGGCTGGACGCATCTACCTGAAGCGCCAACTCTTCAGCATGGAGATGTCGGAAGGCGGCAACGTCTTGCATCATTGCAACGAGGTCCTCAACATCAGCGCCAAGCTCAGCAGCATCGGCGCCAAGATGGAGGATGAGGACGTGGCGATCTGCCTGTTGCGCAGCCTCCCCAAGAGCTACGAGAACGTCGTGCTGAACTTGGAGATGAGCAGCGCTGAACTACGATCGCAAGACGTCGTGAAGGTGCTGACGAATGAGCACATCAAGAGACAAGGCGAGAAGACGGCGACGGTGAAGACGGAGAATGCGGCCAAGGCGTTCAACACCGACCGAGAGTCTCGCCAGTGTACGTACTGCGGGAAATTGGGGCACACGATTGACAAGTGCTGGACCAAGCAGAAGGACGAGAATCGGGGCCCAAGACGCGGCGGCAATGGCAATGGCCGTGGACGCGGGGCCAACAATGCCCAGTGGAGGAACGACGACGCCAGCTACAACTACGACTACGGCTATGATCGAGTGGCGTTCGCGGTCTCACTGGAGTGTGGCATTTCGACGGGCAAGAATGTGTCCGGGTTGTGGGCGGTCGACAGCGGCGCAACGCACCACATCTGCAACGACAAGGCCAAGTTCGCTCATTTGATTGAGCGGAATGAAGGCGAACTTTCGGTGGCCGACGGCAACAAGGCGGCCATCATGGGTGTGGGGACCATCGTGGAACGAGTGGTTCTGCCCAACGGCGACGAGCGCGACATCGAGATTAAGAACGCGCTGTACGTCCCAAGCATGAGCAAGAATCTACTTTCGGTGCCACAGATCAACAAGAGTGGTCTGTTCCAAGTCGTGTTCGACGGCACCAAGATGCAGATTGCGCACAAGGGCTCCAAGCAAGTGGTGGCGACGGCAAACCTCGTGGATGGACTCTACTGGCTGATGACGCCTCAGCGATCGGCGAATGCGGCGACCAGTGGGAAGACGGTCGACTTACACGCGCGCATGGGTCACGCTCCGGTGGAGGTGCTTCGCAAGATGGTCGACAACAACATGATCAAGGACGCGAAGGCACCTTCCAAGTCGAGTGGACCGAGCGTGTGTCGCGGCTGCCAGCAAGGGAAAATGGTCCAGAAGCCGTTCCCAAGCAACCGTGACAAGCGTCACTACGACACGTTCGAGCTGCTCCACTTCGACGTGTGCGGCCCCATGGAAGAAGAGTCACTGGGTGGCAGCAAGTATCTGCTGCTGATCGTGGACGAAGCCAGCGGATGCATGAAGGGGTTCTGCCTGCGTGCCAAGTCGGAGAGCGAGGACTGCATCAAGATGTACGTCACGAAGGTGCAGACGCAGTTCGGCAAGAAGGTCAAGTTTGTGCGGCACGACGGAGCCCGTGAGTTCGCAACCAACTCGCTCAAGGCCTTCTACGAAGTCGAAGGCATCGAGCAGCAAACCACGGTTCCGTACGCGCACCAGACCAACGGCACGGCAGAACGCGCCATCCGGACCATCGTCACGATTGGCCGCAGCATGCTGCATCACGCCAAGCTGGACAAGAGCTTCTGGGCTGAGGCGGCCATGACAGCCATCTACGTGAAGAATCGTCTGCCATCACCCAAGATCGAAGACAAGACTCCGTTCGAGATCGTTTACAAGTCCAAGCCGAGTGTGAAGCACATGCGTGTGTTCGGATGCCAGACGTACATCCTGACGCCGAAGGAAAGACGGCGCAAGTGGGACCCCAAGGCTCGCGCCGGGCTGTTCCTCGGCTACGAAGAAGTGTCCAAGGCGTATCGAGTTTATGACATCGAGGCGGGGCAGGTGGTTATCAGTCGCGATGTCAACTTCGATGAGTCGACCTTTGGACTTTCGACGCATACTTCGGATGAAGACGTCGATGATGCTGTGCTGGACCTGGACGCGCTGGACCTGGACGCCAACGATGGACCGCGTCAAACGAGCTTCAAGCAGGCGGGGAAGCGCAAGTACCGACCGAGTGGCGACGACGACACTGCCAGAAGATCGCGCCCCGTTCGCCACCGAGCTGGCTTAGAAGAAGCAAGTGCGCCGGACGTATCCTCCTCGCGCCGAGCCGACCCCGACGAAGAAGAAAAGTCTGGGGACCAAGTGATGGAAGGTATGGATCTTGGACACGAAGCTCGGACGAAGCGGAGGGAGGGACGTCGCAGACGGCGGGACCGGAGCGAAGGCACTTGAGGGGTAGAATGAAGATTCGAAAGTGATTGAATTGTTGGAGCTTACATCCTACTGTTATAGACACGCGACCCTGCGTCCTATCACCTAGTGCATCTAATCAACCATCACTCACCGGTGTTCATCCAATCATCCTACTCGTCTAATCATCGGTGGCCTAAACAACTTACCGTAATCACCATAATCAACGTGGGTTCGGATTGGACCGGTTCGGGTTAACCGGTTAATGGGTATAACTGGTACACAGTACCCAAGACCAGCAACCCTCAATAACCCTCAATACGCCCCCTCAATGCGAAGTCCCACGAATGCCGAGAGCCACCGTCAGATCCGTATGGCGTGGTCCCGCGAGAGCCTTCGTCATGATGTCCGCTAGCATCACAGAAGTCTCGCAGTACTCAAGCTTGACTTCACCGCGCTTGACTTCATCGCGGATGTGGTGGTACTTGATGTCGATGTGCTTGGCGCGACCGTGGTTCACTGGTTTCTTCGTCATCTTGATGCACGACTGGTTGTCTTCGCGGATCATGAGTTCGGGTCCAGTCTCATTAGCGGCTGCCAGAATCTCGCATAGCAGGCGATGAATCCACTTGCCTTCTTGGATAGCCAGACTGAGCGCGATGTACTCCGCTTCGCTCGTGGACAGCGACACACTTGATTGCTTCTTGCTTCCCCAGCTCACAGGCGCACTCATGAGCATGAACGTGTAGCCTGAAGTGGACTTGCGGTCGGCGAGGTCGCCGGCCCAGTCCGCGTCCGAGTAGCCACGAAAGTCGATCTTGTCGCCCGGCTTGAAGCAGATCCCATGCGTCTTGGTGCCTTGCAGGTAGCGAAAGATACGCTTGACCGCAACCCAGTGTTCCTCTTGGGGGTTCTCCATGAAGCGCGATACATAACCAACGGCGTACGCGATGTCTGGGCGCGTGGCGGTCATCAGGTGCATCAGAGCACCAACAGCTTCGCGAAACGGAGCGTTCACCTTGGTCGCCGCGTCGCTTGGAACAAGTCGAGTGCTCATGTCCACCGGACTCACCACGGCCTTGCACTCGTCCATGGCGAAGCGCTTCAGGATGTCGTCCACGTATCGCCGCTGGCACATGGTCACGCTGCCGTCCGGGCCGTCCACCAACTCGATCCCAAGAACAAACGCGCACTTGCCGCTGTCGGTCATCTCGAAGCGCGTCTTCAGGTCGGTCTTCGTGTGTGCGATCAGCTCGGGCGAACTCCCGGTAATCAGTACGTCGTCCACGTACACCAGTACAAGCACGCAGTGACCGTCCACCACCTTGATGTAGAGGCACGGATCGAAGGCCGACACTTGGAAGCCGATGGAGCACACGAACTCGTCGAAGGTCTCGTTCCACACTCGCGAAGCTTGCTTGAGACCGTAGATGGCCTTCACCAGTTCCAGGCAGTCGAAGTCACCATCCAGTTCGACGCCTTCCGGAACCACGCAGAAGACCACCTCCTTCATTATCCCGTACAGGAATGCTGTCACGACGTCGAGTTGGTCGAGGGGCCAGCCAAAATACTTGGCAATCGCGATCACCATGCGCAGCGTCACATACTTGACCACGGGCGAGAACGTCTCGGTGTAGTCAATGCCGTACTTCTGCTTGAAGCCCTTGGCCACGAGGCGCGCCTTGTACTTCTCGATCGAGCCGTCCGCTTTGCGCTTGATCTTGAACACCCACTTGGTACCGATGGCGCGTTGTCCGTTAGGCAACTTGGCAGCTCGAAACACACCACGCAGTCGCATCGACTTGAGCTCCGCGCGGATCGCTTTGCGCCAGTGCACTTGATCAGGACCGTTCACAGCCTCTTGGAACGTCGTCGGCTCCGATAGATCGGCTGCTGCTTCCACAGCGTTGGCACTGGCATGCCAAAACACTGGAGGCGTCGAGTCGTCGTCTTCATCTTGGTCCCCAGACTTTTCTTCTTCGTCGGGGTCGGCTCGGCGCGAGGAGGATACGTCCGGCGCACTTGCTTCTTCTAAGCCAGCTCGGTGGCGAACGGGGCGCGATCTTCTGGCAGTGTCGTCGTCGCCACTCGGTCGGTACATGCGCTTCCCCGCCTGCTTGAAGCTCGTTTGGCGCGGTCCATCGTTGTCGTCCAGGTCCAGCGCGTCCAGGTCCAGCACAGCATCATCGACGTCTTCATCCGAAGTATGCGTCGAAAGTCCAAAGGTCGACTCATCGAAGTTGACATCGCGACTGATAACCACCTGCCCCGCCTCGATGTCATAAACTCGATACGCCTTGGACACTTCTTCGTAGCCGAGGAACAGCCCGGCGCGAGCCTTGGGGTCCCACTTGCGCCGTCTTTCCTTCGGCGTCAGGATGTACGTCTGGCATCCGAACACACGCATGTGCTTCACACTCGGCTTGGACTTGTAAACGATCTCGAACGGAGTCTTGTGTTCGATCTTGGGTGACGGCAGACGATTCTTCACGTAGAGGGCCGTCATGGCCGCCTCAGCCCAGAAGCCCTTGTCCAGCTTGGCGTGATGCAGCATGCTGCGGCCGATCGTGACAATAGTCCGGATAGCTCGCTCTGCCGTGCCGTTGGTCTGGTGCGCGTACGGAACCGTGGTTTGCTGCTCGATGCCTTCGACTTCGTAAAAGGCCTTGAGCGAGTTGGTCGCGAACTCACGGGCTCCGTCGTGCCGCACAAACTTGACCTTCTTGCCGAACTGCGTCTGCACCTTCGTGACGTACATCTTGATGCAGTCCTCGCTCTCCGACTTGGCACGCAGGCAGAACCCCTTCATGCATCCGCTGGCTTCGTCCACGATCAGCAGCAGATACTTGCTGCCACCCAGTGACTCTTCTTCCATGGGGCCGCACACGTCGAAGTGGAGCAGCTCGAACGTGTCGTAGTGACGCTTGTCACGGTTGCTTGGGAACGGCTTCTGGACCATTTTCCCTTGCTGGCAGCCGCGACACACGCTTGGTCCACTCGACTTGGAAGGTGCCTTCGCGTCCTTGATCATGTTGTTGTCGACCATCTTGCGAAGCACCTCCACCGGAGCGTGACCCATACGCGCGTGTAAGTCGACCGTCTTCCCACTCGTCGCCGCATTCGCCGATCGCTGAGGCGTCATCAGCCAGTAGAGTCCATCCACGAGGTTTGCCGTCGCCACCACTTGCTTGGAGCCCTTGTGCGCAATCTGCATCTTGGTGCCGTCGAACACGACTTGGAACAGACCACTCTTGTTGATCTGTGGCACCGAAAGTAGATTCTTGCTCATGCTTGGGACGTACAGCGCGTTCTTGATCTCGATGTCGCGCTCGTCGCCGTTGGGCAGAACCACTCGTTCCACGATGGTCCCCACACCCATGATGGCCGCCTTGTTGCCGTCGGCCACCGAAAGTTCGCCTTCATTCCGCTCAATCAAATGAGCGAACTTGGCCTTGTCGTTGCAGATGTGGTGCGTTGCGCCGCTGTCGACCGCCCACAACCCGAGCATATCCTTGCCCGTCGAAATGCCACACTCCAGTGAGACCGCGAACGCCACTCGATCATAGCCGTAGTCGTAGTTGTAGCTGGCGTCGTCGTTCCTCCACTGGGCATTGTTGGCCCCGCGTCCACGGCCATTGCCATTGCCGCCGCGTCTTGGGCCCCGATTCTCGTCCTTCTGCTTGGTCCAGCACTTGTCAATCGTGTGCCCCAATTTCCCGCAGTACGTACACTGGCGAGACTCTCGGTCGGTGTTGAACGCCTTGGCCGCATTCTCCGTCTTCACCGTCGCCGTCTTCTCGCCTTGTCTCTTGATGTGCTCATTCGTCAGCACCTTCACGACGTCTTGCGATCGTAGTTCAGCGCTGCTCATCTCCAAGTTCAGCACGACGTTCTCGTAGCTCTTGGGGAGGCTGCGCAACAGGCAGATCGCCACGTCCTCATCCTCCATCTTGGCGCCGATGCTGCTGAGCTTGGCGCTGATGTTGAGGACCTCGTTGCAATGATGCAAGACGTTGCCGCCTTCCGACATCTCCATGCTGAAGAGTTGGCGCTTCAGGTAGATGCGTCCAGCCTTCTGCGAACCACCGTACAGCGTCTTCAGGCGCGTCCACGCAACCCACGCTTCCTCGCAGTCGTCGACCACATGGTGGTAGTCCGCGTCCATGTGAAGCAACATCAGTCCGAACGCGATGTTGCTCGACTTGACGTAGTCGTCCTTGGCCCGCGAGTCCGTGAAGCTCGGCGTCGTCTCGCGGTTCACGACATGCCACGTCGACTTGGTCAGGAACACGCCACGCATGTAGCGGTTCCACGTCGCGTAGTTGTCCCCGTTGAACTTGTCAATGGAGACCTTGGTCGAGGCGTCTTGGGCAGAGGACATGGTGCTTGGGCTCATAACCTGATGGAAGGTATGGATCTTGGACACGAAGCTCGGACGAAGCGGAGGGAGGGACGTCTCAGACGGCGGGACCGGAGCGAAGGCACTTGAGGGGTAGAATGAAGATTCGAAAGTGATTGAATTGTTGGAGCTTACACCCTACTGTTATAGACACGCGACCCTGCGTCCTATCACCTAGTGCATCTAATCAACCATCACTCACTGGTGTTCATCCAATCATCCTACTCGTCTAATCATCGGTGGCCTAAACAACTTACCTTAATCACCATAATCAACGTGGGTTCGGATTGGACCGGTTCGGGTTAACCGGTTAATGGGTATAACTGGTACACAGTACCCAAGACCAGCAACCCTCAATAACCCTCAATACGCCCCCTCAATGCGAAGTCCCACGAATGCCGAGAGCCACCGTCAGATCCGTATGGCGTGGTCCCGCGAGAGCCTTCGTCATGATGTCCGCTAGCATCACAGAAGTCTCGCAGTACTCAAGCTTGACTTCACCGCGCTTGACTTCATCGCGGATGTGGTGGTACTTGATGTCGATGTGCTTGGCGCGACCGTGGTTCACTGGTTTCTTCGTCATCTTGATGCACGACTGGTTGTCTTCGCGGATCATGAGTTCGGGTCCAGTCTCATTAGCGGCTGCCAGAATCTCGCATAGCAGGCGATGAATCCACTTGCCTTCTTGGATAGCCAGACTGAGCGCGATGTACTCCGCTTCGCTCGTGGACAGCGACACACTTGATTGCTTCTTGCTTCCCCAGCTCACAGGCGCACTCATGAGCATGAACGTGTAGCCTGAAGTGGACTTGCGGTCGGCGAGGTCGCCGGCCCAGTCCGCGTCCGAGTAGCCACGAAAGTCGATCTTGTCGCCCGGCTTGAAGCAGATCCCATGCGTCTTGGTGCCTTGCAGGTAGCGAAAGATACGCTTGACCGCAACCCAGTGTTCCTCTTGGGGGTTCTCCATGAAGCGCGATACATAACCAACGGCGTACGCGATGTCTGGGCGCGTGGCGGTCATCAGGTGCATCAGAGCACCAACAGCTTCGCGAAACGGAGCGTTCACCTTGGTCGCCGCGTCGCTTGGAACAAGTCGAGTGCTCATGTCCACCGGACTCACCACGGCCTTGCACTCGTCCATGGCGAAGCGCTTCAGGATGTCGTCCACGTATCGCCGCTGGCACATGGTCACGCTGCCGTCCGGGCCGTCCACCAACTCGATCCCAAGAACAAACGCGCACTTGCCGCTGTCGGTCATCTCGAAGCGCGTCTTCAGGTCGGTCTTCGTGTGTGCGATCAGCTCGGGCGAACTCCCGGTAATCAGTACGTCGTCCACGTACACCAGTACAAGCACGCAGTGACCGTCCACCACCTTGATGTAGAGGCACGGATCGAAGGCCGACACTTGGAAGCCGATGGAGCACACGAACTCGTCGAAGGTCTCGTTCCACACTCGCGAAGCTTGCTTGAGACCGTAGATGGCCTTCACCAGTTCCAGGCAGTCGAAGTCACCATCCAGTTCGACGCCTTCCGGAACCACGCAGAAGACCACCTCCTTCATTATCCCGTACAGGAATGCTGTCACGACGTCGAGTTGGTCGAGGGGCCAGCCAAAATACTTGGCAATCGCGATCACCATGCGCAGCGTCACATACTTGACCACGGGCGAGAACGTCTCGGTGTAGTCAATGCCGTACTTCTGCTTGAAGCCCTTGGCCACGAGGCGCGCCTTGTACTTCTCGATCGAGCCGTCCGCTTTGCGCTTGATCTTGAACACCCACTTGGTACCGATGGCGCGTTGTCCGTTAGGCAACTTGGCAGCTCGAAACACACCACGCAGTCGCATCGACTTGAGCTCCGCGCGGATCGCTTTGCGCCAGTGCACTTGATCAGGACCGTTCACAGCCTCTTGGAACGTCGTCGGCTCCGATAGATCGGCTGCTGCTTCCACAGCGTTGGCACTGGCATGCCAAAACACTGGAGGCGTCGAGTCGTCGTCTTCATCTTGGTCCCCAGACTTTTCTTCTTCGTCGGGGTCGGCTCGGCGCGAGGAGGATACGTCCGGCGCACTTGCTTCTTCTAAGCCAGCTCGGTGGCGAACGGGGCGCGATCTTCTGGCAGTGTCGTCGTCGCCACTCGGTCGGTACATGCGCTTCCCCGCCTGCTTGAAGCTCGTTTGGCGCGGTCCATCGTTGTCGTCCAGGTCCAGCGCGTCCAGGTCCAGCACAGCATCATCGACGTCTTCATCCGAAGTATGCGTCGAAAGTCCTAAGGTCGACTCATCGAAGTTGACATCGCGACTGATAAAAGTCAAGGTCGTTTGAGCACTAGATGTCGAAATGCAAAGTGATTGATTTAGGTCCTTAGTTCGCTAACTGCTTGCTACCTCTAAGCCTACTGGATTCTCTCCTGGATACACACTACTGGATTCCTAACTGGATACTGAGTTACCTTAGCCAATCAGAGGCTGCCACGTCGATGCTCATCTTGTACCCACAATCTTGTACCCATGCGACACCGTCCCGTAATCACATGTCTCGCAATCACCTGTCTCGTAATCACGTGAATGCGTGAGTGCCACTGAGTGAAGGTCGTACCAGTGTCTACTGGTACACCGTGGCAGGTCGAGGCGCCTTCTTGACAACACTCCCACTCGACTCGGCCGTAGTTATGCCTTGAGCTCTGAGCCCTTGGATACCGAGCTTGCTCCGTAGGAAGTCGAACTGCACAGCGGTGATCGGCTTGGTCATCAGGTCTGCCAGCATGTCCTTGGTCGAACAGTACTCCAACACCACTTGGCCGTCTTCTACCTTCTCACGCACGAAGTGGTAGCGAATGTCGATGTGCTTGGTGCGCTTGTGGAACTCCGGGTTCTTGGCCAACGCGATGGAGCCTTGGTTGTCCTCGTAGATCTTGACAGCCGACTTGGTCTCCATCTCGCCGATCTCACACAGAAATGCCTAGAGCCAAATAGCCTCCTGCGTAGCCTCCGTCAACGCCATGTACTCGGCCTCCGTCGACGATAGCGCCACCGTCCGCTGCTTCTTGCTTCTCCAGCTGATGCATCCGCCGTTCATCATGAACGCGTAGCCGCTTGTACTCCGTCGAGTCTCGATGTCGCCGGCCCAGTCCGCATCCGAATAGCCTTGGAGTCCGTCCTCGCTGCCAGCTTGAAACTCGATGCCATGCGTCTTCGTGCCTTGGATGTAGCGGAACACCCTCTTGAGCGCTTGCCAGTGTGTCGGACACGGATCCGCGGCGAACTGGCTGAGAACTCCCACTGCGGCTGCGAGGTCCGGTCGAGTCCCCACCATCAGGTACATCAAACACCCGACGGCATTCCGGTACGGCACCTTCGCCATGGTCTCTTCGTGCTTGCAACCTCCTTCGCACATGACCTTGGTCAACTTGAGTCCCGGGTCTTGTGGTGTCTTGACCGGGTTGCTCTTCTCCATGCTGAACTTCTCCAGGATGTCCTTCGCAAACTTGGTCTGTCGCACCGACACATTTCCGGTCTTGGGATCTTGGTCGATTTCCATGCCGAGGAAGTACTTGAGCTGACCCATGTCCGTCATCTCAAACCGCACGCTGAGCGCCTCCTTGGTCGACTTGAGCAGGTCGTCGTTGTTGCTTGCCAGGATCAAGTCGTCCACGTACAGCGCCACAAAGATCATGTCTTGATCATTGCGCTTGACGTAGATGCAGTGATCCGCCTCACACTTCTTGAACCCCAGCTCCAGCATGAACTTGTCGATGGTCTGGTTCCACATCCGCGGCGACTGCTTCAGACCGTAAAGCGAACGCTTGAGCTTGCACACGAAGTCCGGGTGCGCCTCGTCAACGTAGCCGTCCGGCTGCACCATGTAGATGTCTTCGTCCAGCCAGCCGTTCAGGAACGCCGTCTTCACATCCATCTGGTGCACCGTGAGATTGTACTTGGCCGCCAGACTGAGCAAGATCCTAATGGACGTGAACTTGGCCACCGGCGCGAAAGTCTCTTCATAGTCGATGCCGAACTTCTGCAAGAATCCCTTGGCCACCAGACGCGCCTTGAACCGCTCGATGTCTCCAGCCTGGTTTTCCTTGATCCGAAACACCCATTTGCAGCCGATCGCCTTGCGTCCCTTCGGCAATGGCACCAACACCCACGTCTCGTTCTTGCGAAGAGAGTTGATCTCCGAGTCGCACGCTTCTTTCCACTTGGCCGAGTTGCAGGATTCCATCGCCGATGCGAACGTAGTCGGCATTTCTCCCACTGAATCCACAACGAAGGCCGCGTCGAAGCCTTCTTCTTTCGCGATGGCTGACATCTCGTCCAGCGTTTGTTGCCGACTGTGCCGCTTGGACCTTGGGATCTCCACCGCTTCCTCCAACGACCGCGTCCGCTGGTGCCGCTTGCTGCCGGGTTCGAAGTCTTCGTCCCGCGCAGCTTCTTCTTCGTCGTCCTCTTCCGATCCGGACGATGCTTCTTGGTCCGTGCCAACTTCTTCTCGAAGTTCCACGACCGCTTCTTCTTGATCCAACTTGCGTCTCCCACCGTCGAAGACGTCTTCCATGAACTGCGCATCGCGGCTCACTAGCACGCGACCGCTCTTCATCTCTTCAAACCGATACGCTTTCTCATGTTCCGAGTACCCGAGAAACCGACAACGCACCGACCGAGCGTCAAACTTGGTGCGTTTCTCCTTCGGGACCGTCACATACGCATGGCAACCGAACACCTTCAGGTTCGCCAACAGCGGTTTCTTCCCCGTCCATACTTGGTGTGGCGACTTGTCGTGGGTGGTGGAGCGTGTCGGACACCGATTCCGGAGGAACGTCGCCGTCACCACTGCTTCACCCCAATACGACTTCGACAGTCCGGCATGTTCCAACATGCAGCGCGCACATTCCACCAACGTCCGGTTCATCCGCTCGGCCACTCCGTTCAGTTGAGGCGTGTACGGCGGAGTGAACTTCTGCACGATACCCCGTTCGCTGCAGAACTTGGCCATTTCACGAGACTTGTACTCGCCACCGTTGTCGCTACGGAGCTGCTTCACACGGAGCGTTCTCACGCGACCACCCGTCTGAGTTTCGGCAAACGCCACGAACTCCGCGAACTTGGCAGCCACCTCCGACTTGTTCCGCAGCAAGTATACTACACAAAAGTGCGAGTACTCGTCGATGAACGTGACGAAGTACCGCTTGCCACTGAACGTCGGCGTTTTCATGGGACCGCAGACGTCACTGTGGATGACTTCCAACAGCTTCTTGGCGCGGTTCGGTGACTTAGGCATATAGCTCACTCGCGTTTGCTTGCCGAGTGCACACCCATCACACAACTCCCACTGCTTCACAGCCGTCATCTTCATCCCAACACCATAACCCTTCTTGACGATGGCGTCTAGACCGCCATGGCCAATGTGACCAAGTCGAAGGTGCCAGAGGTATGACGTGGTGTCCCCTTTGCGTTCCTTCGGACTTGACACATTCGCCTCGTCAGTCATGATAGGCGTCATGCACAACTTGAACAGTCCCTTGCCTTCACTTGCTCCGAGCTTCCACTTGATGTTCTTCGTCTCGGCGAAACACCCGTCGCGCTTGAACGTGACAGGCCCAACATCCTTAGTGAAACGCCCGACCGAAAACAAGTTCCGCGACAACTTGGGAATGTGCCACACACCGGTGAGCACACCCTTCTTGATCCCGCGTGGAGTCTTCATCGACATGACAATGTCGCCACTGCCGACTGCTTGAACCACTCCGTCGTCCGCGAGATGCACGTCCACCGGAGTCATCTTCTTGTAGTTCTTCATGTACTCTTTCGAGTACGTCATGTGCTGCGTCGCACCCGAGTCGACCAGCCAAACTTCACTCGACTTGGTGGCTCCACCACCAACCGAAAACAGGTAGTCGCCGTCGAACTCCTCTTCATCTTCATTCGCCACATTCGCTCGCTGTGGCTTCTGTCGATCCGCGTTCTCGCGAATCCTCACGGGACACTTGGCGATCCAATGACCTTGTTCACCACAGTAGTGACACGCACTGGCTTTCTGCGCTTGTCGTCCCTTGCTCTTCCCATTGCCGCTTGTCATGAACGCTTGACCCCCGTGCGCGGTTCCTTCAGCACCGCCACCTTGTTCCTTGCGCTTCAAGTCTTCATGCAGCAGTCGAGCCGTCACGAGTTCCCACGTCAGCGAGTCAGCTCTCGACTCCAACGCCGTGATGAGGAACTGGTACGACTCGTTCAAACTTGCCAGAAGCGTGATCACCAAGTCGTCCTCACTGACCGGAGCACCCACTGCGTCGAGCTGTTCCGCCAGCGTCTTGATCTTGTTGATGTGTTCCAACACATCATCACCTTCCGCCATCATCGTCGTGAAGAACCGTCGACGAAGGAAGAGCTTGTTGGCCAAACTCTTCTTCTCGAAGTGTCCTTCCAGTCTTGACCATGCATCGAACGCATCCTTCGCCGACCGAACCAGCGGTAACTGCGAATCCTCCATCGCGAGACAGATGATCGCCAACGCCTTGCGAGACTTCCTCTTGAACGTCGTCTGGTCCAGCGTCGTAGCGCAGTGCTCCAGCTTGATCTCTCCGCACGTCACTTCCCACAGGTCGCGCTCCTCGAGCACCATGCGCATCTTGAACTTCCACGTGTGGAAGTTGGTTCCGTCGAACTTGTTGATACGGGAGGTCGTGGTCGAGGTGGTGTCCATGGCGAAAGCGTAGTCGGAGTCTTCAGCAGGGAATACGGGGCTTGGGCTCATAACCAAAAGTCAAGGTCGTTTGAGCACTAGATGTCGAAATGCAAAGTGATTGATTTAGGTCCTTAGTTCGCTAACTGCTTGCTACCTCTAAGCCTACTGGATTCTCTCCTGGATACACACTACTGGATTCCTAACTGGATACTGAGTTACCTTAGCCAATCAGAGGCTGCCACGTCGATGCTCATCTTGTACCCACAATCTTGTACCCATGCGACACCGTCCCGTAATCACATGTCTCGCAATCACCTGTCTCGTAATCACGTGAATGCGTGAGTGCCACTGAGTGAAGGTCGTACCAGTGTCTACTGGTACACCGTGGCAGGTCGAGGCGCCTTCTTGACAACACTGATAACCACCTGCCCCGCCTCGATGTCATAAACTCGATACGCCTTGGACACTTCTTCGTAGCCGAGGAACAGCCCGGCGCGAGCCTTGGGGTCCCACTTGCGCCGTCTTTCCTTCGGCGTCAGGATGTACGTCTGGCATCCGAACACACGCATGTGCTTCACACTCGGCTTGGACTTGTACACGATCTCGAACGGAGTCTTGTGTTCGATCTTGGGTGATGGCAGACGATTCTTCACGTAGATGGCTGTCATGGCCGCCTCAGCCCAGAAGCTCTTGTCCAGCTTGGCGTGATGCAGCATGCTGCGGCCGATCGTGACAATAGTCCGGATAGCTCGCTCTGCCGTGCCGTTGGTCTGGTGCGCGTACGGAACCGTGGTTTGCTGCTCGATGCCTTCGACTTCGTAAAAGGCCTTGAGCGAGTTGGTCGCGAACTCACGGGCTCCGTCGTGCCGCACAAACTTGACCTTCTTGCCGAACTGCGTCTGCACCTTCGTGACGTACATCTTGATGCAGTCCTCGCTCTCCGACTTGGCACGCAGGCAGAACCCCTTCATGCATCCGCTGGCTTCGTCCACGATCAGCAGCAGATACTTGCTGCCACCCAGTGACTCTTCTTCCATGGGGCCGCACACGTCGAAGTGGAGCAGCTCGAACGTGTCGTAGTGACGCTTGTCACGGTTGCTTGGGAACGGCTTCTGGACCATTTTCCCTTGCTGGCAGCCGCGACACACGCTTGGTCCACTCGACTTGGAAGGTGCCTTCGCGTCCTTGATCATGTTGTTGTCGACCATCTTGCGAAGCACCTCCACCGGAGCGTGACCCATACGCGCGTGTAAGTCGACCGTCTTCCCACTGGTCGCCGCATTCGCCGATCGCTGAGGCGTCATCAGCCAGTAGAGTCCATCCACGAGGTTTGCCGTCGCCAACACTTGCTTGGAGCCTTTGTGCGCAATCTGCATCTTGGTGCCGTCGAACACGACTTGGAACAGACCACTCTTGTTGATCTGTGGCACCGAAAGTAGATTCTTGCTCATGCTTGGGACGTACAGCGCGTTCTTGATCTCGATGTCGCGCTCGTCGCCGTTGGGCAGAACCACTCGTTCCACGATGGTCCCCACACCCATGATGGCCGCCTTGTTGCCGTCGGCCACCGAAAGTTCGCCTTCATTCCGCTCAATCAAATGAGCGAACTTGGCCTTGTCGTTGCAGATGTGGTGCGTTGCGCCGCTGTCGACCGCCCACAACCCGGACACATTCTTGCCCGTCGAAATGCCACACTCCAGTGAGACCGCGAACGCCACTCGATCATAGCCGTAGTCGTAGTTGTAGCTGGCGTCGTCGTTCCTCCACTGGGCATTGTTGGCCCCGCGTCCACGGCCATTGCCATTGCCACCGCGTCTTGGGCCCCGATTCTCGTCCTTCTGCTTGGTCCAGCACTTGTCAATCGTGTGCCCCAATTTCCCGCAGTACGTACACTGGCGAGACTCTCGGTCGGTGTTGAACGCCTTGGCCGCATTCTCCGTCTTCACCGTCGCCGTCTTCTCGCCTTGTCTCTTGATGTGCTCATTCGTCAGCACCTTCACGACGTCTTGCGATCGTAGTTCAGCGCTGCTCATCTCCAAGTTCAGCACGACGTTCTCGTAGCTCTTGGGGAGGCTGCGCAACAGGCAGATCGCCACGTCCTCATCCTCCATCTTGGCGCCGATGCTGCTGAGCTTGGCGCTGATGTTGAGGACCTCGTTGCAGTGATGCAACACGTTGCCGCCTTCCGACATCTCCATGCTGAAGAGTTGGCGCTTCAGGTAGATGCGTCCAGCCTTCTGCGAACAAAAGTCAAGGTCGTTTGAGCACTAGATGTCGAAATGCAAAGTGATTGATTTAGGTCCTTAGTTCGCTAACTGCTTGCTACCTCTAAGCCTACTGGATTCTCTCCTGGATACACACTACTGGATTCCTAACTGGATACTGAGTTACCTTAGCCAATCAGAGGCTGCCACGTCGATGCTCATCTTGTACCCACAATCTTGTACCCATGCGACACCGTCCCGTAATCACATGTCTCGCAATCACCTGTCTCGTAATCACGTGAATGCGTGAGTGCCACTGAGTGAAGGTCGTACCAGTGTCTACTGGTACACCGTGGCAGGTCGAGGCGCCTTCTTGACAACACTCCCACTCGACTCGGCCGTAGTTATGCCTTGAGCTCTGAGCCCTTGGATACCGAGCTTGCTCCGTAGGAAGTCGAACTGCACAGCGGTGATCGGCTTGGTCATCAGGTCTGCCAGCATGTCCTTGGTCGAACAGTACTCCAACACCACTTGGCCGTCTTCTACCTTCTCACGCACGAAGTGGTAGCGAATGTCGATGTGCTTGGTGCGCTTGTGGAACTCCGGGTTCTTGGCCAACGCGATGGAGCCTTGGTTGTCCTCGTAGATCTTGACAGCCGACTTGGTCTCCATCTCGCCGATCTCACACAGAAATGCCTAGAGCCAAATAGCCTCCTGCGTAGCCTCCGTCAACGCCATGTACTCGGCCTCCGTCGACGATAGCGCCACCGTCCGCTGCTTCTTGCTTCTCCAGCTGATGCATCCGCCGTTCATCATGAACGCGTAGCCGCTTGTACTCCGTCGAGTCTCGATGTCGCCGGCCCAGTCCGCATCCGAATAACCTTGGAGTCCGTCCTCGCTGCCAGCTTGAAACTCGATGCCATGCGTCTTCGTGCCTTGGATGTAGCGGAACACCCTCTTGAGCGCTTGCCAGTGTGTCGGACACGGATCCGCGGCGAACTGGCTGAGAACTCCCACTGCGGCTGCGAGGTCCGGTCGAGTCCCCACCATCAGGTACATCAAACACCCGACGGCATTCCGGTACGGCACCTTCGCCATGGTCTCTTCGTGCTTGCAACCTCCTTCGCACATGACCTTGGTCAACTTGAGTCCCGGGTCTTGTGGTGTCTTGACCGGGTTGCTCTTCTCCATGCTGAACTTCTCCAGGATGTCCTTCGCAAACTTGGTCTGTCGCACCGACACATTTCCGGTCTTGGGATCTTGGTCGATTTCCATGCCGAGGAAGTACTTGAGCTGACCCATGTCCGTCATCTCAAACCGCACGCTGAGCGCCTCCTTGGTCGACTTGAGCAGGTCGTCGTTGTTGCTTGCCAGGATCAAGTCGTCCACGTACAGCGCCACGAAGATCATGTCTTGGTCATTGCGCTTGACGTAGATGCAGTGATCCGCCTCACACTTTTTGAACCCCAGCTCCAGCATGAACTTGTCGATGGTCTGGTTCCACATCCGCGGCGACTGCTTCAGACCGTAAAGCGAACGCTTGAGCTTGCACACGAAGTCCGGGTGCGCCTCGTCAACGTAGCCGTCCGGCTGCACCATGTAGATGTCTTCGTCCAGCCAGCCGTTCAGGAACGCCGTCTTCACATCCATCTGGTGCACCGTGAGATTGTACTTGGCCGCCAGACTGAGCAAGATCCTAATGGACGTGAACTTGGCCACCGGCGCGAACGTCTCTTCATAGTCGATGCCGAACTTCTGCAAGAATCCCTTGGCCACCAGACGCGCCTTGAACCGCTCGATGTCTCCAGCCTGGTTTTCCTTGATCCGAAACACCCATTTGCAGCCGATCGCCTTGCGTCCCTTCGGCAATGGCACCAACACCCACGTCTCGTTCTTGCGAAGAGAGTTGATCTCCGAGTCGCACGCTTCTTTCCACTTGGCCGAGTTGCAGGATTCCATCGCCGATACGAACGTAGTCGGCATTTCTCCCACTGAATCCACAACGAAGGCCGCGTCGAAGCCTTCTTCTTTCGCGATGGCTGACATCTCGTCCAGCGTTTGTTGCCGACTGTGCCGCTTGGACCTTGGGATCTCCACCGCTTCCTCCAACGACCGCGTCCGCTGGTGCCGCTTGCTGCCGGGTTCGAAGTCTTCGTCCCGCGCAGCTTCTTCTTCGTCGTCCTCTTCCGATCCGGACGATGCTTCTTGGTCCGTGCCAACTTCTTCTCGAAGTTCCACGACCGCTTCTTCTTGATCCAACTTGCGTCTCCCACCGTCGAAGACGTCTTCCATGAACTGCGCATCGCGGCTCACTAGCACGCGACCGCTCTTCATCTCTTCAAACCGATACGCTTTCTCATGTTCCGAGTACCCGAGAAACCGACAACGCACCGACCGAGCGTCAAACTTGGTGCGTTTCTCCTTCGGGACCGTCACATACGCATGGCAACCGAACACCTTTAGGTTCGCCAACAGCGGTTTCTTTCCCGTCCATACTTGGTGTGGCGACTTGTCGTGGGTGGTGGAGCGTGTCGGACACCGATTCCGGAGGAACGTCGCCGTCACCACTGCTTCACCCCAATACGACTTCGACAGTCCGGCATGTTCCAACATGCAGCGCGCACATTCCACCAACGTCCGGTTCATCCGCTCGGCCACTCCGTTCAGTTGAGGCGTGTACGGCGGAGTGAACTTCTGCACGATACCCCGTTCGCTGCAGAACTTGGCCATTTCACGAGACTTGTACTCGCCACCGTTGTCGCTACGGAGCTGCTTCACACGGAGCGTTCTCACGCGACCACCCGTCTGAGTTTCGGCAAACGCCACGAACTCCGCGAACTTGGCAGCCACCTCCGACTTGTTCCGCAGCAAGTATACTACACAAAAGTGCGAGTACTCGTCGATGAACGTGACGAAGTACCGCTTGCCACTGAACGTCGGCGTTTTCATGGGACCGCAGACGTCACTGTGGATGACTTCCAACAGCTTCTTGGCGCGGTTCGGTGACTTAGGCATATAGCTCACTCGCGTTTGCTTGCCGAGTGCACACCCATCACACAACTCCCACTGCTTCACAGCCGTCATCTTCATCCCAACACCATAACCCTTCTTGACGATGGCGTCTAGACCGCCATGGCCAATGTGACCAAGTCGAAGGTGCCAGAGGTATGACGTGGTGTCCCCTTTGCGTTCCTTCGGACTTGACACATTCGCCTCGTCAGTCATGATAGGCGTCATGCACAACTTGAACAGTCCCTTGCCTTCACTTGCTCCGAGCTTCCACTTGATGTTCTTCGTCTCGGCGAAACACCCGTCGCGCTTGAACGTGACAGGCCCAACATCCTTAGTGAAACGCCCGACCGAAAACAAGTTCCGCGACAACTTGGGAATGTGCCACACACCGGTGAGCACACCCTTCTTGATCCCGCGTGGAGTCTTCATCGACATGACAATGTCGCCACTGCCGACTGCTTGAACCACTCCGTCGTCCGCGAGATGCACGTCCACCGGAGTCATCTTCTTGTAGTTCTTCATGTACTCTTTCGAGTACGTCATGTGCTGCGTCGCACCCGAGTCGACCAGCCAAACTTCACTCGACTTGGTGGCTCCACCACCAACCGAAAACAGGTAGTCGCCGTCGAACTCCTCTTCATCTTCATTCGCCACATTCGCTCGCTGTGGCTTCTGTCGATCCGCGTTCTCGCGAATCCTCACGGGACACTTGGCGATCCAATGACCTTGTTCACCACAGTAGTGACACGCACTGGCTTTCTGCGCTTGTCGTCCCTTGCTCTTCCCATTGCCGCTTGTCATGAACGCTTGACCCCCGTGCGCGGTTCCTTCAGCACCGCCACCTTGTTCCTTGCGCTTCAAGTCTTCATGCAGCAGTCGAGCCGTCACGAGTTCCCACGTCAGCGAGTCAGCTCTCGACTCCAACGCCGTGATGAGGAACTGGTACGACTCGTTCAAACTTGCCAGAAGCGTGATCACCAAGTCGTCCTCACTGACCGGAGCACCCACTGCGTCGAGCTGTTCCGCCAGCGTCTTGATCTTGTTGATGTGTTCCAACACATCATCACCTTCCGCCATCATCGTCGTGAAGAACCGTCGACGAAGGAAGAGCTTGTTGGCCAAACTCTTCTTCTCGAAGTGTCCTTCCAGTCTTGACCATGCATCGAACGCATCCTTCGCCGACCGAACCAGCGGTAACTGCGAATCCTCCATCGCGAGACAGATGATCGCCAACGCCTTGCGAGACTTCCTCTTGAACGTCGTCTGGTCCAGCGTCGTAGCGCAGTGCTCCAGCTTGATCTCTCCGCACGTCACTTCCCACAGGTCGCGCTCCTCGAGCACCATGCGCATCTTGAACTTCCACGTGTGGAAGAAAAGTCAAGGTCGTTTGAGCACTAGATGTCGAAATGCAAAGTGATTGATTTAGGTCCTTAGTTCGCTAACTGCTTGCTACCTCTAAGCCTACTGGATTCTCTCCTGGATACACACTACTGGATTCCTAACTGGATACTGAGTTACCTTAGCCAATCAGAGGCTGCCACGTCGATGCCCATCTTGTACCCACAATCTTGTACCCATGCGACACCGTCCCGTAATCACATGTCTCGCAATCACCTGTCTCGTAATCACGTGAATGCGTGAGTGCCACTGAGTGAAGGTCGTACCAGTGTCTACTGGTACACCGTGGCAGGTCGAGGCGCCTTCTTGACAACACTCCCACTCGACTCGGCCGTAGTTATGCCTTGAGCTCTGAGCCCTTGGATACCGAGCTTGCTCCGTAGGAAGTCGAACTGCACAGCGGTGATCGGCTTGGTCATCAGGTCTGCCAGCATGTCCTTGGTCGAACAGTACTCCAACACCACTTGGCCGTCTTCTACCTTCTCACGCACGAAGTGGTAGCGAATGTCGATGTGCTTGGTGCGCTTGTGGAACTCCGGGTTCTTGGCCAACGCGATGGAGCCTTGGTTGTCCTCGTAGATCTTGACAGCCGACTTGGTCTCCATCTCGCCGATCTCACACAGAAATGCCTAGAGCCAAATAGCCTCCTGCGTAGCCTCTGTCAACGCCATGTACTCGGCCTCCGTCGACGATAGCGCCACCGTCCGTTGCTTCTTGCTTCTCCAGCTGATGCATCCGCCGTTCATCATGAACGCGTAGCCGCTTGTACTCCGTCGAGTCTCGATGTCGCCGGCCCAGTCCGCATCCGAATAACCTTGGAGTCCGTCCTCGCTGCCAGCTTGAAACTCGATGCCATGCGTCTTCGTGCCTTGGATGTAGCGGAACACCCTCTTGAGCGCTTGCCAGTGTGTCGGACACGGATCCGCGGCGAACTGGCTGAGAACTCCCACTGCGGCTGCGAGGTCCGGTCGAGTCCCCACCATCAGGTACATCAAACAGCCGACGGCATTCCGGTACGGCACCTTCGCCATGGTCTCTTCGTGCTTGCAACCTCCTTCGCACATGACCTTGGTCAACTTGAGTCCCGGGTCTTGTGGTGTCTTGACCGGGTTGCTCTTCTCCATACTGAACTTCTCCAGGATGTCCTTCGCAAACTTGGTCTGTCGCACCGACACATTTCCGGTCTTGGGATCTTGGTCGATTTCCATGCCGAGGAAGTACTTGAGCTGACCCATGTCCGTCATCTCAAACCGCACGCTGAGCGCCTCCTTGGTCGACTTGAGCAGGTCGTCGTTGTTGCTTGCCAGGATCAAGTCGTCCACGTACAGCGCCACGAAGATCATGTCTTGGTCATTGCGCTTGACGTAGATGCAGTGATCCGCTTCACACTTCTTGAACCCCAGCTCCAGCATGAACTTGTCGATGGTCTGGTTCCACATCCGCGGCGACTGCTTCAGACCGTAAAGCGAACGCTTGAGCTTGCACACGAAGTCCGGATGCGCCTCGTCAACGTAGCCGTCCGGCTGCACCATGTAGATGTCTTCGTCCAGCCAGCCGTTCAGGAACGCCGTCTTCACATCCATCTGGTGCACCGTGAGATTGTACTTGGCCGCCAGACTGAGCAAGATCCTAATGGACGTGAACTTGGCCACCGGCGCGAACGTCTCTTCATAGTCGATGCCAAACTTCTGCAAGAATCCCTTGGCCACCAGACGCGCCTTGAACCGCTCGATGTCTCCAGCCTGGTTTTCCTTGATCCGAAACACCCATCTGCAGCCGATCGCCTTGCGTCCCTTCGGCAATGGCACCAACACCCACGTCTCGTTCTTGCGAAGAGAGTTGATCTCCGAGTCGCACGCTTCTTTCCACTTGGCCGAGTTGCAGGATTCCATCGCCGATACGAACGTAGTCGGCATTTCTCCCACTGAATCCACAACGAAGGCCGCGTCGAAGCCTTCTTCTTTCGCGATGGCTGACATCTCGTCCAGCGTTTGTTGCCGACTGTGCCGCTTGGACCTTGGGATCTCCACCGCTTCCTCCAACGACCGCGTCCGCTGGTGCCGCTTGCTGCCGGGTTCGAAGTCTTCGTCCCGCGCAGCTTCTTCTTCGTCGTCCTCTTCCGATCCGGACGATGCTTCTTGGTCCGTGCCAACTTCTTCTCGAAGTTCCACGACCGCTTCTTCTTGATCCAACTTGCGTCTCCCACCGTCGAAGACGTCTTCCATGAACTGCGCATCGCGGCTCACTAGCACGCGACCGCTCTTCATCTCTTCAAACCGATACGCTTTCTCATGTTCCGAGTACCCGAGAAACCGACAACGCACCGACCGAGCGTCAAACTTGGTGCGTTTCTCCTTCGGGACCGTCACATACGCATGGCAACCGAACACCTTCAGGTTCGCCAACAGCGGTTTCTTCCCCGTCCATACTTGGTGTGGCGACTTGTCGTGGGTGGTGGAGCGTGTCGGACACCGATTCCGGAGGAACGTCGCCGTCACCACTGCTTCACCCCAATACGACTTCAACAGTCCGGCATGTTCCAACATGCAGCGCGCACATTCCACCAACGTCCGGTTCATCCGCTCGGCCACTCCGTTCAGTTGAGGCGTGTACGGCGGAGTGAACTTCTGCACGATACCCCGTTCGCTGCAGAACTTGGCCATTTCACGAGACTTGTACTCGCCACCGTTGTCGCTACGGAGCTGCTTCACACGGAGCGTTCTCACGCGACCACCCGTCTGAGTTTCGGCAAATGCCACAAACTCCGCGAACTTGGCAGCCACCTCCGACTTGTTCCGCAGCAAGTATACTACACAAAAGTGCGAGTACTCGTCGATGAACGTGACGAAGTACCGCTTGCCACTGAACGTCGGCGTTTTCATGGGACCGCAGACGTCACTGTGGATGACTTCCAACAGCTTCTTGGCGCGGTTCGGTGACTTAGGCATATAGCTCACTCGCGTTTGCTTGCCGAGTGCACACCCATCACACAACTCCCACTGCTTCACAGCCGTCATCTTCATCCCAACACCATAACCCTTCTTGACGATGGCGTCTAGACCGCCATGGCCAATGTGACCAAGTCGAAGGTGCCAGAGGTATGACGTGGTGTCCCTTTTGCGTTCCTTCGGACTTGACACATTCGCCTCGTCAGTCATGATAGGCGTCATGCACAACTTGAACAGTCCCTTGCCTTCACTTGCTCCGAGCTTCCACTTGATGTTCTTCGTCTCGGCGAAACACCCGTCGCGCTTGAACGTGACAGGCCCAACATCCTTAGTGAAACGCCCGACCGAAAACAAGTTCCGCGACAACTTGGGAATGTGCCACACACCGGTGAGCACACCCTTCTTGATTCCGCGTGGAGTCTTCATCGACATGACAATGTCGCCACTGCCGACTGCTTGAACCACTCCGTCGTCCGCGAGATGCACGTCCACCGGAGTCATCTTCTTGTAGTTCTTCATGTACTCTTTCGAGTACGTCATGTGCTGCGTCGCACCCGAGTCGACCAGCCAAACTTCACTCGACTTGGTGGCTCCACCACCAACCGAAAACAGGTAGTCGCCGTCGAACTCCTCTTCATCTTCATTCGCCACATTCGCTCGCTGTGGCTTCTGTCGATCCGCGTTCTCGCGAATCCTCACGGGACACTTGGCGATCCAATGACCTTGTTCACCACAGTAGTGACACGCACTGGCTTTTTGCGCTTGTCGTCCCTTGCTCTTCCCATTGCCGCTTGTCATGAACGCTTGACCCCCGTGCGCGGTTCCTTCAGCACCGCCACCTTGTTCCTTGCGCTTCAAGTCTTCATGCAGCAGTCGAGCCGTCACGAGTTCCCACGTCAGCGAGTCAGCTCTCGACTCCAACGCCGTGATGAGGAACTGGTACGACTCGTTCAAACTTGCCAGAAGCGTGATCACCAAGTCGTCCTCACTGACCGGAGCACCCACTGCGTCGAGCTGTTCCGCCAGCGTCTTGATCTTGTTGATGTGTTCCAACACATCATCACCTTCCGCCATCATCGTCGTGAAGAACCGTCGACGAAGGAAGAGCTTGTTGGCCAAACTCTTCTTCTCGAAGTGTCCTTCCAGTCTTGACCATGCATCGAACGCATCCTTCGCCGACCGAACCAGCGGCAACTGCGAATCCTCCATCGCGAGACAGATGATCGCCAGCGCCTTGCGAGACTTCCTCTTGAACGTCGTCTGGTCCAGCGTCGTAGCGCAGTGCTCCAGCTTGATCTCTCCGCACGTCACTTCCCACAGGTCGCGCTCCTCGAGCACCATGCGCATCTTGAACTTCCACGTGTGGAAGTTGGTTCCGTCGAACTTGTTGATACGGGAGGTCGTGGTCGAGGTGGTGTCCATGGCGAAAGCGTAGTCGGAGTCTTCAGCAGGGAATACGGGGCTTGGGCTCATAACCAAAAGTCAAGGTCGTTTGAGCACTAGATGTCGAAATGCAAAGTGATTGATTTAGGTCCTTAGTTCGCTAACTGCTTGCTACCTCTAAGCCTACTGGATTCTCTCATGGATACACACTACTGGATTCCTAACTGGATACTGAGTTACCTTAGCCAATCAGAGGCTGCCACGTCGATGCCCATCTTGCACCCACAATCTTGTACCCATGCGACACCGTCCCGTAATCACATGTCTCGCAATCACTTGTCTCGTAATCACGTGAATGCGTGAGTGCCACTGAGTGAAGGTCGTACCAGTGTCTACTGGTACACCGTGGCAGGTCGAGGCGCCTTCTTGACAACAGGAAGTTGGTTCCGTCGAACTTGTTGATACGGGAGGTCGTGGTCGAGGTGGTGTCCATGGCGAAAGCGTAGTCGGAGTCTTCAGCAGGGAATACGGGGCTTGGGCTCATAACCAAAAGTCAAGGTCGTTTGAGCACTAGATGTCGAAATGCAAAGTGATTGATTTAGGTCCTTAGTTCGCTAACTGCTTGCTACCTCTAAGCCTACTGGATTCTCTCCTGGATACACACTACTGGATTCCTAACTGGATACTGAGTTACCTTAGCCAATCAGAGGCTGCCACGTCGATGCCCATCTTGTACCCACAATCTTGTACCCATGCGACACCGTCCCGTAATCACATGTCTCGCAATCACTTGTCTCGTAATCACGTGAATGCGTGAGTGCCACTGAGTGAAGGTCGTACCAGTGTCTACTGGTACACCGTGGCAGGTCGAGGCGCCTTCTTGACAACACTCCCACTCGACTCGGCCGTAGTTATGCCTTGAGCTCTGAGCCCTTGGATACCGAGCTTGCTCCGTAGGAAGTCGAACTGCACAGCGGTGATCGGCTTGGTCATCAGGTCTGCCAGCATGTCCTTGGTCGAACAGTACTCCAACACCACTTGGCCGTCTTCTACCTTCTCACGCACGAAGTGGTAGCGAATGTCGATGTGCTTGGTGCGCTTGTGGAACTCCGGGTTCTTGGCCAACGCGATGGAGCCTTGGTTGTCCTCGTAGATCTTGACAGCCGACTTGGTCTCCATCTCGCCGATCTCACACAGAAATGCCTTGAGCCAAATAGCCTCCTGCGTAGCCTCCGTCAACGCCATGTACTCGGCCTCCGTCGACGATAGCGCCACCGTCCGCTGCTTCTTGCTTCTCCAGCTGATGCATCCGCCGTTCATCATGAACGCGTAGCCGCTTGTACTCCGTCGAGTCTCGATGTCGCCGGCCCAGTCCGCATCCGAATAGCCTTGGAGTCCGTCCTCGCTGCCAGCTTGAAACTCGATGCCATGCGTCTTCGTGCCTTGGATGTAGCGGAACACCCTCTTGAGCGCTTGCCAGTGTGTCGGACACGGATCCGCGGCGAACTGGCTGAGAACTCCCACTGCGGCTGCGAGGTCCGGTCGAGTCCCCACCATCAGGTACATCAAACACCCGACGGCATTCCGGTACGGCACCTTCGCCATGGTCTCTTCGTGCTTGCAACCTCCTTCGCACATGACCTTGGTCAACTTGAGTCCCGGGTCTTGTGGTGTCTTGACCGGGTTGCTCTTCTCCATACTGAACTTCTCCAGGATGTCCTTCGCAAACTTGGTCTGTCGCACCGACACATTTCCGGTCTTGGGATCTTGGTCGATTTCCATGCCGAGGAAGTACTTGAGCTGACCCATGTCCGTCATCTCAAACCGCACGCTGAGCGCCTCCTTGGTCGACTTGAGCAGGTCGTCGTTGTTGCTTGCCAGGATCAAGTCGTCCACGTACAGCGCCACGAAGATCATGTCTTGGTCATTGCGCTTGACGTAGATGCAGTGATCCGCCTCACACTTCTTGAACCCCAGCTCCAGCATGAACTTGTCGATGGTCTGGTTCCACATCCGCGGCGACTGCTTCAGACCGTAAAGCGAACGCTTGAGCTTGCACACGAAGTCCGGGTGCGCCTCGTCAACGTAGCCGTCCGGCTGCACCATGTAGATGTCTTCGTCCAGCCAGCCGTTCAGGAACGCCGTCTTCACATCCATCTGGTGCACCGTGAGATTGTACTTGGCCGCCAGACTGAGCAAGATCCTAATGGACGTGAACTTGGCCACCGGCGCGAACGTCTCTTCATAGTCGATGCCAAACTTCTGCAAGAATCCCTTGGCCACCAGACGCGCCTTGAACCGCTCGATGTCTCCAGCCTGGTTTTCCTTGATCCGAAACACCCATCTGCAGCCGATCGCCTTGCGCCCCTTTGGCAATGGCACCAACACCCACGTCTCGTTCTTGCGAAGAGAGTTGATCTCCGAGTCGCACGCTTCTTTCCACTTGGCCGAGTTGCAGGATTCCATCGCCGATACGAACGTAGTCGGCATTTCTCCCACTGAATCCACAACGAAGGCCGCGTCGAAGCCTTCTTCTTTCGCGATGGCTGACATCTCGTCCAGCGTTTGTTGCCGACTGTGCCGCTTGGACCTTGGGATCTCCACCGCTTCCTCCAACGACCGCGTCCGCTGGTGCCGCTTGCTGCCGGGTTCGAAGTCTTCGTCCCGCGCAGCTTCTTCTTCGTCGTCCTCTTCCGATCCGGACGATGCTTCTTGGTCCGTGCCAACTTCTTCTCGAAGTTCCACGACCGCTTCTTCTTGATCCAACTTGCGTCTCCCACCGTCGAAGACGTCTTCCATGAACTGCGCATCGCGGCTCACTAGCACGCGACCGCTCTTCATCTCTTCAAACCGATACGCTTTCTCATGTTCCGAGTACCCGAGAAACCGACAACGCACCGACCGAGCGTCAAACTTGGTGCGTTTCTCCTTCGGGACCGTCACATACGCATGGCAACCGAACACCTTCAGGTTCGCCAACAGCGGTTTCTTCCCCGTCCATACTTGGTGTGGCGACTTGTCGTGGGTGGTGGAGCGTGTCGGACACCGATTCCGGAGGAACGTCGCCGTCACCACTGCTTCACCCCAATACGACTTCGACAGTCCGGCATGTTCCAACATGCAGCGCGCACATTCCACCAACGTCCGGTTCATCCGCTCGGCCACTCCGTTCAGTTGAGGCGTGTACGGCGGAGTGAACTTCTGCACGATACCCCGTTCGCTGCAGAACTTGGCCATTTCACGAGACTTGTACTCGCCACCGTTGTCGCTACGGAGCTGCTTCACACGGAGCGTTCTCACGCGACCACCCGTCTGAGTTTCGGCAAACGCCACAAACTCCGCGAACTTGGCAGCCACCTCCGACTTGTTCCGCAGCAAGTATACCACACAAAAGTGCGAGTACTCGTCGATGAACGTGACGAAGTACCGCTTGCCACTAAACGTCGGCGTTTTCATGGGACCGCAGACGTCACTGTGGATGACTTCCAACAGCTTCTTGGCGCGGTTCGGTGACTTAGGCATATAGCTCACTCGCGTTTGCTTGCCGAGTGCACACCCTGTTGTCAAGAAGGCGCCTCGACCTGCCACGGTGTACCAGTAGACACTGGTACGACCTTCACTCAGTGGCACTCACGCATTCACGTGATTACGAGACAGGTGATTGCGAGACATGTGATTACGGGACGGTGTCGCATGGGTACAAGATTGTGGGTGCAAGATGGGCATCGACGTGGCAGCCTCTGATTGGCTAAGGTAACTCAGTATCCAGTTAGGAATCCAGTAGTGTGTATCCATGAGAGAATCCAGTAGGCTTAGAGGTAGCAAGCAGTTAGCGAACTAAGGACCTAAATCAATCACTTTGCATTTCGACATCTAGTGCTCAAACGACCTTGACTTTTGGTTATGAGCCCAAGCCCCGTATTCCCTGCTGAAGACTCCGACTACGCTTTCGCCATGGACACCACCTCGACCACGACCTCCCGTATCAACAAGTTCGACGGAACCAATTTCCACACGTGGAAGTTCAAGATGCGCATGGTGCTCGAGGAGCGCGACCTGTGGGAAGTGACGTGCGGAGAAATCAAGCTGGAGCACTGCGCTACGACGCTGGACCAGACGACGTTCAAGAGGAAGTCTCGCAAGGCGCTGGCGATCATCTGTCTCGCGATGGAGGATTCGCAGTTGCCGCTGGTTCGGTCGGCGAAGGATGCGTTCGATGCATGGTCAAGACTGGAAGGACACTTCGAGAAGAAGAGTTTGGCCAACAAGCTCTTCCTTCGTCGACGGTTCTTCACGACGATGATGGCGGAAGGTGATGATGTGTTGGAACACATCAACAAGATCAAGACGCTGGCGGAACAGCTCGACGCAGTGGGCGCTCCGGTCAGTGAGGACGACTTGGTGATCACGCTTCTGGCAAGTTTGAACGAGTCGTACCAGTTCCTCATCACGGCGTTGGAGTCGAGAGCTGACTCGCTGACGTGGGAACTCGTGACGGCTCGACTGCTGCATGAAGACTTGAAGCGCAAGGAACAAGGTGGCGGTGCTGAAGGAACCGCGCACGGGGGTCAAGCGTTCATGACAAGCGGCAATGGGAAGAGCAAGGGACGACAAGCGCAAAAAGCCAGTGCGTGTCACTACTGTGGTGAACAAGGTCATTGGATCGCCAAGTGTCCCGTGAGGATTCGCGAGAACGCGGATCGACAGAAGCCACAGCGAGCGAATGTGGCGAATGAAGATGAAGAGGAGTTCGACGGCGACTACCTGTTTTCGGTTGGTGGTGGAGCCACCAAGTCGAGTGAAGTTTGGCTGGTCGACTCGGGTGCGACGCAGCACATGACGTACTCGAAAGAGTACATGAAGAACTACAAGAAGATGACTCCGGTGGACGTGCATCTCGCGGACGACGGAGTGGTTCAAGCAGTCGGCAGTGGCGACATTGTCATGTCGATGAAGACTCCACGCGGGATCAAGAAGGGTGTGCTCACCGGTGTGTGGCACATTCCCAAGTTGTCGCGGAACTTGTTTTCGGTCGGGCGTTTCACTAAGGATGTTGGGCCTGTCACGTTCAAGCGCGACGGGTGTTTCGCCGAGACGAAGAACATCAAGTGGAAGCTCGGAGCAAGTGAAGGCAAGGGACTGTTCAAGTTGTGCATGACGCCTATCATGCCTGACGAGGCGAATGTGTCAAGTCCGAAGGAACGCAAAGGGGACACCACGTCATACCTCTGGCACCTTCGACTTGGTCACATTGGCCATGGCGGTCTAGACGCCATCGTCAAGAAGGGTTATGGTGTTGGGATGAAGATGACGGCTGTGAAGCAGTGGGAGTTGTGTGATGGGTGTGCACTCGGCAAGCAAACGCGAGTGAGCTATATGCCTAAGTCACCGAACCGCGCCAAGAAGCTGTTGGAAGTCATCCACAGTGACGTCTGCGGTCCCATGAAAACGCCGACGTTCAGTGGCAAGCGGTACTTCGTCACGTTCATCGACGAGTACTCGCACTTTTGTGTAGTATACTTGCTGCGGAACAAGTCGGAGGTGTCTGCCAAGTTCGCGGAGTTTGTGGCGTTTGCCGAAACTCAGACGGGTGGTCGCGTGAAAACGCTCCGTGTGAAGCAGCTCCGTAGCGACAACGGTGGCGAGTACAAGTCTCGTGAAATGGCCAAGTTCTGCAGCGAACGGGGTATCGTGCAGAAGTTCACTCCGCCGTACACGCCTCAACTGAACGGAGTGGCCGAGCGGATGAACCGGACGTTGGTGGAATGTGCGCGCTGCATGTTGGAACATGCCGGACTGTCGAAGTCGTATTGGGGTGAAGCAGTGGTGACGGCAACGTTCCTCCGGAATCGGTGTCCGACACGCTCCACCACCCACGACAAGTCGCCACACCAAGTATGGACGGGGAAGAAACCGCTGTTGGCGAACCTGAAGGTGTTCGGTTGCCATGCGTATGTGACGGTCCCGAAGGAGAAACGCACCAAGTTTGACGCTCGGTCGGTGCGTTGTCGGTTTCTCGGGTACTCGGAACATGAGAAAGCGTATCGGTTTGAAGAGATGAAGAGCGGTCGCGTGCTAGTGAGCCGCGATGCGCAGTTCATGGAAGACGTCTTCGACGGTGGGAGACGCAAGTTGGATCAAGAAGAAGCGGTCGTGGAACTTCAAGAAGAAGTTGGCACGGACCAAGAAGCATCGTCCGGATCGGAAGAGGACGACGAAGAAGAAGCTGCGCGGGACGAAGACTTCGAACCCGGCAGCAAGCGGCACCAGCGGACGCGGTCGTTGGAGGAAGCGGTGGAGATCCCAAGGTCCAAGCGGCACAGTCGGCAACAAACGCTGGACGAGATGTCAGCCATCGCGAAAGAAGAAGGCTTCGACGCGGCCTTCGTTGTGGATTCAGTGGGAGAAATGCCGACTACGTTCGTATCGGCGATGGAATCCTGCAACTCGGCCAAGTGGAAAGAAGCGTGCGACTCGGAGATCAACTCTCTTCGCAAGAACGAGACGTGGGTGTTGGTGCCATTGCCGAAGGGACGCAAGGCGATCGGCTGCAGATGGGTGTTTCGGATCAAGGAAAACCAGGCTGGAGACATCGAGCGGTTCAAGGCGCGTCTGGTGGCCAAGGGATTCTTGCAGAAGTTCGGCATTGACTATGAAGAGACTTTCGCGCCGGTGGCCAAGTTCACGTCCATTAGGATCTTGCTCAGTCTGGCGGCCAAGTACAATCTCACGGTGCACCAGATGGATGTGAAGACGGCGTTCCTGAACGGCTGGCTGGACGAAGACATCTACATGGTGCAGCCGGACGGCTACGTTGACGAGGCGCACCCGGACTTCGTGTGCAAGCTCAAGCGTTCGCTTTACGGTCTGAAGCAGTCGCCGCGGATGTGGAACCAGACCATCGACAAGTTCATGCTGGAGCTGGGGTTCAAGAAGTGTGAGGCGGATCACTGCATCTACGTCAAGCGCAATGACCAAGACATGATCTTCGTGGCGCTGTACGTGGACGACTTGATCCTGGCAAGCAACAACGACGACCTGCTCAAGTCGACCAAGGAGGCGCTCAGCGTGCGGTTTGAGATGACGGACATGGGTCAGCTCAAGTACTTCCTCGGCATGGAAATCGACCAAGATCCCAAGACCGGAAATGTGTCGGTGCGACAGACCAAGTTTGCGAAGGACATCCTGGAGAAGTTCAGTATGGAGAAGAGCAACCCGGTCAAGACACCACAAGACCCGGGACTCAAGTTGACCAAGGTCATGTGCGAAGGAGGTTGCAAGCACGAAGAGACCATGGCGAAGGTGCCGTACCGGAATGCCGTCGGGTGTTTGATGTACCTGATGGTGGGGACTCGACCGGACCTCGCAGCCGCAGTGGGAGTTCTCAGCCAGTTCGCCGCGGATCCGTGTCCGACACACTGGCAAGCGCTCAAGAGGGTGTTCCGCTACATCCAAGGCACGAAGACGCATGGCATCGAGTTTCAAGCTGGCAGCGAGGACGGACTCCAAGGCTATTCGGATGCGGACTGGGCCGGCGACATCGAGACTCGACGGAGTACAAGCGGCTACGCGTTCATGATGAACGGCGGATGCATCAGCTGGAGAAGCAAGAAGCAGCGGACGGTGGCGCTATCGTCGACGGAGGCCGAGTACATGGCGTTGACGGAGGCTACGCAGGAGGCTATTTGGCTCAAGGCATTTCTGTGTGAGATCGGCGAGATGGAGACCAAGTCGGCTGTCAAGATCTACGAGGACAACCAAGGCTCCATCGCGTTGGCCAAGAACCCGGAGTTCCACAAGCGCACCAAGCACATCGACATTCGCTACCACTTCGTGCGTGAGAAGGTAGAAGACGGCCAAGTGGTGTTGGAGTACTGTTCGACCAAGGACATGCTGGCAGACCTGATGACCAAGCCGATCACCGCTGTGCAGTTCGACTTCCTACGGAGCAAGCTCGGTATCCAAGGGCTCAGAGCTCAAGGCATAACTACGGCCGAGTCGAGTGGGAGTGTTGTCAAGAAGGCGCCTCGACCTGCCACGGTGTACCAGTAGACACTGGTACGACCTTCACTCAGTGGCACTCACGCATTCACGTGATTACGAGACAAGTGATTGCGAGACATGTGATTACGGGACGGTGTCGCATGGGTACAAGATTGTGGGTACAAGATGGGCATCGACGTGGCAGCCTCTGATTGGCTAAGGTAACTCAGTATCCAGTTAGGAATCCAGTAGTGTGTATCCAGGAGAGAATCCAGTAGGCTTAGAGGTAGCAAGCAGTTAGCGAACTAAGGACCTAAATCAATCACTTTGCATTTCGACATCTAGTGCTCAAACGACCTTGACTTTTCACCCATCACACAACTCCCACTGCTTCACAGCCGTAATCTTCATCCCAACACCATAACCCTTCTTGACGATGGCGTCTAGACCGCCATGGCCAATGTGACCAAGTCGAAGGTGCCAGAGGTATGACGTGGTGTCCCTTTTGCGTTCCTTCGGACTTGACACATTCGCCTCGTCAGTCATGATAGGCGTCATGCACAACTTGAACAGTCCCTTGCCTTCACTTGCTCCGAGCTTCCACTTGATGTTCTTCGTCTCGGCGAAACACCCGTCGCGCTTGAACGTGACAGGCCCAACATCCTTAGTGAAACGCCCGACCGAAAACAAGTTCCGCGACAACTTGGGAATGTGCCACACACCGGTGAGCACACCCTTCTTGATCCCGCGTGGAGTCTTCATCGACATAACAATGTCTCCACTGCCGACTGCTTGAACCACTCCGTCGTCCGCGAGATGCACGTCCACCGGAGTCATCTTCTTGTAGTTCTTCATGTACTCTTTCGAGTACGTCATGTGCTGCGTCGCACCCGAGTCGACCAGCCAAACTTCACTCGACTTGGTGGCTCCACCACCAACCGAAAACAGGTAGTCGCCGTCGAACTCCTCTTCATCTTCATTCGCCACATTCGCTCGCTGTGGCTTCTGTCGATCCGCGTTCTCGCGAATCCTCACGGGACACTTGGCGATCCAATGACCTTGTTCACCACAGTAGAAAAGTCAAGGTCGTTTGAGCACTAGATGTCGAAATGCAAAGTGATTGATTTAGGTCCTTAGTTCGCTAACTGCTTGCTACCTCTAAGCCTACTGGATTCTCTCCTGGATACACACTACTGGATTCCTAACTGGATACTGAGTTACCTTAGCCAATCAGAGGCTGCCACGTCGATGCCCATCTTGTACCCACAATCTTGTACCCATGCGACACCGTCCCGTAATCACATGTCTCGCAATCACTTGTCTCGTAATCACGTGAATGCGTGAGTGCCACTGAGTGAAGGTCGTACCAGTGTCTACTGGTACACCGTGGCAGGTCGAGGCGCCTTCTTGACAACACTCCCACTCGACTCGGCCGTAGTTATGCCTTGAGCTCTGAGCCCTTGGATACCGAGCTTGCTCCGTAGGAAGTCGAACTGCACAGCGGTGATCGGCTTGGTCATCAGGTCTGCCAGCATGTCCTTGGTCGAACAGTACTCCAACACCACTTGGCCGTCTTCTACCTTCTCACGCACGAAGTGGTAGCGAATGTCGATGTGCTTGGTGCGCTTGTGGAACTCCGGGTTCTTGGCCAACGCGATGGAGCCTTGGTTGTCCTCGTAGATCTTGACAGCCGACTTGGTCTCCATCTCGCCGATCTCACACAGAAATGCCTTGAGCCAAATAGCCTCCTGCGTAGCCTCTGTCAACGCCATGTACTCGGCCTCCGTCGACGATAGCGCCACCGTCCGCTGCTTCTTGCTTCTCCAGCTGATGCATCCGCCGTTCATCATGAACGCGTAGCCGCTTGTACTCCGTCGAGTCTCGATGTCGCCGGCCCAGTCCGCATCCGAATAACCTTGGAGTCCGTCCTCGCTGCCAGCTTGAAACTCGATGCCATGCGTCTTCGTGCCTTGGATGTAGCGGAACACCCTCTTGAGCGCTTGCCAGTGTGTCGGACACGGATCCGCGGCGAACTGGCTGAGAACTCCCACTGCGGCTGCGAGGTCCGGTCGAGTCCCCACCATCAGGTACATCAAACAGCCGACGGCATTCCGGTACGGCACCTTCGCCATGGTCTCTTCGTGCTTGCAACCTCCTTCGCACATGACCTTGGTCAACTTGAGTCCCGGGTCTTGTGGTGTCTTGACCGGGTTGCTCTTCTCCATGCTGAACTTCTCCAGGATGTCCTTCGCAAACTTGGTCTGTCGCACCGACACATTTCCGGTCTTGGGATCTTGGTCGATTTCCATGCCGAGGAAGTACTTGAGCTGACCCATGTCCGTCATCTCAAACCGCACGCTGAGCGCCTCCTTGGTCGACTTGAGCAGGTCGTCGTTGTTGCTTGCCAGGATCAAGTCGTCCACGTACAGCGCCACAAAGATCATGTCTTGATCATTGCGCTTGACGTAGATGCAGTGATCCGCCTCACACTTCTTGAACCCCAGCTCCAGCATGAACTTGTCGATGGTCTGGTTCCACATCCGCGGCGACTGCTTCAGACCGTAAAGCGAACGCTTGAGCTTGCACACGAAGTCCGGGTGCGCCTCGTCAACGTAGCCGTCCGGCTGCACCATGTAGATGTCTTCGTCCAGCCAGCCGTTCAGGAACGCCGTCTTCACATCCATCTGGTGCACCGTGAGATTGTACTTGGCCGCCAGACTGAGCAAGATCCTAATGGACGTGAACTTGGCCACCGGCGCGAAAGTCTCTTCATAGTCGATGCCGAACTTCTGCAAGAATCCCTTGGCCACCAGACGCGCCTTGAACCGCTCGATGTCTCCAGCCTGGTTTTCCTTGATCCGAAACACCCATTTGCAGCCGATCGCCTTGCGTCCCTTCGGCAATGGCACCAACACCCACGTCTCGTTCTTGCGAAGAGAGTTGATCTCCGAGTCGCACGCTTCTTTCCACTTGGCCGAGTTGCAGGATTCCATCGCCGATACGAACGTAGTCGGCATTTCTCCCACTGAATCCACAACGAAGGCCGCGTCGAAGCCTTCTTCTTTCGCGATGGCTGACATCTCGTCCAGCGTTTGTTGCCGACTGTGCCGCTTGGACCTTGGGATCTCCACCGCTTCCTCCAACGACCGCGTCCGCTGGTGCCGCTTGCTGCCGGGTTCGAAGTCTTCGTCCCGCGCAGCTTCTTCTTCGTCGTCCTCTTCCGATCCGGACGATGCTTCTTGGTCCGTGCCAACTTCTTCTCGAAGTTCCACGACCGCTTCTTCTTGATCCAACTTGCGTCTCCCACCGTCGAAGACGTCTTCCATGAACTGCGCATCGCGGCTCACTAGCACGCGACCGCTCTTCATCTCTTCAAACCGATACGCTTTCTCATGTTCCGAGTACCCGAGAAACCGACAACGCACGTCGAAGGTGCCAGAGGTATGACGTGGCGTCCCTTTTGCGTTCCTTCGGACTTGACACATTCGCCTCGTCAGGCATGATAGGCGTCATGCACAACTTGAACAGTCCCTTGCCTTCACTTGCTCCGAGCTTCCACTTGATGTTCTTCGTCTCGGCGAAACACCCGTCGCGCTTGAACGTGACAGGCCCAACATCCTTAGTGAAACGCCCGACCGAAAACAAGTTCCGCGACAACTTGGGAATGTGCCACACACCGGTGAGCACACCCTTCTTGATCCCGCGTGGAGTCTTCATCGACATGACAATGTCGCCACTGCCGACTGCTTGAACCACTCCGTCGTCCGCGAGATGCACGTCCACCGGAGTCATCTTCTTGTAGTTCTTCATGTACTCTTTCGAGTACGTCATGTGCTGCGTCGCACCCGAGTCGACCAGCCAAACTTCACTCGACTTGGTGGCTCCACCACCAACCGAAAACAGGTAGTCGCCGTCGAACTCCTCTTCATCTTCATTCGCCACATTCGCTCGCTGTGGCTTCTGTCGATCCGCGTTCTCGCGAATCCTCACGGGACACTTGGCGATCCAATGACCTTGTTCACCACAGTAGTGACACGCACTGGCTTTTTGCGCTTGTCGTCCCTTGCTCTTCCCATTGCCGCTTGTCATGAACGCTTGACCCCCGTGCGCGGTTCCTTCAGCACCGCCACCTTGTTCCTTGCGCTTCAAGTCTTCATGCAGCAGTCGAGCCGTCACGAGTTCCCACGTCAGCGAGTCAGCTCTCGACTCCAACGCCGTGATGAGGAACTGGTACGACTCGTTCAAACTTGCCAGAAGCGTGATCACCAAGTCGTCCTCACTGACCGGAGCACCCACTGCGTCGAGCTGTTCCGCCAGCGTCTTGATCTTGTTGATGTGTTCCAACACATCATCACCTTCCGCCATCATCGTCGTGAAGAACCGTCGACGAAGGAAGAGCTTGTTGGCCAAACTCTTCTTCTCGAAGTGTCCTTCCAGTCTTGACCATGCATCGAACGCATCCTTCGCCGACCGAACCAGCGGCAACTGCGAATCCTCCATCGCGAGACAGATGATCGCCAGCGCCTTGCGAGACTTCCTCTTGAACGTCGTCTGGTCCAGCGTCGTAGCGCAGTGCTCCAGCTTGATCTCTCCGCACGTCACTTCCCACAGGTCGCGCTCCTCGAGCACCATGCGCATCTTGAACTTCCACGTGTGGAAGTTGGTTCCGTCGAACTTGTTGATACGGGAGGTCGTGGTCGAGGTGGTGTCCATGGCGAAAGCGTAGTCGGAGTCTTCAGCAGGGAATACGGGGCTTGGGCTCATAACCAAAAGTCAAGGTCGTTTGAGCACTAGATGTCGAAATGCAAAGTGATTGATTTAGGTCCTTAGTTCGCTAACTGATTGCTACCTCTAAGCCTACTGGATTCTCTCCTGGATACACACTACTGGATTCCTAACTGGATACTGAGTTACCTTAGCCAATCAGAGGCTGCCACGTCGATGCTCATCTTGTACCCACAATCTTGTACCCATGCGACACCGTCCCGTAATCACATGTCTCGCAATCACCTGTCTCGTAATCACGTGAATGCGTGAGTGCCACTGAGTGAAGGTCGTACCAGTGTCTACTGGTACACCGTGGCAGGTCGAGGCGCCTTCTTGACAACACGAACCACCGTACAGCGTCTTCAGGCGCGTCCACGCAACCCACGCTTCCTCGCAGTCGTCGACCACATGGTGGATGTCCGCGTCCATGTGAAGCAACATCAGTCCGAACGCGATGTTGCTCGACTTGACGTAGTCGTCCTTGGCCCGCGAGTCCGTGAAGCTCGGCGTCGTCTCGCGGTTCACGACATGCCACGTCGACTTGGTCAGGAACACGCCACGCATGTAGCGGTTCCACGTCGCGTAGTTGTCCCCGTTGAACTTGTCAATGGAGACCTTGGTCGAGGCGTCTTGGGCAGAGGACATGGTGCTTGGGCTCATAACCTGATGGAAGGTATGGATCTTGGACACGAAGCTCGGACGAAGCGGAGGGAGGGACGTCGCAGACGGCGGGACCGGAGCGAAGGCACTTGAGGGGTAGAATGAAGATTCGAAAGTGATTGAATTGTTGGAGCTTACACCCTACTGTTATAGACACGCGACCCTGCGTCCTATCACCTAGTGCATCTAATCAACCATCACTCACCGGTGTTCATCCAATCATCCTACTCGTCTAATCATCGGTGGCCTAAACAACTTACCGTAATCACCATAATCAACGTGGGTTCGGATTGGACCGGTTCGGGTTAACCGGTTAATGGGTATAACTGGTACACAGTACCCAAGACCAGCAACCCTCAATAACCCTCAATACCAAGAAGACGATGAAGACGACGACTCGACGCCTCCAGTGTTTTGGCGTGCCAGTGCCAACGCTGTGGAAGCAGCAGCCGATCTATCGGATCCGACGACGTTCCAAGAGGCTGTGAACGGTCCTGATCAAGTGCACTGGCGCAAAGCGATCCGCGCGGAGCTCAAGTCGATGCGACTGCGTGGAGTGTTTCGAGCTGCCAAGTTGCCTAACGGACAACGCGCCATCGGTACCAAGTGGGTGTTCAAGATCAAGCGCAAAGCGGACGGCTCGATCGAGAAGTACAAGGCGCGCCTCGTGGCCAAGGGCTTCAAGCAGAAGTACGGCATTGACTACACCGAGACGTTCTCGCCCGTGGTCAAGTATGTGACGCTGCGCATGGTGATCGCGATTGCCAAGTATTTTGGCTGGCCCCTCGACCAACTCGACGTCGTGACAGCATTCCTGTACGGGATAATGAAGGAGGTGGTCTTCTGCGTGGTTCCGGAAGGCGTCGAACTGGATGGTGACTTCGACTGCCTGGAACTGGTGAAGGCCATCTACGGTCTCAAGCAAGCTTCGCGAGTGTGGAACGAGACCTTCGACGAGTTCGTGTGCTCCATCGGCTTCCAAGTGTCGGCCTTCGATCCGTGCCTCTACATCAAGGTGGTGGACGGTCACTGCGTGCTTGTACTGGTGTACGTGGACGACGTACTGATTACCGGGAGTTCGCCCGAGCTGATCGCACACACGAAGACCGACCTGAAGACGCGCTTCGAGATGACCGACAGCGGCAAGTGCGCGTTTGTTCTTGGGATCGAGTTGGTGGACGGCCCGGACGGCAGCGTGACCATGTGCCAGCGGCGATACGTGGACGACATCCTGAAGCGCTTCGCCATGGACGAGTGCAAGGCCGTGGTGAGTCCGGTGGACATGAGCACTCGACTTGTTCCAAGCGACGCGGCGACCAAGGTGAACGCTCCGTTTCGCGAAGCTGTTGGTGCTCTGATGCACCTGATGACCGCCACGCGCCCAGACATCGCGTACGCCGTTGGCTATGTATCGCGCTTCATGGAGAACCCCCAAGAGGAACACTGGGTTGCGGTCAAGCGTATCTTTCGCTACCTGCAAGGCACCAAGACGCATGGGATCTGCTTCAAGCCGGGCGACAAGATCGACTTTCGTGGCTACTCGGACGCGGACTGGGCCGGCGACCTCGCCGACCGCAAGTCCACTTCAGGCTACACGTTCATGCTCATGAGTGCGCCTGTGAGCTGGGGAAGCAAGAAGCAATCAAGTGTGTCACTGTCCACGAGCGAAGCGGAGTACGTCGCGCTCAGTCTGGCTATCCAAGAAGGCAAGTGGATTCATCGCCTGCTATGCGAGATTCTGGCAGCCGCTAATGAGACTGGACCCGAACTCATGATCCGCGAAGACAACCAGTCGTGCATCAAGATGACGAAGAACCCAGTGAACCACGGTCGCGCCAAACACATCGACATCAAGTACCACCACATCCGCGATGAAGTCAAGCGCGGTGAAGTCAAGCTCCAGTACTGCGAGACTTCTGTGATGCTAGCGGACATCATGACGAAGGCTCTCGCGGGACCACGCCATACGGATCTGACGGTGGCTCTCGGCATTCGTGGGACTTCGAATTGAGGGGGCGTATTGAGGGTTATTGAGGGTTGCTGGTCTTGGGTACTGTGTACCAGTTGTACCCATTAACCGGGTAACCCGAACCGGTCCAATCCGAACCCACGTTGATTATGGTGATTACGGTAAGTTGTTTACGCCACCGATGATTAGACGAGTAGGATGATTGGATGAACACCGGTGAGTGATGGTTGATTAGATGCACTAGGTGATAGGACGCAGGGTCGCGTGTCTATAACAGTAGGATGTAAGCTCCAACAATTCAATCACTTTCGAATCTTCATTCTACCCCTCAAGTGCCTTCGCTCCGGTCCCGCCGTCTGCGACGACCCTCCCTCCGCTTCGTCCAAACTTCGTGTCCAAGATCCATACCTTCCATCACAAGTACCACCACATCCGCGATGAAGTCAAGCGCGGTGAAGTCAAGCTCCAGTACTGCGAGACTTCTGTGATGCTAGCGGACATCATGACGAAGGCTCTCGCGGGACCACGCCATACGGATCTGACGGTGGCTCTCGGCATTCGTGGGACTTCGAATTGAGGGGGCGTATTGAGGGTTATTGAGGGTTGCTGGTCTTGGGTACTGTGTACCAGTTGTACCCATTAACCGGGTAACCCGAACCGGTCCAATCCGAACCCACGATGATTATGGTGATTACGGTAAGTTGTTTACGCCACCGATGATTAGACGAGTAGGATTATTGGATGAACACCGGTGAGTGATGGTTGATTAGATGCACTAGGTGATAGGACGCAGGGTCGCGTGTCTATAACAGTAGGATGTAAGCTCCAACAATTCAATCACTTTCGAATCTTCATTCTACCCCTCAAGTGCCTTCGCTCCGGTCCCGCCGTCTGCGACGACCCTCCCTCCGCTTCGTCCAAACTTCGTGTCCAAGATCCATACCTTCCATCACAAGTACCACCACATCCGCGATGAAGTCAAGCGCGGTGAAGTCAAGCTCCAGTACTGCGAGACTTCTGTGATGCTAGCGGACATCATGACGAAGGCTCTCGCGGGACCACGCCATACGGATCTGACGGTGGCTCTCGGCATTCGTGGGACTTCGAATTGAGGGGGCGTATTGAGGGTTATTGAGGGTTGCTGGTCTTGGGTACTGTGTACCAGTTGTACCCATTAACCGGGTAACCCGAACCGGTCCAATCCGAACCCACGATGATTATGGTGATTACGGTAAGTTGTTTACGCCACCGATGATTAGACGAGTAGGATTATTGGATGAACACCGGTGAGTGATGGTTGATTAGATGCACTAGGTGATAGGACGCAGGGTCGCGTGTCTATAACAGTAGGATGTAAGCTCCAACAATTCAATCACTTTCGAATCTTCATTCTACCCCTCAAGTGCCTTCGCTCCGGTCCCGCCGTCTGCGACGACCCTCCCTCCGCTTCGTCCAAACTTCGTGTCCAAGATCCATACCTTCCATCACAAGTACCACCACATCCGCGATGAAGTCAAGCGCGGTGAAGTCAAGCTCCAGTACTGCGAGACTTCTGTGATGCTAGCGGACATCATGACGAAGGCTCTCGCGGGACCACGCCATACGGATCTGACGGTGGCTCTCGGCATTCGTGGGACTTCGAATTGAGGGGGCGTATTGAGGGTTATTGAGGGTTGCTGGTCTTGGGTACTGTGTACCAGTTGTACCCATTAACCGGGTAACCCGAACCGGTCCAATCCGAACCCACGATGATTATGGTGATTACGGTAAGTTGTTTACGCCACCGATGATTAGACGAGTAGGATGATTGGATGAACACCGGTGAGTGATGGTTGATTAGATGCACTAGGTGATAGGACGCAGGGTCGCGTGTCTATAACAGTAGGATGTAAGCTCCAACAATTCAATCACTTTCGAATCTTCATTCTACCCCTCAAGTGCCTTCGCTCCGGTCCCGCCGTCTGTGACGACCCTCCCTCCGCTTCGTCCAAGCTTCGTGTCCAAGATCTATACCTTCCATCAGAGTACTGCGAGACTTCTGTGATGCTAGCGGACATCATGACGAAGGCGCTTGCGGGACCACGTCACACGGATCTGACGGTGGCTCTCGGCATTCGTGGGACTTCGAATTGAGGGGGCGTATTGAGGGTTATTGAGGGTTGCTGGTCTTGGGTACTGTGTACCAGTTGTACCCATTAACCGGTTAACCCGAACCGGTCCAATCCGAACCCACGATGATTATGGTGATTACGGTAAGTTGTTTACGCCACCGATGATTAGACGAGTAGGATGATTGGATGAACACCGGTGAGTGATGGTTGATTAGATGCACTAGGTGATAGGACGCAGGGTCGCGTGTCTATAACAGTAGGATGTAAGCTCCAACAATTCAATCACTTTCGAATCTTCATTCTACCCCTCAAGTGCCTTCGCTCCGGTCCCGCCGTCTGTGACGACCCTCCCTCCGCTTCGTCCAAGCTTCGTGTCCAAGATCTATACCTTCCATCAGAGTACTGCGAGACTTCTGTGATGCTAGCGGACATCATGACGAAGGCGCTTGCGGGACCACGTCACACGGATCTGACGGTGGCTCTCGGCATTCGTGGGACTTCGAATTGAGGGGGCGTATTGAGGGTTATTGAGGGTTGCTGGTCTTGGGTACTGTGTACCAGTTGTACCCATTAACCGGGTAACCCGAACCGGTCCAATCCGAACCCACGATGATTATGGTGATTACGGTAAGTTGTTTACGCCACCGATGATTAGACGAGTAGGATGATTGGATGAACACCGGTGAGTGATGGTTGATTAGATGCACTAGGTGATAGGACGCAGGGTCGCGTGTCTATAACAGTAGGATGTAAGCTCCAACAATTCAATCACTTTCGAATCTTCATTCTACCCCTCAAGTGCCTTCGCTCCGGTCCCGCCGTCTGCGACGACCCTCCCTCCGCTTCGTCCAAGCTTCGTGTCCAAGATCCATACCTTCCATCACAAGTACCACCACATCCGCGATGAAGTCAAGCGCGGTGAAGTCAAGCTCCAGTACTGCGAGACTTCTGTGATGCTAGCGGACATCATGACGAAGGCGCTTGCGGGACCACGTCACACGGATCTGACGGTGGCTCTCGGCATTCGTGGGACTTCGAATTGAGGGGGCGTATTGAGGGTTATTGAGGGTTGCTGGTCTTGGGTACTGTGTACCAGTTGTACCCATTAACCGGGTAACCCGAACCGGTCCAATCCGAACCCACGATGATTATGGTGATTACGGTAAGTTGTTTACGCCACCGATGATTAGACGAGTAGGATGATTGGATGAACACCGGTGAGTGATGGTTGATTAGATGCACTAGGTGATAGGACGCAGGGTCGCGTGTCTATAACAGTAGGATGTAAGCTCCAACAATTCAATCACTTTCGAATCTTCATTCTACCCCTCAAGTGCCTTCGCTCCGGTCCCGCCGTCTGTGACGACCCTCCCTCCGCTTCGTCCAAGCTTCGTGTCCAAGATCTATACCTTCCATCAGAGTACTGCGAGACTTCTGTGATGCTAGCGGACATCATGACGAAGGCGCTTGCGGGACCACGTCACACGGATCTGACGGTGGCTCTCGGCATTCGTGGGACTTCGAATTGAGGGGGCGTATTGAGGGTTATTGAGGGTTGCTGGTCTTGGGTACTGTGTACCAGTTGTACCCATTAACCGGGTAACCCGAACCGGTCCAATCCGAACCCACGTTGATTATGGTGATTACGGTAAGTTGTTTACGCCACCGATGATTAGACGAGTAGGATGATTGGATGAACACCGGTGAGTGATGGTTGATTAGATGCACTAGGTGATAGGACGCAGGGTCGCGTGTCTATAACAGTAGGATGTAAGCTCCAACAATTCAATCACTTTCGAATCTTCATTCTACCCCTCAAGTGCCTTCGCTCCGGTCCCGCCGTCTGCGACGACCCTCCCTCCGCTTCGTCCAAACTTCGTGTCCAAGATCCATACCTTCCATCACAAGTACCACCACATCCGCGATGAAGTCAAGCGCGGTGAAGTCAAGCTCCAGTACTGCGAGACTTCTGTGATGCTAGCGGACATCATGACGAAGGCTCTCGCGGGACCACGCCATACGGATCTGACGGTGGCTCTCGGCATTCGTGGGACTTCGAATTGAGGGGGCGTATTGAGGGTTATTGAGGGTTGCTGGTCTTGGGTACTGTGTACCAGTTGTACCCATTAACCGGGTAACCCGAACCGGTCCAATCCGAACCCACGATGATTATGGTGATTACGGTAAGTTGTTTACGCCACCGATGATTAGACGAGTAGGATGATTGGATGAACACCGGTGAGTGATGGTTGATTAGATGCACTAGGTGATAGGACGCAGGGTCGCGTGTCTATAACAGTAGGATGTAAGCTCCAACAATTCAATCACTTTCGAATCTTCATTCTACCCCTCAAGTGCCTTCGCTCCGGTCCCGCCGTCTGCGACGACCCTCCCTCCGCTTCGTCCAAACTTCGTGTCCAAGATCCATACCTTCCATCACAAGTACCACCACATCCGCGATGAAGTCAAGCGCGGTGAAGTCAAGCTCCAGTACTGCGAGACTTCTGTGATGCTAGCGGACATCATGACGAAGGCTCTCGCGGGACCACGCCATTCGGATCTGACGGTGGCTCTCGGCATTCGTGGGACTTCGAATTGAGGGGGCGTATTGAGGGTTATTGAGGGTTGCTGGTCTTGGGTACTGTGTACCAGTTGTACCCATTAACCGGTTAACCCGAACCGGTCCAATCCGAACCCACGATGATTATGGTGATTACGGTAAGTTGTTTACGCCACCGATGATTAGACGAGTAGGATGATTGGATGAACACCGGTGAGTGATGGTTGATTAGATGCACTAGGTGATAGGACGCAGGGTCGCGTGTCTATAACAGTAGGATGTAAGCTCCAACAATTCAATCACTTTCGAATCTTCATTCTACCCCTCAAGTGCCTTCGCTCCGGTCCCGCCGTCTGCGACGACCCTCCCTCCGCTTCGTCCAAGCTTCGTGTCCAAGATCTATACCTTCAATCAGAGTACTGCGAGACTTCTGTGATGCTAGCGGACATCATGACGAAGGCGCTTGCGGGACCACGTCACACGGATCTGACGGTGGCTCTCGGCATTCGTGGGACTTCGAATTGAGGGGGCGTATTGAGGGTTATTGAGGGTTGCTGGTCTTGGGTACTGTGTACCAGTTGTACCCATTAACCGGTTAACCCGAACCGGTCCAATCCGAACCCACGATGATTATGGTGATTACGGTAAGTTGTTTACGCCACCGATGATTAGACGAGTAGGATGATTGGATGAACACCGGTGAGTGATGGTTGATTAGATGCACTAGGTGATAGGACGCAGGGTCGCGTGTCTATAACAGTAGGATGTAAGCTCCAACAATTCAATCACTTTCGAATCTTCATTCTACCCCTCAAGTGCCTTCGCTCCGGTCCCGCCGTCTGTGACGACCCTCCCTCCGCTTCGTCCAAGCTTCGTGTCCAAGATCTATACCTTCCATCAGAGTACTGCGAGACTTCTGTGATGCTAGCGGACATCATGACGAAGGCGCTTGCGGGACCACGTCACACGGATCTGACGGTGGCTCTCGGCATTCGTGGGACTTCGAATTGAGGGGGCGTATTGAGGGTTATTGAGGGTTGCTGGTCTTGGGTACTGTGTACCAGTTGTACCCATTAACCGGGTAACCCGAACCGGTCCAATCCGAACCCACGATGATTATGGTGATTACGGTAAGTTGTTTACGCCACCGATGATTAGACGAGTAGGATGATTGGATGAACACCGGTGAGTGATGGTTGATTAGATGCACTAGGTGATAGGACGCAGGGTCGCGTGTCTATAACAGTAGGATGTAAGCTCCAACAATTCAATCACTTTCGAATCTTCATTCTACCCCTCAAGTGCCTTCGCTCCGGTCCCGCCGTCTGCGACGACCCTCCCTCCGCTTCGTCCAAGCTTCGTGTCCAAGATCCATACCTTCCATCACAAGTACCACCACATCCGCGATGAAGTCAAGCGCGGTGAAGTCAAGCTCCAGTACTGCGAGACTTCTGTGATGCTAGCGGACATCATGACGAAGGCGCTTGCGGGACCACGTCACACGGATCTGACGGTGGCTCTCGGCATTCGTGGGACTTCGAATTGAGGGGGCGTATTGAGGGTTATTGAGGGTTGCTGGTCTTGGGTACTGTGTACCAGTTGTACCCATTAACCGGGTAACCCGAACCGGTCCAATCCGAACCCACGATGATTATGGTGATTACGGTAAGTTGTTTACGCCACCGATGATTAGACGAGTAGGATGATTGGATGAACACCGGTGAGTGATGGTTGATTAGATGCACTAGGTGATAGGACGCAGGGTCGCGTGTCTATAACAGTAGGATGTAAGCTCCAACAATTCAATCACTTTCGAATCTTCATTCTACCCCTCAAGTGCCTTCGCTCCGGTCCCGCCGTCTGCGACGACCCTCCCTCCGCTTCGTCCAAGCTTCGTGTCCAAGATCCATACCTTCCATCACAAGTACCACCACATCCGCGATGAAGTCAAGCGCGGTGAAGTCAAGCTCCAGTACTGCGAGACTTCTGTGATGCTAGCGGACATCATGACGAAGGCGCTTGCGGGACCACGTCACACGGATCTGACGGTGGCTCTCGGCATTCGTGGGACTTCGAATTGAGGGGGCGTATTGAGGGTTATTGAGGGTTGCTGGTCTTGGGTACTGTGTACCAGTTGTACCCATTAACCGGGTAACCCGAACCGGTCCAATCCGAACCCACGATGATTATGGTGATTACGGTAAGTTGTTTACGCCACCGATGATTAGACGAGTAGGATGATTGGATGAACACCGGTGAGTGATGGTTGATTAGATGCACTAGGTGATAGGACGCAGGGTCGCGTGTCTATAACAGTAGGATGTAAGCTCCAACAATTCAATCACTTTCGAATCTTCATTCTACCCCTCAAGTGCCTTCGCTCCGGTCCCGCCGTCTGTGACGACCCTCCCTCCGCTTCGTCCAAGCTTCGTGTCCAAGACCTATACCTTCCATCAGAGTACTGCGAGACTTCTGTGATGCTAGCGGACATCATGACGAAGGCGCTTGCGGGACCACGTCACACGGATCTGACGGTGGCTCTCGGCATTCGTGGGACTTCGAATTGAGGGGGCGTATTGAGGGTTATTGAGGGTTGCTGGTCTTGGGTACTGTGTACCAGTTGTACCCATTAACCGGGTAACCCGAACCGGTCCAATCCGAACCCACGATGATTATGGTGATTACGGTAAGTTGTTTACGCCACCGATGATTAGACGAGTAGGATGATTGGATGAACACCGGTGAGTGATGGTTGATTAGATGCACTAGGTGATAGGACGCAGGGTCGCGTGTCTATAACAGTAGGATGTAAGCTCCAACAATTCAATCACTTTCGAATCTTCATTCTACCCCTCAAGTGCCTTCGCTCCGGTCCCGCCGTCTGCGACGACCCTCCCTCCGCTTCGTCCAAGCTTCGTGTCCAAGATCCATACCTTCCATCACAAGTACCACCACATCCGCGATGAAGTCAAGCGCGGTGAAGTCAAGCTCCAGTACTGCGAGACTTCTGTGATGCTAGCGGACATCATGACGAAGGCTCTCGCGGGACCACGCCATACGGATCTGACGGTGGCTCTCGGCATTCGTGGGACTTCGAATTGAGGGGGCGTATTGAGGGTTATTGAGGGTTGCTGGTCTTGGGTACTGTGTACCAGTTGTACCCATTAACCGGTTAACCCGAACCGGTCCAATCCGAACCCACGATGATTATGGTGATTACGGTAAGTTGTTTACGCCACCGATGATTAGACGAGTAGGATGATTGGATGAACACCGGTGAGTGATGGTTGATTAGATGCACTAGGTGATAGGACGCAGGGTCGCGTGTCTATAACAGTAGGATGTAAGCTCCAACAATTCAATCACTTTCGAATCTTCATTCTACCCCTCAAGTGCCTTCGCTCCGGTCCCGCCGTCTGCGACGACCCTCCCTCCGCTTCGTCCAAGCTTCGTGTCCAAGATCCATACCTTCCATCACAAGTACCACCACATCCGCGATGAAGTCAAGCGCGGTGAAGTCAAGCTCCAGTACTGCGAGACTTCTGTGATGCTAGCGGACATCATGACGAAGGCTCTCGCGGGACCACGCCATACGGATCTGACGGTGGCTCTCGGCATTCGTGGGACTTCGAATTGAGGGGGCGTATTGAGGGTTATTGAGGGTTGCTGGTCTTGGGTACTGTGTACCAGTTGTACCCATTAACCGGGTAACCCGAACCGGTCCAATCCGAACCCACGATGATTATGGTGATTACGGTAAGTTGTTTACGCCACCGATGATTAGACGAGTAGGATGATTGGATGAACACCGGTGAGTGATGGTTGATTAGATGCACTAGGTGATAGGACGCAGGGTCGCGTGTCTATAACAGTAGGATGTAAGCTCCAACAATTCAATCACTTTCGAATCTTCATTCTACCCCTCAAGTGCCTTCGCTCCGGTCCCGCCGTCTGCGACGACCCTCCCTCCGCTTCGTCCAAGCTTCGTGTCCAAGATCCATACCTTCCATCACAAGTACCACCACATCCGCGATGAAGTCAAGCGCGGTGAAGTCAAGCTCCAGTACTGCGAGACTTCTGTGATGCTAGCGGACATCATGACGAAGGCTCTCGCGGGACCACGCCATTCGGATCTGACGGTGGCTCTCGGCATTCGTGGGACTTCGAATTGAGGGGGCGTATTGAGGGTTATTGAGGGTTGCTGGTCTTGGGTACTGTGTACCAGTTGTACCCATTAACCGGTTAACCCGAACCGGTCCAATCCGAACCCACGATGATTATGGTGATTACGGTAAGTTGTTTACGCCACCGATGATTAGACGAGTAGGATGATTGGATGAACACCGGTGAGTGATGGTTGATTAGATGCACTAGGTGATAGGACGCAGGGTCGCGTGTCTATAACAGTAGGATGTAAGCTCCAACAATTCAATCACTTTCGAATCTTCATTCTACCCCTCAAGTGCCTTCGCTCCGGTCCCGCCGTCTGCGACGACCCTCCCTCCGCTTCGTCCAAGCTTCGTGTCCAAGATCCATACCTTCCATCACAAGTACCACCACATCCGCGATGAAGTCAAGCGCGGTGAAGTCAAGCTCCAGTACTGCGAGACTTCTGTGATGCTAGCGGACATCATGACGAAGGCTCTCGCGGGACCACGCCATTCGGATCTGACGGTGGCTCTCGGCATTCGTGGGACTTCGAATTGAGGGGGCGTATTGAGGGTTATTGAGGGTTGCTGGTCTTGGGTACTGTGTACCAGTTGTACCCATTAACCGGTTAACCCGAACCGGTCCAATCCGAACCCACGATGATTATGGTGATTACGGTAAGTTGTTTACGCCACCGATGATTAGACGAGTAGGATGATTGGATGAACACCGGTGAGTGATGGTTGATTAGATGCACTAGGTGATAGGACGCAGGGTCGCGTGTCTATAACAGTAGGATGTAAGCTCCAACAATTCAATCACTTTCGAATCTTCATTCTACCCCTCAAGTGCCTTCGCTCCGGTCCCGCCGTCTGCGACGACCCTCCCTCCGCTTCGTCCAAGCTTCGTGTCCAAGATCCATACCTTCCATCACAAGTACCACCACATCCGCGATGAAGTCAAGCGCGGTGAAGTCAAGCTCCAGTACTGCGAGACTTCTGTGATGCTAGCGGACATCATGACGAAGGCTCTCGCGGGACCACGCCATACGGATCTGACGGTGGCTCTCGGCATTCGTGGGACTTCGAATTGAGGGGGCGTATTGAGGGTTATTGAGGGTTGCTGGTCTTGGGTACTGTGTACCAGTTGTACCCATTAACCGGGTAACCCGAACCGGTCCAATCCGAACCCACGATGATTATGGTGATTACGGTAAGTTGTTTACGCCACCGATGATTAGACGAGTAGGATGATTGGATGAACACCGGTGAGTGATGGTTGATTAGATGCACTAGGTGATAGGACGCAGGGTCGCGTGTCTATAACAGTAGGATGTAAGCTCCAACAATTCAATCACTTTCGAATCTTCATTCTACCCCTCAAGTGCCTTCGCTCCGGTCCCGCCGTCTGCGACGACCCTCCCTCCGCTTCGTCCAAGCTTCGTGTCCAAGATCCATACCTTCCATCACAAGTACCACCACATCCGCGATGAAGTCAAGCGCGGTGAAGTCAAGCTCCAGTACTGCGAGACTTCTGTGATGCTAGCGGACATCATGACGAAGGCTCTCGCGGGACCACGCCATTCGGATCTGACGGTGGCTCTCGGCATTCGTGGGACTTCGAATTGAGGGGGCGTATTGAGGGTTATTGAGGGTTGCTGGTCTTGGGTACTGTGTACCAGTTGTACCCATTAACCGGTTAACCCGAACCGGTCCAATCCGAACCCACGATGATTATGGTGATTACGGTAAGTTGTTTACGCCACCGATGATTAGACGAGTAGGATGATTGGATGAACACCGGTGAGTGATGGTTGATTAGATGCACTAGGTGATAGGACGCAGGGTCGCGTGTCTATAACAGTAGGATGTAAGCTCCAACAATTCAATCACTTTCGAATCTTCATTCTACCCCTCAAGTGCCTTCGCTCCGGTCCCGCCGTCTGCGACGACCCTCCCTCCGCTTCGTCCAAGCTTCGTGTCCAAGATCCATACCTTCCATCACAAGTACCACCACATCCGCGATGAAGTCAAGCGCGGTGAAGTCAAGCTCCAGTACTGCGAGACTTCTGTGATGCTAGCGGACATCATGACGAAGGCTCTCGCGGGACCACGCCATTCGGATCTGACGGTGGCTCTCGGCATTCGTGGGACTTCGAATTGAGGGGGCGTATTGAGGGTTATTGAGGGTTGCTGGTCTTGGGTACTGTGTACCAGTTGTACCCATTAACCGGTTAACCCGAACCGGTCCAATCCGAACCCACGATGATTATGGTGATTACGGTAAGTTGTTTACGCCACCGATGATTAGACGAGTAGGATGATTGGATGAACACCGGTGAGTGATGGTTGATTAGATGCACTAGGTGATAGGACGCAGGGTCGCGTGTCTATAACAGTAGGATGTAAGCTCCAACAATTCAATCACTTTCGAATCTTCATTCTACCCCTCAAGTGCCTTCGCTCCGGTCCCGCCGTCTGCGACGACCCTCCCTCCGCTTCGTCCAAGCTTCGTGTCCAAGATCCATACCTTCCATCACAAGTACCACCACATCCGCGATGAAGTCAAGCGCGGTGAAGTCAAGCTCCAGTACTGCGAGACTTCTGTGATGCTAGCGGACATCATGACGAAGGCTCTCGCGGGACCACGCCATTCGGATCTGACGGTGGCTCTCGGCATTCGTGGGACTTCGAATTGAGGGGGCGTATTGAGGGTTATTGAGGGTTGCTGGTCTTGGGTACTGTGTACCAGTTGTACCCATTAACCGGTTAACCCGAACCGGTCCAATCCGAACCCACGATGATTATGGTGATTACGGTAAGTTGTTTACGCCACCGATGATTAGACGAGTAGGATGATTGGATGAACACCGGTGAGTGATGGTTGATTAGATGCACTAGGTGATAGGACGCAGGGTCGCGTGTCTATAACAGTAGGATGTAAGCTCCAACAATTCAATCACTTTCGAATCTTCATTCTACCCCTCAAGTGCCTTCGCTCCGGTCCCGCCGTCTGCGACGACCCTCCCTCCGCTTCGTCCAAGCTTCGTGTCCAAGATCCATACCTTCCATCACAAGTACCACCACATCCGCGATGAAGTCAAGCGCGGTGAAGTCAAGCTCCAGTACTGCGAGACTTCTGTGATGCTAGCGGACATCATGACGAAGGCTCTCGCGGGACCACGCCATACGGATCTGACGGTGGCTCTCGGCATTCGTGGGACTTCGAATTGAGGGGGCGTATTGAGGGTTATTGAGGGTTGCTGGTCTTGGGTACTGTGTACCAGTTGTACCCATTAACCGGGTAACCCGAACCGGTCCAATCCGAACCCACGATGATTATGGTGATTACGGTAAGTTGTTTACGCCACCGATGATTAGACGAGTAGGATGATTGGATGAACACCGGTGAGTGATGGTTGATTAGATGCACTAGGTGATAGGACGCAGGGTCGCGTGTCTATAACAGTAGGATGTAAGCTCCAACAATTCAATCACTTTCGAATCTTCATTCTACCCCTCAAGTGCCTTCGCTCCGGTCCCGCCGTCTGCGACGACCCTCCCTCCGCTTCGTCCAAGCTTCGTGTCCAAGATCCATACCTTCCATCACAAGTACCACCACATCCGCGATGAAGTCAAGCGCGGTGAAGTCAAGCTCCAGTACTGCGAGACTTCTGTGATGCTAGCGGACATCATGACGAAGGCGCTTGCGGGACCACGTCACACGGATCTGACGGTGGCTCTCGGCATTCGTGGGACTTCGAATTGAGGGGGCGTATTGAGGGTTATTGAGGGTTGCTGGTCTTGGGTACTGTGTACCAGTTGTACCCATTAACCGGGTAACCCGAACCGGTCCAATCCGAACCCACGATGATTATGGTGATTACGGTAAGTTGTTTACGCCACCGATGATTAGACGAGTAGGATGATTGGATGAACACCGGTGAGTGATGGTTGATTAGATGCACTAGGTGATAGGACGCAGGGTCGCGTGTCTATAACAGTAGGATGTAAGCTCCAACAATTCAATCACTTTCGAATCTTCATTCTACCCCTCAAGTGCCTTCGCTCCGGTCCCGCCGTCTGCGACGACCCTCCCTCCGCTTCGTCCAAGCTTCGTGTCCAAGATCCATACCTTCCATCACAAGTACCACCACATCCGCGATGAAGTCAAGCGCGGTGAAGTCAAGCTCCAGTACTGCGAGACTTCTGTGATGCTAGCGGACATCATGACGAAGGCTCTCGCGGGACCACGCCATACGGATCTGACGGTGGCTCTCGGCATTCGTGGGACTTCGAATTGAGGGGGCGTATTGAGGGTTATTGAGGGTTGCTGGTCTTGGGTACTGTGTACCAGTTGTACCCATTAACCGGGTAACCCGAACCGGTCCAATCCGAACCCACGATGATTATGGTGATTACGGTAAGTTGTTTACGCCACCGATGATTAGACGAGTAGGATGATTGGATGAACACCGGTGAGTGATGGTTGATTAGATGCACTAGGTGATAGGACGCAGGGTCGCGTGTCTATAACAGTAGGATGTAAGCTCCAACAATTCAATCACTTTCGAATCTTCATTCTACCCCTCAAGTGCCTTCGCTCCGGTCCCGCCGTCTGCGACGACCCTCCCTCCGCTTCGTCCAAGCTTCGTGTCCAAGATCCATACCTTCCATCACAAGTACCACCACATCCGCGATGAAGTCAAGCGCGGTGAAGTCAAGCTCCAGTACTGCGAGACTTCTGTGATGCTAGCGGACATCATGACGAAGGCGCTTGCGGGACCACGTCACACGGATCTGACGGTGGCTCTCGGCATTCGTGGGACTTCGAATTGAGGGGGCGTATTGAGGGTTATTGAGGGTTGCTGGTCTTGGGTACTGTGTACCAGTTGTACCCATTAACCGGTTAACCCGAACCGGTCCAATCCGAACCCACGATGATTATGGTGATTACGGTAAGTTGTTTACGCCACCGATGATTAGACGAGTAGGATGATTGGATGAACACCGGTGAGTGATGGTTGATTAGATGCACTAGGTGATAGGACGCAGGGTCGCGTGTCTATAACAGTAGGATGTAAGCTCCAACAATTCAATCACTTTCGAATCTTCATTCTACCCCTCAAGTGCCTTCGCTCCGGTCCCGCCGTCTGCGACGACCCTCCCTCCGCTTCGTCCAAGCTTCGTGTCCAAGATCCATACCTTCCATCACAAGTACCACCACATCCGCGATGAAGTCAAGCGCGGTGAAGTCAAGCTCCAGTACTGCGAGACTTCTGTGATGCTAGCGGACATCATGACGAAGGCGCTTGCGGGACCACGTCACACGGATCTGACGGTGGCTCTCGGCATTCGTGGGACTTCGAATTGAGGGGGCGTATTGAGGGTTATTGAGGGTTGCTGGTCTTGGGTACTGTGTACCAGTTGTACCCATTAACCGGGTAACCCGAACCGGTCCAATCCGAACCCACGATGATTATGGTGATTACGGTAAGTTGTTTACGCCACCGATGATTAGACGAGTAGGATGATTGGATGAACACCGGTGAGTGATGGTTGATTAGATGCACTAGGTGATAGGACGCAGGGTCGCGTGTCTATAACAGTAGGATGTAAGCTCCAACAATTCAATCACTTTCGAATCTTCATTCTACCCCTCAAGTGCCTTCGCTCCGGTCCCGCCGTCTGCGACGACCCTCCCTCCGCTTCGTCCAAGCTTCGTGTCCAAGATCCATACCTTCCATCACAAGTACCACCACATCCGCGATGAAGTCAAGCGCGGTGAAGTCAAGCTCCAGTACTGCGAGACTTCTGTGATGCTAGCGGACATCATGACGAAGGCTCTCGCGGGACCACGCCATACGGATCTGACGGTGGCTCTCGGCATTCGTGGGACTTCGAATTGAGGGGGCGTATTGAGGGTTATTGAGGGTTGCTGGTCTTGGGTACTGTGTACCAGTTGTACCCATTAACCGGTTAACCCTAACCGGTCCAATCCGAACCCACGATGATTATGGTGATTACGGTAAGTTGTTTACGCCACCGATGATTAGACGAGTAGGATGATTGGATGAACACCGGTGAGTGATGGTTGATTAGATGCACTAGGTGATAGGACGCAGGGTCGCGTGTCTATAACAGTAGGATGTAAGCTCCAACAATTCAATCACTTTCGAATCTTCATTCTACCCCTCAAGTGCCTTCGCTCCGGTCCCGCCGTCTGCGACGACCCTCCCTCCGCTTCGTCCAAGCTTCGTGTCCAAGATCCATACCTTCCATCACAAGTACCACCACATCCGCGATGAAGTCAAGCGCGGTGAAGTCAAGCTCCAGTACTGCGAGACTTCTGTGATGCTAGCGGACATCATGACGAAGGCGCTTGCGGGACCACGTCACACGGATCTGACGGTGGCTCTCGGCATTCGTGGGACTTCGAATTGAGGGGGCGTATTGAGGGTTATTGAGGGTTGCTGGTCTTGGGTACTGTGTACCAGTTGTACCCATTAACCGGGTAACCCGAACCGGTCCAATCCGAACCCACGATGATTATGGTGATTACGGTAAGTTGTTTACGCCACCGATGATTAGACGAGTAGGATGATTGGATGAACACCGGTGAGTGATGGTTGATTAGATGCACTAGGTGATAGGACGCAGGGTCGCGTGTCTATAACAGTAGGATGTAAGCTCCAACAATTCAATCACTTTCGAATCTTCATTCTACCCCTCAAGTGCCTTCGCTCCGGTCCCGCCGTCTGCGACGACCCTCCCTCCGCTTCGTCCAAGCTTCGTGTCCAAGATCCATACCTTCCATCACAAGTACCACCACATCCGCGATGAAGTCAAGCGCGGTGAAGTCAAGCTCCAGTACTGCGAGACTTCTGTGATGCTAGCGGACATCATGACGAAGGCGCTTGCGGGACCACGTCACACGGATCTGACGGTGGCTCTCGGCATTCGTGGGACTTCGAATTGAGGGGGCGTATTGAGGGTTATTGAGGGTTGCTGGTCTTGGGTACTGTGTACCAGTTGTACCCATTAACCGGTTAACCCGAACCGGTCCAATCCGAACCCACGATGATTATGGTGATTACGGTAAGTTGTTTACGCCACCGATGATTAGACGAGTAGGATGATTGGATGAACACCGGTGAGTGATGGTTGATTAGATGCACTAGGTGATAGGACGCAGGGTCGCGTGTCTATAACAGTAGGATGTAAGCTCCAACAATTCAATCACTTTCGAATCTTCATTCTACCCCTCAAGTGCCTTCGCTCCGGTCCCGCCGTCTGCGACGACCCTCCCTCCGCTTCGTCCAAGCTTCGTGTCCAAGATCCATACCTTCCATCACAAGTACCACCACATCCGCGATGAAGTCAAGCGCGGTGAAGTCAAGCTCCAGTACTGCGAGACTTCTGTGATGCTAGCGGACATCATGACGAAGGCTCTCGCGGGACCACGCCATACGGATCTGACGGTGGCTCTCGGCATTCGTGGGACTTCGAATTGAGGGGGCGTATTGAGGGTTATTGAGGGTTGCTGGTCTTGGGTACTGTGTACCAGTTGTACCCATTAACCGGTTAACCCGAACCGGTCCAATCCGAACCCACGATGATTATGGTGATTACGGTAAGTTGTTTACGCCACCGATGATTAGACGAGTAGGATGATTGGATGAACACCGGTGAGTGATGGTTGATTAGATGCACTAGGTGATAGGACGCAGGGTCGCGTGTCTATAACAGTAGGATGTAAGCTCCAACAATTCAATCACTTTCGAATCTTCATTCTACCCCTCAAGTGCCTTCGCTCCGGTCCCGCCGTCTGCGACGACCCTCCCTCCGCTTCGTCCAAGCTTCGTGTCCAAGATCCATACCTTCCATCACAAGTACCACCACATCCGCGATGAAGTCAAGCGCGGTGAAGTCAAGCTCCAGTACTGCGAGACTTCTGTGATGCTAGCGGACATCATGACGAAGGCTCTCGCGGGACCACGCCATACGGATCTGACGGTGGCTCTCGGCATTCGTGGGACTTCGAATTGAGGGGGCGTATTGAGGGTTATTGAGGGTTGCTGGTCTTGGGTACTGTGTACCAGTTGTACCCATTAACCGGGTAACCCGAACCGGTCCAATCCGAACCCACGATGATTATGGTGATTACGGTAAGTTGTTTACGCCACCGATGATTAGACGAGTAGGATGATTGGATGAACACCGGTGAGTGATGGTTGATTAGATGCACTAGGTGATAGGACGCAGGGTCGCGTGTCTATAACAGTAGGATGTAAGCTCCAACAATTCAATCACTTTCGAATCTTCATTCTACCCCTCAAGTGCCTTCGCTCCGGTCCCGCCGTCTGCGACGACCCTCCCTCCGCTTCGTCCAAGCTTCGTGTCCAAGATCCATACCTTCCATCACAAGTACCACCACATCCGCGATGAAGTCAAGCGCGGTGAAGTCAAGCTCCAGTACTGCGAGACTTCTGTGATGCTAGCGGACATCATGACGAAGGCTCTCGCGGGACCACGCCATACGGATCTGACGGTGGCTCTCGGCATTCGTGGGACTTCGAATTGAGGGGGCGTATTGAGGGTTATTGAGGGTTGCTGGTCTTGGGTACTGTGTACCAGTTGTACCCATTAACCGGTTAACCCGAACCGGTCCAATCCGAACCCACGATGATTATGGTGATTACGGTAAGTTGTTTACGCCACCGATGATTAGACGAGTAGGATGATTGGATGAACACCGGTGAGTGATGGTTGATTAGATGCACTAGGTGATAGGACGCAGGGTCGCGTGTCTATAACAGTAGGATGTAAGCTCCAACAATTCAATCACTTTCGAATCTTCATTCTACCCCTCAAGTGCCTTCGCTCCGGTCCCGCCGTCTGCGACGACCCTCCCTCCGCTTCGTCCAAGCTTCGTGTCCAAGATCCATACCTTCCATCACAAGTACCACCACATCCGCGATGAAGTCAAGCGCGGTGAAGTCAAGCTCCAGTACTGCGAGACTTCTGTGATGCTAGCGGACATCATGACGAAGGCGCTTGCGGGACCACGTCACACGGATCTGACGGTGGCTCTCGGCATTCGTGGGACTTCGAATTGAGGGGGCGTATTGAGGGTTATTGAGGGTTGCTGGTCTTGGGTACTGTGTACCAGTTGTACCCATTAACCGGTTAACCCGAACCGGTCCAATCCGAACCCACGATGATTATGGTGATTACGGTAAGTTGTTTACGCCACCGATGATTAGACGAGTAGGATGATTGGATGAACACCGGTGAGTGATGGTTGATTAGATGCACTAGGTGATAGGACGCAGGGTCGCGTGTCTATAACAGTAGGATGTAAGCTCCAACAATTCAATCACTTTCGAATCTTCATTCTACCCCTCAAGTGCCTTCGCTCCGGTCCCGCCGTCTGCGACGACCCTCCCTCCGCTTCGTCCAAGCTTCGTGTCCAAGATCCATACCTTCCATCACAAGTACCACCACATCCGCGATGAAGTCAAGCGCGGTGAAGTCAAGCTCCAGTACTGCGAGACTTCTGTGATGCTAGCGGACATCATGACGAAGGCGCTTGCGGGACCACGTCACACGGATCTGACGGTGGCTCTCGGCATTCGTGGGACTTCGAATTGAGGGGGCGTATTGAGGGTTATTGAGGGTTGCTGGTCTTGGGTACTGTGTACCAGTTGTACCCATTAACCGGTTAACCCGAACCGGTCCAATCCGAACCCACGATGATTATGGTGATTACGGTAAGTTGTTTACGCCACCGATGATTAGACGAGTAGGATGATTGGATGAACACCGGTGAGTGATGGTTGATTAGATGCACTAGGTGATAGGACGCAGGGTCGCGTGTCTATAACAGTAGGATGTAAGCTCCAACAATTCAATCACTTTCGAATCTTCATTCTACCCCTCAAGTGCCTTCGCTCCGGTCCCGCCGTCTGCGACGACCCTCCCTCCGCTTCGTCCAAGCTTCGTGTCCAAGATCCATACCTTCCATCACAAGTACCACCACATCCGCGATGAAGTCAAGCGCGGTGAAGTCAAGCTCCAGTACTGCGAGACTTCTGTGATGCTAGCGGACATCATGACGAAGGCTCTCGCGGGACCACGCCATACGGATCTGACGGTGGCTCTCGGCATTCGTGGGACTTCGAATTGAGGGGGCGTATTGAGGGTTATTGAGGGTTGCTGGTCTTGGGTACTGTGTACCAGTTGTACCCATTAACCGGTTAACCCGAACCGGTCCAATCCGAACCCACGATGATTATGGTGATTACGGTAAGTTGTTTACGCCACCGATGATTAGACGAGTAGGATGATTGGATGAACACCGGTGAGTGATGGTTGATTAGATGCACTAGGTGATAGGACGCAGGGTCGCGTGTCTATAACAGTAGGATGTAAGCTCCAACAATTCAATCACTTTCGAATCTTCATTCTACCCCTCAAGTGCCTTCGCTCCGGTCCCGCCGTCTGCGACGACCCTCCCTCCGCTTCGTCCAAGCTTCGTGTCCAAGATCCATACCTTCCATCACAAGTACCACCACATCCGCGATGAAGTCAAGCGCGGTGAAGTCAAGCTCCAGTACTGCGAGACTTCTGTGATGCTAGCGGACATCATGACGAAGGCTCTCGCGGGACCACGCCATACGGATCTGACGGTGGCTCTCGGCATTCGTGGGACTTCGAATTGAGGGGGCGTATTGAGGGTTATTGAGGGTTGCTGGTCTTGGGTACTGTGTACCAGTTGTACCCATTAACCGGGTAACCCGAACCGGTCCAATCCGAACCCACGATGATTATGGTGATTACGGTAAGTTGTTTACGCCACCGATGATTAGACGAGTAGGATGATTGGATGAACACCGGTGAGTGATGGTTGATTAGATGCACTAGGTGATAGGACGCAGGGTCGCGTGTCTATAACAGTAGGATGTAAGCTCCAACAATTCAATCACTTTCGAATCTTCATTCTACCCCTCAAGTGCCTTCGCTCCGGTCCCGCCGTCTGCGACGACCCTCCCTCCGCTTCGTCCAAGCTTCGTGTCCAAGATCCATACCTTCCATCACAAGTACCACCACATCCGCGATGAAGTCAAGCGCGGTGAAGTCAAGCTCCAGTACTGCGAGACTTCTGTGATGCTAGCGGACATCATGACGAAGGCTCTCGCGGGACCACGCCATACGGATCTGACGGTGGCTCTCGGCATTCGTGGGACTTCGAATTGAGGGGGCGTATTGAGGGTTATTGAGGGTTGCTGGTCTTGGGTACTGTGTACCAGTTGTACCCATTAACCGGGTAACCCGAACCGGTCCAATCCGAACCCACGATGATTATGGTGATTACGGTAAGTTGTTTACGCCACCGATGATTAGACGAGTAGGATGATTGGATGAACACCGGTGAGTGATGGTTGATTAGATGCACTAGGTGATAGGACGCAGGGTCGCGTGTCTATAACAGTAGGATGTAAGCTCCAACAATTCAATCACTTTCGAATCTTCATTCTACCCCTCAAGTGCCTTCGCTCCGGTCCCGCCGTCTGCGACGACCCTCCCTCCGCTTCGTCCAAGCTTCGTGTCCAAGATCCATACCTTCCATCACAAGTACCACCACATCCGCGATGAAGTCAAGCGCGGTGAAGTCAAGCTCCAGTACTGCGAGACTTCTGTGATGCTAGCGGACATCATGACGAAGGCTCTCGCGGGACCACGCCATACGGATCTGACGGTGGCTCTCGGCATTCGTGGGACTTCGAATTGAGGGGGCGTATTGAGGGTTATTGAGGGTTGCTGGTCTTGGGTACTGTGTACCAGTTGTACCCATTAACCGGGTAACCCGAACCGGTCCAATCCGAACCCACGATGATTATGGTGATTACGGTAAGTTGTTTACGCCACCGATGATTAGACGAGTAGGATGATTGGATGAACACCGGTGAGTGATGGTTGATTAGATGCACTAGGTGATAGGACGCAGGGTCGCGTGTCTATAACAGTAGGATGTAAGCTCCAACAATTCAATCACTTTCGAATCTTCATTCTACCCCTCAAGTGCCTTCGCTCCGGTCCCGCCGTCTGCGACGAACCTCCCTCCGCTTCGTCCAAGCTTCGTGTCCAAGATCCATACCTTCCATCACAAGTACCACCACATCCGCGATGAAGTCAAGCGCGGTGAAGTCAAGCTCCAGTACTGCGAGACTTCTGTGATGCTAGCGGACATCATGACGAAGGCGCTTGCGGGACCACGTCACACGGATCTGACGGTGGCTCTCGGCATTCGTGGGACTTCGAATTGAGGGGGCGTATTGAGGGTTATTGAGGGTTGCTGGTCTTGGGTACTGTGTACCAGTTGTACCCATTAACCGGGTAACCCGAACCGGTCCAATCCGAACCCACGATGATTATGGTGATTACGGTAAGTTGTTTACGCCACCGATGATTAGACGAGTAGGATGATTGGATGAACACCGGTGAGTGATGGTTGATTAGATGCACTAGGTGATAGGACGCAGGGTCGCGTGTCTATAACAGTAGGATGTAAGCTCCAACAATTCAATCACTTTCGAATCTTCATTCTACCCCTCAAGTGCCTTCGCTCCGGTCCCGCCGTCTGCGACGACCCTCCCTCCGCTTCGTCCAAGCTTCGTGTCCAAGATCCATACCTTCCATCACAAGTACCACCACATCCGCGATGAAGTCAAGCGCGGTGAAGTCAAGCTCCAGTACTGCGAGACTTCTGTGATGCTAGCGGACATCATGACGAAGGCTCTCGCGGGACCACGCCATACGGATCTGACGGTGGCTCTCGGCATTCGTGGGACTTCGAATTGAGGGGGCGTATTGAGGGTTATTGAGGGTTGCTGGTCTTGGGTACTGTGTACCAGTTGTACCCATTAACCGGGTAACCCGAACCGGTCCAATCCGAACCCACGATGATTATGGTGATTACGGTAAGTTGTTTACGCCACCGATGATTAGACGAGTAGGATGATTGGATGAACACCGGTGAGTGATGGTTGATTAGATGCACTAGGTGATAGGACGCAGGGTCGCGTGTCTATAACAGTAGGATGTAAGCTCCAACAATTCAATCACTTTCGAATCTTCATTCTACCCCTCAAGTGCCTTCGCTCCGGTCCCGCCGTCTGCGACGACCCTCCCTCCGCTTCGTCCAAGCTTCGTGTCCAAGATCCATACCTTCCATCACAAGTACCACCACATCCGCGATGAAGTCAAGCGCGGTGAAGTCAAGCTCCAGTACTGCGAGACTTCTGTGATGCTAGCGGACATCATGACGAAGGCGCTTGCGGGACCACGTCACACGGATCTGACGGTGGCTCTCGGCATTCGTGGGACTTCGAATTGAGGGGGCGTATTGAGGGTTATTGAGGGTTGCTGGTCTTGGGTACTGTGTACCAGTTGTACCCATTAACCGGGTAACCCGAACCGGTCCAATCCGAACCCACGATGATTATGGTGATTACGGTAAGTTGTTTACGCCACCGATGATTAGACGAGTAGGATGATTGGATGAACACCGGTGAGTGATGGTTGATTAGATGCACTAGGTGATAGGACGCAGGGTCGCGTGTCTATAACAGTAGGATGTAAGCTCCAACAATTCAATCACTTTCGAATCTTCATTCTACCCCTCAAGTGCCTTC